>JAVANC010000018.1:15058913-16311679 GCA_033319125.1 Parnassius glacialis | reverse complement strand
TCAATGCAGAGGTAATAAAGCCACATACAATTATTGGCAAATAATAATTCATTTAAATATAATTAAAATTTTTATGGTCGAGTTTTCTGAAGTATATTATAGTGATTCACGCACTTAATTGCCATACATTGCCCAATAACCTTGAGGATTTGGTTCTGCAACTAGATTTTGTTACTTGTAGGCGCCATTTATCGATATAACATCATACTACATAAAAGGAAGTGAAGATAAGGCATGAATACAGATTTTTCACAGTGATATGGTTTCTGTTTATTTTATTCGCTCTTTGAGAGATCTAATATCCTAATACACATTGTTATGAGTCTTGTGACTGTGATGAACTTCTCATTACATTCATTGCTATTTATTTTGTAAATAATTTTATATTTTATATTATATCATATCTAAATAATGCACCTTGTCTGCTTCGTACTGTAAACCTTAGTAATGAATATAGTTAGGGTTACTTAGTTTTATTTAGTTATCTAAACGAGTACGGGTGCTGCCAGGTCTGAAGATGACCAGGTAAGTATTTATAGGTTTTCAGTAACGGAGATAGTTAGGATGACCTAGCTTTCAATATTTACCTAATTTATTTATTTATTTATTTAGATAGATACACCATCGACAATATCAATATGCATTGTTACGAACGAAATACAATTTTTTTAGACAAAGGATATGTCTTTACAGGTGTATACATCATTATATGAAAAAAAAAAACTAAACAACATACATAATATAAACTCTAAACAAACACAAATCAAACTAGTTAAGCAAAAGCACCAAATCCAGTAAAAAAAATGCAATAAATAATAGTTTAGAATCATTAATCGGGCAAGGTAGATAATAGTAAGTTTTTACATTTTCTTTTGAATACACGTTCGGGGTCGCTAAAGATGTCGATGTCATGATTGTTTAAGCTGTTATAAGTTCGCATACATCTGTTTAACGGTGAAAACTTACCAAGATTGGTTCTACTGAAGGGAATATTTAATAAATTGGTAATTGGGTGTCTAGGAATATGATAGGGGATTTTAAGGCACACTTGCTGCAATAAACTTGGTGAAATTAACTTACCATGTAGAAGTTTATGTAGCGTCATTAGGTCTAAAAGTTTTCGTCGGTCTGCCAGTGAACTCATTCCGAGATGAAAAAGCCTAGATCTATAGTCAGTATAGTATGGACAGTTTTGAAATTTATAAGCGATGAATCGAGTGAAGTTTTTCTGAATACGCTCGATTCTGTCAACGAGGATTACGAGGATTAAGTTTCATTTTGTTACTTATGCACCATTCATAGATGGAATCAAGGTCGTTTTGCAAAGATAAAACATCATCCTGATTTTTAATAGCCTTGAACAATTTTAAATCGTCGGCGAAAATGGAACATTGGCTGTACTTAATGTAATGTGTTATGTCATTAATGAACACTAAAAAAAGAATAGGACCAATATGGGAACCTTGGGGTACGCCTGAGAGAGCCACATAATCATTGGACCTATATCCGTGCAATACAACACTTTGTAATCTATTTTTAAGATAAGATCTTAGCCAACGAAGTAAATTCCCATGTACACCGTATGAATTTAATTTAGATATTAGTAGTTGATGGTCCACGATATCAAATGCACTAGAAAAATCTGTGTATATGGAATCCACCTGCATTTGACCATCCATTGCACTTGCAACTTTTGTGACGTAATCCATCAAATTGCTAACAGTAGATTTATCTTTGCAAAACCCGTGCTGTGCGTCCACAATTATATTTTTTAAATGATTTGTTAAAATTGGATAACCTAAGCGTTCAAATATCTTTGGAAATAAACTTATAATCGATACTGGTCTATAATTTTTAACATTATCTTTATCTCCTTTCTTGTAAATGGGTATAACATTGGAATGTTTCCAGTTAGCTGGAAAAGAACCAGTTAATATAGATTTACTGAAAATTAGTTTAAGAGGAAGAGTTAGATAATTTGATGTCATTTTTATAGAAAAAGGAGGAATGCCGTCAGGGCCCGCTCCTTTGTAAATATCTAGTGACTTGAGTATACTTAGGATTTGACGTTCTGTTATTTCTATATCATGTAGAGAGCTTTGTGGATATACATCGGACAATATATGAGCTGAAGTGCACTGGGGTTGGGAGAACACAGATGAAAAATGTTGAGCAAAAAGATTACATATCCCCTCGCCACTATTAGCGGATAAATCGTCTAAGTACATTTCTTTTGGAAAACTAGAATCGCAGGATTTACGATGACGGACGAACGACCAAAACTTTTTAGGATTTGACTGAATGGATTTTTCGGTATCACGTATATAATCTAAATAGTTCTTAGAAGCCAACGACTTAACCCGGTAGTTTAAGAGCTTAAGTTCTAGTGCGTCTCTTGGATTTTTATAAATTTTGTGCCTTAATCGGATCTTTTCTTTATCTTTTATCAGTTTATTAAAGTTTGGCGTGAACCAAAGAGGGAACTTTAAATTACGTGGCTTCGTTTTGGGTACAGTTTCATCAATAATGGAATAAAGTATTTTGTAGAACCTAGATACCATGACATCGACCTCTTGACAATCATTAAATTCGAAACCCGAATCAACTTTACTTAACCTAGAATTTACTTATGTATAATCCGCCTTTTTAAAGTTGTGAGTAGCAAAAGATTTACTATTCAACAAATGCGGTACTGAAATATTTACATTTACCTCTAAAGCAGGATGATGACGATCAGTTTTACTTATTGGACATGGACATTCAGCAACATTTATATCCTTAAGATTACTTAAAACAAGGTCAAGGGTTCTGTTATTAGTGTTTTTTACAGCATTAAATTGTGATAAATTATTTAAAGACAAAAAATCAATGA
This sequence comes from Parnassius glacialis, assembly GCA_033319125.1. NCBI lineage: Eukaryota > Metazoa > Arthropoda > Insecta > Lepidoptera > Papilionidae > Parnassius > Parnassius glacialis. The sequence goes on along the minus strand of JAVANC010000018.1, from coordinate 16,308,807 downwards.
ACTGATAACCCAAATTACAGTAATAATTGCTAGGGTTTAACTTGCTTATAGAATTGGTAACATCGGTAATCCAGTCTATAAAATTTAAATTAAAATCGCCCAATATTATTATGTCGTTACTACATGATTGCATTACAATATTGCAGTTGTCAAGAAAACCTTCCAATGAACTATTAGTTACCGGAGGTGGTAAGTATACTACACAAAACAAGCAGTCCACGAGTTTACTGTTAATATTCACTCTCACCGAAACCCACAAGTCTTCATAACAGCTCTCAAAGTGGTTAACTCTTTTAGAGCACAGTTTCTTCGATACTGCTGCCAGGACACCTCCGCCTCGCTTGCCAGCGAGATGGGTAGAATTATGATCGCGTCTATAAACATTGAAGTTTGCGCCGAATAGTTCACCGTCCAATATTGTGTCGTCAAGCCATGTTTCAGTTCCCACTATTATATCATAATTGGCAACCAGTGAAGACAGCTTAATGATGTCTGTTTTAGTTTTGAGTCCTCCGAAATTTTGATAGTATATATTGAATTTTATTTAGATAGTTACGGTCTTATTAATATGGCATATCAAATGTTGTAATTACAAGTTTTTCAGAGAGTCATAACATTTTATTTGTTTCGCAGGGGTATGATCCTCTTTTCGCACAAAAATACGACCATTACGGATCCAAATATATTTATAACCCTTTTCACGTGCAATGTTTCTGGTGCTAGCATGTAGTTTTTTGTAATGAGGGGATAAATATTCAGAAACGTATACAGGCGATTTATTGCCACCATATCCCAAATGAGAAGAATTAAATTTGTCCATCGTGTTTTTCTTATTGAAACTGGAAACCGCCGCCAATATTTCGTCACGTTACTTTACGGACTGCAACTTGATTATGATAGAACGGGGACGATCATTATTATCATTCATTTTTCTAACTCCAGCTCCTGATAGAACTTCAGCATCCATAAAAGGGACGGAGATAGTAGAACAAAGTTGTTTCGCTAAGGACAGTAAATTTTCGGACTTATTTTCCGGAACGCCATTGATCTCTATGTTCGTTTCACGAGAATGTTGCTCCATAAGGTTAAGTCTATCTGACATATCTAACACTTGACTGGATAGCATTAACTTTTCTTTAGTTCACCAAGGTTAGTCGATCCTGTAAGTCTTTTATATCAGAATTCACCCGGTCATATTGAGAGCTAAGAAATTCCATACTTTTACGGATTTCTTGTAAAGTAGCCAATTCACTCTTAATTTCATCGAACTCTTTAGAAAAGAACATCTTGACCGCTGATTCAACAGCCTCCGTTACAGACTGATGTATTTCTCGACGTATAATATTCAGTAAAACTTCATCGTCCACGATACGAGAAGAACCAGGGGATAATGGTTGTTTCTCTGGAATTAGTGGTTTGCGTTGAGTTACATTACATTCTTCAGAGTCGACGGATACCTGATCTGACGTAGATGAAAGCGAATCCATACGACAGCCTTGTACAGGGGTGTTAGTATTGTCGAACTTTTTTTGCTTACTTTTGCATGTGGGACATTTCCAATTGTCTTTTTTTTCCTTATCCATAAGACAAAATAACTTGTATGAATAATTTACGCATTCAATATCATAAGTGTCATTGCATAAGCAGCAATACAAAAATTCGCGATTAGTAATTTCTTTCGAACAGCCCGCACAGCGTTTCACTTTCGGAGGCATTTTATTTAAACTGCATGCAAGACCAGCCAAGCAAAAGTCACCAAAAAACAAAGTAGTTAAGCTTCAGTATGCAATGATATCGAGTTGCTAGTCGTTACTCTAACCCGCTTACAAGCCGCATCTAAGGAAGGATGATGCGAGAAGAAGGTCGCATGCGCCGTGCAAACTGCGTCGCTTACGCGTTTTTGTCAAACACTTTGGACGATATTGAAATTTGAATGATCGTTTTTGCACCGAATTATTATTGTTAGAATTTAAACCAATTTACACCAATTATATCACCAGGTAAGTGTACTACATATATATATATATGTATGTGTGTATAGTGATATACACCAACAAACAAACACTTAAGTTCAAGACTATAAAGTTATTAGCACTTTTACTGTAATTAAACTGTGGATTTATATATTTTTTGCGAGAACACAAGCGTTGAGATGTTGTTCAGTTGACACTCAGTCTGTCAACTGAACTGTCAATTTAGCAGGGAGTTACTAAATAATACGATCTGAAGGTCTGATGATGATGACCAAGTAAGTGCTTATCGATTTTCAATAACGGTATTAGTTAGGATGACCTAGCTTTCAATAATATAAATCCTAACTTTTTAAACTAGTCAATACAAATAAGCGTCCAAGCGCGAAAAAGGAAACTATATTAAATACATAACAAGTTGGTACCTTATAATAAAACTAAAATGAAAAAGTGTCACTAAAGGCAGATGCGCGGATCATAGTACTAAAAATATTTTGTAATGATCGAATCGATTATGCTGTGTAGTGGCGGTTAAGAATATCCACCACCTCATTATCTTCCCGTGGGTGTCGTAAAAGGCGACAAAGGGAAACAGGCAGGAGATAAGCAGCAGCATCTTCCTGATAACAGCATAATTACAATAAAAAAACTGCGGTTGACAACCCGCTCGCCAAGCGTGCAACTATGGCAATACCCCCCAATGATGAGAGTAACAAAGAGACGGCCCACAGTCCTCGGCGTCCCCGCTATTCCTGGCTACGGTGGCGATCATGGTAACGGCGGGGCAGGGGGTGCAAAGAATCTCCGGTGGAGGTTCGATTGCCACCTAAGATGACTCGACCTGGCAACATACAACGCATGCACCCTGATGATTGACGAAAGTCTGGTCGTGCATGGAGTATTATTGCCATATATGGGCTGGTACTGCAAAATGCCACCTAGCAGCTTTAGACTCAATGGAAAGGCATGCTAAGAGGCTTATTGGTGACCCGAATTCGGTTAAAACCAATTTTAGCAGCCTCAAACACGGACGCAAAGTAGCCAGCCTTTCGTTTTCTACAGGATGCATTTCGAAGAGTGTGCACAGGAATTGTATAATTTAATTCCTCCCACTTTCTTCAACCATCGGACAACCAGACGTTCGGCCAGTCTCCACCCTTTCATTGTTGACTCACCACACATTCGAACCAAACTAGTGGACTAAATTGCTAGCATCTGTCTTTCCATCTGATTACAGTGTTGGTGTCTTCAAGGCAATATTGAATAGGCTTTTGTTAAGTCAGTGTGTTTCACCATTACCTACGTCACCACTTACCATCAGGTGGGACTGTAGATAAGCGCTGGTTAGTAAAACAAAAGCAGTTGTTTCAATAAGCACAAATAAATCTTTTTGTAAGGCATACAGATGGTTTAAACAAGATTCTATATATCCGAAGTCATAAAAAATTTCTGGCGATTCCCAAAGTCACCTCTAACGATGCCCATAGATGGAACGAAATGGAGTAGTGGATTCTCTTACACCGCCACCACACGTCATTCCGCTATATGAAAATAGATATTTAAAAACAAAAACGTTTTCAGGATTTGATTATCCTTTCGTTTATTTAAAGTACATTACTAGCTACCGCAGCTACAGTCAAACTGCGTATTAAATCCAGGCTGAACTTGTTGTTTCACTCGGCGGTTAACCCTCTACATTTTGTAATTAGGTCACGTTTCTTATTCTTAAACGTGATCAATTTGATGGTTGCGATTTCTATGTTTCCTAACTGATAATAAGTCGCGAAGTTACTTCTAGATATAAATGATAAGCTCGTAGAAACTGTTCATGCGGTCGGAGTTAAGTTCTGCAAGACCCGCCGCAGAAGAACACAAAAACTCTCCGATCACACTCTTAATCTCATGGCTGTTAGACGGGAAATGAAGCTGCAGTCTTCAACAGATTTGACAGCATACAGGCAACTGAACAGACCGATCTCCAAATGCATGCGGCGGGACTTACGCAACTTCAATACAGCTCGTATTGAAGAAGCGATCGAGCGGAACCAAGGCTCCAAAGTCTTTGCCAGAGATCTGTTTGCCAGAAAGAGCCAACTGTCAAAGCTGAAGATCGAGTGTAGCAGCATCGTTTCCAGGACATCTGAGATTTTGAGTAAGATTGAAAGGTTCTATGAGCAGCTGTACACATCATCTCTGGGGCCATACGCAAATGTGAGTAACGATCCAAGTGCGAGTCTTATACGACACTATTCCGAAGATATTCCAGACGTCAGTCTGAGCGAGATTAGAATGGCTCTCCAGCACCTTAAAAACGTCAAGTCCCCGGGCGAGGATGGAATTACAGCGGAGCTTCTGAAAGCGTGTGGAAAACCGGTACTTAAAGTCCTTCAGAAGCTATTTAATTCCGTCCTTCAAGGTGGTACTACTTCGAAGGCGTGGAGCAGAAGTGCGGTGGCCTTGTTCTTCAAGAAAGGCGGTAACGCTCTCTTGAAGAACTACAGACCGATTTCCCTTCTGAGCCACGTCTACGTGCTGTTTTAGAGAGTTATTACGAATCGTCTGGCACGCAGACTCGATGACTTCCAGCCTCCTAAAGAAGCTGGTTTCCGAAAAAGCTTTAGTACCATGGACCACATACGTACCCTTCGGTAAATTGTACAGAAGACAGAGGAGTATAATCTGCCACTTTGCCATGCGTATGTGGACTATGTGAAAGCCTTTGATTCCGTCGAAATTTGGGCGGTGCTGCAGTCACTTCAGCGGTGCCAAGTTGACTGTCGGTATATCGAAGTGCTGAAGTGTTTGTACAGTAGAGCTACGATGGCTATCCGAGTTCAGAATCAGAGTACGAAACCTATCCAACTGCAGAGAGGTGTAAGACGGGGTGACGTTATATTCCCGAAACTCTTCACCGCTGCATTGGAAGACGTTTTTAAGCTGCTGGACTGGAAAGGATGCGGTATTAACATCAATGGCGAGTACATCACTCACCTTCGATTTGCCGACGATATAGTCCTTATGGCAAAATCACTGGAAGACCTAAGCACTATGCTCAATGACCTTAATAGAGTCTCCCAAGGGATAGGTCTTAAGATGAACATTAACAGAACAAAAATCATGTTTAACGTCCATGTCACACCTATTTCCGGCAGTTGTTGGGAGCACTAAGCTCGAAGTTGTTGAAGAGTAGGTTTAACTGGAACAAATAGTTCGACTAGGTAAGTACAATTTCGACCGAGAGGTTAATCGACGGATTCAATTCGGCTGGGCAGCGTTCGGGAGACTACGACACATTTTCTCGTAGACATACGAGTACCTCAAAACCTGAATACGAAATTGTACAACTAGTGCGTGTTGCCAGTGATGACTTACGGACCTGAAACGTGGTGCTTCACTGCTGGCCGTATGAGGAACTCAAGGTCGCTCAGCGAGTTATGGAGAGGGCTATGCTCGGAGTTTCTCTGCGTAATAAACTTAGAAATGAGATTATCCGCAGTAGAACCAGAGTAACCAACATAACCCAACGGATTAGTAAGCTGAAGTGGCAGTGGGCCGGCCATATAGCTCGAAGAACCGACAACCGATGGGGAAGAAAGGTTCTTGAGTGGCAGCCTCGTACCGGTAGGCGAAGTGTAGGGCGAGCCCCCACTAGATGGAGTGACGACCTGGTAAGACATGCAGGAAGTCGCAGGATGCAGGTGGCTCAGGACCGTACTTTGTAGCATTCTTTGGGGGAGACCTATGTTCAGCAGTGAACTTAAGAAAGGTTGTTAAGATGATGATGATGATGAATCGAATCGAATCCATTGACGGTTTTGGATTAACAAGTGCCTAGCGTGAACTTCCCAACCGATAGTCCAAGTCACACTGCCGCCCGTCACCCACGAACTGATCCGCCCGTTCGTATTTATGTAGAAAACAAATAAAATTATTTTTAGCCTAATATTTCATTATTTTGACTCGTCAATCGTACACTTTGTGATAAAAACCTCAACAAATATTTGTGCGAAAGAAAAATACTATACAATAACTCAATGCCGTTTAGAAGTAGTTATAAAAATTCTAACAAAAAGGGCTTCACTTTGAACAATTTTTCCTTTAACTAATAATGTAAACTGCAACACCAAGAAAATTGCAAATGCGTTGCTGGCCTTTTAAAAAGGAGTGGGCCCTTTTCTTGAATGTATAAGTCATATCGGTCTGGAAAAATCGCTGGTAGTAGTCGTAAAAAGTGTGTGTGTACTTACGTACGCACGTAGGAAGTTATGCTCTTTAGCAATACAAAACAAAAAAAAGCTTGAGAGACAATTACCCATTGAAGTTGTCGCTTTGATGTGTAAGTGTGCGCTCGCATCATAACAAGTTCATGGTGTCGGGGTGCACACGCATCGTAAAAATTCACTCTCATCATTTTTCCTAAACGTCCCAAAAGACGTATAACTTCAAAAGATTTTTATTTCGGGTAATTTGCATACAAGTAAATGGAGAATTTTTTTAGCCGTCTATTTCATTTCCATCATGTAGGGTATTACCTAGGTGGATTGAAAAGTACTCGGCCTAACACAGATCCATTCAATACTTAAAATCAAATCTACCCACATTATTTAGTTCAGTTCAGACTAGTTCATTGTGTGAAGTTCGAAACGTGTGCGATAATTAGTTGTGATTTTATAAATTTATTAACAAAGTAATCGGACATAATTTCCGCGAATGGAGCAAATCGAGCAGCGTGCCGTCATTAAGTACCTCCATAAGAAGGGGCTATCATTAAAAGCCATCCATGATGACATGGTCAGTACATTAGGCGATTGTGCTCTGTCATATTCATCCGTCAAAAAATGGATAACAGAATTTAAACGTGGTAGAGAGAGTGTGAAAGATGAACCCCGCTCTGAAAGGCCTTCGACGTCAACTACTGACGAAAATATTAAAAAAGTACTTGATTTAATAATGGGAGACCGCAGATTAAAAATTAGAGAGATAGCCGAGATCATAGGCATCTCTTATGAACGAACTCAAAACATCATTGTCAACGAGTTGGGTTTCCACAAGGTGTCTGCGAGGTGGGTTCCGCGACTGCTTTCAGTTGAACAAAAAAGGACGCGATTGACTATTTCACGCGACTGTTTGGAGTTATTTGAAACCGATGCAGATGATTTTTTGAATCGTTTTGTTACTATAGACGAAACATGGGTTCATTACTGTACACCGGAAATAAAACAACAATCAAAACAGTGGAGAAGACCTGGTTCACCACCCCCTAAAAAGGCTAAGTCGATTTTGTTGGCAAATAAGGTGATGGCTTCAGTATTCTGGGACTCGAAAGGTGTGATTATGATTGATTATCTTGAAAGGGGTCAGACTATAAACTCTGATTACTACTGCACCTTACTACGTCGTTTACGAGAGGAAATAAAAGAAAAACGTCGAGGAATGCTCAGAAGAAAAGTCCTGTTTCATCAAGATAACGCCCGTGTTCACACGTCAGTACAGTCAATGGCTGAAATTCACAACTGTGGCTTTGAACTGTTACCGCATCCGCCGTATTCACCTGATCTGGCACCATCAGACTTCTTTCTGTTCCCTAACCTAAAAAAGCACTTGGGAGGTCAAAGATTTTCGACAAACGACGAGGTCAAAGCAGCTGTAGACGCATATTTTGACTCTAAGGAAGAATCATTTTTTTTTCAACGGTCTAAATGCTTGGAAGGGGAGGTGGCAAAAGTGTATTGAACTTGATGGTGATTATGTAGAAAAATAAAAATATAACTGATTTAGTATGTGTTTATTTTCTTGGTTAGGCCGAGTACTTTTCAATCCACCCTCGTATTGGATAGGTCTTTCAAAAACACTGGGGGTGTGGAACAACATCTTTAAAAGACCGAAGAGGGGTCCGTTTGCAAAATATTTAGCTTTAAAGTGGTATTTTTCATTAGAGTCATGTGTCCACCCACCCTGTCCCCCCTCTACCAACTAAACCGCTGTTTTTGGAAAAGTGAAAAGTATAAACGATAGTAGTATATATAATGAAGTTAAAAGCAAAACTATCACATTAAGTAAAATTAAGAAGTTGACGAGTAATAGTCGACCTACTTATAAAATGCACTTGGATTAGTAAATATTTCGTTACAAGTCCATAGAAAATGGAAAATAACTTTGTAATGTTATTGTAAACTGTTACAAATAAACATTTTATGAAGAAAACTACTTATATGCATTACTACTATAGCTTTACTGTTTCATTTGCGGATAGGCAGTGAGGATTTTTCTTATTTACTTACTACTTTCACTTATATTTCAGTTGGTAGTTATTGTAGGGCTCATTCAAAGTATTCATATAATCATATCATTCATACACTCTTGGTTTACGCGGCCGACCTCAGGATAATTTACGACAGTGGTGGTTTACGTGAAAGTTCGTTACGGTCATTATGCATATCTTAGGGTTTCACTTCCGGGAATATGACTATAGAAAGATAGTCAACTATGATCATCTGCCTTGGCATGTCAATGTCAATGATTTGACGTAAATTGTATTATTTTCAAAATCCAAAAGTATTTGCAATTTTTTTGGATATAGATAGTTCTTATAAGTCTGATTTGAAAATAAGTCCTTCAGTTAAGATCTTCCTATTTAGGCCCATTTTTAGTCGTTATAGTGGTCAAACCGCGAACTCACTTCTTATGCACATTATCAAGAAAGCCCACGTATTGTGACGGGCAACTACGGCACCCTACTTCTACATTGTCCGTGGCCCGATACGCACTTGGCCAGTTCTTTTATTTTACGTGGTAGAGCTACGCTGCAGGTATATTATAGCTGTAACACTAATGGGTCGTCGGGTCGTCGTCGTCGATCGGGTTAGCACCACGCTCTCACAGAATACCAGCGTGAAGTAGCAGTTTTGCTGGTGTGTTTCGTATGGTGAGCGTAGAGAACCGGATACCATTTTGATTGGAAACGGGACATTCCATCTTAGTCCCCAGGGGTGACAACGCATCTGCATTTTGATTCTTAATCGAGGATAAATGTAAATATCTATGAGTCACAGCATCCACTTACCATCAGGTGGACTGTGTGCTCGTTTGTCATCCACATTCTATAAAAAAAGTACAAGTCTACTCTTGAATATATGTTTCCACTACAGAATGCTATATAAATGGCCTATTTATATTTCAGTTCGCTGATCCGTTGCTCTTTGATGGTTACTCTAGTCAATCTGCGGATATAATATCATTAATATGCAATACGTTTTATTACGAAAAGAATCTGCGAGCTTCCATAAACAACAAGCAGTGTAGGTAGGAAACCTCCGTTTTTATTTGAAGTTAGTTAAATATGTTAGCGGAAGTAATTGTACTTAAAATAATATATATATAATTTAGTTGACTGGAATATCGAAATAACTGCCTAATATTGAGCTCAGGGGTTATTTGCATGCCATTAAGATATGAATAACTATTCTTAAAGTTTTTGTCTGTCTGTCAGTCTGTCCGGGTTAATCTTCAAATGGGTGAACCAATTTAAAAAAAGCAGATAGAAAGCAATGCAAGTAGTGATCTAGGCTATATTTTATCCGAAAAATTTGAAGATATTTTTAATTAAAAGGAAAAATTGATAAATAAATTGTCTTTCCTTAATATATTCTACCAAGGCGAGGCTATTGTTATGTGGCAGAGACAAAAACTCTTTTAAAAATAATTTTATTGAATACTTTTAAACTAACTTAAAATATAGTAGTTGATACAGAGAACTTGGGAATGGAATTATGTTGAGGGTTTTTTTTTGCGCCCGGAAGCAATTGAAAGGGCCACCCTCCGGAAAGTGAGGAAAGGAGGCGGTGAATGCTGTAAGCATACCAAGACAGCCAGCTGTCGTGGTTATGTGTTACTCACTGCGACTAACCTTTTTTTTTTTTTTTTTTCGTGGGGCAATCCTCATGGATACCTCCGGCTGCGGGGACAACCGGAAGGTTATGCCGGACTCCTACCGGCTAAAACCCCACGGTGCCTCCTCGCACGTGCGCGCGGGGCCGCGGGAATCCAAATTCTTCCGCAGCCCCGCACTAGTGCTGGCCCGGTCTGTCCGGGCCTCGTCTCCTGCACGGGGTAGCGAGGTGGTCAGCTACCCCCCTCCACGGCCTCCAACTCCACCTGCGTATCGGACCTCCCCGAGTCCGATACGCGGAGGCCATGGGGCCAGGAAAAACTAGCACTCAGAAGCACCAGCCTTCCTGACCCCAGCGGCGGATCTGGTCTATGGCTCCGCCGCCAACCAAGATTCGGCTGCGGAGGGTAGGGAGAGCGGCGCCTCGCAATACCGGCACTCCTCTCCCCCCGCAGCCCCACCACCACCGCATCAAGGAACGGTGCGGCCCCGTCTGAGTCGCGGAGGATAGGGCGAGTGGCGCATCGCCATACCAGCACTCCTCTTCCTCCGCGACTCCACCCCGGCTGCAGCGGTAGAGGGAGCACTCATCCCTCTCACCGCAGCCTACCGACACACATCCGTAGTGGGCTCATGAAGCCCACTCGGAGTGGCCACCTCGGGCCGGCCCTACACCTCGGGCCAGCCAAGGGGTTCCTCTTTGTTCACCGCGGTTGACCAAGCCACGGCTACTAAGCCCCCCCGCCACGACAAGGCGGGAACCCGTTCGGGGGGGACTGCGACTAACCTAACCTAACCTAAGTGCCTACCAACTAAACACCACCTGTGAGACTGGTATTGGCTTATGAGGCCTTTCTGCCGAATTGGAAGCGACCCTCTTTAGGGAAAAGGGGGCGCAGGCGGTGACGAGCCGCTGGGGGGGAGCCTAACTAAGGCAAATTAAGAAGACTCGGCCTGAGCCGCCAGGAGGCAGTTCAAGTCGGCGAAAGCTTGTTTGGCGGGTCCGAGAGAGAGTTTCTCGGTCTTCGGACTCGAAAGCGAGAGGGGAGTGGGGCTGCATAGGAAGCTGCCTCACGAATGAAGTGATTAGAGTGAGACTCTGAGGCTTTGAAGAAGTTCTCAGAGAGTGTTTTAGATTGTGGGGAGCTCTAAGTCTCGATGGAGGTCGGCATGACGAACGTACGAGGGTGCGTTCGTAGCTCGACATCAGGAGAGGTTTTGAACTATTTGGAGTTTGTTAATGGTTTTGAGATTAGCGTGGGCAAATATAGGGCCCGCGTGAGTCATGAGTGGTCGTATACAGACCTTATAAAGGTTTCGTTTGTTGCTGAGCGACATTTTACTGTTTTCCCCAGCATCATGTTGAGCCTACTCAGTTAAAAACGTGCGTTGCGATTTACTCTTTTGACATGGGACCAGAAGGTGAGCCTCGTGTCAAGAATGACACCTAAATATTTGGGGGTTATATGCCAGGGGACAGAGGTCCCTAGCATACGGATTGGTGGAATGGAAGTGAGACGGCGTCGTTTATGATCGAAATGAACGGCGGAGCTCTTCTCCGGGTTCACATCAATGCGCCATTTTTGGAACCAAGCTCCTAAGTCATCAACTGACTTTTGGATCTTGTTCCGTATGAAAGGTAGCGAGATACCTTTACAGTAGAGTGCATGGTCGTCTGCAAAGAGGGAGAGCTGAACCCCTTTCTACGGAATGGGAATGTCGTTGGTGAACAGGATATATAGGAGAAGGGCAAGCACTGAGCCCTGAGGGACACCGGCTTTGATGGGGCGCTGAGAGGAGAGCGTGCATTCGTGTCTAAAACGAAAGGTACGATCCTTCAGGTAGGAGGCCACGAGGCGAACAAGACGATCAAGGAGGCCTATTCTGTAGAGTTTGTAAATAAGGCCTTCGTGCCAGACTCTATCAAACGCTTTTGCAATGTCGAAAAAGAACGCGATGGTCTTATGACGACGAGGATAGAAACCGCTGAGGATATATTCCACAATACGGTGAACTTGTTGGGGACAAGAATGTTTCGCTCGGAAACCAAATTGGTGGGGGATGACTAGAGGGTCGCCGTCTGCGGGAAACAGATGGAGCCTCATGCGATGATAAGGATGACTCGTTCGAAGAGTTTGCCCATGGCCTTGAGGAGGCTGATGGAACCGATGACTGGACGAGAGATTGAGAAGCTTTCCTGGCTTGGGGATACCAATGACAGTTGCTTCTTTCCACGTAGTGGGAAAGTAACTAATGTTGAAGCAGGCGATGAAGATAATAGCTAAAGGGGTTATCACATGCTCAGGAAAGTGTTTAAGGGATTGGTTGGAGATGCCATCCGCACCGGAGCCTTTTTGGACTTCAGTCCTTTGATGAGGGATGAGATCTCATCATTGGACACAGTGATAGGGTCAGAGGCTGTGGGGGGTTTGTTCTGGCGGCGGACCTCATCGTCCACTGTCTGGATGTGGGAGGGGTCGGTGGGTTGAGAGCTAGAAGAGCATTCTGCGGCAATACTGTCTGCAAAGCACTCAGCCTTTTCCTCGTCCTCGAAGGCAATCGTACCGTCGGGACGGGAGAGGGGGGGTGGGGGTGGAGTGTGGGTAATAGCGTCTATGCGGAGGGCTCTCGCCATCTGATAGTACGCTGTATGAGAGGGAGAGATATTCTCCATGAGCTTACTATTTTCGAGGTCTCGAAGTTCAGAGAGGCGGAAACGGACTTCTCGTTGAAGACGATTGGCCGTACGCCTATAGTCGGAGGTGGGATAGATTGCTGCTCTCCGGAAAGCAACTCTTTTGGCTTTCATTAGATTGCTAATATGTAGGGGAAGACCATCATTATTAGCAACCGGGACGACCCTTTCATTCTCCTTAAGGGAGGATTTTATAAGGGTGGATAGAATGTTGAGGGATCGAAAGATTTGGTTTAAATAGTGTGGTTTGGAAGCTAGGAAGATAAGGGTAAAGGATAAAGATAAGGGAACAACATTGTTCTTGGTGTTATCGTTAACTTATTCTAAGATACAATTAGGAATGGTAAACTATAAACATTAGCATATAATATTACAATCGAATTAGTTTGACTTCTTAGAAAGTAAACAATATGAACTAGATTTTAAGTAAATAAACTATATAAAGTATACATGTCTTATAACATAAAGTAAATAGTGTCTTATGACATAACATTAGTTTGGCTTCTAAGAAAGTAATTTAGCTTTTAAGTAAATAACAATATAAAGTATACAGGACTTATAATATAAAGTAAATAGTATCTATGACATAATACTAGTCGCTATTCTTTCATAAAACAGTGGACCGATATGTTTAAATGTACTTGTATTATTTTGCTTACGTTTGTATATCATTATACAGCATACATATTTATGAGCTTATAAATACAAATAATTTGAATCAAGTTAATAATTATTGATACAAGAAAATTATTTCTATAAAATCTCTTAAGCGTTATTTTCCTCAGGCGCATTTACGTCATAATGAAGTGAATAATCGTAGTAACTTTGGTTTATCTTTGGTAAAATTAAAAATTTTGTACAACCGACTTCAATATAAATAAAATGAGAACATCATCAATAGAGTCGAAGTCAGTTAAATACACATTATTTAGGATAACTCAAAAACAACTGATCAGATCTAGATCAAACTTATGTGGAACCAAATGAAAAGCATCAGCTTTCAAATAAAGTTTGTATAGAGCACAAGTCCGCTTGGTGCTGTAAAACGCCACCTAGCAGCTTTGGACTTATCTAATGGAAAGGCGTGCTTACAGGCCTATTGGTGACTATAATTTGGTTTAAGTCATTCTTGTCAGTTTCGAGCACAGTTGGAAAATAGCTAACTTCTCGGTGTTTTTCCGGATTCAATTCGTACTATTTTCTTCCTCTCCCTTCCATCGTCGGACAAACAGAAGCTTGGGTAGTCTCATACTATTGTTGACACGACGGTTGCTCAACGGTTTGCTTCGTTTTTCGTAATGCGTATAGCAATGGAATCTTTCTTTTCCATTACAATGAAAGTACGAGTATTTCTTAGAGAAAAGTGCATAGGCTTTTGTTAAGGTAAGTCAGTGCGCTCTACCACCTTCGCTAACACCACCAACTGTTATCAGATGAAATAGATCCAGCACTGGCTTATAAATTTAAACAAGCCCTATTGTTAAAACAGTAACTAAAAAAAACCTAACAGCGTAAAAATATTTACTGAAAAGGGAAAAAAATTTGTAGCCTATGTCACCTCTACCACTTATTATTCTGTGTCTCTACAATTAAGACGAATCTAACAACACCTCATATGTTAAAATCCGTCAAGCCGCTTAGGCTACAGAGCGTGCCAAAAAAAACATACATACATATGTACATTCTCTCGAAAAACATTACACTGCTTCTGGGGCAGTCAGGTAAAAATGTGTGCGATATATACGTCGGTCTTCACTTTTAGCTTATTAGAAAGTTAAGTCATTTAATTTAACTAGTTGAGGTAAAATATTTTGGTGATTTTCTGCGAGTCAGGTCATTTATGACTTGATTTACACCAAAATAGATTATCTGCCAGAACGCTATTTGGATCATGAAGATCCTCTTTGTTCAAATTGTCAACAGTTTATCAAGCAATATCGCAAAACAACGGACAAAACTGGAATTTATCGGATGAAACAAATCGTTTATTTATTAAACCAGTACCGTTGACTCATAATTGAAATGTCGCCTTAAATTTTTGTAGACGCGAATATTTGCTTAATGTTTGGTATTACCTTACAGTAAATACATTATATGTAGTTGCTTTTAGGATCTGCTGTAAGTTGACAAAAATAGCGGATCGAATGTGGCGTTTCTTTTGCCATTTTTTTCTGCTCGTGAAACTTTATATTGGAATAGTTTAGCAACGTTTTAAGGTAATTCAAAGTTTTTTTCGGTATTCGTTGTACTTAGGTTAGGTAGTTGGTATACTATATATGACATTAATGACACCTTTGATAAAATTATACTATGTATAAGGCTACGTGTTTTTACCTTTAGTAAACTAAGTTTTTTAGTAACCATAATTTACACAATGACGTTTGACAACGACTGTCATGTAAAATAAGAGATGTTGCTCTGCAACTGTGATTAGAAAAAAATTATCCCGTGCAATTTTGTTACCATTAGAACAGTAAGAGAACAGAAGAGGCGATTAAGACATGAGAGGTTTGGACCGCCAATTCGTCTGCCAAATACATCGACTTTATAGCAAATTCTCTCGAATCTGGAGATATAAGACATATAGATACAATAATATAAAATCGTGTGGGTAAAAAAGTGGGGTTAGGTTAGGTTTCAAAACTAAAAAAAAAGATATCGTACCTAGAGAAGAACAAAATCATAAGTGGTCTTATGTCCAATTTGTTTGTTTTTACGCCATCAAATAGAGTCTATTTGATGGCGTAAAAACAAACATATAGAGCTTTTGTAATTTGCGTTGCTCTATTTCTTTTCAGATTTTTCTTACAAGTATTAAGGAAGTAGTGTTAATATTTACCTTTGGAAAAAATACATCGACTAAAAAGTAGTTTTATGGATTCCGCAGATAATAAATAAATAAACTACACGTACATAGCTTATCAACCTTTTAAACTCAAAGAAATATAATTATTAATTTCAATAAACGTTTGAAAGTATTTTTTGTAGCAAAATTTTAAATGTTGTAATTCATGAAAACTTTATAACATAAATTTTCCTTGTCCAAAATTATTTTTCCCACTAATTAACGCGATCACCACTAACTATGTTATAAGCTTATTTATAAATAAAAGATTTTAGATTGATTAAGCAATGCGATTGTCTTAATTTCTAAGTGTAATATCGATTACGGATTTGTTCCCTTTATTTGTAAAAATCAAACTGTCCTATTTACGTAAGCTCGCATACTAAAGAATTGTTTAAAAGGATGCTGAGCTGAGCGCGATTATGAGCGGGATAGCGGGGAGCGGGGCTGGTTTTGTTTCGTCAACCGTGAATCATCATCATTACAGCCCTTCATAAGTCCACTGCCGAACAAAGGCCTCCCCCAAGGAATGCCACAAAGCACTGTCCTGAGCACCTGCATCCATCGATTTCCTGCATGTCTTGTCTGTTCTTGACCTCTTAAAGCACTCTTCTCTCTGGACGTCAGTCGGGTAGGCCTGATGGAGTCCCTCCTATTGTGCTGAAGACGTGTGCTCCGGAGCTGGCACCGGTTTAAACGCGTATTTTCCGGTAGTTCTACTCCCAAGGGGTAGTCCTGAATTCATGGAAGACAGCTTTGGTCCACCCGATCCCTAAAAAAGGCGACCGCTCAGCTCCGTCCAACTACAGGCCTATCGCCATCACCTCCTTGTTCTCAGAAATAATGGAGTCCATTATAAACTGCCAGCTCATGAGGTAACTTGAGGATCACCAGCTGATTAGTGACCGGCAGTACAGTTTTCGTTAGGGTCAATCAGCTGGTGATCTTCTGGTCTACCTGACTCATAGATGGATAGAGGCAGTAGAGTCCAAGGGGGAGGCATTGGCCGTTAGTTTGGACATAGCGAAGGCCTTAGATAGTCTGGCACAAAGCGCTTCTTTCGAAGCTTCCTTCCTGTGGGCTTCCCGAGAAATTGTGCAAATGGATCACCAGTTTTCTTGCTGATCGGAGCATCAAGATCGTAGTAAACGGTGCATGCTCTGATTTCAAGCCTATCAACGCTGGTATTCTACAAGGCGGCGTGCTATCACCAACGCTGTTTCTCATGCATATCAATGATGTGTTGCAAACTGGTAACATTCATTGCTATGCAGACGACAGCACTTGTGATGCCTTATAAACCGGCCGTGCCAATATTTCTCGGGAAAACGTCGCCGAGTACCGGGATAAACTTGTGTCTGAAGTCGAGTCTTTGCTGAACAGAGTCTCGGATTGGAGGCGACTAAATCTAGACCAGTTCAATCCCCAGAAGACACAAATTTCCGCGTTTACCGCTAAAAAGAACCCCTTTGTCGTATCTCTTCAGTTTCAAGGCACTCCCCTTGCTGCCTCAAATAGCATCGGAATCCTCGGCGTCGACATATCGAATAGTGTGCAGTTTCGTGGTCACTTAGAAGGAAAGGCGAAATTGGCCTCTAAAAAGCTTGGCGTGCTCAGCAGAGCGAGACAGTATTTCATGCCGGCACATCGCTTGCAACTTTACAAAGCGCAAGTTCGGCTTCAAATAGAATACTGTTCTCATCTACGGCGTCGGTACTCGGACTGTGCGTGATAAGTTTTAGTTAATTTTGGTGTTTTGCGAATATTTTGTTTGAATTGTTGACTCTTGTAACTATTTAAGCTTTATTGTGTTGATTTGAATAAAAAAGTGCAGTGAACGTATTCTTTTAAACATTTTTGTTTTTGTATTAGATATAAGCACGTGTTTTTAGGTTAGGACCACGCATTGTTACCGCGTGGTAGTTATAGGATAAGTATTCTGCTCGTTGTTTGTTGTTGTACATGGATTATTTACTATAAGTACTTTTATCGTATCTAGTTTTAGTTTTAGTTTTATTATTGGAAATTATTGAGGTTAGGGTATGCTGGCACTGACAGTGACATTGGCAGCTGTCACTCTGTGTGACATCGACATTGACAGTGACGTTGACAGCTGTCACCTGTCATAGTGATTAACTTTGACAATTGCGTTCCGTTTTCTGTACATGATTTTTATATGATATTCTGATCTGATCTTTTGGAAATTACCTGTGGTTGTACATTTGTTTAATAAAAATGGCGGATGACGAGGAGTTATTTACTCCTCGCAAATCATTAGCCAGGACTCCGCCAGTACCACTCAGTCGGCCGGCTGCGTTGCCACCCCCACCACCAGTAGCACCAGAAAAGCAGCCTCTGCCGTCACCGGAAGAGGTGCAGCCATCTTCCCAGCGAGCAAGGGTGGGCAAGCGCACTGAGCCTCGACGGACTGCGGCCCCGGTGACAGGTCTGCTGTCCAGGGATGTGGAGAAGTCTGCCGCAGAGGCCGACGAGGAGGACCGCCTAAGGAAGAGCTCCCGGGGTATCAGAGGGATCTTCAAAGCGTCGACCGCCTCCAAGTTGGAGGTGATCAACCACGTTCGTGATACAGTAAAGGGGATCATGGGTATCATCACCGGACCAGGGTCGAAGTTCAATAAAGGGTGGCTACATATGGCCATGATCTCATTGCCATGGTGGCGACAATGGAGGTACAGTACATATATCAGAACTGGAGTTGGCAGCGCTCAGAGCAGAACGGGGGAAGATTGCTGCGGAAGGAAGACTAACGCAGATTGAGGCTAAGGCCAGTGCAGTTCCTTGCCACGCGACGGACCCGGCACCGCAACGGTCGTACTCGGCGTCGCTGAGGCTGCCGAAGGGGGCCGACCAAATGATGATGCCAGTGAGCAAAGGCCCAGTTGTCGCCTTCTACCCGGCTGAGACGGAAGGTCCACTGAAGACTGCAGAGGACACAAAAATGGAGCTCAAGAAGGCAGTCAACCCCAAGAACAGTGGGCTTCAGATCGACAGATTGAGGAAGGTTGGAAATGCGGGTGTTGTGGTCCAAACCACGTCCCAGGAAGCAGCAGAGAAGCTGAAGACTGCTGCCCCTCCATCATTGAGGGTGACTGAGCCCCGGCAACGTTTACCCCTGGTGGCTCTCAGGGGTTTTGGGAACGATCCTAAGAACGAGGAGGTCATTAGCGCCCTCTACGAGCAGAACCTTGCTGCTTGTGGGTGGATTGAAGCAAACTTGAAAGAAAACTGCAGGATCGCTTTCAAGAAGTCCTGAAGAGGAAGCAGGCGGACAACAGTGATCCTTCAATGTTCGTCTGCCTTGAGAGATATCCTGATCAGGTACAACCGGCTATACGTCGGCTGGGACGTGGTTGAGCCGTGTGATTACTTGGATGTCACGTGCTGCCAGAGGTGTCAACAGTATGGGCATCCTGCGAAGTACTGCCGATCGAAGGAGATCGTATGTGGAAAATGTGGAGAGGAATGGCATGAGGGCGGAGCGTGCAAGTCCACGGAGAAGAAGTGCGCTACGTGTAAGCGATTTGGTAGATCTGACTCTGGCTCGCACGTGACCATGGCGAGGAACCGCCCAGCAAGGCTGTATGCAGAGCAACGCTCTGTGGCCAGCACTCAATACTACCAGTGAGGGTGGCCCCGTAGACAACCATGAAGACAAGGCATTACGACTAGGACAAATAACCTGGGTCGGGGGGAGATTGCCACGGCTGAGTTGCCCATCAGGCGCGTGAACTGCACCTGGACATTGTTCTTGTACAAAAACAGTACTCCCAGGTTGCGCGGATCGTGCAGGTGAGCTGTCATCCGTGGGCTGGCGTTTATCTTGCCGAACTAACAATTGGAGCAGCTGTGCTGAGTTACCTCAGCAATATCATCGGACGCAATGCCACTGGGGTGAACTACGGGCTGCTGTGCGAGTTTTGCGCATGGGTGTCGCGATTGTGGAATGGGGCAGGAGAGAATGCTGGTAGGAGGGCCCGATGTCGTAGGCGTTATAGTGCCGTCAGCCCCAGAAGGGGGAGAGTGACGTAAAATTGGGACAAGGAATAGATGAAATATTTGTAGGGAGCCAAGAAAGTGCGCGCGGGAAAAGAGCCACGTGCAAGTACCGCGCGCATCTCCCGAGATTCGGCCCGTATGACCTGAGAGTCGGTGGGGCCATGGGGGGTGGAGGGTTGTTGTTCTCATCTCTGGGCCGGGCCACTCCAGTGCCAGCTCCTTCCACTTGACCGCATCCAGCGCAGAGCGGTTCAATTTCAATTCAATTGAATTTGAATTTGCAATTTCACCATCGCACATCGCGACAAAACTTGCGATACCATCCATACCATCTGGATGATTGGCGGTCCACCACTGAGCGATTTAGAAGATGGTTTTTTCCCCACACAAATTCCTTGTGGAAACGATTACCACCAGCGATTTTTCCGGATTGATACGACTTAGGGACCTTCAAGGAAAGAGGCTACTCCTTTTAAAAAGGCCGGCAACGCATCTGCAATTCCCCTGGTGTTGCAGTTATTCAAGATCGGCGGTAGTCACATACCATCAGGTGAGCCGCATGCTCGTTTTTTCCTTTTTTTTTTTTTTTTTTTTTTTTATAGGATAGGGTGACAAACGAGCACACAGTCCACCTGATGGTAAGTGGTTACTGCGGCCCATAGACATCTACATCTATCCTCTATTACAAATCAAAATGTAGATGCGTTGTCACCCGTGAGGACTAAGATGGATTGCCTCATTTCCAGTAAAAAGGGCCTCCGGCCACCTGCACTCACCAAGCGAAACGCAGAGGTAAACCTCTACTTCACGCTGGTTTTCTGTGAGGTCGTGGTACCACCCCGGTTTGAGCCGGCCCATCCGTGCGACAGCAAAAGCTGCCGCCTGGCTCTACCACTGTTAAAAATTCTAATTAATTCTAATTCTAAAAATCCTATTAAAAAAGTGCCACATCAGCGACAGAATCATGTTGGGATCATCTGACGAGAAGCATAACAGCCCGTATCCGTATTGTAACCATCGTAGCTCTACTGTACAAACACTTCAGCACTTCGATATACCGATAATCAACTTGGCACCGCTGAAGAGACTGTAGCACCGCCCAAATTTCGACGGAATCAAAGGCTTTCTCATAGTCAACATACACAAGGCAAAGTCGCAGATTGTACTCTTCGGTCTTCTGTACAATTTGCCGAAGGGTGTGTACATACATTTCCGAAAAATCTTTAGTACCATAGACTACATAGTCTATGGTACTAAAGATTTTTCGGAAATCTGTTTGTTCCGGAGGCTGGAAGTCGTCGAGTCTGCGTACGAGACGATTCGTTATTAATTTCGAAAACGTCATTTAGACGTAGTCAGAAGGGAATTATTGGTCTGTAGTTTTTCAAGAGAGCGTTGGCGCCTTTCTTGAAGAACAAGACCACCGCACTTCTGCTCCACGCCTCAGGGGTAGTCCCACCATGGAGGACAAAATTAAAGAGCTTCTGAAGGACTTTAACCCTTTCGCTGTTCCGTGCACTACATATAGGTCATTGCTATTGTCATACTATTGTGTCTGAAAATCGGACAGTGAAAGTGTTAAGTATTGGTTTTCCACCCGCTTTCAGAAGTTTCGCTGTAATTCCATCTACGTCTGAGTCTTGCCGTTTTTAAGGTGCTGGGGAGCTATTCTAATCTCGCTCAGACTGACGTCCGAAATATCATCGGAATAGTGTCGGAAAAGAATTACTCTCAGATCGTTACTCACACTTGCGTGTGGCTCCAATGACGATGTGTACAGCTGCCCATAGAACCTCTCAATCTGACTTAAAATCTCAGGTGTCCCGGAAACGATGCTGCCACACTCGGTCTTCAGCTTTGACAGTTGGCTCTTTCTGGCAGACATATCTCTGGCAAATACTTTGGAGCCTTGGTTCCGCTCGATCGCTTCTTTAATACAAGCTGTATTGAAGTTGCGTAAGTCCCGACACATGCATTTGGAGATCTGCTCTTCAGTTGCCTCTGCTTCATTTTACCAAATCTGCTGAAGACCGCAGGTTAATTTCCTGTCTAACAGCCATGAGGTTAAAAGTGTGATCGGAGAGTTTTTGTGTTCTTCTGCGGCGGGTCTTACAGAACTTAGCTCCAACCGCATAGGTAGTTTAAATGAGCTTGCCATTTATATCGTCCACTGTATTATAGTCTTCTGGGCACTCAAAACGGTTTTGTAACTCAAGCTGAAAGGTTTCTGGACTTTGGATTAGAGCATGAGGGGGACTTCATTAGACGATACCTCTCCAACTTAGTTCAGTGTACAGTAGGGTTACGATGGCTATCCGAGTACAGAACCAGAGTACGATACCTATCTAACTGCAGAGAAATGTAAGACAAGGTGACGTTATATCCCCGGAACTCTTCACCGCTGCATTGGAAGACGTTTTCAAGCTAGTGGACTGGAAAGGATACGGTATTAACATCAATCGCGAGTACATCAATTACCTTCGATTTGCCGACGATATAGTCCTTATGGCAGAAGAATTATATAGAACATGGACAAAACAAAGGTCATGTTTAATGTCCATGCCACACTTATGCCGGTAGTTGTTGCGAGCACTAAGCTCGAAGTTGTTGACGAGTATGTTTACCCGGGACAAATAGTCCAACTAGGTAAGTCCAACTTCGACCGAGAGGCCAATCGATGGATTTAACTCGGTTCATCAGCGTTCGGGAAATAACGGCACATCTTCTCGTCAGGTATACCTCAAAACTTAAAAACGAGACTATACAACCAGTGCGTATTGCCAGTGATGACCTATGGAACTGAGACATGATCCTTCACTGCTGACCGGATGAGGAAGCTCAAGGTTGCTCAGCGAGCTATGGAGAGGGCTATGCTCGGGGTTTCTCTGCGTATTAAACTTAGAAATGAGGATATCCACAGTAGAACCAGAGTAACCGACATACCCCAACGGGTTAGTAAGCTGAAGTGGCAATGGGCCGGCCATATAGCTCGAAGAACCGACAAACCTTGGGGGAAAAAGGTTCTCGAGTGGCGGCCTCGTACCGGCGGACGAAGTGTAGGGCGTCCCTCACTAGATGGAGTGACGACCTGGTAAGATATGCAGGAAGTCGATGGATGCAGGTGGCTCAGGACCGTGCTTTGTGGCATTCTTTGGGGGAGACCTATGTTCAGCAGAGGACTTGTGAAGGGCTCTAATGATGATGATGATAATTAGAGAAGGGAATGGGATGTACGGATCAGGTCTTTTCCTTGCGGTGCATAGCCGAAAAGTGTTTGGCTAAAAACAAGAAAGTCTACTGCGCGTTTGTAGATCTAGAAAAGGCCTATGATAGAGTGGTGAGGAATGAATTGTGGTCAGCACTGTCCGTGAACGGTGTGAGCAGTATCCTCATACGAGCATTGCAATCTCTTTATAGGGATTCTAGTGCTTGTGTAAGGATAAACGGGGAATACACTGAATGGTTTAATATCGAAAAAGGTGTTAGACAGGGATGTGTAACGTCACCGTGGCTGTTTAATCTGTTCATGGACAATTGTTTGACAGATTTAAAAGAGAATGAAAGTGGGTTGAGAATGAATGAGTTACTCGTCAAATGTTTTCTCTATGCTGATGACCAAGTATTACTTGCGTCTTCGGCCGAGGAGTTGCAGGAGATGGTAACTGCTATGAGTGGAGCTTTTGTTAGAAAGGGAATGAAGATGCATGTAAGGAAGACGAAAGTGATGGTGTTTGAAAAAGATGAGGCAGTGACAGACTGCAATATCGTGATTGAAGATGAACAAATTGAACAGGTGAAAGAGTTTGTGTATCTGGGTTCAAAGTTTACAAGAGATGGAAAGTGTTAGAGTGATATCGAAAGAAGAGTGAATGCAGGAAACATGGTGAATGGAGCTTTGCACTCCTTTATGAGCAGTCGGAAGGTGTCTAACAAGGCTCGTTTGGTTGTGCATGAGGGGGTGTTGGTTCCGACATTCATGTACGGAAGTGAAAGTTGGGTATGGCAGAAGAAACATGAAAGCAGAATAAATGCAGTTGAGATGAGAGCATTAAGAAGTATGATAGGAGTTAAACTGAGTGACAGGATAAGAAATAGTGAGATAAGGAAACGTTGTGGTCTGAAAGATGATGTAGTGACAAAAATTGAGAAAGGTATGCTGAGATGGTTTGGCCATGTCGAGAGAATGAATGAAGAACGATTGACGAAAAAAGCGTATAAGGCGAGTGAAAGTGAAATTGTTGGAAGGGGTGGAAGGGGTGGACCTAGGCGGACGTTTCTGGACCAAATCGAGGACGTCTTGAATGAGGGCCAGGTCAAGAGTATTTGCAAGTCGCTGCATTGCTTCAAAAATTCAGTATCACTAATTTCCTTTAATCTTTTTATACTATACATGAAACCAAATATGCTCTCATCATGTTAAAGAGCCTCAAACCTAGGAAAGCAGCTTGCGCGCACAGTTTATTTTGATTCAATTTCTTCCGATTTCAATAAATGAGCTTCATCTTCCCATTCTTAATCAAAATGCCTTTTTTTACGTCGTCTTCTGACTTCTTTGAACTGTCTGTTAATATCATATTACTCGGCCATTTCTCTTGCTGTTACAAGCGATGACTGAAAACCATTTTTTCGATAATTATCGAACCAATTTGTGAATGCGTCTAGGTGTTGTATAGTCATATTTAAGTGCATGTTTTGCTTTGCCAAATTTTACTTATAACCTTTTTTTTTTAAGAATGTCATAACCATATGACAAATTAAACTAGAAATTCGTAGGCTGTTATTTCTTTTCTACAGAATGACATTCACTGACCAACTGTTGTATTTTCTACTAAATCCTTTGAAGCATCACAATTATCGCTTACTTGGTATTGAACGGTCTTCACCGATGCTACCCTGCAATCCCATCTAGTTTCAGAAAGTGGTTTTAGCGATAACGACTTTACATGAGAATTATATAGAACATGGACAAAACAAAGGTCATGTTTAATGTCCATGCCACACTTATGCCGGTAGTTGTTGCGAGCACTAAGCTCGAAGTTGTTGACGAGTATGTTTACCCGGGACAAATAGTCCAACTAGGTAAGTCCTAGACTTTACATGAGCATTTAAAATAGCCCACCTCTATCTTGAGCCGGCAAACAGAGTGTACAACCTCTGTAGCAAACCAAAAAAAGATTTTGCTTGGACATAACATGATGCTGTATCTCCTCGGATGTAATTCCAGCTATGACTCCCACAAGGTAAAAAATAAGCAAGTGAATTAATTTCAGGAATACATTTTTGGACACCACTTTTTTCAACACGCATATTGTCACCATTATCATATCATTGGCTTTTACAGTTTTGCAAAATATACCTAACTGTTCTAATTCTGAGATAATATAATTAGTTACACTCTCAGCTGTGGTTTTTTCGACGGCTAAGAAACCAATTAAATGTTCTTGAATTTCAGCTGTATTTGTATTGAATAATCTTATAATAATTGAAAGTTCCTCAACACGAGAAACGTCGCGAGTACATTAGTACTATTAAGTAATATTTATTACTTATTGTTTTTCAACAATTTGAATCTTCACGTGACTTGCTATTTTGTATGATTATAATTGTATGAGCTCATTTTGAATACTTTTTCCGATATAGTGGTCATTAATCGTCTTATCTTTTACTTGTTTTAGGTGAAGTCTCAGCACGGGATCAAATCGGGCTATTAACTTTACTAAATCCATAAAGTTGCCGCTTGTCTCACTCGAATCTGAGTCAGATGATAACCCCTGAAGGCCAAATAGTGAGATGCTAAAAAATTTACAATTGCGAGCAATCATTCCAAAATATCCCTGCAACGTTGCCTTTCATGTTCAATTTGTGACTGGGCCAAGAAGTCAATAGTGGAACAGCTTTTTAAACCATTCTCTAAATTAATCCATTTCAATATACAATCTTTGTGCTATCGACTAGATTCGTGAGACCTTAGGTAATCATCAAAGTGTTTTCAACCACACACTCCTTCACTTGATCTAATCTTTGTATTTTCTAGCCCGAATATTGGACACGGAAAGCAGCAAACGGCATCCTTTGTTTGTGCATAAATCATCCAACGCCTGTCAATCTTTCCACCGTTAACTAATATCTAAATATAATGATATTCGCTGAATCGCCGTCCATTATAATTTACGGGACTTAAATCAACTTTAACCACTTTATCCACATAGATTTTCTTTTACCTGCTTTCTTTTGATAGCTCGTTTCCTGAACTACCTGACTTAAATTTTCTACCGGCATCAAGATCACGCGAACTCATTTCGTAATCTTGTTTTGCCATAAACAGTCAGAAATAATTTTTAAGTGTCACAGTTTTTTTATACTTTTTCAGCTTACTCATATTTCAAATACTATAATTTACACTTTTCCAGCTCACTCAATACTTTAAATACTATAAGAACTAAGAAGAAGAAAATTCAATAAAATTGAAAGATGTACATATCTTATCATATCTTATCTTATCGATACAGTAACGATTTTGTAACTCATACTGCAATCAAAATAATTCCGAGTTAACATGAGTTGATGAACGAAATGAAACATGGGGATTCCCCGAGCGATAGAGGATCAGAACATTATGTCCCGACTCCCGAGCTGACCCTAGTGCTATGCGATTAAAAAACCGATCTTCAAATGTTACGAGGCGGGGTATTCAAGTACTACATAGTGCATTTTTCAATTATGTTATGAATGAATAAATTAGTTAAGTAACTTTATTTTAATTTACCGTTATGTTATAACGTCTTATCTTTTACTTGTTTTAGGTGAAGTCTCAGCACGGGATCAAATCGGGCTATTAACTTTACTAAATCCATAAAGTTGCCGCTTGTCTCACTCGAATCTGAGTCAGATGATAACCCCTGAAGGCCAAATAGTGAGATGCTAAAAAATTTACAATTGCGAGCAATCATTCCAAAATATCCCTGCAACGTTGCCTTTCATGTTCAATTTGTGACTGGGCCAAGAAGTCAATAGTGGAACAGCTTTTTAAACCATTCTCTAAATTAATCCATTTCAATATACAATCTTTGTGCTATCGACTAGATTCGTGAGACCTTAGGTAATCATCAAAGTGTTTTCAACCACACACTCCTTCACTTGATCTAATCTTTGTATTTTCTAGCCCGAATATTGGACACGGAAAGCAGCAAACGGCATCCTTTGTTTGTGCATAAATCATCCAACGCCTGTCAATCTTTCCACCGTTAACTAATATCTAAATATAA
The DNA here is from genome assembly GCA_033319125.1 of Parnassius glacialis. NCBI lineage: Eukaryota > Metazoa > Arthropoda > Insecta > Lepidoptera > Papilionidae > Parnassius > Parnassius glacialis. The sequence goes on along the minus strand of JAVANC010000018.1, from coordinate 16,282,127 downwards.
TGATATTCGCTGAATCGCCGTCCATTATAATTTACGGGACTTAAATCAACTTTAACCACTTTATCCACATAGATTTTCTTTTACCTGCTTTCTTTTGATAGCTCGTTTCCTGAACTACCTGACTTAAATTTTCTACCGGCATCAAGATCACGCGAACTCATTTCGTAATCTTGTTTTGCCATAAACAGTCAGAAATAATTTTTAAGTGTCACAGTTTTTTTATACTTTTTCAGCTTACTCATATTTCAAATACTATAATTTACACTTTTCCAGCTCACTCAATACTTTAAATACTATAAGAACTAAGAAGAAGAAAATTCAATAAAATTGAAAGATGTACATATCTTATCATATCTTATCTTATCGATACAGTAACGATTTTGTAACTCATACTGCAATCAAAATAATTCCGAGTTAACATGAGTTGATGAACGAAATGAAACATGGGGATTCCCCGAGCGATAGAGGATCAGAACATTATGTCCCGACTCCCGAGCTGACCCTAGTGCTATGCGATTAAAAAACCGATCTTCAAATGTTACGAGGCGGGGTATTCAAGTACTACATAGTGCATTTTTCAATTATGTTATGTATGAATAAATTAGTTAAGTAACTTTATTTTAATTTACCGTTATGTTATAACGTTAATAAGTAATTAAGGATTAAAATAAAAAACAAAAAAAAGTGTTAAAATAATCTATATCTTTTTAAATTTGTTTGGGTCCTAGCGCGAGGCCCCTGGAAGAGCGATGCCCAGGGCGATTGCCCTGTTCGCACCCCCTAAGGCCACCGCTGAAGATGATGAATTCTGAGTATAAGGCACGAAACCCTCTTCGACACAGTCCCTATTTTTACAATGTTGTTAACGAGAGACTTGTGGACGATAAATCCGACATAATCCTACTTGGGACAGATGGTCGCCCTCCCGGTAATAAAACACGTTGCTGGATTTAAGGATTACCGTATCCTTCCTCTCTCTTCGGACCTTGGATAATTCTATAATATGCCAGCGTAACTTGTCTATTTAATCTTCCAACTCCAGGATCTTGTCGTCCGTCCCCAGGGTGCGTGTGTTGTATGTTGCCAGGTCGAGTCGTTTTAGGTAGCAACTGAACCTCCACTAGAGATTATTAGCCGTTACCATGGTCGCTACCGTAGCCAGGAATAGCGGGGACGCCATGGACTGGGGGCCGTCTCTTCATAAGGATATTTGCCGTAGTTGCCACGCTTGGCGAGCGGGTTGACAACCGCAATTATTTTATTGTAATATTACTGTTATCAGGAAAATACTGCTGCCCATCTCCTGGCTGTTTCCCACTGTCCCCTCTTACGACACCCATGGGAAAATATGGGGTAGTGGATATTCTTAACCGCGTATAATATACTAGTCCATGTCAGATGCTGTTTTTGATTTTTATGGGTATAAGTGGTTTTCAAGTTAGCAATTACCAAATACTAAATTGTAATTTAATTATTAACTTCATAGGTTTTAATTTTGTTATGTACGTCCGATGCTGTTTTTAGTTTTTATAAGAATAATTTGTTCCCACTTGGTAAGTTCCTAAATAATAATGTAGCACATTTATTAATATTTTGAATCCTATGATCTCATTTCATACGTAAGATAACGTTAATGTTCTAATTTAATTTTAGTTGAGAGATTTTTTTATTACTGTTTTTAATAAAGGTTAAGTTTATATTGCCAATTAAAATAGCGGCATGGTCTGGTTTTTATTTCAATAAAAATTATTTGATTTGAAAAATAATATGCTTTTTATTATTCCATTAAAATTGGTTCCACATTTCGACGCTTAATGTCAAAACTAGCTTGCAGGCACATAACCTCTAACCTTAAGACAAAATTTCATCCTACTCAACTAGGCTTTGGCACTAGAGGTGGCTGTGAGGCGGCGGTACATTCAGTGCGTACATTTTTACAAACTCTGATGCAGATGTCCTTGTGAAGGTGGACCTAAGGAATACTTTCTTATGGATAGGGTAACCCTCATGAAAGAAGTGGCTAACAATACCTCCGAAATTTATCATTACGTTTGGCAATGTTACAGTCAAAATACTAACTTGTTTTACGAAAACCATGTTATTGATTCTGCTGTCGGTGTACAGCAGGGTGACCCACTAGGTCCAGCATTTTTCAGTTTGGGAATTCAACAGATTATTTCAAATTTGAGATCCAAGCTTAATGCTGCTGTATTTTGTATTGCGAGTGTAGGGAACCGCAGACTCTTTTTACTGACAACGAGGCATTCCATCTTAGTCCTTAGGGGTGACAACGCATCCCCATTTCGATTCTTAATTGAGAATAAATGTCTATAGGCCACAGAATCCACTTTTACCATCAGGTGAACTGTGTGCTCGTTTGTCTCCTATATTCTAATTTAAAAAAGAGGGAACAGAGGAAAATACAACAAGATGAGGTCAGCAGCATTTCTGATAACATTTAAAAATGATAAAAGCTAATGGTGTCGAACTGCTGAACTTAACGTGATATTAATTTCAAGAATATCCCCTATGAGGCAATCTATGAGGGAGACCTATGGATTTTTGATGTCTATGGTCTGTATGTATTTTTAGTAGAGATGGGCCGACTATGGTATTTGCCGACTAGCCGACTAGCTGACTAATCGGTTTTCAATTTGCCGACCAGTCGGCCGACTAGTTGGCGATGCCGATCATTATAATCGGAGGTATTCGGGCTATGTCGTCATCACACGGCAACCTCGCGAATGCGTAGTGCGTACGAGCCATCGTGTCGTGCGGCCACCCTGAGCGTGTTGCCATTTATTTTATATTATGTTATAAGTTCTGTATACTTTATATTGTTTATTTATTTAAAAGCTAAATTACTTTCTTAGAAGCCAAATTAATGTTATGTCACAAGATACTATTTACTTTATGTTATAAGGCCTGTATACTTTATATCGTTTATTTACTTAAAATCGAAATCATATTGTTTACTTTCTTAGAAGCCAAACTAATATTATATGCTAATGTTTATAGTTTACCATTCCTAATTGTATCTTAGAATAAGTTAACGATAACACCAAGGACAATGTTGTTCCCTTATTGTTACCCTACCTCCTAGCTTCCTACACTATTTAAACCAAATCTTTCGATCCCTCAACATAATTCAATTCCCAAGTTCTCTGTATTCTCTGCCACATAACTGTGTGTGGGGTCGTAAAATGTCGAAAAAAAAATCGCGAGTGTGGACATTCTTCGATGATGTTGAATAGTAACCGACAAAAGTTAAATGTAACCAGTATTAGGGAATCATTTCACGCGGTGGTCAAGGTAGAAAAGCGAATACGTAAGTATGACAAATCACATAAAATATAAGCACTACGAGTTGATGCCTCAATTGGCACGTTCTATTAAAAGTAGTTCAAATGAAGTCCATTTGTCTTCACCTTCTAAATCGCAAACTGAGCCCTCGTCACCGACGCCAGTTCCATCAACTTCAGTGAGAGGCGAAGTATACATACAACAAACTATTCAAGATAGTGTAATGGTCCAGTGGTCGCTTCAGGACTCCCGATCAAGAGAAATAAGTGTTGCTATAGGAGAAATGATTGCTTTGGATAACCAATCTCTATCAATTGTGGAAAACAGTGGTTTTATCAGTCTAATGAAGAAACTTAAACCAAAATATGTACTACCTAGTAGAAAGTATTTGTCAGAAAATATCATTCCCAACATTTATGAGAAAACTAAAACTGAAATACGATACGGAGTGCTCAGCGCTGCTGCGTTATCCGTAACTACAGATTTGTGGACAAATATAAACAATAAGGAAAGATTTTTAAGCTGTACAGCACACTGGTTGGATAACGATATGAAATTTCGTCACGCAGTACTCCAGATGAAACATTTTCCTATGTCTCACGACGCACATAATATAAAAGTGTGTCTCGAAGAAATTCCTGCCTCATGGAATATAAGTGCAGCCAAAATACACACTGTTGTGCGAGATAATGGGAGGAACATTGCAAAGATTATCGATGAATAGATTTTCAAAACAGTTCCATGTTTTATTCATACTATGCAATTGGCAATCCACGACCCACTTAAAATTGACTATATAGCACAAATTCTTCAAAAATCGAGGCGTATCGTTACTCATTTCAATCATCCAGCACCAGCTCAAAAAAAAACTCAGTGCTATTCAAAAAGAACTTAATTTATCTTCACATCTTCTTGTTCAAGATGTTTCCACAAGGTGGAACTCTTCTTATTACATGATGTTTCGCCTGTTAGAGCAGTACTATCCGTTTCTTTGTACGTGACAGAAAATACAGTTAATTTTGAGAATTTATCAACCGAGGAGTGGAAGTTACTCGAAAAATGCATTACGCTACTAAAACCGTTTGAAGAGGTGACGAAGATAATTAGTTCCAGCTGCTTCTCGATATCTGAAGTTATTATCAGCTAAAAATACTGGAAAAATATCTGGAAAACTATACAGACGAAGACGGAAATGAGCAATTAATGGAAATGAAAACTGTATTGCAAAAGGGCTTGAAAACTAGATTCAGAAATTTGGAACAGAATAAATTATTTTCACTTGCAACTTTGCTCGATCCAAGGTACAAACTACAATTTTTTGATAATGAAAATATAGTATCAGTAAGATCACAGTTTTTGCTGGAAGCCTTAAAGAACAGTATGAGTGATGATGATGACAGCGACCTAAATAACGACGAGACCAATACCCAAATTGCTAACTCCGAAATGACAGCTCATCGCAACTTTTGGGGAGTTTACCAAGAAATGGTTACGTGAAAAGTGCACAATATTGACAACGAAACATTTAGTTCAGCTCATGAACTTCATTCTTACTCCACGTTACCAGTCTTAAAGCGAACTAAAGATCCATTTAAGTGGTGGCATGAGAACAGTTCTAGATATCCTGAAATGGCCCGTATAGCTAAAGTAAATCTATGTTGTCCCGCCAGCACAGTTTATAGCGAGCGTCTATTTTCGGAAGCTGGCAATGTATATGAGACAAAAAGGAACCGCTTACTTCCAGATCGCGCCGAAACATTGACATTTTTGCATCATAATTTGCCACCAATAAAAAAAAAAGATAAGTAAAGATAAGATAAGTAATTTATAAGCATTCATTAGCACTAAACATCTTGTTGCCAATTTATTTTAGTATTGTACAATGATTCCATCACACTATTTTTTATATTTTATTATTTTTAATAAAGACTAACTAAATTTAAAGTAATACTATGGTTCTATGATACCTTGAAAATGTTATTAAGGTACCTATATTATTTTGTTTTATTTGTTATGTATGTGTCATTGATTGATGATACTTAATTTCTGACTGATTCTTAAATTCCTTATAATATGGTAACAGATTAATAATTAATATAATAAAGCGTAGCTAGGTAATTATCATAAAAACAGCTAGCAGCTAGCACAGCAGATTAATGAAAAAGTATAATAAAAAAACAATTATTAGGAATAAATATTAGTATAATTTGTTTGCTAACCACCGATTATAATCGGCATATTTTGTCGATTAGTCGCCAACTAGTCGCCGACTGTAAAAGATGCTGAACGTCGCCCACTAGTCGGGATAGCCGACTAGGCTATCCCGACTAGTCGGCGACTAGTCAGCCCATCTCTAATTTTTAGTAATGAGAAATTGTTACTTTTTACACTTTTTGATATAAAATATCCAGAGTTATTTAATTAATTGTCAATAATGTGTAACGTTTGAAAATAAATCATAGATATGTAGGTTACCGCGTTTATTGACTAATTTGGCGGGTATTCTAATCATAAAGTGTCATAACGACCAAAATCTCTTAATTGATTTGTACTCAAAACATGAATATTTTAAAGTTTTATAAATCTACTATGCGATTCTCTGCGATAAAAACGTACCAGAGTATGACAAATATAAATTAATAAAAACATTTCATATAATAATAAGTTAATAAAAAGGTAATGTTAATAATAAAGTTCAAGTTAATAATAAGTTAATAAATACATTTCATTTTATATAATAATAAGTTAGTATAATAGTAAGTTTAAGTTAGGGTTATTTATACGTGGTAGAGCCATACTGCAGCTATATTAGTAGTATAGTTGTAGCACGAATGGGTAGGTTCGACCGAGGAAAGACCACGCTCTCACAGAATCATCATCATCATCATTATTACAGCCCTTCACAAGTCCACTGCTGAACATAGGCCTCCCCCAAGAAATGCCACAAAACAAAACAATCATACAAAATACCAGCGTAAAATGGCAGCTTGACACTGCTGTATTTCGTATGGTGAGTGTAGAGAACCGGAGACCCATTTTACTGGAAAAGAGGCATTCCATCTTAGTCCTCACGGGTGACGACGCATCTGCATTTTGATTCTTTATTGAGGATAAATTTAGATGTCTATGGGTCACAGCAACCACTTACCATCAGGTGGACTGTGTGCTCGTTTGTCACCCTATCCTATAAAAAGAAAAAATCCGGGAGAGATGGTCGTAAGGGAGAGATGATCAATCAAAAAGAATCAATGTCACAGTTCCTAAATTGCACTACTTTCTCGTTAATTTACTTCGTGCAGTGCCTAGGATCGACATTTCGGTCGAACTCCGGCGATAAAATAATAAAAAGTAATCAAAAAACCTATATAGATTTGTATGGAGCTTAAAGTTTCTAAAGGATTTACTTTACACATTTTAAACATATTGGTCTTGAAACAAATAGCAATAAACGTGAAATATTTTTACAATACTTTATCTACTCGTACTTCTCACAGAGACACTTTAATTCAAAATTTCAATCATATTTCTCCTGGAATAAAAACTGTCAGTACGGAATCACTATACCTGCTAGGTGCCCCGTTGTTTTTAGATAGTATTAAACCTGTTTTGAAAACAAAATTTGGTCAGTTTTTAAACCACGTTGATAAATCGTATAAATTAAAGAGCCGTGCTAGCAGATGGTTAGAGCTCGCTATACGTTTTACAGTACGCGAGTAACCCGGGTTCGATCCCCGCCGGCACCAATGAAATTGTTAATTGCAATTTTAAGTGCTGATTTACCACGTGCTTGGCGGTGAAGGAAAACATCGTGAGGAAACCTGCAATGTCTGACAAATAAAAAAAATATCTCGAAGATATGTGAAGTTCGCTAACACCCAACACGCATTGGGGCAGCGCGGCGGACATTTCCTTGCCCTAAAAACCATCTCAGAAATGAGAGGAGGCCTGTGCCCAGCAGTGGGACGTATATAAGCTGCAACTTTACTTTAAACCGCCACTTTGCTCTTACTATTTTAAAATATTGTCTTCTTGTACCTAGATTTACATACTCCGCTCGAGTCCAGCTTGGAAATGTTCGGATATTTTAAAAAGGTATTGATAATCATCTTAAAATTGCTATGGGAAAAATTCTAAATTTAACTTTAAATCCAAAAGCCTGGACTCAAGTTACTTTACCTTTAAAATTAGTTGGTATTGGTATGAGAAATATTTCTAGCATTATATATTATATTAGCAAATTTTTCTAGCATTGCCTGCTTTTCTTGCTTCTTTTTGTAACATAATTTTAAATAATCTAATAGACCTGTGCTTTGCTACGGAGGCAGGGCAGACATGGCAAACACTCTGTCCCGGCGAAAATATTCAACTGGAAGTTAACCAACAAAAACAGTGGGAAATTCCGTTGGTACGGAGCGTGCAGAAAGATTTGTTTCATAATTTCCATAGTGACTAAGATAAGGCGCGCCTTCTAGCTGTTTCGACTAAGGGATCTAGTCACTGGTTACTCGCTTTACCATCAAGTAATCTCGGCACATTACTTGGTGGGGAAAGAACATCGGTGTAGTAATCCGACTAGGAGCGGAGATTTGTCAACCTCATCAATGCCCCTGTGGTAGCAGCGTCGAAAAGTTTGGGCTCCACGGACTTTCATGTAAGAAAAGATACTCTATTTCCGGCCGTGAACCGCGTCCTTCTAACGCATTTAAAGTTAGTATTACAGACATAGAACTGATTTTTTTAATTCTTTCTTCACAGCTCAGGCTATTCTCCTCTGGAACGCTTTACTCGCCGATGTCAAAGAAGTTACGAATAAGCTTTTGTTTAAAAGATTGGTGCGACAACGTTATTTAAAGGTAAACAACAATCAATTGACTTCCCCTTTTTATATATATAATATACTAGCTGACCAGGCAGACGTTGTTCTGCCCTTTCCGAACGACCTTTTGCTTTCCCAAAAAAACGCCTGAAATTAGCAATAAAAAAATTGACGGTCATTTATCGGGATAAAAACTATCCTATCTCTCAAGTTGGACCAAACTACACACAGTTTGCAATTTTTTTTTGAAATCGGTTCTATCTGTTGAATACTTACAGCAACACGTGGTGGTTATACTACTAAATTGTAGCTTATATTAGACGTTTGTATTTTTAACATAGCGCCATCTATTAAATATTTACTTAATCCAGTCACAGATATCGTCATCTGACAGAATCGTTTGGAGCTAACAGATAATTGTGACTGTCAAATAATAGACAAATAATTTTCAATAAAATAATATTGTATTGCAACTATAAATTGAGATGTAAGCTATCCTATCTTTTAAGTTGGACCAAACTGCACATTGACCAAAAATTTAATTAAAATCAGTTCAGTAGTTTAGGAGTCCATCGCGGACAAACAATGTGACACGTACTTTTTATATATAAAGAAGATTATATGTGTATTTATAATTTGTATATAGGTATTAGATATGTGTGTATTTTATGTATACTGTATTTATATAATGCAATTAGGTAGTTTTGTATTGTGTAATCTATTTAGTATAGCTGAACTGTTTTTATTTATAAGTTATGTTTTATTATTGCCCTTAACTTGCACCTGCCAACATCTTTATTTATTCCATTTTTCGTCGGGTTGAGTGGTAGAGAATGCCATGTCGTGCCACCCATGTCGTCCATGTCGTGCCAACCATACCAATTAACTCCATTCTTTGTAAACCCTAGTTGGTGTGTTGCAATAAAGGATAAATAAATAAATAAATAAAAGTGCTGGTAGGTTTTCACGGCACGGTTCTTTGAACGATGTCATCCGAAGGGCTCTTGTCTCTATAAATGTTCCTTTGGTTTGAGAGCCTTGTGGAATATTTAGAGACGATGGCAAGAGACCCGATGGTATGACATTGGTCCTTTGGGAGAGAGATAAAAGGTGTGGGATGCTACTTGCGTAGACACTTTGATAGCCTCCCATCTCAGGGGTACCACGTTTAGAGCCGGGGTGGCATCAGAGGCAGCTGAACTGATTAAGTAGCGGAAATATGAGTCTCTGAGTGATGACTACATATTATTTGTGCCATTTGTCATCACGACAGCCGGCTGCCGTGATTATGTGGGACTCACTGCGAAACCTAAGTGCCTACCCACTAAACACCAAATGTGATCCTGGCATTGGCTTGTGTGGCCTTTTTGACGAATCGGTAGGGAAAAGTCTTTAGGGAAAAGGGGGCGGAGGCGGCGAGGAGTCGCTGAGAGGGGAGCCTAACTAAGGCAAATTAAGGGCGGGGAGAAGATTCGGCCTGACCTGCCAGGAGGCGGTTTAGGTCGGCCGAAAGCTTGTTTGGGGGGTTACCTCTTAGTCAACTGCGCGATACTTTATACTGCTAAAACAAGTGTTGGTTCAGTGAAAACAAGCATAATATTACTTCCTTTTCAGACTGATTCCATTCCATGGTGATGTATTAACGAATATTTTTTTGTAAAATTATTAATTTTCTTAAGCACATTGGTGTATCTATTCATACATTTCTCTTTTTTTAAAAAATATGCTAATAAAGAGTAGCGTAATTTAAATAAAAGTTAATAACTAGTTAACTATTAACTTCGCATTTTAGCTTGTTTAATTAATGAAAAGAGTATTTTTAGACGCAATTTTTCATTAAAAAGGCGAAATTGCTAGATTCTTCCATAAAAAGATATTAAGAAATAACTAGTTATTTTCGCTCTCCTGTAAAATGTACTTTTTACACTTATGCTTTTGTTCTTCTCAAGTTACGATATAGAATTATTGATAATTTTTGTATGTCCTTAATTTTTTAGCTTAGAATGCAGTCCTGACTTTTATGACTGAAGACTGTCGTAAAATCACACGCAGATATTAGAAAAAAGAAATCACCTTTGTCAAGAGTGCGTATTAGTAATTGTAACGTAGTGTAAAGAATCATAACATGGTTCTTGTGGTTTTTATGCTAAATAGAAGGAAGATGTGTACATCTTCTTCCTATTTTAATTTCAATAATAATAATATTTTCAATCGACTTCGAAAAGGAGGAGGTAATCAATTCGATTGTATGTTTTTTTTATGTGTGTTACCTTCTAACTTTTTTTCTAGGTGGACCTGTTTCTCGTGTGGTCCCATAAAAAAATGATCAAGGTGTGACGAGTAGTTTTTGAGTTATTCTTAATAATTTATATTGTACAACATTTTTAATTTTACCACTTGTATATTTCGTACTTTTAAAAGTTTTGAAATCTTTACAGTTCATTTGTACGGTCTATTCTAGAATACATATTACATTAATTAATTATTGTCTGGAACAATCAATATGAGATTTACAATTCCCGCAACCCTAGTGAGAGCTGCAACTGGTACCACTGACACATTGTCGTATATTTTATATGAGTTCAGTTAACTCTCCAGTATTGTTTATCTGATGTTACGTCAATTGTTATATTGCATGCCTTAAGCGAAAGCGCAAGGTATGTTCTACTTTCGCCTAAAAATTAAGATTCCAACGTTTTATCGAATAAAATCGTATCTAGCAATCATATTATACATATAAATGATATAAAAAGCACAGTGTTAGAAAGATAAATGATTGTTGAACTTATTAATATTTTTTTTAATCGATTAATTGCTATTTTTAAATAACAAAAGGGGTTTTAGTGGCTTATGGTGTGGATTTATCATGTTCCCAAGGCTTGTAAACACGATAACTTTTGAAAATATCAATTGTTTAACTTCAATCTATTTTTTAATCTCTTCATCTATCATCTAGGAAGCCACAGAATGTAAATGGCAGTGTAATTTTGTTTTGTTTACCTATAATTAATTTTTTTCGGCTCCAAAATGGCGAAATTTTCTTTGATTTGGTAGCCTTGTATGTAAATTATTTCTGTAAATGGGGAGCTACAGCCACAGAGTAGTTTACTCACTCACTCAGTTCGGCGTCAATCTCCGTCGTGAATGGACATTGTTTCGGTTGTTTGCAGCGGCTTAAAAAGATCGCTGTATAAATACACAATATTCGAATAACCAAATTTCTTAAATACTTGATTATAAAAATAATAAGAGATTTTTTTTATTACAATATTTTAAAAGCACAGAATAAATAACAGCAGTACGTACTAAAAGTAAGTAGTATCAATTTTTTGTCATGGGTGACATTTTCATGGTTTTCGAGGGTGTTGAAACTATCAGTTTTGAAATGTAAATCCAAGGTGGCGGCCGTAATAGAATCAAGTTTTTCATCATGGGTGTCATTTTCATGGTTTTCGAGAGTGCTGAAGCCGATAGTGCTATCGAAATGTAAATCCAAGGTGGCGGCTGCAATAGGTATAAATTCTTTCATCATGGGTGTCATTTTCATGAGTTTCGAGGGTGTTGAAGCCGATAGTGCTGTCGAAATGTAAATCCAAGATGGCGGCTGCAATAGGTATCAATTTTTTCATCATGGGTGTCATTCTCATGGTTTTCGCGGGTGTTGTGTGTGTGTGTTCAATGGAGCCCACATATATCAAAACTAGCAAGCAGACTTAGTTCTGCAGCATATGCTGCAAAAAAGATTAGAATTCTAACCAGTGTTGAAACAGCTAGACTAGTTTACTTTAGCTATTTCCATAGCATAATGTCGTATGGTATTTTGCTATGGGGACACGCAGCTGACACTGAAATTATATTTGTTTTACAGAAGAGGACCATAAAAGCAATTTATGATTTACAGCGTAAAAAGTTGCTGCGACAAAAATTTAAGGAAATTAATATATTAACTTTGGCCTCTCAATACATTTATGAAAATGTAATGTACGTACACAAAAATAAAAGTAGTTTTACAAAAATAAGTGATATTCATTCTGTAAATACTAGGAACTGACACAAGCTGGTAGTACCAGTTACTCGACTCCATCGAGTCAGTAATTCATTCTTGGGGCGATGTATACGCTTTTACAGCAAAATTCCAGGAAATATACAAAATTCGACCTGCTCAAAGTTCAAAAACTTTATTAAACTAAGATTGTATAAAAAGGGTTATTATAATATTAAAGAATTTATGGATGAACCCCTGGAAATGAGGTGACCACTACCAAGCTATTTCTAATTTGTTGTGTTGTTAATTTGTGTAACGTCATGATTGTAAGCTGTTATTTAAAAAAAAATCCCGCTGGGTTTCTTGCTGGTTCTTCCCAGGACAGAGGTTTTTTCCGAACCAGTGGTAATCAAACAAAAGAGTGACTTTCAATAAGTATTATTTATAATCTATATTGAATTAAAAAGTTTCTGTGTCTGTATCTGTTTCTGTTGAAGGCGATAGTGCTGTCGAAATGTAAATCCAAGGTGGCGGCTGCAATAGGTATACATTTTTTCATCATGGGTGTAATTTTCATGGGTTTAGAGGATTTTGAAGCCGATAGTGCTGTCGAAATGTAAATCCAAGATGGCGGCTGCAATATATATCAATTTTTTCATCATGGGTGTCATTTTCATGGTTTTCGAGGGTATTGAAGCCGATAGTGCTATCAAAATGTATTTAAACTACTTTAAAAACTTCCGTATAATCATGTTAAACGTAATTTTTTTAATGCGCTTAAGGCATGCCCAATTGGATTTACCAATTTTTTATATTCTATTGTTCAAGTCTGAGAAATCTTTTTTTACATATACAATGTAGGGCGATGCTGCAGCTATGTTATGTTTACAGCACGAATGGGTCGGCTCGACTGGGAAAGACTGCGCTCTCACAGAATATCAGCGTAAAATAACAGCTTAATGCTGATGATATGTTTCCTATGACAAGTGTAGAGACCTCTTCTTAGTTAAATAAGACATTATATTCTTTCTTATTTCTTAGGGATGACAATGCACTTGCATTTTGATTCTTAACCAAGAATAGATGTAAATGTCTACGGGTCCCAACAGCAACTTACCACTTAAATCGTGTGCTCGTTTGTCAACCTTTTCTCTTATAAAGCTTATAAAACCTTTAGACGTTATCAAAAGTACCTTAACCTGTTAATATTTTGCCTAAATGTGTTAATTTTTATTTTAAAATATTCATAATATTGTTTATTACTTATATATTTTATTAATTAGTTGACATTAGTTTATTTTGTTCTGGCTTTTGTTTATCCGTTTTATTTTCTTAATTCTAAAAATAGAAACTTGTAACTAGCTTAATTCTAAGGTAGGCACATTATTTTTTAATAAGTAACAGTTGAAAAAATTACGTGTTACCTAAATAGTTTCGAGTCATTGTAATAATGATTTAAATCTACGGTTTATTTTATCACATTTTTATTAACCCGCTTCCGTTTAGGTACTACGTTCCCGATGAGCTAAAGAGTTGAAATTTTGAACAAAGGTATAAATCGGATAATAATGTAAGAATATGAAAAAAAAACCGCGATGTATTTAAAAAAAATAAAGCATTTTTTAATTTTAATAATTTTAATTTTTTATTCTATTCATTATTAATAAGCTGGACATAAAAACTACAAAAACAAAGGGATGTTTGAAAAATTACTTCAAAACATTTGTATAAAATCTCAGTTGTCCCAATATTCGTCTCTAAAATAACGGATTAAATTTCGTTAAGAAGTAAATCAGAAAAATTATACTTTTATTATTGGATAAGGGTAACAAACGAACACGCAGTCCACCTGGTGATAACTGGTTGCTACGGCCCATAGGCATCTACATCTATCCTCTATTACAAACCAAAATGCAGATGCGTTGTCACCCGTGAGGACTAAGACGGAATGCCTCATTTCCGGTAAAAAGGGTCTCTAGTTCTCTACACTCACCGTACAAAACACAGCAACTTTAAGCTGCTATTTTACGCTGGTGTTCTGTGAGAGAGTAGTCCTTTCCCGGCCGAGCCGACCCATTCAAACTAAAATTATATTACTAATATAGCTGCAGCATGGCTCTACCACGTAAAAAACTTTACGTGGTAGAGCCATGCTGCACGTACGTATTACAATATTCTAGTATTTAGTAAAGCTTTTTCAAATCTTTAGGAACAATAGTTGAAGGCAGTTTTTTACAAACCTTTGTCTTCATAATTAATAAAGATGCTATTAAAGTATCTTTATTATTTATTTTTATTATTAATTAATAAAGACTTTAAAGACTTAAGTACCTTTATTAAGTTTTATATTAAACGATTAGAAAATAACGAATATTTTGTTAATATACAGAAGAGATTGGTAGCAGGAGGCTGGTAGAGCATCTACGAATTTTAAGAGAGGATAAATAATGATAGATATCTTCAGAGGCCTTCGTCGTAGGTACTATCGTTATCTAAGTATGGTTACTGCTCACACCGTTACCGGACAATGCTGATCACAATTCAGTCCTCACCACTCTATCATAGGCCTTTTCTAGATCCAGGAACGCGCAATAGATCTTCTTGTTTATAGCCAAACACTTTTCGGCTATGCACCGCAAGGAAAAGACCTGATCTGTATATCCCATTCCCTTTCTAAATCCCGCTTGTGCATCCCATACTTTTTCGTCTGTTTTATTCCCAACCCTTTCAATCAGCATATTCGCATACAATTTACCGACGACGCTGAGAAGTCTTATACCGCGATAATTTATGCAGTCCTGCCGTGACCCTTTTCCCTTATACAATGGCACGATTACGGCTTTGCACCAGTCTCCCGGTACTTGCCCATTTCGCCAGCACAAACTGAAAAGGCGGTACAGCTGACTAACCACTATGCCATGTCCAACCCTCAGCATCTCGACGTCATACCCACAGCCTTACCTAATCTCATACTTTTCAGCGCTTTCACTATTTCATCCATACTTATCTCACTTTCATCAACATTTATATTGGTTTCCATGGAAGGTGCCGGATGCTGTACCTGTACTTCCTCTTTTTCAAACAAACTTTCAAAATACTCTTTCCATCTCTTTAACACACTTTCTTCTCCTTTTATAGTGCTCCCTTCTTGACTCCTGATTGTACTCAGCTCCGAGGTAGAAGTTTTTCCTCTGGCTGTTTTGATGGATTTTCAGAAAAACTTAATGATTGACCGGAAATCTTCAGTAAGCCTCCTATCGAAATCATCCTTTCGTTCTTCCTTCTTTCTAGACACAACTTCTTTTGCTGCTGATTTCAATCTTTTAAACTTCGTTCTTGCTTCTTTTATCTCGTCATCCGTTGCCTTTTGAACTTTTTGGTTAGCTTTTGTTGCTAACCAATCCAACCACGCTTTCTTCTTTTCTTGCACAACCCTTTATACATCTTTATCCATCAACACGTTATAGTTCTTTCTTCCTTTCCTTCTTTTAGCTACCCCGCATACCTCAATAGCAACATTCACGACCCCTTTCTTAAATGTCTCCCACAAATCTTCAATCACACCTATCTCTTCTATACCTTTAAAACTTTCTTTCAGTTTCTCTATATACTCGTCTTCCTTTTCTTTTTCTTGTAGATTTTCCACTTTTACTCTGTCCAAAACACTCATAGGCTCGGCCTTTCGGTGTCGCCACCGTTTAAAGAGGTCACACATTCGGGCTATGACCAGGAAGTGGTCTGTGTCGAGGCCTACACCGCGGTATGCCCGAGCGTCTAGTACTATCTTCCTCAGTCTTTCATCCACAATTACAAGATCAATCATACTTCTAGACTCACCCTCCTCTCTTGTATACAAATGGATCTTTTTGTGGTCAACAAC
This sequence comes from Parnassius glacialis, assembly GCA_033319125.1. NCBI lineage: Eukaryota > Metazoa > Arthropoda > Insecta > Lepidoptera > Papilionidae > Parnassius > Parnassius glacialis. The sequence goes on along the minus strand of JAVANC010000018.1, from coordinate 16,266,143 downwards.
ATTCAACGTAGCGAAGCGGCTCTCCGTGGGCCGCTTTTCACCCCCGCGAGAAACGAGACGTGATGGGTGGCGAACCACATCGCCGCCATTTTGGTTACTTAAATTATTTTTATTATTGTCCATTGCGTTCCCACGAATAGCAAGGGAAAGGTATGTCCCCCCAGCAGAGCCCCGCATGCCTGGGTAAGGCTAGCCTAATTCTGGGGTCGCCCGGTCCCAGGGCAGTGTGGCACGCTAACGACTAGGCTTGCCCCTAGCCATGCATGCATGCATCCGCGCGGCAGACGTTGGATTGGCGGAGAGGGTAGGAATAGGGAAAGGGAAGGATAGGTGGTGTAAAAAGGAAGATTGGTAAGTTTGAGTGGGAAATAGGAAATGTAGGATATTACTGCCCAAGAGGGCAAGGGATAGGACAGTAATAGCTAGGGAAGCCGGGGTCGCATACCCGTTTACCATACCACAGTTACCGGACCGGTAAATTGCGATGAGTATCCCATGACTTATACTATTTACTGCTTATACTATTTCTAATATATAATATTTCTAAATACAACTAGTAACTAATCACAATGTTTTGGATAATATATTATCAAATTCATAATGGCAATATTGCTCTCTTTGATATACTATTTATACTTAAAATAAACAGTAGACATATATGCTATGGTAACAAAACATATTTTGTTACCATAACATATTTTTGTTTTTATTTTGTTGTTTATCTATTTTGTCTATTTTTTGTACTGTTTTTTATCTATTTGGTCTATTTTTGTAAATCTATTGGCCGAATTTATATAAGATCGTAGTTTTTCTAAAAGTCTTTAGTTTATATAGCCTATTGCAGCCTAATGAACGGCCGTTAAAAAATACGGAATGTATTAAGATTTAGTGCGAAGCCATTCAATTACAAAACATACGATGTAATTTTTAATGGTCCTTATTACAGACAAGGTAGAGTTGTTATTGCATTTTTCAGAAACCGTATGCGTGAATAATTGCATTTGTGCGCATGTCTGTTGTCTGTATGTTGACATTTGACGACAACGCTGCCACGGCTGCGAGTCCCGAGCCCGAGTTTGAATATGCCAGTATAAAGCTGCGCGCCATCCAGTGCTGGCTGTGCGCGAAAACGAAATACTGGCACTCGGCACTTTCAGCACGACGCCGTAAAAAAGAATAAATATATGACAACGCGTTTTTCGAATTGTTGCAATTTTTTTGATATCATTCGAAAAACTAAATTTTTGTGCAAATTGTGCATTTTTATATGCAAAATTTTGTGTAAATTATTGTTTGTTATTTGTTATTCGGTGTATATTTAATTTTTTGAAACAGAAGGTAAGCAATTATATTTTTATTAATATTTTTCATAATTTGAAATAAGTAAGTAATATTTAGTAGCTTAGTATATTATGCGACGCTGCACCTACTAAACCACCAACTTATTTAAAATATTTTCTACGACGTTATTTAATTATTCATTAAGCCAGAAAACTCAAAATTTATTTTAAATTATTTCAACTGGTTATAAAACTTGCAAACATTTTATAATATAATGTTTTTTAATTTTTATTTATATGACCATTTCATTAAAAAAAAAAACTAAATTTCAGTTTTAACAATACTGAAGTCTAGTTTTTTTGTTCCTACCGAAAAGATAAATTTATTGTTTATAGGCAGGCGCCGTGTTGTTTTTTTTTGTTGCGTTATTAAAAAAAATCTTATTTAATTACATAGGTACATTAGTTTCTTTAGTAAGCATTAAATTTTCCGGTAAACTACAATACAGTATATAAAAATGTACAGGAATTTCGGTACATGAATTAATTATAGCTATGTATAATAATTTTTAGTTATGTTAGATGATTTGAAATTTACATTTGCACAAAATATAATATTTAGTGTACGCGTACATTTGTATAGAGTGACCTAATGATACCGATTTCTTTCGAAAACATAACCGGCAAAATGCAACCATTACACGTCATTGGATTCGACGTTTGTTTACGTTTTCAACAGTCTGTTCCCGAGTTCATTTACATTTTTACCTACATTCGTTCCACTGATGGAAACAGGAGTAGGCTCCCTTTTATTTCTGAGTGAGTAATTAATCAAACATACAAGTTTCACGATAATTTCCTTCACCGCTAAGTACGTGATAAATGCGATTGACAATTTTAATAGCGTCGGTGGGGATCGAAATAGGGTTGCTTGGACCTATAAAATTTGAAAAAAGCGTTCAACCCCTAGAATGCGATGATTGAAATAAATTTAAAAATATATAAGAAACAAATATTAAATACTAAGTTGGCCACAGCCTTATGGTGGCGACGTAAGATTATCCACTATCCCATATCATCCCGTGGGTGTCATAAGAGGGGACAGAGGGAAACTAAATAGGGATGTGCTGAAAATACTTTAACAGTCGAGTACATGGTAAATCAGCACTTAAAATTAAGATCAACAATTTCATTGGCGCTGACGGGGATGAAATTCTGGTTGCTCACGTAGGGTGAAATTCAAGGCGAGCGTTTAGCCCCTAGGTGGGTATCTCACCACGGCTCATTGTGTGTCCCATACTGGGAATAATTTGCGTAATCGCCATCACTGTCAGTAGACAAGCTAAGTATCAGATGTCTCACATCCTTGGTACTGTTTACCGCGTCATCTGGGTTCTTTAGATATAAAATATGTGATGGATAAACCGACACCTATTGGAGATCTCAAGAACTAGACATTTTCTTCTTTTTCGATACTTACTGTATAAGACAATGTGATAGGTATTTTATTTTATAGAAAAAGGGTGATAAACGAGCATACAGTTCACCTGATGGTAAGTGGGTGCTGTTGCCTATAGACATCTACATTTACCCTCTCCACCACTGAGGACTAAGATGGAATGGTCTGTTTCCAGTAAAAAGGGTCTCCGGTTCTGTATACTCACCATACGAAACACAACAGCATTAAGCGTAATAAAGAGCGTGGTCCTTCTCCAGTCGACATTCGTGCTACAATTATAATATAGCTGCAGCATGGCTCTGCCACGTAATGGCACGACTACTTGTACACTATATTTTATTCGTACGATCTAGAATAAACTTAAGTTATGTACAGGTTATAGATAATTTGATTTAAATAACAAATTCTCTATAACATACATACTTTATGCAATTATGCATCTATATTTTATGCTCATGATCAATAAATGTTTCAATTTAATAAAAATTGTTTGTTTCTTTGTACTCGTACCTATAACAGTTTAACGTACTCGCTTATATTTATGAATAAAACATTGTGAATAATTAGCTTTTGCTGGATCTTCATAAATATTAATGATAGGTGGATAGTCATAGGGTAATCAGAAATACTTCCTATTTTTTTCAACCGGTTTGTGATTGAGCCACGTGGTAGAGCTAAAACCGCGCGATAGTCTTTTTCATAGCTTGCAGAGCAGCTTTGACCTTCTCCACACGGCCAGCAGTGGCGGACCACGTTTACGTTTAATAATACATCATACACATAATATATAATAGGGGCTAAGTACTCGCTCTAAATTTCATAGTACACTAGCGACCCTGGTTCGGTCCCCGTCAGCACCAATAATATTGTTAATTTTTATTTGAAGTGCTGATTTAACACGTGCTTGGCGGCAAGGAAAACCATCGATAGGCTAAAAGCTGCACGTCTGAGGACTAAAATATTTCGAGGACCTGAAGTCCGCCAGTTTTAACAGCCTTCAGATTGTCGGTATTCTATAAGGTCCGGCGAGGGGCGCAGGCGCAGGAATTCCTTGATTTAATTAATCATTAATAGATTTGACGTCTCAGTGGCGCACTGGCTTAGCAATGATATGCGGCGCTATGGGCAGTAGGTTCGAATCCCGCACGGATGAAGTATTTGTATGGCCTACAAATAATTGTTTCGGGACTGAATGTTTATTCTTGTGAAATTTATGTGTGTAATCTGCCTCTACGAAACAATAGAAAATCCTAATGTGTGATGAGAAGACCCACCGAGCGGACTCTTCTCATCGCATCTCATCTCATCATTCTTTGTTGTCAATATTCCACGCATTAGAACCAAACAGTTTGCTTCGTCTTTAGTAATGCGTACGGCAAAAGAGTGGAACAATTTGCACTGTTTTGCAAGGGAAGAGTGAATAGGCTTTTGTTACGCTAAGACAGTGTGATTTACTACCATCTAGAATTACTTCACCGCTTACAACCAGTTGGGGAAGTCAAGTACTGGGTTATAATAAGAAAAAGAAACACGTATTAAAGCAGCGTCGTACAATAATTGCTCCATATAGCTCTCAAAAATGTCAGGTTTGTACTCAGTAGTAGGACGTATGTACGTTCGGTGCAAAATAGCGAAAATTTTTAAATTATATACACACTTCAAAACTGCCCCCTCCGCTTCCCCTCGTAACCATAGGTGCTGTAAAGTGTCTGTAACGTCGTGTAATACGTGACGAGTATGAAGCTTTTTAGTTTATTTTTCTTTATAAATACAAATAAAGAAAAATTTAAATTTCACAATCATCTTTTTTAATTTATAATTTTGGGAAATTTAGGGAGAGAAGTGGTAAATTAGCGAAGCAGTAGAAATAGGTGAGCACCTCTGGTGACGATCCTTGTAGGGTTTTAGTTGACAAAAGTCAGTCAGTTAGTCATGTTAGGATTTCTTCGGGAATATGTAGACAACTTATCACCCAACGCATCTACATCCTATTACCTCGGAGACAAATAGTATAACAAATTCAGGCCCTAATATTCCTGTATAGTCCTCTATTGCACAAGTATGTGTCACTTTAAGTAATAAGAACATAATGTTTTGCATTTTGACGAAGTATATTTCTTGTATTGAGTCATTCAATTTAATTCATGAAGTTTATATCAAATCTTTACTTTAATGGTTGATATCGATTTTAGAAATTTTAAAAATACCTATTACCCTATATTTTTCCTAGCAATTCTCGATATTATATTTAAATATTATCGGTTCTGGGATAACCCTTTGTGAAACCTATCTAGATAAGCCTGGAGAGTAAAAGATTATACTAAATCTTTTACTTTCCAGGCTTATCTAGATAGGTTTCATCCCAGAGAAAATTATATTGTTTATTTTCTGGAGCCGAGCAAAGCTTCGTTGCCTAGGTACTGTGTCGTGTTTAAGCTGAACCTTTGAATAGATATATTTTTAACTCCTCCACGATTCAAGAGAAATTGCTAGGTATAGTTTCACGAGTTTAGAAAAAAAACTTAAAATAATTTTAATGGTAGAGTTTAAGTAATAATGTTTTAAAAATATTTAAAATATTAAAATCTCAGCATACATTACCACAATAAATTACTTCGTTTTGTTCAATATCTGAATGTACTTCGGATTTCGGAGAAGATACGGAATGAATGATATCATAAAATATGAATGAAAATTCATTATATTTTATGTAGAGATTGCCTGATCCTGGTTCTGCCGTATACCTGGCAACCGAATACTCGGTTCATGATTTTTCCAGGTAGCCGGTTCACTCTCCTGCTCTAATTGCTTGCATTTACGGAACCACAAAACACTATAACTTGTGCACAACTGAGCACACCGCGCCCGCATTGCAATGACGGGCGGTGCGTGCTCAGTCCACCCAACATATTGTTCTAAGTTCTAAGTTGATTACATACTCAAGAGTTGATTAAGGGCTGATCGTTATAATTGCGTACTAAAACATAAAACAGGGTAATATTGTTATTTTTTTCGACTTCAATAAATAAAAACAATTATGTTGTTTTTAACTACCCGGCATGACACGGCGTGTCAAAGAATTTTTTTCATGTACAATAAATTTTCGACCTTATTTTAATGAAAATTTCAACACGAGTAGACCGAAACGTCTTCGCGCGAACTGCGGCATGCTGCTGCACGTCACGTTATTCCGCGGAATGCTGCGGCACGTCACATCATTTCATGGGATGCCGCTGCACGACGCTGTATTACGTGAAACGCATAAGTTACATCATATTGTTAAAGGAATGTGATTGCTAAATAATTGAAACAAGGTTGAACAGTACACGAGCGCGTCTTGACTTGTTTGGCATGCTGCGGGATGCCACAGGATCTTTCGGCATGACGCAAGATACCACAGGGTCGTTCGGCATACCGAAGTGTGGCTTGCCACGCCGTGCCATGCCGTGTCGTCTGTGAGCGCAGGCTCTTAGAAATTGTTGAAGCAACGTGCAAATTTTCACAGCGATATACCGTCGACCAGGTACCAGAGAGAGTTTTTAATTTAAATTAATCATCCTAGTTGACAACTTTGTTTTACAGACACGTAACGACACGATGTTTTGATTTAAACTCCTCATAAGCAGAAGTAAGCGTAGACTTTGATGGGGCTTTCACACAGTTTATGGTCATACTTATCCGAATAGTACCTAGTACTAGAAAACAAAGCCATTTCCAAAGTATTCTCTTTTTAAATGTAATTACCGTTATCGTCACGCTCCATTAGTCTTTGTCGATCGCATGACAAGACATCATGCACCTTTTACCCTACTCTTCGTCGTTGGATGAGATATTTTATATTTGGCATCAGTAGCGTCAGTGAATCGAGCCTATCAGAAGGGGAAATAGTTGACACTGGGGCGCTCCGACCCAAAGATGAAAACAGTTATTCTATGTTATGTCGATAAGTGAATAATTAACAGTGGTAGAGCCACGCGGCAGCTTTTGCTGTCGCACGGATGGGCCGGCTCGAACCGGGGTGGTACCACGACCTCACAGAATACCAGCGTGAAGTAGAGGTTTACCTCTGCGTTTCGCTTGGTGAGTGCAGGTGGCCGGAGGCCCTTTTTACTGGAAATGAGGCATTCCATCTTAGTCCTCACGGGTGACAACGCATCTGCATTTTGAGTCGCAAACGAGGATAGATGTAGATGTCTATGGGCCGCAGCAACCACTTACCATCAGGTGGACTGTGTGCTCGTTTGTCACCCTTATCCTATAAAAAAAAATGTGGCTCGATTATGAATCAAAATCCAGATGAGGACTAAGGTGGAATGCCTCCTTTCCAGTAAAAAGGGTCTCCGGATCTCTACATTCTCTACCTTACCAAACAGCAGCATTAAGCTGCTGTTTTACATTATTCTATGAGAGCGTGGTTCTTGCCCGGTAGAACCGACCCATACGTGCTACAACCGTAATATAGCTGCAGCATGGTTCTACCATGTAATAAAAAGTAAAACTTGCACCTTGTAAAGTTGTAAACGGTGTGCGGCAACAGTGTTTCAACACTGTGCCGCTGTACTGAGCCCGCCAAGCTGTTTATCCTTCCCTTCCAAGTGACCGCGGAACAGAACTAATTTAGTCTTCCCTTCCGAGCGACTACGGAAGTGAACGTCAGCGTCCAGAATTCTGATATTGATATAAGGAGAATGCCCTGAAATTGAAGAGATATGACAAAGGGGTACTTTAAGGGTTTTTTGCGGTAAATGCACAAAAATATGTTCCCATAATGGGGTGAAAGGAGATCTCCTATATTGTCCCTAAAGTATATTCCCTCGGCAGTCTTGAAGGTATGGACCTATCCATCCTTTGGCTGCACATAGACAGCGACGACCAACCCCGCGTCTACGGGTGCTTGTATAGGTAATAGCGGTAATGCCGACACAGATTGACTTATCGACCACGTCCTAATGGCTACAGATTACTTGCTACAACAGGTACCATCCGTAGAGATCGTGACAATTGGCGGTTTTAACGCCCGGCACGCCGAATGGCTCGGTTCACGTTTAACCGATCATGCGGGGAGATCTGTTTATGACTTTGCCTTGGCATATAGTATGACACAACTGTTCAAAGGATCATACGTCTTCCTTGTTAGACCTTCTGCTAACCTCTCATCCGTACGGATATTAGGTTTCCTTCGATGCCCCTTAAGTCTCTTCGGACCATTGTCTGAAATGGCACGCTCCCCTCGCGATTGCGTTCTGCAGGTTGCCGCCGTGTTTGGCATTACAGGTCGGTGGATTGGGACGGAATGCGGTCTTTCTTTGCATCCTACCAAAAGGGGCGGGTTTGCTTCTCGTCGGACGATCCCAGCGCTGTTACTGACTCTGTCACTGATGTGGTGCTACAGGGAATGGAATTATTTATTCCATCATCTGTGGTACCCATCGGAGGCAGATCTCAGCCTTCGTTTGGTCGTTTCTATAAGATAGCATTACGCAGTAAGCAGGAATATTATCAGGCCTGGGCTGAGGCTTCGGCGGCTCGGGATGTAAACACCAGCATGCTTAAAAAGAAGTATAACTTCGCCTCCAGGTTCTTCAAAAGAGTTATTGCCAAGACAATTTTAGAGCACATAGGCAGAATTGGCGAGAAATTAGTTCGCCTTCCTTCGGGCTCCATGCATTCTGATCTCTTGGCAAGGCTGTCCAAGGGAATTTCTGTAAGCCATCACCACCATCTCTGCACAGGAAGGATGACTCACTGGCCCACGCCGCAAAAGAGAAAGTGGACCTTTTTGCGTTCAATTTGACTCTTGATAACGGGGTGAACACGCTGCTGACCACGCAGCAGTATGAGTGCTCCATGCCGGATGTGCGGTTCTCACAGCGCTCGGTTTGCAAGGCACTCCTCTCCCTGGAGATCTACAAGTCGAGTGGGCCTGACAGAATCTCCCCAATCATGCTGAAGACGTGGGCTCCGGAGTTGGCAAAGGATCTAACGCGTCTTTTCTGGTACTCCTACTTCCTAGGTGTAGTCCCGAAATTATGGAAGACAGCTTTTGTCCACCCGATCCCTAAAAAAGGCGACCGCTCAGACCCGTCCAACTACAGGCCTATCGCCTCCTTGTTCTCCAAAATAATGGAATCCATTATAAACTGCCAGCTCATGCGGTACCTTGAGGATCACCAGCTCATTAGTGACCGCCAATACGGTTTTCGTCGGGGTCGATTAGCTGGTGATCTTCTGGTCTACCTGACTCATTCATGGTGGGTGGAGGCAGTAGAGTCCAATAGAGAGGCTTTGGCCGTTAGTTTTGGACATAGCGAAGGCCTTCGATCGGGTTTAGTACAAAGCGCTTCTTTCGAAGCTCCCTTCCTATGGGTTTCCGGAGAAATTGTGTAATTGGATCACCAGTTTTCTTACAGATCGGAGCATCAAGGTCATAGAAGACGTTGCATGCTCCGACTACAAGCCTATTAACGCTGGTATTCCACAAGGCTGCGTGCTATCACCAACACTGTTTCTTGTGCATATCAATGATATGTTGCAAACCGGTAACATTCATTGCTATGCGGATAACAGCACTGATGCTCAATATAATTTCCGTGTTATATGAGAGATAATTTTGCAATTACATTATTTGAAACTAAATTTTTAATTCGGCTTTATTCTTTTCTTAAGGTAACGAGATTGATTTTTAGTTGTATACTTCAAATGAAGATGTTGACTGGTAAATTCTAGAAACGGGATTATATGATATTTATCTGCTTTCGGATGTTGTCTTTTAAATCGTCAAATCATTTTAGAGATCAGTAAATAAAAAATTAACAACAAAGGTAATTTTCACCAGCTGTGTTATGACAGCACTAATTGAATGACTCTACCAATAAAGGACCGTATTCTCACAGAATACCACGCATGAAACAAAACATAAAACAATAAATAATTATAATTATACTACTGTGCTCATTTTTGTAAGGTTACGGGAACCAAAGTTCTGGTAATGAGGCACTCAACTTGGTTCTATGGTACTGGCAACGCACCTGAATTTTGATTCTAAAATGAGGATGTATGTTGGAGGCAGGGTTTGGGTCCCGGGACGTCTCGCGTCCCGAAGACCCTGGACTTTTCGTAATTTTCGTTGTCTCGAGTCCCGGGACTTTCGGGTCGAGACTCGAGACGAGACAAGATTGTCGAAATTGTTATGTAATCATTTTTATTTTCAAATAATTGAAGGAGCCTAGCACCATGTGTAAGTTTAATGAATAATTACTTGGTCTACTACGTAACTATTGAGTACGAAACACAATAAATTAAATGTATGAGAATTAACAATGAGATTATGAACAATGATTAGATACTAGAATTACTAGTTAATAGTAAAGTTATTAAGAATTAGTATGATTTTTAACTAAGTTTTTTTCATAACTATAAGATTTAACTGTTTAGAAGTGCATCTGTGTGTAACTAAAAGAAATAAACAAAGCAATTATTAGGTCCTTACATATGAAATTAGCGTTGTACTGACTACTTTGATCTGAAATATCTCCTCTTTGGTTAAAAATTCCAAATTCAAATTTATAAACATGGTACATTTCAGTTTTGAAAACAGTCATTCATTTGTTTTTTCCTCATTATTTTTTTCTTTGGCGTCTTTGGCTTATAACCGCACAATGGAAAACATAAAAAATAAAATATCGGTATATTTACGAATACGAGTTTTACCGTGGCTCCATACGTGAACGGCACTGGTGGCGCAAAAGACAGCAAGGTACGTTTTTGGTTTCAACGTTTTCGTTCTGGAAATTTCGACCTTCAGAACCAACCCCGTGGATGGCCGGAGACCAAAGTGGAAAATGAAGAATTAAAGGCTATTGTGGAAGCGGATCCATCACAAAGCACTTTAGAGATAGCTACAGGCTTCGGGGTTTCTTTTGCGATACCAGCGCCGTACACATTATTAATCCTTCGAACTGTTTCTGCAGCACTGGTGCCACGGTAGAACTCGTATTCGTAAATATACCGATATTTCATGTTTTCCATTGTGCGGTAATAAGCGACGCAAAAGAAAAACATAATGAGGAAAAACAAATGAATTACTGTTTTCAAAACTCAAATGTACCTGCTAAATGAATTTATAAATTTGAATTTGGAATTCTTAACCAAAGAAGAGATAATATTTCAAATCAAAGTGGTCAGTACGACAAAACGCTAATTTCATATGTGAGGACCTAATATTAAGACTGAAATTAACGTTAGAGTTATTTAATTTTCTGTTTAATTGTTTAATAAATGTTGATTTTTACAAAAAATTGCCTCTTTTTAATACTTTTCACCAGAAATTAACTCAATTAAAATTCTTCAAAAAAGGCTTACCCATCTTAAAAAAGAACAAAAAAGATTTTTTTTAAAAGTCTCCAAGTCCCGGTAATTCCCGGGACTTTGATTATAGGCTGTCCCGTGTCCCGGGACTTTGAAATTGTCGGGAATTCCCAAACCATAGTTGGAGGTGTGATCTCTGATAACTTTTTAATTTAAATATACGAGGGCGACACTGAACGTTTTTAGAACTGGCCACTTGTAAACTATATAATAAAAAATAAGTTCAAATTTTGAAAATGGAACTCTTTTCCAATACCATTGTGTATGTATTTTAATAATTTGTCATTTGTCTTAGAAAAAGTTCGGGAGAAATGACCTTGCAGAAGGATCCTCCTTCACCAAAACAACACCTCGTTGCACACCGCCAAGCAATCAATCGACGTCAGACGTGAAATTACTGGGTCACCCGCCCCATAGCCCCGACCTTGCGATTTTTATTTATTTCCGAAAATAATAGAAAAACTTCGAGGAAAACGTTTTATGGACGCCGAGGAAGCAGTAGCTGCGTTTCAAAATGCCGTCGAAGAGACCTCTAAAGACGAGTGGGCAAAGGGCTTTTCCCAGTGGTTCCATCGGATGCAGCGATGTTGATGATTGATGCAAATGGACACTTTTTTGAAAAGATGCAATAAAACTTATAACTTGCTAGTTTGTTCAATTTTTGATTTTCTAAGAACTTTCAGTGTCACCCTCGTATGTTAAATTTTGCAACCATATTTTGTCTTTTCTAATGTCTTATCAGTTCAATCTAAAATCATTGCAGACACGATTATACTTGCAGAGAGAACTGCTTCAGATATTTGTGTTTTCACTTTTAGTTATAATTTCACAATATTACATCTGTTGTACAACTTTCAACGTTGGGATAGTTAATATCTTAAAATTCTTCTTCCGTGTGTAAGTGACTTAACTCCTCATAAACGGTTGGACCGATTTTGATGAAATTTTGTGTATGTGATTAATTTGATTCGATAATGGTTTAGATACACAATTGGAGCCGGTAGGTGGCGCTGTTTTCAAGATCACCCGTGCGATACGTGATCCCTAGGAATAGTGTAATTTTTAAACCTCAAATAAAATTTATATTTGGGGATATTATTTCTAATTTATACATGTTTTATATCATTAATTTTTAAGTTGAATTCGGTTGAACGCACTGATAAACAAATAAACAATAATGTTATTGTTCCTATATCTGTCAGAGACAGTGGTAGAGCCAGGCGGCAGCTTTTGCTGTCGCACGGATGGGCCGGCTCAAACCGGGGTGGTACCACGACCTCACAGAAAACCAGCGTGAAGTAGAGGTTTACCTCTGCGTTTCGCTTGGTGAGTGCAGGTGGCCGGAGGCCCTTTTTACTGGAAATGAGGCAATCCATCTTAGTCCTCACGGGTGACAACGCATCTGCATTTTGATTCGCAAACGAGGATAGATGTAGATGTCTATGGGCCGCAGCAACCACTTACCATCAGGTGGACTGTGTGCTCGTTTGTCACCCTTATCCTATAAAAAAAGAGACTATATAAACTACAGGTGAGATACATTACATTATTTGTATTCCATCATTAATGGATTGTCCTAGACTGGCTACACAGCAATTATTAGGTCACACATTAATTTAAATATGATTCTACTCGATGATAAATTTGTAATGAAACAAACGGGGGTCTAAAACAAATTAACGGGCCGTTAATCAGAAATTATATAGAGAAAACATATTTTGTAATCATTAAATTTTATCAGTTCATATCAATAAAATGAGATATAGTGGTAAAGGTGATAAAACTAACAATTTAAAACAGTTAAAGTTATAAAATATGGTTCATTTTATATGACAACAATACCGAATTTGGCGATTGAAATGATTAACGCGATGTGAACATTGTTTGAAATTAATACATTTTTTGATTGTCTTGATGATGTCGTGAGTTTCGCGTGTGAGTTGGCGTGAATGGTCGTAAGTTTTTGTGACAAGAAAATCTCATAGCAGCTCGAAATGAGGAAGTGGATGATGATATCTCTCTGGTCGCGTCTATTTGGCGTCCTATCGGACTATGAGAGTGAATGAATAGAAAGTGCACATGTGGTTGCTCACACACTCTGTAAACTATAATCCTGTCCCTCGCAGATTGATTAGTTGAATTAGACGACATTGACTATTTATGATACATTATCATCAATAGTCAACGTCGTCTAATTCAACTTACGTACCTAGACGTTCTTTATGATAAAAGTTCACCCTAGGGGGACACTTGGAAACGCGTGTTTATTTATCCACCCCAGACAGGGTGGATAATCGGAATTTACTTTTGATTGTTCTTCCGACTTTTTACCCCAAGTACAGATTAATAATAAATATAATGATACACTTTAATTATTTATTAATTTTCAATAACCACAAACTTAAATATAAATCATATTACGTATTGCATCTAAATCAAATTAAACTTCCTCGGTTTCAATAATACCATCCAGGATACATTCGTATGTTTTAATGTACATTTGCAATCGTGTTCTAAATTTCTTTGCTGCAAAAGATATGTTAGCGAAAAACTGGGGTTTTTTTTTGCAAGCATTCCAAAAACTTTACGAATGTTTGTCCTTAACCTAATTTGAAATTGTTTTATGAAAAGATTCCAACAAAGTAGGCCACCTTTTATTTCCTTTTCTAACCAGAAGTAGGTATGTGTATATATTTGTATAGGTATCTTTGGCCAGTTTTAATCATGGTGACTGTACACAGTCGACGGAGAATATCGGAAGAAAAATATTATACGAATAGTGATTAGCAACTCCGTCTGGGGTGGGCAGATGAACACGAGTTTCCGAGATCCACCCTAAGGTTTTGCTAAAATAATAATCTAATATCTATATAATCAAAAAATATAATAATCTGTCTAAATTAAGCATCGTCACAATAAATAAATTAATAAAATTCAATGTTTCTAGAAATGTGAATAATTTGAATAATTTATAATGAATAATTTGTTCTAAAATGGTGAGAGTTATAAAAAATTTGAAAAATCGAATTTGTATCAAAACTTTAGAAGAGAAAATATAAATTAAAATTATATTTTTTTTGTTTAGTGTGCAAACCAAAAATCATTTAAATATAGCTTTGTAGCGATTATTTTATGGCAACGATTTATTAATTATTTTCATATATTCATATCATCTTTAATATAAATATAAATCCGGAGTTGTTGGCTTCACCGATAAAAAAGTTAAAAGATCTGAATGAATGCTAAGCTTTTACGCAATTTTTTGTTAAGTTCTTTAATATTGGGTTTGTGACTTGGCAAGTTTTTAAGTTAAATTGTATACCTATAATATTTTATATCAAACTACCTGGTACCCGGCACGTTAATGCCGCAGAAGAAATAATTGTGGAAATATCGTTTTTAAATTTTTTAGATTTGTATTGTTTAATTAACACTGACCTCTATTACAGGTTAGTGTAAATTAGCAATTATAATACATTAATAGAAGTTGAATGATATATAACTTTCAAAAAAAATCTTGTTGAGATATGCGCGCCACCTACTGTAAGTTAATTGCACTATATTTATAACCTTCACGCAGGTGCAAGCAACAAGATGATAAATATTTACAGCAATGTGATGAACGGTATGGCAGCGCATAAAATACGAACAAATAAAAATTATTTTTTCATATATTACATTTAAAGTAAAACTATACTACAATGGAAAGCGCAAAGAATTTATCATTTTGATATAATCTAAGAAATGCCTTTTGACAGCTGTCACATTTATTGAACTAGGCATTCCAACTGTAAAGTCGGTACCTACAATATTCGATTCTTAAGAAAATGAAGAAAGAAACAAGGACATAGAAACACTCGATTTTGATAAAGAAAAGAAATATATATATTATAATTATATCGTTATACTGAGTAGGAGTCTCAAAAAAAATTAAATCATAGGTATATATTTTATACGCTATCTTTGATCAACGCCATTTTTCTACCGACTTCAAACAGGAGGAGGAAGTCGATTGTATGTTTTTTAATGTTACCTCATAACCTGCTTCTGGGTGAACTGATTTCGATGATTCTTTTTTTATTTTATAAGGAATTAACTTTTAAAAACAGTGTAATTACTTACCTTTTATATAAAAACTAACAAAAAACTTTCTATTGTACCGATATAATTATTTTTTAATTTGTAGTTGCCTCTTACACTCACGCGGCGAAGGAAATAAGACTAAAGTATGTGACGTAAACGCGACACATAGGTAAATCGGAAACTCGTCATTTGAAGTAAATTCTGTTAATTTAAAGAAGCGTAATTTAGTAACTAAACTAATTCTAATAAAATTTTAGTTTCACAGTTCATATAAATAACAATTAAAAAATAATTGTTCTGAGCACAACAACTATGGTTCTGACTTTATAGTGATCATATACTCTTTGGTGGTGGTATTGGTATTATCCTTTCTAAATATAACCATATTCTTTGGAGCGTTCTACAAAGGTGACCTTGGATTACCACAAGTGGATTTCAAAGAATTGACAGATTAAGAGATATCAATAACGATTCTTTAGAGTAGATAATCATTTACAGTTTTATCTAGATTAATAAAAAATAAATTAAAAATACATAACATACAAAATGTATTACTTTCTTCATAATTCTTGCTGATTTCTAGAGTTAAAGTAATATAAATCAAAGCCTACTCCAGATTAAACATTTATTTATTTACAACTAGATGAGTTATCATTATCATTATCGTAGTTTACATTAATTATTACTTCATTTTCTAGAATACGTTCAAAATGAATGTCTTTCTTAATCGTCCATAACAATTTTCTTTGCTTTATCCATATTTTTGGCCTAGTCATCTCTTGTGTAGTAGTTGTATTTTCTACAAAATACTCTACGGTGGATCCGACATGGCAAATTATGAAGCGTCCACCTTTTCCCCTGAGATCGTGTCATTTGTCCATGTCTACGGCACAGTGTAGATGGCGTTTAGCCATTTTTCATCAATGAATATAACGTGGTCCCAATAAGTTATATTTTTAATTTCTCGTAAAAATTTTATTCTTTGCATTCATGTCTTTTAATAATTATTTTGCGTTTGTCAATTTTTGTATCGAAAAACCAATTCCTTTTACAATGGTTCTGAATAACTCTATACTATCATTGTACAAGCCGGCATTTTTTAACTTAAACTTACTCGCTACTGCGCCGCAGTGGGATTTACAAAAATTATAAATGATATAAAAGTAAAAAAGTATTCTACACCCCGTGTAATGGCGGGTAAGAATACTCACTACCCCATATCTTCCCGTGGGTGTCGTAAGAGGCGATAGAGGGAAACTGAGGCAGAGGATGGGCAGCAGCATCTTTCTGATAACAGCAAAACAACAATAAAAAACTGCGGTTGCCAACCCGCTCGCCAAGCATGGTAACTATGGCATTAAACCATGAGCAATGACATTAATAAACGGCCCCCAGTCCCCGGCGGCCCTGTTATTCCTGGGTACGGTGGCGACCATGGTAACGGCGGGGCAGGGGGTGCTAAGAATCTCCGGTGGAGGTTCGACTCGACCTGGCAACTTATAACGCACGCACTCTGAGTACTGACGAGAAGATCCTGTAGCTGGAAAAAGAGATAGCGAAGTTGCGCTGGAATATCATAGGATTATCCGAGGTCCGAAGAGAGGGGGAGGACACGGTAATACTCGAATCCAGCAACTTGTTCTATCACTGGGAGGGCGACCATCTATCCCAAGGAGGTGTAGGATTTATCGTCCACAAGTCTCTCGTTAACAACGTTGTAAAGATTGGGAGTGTGTCGACGAGGGTTGCGTACCTTATACTCAGAATCACCAAACGGTATTCACTGAAGGTCATACAGGTTTACGCACCAACCTCGGGATACCTCGATGAGGAGGTGGAGGAAATGTATGAGGATATCTCTAGAGCCATGCATTCCTCCAAAACCCACTATACGGTGTTAATGGGAGACTTCAATGCAAAACTAGGCACAGGAGAGAACGGTGAGCTGAAATTGGGGAAATTTGGAATAGGGCAACGGAACCCAAGGAGCCAGCAGCTGGCCGACTTCATGGAGAAAGAGGGACTCTTTATGATGAAGAGAAGCTCTTCTTCATCTTTCTTCCAGAAGCGGTCCCACTTTAAGTGGACCTAGTCGAGTCCCTACGGTTCGACAAAAAATGAGATTGACTTCATTATGACGACCATACGACAACTGTTCAGTTCAGTGATCGCGAGGCTGAAAACCGACAGCGATCACAGAATGGTGAGAGGCACACTGAACCTAAACGTTAAGTTGGAGAGGTCACATCTGATGAAGTCAACACTCCGTCCCCCTTGTGCTCCCGAAACTTTTTAGTTCGCGCTACGAAACTGTTGTCAGTGCCTTGAAGCTAAATAAGCTTGATAAGCCCGTGGAAACTGTCCATGCGGTAGGAGCTAAGCTTTTGTCAAGACCCGCCGCAGAAGAACACAAAAACTCTCCGATCACA
Organism: Parnassius glacialis; assembly: GCA_033319125.1. NCBI lineage: Eukaryota > Metazoa > Arthropoda > Insecta > Lepidoptera > Papilionidae > Parnassius > Parnassius glacialis. The sequence goes on along the minus strand of JAVANC010000018.1, from coordinate 16,248,525 downwards.
CTCTTAATCTCATGACTGTTAGACAGGATATGAAGTTGTGCAGTCTTCAGTAGACTTGACAGCATACAGACAACTGAACAGACAGATCTCCAAATGCATGCGGTGGGACTTACGCAACTTTAATACTGCTCGTATTGAAGAAGCGATCGAGCGAAACCAGGGCTCCAAAATCTTTGCTAGAGATCTGTCTGCCAGAAAGAGCCAACTGTTGAAGCTGAAAAGCATCACAAGTGTGGCAGCGTCGTTTCCGGGACACCTGAGATTTAGACTGAGATTGAGAGGTTCTATGGGCAGCTGTACACATCATCGTTAGAGCCACACGTAAGTGTGAGTAACGATCCAAGAGCGAGTCTTATCCGACACTATTTAGATGATATCCCAGACGTCAGTCTGAGCGAGATTAGTATGCCTCTCCAGCACCTTAAAAACGGCAAGGCCCCAGGCGAGGATAGAATTACAGCGAGCTCCTCCGAAAGCGGGTGTAAAACCAGTACTTGAAGTCCTTCAGAAGCTCTTTACTTCCGTCCTCCATGGTGGCATTACACCGGAGGCGTGGAGCAGAAGTGTGGTAGTCTAGTTCTTCAAAAAAGGCGACAACGCTCTCTTGAAGAACTACAGACCGATTTCCCTTCTGAGCCGCGTCTACATGCTGTTTTCGAGAGTCATTACGAATCGTCTCGCGCGCAGACTTGACGACTTCCAGCCTCCCGAACAAGTCGGTTTCCAAAAGGGCTTTAGCACCCTAGACCACATACATACCCTTCGGCAAGTTGTACAGAATCACTATGTCTGGCGTATGTGGACTATGAGAAAGCCTTTGATTCCGTCGAAATTTGGGCGGTGCCGCAGTTCCTTCAGCGGTGCCAAGTTGACTGGCGGTATATCAAAGTGCTGAAATGCTTGTACAGTAGGGCTACGATGGCTATCCGAGTACAGAACCAGAGTACGAAACCTATCCAATTGCAGAGAGGTGTAAGGCAGGGTGACGTTATATCCCCAAAACTCTTCACCGCTGCATTGGAAGACGTTTTCAAGCTTCTGGACCGGAAAGGATACGGTATTAATATCAATGGCGAGTACATCACTCACCTTCGATTTGCGGACGGTATAGTCCTTATGGCAGAATAGCTGGAGGACCTAAGCACTATGCTCAATGACCTCAAAAGTGTTTTCCAACGAATAGGTCTTAAGATGAACATGGACAAAACAAAGATCATGTTTAATGTCCATGTCACACCTATGCCGGTAGTTGTTGGAAGCACTAAGCTCGTTGTTGACGAGTATGTTTACCTGGGACAAATAGTCTGACTAAGTAAGTCCAACTTCGACCGAGAGGTCAATCGACGAATTCAACTCGGTTGGGCAGCGTTTGGGAAATTACGGCACATCTTCTCATCAGGTATACCTCAAAACTTGAAAACGAGACTGTACAACCAGTCCGTGTGGCCAGTGATGACCTATGGAACTGAGACGTGGTCCTTCACTGCTGGCTGGATGAGGAAGCTCAAGGCCGCTCAGCGAGCTATGGAGAGGGCTATGCTCGGAGTTTCATTGCGTGATAAACTTAGAAATGAGGATATCCAGTAGAACCAGAGTGACTGACATAGCCCAACGGATTAGTAAGCTGAAGTGGCAGTGGGCCGGCCATATAGCTCGAAGAACCGACAACCGATGGGGAAGAAAGGTTCTCGAGTGGCAGCCTCGTACAGGTAGTCGAAGTGTAGGGCGTCCCCCCACTAGATGGAGTGACGACCTGGTAAGATATGCAGGAATTCGATAGATGCAGGTGGCTCAGGACCGTGCCTTGTGGCATTCCTTGGGGGAGGCGTATGTTCAGCAGTGAACTTGTTAAGATCTGTAATGATGATGATGAAATGAAATAAACTTCTGTAATTCATAATTCATATAATTTATACAACTCTAAAAATAATAATTTGAGTAAACAAATAATACAATAAAATGTTAAGGTTATTTCAATATTTTTACCGATTGTTCGCATTAGCATAAATTTGAATCATCCAAACACTACGGTAAGGTACATAACGACATATTATCATTCAAACAACGTCAATCATAAAAATTGATTCTTGTTAATTTTTTATATATTGCTTTATTTGAAAGACTCAATTTAAATGAGTGATAAAAAACTATACATATTGTAATGACATACATAGATAACTTTATAATTCTTTGGATTTACGTAAAAGGTTATAATAAATCGTGTGAGTACGCTTGTACAAAGTTGTTGCAGAATGATTAATGTGAAACATCATAAGGTATTTCTTAGATTTGTATAGCGAGCAGCAATTTTATGTATTTTCCCGAAAATTGATGTAAAAAGTAAATTCTCAAATTTCGTGGTTTAATAAATTTTTCGTCTGGCATCTTCATTTATGTATCTTAATTTTATTTTTAATATCTTAATTTATAACTCAAAATTATCCACCATAAAAATTAAGCTTTATTTATAAAGTATACACTTAATTGCCGTCTCTTCACGGTTCGTCCAACCTACCATCACTCAACGAGGAGCAGAATGGTTCGCGCTGGTTGGATGGCTTTGGCCTAGTTCGCTCAATCTGCAGTAGGGGCAGTATTATACCAACGAATACCTGAGCGAAGTAGTTTGACCGAGTTTGTTTCGATGTATATGAATATTCACCGTCATTAGCACCACTGTCGTTTTCACTCGGATATTTTAATTTTACCTCGACTTTAAGAATGCACGTTTTATGGTTAGTTTTCGTTCACATTTATGCGAAAGTTTGAATATGGACGCAATTATAGTTAGGCCATCACATTAGTTATATCTTGTGATAAATTTAAAATTATATCGGCAAATAGTTTTTAGAAATGTAAACAGATGAACATTAAAGTAAGTTTATAATTGTTTTCTGGTTTTGGTACCGAACTCTGAAACAACAATTGCACATTATTTAACTTGTCAAATGAAATTGAGATTTTTATCTCTTACATCTTTAAAATAGTACCTACCTATTTTGGCAGGACAGTGACAATCAAAAATATACATTTATTTGGAAAAGGTCAAATAATAGGTATGACCTTTCTCGTAATATTGATTGTCATTGGCAGTTTTTAAATGTTTGCTTTTATATTGTAATTGTAATTAATTATATTTAAAACCTGTATTTTTTCCATTTTTGTTAAACAATAGATTAAACATTAAAGTCGTGTCTTCAAATCGATGATATCTTTTTCATAGTTTAGAAATTTAAGTCATCATCATTACAACCCATCACAATTCCACTGCTGAACATTGGCCTCCCCCAATGAATGCCACAAAGCACGGCCCTTAGTCATTGTACCCATCGACTTCCTACATCTCTTCCCAGGTCATCACTTCACCTAGTGGTGAGTCGCCCTACCGTTTACAACCGAATCCAGCTGGATGCTAAAATGTCTGCTGCTATTAGAGAACTTCTGTTTTATATACATTACATGCTAGGGTTACTCGTCATCCTTTTAGCATTTTTTGTGTCAGTCAAATAAATGCTTGGCTTAAAAAGGGCTTGGTTTTTGGATTTTCAAATTGAAAACTATTTACAAGGAATCGCTGATAGTACTTCTGACAACGAACATTGTTCAGAAGATGGTGACATCTATGAAAATGAAGATAATGTATTTGTGGAGACTGAGGAGGAGAACGTTATTTTGAATGGTCAAAGTGGTGACTGCGAGAAGGTTCTGCTTGTATAATTACGAACAAATGTGCTACGAGTAACGAATTGGCACATTTGATCTTTTGTTACACCACGTTTAAGTCGAACGCCAACATGCCAACATAATATTGTGACTATCGCCATAATCTGTATCACCAAAAAACTAGTATCCTTTAAGCTACATACAAATAAGTCAGTTTTATTATTATCGTTTTACGTGGTAGAGCCATGCTGCAGCTATATTAATAGTATAGTTGTAGCACGTATGGGAAGTATTTTTCAACAGTGGTAGAGCCACGCGGCAGCTTTTGCTGTCGCACGGATGGACCGGCTCGAACCGGGGTGGTACCACGACCTCACAGAATACCAGCGTGAAGTAGAGGTTTACCTCTGCGTTTCGCTTGGTGAGTGCAGGTGGCCGGAGGCCCTTTTTACTGGAAATGAGGCATTCCGTCTTAGTCCTCACGAGTGACAACGCATCTGCAGTTTGATTCGCAAACGAGGATGGATGTAGATGTCTATGGGCCGCAGCAACCACTTACCATCAGGTGGACTGTGTGCTCGTTTGTCACCCTTATCCTAAAAAAAACAAAAAGGACCACGCTCTCACAGAATACTAGCGTAAAATAGCAGCTTAATGCTGCTGTGTTTCGTATGGTGAGTGTAGAGAACCGGAGACCCTTTTTACTGGAAAAGAGGCATTCTATCTTAGTCCGCGCGGCTGACAACGCATCTGCATTTTAATTCGCAAACGAAGATAGATGTAAATGTCTATGGGCCACAGCAACCACTTACCATCAGGTGGACTGTGTGCTCGTTTGTCACCCTTATTCTATAAAAAAAAACAAATATCGACAATGAGAAGGAAGTAAACCACTAACACTAACACATGATTAAAACGAAAGGTGGAGTTGATACTGCCGACAAAATTATGACGTCGGCCGCTAAAGTACTGAAATTCTATGTTATAATTTATCAAGGTATTAATTCTATTTTGTTTTATTTCGATACTAAGCATCCGAACATTCTTGTCAGCAAGACCTGTTACATGGCATATGAAGTGTTGTTTAACTACAATGCTGCGAAAATTAGGAGTCAAAATCACTATACGTGACAGATATAAATCAGGAATCTCCTAATGAACACCCATGAAAATTATATAAACGGGCAATATGTACACTGTGTCTGAGAATAAAAGACAAAAAAGTGAAGAATGTTTACATATGTATAATGCCTTTTGGACATTGCAGAAATATATCTATAAGTTGTATTTAGTGCGATAATTAAATGTCTCCAAATTAAAATTTCTTCAAGAAATATCATTTCCTATAATTTTATACTGATTAAATGATTGACCCAACAAATTGATATACAAATTATATTTAGAGTATAAATAAGCAAGCTTGCTTATAAATACTCTAAGTAATTTATTATGAGGTCAAGTAGTAGAGTAAGTTAAAAAGGTGTTGTGATGGACAACCTCTGTTACTATATTATATATGAATACAATAAAAGTGTTACCTGACGAAGGTTAATTAGGTACAGGCAAATGCAATTGGCATTATCTTTAATTGGCTAATTAATAAAGTTTTTGTGTTTACTGTAATTAGCTGTTAATCTAAATGTGTAAGCATTACAGAATATGTGACATAATCAGAAAACCTTTAAATTATTTTTTAAATATCTCTAAAAATATAGTTGAGGAAACGACCCTTTAACACAGTCATACTCAACCTCTTTTTATAGCGGCTACAAACACGTTTCAGTGATTATTACATCATCCAGGTGAGAATCTGTAAGTTTGTTTCTGTACACGTTCCTTTATATTTCTTAACTCTAATTAAATAACGAAATGAATCCATTTTCGGATCTAGTAATTGAAGGACAACCATATGTACATAGACACGCGATTTTTTGTATGTCAATTTCGTTCTGCTCTAAAAAATTGCAAATAGTATCAAGGTAATCTGTGCCTCGGGGTTGACCTTTCATTGGTAGGAATTTCAAAAAAAAATCCTGTATTGTTTCCTGTGCAATATGTAACAAACACCGAGTATTGCGATGTTGCTGAATTGCCAGTGCTGCAATCGAATGCCAAGCTAAATAATTCGCAATTTGCAAAAATTTCCTTTCTTAGGTTATCTAATATATCATCGTGAATAAATTTTGAAATGTCTTCAATACGCCTCATATAGGTTGACTCCGAGAGCTGTAGTTTTTTTTTATATCAGATAGTACCTATTTGCTTTTTGTTACTGAATTTATCAAAAAGTATATTGGTAGCACTAACAAAGCATTCCTTTACAATTTCTGCATCGGAAAATGGCTTCATACGCTTATAAAGAATGTAAAAAATTTCGTATGATGCCTTAGTTACCGCGAATTCTTGTGATAATGCCACAGACGCCACAGACAGCATTTTGTTGTTGATGCAATGATCTCTTAAAAAAAACTCAATTTCTAATTTCTCAAGGAAGATCTAGGAGGAAACGTTTCGTCGAAATATTTATGTTTTGTGGTAAACTGATGCATTGTATTTCTTTAAGGCTTTAACTACTCTGAATGACCTTGACGAAACGGCTATCGCAGAGATTTTAGCCAACGTCAAAACCGTCTAGCAACTACGTTCTGTATTACTTATAAAAGTGCAAAGATTAATAGACTGCAGAGATGACAAATATAAAAGTGACATACTGCCCGTTATGCTTGCGCATCACTGAGAATTAAGTTGTAGTTACGCATCTTCAATTACATTGTGCTGTAGCTTTGTCCGGTAGGCGTCACGAGCTATCAAGTGTTCAAGTTTCAAGTACGGAAGAGTTTTTTTTATTATATATGTTAAATCGTATTTATTTGTATCGTATTAGTAGATCTGGGTCAAAGGGTTCGCTGTAAATTTTTCCCGGGTTTGATACTCGACAGCACGAATGCAATTTGTAATTGCGAATTTCGTCAACACGCATTGGGGCAGTTCGGCGGGCATTTCCTTGCCTTAAAACCCTCTCAGAAATAAAAAAAGAGTTCTGTGCCCAGTAGAGGGACTTGTATAGCCTTTTACATTACTTTGTAGCAATATTTATATTATTTATATTATATTATATTATATTATATTTATATTATATTAGATACAGAAGGGTACCTTATGCTGACAAAAATATCACGTGGAGGCGACGAAAACGTAAAACATCTTTGTACCTAGATAAAACGTTCGAAAGATTGTCAATCATATCATACGCCACATTTTCTATAGAGCGTAGAACATTGCAGATAGGGCAAAATAAAAAATAATCCAAAATATTATGGGAACTATTTATTAATAATGTATACATTTATAGGTATTTATAATAAAAATAATGAACAAGCTGCAAGGTACAACTAATAATGTTTCTTGTAAACACAATTGTAAAATTCCTGTTTTAATGTTTACCAATGGTTATTTGATGAATCGTAGTCAAGATCACTTCATATAAAATATATTTAATTAAAATTGACACATGACCTATTTGGCTTTCTACTTACAACTCGGCGGAAATTTAAAAAGAAGATTTTGTCTTTTCACACAAGTTTGTTTACAACTGGCGTGGTTTCGAAAAGCGTGATTAAGTGTCAGCGGTATATAATCAATTAAATACTGAACTTTTTTATTTTTTTTTTTTATTTTTTTTGTTATATCTTCTTAAAAACTGACGCCATCTGACTATTTTTTTTCTAACGCAAAAGGATAAGTTAGACTAAGTTAGATAAACTTGGATAAGTTTGTAATTTTTTTAATTTTATCACAAAATATCCGCAATAAATTATTACCTTTTCTAAAGTGATTCTCTCCTCTTAGTTTCGGCGTGACTGTAGGATGTTATACTGAGTCACCGTCAGTTACTAAGCGGCCATAAATCATTATATGTATGTATAGACATACATATATTAATTTTTTGATTTTAATATTTATGTTTTTTTTGAATTTTGATTGATTTTTTAAACCTGTTAAAATTATTTTTCCATACCAATTGATGGTCCTGAGTATAATGCCAGTTATGCTCTTTGGCTGAAGTTATTTTTTATTTTATGCTCAATTGCAGACAAAACAATATTGATAGCGCATTTCTAAAACAAAACTTTACCTCTTTTTTTCTAATGGAGCTATTATTAGTGTACACCTAACACGGCGGAATAGTTATTATTATCTATAAGACCATTTGCAGAAACAGTTTTTAATTTTTTTAAACAGTGGTTAATAGTTATGAGTATAATATTTTATCAGCTGCTTTGTTTATAGTGCCTTGAGCAACACTTTACCGGTTTCTGTACAGAAAATGATGCTGGCTTTGCAAATATGGATGGCCGCTACCTTTGAATATAATACCCGCTATGTTACACTTATTTACATAGAAACTTTAATTATCATTTGCATAAAATTCTAAATAGCACTTTTTACACAAGAAAGTAAACTTTTAGATCAGTCCATCTTGTTTTTCACTAATTAAGTGAAAAGTAAAACAAACCAATAGGTGCCGTAATTTAAAAATTCTTGCAACTTTTTATAGAAAAGCATGACCTTATCATAATATAATAGTCAATCATTTAGCCATGTGATATAACTTTTATGTGTGCCAGTCAAACATTATTGATGATATTCGGGTCATTATACTGGAAATAGTCTTTTAAATATTTTGTAGTACAATTGATAATCTTCAGTATGATTGACCGTGTATATGACTTTTATAACTCTATGTTATTTTTGATGTAAATTATTATTGCAGATAAAAGCCCTTTCACATTTATTGTATTCTCGAATTAAATTAATCAAAATGAAAATAAGAATTTTGGCTCTTTATAACTGATCTTTAAATGTAAAACACCGACTTTAAATTATATAATTATCGGCATTTTTTTAATTCATTGAACTTTTTTAAGATTGTGTTGAAACTCTATTGGTAAAAAAAAACAAATATGTATATATATATATATATATATATATATATATATATATATATATAAATTATAGTTCTCGATGAAAATAAAGTATGCGCGTTACATCGCATCCCATCAAGAATTTCTAATGTAATTCTTGGTGTAAAGCTAAGACGTGATAATAACTGTAAACAATAGAATAACAAAACAATGAAAATATTTGTAAATACTTGCTTTATAACCAACTAAATATCATTTGACCGTTATAAAATAAAACAAGGTAGTCTTCGGCATGAAAGTAAAAATATATATTTTCGATTATTTTTGCAATATCTAACAGCCGGATCAGCGCGCGATTCTTATTCATCTAAAGATGCTAAATTTCAGCAAGCACTGTTAAATTCAATAGGAGTGACAGAAAAACGGTTCTTGATATAGAAGGGTAAATAAATTATTTAACATATAAAGTAAAATCACTTTATTTAAAATCAAAATAGCCCAATAGCTTTATTAACATGAGATATATAATTGTAGGAGTGCTTACAATACTTAACATTATTTTACTGAACTCTCTGAAAGTTTTTTTTAATAGAATAAGGGTGACAAACGAGCACACAGTCCACCTGATGGTAAGTGGTTGCTACGGCCCATAGACATCTACATCTATTCTCGATTACGTATCAAAATGTAGATGCGTTGTCACCCGTGAGAACTAAGTTGTAATGCCTCGTTTCCAGTAAAAAGGTTCTCCGGTTCTCTACAATCACCATACGAAACACAGCAGGGTTAAACTGCTATTTTACATGGTATGCCGTGAGAGCGTGGTCCTTCCCCGGTCGAGCCGACCCATTCGTGCTACAACTATACCTACTACTAATATAGCTGCAGCATGGCTCTACCACGTAAGAAAAAATTGACGTTGAAAATCTGGAGGTCCGGTAGTGCCCCCGCCAAGTCGAGCAAAAAAACGGGACGGCCGTACCATCCCTTTCTCGAAGCAGTTCAGGCCATTTCTGAAACCCTATAACTTCGTTATGGATAAAACTAGAAGCCTGAGCCTTTTTACTAAACAAGTAGGCATTGTATAACTCGGCATATTCCAAATTTTCTTAAATTTGAACCAGTAGTTTAAGAATTATAACTAGTCAAAGTTTCTTAATTTTGTCACTCACTGACTGACCGATCATCAAAACTCTGAGGCACTTCTAGCAGACATAGAAACTTCAAATTTGGAATAAAATTATTGTTTAATATATAAATCAAGGAAAAATTAAAATATTTTACAATTTCGGTCCACTTTTCGAGATATATCAACTGCATAAATAACTTTGTAATCCCATATAAACATATAGTATTACAAAGTTACATTTGCAGTGAATAAATCAGTGTACTTATATATGTATAATGGAATAATAGGTGTAAATAGCTACCTAGATATAACTATCTACAAAAATAAATGAGATGCCATTAAAAACATAACTTATAAAAAAAGCCAAGTCTCGCAACTCAGGTCTTCTACCGTAAAAAGTTGTGAGATCCATGTAATACCAAGTCGGTTAATTTATTCAATTCATAGATTAATACATAGACTTGGCAATCGCACTAAACAATCTAATTTAATATAATATATATTACTTGTGAGATATATTGTGTTTTCATGCGATTGCCAAGTCAATCTATGTATCAATCTATGGACTGAATAAATTAACCGACTTGGTATTACATGGATCTCACAAATTTTTACGGTAGAAGAACTCATTTGCGAGACTTGGCTTTTTTACAAGTTATGTTTTTAATAGCATTTAAGTATTTTCAGAAGCAACTTTGCAATTATTTTCTATTGAGTGAATTTTTGTGGAATCGTGTTTTGCAATCCGCCACCTGAAATACGTACAATGTTTTTTCGATAACGATGTGAAATTACAAAACGATCCCCATGCATATCAATGTGGCTCTATACAGCCTCTTAATATGAACATACCTCGGGATTCAGAGATTTTAAAAGTTTTCATGCGTAGATAATGGAAGATATAATATTATATTATTACTGTCTCGTGTGAGGCAACCTTTATACTAATATACATATTCTCATCATATTTTTATGGTTAGTTAGGAAAATTATATCTAAATGCAAACTTTCTCAGGGTAATTTTTTTTTTCTATTTTTACCCAGCAAGTAGCAAAGCAACTACAATCCCATCGGTAAGTGGTTATGTAGCCTAAGATGGTGAATTGCACTGACTTAACAAAAACCTATTCAGTCTTGCCTAATAGTACTAGGTAAGTATTATTTGCGACCTATTTGTGTATGTGTGTGTGTGTGTGTGTGTGTGTGTGTGTGTGTGTGTGTGTGTTGTGTGTGTGTGTGTGTGTGTGTGTGTGTGTGAAGAAAAGCGTATGAGAATACGTGAAGAGGAATAAAGGTTGAGTACTACTTCGCTTAACTGTACGAGGTTGCCACTCGAGAACCTTTCTTCCTATTTTTTATATATTTTCCAAGTTACATAGCCATCCCTTTGCCATTTCACTGTAAAATTCCGTTGGGCTATGTCAGTTACTCTGGTTCTACTGCGAATATCTTCATTTCTAACTTTATCACGTAGAGAAACCCCTCTCCAATTTAAAATTTTTACATTTTTTAGATGATAGTTTGTCTAACATAAAAAAAAAAACAAAACCCAAGAATGTCTATTTAGTTATTTATACTTAGGGAAGCACCATTTTTTTATTTATTTAAATTGTTTGATTTAATTTGAGAACAGTGTACCTAAATGTAAGTATCTGTATTATATAAAATATCTAAATTATCTAAATTATATAAAAATGCATTTTTCAATTTCACTAATCAACGTCGCCGCGAAAATTTCTTCTTCTTTGGGCACTTTAAAAATAAATTTATTTAGAAAATAATATTTACAGTTACCAGTGTACAGATATTAACTAAATTAAGTATTTCTAGTCATAAAAAATATTTATAATTGAGTATAAACTTTTAAAAAACTAATATATAATTGAATAAAGTCGCCCCGACACCGAAGCGCGGTCCAGCCTCGACAATGTCCGAAACCGGACTGTGACAGGCTGACAGGGCGACAGAGCATGCGCGCTCGCGTAAATATATTTAATTTCAGGGAAAAATGATATTTTCTCTTATAAAACGGGGAATAAAAATAAAACTCTCAATTAAAAATATTAATATTTTTAAGGCCTTTTTTTTAGTGTAAGAAATATCTAAAAAGCTTGTACCGTTTTGGAGAAATTTTGCAAAATATGACAAAGATAGGTACTCTTTGGGGATTTTTTTTCTAATAAGGGGTTGACAAAAATACAATTTTGTTCAATTAAAAACATTTACCAAATCCTCTTCTGTTACCGTGTATTTTTTCTTTGTGGATTAAATGAACAGTTATTGAGATTTTTTTACTTAAATATCCAAGATTTAGGCATTTCAACCACTGTTAAGGCCTTAATATAGTATTTTCACGACACATATCAAACAATTAGCTGCATTGTTTTTGTTTGGCACAACAAAATAATCAGTTTCCCACTCATCTTGAAACAATCTATTTTCACAAGATATTTTTATTTTAAACTTAGAAGACACTTTTGACATTATTTTGAAAATAAAATAATAATTTTACTACATATGTACTCCAAAGAACACAATTAACTGTAATTACTGTGTGAGATTAGCTTTGATTATTATTTGTTATCTATCTGTTATCATCGTAGCATAGCGTAGGTATGTAAACAAATTCAAAACAAGTTACGACCGCCAAATAAAGCAACCCGCACAGGTTCGTGGATCGTCCCGCTCGTTCCGTCTCGCTCTTGCTACCACAGATGACTGAAATTACTGAATAATAGGTTGCGAGCCGATCCACGTCAAAATCGCTGATAGCGCTCGGCTCACATTCCCGTTTTAAATCACCCGTTCTCTGATGGGCGCAAAATTTAAAATGTTTTAGAATAAATTTGGAAATTCAGATGGTCATTCACAAAGGCCCGGCGGGCCGCAGGCTTAGTATAGCTGTTTAACAGCTCAAAAACATTGACTTACATTGACCTGAATCTTATTTGATAACTAATTATAGTTTCCATATTCATTTTAAATGTACAGTTTTATTTTTATCAATCAAAAATATTAATTAAATATACGATAAATAAGGTAGTATTTAAGGTTTTCCGGAACTGAATTTAAAACTACCTTTATTCATGTTTGACGAAATTGCCTTTTAAAGTAAAAAAGGTTTAAGTACGTAAAACTAATAATTGACGAAGTAAATAGTTTTTTTAAAGATTTCAGGAAGTTTTCTTTCAAATTGTAAAAATCTAAATCTAAAAATGTCTTTCCAATTCTAGCAAGTGTTCAATAATTTCGTGAGTATGTTATTTCAAGCCACAACTCTGCAATATGCTACTTTCGAATAAGCATGGTGAAAGTGCCGACGCAGAACCTGTTTACAGTACCGTGAAAAAAAATAGTCTTCTTGACATTCATGCACATTTGCACCTGATCTTATTTTAAGTTTTCTTTGTTTAAAATGTTTGGAAACAAAAAAAAAGAAAACTTGTACTTAAAATAAATAATAGATATTATGTATTATTTCAAAAGGCTACTGTTAAAGTATGTCACATATTGTAAAGTATTTGCACGTATATCGCACTTTGGAGAAACCATCACATTCCATCTTTTCCAGTGAGTGTTGTAAGAGATACTTTGGGAAAAAAGTTTCTGTAGATGTGTCCTACAAATGATGACACTACAACCATCTCGAATGTTAAAAAGTAAACTTAGAATCTATTACGTCCCACTGCTGTATGTAGATCTCCCCTCATTTAAGAGAACTTTGTGAAGCATTTAGTGTGCCGCGCTGTTCCAATGTGTGACTTCGCATGTCCTCGAAATATTTTATTAATCAGCCATGCAGGTTTCCTCGGAATGTTTTCTTGCAACACCGAGTACGCGGTAATTACTACTTAAAATGTATATATTCCCGATTTAAAATACAAAAATTAATGATGGGATGCAGCGCAGTGCTGCCAGCGTGGCTTGACAGTTTACATTTTCTTAAGAGATAATTTTTAATTCAGCATCATCATCATCACTACAGCCCTTCACAAGTCCACTGCTGACCATAGATCTCCCCCAAGGAATGCCGAAACACGGTCCTGAGCCACCTGCATCTGTCCACTTCCTGCATGTCTTACCAGGTCGTCACTCCATCTAGTGGGGGGTCGCCCTACATTTCCCCATCGGTTGTCGGTTCTTCGAGCTATACCGCCGGCCCATTTCCATTTCAGCTTACTAATCCATTGGGTTATGTTAGTTACTCTGGTTCTACTGCGGATATCCTAATTTCTAAGTTTAGCGATTTGATTGAGCGATCTTGAGCTTCTTCATCCGGCCAGCAGTGAAGGACCACGTATCAGATCCACAAGTCATCACTGGCAACACGCACTGGTTATACACTCTCATCTTCAAGTTTTGAGGTATACCTGAAGAGAAGATGTGTCGTAATTTCCCGAACGCTGCCCAGCCGAGTTGAATCCGTCGATTGACCTCTCGGTCGAAGTTGGACATGCCTAGTCGGACTATTTGTTCCAGATAAACATACTCGTCAACAACTTCGAGATTAGTGTTTACAACTACTGCCAGCATAGGTGTGACATGGACATTACACATGATCTTTGTTTTGTCAATGTTTGGAAATTGAAATAATACACCTTCAGTTGTTTTTTAAACGCCTGTAAAGATTGCGCTTGCACATGTTAAGTGTTAATGAATACCAGAGTCGGGTTCCTTGTTGAAGTAAATGACTTATTATAAAAAGAAGTTACGCTGCAAGAAGTATCCAAAGCCAAGCTACACACTGAACGCAAACTACGGTCATGAAATTTATGTCGACAGTGAAATTGTTCCTTAAGAGGTACCTTGCAGATTTCGGATCAATCAGAACTCAAATAACATAATTTAAAATTATAAATTTTGTACAACGGACTTTAATATAAATTATTAAGAATAACTCCAAAACTATTAGTCAGACATTGATTGAGTACTGTCTCCTTCGGTAGAAAAGTAAAGAACGTATATGAACATTCCAGCGAAGGTGAATTGGAAGCCACTTGAGTTTTTTTAACAGTGGTAGAGCCACGCGGCAGCTTTTGCTGTCGCACGGATGGGCCGGCTCAAACCGGGGTGGTACCACGACCTCACAGAATACCAGCGTGTAGTAGAGGTTTACCTCTGCGTTTCGCTTGGTGAGTGCAGGTGGCCGGAGGCCCTTTTTACTGGAAATGAGGCATTCCATCTTAGTCCTCACGGGTGACAACGCATCTGCATTTTGATTCGCAAACGAGGATAGATGTAGATGTCTATGGGCCGCAACAACCACTTACCATCAGGTGGACTGTGTGCTCGTTTTTCACCCTTATCCTATAAAAAAAAAAAACTTCAAAATTGGTATACATGATCATGTTTCCGTAAACTAAATATGAACCGAATTGATAGATTCTGAAGACGCTTGTTTAATTGCTCCATGGTATTGACAGTGTAGCATATATCAGCATAGTCTAAAATAGGCAACAAAATGGAATGTAACTAACGCAATTTTGGTAGAAATGGGCAAGAAATTTCGAAGTGTTTTAAGACTTCCACAAGCTGCAAACAATTTCTTACTTATCTTTTCAATTTGTGGTGCCAAATACAAAGCACTGTCAATTAGAACCCCTATATTTTATACAACCTTATTGTAAGAAATAGCATAATTCTCAAAACAAATAAAAAACAGCGTATTTCAAGTAATTTTTTGTAGTAGTTTGTTGCTACTATCACATTAATTCCATAAGATGTGCAAAATTCTGAAATAATTGCGAGATCACGATTTGTGGATAGCACGGCAGATGGAAGATTATTGATAATAAAGATGGTGAGAAGTTATTCCTGAAGTGATAGAGCGTATGAAAATTTAAAAGAGGAGAGGAGACCACACGCCACCTTGTGTGTACCCCCGCAATACGGATGCATTGACGGCGTCGAAACAAGTAACTACGAAACCAGTCAGTTGCTGCTCGAGATACGTTTATAGAACGGAGCACAGCTAGAAGTATACCAAAATAGACCGTGTTGAAGTCGTTGCTGAAGGCGTTGCTCAAGAAGAGTAAGAATAGTAACTTGCCGATTCTCCATTCCTGCCCGAATGCCGTGTGTGATTTTAACCAAAGCAGTGACGGTGCAATGGCTAGGACGAAAGCCTGATTAGAATATTTAAGAGGTTATTTAGATTCAAAAATACACTAAGTTGCTGTTTGATAAGACGCTCAAGAATTTTGGAAAGAAAAGATAATATGGAAATAGGACGATAATCACAGAAGGATGACTTGATGATGATTTATGTATGTATGTATAACGTCACCCAGTCTTACACATCTCTGCAGTTGGATTTTTTGCTCTGGTTCTGTACTCGGGTAGCCATTGTAGCCTTACTGTACAAACACTTCAGCACTTCGATATACCGACAGTCAACTTGGTACCGCTGAAGGGACTGGCAGCATCGCCCAAATTTCGATGGAATCAAAGGCTTTCTCGTAGTGCACATACACAAGACATTGTGGCAGATTGTACTCCTCGGTCTTTTGTACAATCTGCTGAAGGGTATGTATGTGGTCTATGGTGCTAAAGCCTTTTCGGAAACCGGCTTGTTTGGGAGGCTGAAAATCGTGAAGTCTGCATGCGAGACGATTCGTAATGACTCTCGAAAACAGCACGTAGATGCGGCTCAGAAGGGAAATCAGTCTGTAGTTCTTAAAGAGAGCGTTGTCGCCTTTTTTGAAGAACAAGATCACCGCACTTCCGCTCCACGCCTCCGGTGTAGTGCGACCATGGAGGATGGAATTAATAAGCTTCTGAAGGACTTCAAGTATTGGTTTTCCACTCGTTTTCAGAAGCTTCGCTGTAATTCCATTCTCGCCTGGGGCCTTACCGTTTTTAAGGTGGTGGAAAGTCATTCCGCTCAATTTCTTTTTCAATACGAGCTGTATTCAAGTTGCGTAAGTCCCGTAGCATGCATTTGCCGATCTGTCTGTTCAGTTGCCTGTATTCTGAATAGAATAATTCAAATCTGCTTAAGACTGCAGCTTCATGTCCCGTCTAACAGCCAAGATTTTAAGAGTGTGGTTGGATAGTTTTTGTGTTCATCTGCGACGGGTCTTACAGACCTTAGCTCCGGCATTCATATCATCCACTGCATTGCAATCTTCTAGGCACTAAAAACGATTTTGTACCTCGAGCTCAAAGTTTTCGGGACTTTGGATTAGAACACGAGGGGGACGGAGCGTTGACTTCATTAGACGTGTCCTCTCCAACTTAACGTGTAGTTTCAGTGTGCCTCTTACCTTTCAGCGATCGTTGCCCTCTTCCCTCTTTCTCCATGAAGTCGGCCAGCTGCTGGCCCCTTGGGTTCCGTTGCCCTATTCCAAATTTCCCCACTTTCAGCTCACCGTTCTCTCTTGTGCCTAGTAGTTTTGCATTGAAGTCTCCCATTAACACCGTATATTGGGTTTTGGAGGAATGCATGGCTCTAGAGATATCCTCATACATTTCCTCCACCTCCTCATTGGGGTGTGCCGAGGTTGGTGCGTAAACCTGTATGACCTTCAGCGAATACTGTTTGGTGGACTGAGTATAAGGTACGCAACCATCGTCGACACACTTTCAATCTCCAAGGAATTTCTGAGTGAACGGTCTCTCCGGGTCGTCGTTGATGGTTGCTCATCCGATCCTGTTGCGCCTTACACCGGTGTTCCTCAGGGGTCCGTTCTTTCCGCAACTCGTTTCCTGCTGCATATTAATGATCTGCTTATGCCCGGTATTTATGGATATGCAGACGACAGTACAGTTTTGGAGAGATAGAGACCGAAAGAGAAACTATGGTATAGCGTGTAGATCTCACATTACAGGCAGTCTCCGAATGGGGTGATGCCAATCTTGTGAAAATCTTGCCTCCAAAACACAAGCGTGTCTCTTCACTGCATAAAGGAACCAACTCATCTTGGCTCCTTCTTTCCTAAATATATCACTTGAATACACTGACCGCCTTCAGTTGTTGGGGGTAGAGATATCCTTTAATCTGAACTTTGGGCAGTTCATTGAGCCCAAGGTCAAAGCAGCTGCAAGGAATCTAGGAGTCCTTGCCAAAGTGCGGCGATACTTCAAGCCGGGATAGCTATTTACTTTATACAAAGCGCAAGTCCGGTCGTGCTTGGAGTATTGCTGCCATATATGGGCTGGTGCTGTAAAATGCCACCTGCCAAATGACATCAGGTGGGATTGTAGTTAAGCGCTGGCTTAGAATAATATAAAAAATCTTTACAAAGTTGTTAACGAGAGACTTGTGGACGATAAATGCGACACCTCTTTGGGGACAGATGGCCGTCCTTCCCGGTGATAAATCAAGTTACCAGATTAGAGGATTACCGTATCTTCCCCCTCTCTTCGGACCTTGGATAATCCTATAATATTCCAGCGCAACTTATCTATCTCTTCTTCCATCATCAGGATTTTCTCGTAAGTCCTCAGGGTGCGTGCGTTATATGTTGCCAGTTCGAGTCGTCGTAGGTGGCATCCGAACCTCCACCCCTAGCACCCCTAGCCTACAGTTTTTATTGCTACTTTGCTGTTATCAGAAAGATGCTGCTGCTCATCTTCTGCCTCAGTTTCCCTCTGTCGCCATTCATGACTTTTGCCTGGGTATTTTTGCCCGCCACTACACGGGAATTTTTAATTGATATAGCATAAATTATTATTTTTGCATCTTACTATGATATTTATGATTTCTTGTAATAAAGACAGCATAATCTAAATAAAAGTTGATTTATTTTTATTTATTAGTTTTATTTTAATTTTTATTATAGTTTTTTTATTAATTTTATTTAAGTTTAGTTTTTAATTCTAACGTATGTAAGTAAAATACGTTGATAAAAATTTTCATAGAAATATAACTTTCTGGCACCCATGACTCCCATATACTATAATTAACATGATTTTTCTTTAAAGTATATTTTCTTTTCTACTCGCCGATCCGCAATATTTCCCCGCCGTCGTTGCAACGTTGCATTCGTAGCATTGCATTACAGTTAAGTTCATTGCCTTCCTACTGACCAGTATCAAGGCAACGTAATCGTTCCGAGTTAGTGGTGGCCATATTAACATTGAAAATGCAAAGACTAAACACAACTAATTGTGTAATTTTTATTTCAAAGCTGTGCTTCATTTATTGCATTTTAACAGAATTATTGATTTAATTTCGATTTGTAGTTTTTGTGCAAAAGTACAGTTAGATCAATTCACTATTCAATTATTTCTTAAGAAAATACACAGTTATTTCGTTTTTCATCCTTATATCAAGTAATACAAAAAATGGATGGATCGCCCCAAGAATGAATTACTGACTCGATGGAGTCGAGTAACTGGTACTACTAGCTTGTGTCTGTTCCTAGTATTTACAGAATGAATATCAATTCATCATCATCATCATTACAGCCCTTCACAAGTCCACTGCTGAACATAGGCCTCCCCCAAAGAATGCCACAAAGCACGGTCCTGAGCCACCTGCTTCCATCGACTTCCTGCATGTCTTACCAGGTCGTCACTTCATCTTGTGGGGGGACGCCCTACACTTCTCCTACCGGTACGAGGCTGCCACTCGAGAACCTTTCTTCCCCATCGGTTGTCGGTTCTTCGAGCTATATGGCCGGCCCACTGCCACTTCAGCTCACTAATCCGTTGGGCTATGTCGGTTACTCTGGTTCTACTGCGGATATCCTCATTCCTAAGTTTACCACGCAGAGAAACTCCGAGCATAGTCCTCTCCATAGCTCGCTGAGCGACCTTGAGCTTCCTCATACGGCCAGCAGTGAAGGACCATATCAATTATTTTTGTAAAACTACTTTTATTTTTGTGTACGTATATTACATTTTCATAAATGTATTGAGAGGCCAAAGTTAATATATTAATTTCCTTAAATTTTTGTCGCAGCGACTCTTTAGGCTTTAAATCATAAATTGCTCTTATGGCCCTCTTCTGTAAAACAAATATAATTTCAGTGTCAGCTGCGTGTTCCCATAGCAAAATACCATACGACATTATGCTATGGAAATAGCTAAAGTAAACTAGTCTAGCTGTTTCAACACTAGTTAGACTTCTAATCTTTTTTACGGCATATGCTGCAGAACTAAGTCTGCTTGCTAGTTTTGATATATGAGGGCTCCATTGAAGCTTCGCGTTTAGTGTGATTCCAAGAAAAATGGTGGTATCTACAAGACTCAGTTTCTCCCCATTTAAAATTACATTACTATTTAATTGTTTGACATTTGGAGTCATAAATTTCATACATTTCGTTATAGTGCCATTTAAATGCAAATTATTAACATTGAACCAATTTACTAATTTAGATGTATGATAATTTCCGTATTTTTTGAGAGATAATATTGCAAATATATTGTTTAAAACTAGATTTTTAATTTGGATTTATTACTTTCTTAAAGTAATGAGACTGGTTTTTAGTTGTGTAGCTTCAAATAAAGATTTTGATTGGAAAATTATTGAAACCGGATTATATGATGTTCCTCCATTCTTTAACTGCTATGGATGTGGACTTTTAAATTGTCAAATCATTTTAGAAATAAGTAAATTAATAATTAAAAACAAAGGTGAGTTTCACAGAATATCACACATAAGACAGTAGTATATTATACTGCTGTGCTTTGTTTCGTATGGATAGTAACGGGCGCCAGAGTTCCGGTAACGATGCGCTCAAATTTAGTCTTTCGCAACTGACAACCCATCTAAATTTTGATTCTCAAATGTATGTTAGAGGTGTGACCTTTGATAACTTTTAATTGAAATATAAGCTAGTGTTTAATTTTGGAACATATTTTGGCTTTTCTAATGTTTTATCAATTCGATCTAAAATCATTGCGGACACGATTATACTTGCAGAGAGAATTGCTTCAGATAATGCTTTTGATAGATAGATATAGATAGAAAGATATAAGTAGTTAAGTTATAAAAACCAATGTGTTTTCACTTTTAGTCATCATTTTACATTATACCTGGTGTATCCCTATAACTTTCCACGTTGGGATAGTTAATAATATCTTTAAATTGTTCTTCCGTGTGTATCTGACTTTACTCCTCCTAAACGGCTGGACTGATTTTAATGGAATTTTGTGTATGTGATTAGGTTGATTCTAGAATATTATATATATTTATATTCTGGTATGTGACGCTGATGTGGGGATTCAGAAATCACCCGTGCGATGCCGGGGTGGATTGCTAGGAATAGTGTAATTATTAAGTCTTAAATAAAATGTATATTTGGGTTATTATTTCTAATCTATACATAGTTCATATAATTAATTTTTAAGTTGAATTCAGTTGAACGCACTGATGAACAAAGTAGATATTACTAATTACTCGGACTAGCCCAAATTTTAAATAGTTCTTCTCTATTAATTCTTCTCAATGCTAAATTTGTAATGAAACAAACGGTGGTGTAAAATAAATTAACGGGCCGTTAACCATAAATTATAGAGATCACACATTTTGTAGTTTTATCAATTCATATCAATCAAACGCGATATTGTGGTAAAAGTGATAATACAAAGAAATAGTTTAAGTTTAATTGGTAAAATATGGTATATTTTATATAACAATACCGAATTTTGCGATTGAAATTATTAACGCGATGTGAACATGGTTTGAAATAAACTAATAGATTTTTCGACTGTATCGTAATGACCTTTAGGTCGTAAGTTTTTCTGACAAGAAAGCTTCATATCAAACAGAATCAGAGATGGTGATATATCTCTGGCCGTGTCTATTTGGCATCCCATCGGACTATGAAAGTGAAGGAATAGAAATTGCACCTGTGGTTCCGCACACACTCGTACTCTATAATCCTGTGCCATGCAAATCCCGCGGCAATTTTCCGTTGAGACTGGCCTGAAAACTGTTACTAAATAAAAAAATACTTGTTTGAATTTTATTATAGCTTTATCTAGCTTTATACCAGTAACACCTACTGCAAAACCATTTAAGTATGGGCAATAACATTGATGTACTTAATTATAATCTACAATGTATCATCAATAGTCAGTGTCGTCTTATTAAACTTACGTACCTAGACGTTCTTTGTGGTCATTCCGTTTATCTACTCTAAACTCGGAAACGCGCGTTTATCTATCCACCTTTGGTTTGGTTGGGTACAGAGCTTTTGATTGTTATTTGATTGGGATTGATTTTGAATTCACTTTTGATTTTGATTGATTTTTTGGTTGATTATTGTTGTTTGGATTATGATAAGTGTCTCGTAAACTGTTACTTCATGTTTATTTATAGCATCGGAATGCGTGTCAAGCCAGTATTGACTATTTTAGCTTAGATAATGGGCGTGTTCATTGTTATGTGTTATGTGTAAGACCTTGATATACATATTCGAAGAGTAAATGCAGGACACAGTAAATGGGGCTATTCTTCTGTTGTAGAAGTCAGAATGTATCAAAATTGGCACGAATCGCAATTAACAATTCTGTGTTAGTCTCTTCTTTAATGTATGGTAGTGAAAGTTGGTATGGCAGAAGAAGCATGAGAGTAGATTTGTGCTTATTACTGAGTATGTTAGGGATTAGTCTGATTGACGGGGTGAGAAATTGTATTATAAAAGAAAAGTGTGCTTTGCAAGCAGATATTGTGACCAGGATTATGAAAGGAATGCTTTGATGGTGTGGACATGTAGAAAGAATGAATGAGAAAAGAGTGAAAAGGCAAATTTATGCTGTAGAAGGAGTGTAGGAAAGTCGGCAAGTGAAGCCCTAGATGGAAGTTCATCAACGAAATTGACGATATGTTGAAGAAGGGACAAATCAAGAGTACTCTTAACCGATGAGCATGTATGCGTAGATATATGGACGTGAAGGAGAGGCGAGAGGTATCAAGGTCGTGCCAAACAGAAGTCCGTAGTATCTGCCTGTGAGTGTTTGTTGTTGTAGTAAAGCTGCACTGTTGTAGAAAGTATAGTTTTAAAAAATAAGTAAAAGTATTAGAAAATGCCAATGTATTTTTTATTATAATGCTAAAATTAATTTTTGTTTTATTTTTTATTATTCAAAAATTAAGTAATTGAAAAGGTTCTCGGAAGGCACGTTTAGATTTAAAATGTCAAGCCTAATTATATTGGCTAACTGTTGTATATTATTCTTTATAATATTAGAATGACAAACGAGCTAACGGGTCACCTGATGGTAAGTAGCTCATGAACATGCAACACACTCCAAACAAGACTACAGAAGCATTCTAACCCTTCAGAAGGGGATAGAATATCTCACAACCTCTAATTTAAAACGTTATAAAGCCACCCTGTAGCGTATTATGGTTGCACGAATATGTTGACTCAACTGTGGTAGGACTACGTTTGTACAGAATACCACTGTGAAATAGCAGTATAATGATACTGTGTTTCGTATGGTTATTGACGAAAATTGGAGAGTCTACTTGTGGTAAGAAAACAATCCATCTTAGTCCTCAGGAGTGACAACGCATCTACATTTTCGTCTTTAATTGATAATAGTGGCTGTCTATGGGTCACAGGATTTACCCACCATCAGATAACCTGTAAGCTTGTTTATGACCTTTTTTACTTCTATAATAAAAATACATTGTCTTTGTTACCTTACAAGCTGAAGTAAAACGGTTGAAAGTGCTGTTAACCGGCATAAATAAGTTAAGGAAACCAATCAAACGAATCCATAGGCAGAAATTCAGCTCTACACATAAAATGTTATGTGGAAATTTTTAACTCTACCATAACATTTTTTAATATCTAGTAATCGTTAAAAGTATAAAATCAACTAATAACAAAAAACAACGACCGAGTTAAGGATTGTTTCGCGTTTACTTTCAATGAGTTCAATTTGCTTAATTAAAACATTAAGTAGCATAACTGGATTCCGGTTCACTGGTTTTTATCACGTTTATATGAACTGGTTTATAAAGCTTAAAAAAATTACTTCTTTTAGTCGTTAATCATTGACCATAAACATTGAAATTTTAGTAGCTTCGTAATTATGAAATCATGATAATTTGCATTATTATTTATACGTGGTAGAGCCACTGCCGTAGTAGTACGAATGGGTCGGCTTGACCGAGAAAGAGTCACGCTTTCATAGAAACCAGCGTGAAATATCAGCTTAATGCTGCTGTGTTTCGAATCCTTTTTACTGGAGACGAGGCATTTCACCTTAGTTCTCAGGGGTGACAACGCATATGCATTTTGGTTCTCAATCAAGTACAGATGTTGAGGTCTATGATGGGTCACAGCATCCACTTACCATCAGGTGGAATGTGTGCTCGTTTGCCACCCTTATCATATAAAAAATAAACGACAATTACATACCTAATTATATATTTAATACCTATATATATATATATATATATATATATATATATATATATATATATATATATATATATATATATATATATAAGTAAGATATAACCAACTTTTTTCTTAATTAGACTTAGGCTTAGCACTCCAGTGCCACTGCCTGTAATGATATCTTATAATATATAAAAATTAATGTGTCTGTTCGTATTTAATGCGCTGCCATACCGTTTATCAGATTGCGCTAACACTTATTGCTTGCATTTCCGCGAAGGTTATAGGTTATTAACTTACAGTAGGTGGCGCGCGTACCGTACCGACGACTAATTGAAAGTCATATATGATTCAATTTCAACGAATGTATTATCATTCCTAATTCAAAAATATGACCCATCCAAATTTAAAACGATATTTCTACAAGTATTTCTTCTGTGGCAGCAACGCGCCGAGTACCAGTTAGTTATTAATATATAAAAATTTATGTTTGTTTGTTCGTATTTTATGCGCTGCCAGACCGTTTATCAGAATGCGCAAAAACCGACAAATTTATTTGAAAGTTATATATCATTCAACTTCAATTAATATATTATCATTGCCAATATTTCCACAAATATTTCTTCTGCGGAAGTAACGCATCGAGTGCCAGCGAATTAGTAATAATAAAGAGGTAATTACAACCTAACCAGAAGTAGTTACGCGATACTCTTGAGCACAGGCCTCTTCGCATTTCTTTTAAGACTTTAAAGGCTTTTAAGACATGGGAGTATCCACCGCCCTGCCCGAATGTGCCTGGTTGACTTCCACATGTCTTAAAAATATTAAATTTTTCAATTTAAGCCAGTTTCCTTACGATGTTTTCGTTCACCTCCGGGCACGTAGTAAATCATCACTTAAATCTATAATTAACAAAATCGTTGGTGCTGTCGGGGATCGAATCCGGATTTCTCACGTACTACGAGTATAATATTTACGGCGAGCGCTAAGCCCCTAAGCTACTTCGCTCGTCAGCTGTCTATGATGAAAGTATCTTTAAATTATTGTTCTTATGAAAAACATTTTAGTAGTTAAATTTAATACTATTTTTCAAGAAATTTTTGCAAGGAGTAATAAGTTTGTGCATAAAGAGACATGAGAAATTATCTCATTATTTTAATTTTATTTACGTTATGAGTTCATTTAAAATGGCTATTATAATAATACGTAAAATAGTTTACGGCGAATTCATAATTGTTTTAGCTTCCTGTTCACAATTAAAATAACGTTTGACCTTGAGGTTAATGTGAATGCTACGTAGTGGATGCCCCTATTACCAGCCTTTTAGTGCCAATTTCAACTTTAAAAATTCCTGCTATTTTAATTAGGGCACGATATTTTTAAACATTTGTTTTAATCGATAGGTTATTTATCTAAAAATATAATGAACATTTATTAACAATCATATTATTTCAAGAACAATTTACAAACGACGATAAGCACAAAAAAAGGCATTATGGCTCAAATGCCAGCATAGCATAGGGTTGTGCCTTTTGAGTTTTTGGTAAGTACCTATTGAAGGTAAGTTAGAGGCACAGTAATAAATTCGTAACAACCTTTAATTTTGAATCTGCATGTGACAATCATGGGATATGTATTAAGGCAGACGGCAACATTATTTTATTTTAATGTTTTACTACTTCATTTACTGTGTTTTAGTTTAAAGCAGTTTAATAAATTAAAGCAAATTATGATAAAATATTATATAGCTCGAAGAACCGACAACCGATGGGGAAGGAAGGTCCTCGAGTGGCAGCCTCGTACCGGTAGGCAAATTGTAGGGCGACCCCCCACTAGATGGAGTGACGACCTGGTAAGACATGCAGGAAGTCGATGGATGCACGTGGCTCAGGACCGTGCTTTGTGGCATTCCTTGGGGGAGGCTTGGATAAAATATTATGTAGTATATCGATATCTAATAATTTAATCATCCAAGTTTTCAAACCATCATCGTCATAACCTTACACAAGTCCACTGCGGAACATCCTCCTCCATAGACTGCCGCAAAGCTTGGTCCGAAACCACTTTACTTGCCATGAGTTTTTCATTTTTGTTCTAAGTTGTAATTAGTATTACTGAGTTATAGTTTTTGCTTATCTATACAAATTAATAAAATTGAAGTGTCTGTTTGTTATGTCAAAATAACAGCTTTTTACTAAATGAATATGAAATTATATACGGTATCTATAACAATAACAATTTTTTTTTAAATTTTTGTCTGTCTGTCTGTTTGTTCCGGCTAATCTCCGAAATGGCTGGACCGATTTCGACGGGACTTTCACTGAACGATAGCTGAAGTTACAAGGAGTAACTTAGGCTACTTATATTTTAGAAAAAGAATAAGGGTTCCGCGCAACATAATTAAAATCCTAAATTACACGCGGGTGAAGTCGCGGGGAACAGCTAGTATATACTATATTTATTGCTTGTTTTTTCTTCTTTCTCAAAAAATAATTGAATACATAAACTGTCCTTAATATACACCGAATGTCAGATAGAAAAGCTAGTACATCTTTTGCTAAACTTTAAAATCTAAAACCAATTTTAAAACAGAGGAATTGATCATAACTCCCTTAACTATAAAATAAGTTATGATCTAATTAATGGTATTTGTACCAGTTTATGACAGCCCTGATTTATATTACGTGGCTGAAATTAGGCACTTCTTATTAGGTACGTCAAACCAAATAACAGCCGGGCGGCTGACATTATGCTCTCCATACATTTCGTATATCTAATTAAAGTCCCATTAATTTCCATTAAAAGAAAATAAATAGCTTGTAAATTTTAACAAAAATAACTGCATTACTATTTCTATAGTCATATTCATACAAATCAAGAAGCCTATATATGAGATAATGTAAAGTAAGCATAATTTTACCGGGATCATTACTTGTCAAGGAATTAGGAAAATGAGCGTTTTTCGTGGCGTACGTGTTTTGAATTTTAATTTAATACTGTTAGGTTTAAAACTGTGAAGTAATATTTGAAATATACTTTCCTCTAGTTACGAAGAATTTTTTAGGTGACAATATTTGTAGTTAAGACTAATAGAAATCTTATATACGAAGTAAATCTAATTCCAGCCGAAAAGGCTGGAATTACGGGCATGGCTGGTATTAGGGGCATCCACCCTATAATTAGACTTTCAGCTTGAAAATGATTACGTTATGGTACGACAGATTTGTTTTAATTTAAAGTACAAATACAATTTATTTCCAAACGTAAGCGCAAAATTTATCTGTATTTTGTTTCATTTCAACATTAGTATTATTAGTAATTTAATGTAAAGAAATCTTAATAAAATGATACACATAAGGACCGAAACATACACATGCGTGTTAATCCAAAAGGCGTTATCATCACGAGTTACAGTCCTATATTATCAAAAGAGAGAGAGAATTTGTTTTATTTTAATATGTTTACTTGTGAACGCAAACAAAACATGAAGCATTCCTAGAGTTAGAAAGTGACCTAACGCAAATTGCGCTGCGATGGGTTATTGGTTAGAAATTGAGCTGCGAACGAGTTTAGTTCGCCCATAGCAGACTCTGGCGATGGCGATGATCGATTATATGGTTTAATAGTTTAAGCCTGATATACAATAAAATGCCTGCTTGTACAAAGCAATGGTAAAGAATAATGACGAATAAAGAGTAAATATTGTGTATCCACTATCTTAAATCATCCCGTGAGTGTCGCAAGAGGCGACAGAGGGAAACTAAAACAGAGATGGGCAGGAGAATCTTCCTGATAACTCTAAATTATAAAAACTGCGGTTGTCAACTCGCCTGCCGATCGTTCCAACTATGGCAAAAGCCTCCCTATTGGGCAGAGTTGCCCAACCTTTTTTTAATCAGGGAAGGAGGTGAATGAAAAAACTGTGTTAATCTAACAAAAAATTATAATCAAAACTTCTGAATAGAATTTTCAAATTTCGTTAACAGTAGTCTTTGTGTATTTATTGTAAAAGCTAGTAGGTACTTACTAACGTGAAGCGTGGTGTTGCACTGCCCACGTGACGAGAAAATAATAAATGTTATTTAAAACGATTAGGTAGCTAAAATATTTAAATCTATCGCGGACCATATTTAAGCTCTTGCGGACCACTGGTTGGGAATCACTGCTATGGGGGAGGACTTTATAGGCTGTAATGGAATGATGAATAAAGACATTAAAGGAGAAGGAGACGTCTCCATATATTCGTGGGGCCAAATGTTAACAAGGTGAAAGTAGGAACATTTGAAAGCGTGTATATATAAGCAATTCATAGATGAAAATCTGGCAAGATTTGTCAATCTGGGAGCTGACTTATTGTAGAATAAGTAAAAGTGAGATTATCTATTACCCACACCGTAACAGGTGATTTTTCACTGTTATTACATTGTAACAGGTTATTTTTTACTATAATTACTTAAAGACATAAAAGCAGGATCAGTATAAAATCACCAAAAAAGCTGTGGAGAATAATGAAACGAAATGGTGAAACGATTAACGAAAGATAAAACAACAACAAATAAGTGAAGTGAATATTAGGGATATTGATCTGAGATCGATTACTTGAATTGTTGTTGTAACTGTTACTTTTTGGAATTTTGACATTTTTTATTATTATTTTGCAGACAACAAAAATTTGTATTTTGCAGCAATTTTTTTATCTCCCTAGTTAACACAGAAAAATAATAGAAAATATATATTAAAATGCTTCGTTTAATTGATAATCGATTATATTGCGCTCGTTTTAAATCGAATCGAAAATCTGTCCTTTTCTTTTAAGCAAATAGTTTGAAGTTTGAACTGTAAAGTTTCAAAACGAGAAGTCCTCTATTGGAAGATACCGTTCAGAAACGAGAATTTCACTAGTGTATTCTTTATGTTAACCGATTTATTGCCATAAATAATACACTACAGTCGATCTTCTAACTTATTTTTTATTTTATTTTTATTGTTTTTTCGAAATCTAGATTGTAAAAAGAGCTACTTTTTAGTACTGTACTTAAGAAAAATATGGTCAATTTTTTAAAGTATAAACCAATTAGTTAACTTTAGGCCAAAAGATCCCAT
Source organism: Parnassius glacialis (assembly GCA_033319125.1). Lineage (NCBI taxonomy): Eukaryota > Metazoa > Arthropoda > Insecta > Lepidoptera > Papilionidae > Parnassius > Parnassius glacialis. Next base: position 16,219,399 of record JAVANC010000018.1, on the reverse strand, counting down.
TCTCCTTTGCGTAAATACAAAAACAGGCGTATTAACGTACTAAACCACTTGATATTGGACCCATTTTTTGTCTTAGTCACGTTTCTACGGCAATGTTCGATGATTGGATAATATTTAGAGGCTATATACAAACACGTAACATATTTACAAAAAAATAAGGTAGGTCAAAATTAAAAAAAAAGGGTAAGGTCACTTGGAGGTAAAGAAAAAGTTTATAACTACAATTATTTCATTAATATTGTTATAATTTTTTGAACACGTCACAAGTATTTCAAGATGTGTTGTTACCCCTGGCGACTAGGACGGAATGCATCGTTTCCAGTAAAACGGGTCTTCGGTTCACTGCATTCAAAGTACGAAACAAAAATAAACAATATGCAAATGCGTTGCCACACTCGAGGACGATGAACTAGAAAATGGAATTGCCACTTATCCAGTAAAAAGGGTCTTCAGTTCTCTACACTCACCATACGAAACACACCAGCATTAAGCTGCTATTTTACGCTGGTATTCTGTGAGAGCGTGGTCCTACCCTGGTCGAGTCAACCCATTCGTTCTATACGTGGTAGAGCGATGCTACAGCAATATTAATAGTATAGTTGTAGCACGAATGGGTCGGCTCGACCGGGGAAGGACCACGCTCTCACAGAATACCAGCGTAAAATAGCAGCTTAATGCTGCTGTGTTTCGTATGGTGAGTGTAGAGAACCGGAGACCCTTTTTACTGGAAAAGAGGCATTCTATCTTAGTCCTCACGGCTGACAACGTATCTGCATTTTAATTCGCAAACGATGATAGATGTAGATGTCTACGGGCCACAGCAACCACTTACCGTTAGGTGGACTGTGTGCTAGTTTGTCACCCTTATTTTATATAAATAAAAAACAAACAACCATGATATTGCTGCAGCGTGGCTCTATCGTGTATAAAAACGATCGTGTCGAATGCCGTCCCATCGGTCAATGAGAGTGAGGGAATAGAGAGTGCATCTGTGCTTGCGCATTTGCTCGTGCTCTATAAACCTGTCCTGCGCAAATAACCTAATCTTCGTTGAGACTGGCCGCCGTTTTCAAACTTCGGTCTGGATGACATTACGAGTATTATGTATCTAATGGAAGGTTAAGGCAACATAGCTCGTAGTAATTTGATCCAATCGAATGAAACAACCGACTTCAATATACATAATATGTATATTGAAGTCGGTTGTTTAAAGTTAAAAATTTTGTACAACCGACTTTAATATAAATTATTAAGAAGAACTCAAAAACTATTAGCCAGACGTTGATCAAATTTATATGGGACTCCACGAGAAGCACCAGCTTTCAAATAAAAAAATAATCATAGAAATTGGATCACCCAGAAAAGAGTTAACACATAAAAAACATACAGTCGAATTGAGTACGGTCTCGTTTTGGAAGTCGGTAGATAAATTCAAAGCAAGGTATTTGGTACCCTAAGACACTGGTTTAAAAAATATAATGTCACTAAAATATTTTCGGTTTTTAGATTTAATATTATATGCTAGGGACGTTGCAATGGAAACTTATAACACTATAATATACGCAGATGGGTGAGTATCAATTTCGTTCCACTGTGGGAATAGAATGAATGAGAAAGGTCTTTGCACTTAGGTAGGGTTGCCATGATACTGAACATTTGGTAGCGAGAAGGTCTGTGTTCCCGAACACGCTAGAAGAAATATTTTTTAATAAATATAAAAATAAAAGCCATTGACATTTACATTTATTTAATAAAAATGTCGGTTTGTTCTTTTTATTTAGCCATAGCCCGGATAAACAAGTAGGTTAGACAGCTTTATAATTGTTGGTGATAAATACCATCAAACCTTAATGGCAGAAAAAGTTATTAACTATTGTGTGAAATAAAAGCTTAAAGTTTGTGCGAATTGTAGTTTGTATATAGGCTGAAAGTCATAGCAAAAATAATATTTAGAAGCTTAAAATAATAATAATTTTAATTTTTTATTTGAAAATTCTATGGTTTAAAACACCTTACTCGTGTTAACCTACTTCAAAATAATGTTAAAAATTGTGTTAAATGAGTTTTTTTCCCTTTATATCCTTTCTAAATCATGGTTTCTGCATGTCCTAGTTTTAAATGAAATATCTTATGAAACTTTATTCGAAAGACATCATAATTTTCTATGATCATTTACTAATAGAATTTATCCATAGCGATCCGCACTGATGGCAGCCCTATACCGAAGCTATATTAATAGACTATAACACGCGATGCATGCTAAGAGTACCATCTGCCATGATTTGTTTTAACTTCAATTTAAATGCGTTTTAAAAATAGAAATACATATTAGATAATTATTATCATACAATATAATTATTGCAATCATTTAAGTATGCTTACTGGTTTTAGAATCTTCCAAAAAAATTGATAGGTAAGTAAGATATTATTAATTAATTAAGATATTATTTTGTTTATTAAAATTCGGTATTCTCACGACAATATTAAATTCGCTCTCAAGACCCTACGAACAGATATAAATTATTATCCACGTCGAGTTGACTTTGTGAAAGTGTAATGTTCTACGAGAGAGATCAGATCTACGAGTAGAGTACAATATGGAAGTGCCAATGAACACTTTTATTGCGTGTATAGTTATCTCATTGCTATCAGCAAATATACACTATTCTATTACAGTGTTCTGACAGTACGACGCTCGAATTGTATGTATAATACACGCGACGTAACGCGCCGTACGCTTTCTGCACGGTATATCAACGTGACATCAACACGAGTGCTGTTTTAGGACACGAAATTCAATATTTTTATTTATTGGTCAGCCATAAACGAAGATAAAATGATTTACCCTTCATATGTTTATTCACAACTCATGTAGGTACAGTTATACAAACAAAATAACCCACAAGATATGATACAGATGTTAAAGAAATTACTATATTTTCTCTAAATATCACCCTTACTTAATTAGCGAACGCGGTTCTGATAACTGACAAATGTCTATTTTTTACCTATTCGAACATCCTAGATCCAAAATTCTTGGATGTAGGACGCATCCACCAGTATCACCAGTACGAAGAGGTTTCGGATTTGTTCCCGACAATACATCTTGTTTCTTGTTTCATTTTCTTTTGTGAATTTTTGAAAAGGCTACCGACATCGAGCAGTTTATTAACAAAGTGTGACAAAAAAAAAAAGAAAATCCACTCTCAATAGCAATAGAAACATTGCCAATGTGGCAGTCTTTATTGTGGATTTTTACAGGTTAATGAAGGAAAGAGCCGGTACAGTTACAGATTGTGAGGCTTTTTTGTTATGTGAGTTGCAGGGTGTCTATGGACTGCAGCTATTTATTATTAGGTGGACTGAAAACGTGTTTGTCACTCTAATATAAAAATAATTTCAAAATTAAAAAGAGGAATAGCTCAAGAAATGTTATGTCTCCGTTATACCTAATATGCAATTAATAATAATTATCCATTCATTTATTAATCAGACCGTATTAAAGTCCACTTTTGAACATAGGCCTCCTTAATGTATTGCCTCAAAGGGGGATATTTCCTATAGTTGCCACGCATGGAAGGCGGGTTGGCAACTATAGGTATTATTTTCTATTAGTATCAAGTAATCCTGTTGTCCATCTCCGATTTTAGTTTTCCACTATCGATCGCCTCATACGCGACACCCACGGGGTGATATTGAGTAATGGATTTCTCTTACGCCGTCACTCAAGGCGACTGATATTATAAGTGTTATTTTATGTAAGTGATAGTTGTGTTTTTAAAAACGCATGAAAATAATGACCTGAGTGAGTATGGAGTGTATTTTGATATCAATTGTTCAAATCATTAATGATTTTATCTAATACATACAGTATAGTAACATTTGAATTTCTTAAATAAAACTATAATATACAGCGAACGAGAAGATAAAATGAATGGAATTTTTAAATAGTTGTGACTGTTTACCAATATTTATTAAATTATTATACTAATTAGCAGATTATAAGCCATGAAATTATTATTTTAAAAGCTTAGGTAAACACTTGTAATAGAGTGTTGATATATGTCGAAATAAGTGTGATAATTTTAATCAAATGTTTATCACTTTATAACGTTTTTAAAACTTTCCTTCTGGAAACCACATATCCAATAAAACATGTATATACGGTTATAACATCGCATCTTTTTCAGCTTTTTTCTAATTATACATTTAATATCACCGATGATAACTGAGAGAGAGTGTAGCCCTTATTAGATAAAAGATAGTGGAAAAAGTGGAAACATAGCGTTTAGTGAAAGCGGTCAAACAAGTTTGCAAGAGAAACCTATCAACTTGAAGAACTATTGAGATAGATTCTAAACAGTTTTAGAAGTATATGCTCGTTCATAAGACGAATTGTTAATAATAAATTAGAAGTCTAATCATATATCCTCAAGTAAAAAAGTAAAGTCAAATACAACGGAATAATACAACATAACCTGTTCTAATACTGTTTTTATTTTAAAGACCTCCGATTACAATCAGATATAAAAAGTACTAGAATGTTAATTAATTAAGCGGACCGGTTATTTGAAATTAATTTAAATTTCATGTTATTATATAAATGAGTATGTCTAATTTGGAGATCGGCATGTTGAGGTTTGGTATGCAGTAACACAAATGTTATTTCAATTATAAAAATATATTAGATTAAATAACATGTTTTATTGTTATTTAAATTATGATTATTAAAAATTAATCCGAACTATTAACATTTGTGTAATAATATACAAACAAGTTTTTAGTCGTAATTTGTACATATCTTCTGTCATCTAATAAAAGCGCACGTGTTAAAAAAGTAAAAAAAGATAATATAGTTTAAGTACCCGAAAGCAATGTGTGATTAACAACTGCACAATCTTTGAATCAACCCGTGGTTACATAATGGTGTGTGCTGCTTTATAAAGAGAATAAATATAATATAAGAATAAAATAAAGCGATTTTTTTAGATAAGGGCCAAAAGTCTATGAAATAAAACTTAGAAAACTTAATTGAAATCTATCCAGTAGTTTTTCCGTGATGCGCGCACAATTGCAAACCTCTATAATTTTATTTATATAGATTTACCCTTCATTATCATTATCATTACAGCCCTTCACAAGTCTTCTGCTGAACATATGTCTCCCCCAAGGAATGCCACAAAGCACGGTCCTGAGCCATCTGCATCCATCGACTTCCTAAATGTCTTACCAGTTCGTCACTCCATCTAGTGGGAGGACGCCCTACACTTCATCCGCCGGTGCGAGGCTGCCACAAAAAAACCTTTTTTCCCCATCGGTTCTCGGTTGTTCGAGCTATATGGCTGGCCCATTGCTACTTCAGCTTTTTAATCCTTTGGGCTATGTCCGTAACTCTGGTTCTACTGCGGATATCATCATTTCTAAGTTTATCACTCTGAGAAACCCCGAGCATAGCCCTCTCCATAGATAGCTGGGCAGCCTTGAGCTTCCTTATACGACCAGCAGTGAAGGACCACGTTTCAGTTCCATAGGTCATCACTGGCAACACGCACTGGTTGTACAGTCTAGTTTTTAAGTTTAGCGGTATACCTCACCTGAAGGTATGCCGTAATTTCCCGAATGCTGCCCAGCCGAGTTAAATCCGTTGATTGACCTATCGGTCGAAGTTAGACTTACCTAGTCGGACTATTTGTCCCAGGTAAATATACTCGTCAACAACTTTGAGCTTAGTGTCCCCAACAATTACCGGCATAGATGTGACATGGATATTACACATGACTTTTGTTTTATCCATGTTCATCTTAAGACCTATCCGTTGGGAGACACTATTGAGGTCATTGAGCATAGTGCTTGGGTCCTCCAGCGATCCTGCCATACGGACTAAATCGTCGGCAAATCGAAGGTGGGTGATGTACTCGCCATTGACGTTAATACCGTATCTTTTCCAATTAAGTAGCTTGAAAACGTCTTCCAATGCAGTGGTGAAGAGTTTCGGGGAAATAAAGTCACCCTGTTTTATATCTCTCTGCAGTTGGATAGGTTTCGTAATCTGGTTCTGTACTCAGATAGCCATTGTAGTCCTACTGTACAAACACTTCAGCACTTCGATATACCGACAGTCAACTTGGCACCGCTGAAGGGACTGGAGCACCGCCCAAATTTCGACGGAATCAAAGGCTTTCTCATAGTCCACATACGCCAGACATTGTGGCAAATTGTAATCCTCGGACTTCTGTGAAAGTTGCCGAAGGGTATGTATGTTGTCTATGGTGCTAAATCCTTATCGGTAACCGGCTTGTTCAGGAGGCTGGAAGTCGTCAAGTCAAGATTTACCCTTACCTAGTTCTAATTGAAGATGACATGTTCTCTAGGTTGATTTCAACCATAGAGAATGTAATGAATATAAATCATAAAAAGGATGAATGTTTCCCTATCTCAAGACATCTGGCCCAAAAAAGCCTATAATTTATATAATTTTGTAAGTGCGAAAACATTGAAGACATTAAAAACATTTTGTTTTGTTTCAGCCAATCTACAATGGATTTGGAGTTCCGCAATCTCACGTACTCTGTGCATAGCCCCATAACAAAAGGTAAGAACAATTTCTCACAGAAATTACATAATATCTTCTTTTTTCCTATTGTAGGGTAAATTAGCTGTTATTGTCACAGTTGGCTAGCAGATAGACGATAGCGCTTCCAGACGTTGCTTCTATGTTCCGTGCAGTGAGTGACAATGATGATTAATGGATGCTGTGACCTTCTAATAAAAATCAAATGCAGATGCTTTGGCGACTCTGAGAACTAAGAAAATGATTCATAATTCATAATATACGAAACAGAACAGCATTTTACTGCTATTTCAGGCTTGTATTATGTGTGAACGGGTTCCTTCACCGGCGACGCATTAGTGCTGCAATGTGGCTATGCCACTTACTTGACCCGACAAGTTTTATTTATAGTGGATAGAGAATATTTTTTGTTTAGTCGGGAATAAACTTTGGAAAGTTGCGAAGAGTACCTATTTTTTCTTGATAATAAACAATAATTATTACTTTATGTTGTGATCGTATTCGTGTTTCTAAACCAAATATAATGGAAAGTCAAACAAGGCATAAAAATAGATTATTTCATCCCAAATGCAGTTCTAGATTTTATGGAAACAGTGCTCCTATGATGGCTATTAAAATATATAATAAATTACCCAATAACTTAAAAGAAATGCCTTTGAATAAATTTAAAATTGAGAATAATAAATGGCTTCTTGACAAGTGTTATTATAGTGTTAAGGAATATTTTAATTGATTGCAATATTTTTAAATGTATTATATAATTTATTTATTTTGACATTATGTACAATTAAATTTGATTATTTTAAGATATATTTGCACACCGGTACAACTCCCGGTAGAATGTTATTGAGAATTACTCTTATACTAAATACCTGTATCACCTAAACACTTTATTCTGCAAATAAAGATTTTGACCTTGACTTTGACTTTGAAAAATATCAAACTAGACTATGACCGACACAGTAATATATAAATATAATAATGAACGAATAATGCATCCAGCATTATTTGTTCAATGCAGCCGATACAAGTAGCTGATCAGATGAAGATTCGTAATTAACCATGAAATCCAGAATCCAGAAAACGCCGATATATTATCGAGTTGTTCTTATAGCTCAATCGTATATCGACCAAGCGTTTCCCTACCATTATTCTATATCGTCTAACTCGAATGGATGTATTTGCGTATGTATTGCGTAGGTCGACTATGATCTGGAAGATCTTGTGGCCTCCAATTACCACACACTAGGAATTTCTTTTTTTGTCGTAAAGGTTTTTGCACTTAGATTACACATTGAAAAACATCCGATATTTTTTTACGTGGTAGAGGTATGCTGCAGCTATATTAGAAGTATAGTTGTAGCACGAATGGGTCGGCTCGACCGGGGAAGGACCATGCTCCTACAGAATACCAGCGTCAAATAGCAGCTTAACACTGCTGTGTTTCGGTGGTGAGTGTAGAGAAGCGGAGACCTTTTTTACTGGAAAAGAGCCATTCCATCTTAGTCCTAACGAGTGACAACGCATCTGCATTCTGATTCTTTATTGAGGATAGATGTGGATGTCTATGGGTCACAGCAACCACTTACCATCAGGGGGACTGTGTGCTCGTTTGTCACCCTATCCTATAAAAAAATCGAACTATTATTGTAAGTCATAAAAATTTAGTTGCGTGCGGTATTCAAATCCGCGGCCCTGCATTGCCGCGGCCAATATGTGCATACATTCATGAACTTGGTATGAATGTATGACAATATTTATAAACATATTAAATCACATTTTTTTATTATTCTAAGCCAGCGCTTAATTACAATCTCATCTGATGATAAGTGGTGACGTAGCCTAAGATGGTGAAGCGTACTAACTTAACAAATGCCTATTCACTCTTGCCTTGAAGACACACACATTGTAATCGGCTGGAAAGACTGATTTTGGTTATTCCACTCATTTGCTGTACGCATGACGAACTATATAGCAAACCGTTTGGTTCGAATGCGTGGTAAGTCAACAACGTAAGGGTGGAGACCAGCCGTCTGGTTGTCCGATGGTGGAAGGGAGAGAGAGGAATTAAGTTATTCCTGCGCACACCATCCGAAATGCATCCTGTAGAAAACCGAAAGGCATATGTCATAAATAAAAACCCAAACCGACAAAAGAGGACAGCGTCAGTGGAGCGGAACTTCAGATAGTGCGTACTCGGTCAGCCAATCGTAGCGATTATGACAAGTCTTTCCTACACGTGTCCAATGTTGCAGTGTTTGCAGGATATATATACGTATGAATATACATTCTATATTCAACCAACCAAAATAAATCAACACAATGTAACGGTGCACTTGCACGATGTATCATGTACTTAAAGCGTAATGTATTGTTCCAATTATTCTTAGAAATCATATCTATCACAACCTATGACAGATTTATTGATGTGAGTATTAGAAGCAAACAATATTGTGTTGGCCAGTAAATTTCATCACGACTCCTTTCATTTTAAGATGGCCTTTAAAAATGAGATTGCGTAGTGTTTTTCAAATCAATTCTGTATTATAAGGAAAGCTAAAAATTATTTTAAACCATTGTTTAATAGTTTTTAACAGTGGTAGAGCCACGTGGCGGCTTTTGCTGTCGCACGGATGGGCCGGCTCGAACCGGGGTGGTACCACGACCTCACAGAATACCAGCGTAAAGTAGAGGTTTACCTCTGCGTTTCGCTTGGTGAGTGCAGGTGGCCGGAGGCCCTTTTTACTGGAAATGAGGCATTCCATCTTAGTCCTCACGGGTGACAACGCATCTGCATTTTGATTCGCAAACGAGGATAGATGTAGATGTCTATAGGCCGCAACAACCACTTACCATCAGGTGGACTGTGTGCTCGTTTGTCACCCTTATCCTATAAAAAAAAGTTTGACTATGTTCAGTAGTGGACGTTTACAGGTTGTAATGGTGATAGTAATTAGATTTTCATAGGTGATAGTAATTAGAGTTTATTATTTAGCTTGATATTATTAGAGTTATAAACAAATACGTTTAAAGTAATAAGTGGAAATACTTTTTTACTATTTGATAGATTAGTATAGAATCTACCTAGGGTCCCTGTCCCAGGACACCAACAAATATCATAGATTTCTATAGTTGGTTCTAACCTTTAACTTTTATTTGATGGTTGGACTCCCTTGCAGCCTTTTTTTCATGGGGAAATGCTTACGCATACCCACCTCGCGGGAGCAAGGGTGGGTCGTGTCGATCGACTAGAATCCCATGGTGTTCCACCTTCGCCATATATTGGCACCAGGTAGTCTAGTCTATCACCAGGTAGACTGTTGGTTCGTTTGTCACTTCAGTTGTATAAAAAAATCCAAGGTTTTTTGATTCCATTTAAAAAATTGTAGTAGTCACCTATCTTCGTATAGGTAATGTGACTTTTTGTGACCCTATTTCACTCAAAAGCATAGTTTTCTTTGTTATTTAACTAAATAATAACATATTAGCAAAATTTTGTTATAACGTACGAAACACACCAATGATTTCGCAAATGACCCCTAATAATTCCAATGTTACTAAAGAAGGTCACGAGTAAAGTGTGGCACAAACAACTTTCTGAATAATCAATTTTCTAATTAAATTGTATTAATTGATTGAAAACTGTATTGCTAAGATTGCATTATTTTCTAGATGGTAAGGTTTCTTTTCTGTGTAGATACCCATTTGGGTTTTACTCTCTTTAGTATTTCTGCCTTTAAGCAACAGTTCAGTCACAGTTGCACTATAGTTTGTAGAGTAGAAGAGCCAGTACTATAACAGGTGTTATTACAGTTTAGTTGACTGTCTCGTTGGTCTAGTGGTTGTAGTAGTGCGACTGCTGATCGTGAGATCCCGGGTTCGAATCCTGGGTTGAGCCAAAAAATCTGTTGGTGAGCTTTTCCATCAAGGAATTCTCAGTAGCTGCCCGGAGTCAGGAATTTAGCAGTGTCTCACCCCCGTGTCTCGGAAAGCACGATAAGCCGTTGGTTCTGCGCCTGATTTCTCTCCGTTCGTGTCGGTTGACCGTCTCATCGGACTATGAGAGTGAGGGAATAGAGAGTGCATCTATGCTTGCGCATACACTTGGGCACTATAATCCTGTCCCGCGCCGATGGTCTCCGTTGAGGCTGGTCGGTCTGGAGGACATTATTATTATGTGGTATCTATAAAGTTTTCTCATCTGGTTGGGCAATATAAATATATAATTGTAAATAAACATGGTAAACGTACATAAATATCAATAAAATAAAATAAATACATAAAAATACATAAATATATAAAAACCCAACCAGATGGAAGCTTTCGGTAGGGGAGACCAAACGGCCGAGGCTTAGGGGGAAAGGGAAAGAAACCGGCGGACGATGCGGGCGGTATCGAGGAGCACCGCCTTCTGCATTTGAGCTTGGAGCGGTCCGTCACGGAGTGCCAGTCGCCTCAGATGACCCGAGAGGCTGACTGGAATTAACCCATACGCAGAGACGACTACAGGTATAACTTCGGCCGGCAATCTACCCCACATGTCGGTCACCTAGTAAGCCAGGTCCAGATATTTTGTCAGCTTATCTGTTTCGGCTTTCACGAGGTTCTCGTCATAAGGGATGGTAATGTTGACCAAAAATATCCTTGACTGTGCCCGGTTCATCAGCACAATATCAGGCTTAATCGCAAGAATAGTCCTGTCTGTTATAATGGCCCAGTCTCAGTAGAGTCTGGCGCGGTCATTTTCGAGTACGGCTTCCGGCAAGTACTTATAATACGGCAGTTTCCGATCCACGAGACCGTATTTCAGAGCGAGATCCTGGTGTAGAATCCTGGCAATTAAGTGTGCATGTGCAAATACTCAGAGTTAGAAAGCGCCGAACAACCGTAGATGACATGCCTAAGTGACTCATCGGGATGGCGACAAGCTCGACAGACGTCGACAGTGCCATCTTTTAGGATGTATCTCCGATAATTGTTGGTCTTAATAACCTGATCCTGTATTACACAGACAAAACCCTCGGTTTCCCCAAAGAGGTCACCGAAATGTAGCCAGTGGAGGATGGCGACTGTGTCTACGAAATGCTTATGTAGAGCCTTGTAGAACCTCCCGTGGAGCTCCTTCTCCTTCCATACGGTCTCCCGGTCGTAAATGCTCTGTACTGTCGGGTCTTTCCATTGCTCGTTGGCTAAGGATAGAGGGGTAAGTCCTTTATCACAAGAAATAACGTCCCTATAGTATGGATCATCCGTTCTCGTCAGAAAGTAATTACGGAGGCTGCACACTTCGCGATTATGCATGGTAAGCGCGCTTAAAAAGCCGCGCCGACAATGCTTCCGCGGCAAGTACAGCCTCATTACTGACGATCTCGGATGATGCATCCTGTGGGACGTCATTATAGTGCGGACTTTTTTGTCCAGAGCGTTCAGTTCGGTCTGAGTCCACCCGCGCATGCCAAAGGTATACATGAGAACAGGCATGATCCAACCGTTATATGCGTGTCTTATTCACACCGGACAAAAGGCTGTTAAGCACTTTAGTCAAGCGTGCATAAAACACATCGCAAACTGACTGCTTCATACCCGCCTCATCTACACCGATGTTCTGTGACATACCCAGGTATCGGTATGTTTCAGCCTCGGAAAGGGTCCTTATGTTGATGGGTATAGATAAGTCTATGCCCTCAGAGTTAGCAACCCTTCCCCTTTCAACATGGAGGACCGCACACTTATCATCGTCCCCAGCTCCATTCTAATAGAATTGCTAAAATCACAAGTGATGTTTAGCAATTCCATAAGATGAGAGCGACTGGAGGCGAATAACTTGAGATCATCCATATAGAAAAGGTGGGTCACTTTTGTACCTCCTTTCCGAAGCTGAAATCCCCTCCCGGAGCCCTCCAGTAAGGTACTGAGAGAATTCAGAGAGAGGCAGAACCAGATTAGACTCAAACAATCGCCCTGGAAGATACCCCTTCTTATCCTTATGTGATTCTCCGCAGCCGTCATCCGCTCGCCTAGATGACAAAGGATCGTACTCCACTGCCCCATACACTGCCTGAGGAAGTCTCGAACTGTACAGTTAACCTTATACAGCTCGAAGACCCTCTTAAGCCATGTATGAGGCACCGAGTCGAATGCCTTTTTATAGTCTATCCAGGCGGCGGAGAGGTTCTGACGGTTGCGTTTAACCACCTTGCCAATGACCGCGTCAATGAGGAGTGGTTCCTTGGTTCCACGAACATCGCCCCGACATCCATTCTGAGCCCGCGACATCACCTGATTTGAGTTCAGGTGACGAGTGATTCTCGCGCTCAAAATGGATTTTATTGTCTTGTATATGGTAGGTAGACACGTTATGGGGCGGTATTTGCTCGGGTCTGTGGGATCTCGGTCTTTAGGAACCAAATGAGTGATCCCAGTAGTGAAGAGGCTCGGGAGCGACTTTTAGTCGAGCTTGAAACTGTCGGGCGAGCACAGCGTGACACACCACGAACCCCTTTAGCCAGTAGTGATCCAGTCCGTCGAGTCCCGGACTTTTCCAGTTTGGTCTATGAATCATTGGTCGCTCCAATAATTCATAGAGCCTCTTCTGATCACTCTGGAAGAGACGATTCTGGTTGAACCGTGTCGACCTCTCGGTATATCGCCAAATCCGCTACCCCCAAGCAGCGATTCTCTGCTTCAGGTCGTCTATGCACTCCGTCAGTTTTTGCGTTATATCCGGCTGGGATAATTTGATGTTTGTCCCAGCAAACGCCATCCTGACGGTACGCACAATTCTCGGCCTTTTACGAGGGCGGCACTGAAAATTTCGGGAATCAAGGAAGTGACACAACATTACTATTTAAAAATGTATTTATTGCTTTTTGAAGTATTCTTCGCGAAATTTGACACATTTTTCCATACGATGGAACCAATCATTGAAGTAACCATTCCATTCGGAAGTTGGGGTCTCCAAAATGGCCGTTTTGTAGGCGTCCACAGCTTCTTCAGGTGATGAAAATCTCTGTCTACGCAATTTATTCTTTTTTTTTTTAGGGAAAGTATAGAAATAATTAGGGCTTAGGTCGGGGCTGCACGGCGGATGGTCTAATAATTCTATGTTTTCTTGCTCTAAAAACTCTTTTGTTCTGTGTGCGGTGTGAGAACTCGCATTGTCGTGATGGAGGATGATGCGGCGGTTGCAGTTCTCTTTACGGAGTTCAGAAACGACCTGTGGCAAACAAATGCTAGCATACCATTCTGTATTAACCGTTCTTTGTCCCTCAAGAGGAATAGTCGTAACATGGCCGGTTTTGGAGACAAACGTGGCCACCATTTTTTTTGCAACACTCCGTGAACGAACAATTTTTGTTGGCTTTAACTCATTTTCGAACACCCAAACTCGTGACTGGTTTTTTGTTTCGGGTTGGTCCGCGTATATCCAGGATTCGTCACCTGATACGACGTTGTATACAGCATTTGAGGATCCTGCGTGGAATCTTTCGAGAGTTATGACGCACCAAGTAACGCGAGCAGCTTTTTGCTCTTCACAGAGCGAATGCGGTATCCATCGGGAAAACAACTTTTTTACACCTAATTGTTCATGCAAGATTATTTGTATTTGATTCATGCCAATGTATAAAGTTGCCTGAATTTCGCGGTATGTCACATGTCGATCTTCCTCAATCAGCTTACGCACAGCATCAACGTTTTCTTGGGTGACTGCACTTTTTGGACGACCTTGACGGGGATCATCACTGAGCTTGACACATCCACGTTGAAATTCAGCAAACCAGCGATAAATTGTGGTTTTGGATGGGGCTTCATCACCAAATGCATAAATCATCCGGTCAACACTATTTCTGTGTTAAATCACTTCGAAAGTCATAATAAATCATGGCTCTTGAATTTTCTCGAGTCAATTCCATTTTCTCAACGACTAAACAAGTTTGACAAAACCTTCTGACAAGACCGAGAATCTTTTTTTAAATAAATAAATGGTATTCGATTTTTAAAACCAAGGGGTTTTCAATTAAAAATATTTTAATATGACAGGAACAGTGGAAATATTCCATTCCCGATACTTTTAGTGCAGCCTATGTGTTGCCCGATCTGAAGCTTGTCAGTCTGCCGATAAGGGCTCTTGCCTTTGCGATACGGTCCTCAAGCCTTCTCCTCTAGGCTGGGATGGCGCTACTGTGTCTAGTAGCGCGTCCAGCCGTGGGAAGTTTGGTGCCAATAATACGGCAAACTGCCAGTGTGACGCCAAAAAGAATTGAGTCCGTCTCGCAAAGGTCCCGGCTGGCTTCCAAACAGGTCACCAGTTAAGAGTCCTCACGACAGTCCGATTCCGCTTGCTTAGGGGAATGCGCGGGAGTCGCGGTCGATTTTCCAGAGGCGTACTGCGCGTTTCCACAATCGCCTCATCCAATTTACTCCTCATCTGCTCTAGTTCTTGGGTGACCATTCCATCATCGTCTGAATCAACTACAACTGGAAAATCCGCGGTGGCATCCATGTGTGCAGATTGCTCTGCAGTTTTTGGCGTCGCATTACCAGCTGTAGCATTTTCATCCGATGAGGGAACAGCCTCTCGTCGTAGTCGTTCGAGTTCGACGTCACCAAATATGTTGGAGCGCAGGATATACCGAACTCGGTTTGCCAGTTTTTGCTCTGATACATGAAATGATGGCTCCAGCTCCGCGAAAAAGCGATGCATCCGAGCCCGATATGCTAACATTCCAGTTTCTTCCCCTTTTGCACTAAAATACGCTCGCAATGCGTTTGTGTTCATTATTTTTGTCCAACGCATGCGACGAGTTCCACCAGCGGGGGGTGCCGCTTACTGAGTCCGAGACACCAAGCCCTCTGGTGGGGATTATGGATGCGTGCGACTACTAGGTGGTCTTGCAGCCACCGCGCTTGGCTGGCGACCCGCATGCTGTCGCGTCCAGTGCCAGCTCCAGACGCGCCCTGGCGACCTCCAGGCAGCGGCCCTTTCCGCACTCTTTCATTGTCCATCATCCATTGAGTGGGCGTCAATTAACGGGAGACGCCCAGGCCCGGCACCGTTTTGTGATGCGGCCATAAGCACAGACGGACCTTTGCACTCTTAATTCTGCCGAGGCACGGCGCACACACCTCTTGGCAAGGCGCTGACTGACTGCGCTGACGTAGCAGTTTTGTCACTTAACTGTTACGTCAGCAGGTGGTGGGGTCGTCACTTCCCTACGACATAATAATAATAATTATTATTATTACAGTTTAGTTTAGTTGCAGTGCTTCCTTGTTTGGTTGTATTTATCCATAGACTATAACAAAATCACACAGTTAACTTGTTTGTCACTTAAATGTAACGAAAAAGGAATTAAATTCCTGTATGTGGATAGTTATTGTTATGCTTAATTACTATGACCGAATTTATTAAGAATTTTGGAACTGCGTCAAAACGAATGCATTATAAATATATACTATGCACATTCATACATAGCATTCGTTCATTTCTTCACTTTGTTTTGTCGCTATTTATATAAAATCTTGGCAAGGAGAAACTGTGAAAGGAGGACAGAAACAGTAAGCGAGACATTGACTGGATTGATTGCATATCTGCACTGAGTTACAGTATTTTTAATGAGATTGTGATCGTATCCAATCGTGCGTTAGAGGTCAATTATAATTTCCTTTCATTCATTCGTTACAGTTTATCAAAAGTTCACTGCTAAACATAGACCTCCCCCGTAGATTGCCTCATTGCCTCATCCATATATACTGGATGTGGCGTAATGAATGGATAATATGGTACCTGCGGGTAGAGGGTATTGTGATGGTTCAGAAAAATATATTTCATGTTTAGTAAAAGTCCCTTTGAGATACGAGTAATTCGACATTTTCTAAAATTCAAAAAAATTACAGCCTTTGCCCCTTTTTTTCGTGGCAAGACTCCAAATGAAGGAATTTTTTCAATCTATTTTTTGGATAGTATTCCTGGATAGAAGCGCTATCGAATGTAAATTATGATTTTAGGTGCGCAAGCATAGTTTTTTTTTAAACATAGATCTAACTCAAATTTCTTGATTTGCTTATTTTTTATCCAAGTTTAACCTAACGTAGTGTAAAAAACACATGGTCACCTGAGTGCCAAATTAAGAAAAAAATATGCCTGTTTCATTGAAATTCCGAAATGGTATAACTCATTGTATTTCAAGCATTTAATACAAAATAAATTCCCATTACAATGAGTTAAAGGCCTAGTTTAATGTAAACCTTGTTTTTAAATTGTTTGGAACAACGGCCTGCATAGCCCATTGAATTTGCAGAAACGAGCCCACTGCCAGGTAGGGAATATAATTCTTGGAATAGATCGGTTACTTACACTAGGGACAATAAACCGACGGTACATCTATCCTGCTCCTTCATGCCATGAGTGAAAAAGAAAGACGAATTTGTGACCCACTTGTGTAACAGACATCCTTTTCATATTTGTGGTTTGTGCGCTACGCGCTTTTTAAAGTCAGTGTGCTATCATACTACTCCTGTGCAACATCGTCTTACCCTGCTTTGGATTGAAATTCATCGATTTGTGCTGTGATCTTGTATCTAAAATCATAATTTACATTCGATAGCGCTTCTATCCAGGAATACTATTCAAAAAATAGATTGAAAAAATTCCTTCATTTGTTGGAGTCTTGCGACGAAAAAGAGTGGCAAAGGCTGTAATCTTTTTGAATTTTCGAAAATGTCGAATTATCTCGAAAACTGAGGGACTTTTACAAAACATGAAACATATTTTTCTGGACCGCCACAACGTCCTCTACCCGCAGGTACCATATTATCCATTCATTACGCCACAACCTGTATATTTGTCATAGATGCCACGCTGGGCAGGCGAGTTAACTACCGCAGTTTTTTATTATTTTATGTTGTTATCAGAAAGATGCCGCCTATTTCTTAGTAATTTCACTCTGTTGCCTCTTATGAGCTTACGACAACCACGAAATGATATGGCCACGCCTGAAAAGAATAAGAAATAATTTCTATAAGATTTAAAATCCGTCTTTACGAATTGAAGCAGCACGGCAAAATAAATATATTACGTACTGGTGACCTTCTCCGGCTTTGCCTGGGTAGAATATATTAATGTGGCGTTGTATCTATCTAAGATAATCATTAAAGACCATTTATTTAGCAGTGGGGTGGTCTAGTTGCATCGGAAATTCTTTCAGATATGAGAGGAGGCATGAGCCCAGTAGGATGTCTTTAGGCTGTAATTTTACTTTTAAATCTTTTTTTAATGATATCGGAGATAAGTTTGGTTATGGTGCAGACACAAACACCAAACATTTGTGTTTTTGCGCAAATATTGGCTACAGTTTGAGCGTGAAACTAGAATCAATGACGTAGTGGTAGTACTATTATTTATTCTGTGGTATTAGTGAGGTTCTCCGATAACTTAGCACATCGTCTCTGAGTAGGTACATACAGGATACATAGTATTCTTGATCAATATGGATATTTAAATACAATGAACGCAAGTTTACTGCCATGGTTGCAGTTTACGTTTACATAGCTGCGTTATAAAATGTTTGATGGGTTGATAATAAAATGTTTGATCCCTCGACTATACACGCTGAAAATTGAAGGCTATAAATGGATTTTATCTTTGTTAATTTATAGTAGCCGTAAATGTTAATAGTTACGAAGTGATTCAGCAGAAACGTATAATAAATTCTGCAATGAATATTAAAAACTAAATCTACGGAATAGAACTTATTTTACGGATTTCATCGCGTCAATTTCAACTCTTTTCTGCCAACTTCCAAAAAGGAGACGGTACTCGATTCGACTGTATGTTTTTTTTATGTGTGTTACCTCATAACTTATTACTGGGTGAACCGATTTCGATGATTCTTTTTTTGATTGTGAAGCTGGTACTTCTCGTGTGGTCCCATATGAATTTGATCAATGTCAGACCAATAGTTTTTGAGTTATTCTTAATAATTTATTTTGAAGTCGGCTGTATAACATTTTTAATTTTTAATTATAATTTCCGACGTTTCGGTCTCCTTACCATAGCTTTACCATAGTTAGTTTAGCATTAGTTTGGCATTAGTTTAACACAGCTTTAGCACTTAGTCACGGGGAGACTAAATCTAGTCAAATTGCGAAAGTAAATATTTATTTTTACTATTCTTCTTCCTCTTTGTATTTTTGTAAATGTACACTAGTATCGGGTAGACAGCACATCTAAGGTGAGAGCGGTTAAGGAGGATAAATGCCAAACCCTGTGTGGTGTTAAAAATAAGTACTGAATATTCTAGCTCGTAAGCTTGTCGTACATTTGCCAGAATCGTTCGCGCGTTTTTTTATAGGTAAGGGTAACAAACGAGCACACAGTCCACCTGATGGTAAGTGGTTGCTGTGGCCCAAAGACATCACGACTCAAACTGCAGATGCGTTGTCATCCGTGAGGACTAAGATGGGATACCATATGAAACAAAGCAGCGTTAAGTGGCTATTTTTTTATAGGAGAGGGTGACAAACGAGCACACAGTCCACCTGATGGTAAGTAGTTGCTGTGGCCCATAGACATCAAAATCTATCCTCGTTTGCAAATCAAAATGCAGATGCGTTGTCACACGTGAGGACCAAGATGGAACGCCTCTTTTCCAGTAACAAGGGATTTTATGCTGGTATTCTGTGAGAGCGTGGTCCTACCCCGGTCGAGGCGACCCATTCGTGCTACAACCATAACATAGCTGCAGCAAGGCTCTACCACGTAAAATATTGGAATTGTTGATGAAATTAATATCATAAAACTATTTATGTTATATTAATGTCGTGATGTAAATCCCGTTTAAAAATTGCGTGTAGCTTGTAAGTACTTTGGTTTCGTGAATTGTTAAAAAAATGTTGTTTCGTATTTTAAATCCCACCGTACGGTCCGGAAAGTTTTCGAGTTTTTAATATTGTAGTTACTTAATACTGGCCAAGAATAATTGTGTTGTAGTGGTTTCCTTTAGGATGTCCTCTGTTTTACCTTATTTTATAGTTTATACCAATCGAAATACATTTATTATAATATCTCATAATCGATTAGGTGCTTATCTGACTTAATCGGTGTGTCAGTAAATTGATCGAATGCTATAAAGTTTACCAGTGTAGTAATATTAATGGAAATATATCAAACGCATAAATACTGTTGTCAGAATATGCAATACAGTATATCCAGTCAGTAGGTCACTGTTTGAACGTTAACAAGCACTAATGTCATACTGCCAATGTCAATTTATCTGTATAATTGATAAACGACCTGTTTTCACACCACTGATTATTTATAATTATTCTGACATTTCATACTTACAGCAGATTTAAAAGTTTTACAATAGCTTGATATACATATTAATGTTTATTCATTTTCTTGGTTTCATTGGACCTATATTTTTGTTAGATTTAATGAGCAACAAAAAACGATACTAATAAAGTTATTTACAACTTACAGTAAAACAAAAAATAAAACGTTTATTACATTCAATGAAGTTTTATACATAGATATTTTAAAACAAATATTGAAGCGTTAAGATATAAAAAATCAATTGAAAAACTCAGTAAAAAAATATTTTTATTTAAAATTTCAGCTTTATTGAACTTTACATGAACAGGATTAATACTAAAAAAAATCTGCTAGTCAATCCAAGGGTTTTAAGTGAGAAGTTTACACATCAAGAGCGGTTAAAATAACAGTAAAATCATCATATATACATAAAAATAAAAAAGAAGTCATTTGTAAATAGGAATATTATAACAGCGTCAAGTATAACCGATATTGAAACAAATTTAGATTTTAATTCTTTACTTTACTAAAAGAATAAGCCCCTGTCCGCACTGCGATATTTCACCGCGCGATTTTTTGCTCACAATTCTGTAACACATAGAATCTTATAGGAGAATAGAATCTTATAGGAGAATAGAATCTCATATCAATGCTTTATTTTTGACATGGTTTTACATATTAAATTGTTTTTTGCATATTCAATTTTCATTTGGAGTTTTTACATGTATAGTGTCATTTTTAAAGATTTTTTTTCATTAGAACATTGAGAGGTTTTGTTGGTGTTTGATTATGAAATATTAAAACGATGACTCTCATTCTCCCGAGGCTTTTAAGAATCTGAAAGTCGATATATGCACCACAGAACGACATTTATCAAAAAAAATCACCCATTTCATCGCTCATTAAATGTAACGTATTGATAAAAACTAACAGATATTGACTGGTATTTATTACTAACAGGTACATCGATAAAATCTGACGGCATTTGAGGGGTCCGTGCTGCAATAGCTTAGCAATGAGTTGCAGTGATAAGGACCGCGGGTTCAAATCCCACACGGATCAAGTATTTCTATGGCCTACAAAAACAAAATTCCGGGTCTGGATAACACGGTTAAAATATTTTCATATGTTATAATAAATACCGTTAGACTAGCTCATGTTGGTTAATTAATAATTAATTAGACTAATGACCAAGTGCAATATCAAGTACGTATTATCAATCATTCTAAGTGCGCCGTACAAAGTACCTAACAACATTATACAAGGCGCCGCGCCGGGTCAAGGAATCAGTCAGCATTTAACATCGCAAAAAACACCGATTAAACACATGCGATTTTGGTGCGCTACTAGGCGATTTTAGTCTCTCTCTCTCAGTAATCTCAATAGGATGCACTTTAGGCTGTATATTAATAAAAACGCCAAAATTTTGCGCTGAATTGTTATGTGATTTAGGTAACCGTATTACTTTTTTATATTTTTCCAATAATTTATTTTAAGAGAGTAAAAATATAATTATTCTATGTGGTCCAGGCGTTAGCGTAAGAGAGGATCATCGGAAATTACAGAAAAGTATATTATCTCTAGAAGCTTTATGATAAAATCAGGTTTTTGATCAAAACCTTAAAGATCCAGAACCACTAGACCAACGGCAAACCTCAAGTATGACGATTGTGACAAATACCCTTACCACGGGAAAGGTCTGATTTCAGTAGTGAATTTTTACAGGATTTTAGGAGGCGGAGACGGGAGCGAAGAGGTCATAATAATGTACTATAAAACAAACATTAAAAACGTTCCTTCATTATGACACAATAAATCGATACGGATACGTTTTACTATTTTTAATACCTAAACTAAGTTTGAATTACGTCAGTAGAACGTGATGAAAATAATTATAACGGAAGACAATGGAAGGGAAAACACGTTGTATTTTTATGATAACACAAATGAGGGCAAAATTTGTGTGCAGCCAAAACAAATGAATAATAAGGTTTTGATGTGACATGCATTGATAATAAAATGGGACAGCGACCATCTCCGAAAATAACAATAACCGATTTCATTTTTTTATAGAAGAGGGGGGAAACGAGCATACGGCTCACTTGATGGTAAGTGACTACCGTCGCCCATGAACAATTGCAACACCAGGGGAACTGCAGATGCGTTGCCGGCCTTTTAAAAAGGAGTATGTTCATTATTACGAATAATTGTTAAATAACAGATGATTCCTTTGTTTTAATTATATTCATTGAAGGTATAAACACTTAATTTATATTATTTGTAGTAAGAAGTAATTTAACAATATGATATGGAATATTTAAAGAAATGAATAATAATTATAAAGTGAAAGCTAGTGTTGGTGATGATTAGGTCCTAAATAGCAATTAATACACTATAAGCTATAAACGTGCAATAATCTCACTTTTATATGAAGTATTAGAATTTACATAAAGTATTAGAAAATATCACCATATTGTGTCATCACATTAGATATTTTGTACATATACGAGATCTACAGGTGTCTACGGAGAGCCTTGTAATTATTTTCGTAGTTTTCTTTTTCAAAATCTCACCACATGTTTTTATTGCGTTTTCTTTAAAACTTGAAATAAACTTACATTAACATGCATACAAGTAGTAACGAATTCAAGTAACTGATAGCATAAAAAAGATTAATAACGCAGGTTTGTTTTTTGTCCGAGAAAATGTCATATCGAATTTCTACAAAGAGAACAAAGAAAACAAAGAAAACAAGCAATATGTAACTGAATTCAAAAGACATTAAAACGGATTTGAGGCATTCTACAATTGTTTCGAAGAAGGTCAGTGCCGTCAATGACGTGAAAGGAATATTAATCAATGGAAAACAAAGTACATTTTTCAGCGTATATCGTTCTTAAATATAATACTTTTACAAGAAATGTAAACAACAATTTCAAAATCTAGGAAGTTCGTAATTCGACTGTGTTTTAGTAACGTAATATCATTGAGGTCAATTTACCGATTTCGCTGCATTTTTAATAGAATAAGGTTGGAGTGACAAAGGATCTACGAAAAATATTTTTTAATCTTTTTTTAATTATCAAACATTGCATGCCTAGCACAAAGCGCGTAGGTATGTTCTACTAGCGTCTAAAAATCAAGATTCCAACGTTTTGCCGCATCAAATCGTATCTAACAAGTGTATTGAACATAGAAATGATATAAAAAGCACATTGTTAGAAAGATAAATGATTGTTGAATTTATTAATATTTTTTTAATCGATTAATTATAAAGTGATTTTAGTGGCTTATGGTGTAGATTTATCAAGCCCACATGGAGTGGTAAACACGATAACTTTTGAAAATATTAATTGTTTAACTCAATCTATTTTTTAATCTCTTCATCTATCATACGGGAAGCTATGGAATGTAAATGGCAGTTTAATTTTGTTTTGTTTAGTGATAATCGATTTTTATCGGTGATTTTTGTCGAAATTTTCGGTGTTTTAGCAGCCTTGTATTAATTTATTTTTTGTAAATAGACTGCGGCAAACTTCAATTTAAAAAAGTTTGAAACATCCAAAAGTGCACGACTCATTATGCTCATATGTTCATCAAGTCATCATTCAGGTATCTCCATAAAGTCCAAGACGTATTTAAATATAAATATACTTAAATATATACATCCTACTTACTTTTAGTAGGTACTACTATTATTTATTTTTTATTGTAATAATCAAGGCAGTCTGACTGCATCACTCAGTTCGGCGTCTACCGCCGTCGTGAGTCGATACTGTATTGGTCGTTTGCAGTGGCTCAAAAAGATCGCTGTACAAATACAAAATATTCCAAAAACCAAATTTTTTATGAAATTTGGTGTCAGACTGACTTGATTATTATAATAAAGAATAAATAATAGTAGTACGTACCAAAAGTAAGTAGGATGTATATATTTAAGTATGGAATGCCTCTTTTCCAGTAAAAAAAAGGTCACCGGTTCTCTACGCTCACCATACGAAACACAGCAGCGTTATGCTGCTATTTTACGCTGATATTCTGTTACAGCGTGGTCCTTCCCCGGTCGAGCCGATCCCTTCGTGCTACAACTATACCGGTAATATAGCTGCAGCATGGCTTTACCACGTAAAATGCCCTATAATAATGTTATAAGTAATTTTTTTAATGCACTTATGGCATGCACAATTGGATTTACTAATAGTTTTTTAGTTATGTTTTTATTTAGGTTTTTGCCGGTACGATACTATTGTTCTCGTCAATATCAACCACGAAGACAGCTTCGGAATATTTTCAAAAGTTATCACCAGTGCAAAGGATCGACCTCATAGTTCCTTAAGTGTTTTCGGAAGCACAGGGGCACTGACTCGTTCCTCGTAACAGTCCCAACCAACACATACCTAATGTAACGGTTAAATGATAAAATCGGATGTGAGTTAGAAAGTAGTTTCTGTATAAAGAAAATACTACCTATTTATTTTTACAAATGTCCGCTCCGAAACGAATTCAAACACAAGTCCCGCTATTGAGCATTTGAATGCTCTGACAACACGCAGTCAACAATATTTTCAAATGAATAATTTTATTGTAAAATATTTAAGAATACCGAATTCTAGTTTAAGTCTGAGGTGCATAAAAAGACGTATCTGAAATCTAATTACTTTGGCGTGTTCAAGTAAAGTAACGTATAAATTCTTCGAAGATCTCTACATTCTAATAAGGTAATTGTAATGAAAAACCAAAACCACCGTTGCCTTTATTATGCTTTGAACGAATTAAATAATTTTAAAATATTCTCCTCTAGTTTATTATAGATATTAATAAAATTATTATTCTCGATATAAACTGTCAAAAATGTATGAACCCATTGCATACGAATTCAACCGCAATGATTATTGTTAAAATGATAAAAATATTAACTGAACAGCAGCAATTGAATTCTAAATTAAGTTAAATAAATATAATATTAAGACAGTGAATACTGTTTGCAATCTAAGAAGCAATTTCTTATATTTTTGCTTTAAAATAAAAAAGTCGTAATTACGACTTATTCGATTTTAAATAAAATATATATTCTATGTAGTTATGACATATTAAGTTTGAGAATTCAGTTAATTCTCATGTGTAAAAGGAAACGAAGCGGTTGATTGTTTAACTAAAGACGCTAATCATCTTATTTTTTGATGTGTGGAAAGAATATTTTGATCAAAGAAGAATCTAGAAAAAGGCATTCCGCGTCGGGTCTACAATGCGAACTTCTTTGTACATCATGTTTAAGCAGTTTAAATTAAGTAGAAAATAAATACAATTTGCCTAACAATGTGGACTTATTCAAACAACGAAACTTTTATTTTGATGAAAATCGTGTCATCATCCCCTGATTGTGGAAGTTGCGATAAGTAGGAGTATATACAACACCTGCTCCTGGAATGTGGTTGCGTGTAGATTTTCGATCAACAATACGTGTAGATTTTGGAATTATCTTTAAAGTCATAGGGTCATCATTATTATTAGGCAAATTTAGGCGATTCAACTATGGATATTGTGTAAACTGTTGCGAATATATAATAGCTATTCAAGGGGAATGAGAACGGAAAACAGATATTCTAATCAAGTTGAGATATAAAAGCATTATTAATGAACTAGAGACCCGCCCGGGCATCGCCTGAGTAGAATCTATTTAAGTGTTGTTATTTAGATTAAAGATAATTATCATAATAATCATCGAAGATTTTTCGATTCCTCAAAAGAGATCTCCAAATTTTTCAGATAAAATATTATAGCCTAGCTCACTCCTGGCATTGCTTTCTATATTATCTTCGTCAAGATTCATCACAATCAGTTCCGCCATTATTAAGATTAACCCAGAGAGATAAACCAAACAAACATTTTTTTGAAGTGAAAACTTTTTTAGATTTCATTTTGCAAAAAGCAACACTAAAAAGAAACAAATATAATATACATCTATAGCGTTTAGCCTGCGAGTGAATGATATAGAATACACATTGTATATTACGCTAGTATATATTCTAACTCTAGTGTTGCTTTAAAGATGATTAATATAACTTTTAATGTTAAAATAAACAGTAAAAATCATCTTAACCAATCCATTCATAACAATTTACGATTTCATAACTTACCGATTTATATAATGATTTCTTATATTCACGCGAACACTACACATTAAATAAAACTATTTTTTACGTAATTTTTTTTAAAGAACATATAGCTGACGTGAAGCACCGACGCTCTGGTAAGTCTGCAGTCTGTGAACATCTTCAAGATCGCCCCCGCCATTACAGATTTGATAGACCACAAATCCTCGCAAAAGAACACTGATTCCTACCAAGGATGATACGCGAGGTTATTGAAATTAAAAAACATCCTAATTTCAATGGAGAAGATGGATGGGCGTTGCCATCTGCTTGGGATCCTATAATTAACAAAATTAAATCCAAACCCAAGCATGTGGTATGCTTGACTTTAAGATAGTGTAAGTTCATTCTGCGTAAATCGAACCAAAAAATAATATCAAAAAACTGAAGGTAATCGGGGGCTAACTGTGACATCGGGACGTCAAACATCTCAGTCCCCCCGTGACCTTGGGTTACTGTAAAGCACCCGAAACGTCGGGAATTAAAATAGTAAATTAAACGCGATAAAATCCGTAAAAAATAGTTTTATTTACCGATTGATATTAAATTTGTCGTGTTTAGGCCACATCTAGCGCCTATTTAACCTATCACCTTAAGAGTCAATCACTTTTTGTTCGTTAAAATGACTTTATCTATAAAATGATAACGCTATTACAAAGCAATTTTGCTCACAATTTTCTGAAGGTTTTTTTTATGGAATAGGGGGCAAACGAGCATGCGGCTCACCTGATGGTAAGTGACTACCGCCGCCCATGAACAACCGCAACACCAGGGGAATTGCAGATGCGTTGCCGGTTGTAACATGTATACCTACATGTTTTTTTAATTGGTTACTTCTGTCTATTACTCGATTCCTATGTTCAAGAAATGTTTCGTTCTACTTAAAGATCCGTTTAATTACATACGGGGAGCATCTTAAAATACGAAAATAAACTTTACACAGTTCATTATTATTTCATGTTTGTATTTTGTTGGGGTTTTAAAGGGGTTGTTTATGCACTTCATTTACTGCAAAACGGCTCGTAAAAGAAAACAACTGACATTAATGGCATGCCAATAATTCCCTGAGTTCAACAGAAATTTATGGGAAAGGCATATGTTCAGTAGTGGACGGTATCGGTTCAAAAATATTAATGTTGATATTACGGACAGGCATTTCAAACTTATTAAATGTATAGCTGAAACACTTTGTATAATAGAAACTTCAGTCGAATAGTTAATAGGTTTCAAAATAATTTCTTAAGATATGATTTGCGTTGCGAGGAATCGCCGGGGAAAGAACGACAACAAAAAATAAAAGTAAAAAACACGCACTTAGCTTTTACATTTCGTCCAAGGCCTGATTGTAGAGCGTATAAGAGTATTAAGACAGACAATTGCCCAAATCCTCAAACGCTGCTCAATTATAAGAGCATCGTACTGTCTCTATCACTTCAAGTAAAATTTACTTTTCAACGTTTGAGTATTTGACTAAATGTTGTTAAATTTCAGTGTGATGCAGGTCCATCTGAACGTTTTCTACTAAAGCCTAACTCTATTTTAGATGCTAAAGTAGGCGGTTATTTGTATGAAAACGAATTTTCACAGGGAATACAGCTATAAAAGAAAGTCACCGAAGTATTTAAAAAAATACGCACCGTGAGAAACTTGGAATACTTAACGAAACCAATTATATAGAATATTTTTTTCAGAATGAATTGTTGCTATCTTTAATTCCACCGATATTTTTATAAGACTTTCGATGTTATCTCATGAGCATTACATTGAAAACACGAAGATGTGATTTTTTTAATACAAGTAAGGGTGACAAACGAGCAGAGTTTAAATGGATGACAAGTAGTTTTTGTGGCCCATAGATTTGTAGCAGTTATAAGCCATTTATTTTTTACGTATTATAAGCTAGTGTTTGACTAAATACCTCCGTTTAAACTAACCCATTATATTTAAGAATGGCAACCGTGAGGAATCAGTTCGAATGCTTCTTTACCAAAAAGTTGTCCAGATATTGTTACATACGAAATACAGTAGCATTATGATGCTATTTTGGGCTATTATTATGTGTGAGCGTGATCCTTTCTCGATCGATCCAACCAACTTACAGTTTCAAAAAATATTATTGTTTAGATTGGAACGCCAGCCATCGGGAAGTTCTTGTTGTGGTCGATTGGCCAAATGAATATACCAATTTCCATTTAATCCGGTTAGATAATATGGGAGAGAATGGTTAAAGGCATTATAAGTCTGCCCTTTATAATACTTACTGTTACTTTACTTACTGTTGTATAATAATTACTGTTTATATTATCGAAAGTTGAAATACTTATGTTTGTTTTAAGCTACTGAATTGTTTTAGTGTGGAATAAATCAGAGATTATATTCTTCGATCGCTCCCAGATTACTAATTTTATAAAACTTAATTAAAAATATTGTCAGCTCGTGTTCCCTAATCCATGAATATTACGATTTATAACAACAGTTATTCTTTTGTATCTACTTGTAAAATGCGACCTGGTAAAAATATAAATTTTAGATTTAAGGAAGCTCAAAAAATATATAATGTATAGTATGTAAGCATCATGAAAGGGCGGAGCTGCCTGTCACAAGTATACATATATGCTTACTAGGCAGCTCCAACAATGAATATTGTATGGATATATGTTTTTTGATGAAATAAATATTTTTTGATTGATTTTTTTTTGAATAATTTGGTTAATGTGTAAACAATAAATTTTAAGAAAATTAATAAATATTGGTAAATCCAATTGGGCATACCTTAAGCGCATTAAAAAAAAATACGTATAACATGATTATACGGAATTATTAAAGTAGTTTAAATACATTTCGACAGCACTATCGGCTTCAACACCCTCGAAAACCTTGAAAATGACACCCGAGATGAAAAAATTGGTACCTACTTCAGCCGCCATCTTGGATTTACATTTCGACAGCACTATCGGATTCAACACCCTCGAAAACCATGAAAATGACACCCAAGATGAAAAACTTGATATCTATTGCAGCCGCCACCTTGAATTTACATTTCGACAGCACTATCGGCATCAGCACCCCCGAAAAGCATGAAAATGACACCAATGATAAAAAAATTTATATCTATTGCAGCCGCTATCTTGGATTTACATTTCGATAGCACTATCGGCTTCAACACCCTCGAAAACCATGAAAATGACACCAATGATGAAAAAATTTATATCTATTGCAGCCGCCATCTTGGATTTACATTTCGATAGCACTATCTGCTTCAACACCCTCGAAAACCATGAAAATGACACCCATGATGAAAAAATTGGTACCTACTTCAGCCGCCATCTTGGATTTACATTTCGACAGCACTATCGGCTTCAACACCCTTGAAACCCATGAAAATGATACCCATGATGAAAAAATTTATATCTATTGCAGCCGCCACCTTGGATTTACATTCGACTACCCTATCGGCTTCAACTCTCTCGAAAACCATGAAAATGACACCCATGATGAAAAAATTGATACCTATTGCAGCCGCCATCTTGGATTTACATTTCGACAGCACTATCGGTTTCAAAACCCTCGAAAACCATGAAAATGACACCCAAGATGAAAAAATTGATATATTTTGCAGCCGCCATCTTGGATTTACATTTTGACAGCACTATCGACTTCAACACCCTCGAACACCATGAAAATGACACCCATGATGAAAAACTTGATATCTATTGCAGCCGCCTTCTTGAATTTACATTTCGACAGCACTATCGGCATCAGCATCCCCGAAAACCATGAAAATGATACCAATGATGAAAAAATTTATATCTATTGCAGCCGCCATCTTGGATTTACATTTCGATAGCACTATCGGCTTCAACACCTTCGAAAACCATGAAAATGACACCAATGATGAAAAAATTTATATCTTTTGCAGCCGCCATCTTGGATTTACATTTCGATAGCACTATCGGCTTCAACACCCTCGAAAACCATGAAAATGACACCCATGATGAAAAAATTGGTACCTACTTCA
This sequence comes from Parnassius glacialis, assembly GCA_033319125.1. Taxonomy (NCBI): domain Eukaryota; kingdom Metazoa; phylum Arthropoda; class Insecta; order Lepidoptera; family Papilionidae; genus Parnassius; species Parnassius glacialis. Next base: position 16,189,343 of record JAVANC010000018.1, on the reverse strand, counting down.
GCCGCCATCTCGGATTTACATTACGACAGCACTATCGGCTTCAACACCCTCGATACCCATGAAAATGACACCCATGATGAAAAAATTGATACCCATTGCAGCCGCCACCTTGGATTTACATTCGACAACCCTATCGGCTTCAACTCTCTCGAAAACCATGAAAATGACACCCATGATGAAAAAATTGATACCTATTGCAGCCGCCATCTTGGATTTACATTTCGACAGCACTATCGGTTTCAAAACCCTCGAAAACCATGAAAATAAAACCCAAGATGAAAAAATTGATGTATTTTGCAGCCGCCATCTTGGATTTACATTTTGACAGCACTATCGACTTCAACACCCTCGAAAACCATGAAAATGACACCCATGATGAATAAATTGGTACCTAATTCAGCCGCCATCTTGGATTTACATTTCGACAGCACTATCAGCTTCAACACCCTCGAAAACCATGAAAATGACACCTATGTTGAAAAATTTTATACGTATTGCAGCCTCCACCTTGGATTTACATTTCGGCAGCACTATCGGCTTCAGCACCCTCGAAAACCATGAAAATGACACCCATGATGAAAAAATTGATACCTATTGCGGCCGCCATCTTGGATTTACATTTCGACAACCCTATCGGTTTCGACACCCTCGAAAAGCATGAAAATGTCACCCATGACAAAAAAATATATACTACTTACTTTTAGTACGTACTACTATTATTTATTCTGTGCTTTTAAATATTGTAATAAAAAATCTCTTATTATTATTATAATCAAGTATTTAAGAAATTTGGTTATTCGAATATTGTGTATTTGTACAGCTATCTTTTTGAGCCGATGAAAACAACCGAAACAACGTCCACTCACGACGGCGACTGAAGCCGAACTAAACTTAATACAAAGGTACTCTGTGAACTAAACTACTCTGTGGCTGTAGATCCCCATTTACAGAAACAATTTATATACGAGGCAACCAAATCAACGAAAATTTCGCCATTTTGGAGCCGAAAAAAATTAATTATAGCTAAAGAAAACAAAATTACACTGCCATTTACATCCAGTGGCTCCCCACATGATAAATGAAGAGATTAAAAAATAGATTGAGTTAAACAATTGATATTTTCAAAAGTTATAGTGTTTACAAGCCACAGGGACATGATAAATCCACACCATAAGCCACTAAAACCCTTTTTTTATTTAAAAATAGCAATTAATCGATTTAAAAAAATTATTAATAAGTTCAACAATCATTTATCTTTCTAACAATGTGCTTTTTAAATCATTTATATGTATAATATGATTGCTAGATACGATTTTATTCGATAAAATGTTGGAATTTTCATTTTTAGGCGATAGTAGAACATTACCTTGCGCTTTCGCTTAAGGTATGCAATAAATGAATATCAAGTGAGAACTTTATGCGAGCATTAATTATTTTTCCTTTTTAGGGTTCGTACCCGAAGGGTAACCAACGGGACCCTATTACTAAGCCTCCGCTGCCCGTCCGTCTGTCTGTCAGCCGTCTGTATCTCATAATCCGTAATAGATAGACAGTTGAAATTTTAACAGAATGTGTATTTCTGTTGTCGTTATAACGACAAATAATAAAAACAAATTTTAAAATAAAGGGGACACCCTACTAGAAACGGTGGTACGGAACCCTTCATGCGCGAGTCCGACTCGCATTTAGCCGGTTATTGATCAATACATTCACAATTTATTTATTGCATACCTTATTTATTTATTCGCTGCACCAACAAAGTTAACAAAAGATAAGCGTCATCTCAATTACAGGTGCAATCAACAATGCAATAAATAACACAACAACACTACATAGTATGAAAAAAAAAACTACTGCTTGACGTGGTGTTCTCTAATTGTTGGGAGGCTTTGTTGTATGTTGTTTACATTTCGTTTAACAGGTGAATTAGTGATCGTAATACCAGATGCCGTCAAAAACATAACTTGTAAAAAAATCCAAGTCTCGCAACTCAGTTCTTCTACTGTAAAAAGTTGTGAGATCCATGTAATACCAAGTCGGTTAATTTATTCAGTCCCTATTTAAGGGTACTTCTGTCTTATAATATAAAAGATTTTTAATATTGATATGGTCAGTATAAGATGTTGTAAGGTTAGCTAATTACGTAATAACATAAGACAGAAGGAGCCTTAAGTAGGGACTGAATAAATTAACGACTCGGTATTACATGGATCTCACAACTTTTTACAGTAGAAGAATTGAGTTGCGAGACTTAGCTTTTTTACAAGTTATGTTTTGACGGTATCTTATTTCTTTTTGTAGAAAGTTATATCTAGGTACCTATTTACGCCTATTATTCTATTATATTATACATATACAAGTACACTGATTTATTCACTGCAAATTTAACTTTGTAATCCTATATATTTATATGGGATTACAAAGTTAATTATGCAGTTTGTGTACCTAGAAAACTGGACGAAAATTGCAAAATATTTCAATTTTTCCTTGATTTATATACTAAATACTAATTGTATTCTAAATTTGAAGCTTCTATGTCTCCTAGAAGTGCCTTAGAGTTTTGATGATCGGTCAGTCAGTGAGTGACAAAATTAAGAAACTTTAACTAGTTATAATTCTTAAACTACTGGCTTAAATTTAATGAAATTTGAAATATACCATGTTTATAATTATATAAAAAGTAACCGTGTATAAAAAGTTACTGAAAATTCAGGCTTCTAGTTTTATCCACAATTAAGTTATAGGGGGTCGAAAATGGCCTAAACTGCTTCGAGAAAAGGATGGTACGGCCGTGCCGCTTTTTTGCTCGACTTGGCGGGGGCACTGCCGTGCCCCCAGATCTCCGGAACCTTTGACGCTGATTCCTGTCAAATCCACTTGCTAAGGAATGTCTTTTAAACCAGACTGATTTTCGGTCACGGCAGCCAGTCTCAAGAGAGACCTGTCTGCGCAGGGCAGGATTATAGTGCACGAGTATATAAGCAAGCATGCATTCCCTAATCCCTCTAATAGTTCGATGGGATGGTAATCCGACACGAAAGGAGAGAGATCAGGCGCAGGACCAACGATTTTACGTGCTTTCCCTTCTCTTTAGGGTTGAAACAATTATAATACTATAATACATTCCATGAACTATAATACTACAATACTGTTCCCATCTCTGGGCAGGGGCTCCCCAGTGCCAGCTCCTTCCACTTGACCGCATCCAGCGCAGCGCGGCTCGAATCGTCGGCGACCGAGTCCTTTCCGATCGGCTTTATTCATTGGCACTGCGAATAGATGTTGCATCCCTTTGCATTTTCTTTCGCAATTACCACGGGGAGTGAGGAATTGTTCGGATTAATCCCAGCCGCCAAATTTCACGAACGCACATCGCGGCAGAACTCCCTATACCTTCCACACCACCTGGATGATTGGCGGTCCATTACTGTGCGATTTAGAAAACGTTTTCTTCCTCGCGCGACTTCCTTGTGGAATCGATTACCATCAGCGATTTTTTTTGACCGATACGACTTAGGGACCTTCAAGAAAAGAGCGTACTCCTTTTTAATAGGCCAGCAACGCATCAGCAATTCCCCTGGTTCCCCTGGTGTTGCAGTTGTTCATGAGCGGCGGTAGTCACCATCAGGTGAGCCGCATGCTCGTTTGCCCCCTCTACTATAAAACTACTACTACTATAATACATGTTGCGCATACGATATCTTCGTCTTATACAAAAGAAAAATGTTTCCTTGATCGCAAAACGAATGATAATAATATCATCGACGTGAATTAAATATGACTCAATTAAAACAGTATGTAATTAAACATGTTTGATATTTTATGAGCGTAAACGCAATCACTATTGTGACTAATGCCATTGATAATTCATTTGTGCGCATTAATAATGTTTATTTAAGCTATGTTTAATTGTAAACAGTTTTAATGAAGCGTAACCGTGACTCTTTATACGGTTAATATAAGATTTAACAAACTGGTAATACTGTTCGTACGTAGCAAACGGAGTATGTTTTATTAAGTAATTAAGTAACTAGCTGTTCCTCGCGACTTCGCCCGCGTGTTATTTGGAGTTTTAATTTTTTTTTTTTCGCGATACCCTAATTTTTTTTTCTAAAATAAAAGTAGCCTAAGTTACTCCTTGTGGAATCAGCTATCTGCCAGTGAAAATCCCATCAAAATCGGTCTAGCCGTTTCGGAGATTAGCCGGAACAAACAGACAGACAGACGAACAGACAGACAGACAGACAAAAACCTTAAAAATTGTATTTTTGTTATTAGTACCGTATATACTTTCATATGCATTTATTAAAAAGCTGTAATTTTGACATTACAAACAGACACTTCCATTTTATTTATTTGTATTGTATGTATAGAGTATAGATATAACAAACGCATTTTTTCGTAATAAGATAATTTTATTATTGTTAACAGAGGCCCAAGATTTTTTCTTATATTTTTTTTTAAATATATTTTTGGTGACGTTTACCTACTCGTTCATATTCGACTTTTCTTAGAAGCTCTCATCATTTACTACCACTGTCTAAATTTTTAATAAAACGTGGAACTTATTAATAATCAGGATAGGGCCAATGCATAGATAATTTTCTTTGATAAGGCTATTATGATAATATATTACTTTATGATATGTTAAGGCAACGTAGGAGTATTTTTAACTTTTTGAACTTCTGGCAATCTAGGTATCGAAATGTAATTATTACGTTAAAATAAAAACAATTTTAGTACGGAATTATAATTATTGTAATATTATAAAAAATAATTATAATATGAAAGTACAATGAAGTAGTAATTATTTTTGTGATGACAAATATGAAATTATAATAATAATTACTATTTTAGGTCATATTGAGAACCCATTTTATAAATTCGTATTTTTATCATAATATGAAAAAGAAACAAAATTAAACAGTTCAAACAATCACGCCCACCGGCACACGTTTGAAGTGGGACGAACGAGTACGTAGTTTTATTGTAAAATTCTCCCAACTTTAGTACTTTTCGTTCGACAATTGCAGGGAGTGAGGTAACTCACCATACTACAAGACGGCCTTAAAATGTTAATGCTGCTGGCCAAACTTCTACTTGCTTGGTGCCGATTTATATCTCTATATTATATATATAATATTTTATCCATTATTTACATTCTAAAATAATGGATAAAAAGCAGTACCGTCTTTACCATAAGGGCACACGGGGCCCGTGCCCAGGGCCCCTATATCGTCAGGGGGCCCCGAAAGGCCGATATATTCGCTTAGACTATACAATCTTTTTTCTATTTCATGAAAATATAACCTGACAAAAAAATAATAGAGTAAACGAGATGAGGGTATTGTTAGTGACTTTTTGGTTTCTTTGCTTAATGGTTACCAATAGTAGTGGAGAGCGCTCATTTTACCACCTAAAGCGAATAAATAATGAATTACGAACTACTATGTTACAAGAACAACTAACAAATTTGTCAATTACGTGTATAGAAAGTGATATTTTTTTTACTTATTACAAGCCAGTGCTTGACCACAATCCCACCTGGTGGTAAGTGGTGATGCAGCCTTAGATGGTAAATCACACTGTCTTATCGTAACAAAAACATATTCACTCTTTCCTTGAAGACGCCCAGATTGTATTCGGACGGAAAGATAGACGGCGGCAAATTATTTCACTGCTTTGCTGTACACATTACAAAAGACGAAGCAAATCATTTGATTCTAATGCGTGGAATATCGACAACAAAGGGATAAAGACCCACAGACCGTCTGGTTGTCCGATGGTGGAAAGGAGAGGGAGGAATCAAAGCGTGTAATTCCTGCGCACACTCACCGAAATGCATCCTATAGAATACCGAGAGACTGGCTATTCTGCGCCTGTGCTCGAGACTGACAAGATTGGTTTCAACCAAATCAAGGTCACCAATGAGCCTCTTAGCACGTTCCTCCACTGAGTCCAATGCTGCCAATGTGACAGCTGTACTCCATGCATGACCGGACTTCGTTTTATGTAAGGTAAGAAGCTGCCCCGGCGTGAAGTACCGCCACACCCTTGCAGGAACACCAAGTTTCCTTGCGGCAGCTTTGGCTCTAAACTCAATGAACCGCCCATAGTTTAGGTTCGGAGAAAATTCAATCCCTTACAACTGAAAGCGGTCAGTGTACTCCAAGGATACATTCCGGAAAGTAGGAGCCAAGGTGAGCGGGCTCCTTATAGCGGTAAAAAGACACGCTTGTGTATTAGAGGCGTTAAATCTCACAAGATTAGCATCGCCTCATTCGGAGACTGCCTGTAGTGTGAGACGTACACACACACACGCTCAACGATAGCATCTCTTTCTGACTGGATTTGATCCCGACTGGTCCGGGCGCTTGGTTGCTATCTCTCCACAATTGTGCTGTCCTCTGTATACCCATAGATATCGGAAATGAGCAGATCATTTATATGCAGCAGGAAGAGAATTGCGGAGAGAACAGCCCCTGAAGAACACCGGCGTTAGTCGCCACAGTATCGGATTAGCAGCCATTAACGATGACCCGCAGTGACCGGTCTCTCAGAAACTCCTTCACCCAGACAATCAGGCCAGGGGATAAGCCGTACGCTTAAAGTTTGCTCAATAGACTAGCGTGCCAAACCCTGTCAAAGGCTTTAAAAACATCGAGGGATACAGCAAGTGCTTCACCACTGTTCTCGAGGGCTTCGCCCCACATGTGATTGGCATACGCTAGAAGGTCCCCAGTTAATCGATTTCGGCGAGACCCGTACTGGCGATCACTGAGGAGATCATTTTGCTCTAGGTATGCCATGAGGTGGGCGTTCAATATACGCTCCATAATCTTTACAGAGTATGGAGGTAGTTAAAATTGGCCGATAGTTGGCAGGGACGGTACACCTACCTTTTTAGGCACAGACTGCACATTGGCCAGCTTCTAAGATTTAGGCGCTATTCCGGTCCTGAATGAGAGGCGGAACAAGCGTGTCAGCACAGGAGACAACTCAAGTGCACAGACCTTTAGAACTATAGCTGGTATACCATCAAGTCCAATAGCTTTATTTACGTCTAGACTTCGCAAGGTTTTAAGAACCTCTTTGTTGGTGATACGGATCTATGACATAGAGGTACCGTAGTGAGGTATTTGAAACGGTACGCTGTTGCTACTGTCCAGACGCGAATTGCAAGCAAAAAGAGAAGTAAATAAGTCCGCTTCCTCCTTAGGCGCATGCGCCAGTGAGCCATCTGGTTTTACAGGCGGAGGCAGTATAGACCGATAGAAGTTTGTCTCTAACGCATTAGCGAGAGACTAAAAAACTATACTGCCAGATGGTTTGATAGAGAGATTTGTGCCGATGCATTTAATGCGGTCAAAACTGTCTTGGCGTAATGCCTTTTTGCAGGTCTTGGTGGCTTTGTTAAAGACTTTCATCTTAAGGCTAACATCCGGAGCTTTACGGTCTCGAGCATCGACCTAGGATAAGTTCGCCATATGCTTGTACTTTTCAGCAGAAGCGCACTCGGCGTTAAACCATGGGTGAGCTTTACCAACAATGGGCAAGTCAACAAAGGGGATGAAATACTCCATCACTTGAGTTATCACATTGGTTATGGTATCCGCGCAGCTCGACGGGTCTTCAGAGGAGAAGCAGACCTGCCACCAAGGATAAGATGCAAAGAAATGCCGCATCTCATCCCAATCTGCTGACTTGTATCGCTACATTCGTCGCACTCCGTGGAAATCGTAGTTAGGTGGGGAAAATAACGACACCACAGATTTCACCAGACAGTGGTCAGAAGTTCCCAAGGGTGAGGTAACCTGAACATTCTATCTGTCTGGATCGGTTGTCAGCAGAAGGTAGAGGCAGTTAGCTGTGTGCCCATCCACATCAGGTACCCCAGTCACTTGTTGTACCAGGTGGGAGAGCCCCAGCGACAAGGCAAAATTCCACGCCTCTCTTCCAGCGTGTTCGGTCTTCTGGTATGGGAACAGCCAGTCCTAATGACATGCATTAAAGTTCCCCAGAAAAACCGACTGTGCATTAGGGTACCGATTTAGAGCAACATCTGAGGCTTTACTGAGGTGTTCAAACAGTCTTCAAAACTATTTTTGAAGACTGTTTTAACTTTGAAGATATAATAGAAGATTTTGCACAACAGAAATCACGAATGAAACCACTCGTAAGAGTAACCAATTCAAACCACCAACACACTTATATCTAATAACATATTATTTGATTTTTACCAATTAACTATAATAAATATAAGATCAAAGCAGAAAAATGATTTAGTCATTCGCTTTTTTTTACTTTCCAACAGGGCCCCAAATTCTTGTGTGCCCAAGGGCCCCGGTATGGTCTAAGACGGCGTTGATAAAAAGCATAGTATTTGCAACATTAAACCGTCATCTCCGTGTTATTGCTAACCAGTAGGGCAATAACAAACTACATGTTAAAAAAATAAGTATAAAGAAATCCAACACCGTCGCCCAGTTTCTTTGTCAATAAATTCTGTACTCTAAGAGTAAAATGAAAGGTATAACTATAACGACCGGTCAGAACGAATAATACTCCGCAATTGCAACTGACTTGTGTGTATGTGTGTGTGGAGTGTTTAAGAAGAATATAAAAATAAAATTATGTGTTCCACCATTCGAACAGGGTTGTGTCTGGTGCTACAAATATAATATTACATAAAACCCTTTTATCCTAATTATAGTAATAAAACTGTGGACATCCCACAGCTGAGTACAGGCTTCCTAATATCACAAAATGGATAACAGTACAAGGTCATTACTCTTTACTGGTATAAGTACAAAACAATCAATCTCCAATTTGCTATCCAGAGATTGATTAGTTTGCTTGCGAGTTTGAAGCTAGTTACAAGGTCCCTAATGTTGCATTTGTAAGGCCGCTCCTACTGTAGGGTTAGGTGTTGTGAGAAAACAAATTGAATTACTCACTGAACCCCATTTACATCTATCATCGTTTGTGAATCATAATGCAGATGCGTTCTCAGCGGTGAGGACTAAGATAGAATGCCTCTTTTCCTCCTCACTATACGAAACACAGCAGCAGTAAGCTGCTATTTTACGCTGGTATTCTGTGAGAGCGTGGTCCTTCCCCAGTCGAGCCGACCCATATGTGCTACAACTATACTATTAATATAGCAGCAGCATGACTCTACCACGTAATACATATAATATTAAGGATAATAGAGTCAGTGACCTTATTATATTTCCATGTTTTAGTTCCGAGCCTTATATCTGTTCTAATATAACTGAAGTATTTATCGTATTAGGGCAATCCTGTAATGATAGTAGTAAGTGGATATAATAATATATAAATATGTCGGCGGACTTCACAAGGCCTCGATATTTTTACTCGATTCCCTTCTCCGTCGGACACGTGGTAAATAAGCACTTAAAATTGCAATTACAATTTCATTGGTACTTCGGCTGGTACAAACTTGGTTTGCTTGCCATAAAACTTTATGGCTAATTATCCCCTAGATTACCTCAGATGTTATTTTAATTATTACAAATTTCGAGGAATTAGAGTAACCGATATACTATAAATCATAATGCTATTAAAATGCTTTATCTATAATTCCATCCTGTAATTCCATCCTCGCCTGGGGCCTTGCCGTTTTTAAGGTGCTGGAGAGCCATTCTAATCTCGCTCAGACTGACGTCCGGGATATTTTCGGAATAGTGTCGGATAAGACTCGCTCTTGGATCGTTACTCACACTTACGTGTGGCTCCAACGATGATGTGTACAGCTGCCCATAGAACCTCTCAATCTCACTCAAAATCTCAGGTGCCCCGGAAACGATGCTGCCACACTCGGTCTTCAGCTTTGACAGTTGGCTCTTTCTGGCAGACAGATCTCTGGCAAAGCCTTTGGAGCCTTGGTTCCGCCCGATCGCTTCAATACGAGATGTATTGAAGTTGCGTAAGTCCCGCCGCATGCATTTGGAGATCTGTCTGTTCAGTTGCCTGTATTAAGACTTGACGACTTCCAGCCTCCCGAACAAGCCGGTTTCCGAAAGGGCTTTAGCACTATAGACCACATATATACCCTTTGGCAAGTTGTACAGAAGTCCGAGGAGTACAATTTGCCACTATGCCTTGCGTATGTGGACTATGAGAAAGCCTTTGATTCCGTCGAAATTTGGGCGGTGCTGAAGTCCCTTCAGCGGTGCCAAGTTGACTGTCGGTATATTGAAGTGCTGAAGTGCTTGTGCAGTAGGGCTACGATGGCTATCCGAGTACAGAACCAGAGTACGAAATCTATCCAATTGCAGAGAGGTGTAAGACAGGGTTACGTTATATCCCCGAAACTCTTCACCGCTGCATTGGAAGACGTTTTCAAGCTTCTGGACTGGAAAGGATATGGTATTAACATCAATGGTGAGTACATCACTCACCTTCGATTTGGCGACGATATAGTCCTTATGGCAGAATCGCTGGAGGACCTAAGCACTATGCTCAATGACCTCAATAGTGTTTCCCAAGGGATAGGTCTTAAGATGAACAAAGATCATGTTTAATGTCCATGTCACACCTATAGCGGTAGTTGTTGGGAGCACTAAGCTCGAAGTTGTTGACGAGTATGTTTACCTTGGACAAATAGTCCGACTAGTTAAGTCCAACTTCGACCGAGAGGTCAATCGACGGATTCAACTCGGCTGGGCAGCGTTCGGGAAGCTACGACACATCTTCTCGTCAGACATACCTCAAAACCTTAAAACGAAATTGTACAACCAGTGCGTGTTGCCAGTGATGACTTACGGATCTGAGACGTGGTACTTCAGTGCTGGCCGTATGAGGAAGCTCAAGGTCACTCAGAAAGTTATGGAGAGGGCTATGCTCGGGGTTTCTCTGCGTGATAAAATTAGAAATGAGTATATCCGCAGTAGAACCTGAGTAACCGACATAGCCCAACGGATTAGTAAGCTGAAGTGGCAGTGGGCCGGCCATATAGCTCGAAGAACCGACAACCGATGGGGAAGAAAGGTTCTCGAGTGGCAGCCTCATACTGGTAGGCGAAGTGTAGGACGACCACCCCCCCTAGAGATGGAGTGACGACATGGTAAGACATGCAGGAAGTCGATGGATGCAGGTGACTCAGGACCGTGCTTTGTGGCATTCCTTGGGGGAGGCCTATGTTCAGCAGTGGACTTATGAAAGGCTGTAATGATGAATGATGATGATGATGATCTATAATTAAGATTAACGCCTTAACTGATAACGACGATGTATCTATGCAAATGAGTATAGATAAAAACGAACGAACGAACTTCAACGTCATTTGCGCAATGTAGTCTCTAAAATTGTATAGCTAGGTAATTCCAATAAGGCAGGGGACGTAGTAACAGTATCATCCGATTCAAAAACTTTGAGTATTTCCTCTTTACAATCTCTATATCCAATACCAAATAGTAGCACCACCACTACATCTGAAGGATATAGTACTTACAATACAGTACATTCGGCTGAAGATTCTTAATTCTTCTGGAAGCGTTTGATGCGAAGCCAAATCAAATACTCGTTCATACCTGGAACAGAAATAAATGTCTAGTTAAAAAATTGTCTAGGCATAAAACAAACATATTGAAAGTGTACTTACCTTTAAATAATTTGATTTAATTAAAAAATTCCTACTAAACTCCTATGTTTTTTTTATGATGTCATACACCACAAGCAGTTTTCGGAAGTCACAACAAAATTATTTTAAAAGGATAGTGTTAAATGTTATGAATGTACAAAGAGAATAATCTATGTAGAAGATGAAATTGAGCAACGCGAAGTATTTCTTATATATCATTTAGGTAAAAATTGCCATAGAGGAATTAGGGAACACATACACCGCAAGCAGTTTTCGGAGGTCACAACAAAATTATTCAAAAAGGATGGTGTTAAATTTTATGAATCTACTACGAGGATAGTCTATGTAAAATATAAAAATGAGCAACGCGAAACGGTTCTTAAATATCTTTTAGGTAAAAATTGCCATAGAAGAATTGGGGAACACATACACCGCAAGCACTTTTCGGAAGTCACAGCAAAATTATTCAAAAAGGATAGTGTTAAATTTTATGAATGTACAAAGAGTCTATGTAGAAGATGAAAATGTGAAACGCGAAACAGTTCTTAAATATCATTTAGGTAAAAATTGCAGTACAGGAATTAGGGAAACATTAGCACATTTAAGGCAAACGTTTTATTGAAATAATATGGAACAAACGGTAGTGAGTGAGATCATAAACTCATGTGTGGTCCGCAAGAAAATTAAGTACGACCGTAAATCCCTAAAACTTCAACTTCAATTGATTCAAAATCAGTCTAAACATTCCAAGAAATGTTCACTGATTCTTTTTTTTTTGATAAAATATTTTCTAACCTTGATAGACGCGTTCAGCAAATTTGGTCAAGCAAATGATTTAATAGTAGGTCTACTCCGGAAGTAATAAGAGCTTTAATAAAGTATTTTTAATTTTATGGAATTCCATCCAAAATTAGTTCAGATCCCGGTATGGATTTTGATAATGTACTCTTAAAGGAAATGCTAACATCATACAAAATTAACCTACACATTACCCCGCAGAACCCCAACTCTATGGGACCTATCGAAAGATTCCCTTGTTAACCTTTCGATCGTTCAACCTATTTTTTAGATATCTACAATAGTAAGAAAATAACTATGTACAAATCACAAGCTAAGACAATTTTTTTGCAGGCGTCGGGTAGTTTCCATTCGTTCATATTTTTGACTAAGGATCCTCCCCGTTTTCGTCTGCATAGGATCTATAAATTTGGTGTTATTTAATATGGCATATTGCTAACACATAGCCTAAATCACTGTTCGTGAAGTTTCATTACTATCGGTCTAGCCATTTCAAAGCTTAGTCCCGACTGACAGAGATATAGATTTTTTTAAATCGTTATTCCTGTCGTAATGGCATGCAAATGACCCCCTCAGCTAAATATAAGGCAGTTATTTTGATATTACAGACAGACACTTTAATTTAATTTAAAAATATAGATTAAAATAAAAAAAATAAAAAGAACCAGTTAGGGCGAGATGCATTTATTTACTAACCTGTTCATAAAAGCCTATGTGACATTTGACGGTATTTGGCGCACTTCCAACTGGTAGTTGTCTGACTCGTCTTGTACTAGTAGACCAGTTAATTTTTATGCGAGCATATTTTTTGCTTTAAAATTCATATTATTCATATGATTACAATTTTAGCCAACTTTAAAAAAGGAGGAGTTTCTCTATTCGACTATATATGTATATTTTTTATGCATTATGATACGTGATATCTTCGCGGAATTAAAATTAAATAGCCTCAAAAAAGGTTCCATTAATGGTTCAATTTGAAAATATGGTTCAGTTTTTTTAAGTGGTAGAGTCACTCTGCAGCTATATATTATGATTTTAGCATTATTCGGTCGACACGGCCGGGGTAGGACCAGACTCTCACAGAATAGCAGCTTAATGCTGCTGTGTTTCGTGTGGTGAGTGTAGAGAACTGGAGACTCTTTTTACTGGAAACGAGGCATTCAGTCGTAGTCATCTGGGGTGATAACGCATCTGCATTTTTATTTATTTATTTATTTCAACTAACAACTATCATGACAGGAAAAAACCTAATGCGACAGTTTAGTTCTTTTCATGTATTACAAAATGTGGTCTAACATATTGTAAATAATCCTACCCTAGTGAATTCACTCCAAGTGCAATAGAATATAGGTCAATGACTTCAGCCATTCTATTAAGAATGCGTAACGTTCGCGTCAAAGGCGCCTTGTCGAGTAAATTGGTACGGGCTCGCGGCACAGACAGCAGCCGCGGCCGTCGCTGTTTCCATACGTACCCGTCTGGAACACAGCCCAATCCGCCCCAATATGTCACTATTATATATTTTTCCTCTAAGCATTTTAATAATATATAAGGCAAATGCTAGGTCTCGTCTTAACCTCAACTCGTTGTAGCCAACCATACCCAGAATAAATAAAGTTGAGTATATTAATGGGTACATAGGGTAGACTCCATAATAGTGCATATATATAAGTATCTAATAAATTTATTTTACACACCTTCCAGCAGCGCACTATATCTATTTTCGTGCGGCGACAGCGTGTTATAACAGAGTGATGATTATCTTAATGTTCGTGAAGCCGTGAACTGTGTGAAGAATGAAGCCCAAGTTTCTATACGCTTTTTTGCAGCAATAGATAATGTGTTCCCTAAATGATAATTAACTATTTAGCAGAACTCCTAGATCTTTAACTTTTTTAACTCTTACAAGCTGCAAACCATCCACTACATAGTTATATACAATGGGTGTACGCTTTCTAGTAAATTAAATGAATGGCATTTGGAGGTGTTAAACTATAAACGGCTTTTATTGCTCCATTCCACTACTCTGTTTACGTCCTGTTGTAGTTTTTCACAGTCTGCCCACGTTTATACGACATGATACAACTTGAGGTCATCAGCAAAAAGAAGCCACTTATAGATTCCTTAACTACCTCAGACAAATCGTTAACCAGTAATTAAAACTGAAGTGGCCCTAAATTACTGCCTTGGCTTACTCCAGATTTTGTTACATATGGGTCCGGACTTATGGCTGGCATATTCCACATACTGCTTTCTACCTGTCATATAGCTGGCAAATTATTTTAACAATGATTTTTTTTTAATTTTAACAAATTTAGAGTGAAGTTTTTTGATTCTTAATCGAGGGTAATTTTAAAAAGAAATACTAGTAATTGATTAAAAATTACTAATATTCCCTTTAACCACTTCTGGTAAGCTTAAAATACATGTGTTAGAAGTGTTTCACGAGAGTAGTCGAATGGCGGGTTCGAACCCACGACCTTTCAAGTTCGCGGTCCACGTCCTGCCATTAGGCTACTGACGCTTCCATCTACATCTTCTTATGAATTACTAGTTTTTATAAAATAGTTAAAACAGGAATAAAATACTTGACTTATAAATCAGTTCTGCGAAATGTAGTATCGGTAAAGTAGCACAGATAAGATGTACTCCTTTGTTTGCTCTTTGTTATTGAATAATAAACTTGTATTTGTATTATAGCGAATCAAAATTGAAAAAATGGCGACGTGCATTGAATGGAATTCACGGTTTATATTGTATGTGATTTGAGTAATGATTGAACTGAATTAAACATTGTATAACATAATATAATGGAATAATACACTGGTATGGCCTATACGGAGGGGCATACTGAAATGATCGAGAGTTACAATAAAACCTTTTTTAGAATATGAATACTGGCCTCTTAGAATCTTAATGACATTCAAACAATTTAAAAAATGTTTAAAAAGAAAAACTATGTTGATTTAAAGTTGACACGTCGTTAACAGAAATGGAGGTCACGCGTGAATATTTCCGTGCCATAATTTATCACAATTTTCGTCGCGGCTTATTTCAAGATAAATCTCAGCGAACTTGTTTCGATTTATGAGGTTGAAGCACCGAGTCAAAAGACAATATACCGCTGGCATGCCGAGTTCCGACGCGGTCGTGTGTCGCTCAGTACTGTTTCTTCTGCAGGTCGACCAAGAACAGCGGTCACGCCTGAAAACATCGCAGCTGTGCGAACTATTATATTAGATGATCGTCATGTGACATACGAACAGATTCGAGCTGTTATCAGTATCGGACTGACTGCAATTCAGTCGATATTACATAATGAACTGTGCGTAAGAAAGCTAGTTTCCCGCTGGGTTCCCCACAATTTGTCCGAAGAGCAAAAGGCGGTTCGTGTAGATTGGTGCCGGAATACTCTGCAACGCTTCAAGGGAGGGAAGTCAAATGCCGTTTATAATATTATCTCAGGTGACGAATCATGGATTTAGTCATACGAACCTGAAAGAAAACATCAGTCATCAGTTTGGGTCTTCGAAGACTTGGTCAAACCAACGAAAGTGGTTCACTCCCGCAGCGTGTCAAAGAAAATGGTCGCTACGTTTGTCTCGAAAAAGGGGCATGTTGCTACAATTCCTTTACAGAAACGCAGAACGGTAACCGCTGAGTGGTTATATCACAGTTTGTTTGCCAGAAATGATAGATGAACTCCGAAAAAATAACCCGAAACGTCGCATCATCTTACATCACGATAATGCGAGCTCCCATACGGCTCGGAAGACAAATGACTTTTTGGATTTTTTGTCCTGACCTGAGCCCCAACGATTTCTTTACATTCCCTAGAATGAAAGATTTATTACGCGATCAACTGTTTGAAGACCCCGAAGCAGCTGTGGAAGCGTACAAATCAGCCATTTTGTCAACAGCAACTTCAAACTGGAATTACTGTTTTAATGATTGGTTTGCACGAATGTAAAAGTGCATTAAGTTAAACGGAGAATACTTCGAAAAACAATAAAATACAATTTAGCTATACCGTGCATGTGGTTTTTCTTATTCCCGATCATTTCAGTGTGCTCCACGTATACACCTGTCTCGGATCTTAGCGATAGCTAATATTCTTAAAGCATTACTTATTGGGTTTCTATTACTAATGTGAAGTTTTTTTTCAACAGTTTCATATTCGATCAAAATTTTTATCCCAATTTTTTCTTCGCAAGTATTGTAAGCCGATAGTTATTTAGTATGTGCGTTATATTTTTAAGAAAATACAGCAGCAATACAAAGTTAAGAGGCCACTGTATTCCATGAATGTAGGTACGTTATAATATCATAAGGGCTAAGCCATCCTATATAAGACGATTTGCCTAACCGTTGACTTAAACGCGCTAAAGAAGGAAGAAGATAGGCCAAGATGGAATATTTATTGGTACATCTGTGGGCCGTGGGTCTGGCCTCCTCTCACTTCTGAGAGGGTTTTAGGGCAAGGAAATGTCCGCCGCGCTGCTCCAATGCGTGTTGATGGACTTCACGTGGCTTCGAAATATTTTTCTTTTATTTCTCAGACATGCAAGTTTCCTCATAATATTTTTCCTTTACGCACACAAAGGTCAAATCAGCACTAAAATTGAAATTAACAATTTCATTGGTGACGGCGGGATCGAACCAGGGTGGCTTGCGTACTGCTGAATTTACTGCGGGCGCTAAGCCCCTGAGTTACCATAACTTTATATTTTATAACTACACTGAGTGCGTTGTTGCTGAACTCAGCGGTAATAATAGCAAAGTATGTCGTGAAAGTGTGTTGTACCTCTTCTTGCCACCTCAGATTCGCTCCGAGATGAGAAAAGAAAGTTTTACAGATATTTCTGCAATTTCCGTAGCCAGCATTTTCTAACATATTTATATATTTGAAATTATTAGGTCTACCCACGAGATGTCGATTTGAAACTTGAAAAACAAAACTACAAAAATATTTTTTTAAATATTTGCCAATGCTACTAAAATATTCTAGCCATTTTATGGGCAATCTCTAAATGATCTTGCTATAGAAATCTCTGTATGAGAATCGATGAAATCTACATACGTTCTATTAATGCTTCTTCGCAATGGAAATTTTTCTCTGTTAAAATATTAGGTGGCCATGGGTTAACCCATTCGTTGCGGTGCACGCACAACGGCGTAATTTAAATTGTCATTCTCAGGCGGATGACACCGATCGGCGTTAATTATATTTTAGCCATAACTTGGCCAATTTCTATTCTAAAGGGATATACTTTTTATATGTGCATGTTTTACATACATACAACATCACTATAGTTTCCGTTTCTGTAAATAATGATTTTAGAAAAATAACAAAACTATCCTCAAGCGCGGTAAACGCCGAACGGCGTCTTCCAGAGGTTATCAACATTGAAAACATATGAATTAAATATTTATATATTATTTATTTTAGTTAGGTATTTTATTTTATAGAATTAAAAAACAGTAATAGGTTCATACTATGAGCAATTTTCATTTCATAGTTGATAGTTAAACATTTTGCTACGTTAATGTGATTCGCTAGTTTTTTTTTTTATATATTCTTCATCATCTCTAGTGTAAAAAGGGAAAAAAGAGCATCTTTAACAGTGGTAGAGCCACGCGGCAGCTTTTGCTGACGCACGGATGGGCCGGCTTGAACCGGGGTGGTACTACGACCTCACAGAAAACCAGCGTGAAGTGGAGGTTTACCTCTGCGTTTCTCTTGGTGAGTGCAGGTGGCCGGAGGCCCTTTCTACTGGAAATGAGGCATTCCATCTTAGTCCTCACGGGTGACAACGCATCTACATTTTGATTTGGAATAGATGTAGATGTCTATGGGCCGCAGCAACCACTTACCATCAGGTGGACTCTGTACTCGTTTGTCACCCTTATCCTATATAAAAAAATCCAGAAAATTAAAACGAAAACGGCTTATTAATAAAATCCAACATCTTGGATTGTTAAAACCGTTCATATAGGTAATCATTGTTTCGCATACTTGTGAGAGTACGTACTTAAACAAAACTACAACTACGTAAGTGTTCACAATACTGATTTAATAATATCAACAATTATCAAACAACATGTAGGCTCACAGCGTACCTATGCCACAAACATTATTCCGAGTCTTCTTAGTTGGGTAAACTTATGTCGTCCACATCCTTTTGGTGACGTACTTTCCTCACAAGATTTATTATATTAACATATGTTACAGATCTTTTTTTCATTGGAACAAGATCTAATTCGGAAGCGATCAGTTGAGCAAACGCTTTGTTTCGGTGGTCAGTTGGTTCCCCGTTTTCAAAATTCAAAATCGGGTAATTGTGATACGTCACATTTATACTCATTAGAATCGAAAATGTTGCGTTTATTATATTAATTTGCATCCTGAATGTCCTGTGACGATACCTGTGCCTCTTTATTTTGTCTAGATGTGACTTTTTTCGCATCAACATTATCAAGATGATAATGTTGATCATCACATGGCTTTCTTTTTAGCGAACCAAATTGTCTCACACCGTCACTCAATAAACTCGGTGACGATGATCGAGCCTCACCTTCAAGAGAAAGTCATTATTAACTATTAAGTGAAACAAATTACCATGCACTAGAAATAGTATGTAACTAAAAACCCCTTTCTTCCTTTCAACTACTAATTAAAAGCACTACTTATTATACTTAATACATTTAAAATAGTAGACTAAATACTATTATTAAAAGTATTTTTAACTTTAAAAAATCAGAAAAAAGGTTTGCGATCCCTGGTCATATTTCAATAATATTAAAAATATTTAACATAAAAACCAATTTCGTTATTAAAAGTGTAATTAGAAATATTTCTATAATGTGGAAAAATACCTTACTATACTGAATAGAATAGAAACAAATTCACTCACTATTTCCAGCCATATTTATGGTAAATAGGAAATCGCTAGTATTTTTAATAAAACTTCAGTTTTAATTACAAAATAACTTATTATATACAAATGTAACTTGGCCACTGAATATGCAGTCATTTAACATGGCGTAGACTGATAAGCGTCAATAAAATTATGTCTAAACAAGCAAGAATAATTTTCATGTGCGGGAAACGCCGATCGGTGTCAAAGTGTTTAAATATGAGATGCGTCCGACGCCTATCGGAGTTAGCTCTTTAAACCGCCCGCCCCTGCGTAATAAAGGCGATTTTTCAAGCCGCATTGAATGGGTTAATAAGTGAGGTGAAAAAATCAACGCAAAGTTCATGGCGTTTGAGACACATTGTTACGACGTCGAAACCCTTCCTCAAAAATTACACATTTTTCTAAGAGTCTATTTTATAAATAATAGCGATAAAACAAAACCTAAAGAAACATAAGAATAACTGATTATGTAAGAGGATTTTTATGTGGTAAAGCCACGCTGAAGCTATATTGCTGGTATAGTTGTAGCACGAATGGTTCAGCTCGACCGGGGAAGAACCACGCTCTCACAGAATACCTGCATAAAATAGCAGCTTAACGCTGCTGTATTTCGTATGGTGAGTGTAGAGAACCGGAGACCCTTTTTACTGGAAACGAGGTATTCCACCTTAATCCTCACGGGTGACAACGCATCTGCATTTTGATTCGTAATCGAGCATATATAAGCCACAGCAACCACTTACCATCAGGTGGACTGTATGCTCGTTTGTCATCCTTATCCTATAAAAAAAGGTTTACAAAATTGATTTGAATTTAAAAGAAGGAAGAAACAATAGCCTCCAAGTTGAACGCATTGGAGGCTATTGTTCGATAAAACGACAATACTATGGAATGAAACTGGTTATAGAAATAAAATCGTTTTATTTTATTCAAAATTAATATATAATTTGCTTTATACTTCATTGTTTACAACATGGAGAGGAATCTTCGCCTCAATATGACACCTTTCATAATTGTAACAGTCGATTTAGAGAAAAAGCGGATTTTTATTTATTTATTTAATATGTTAACACTTAAAAAATATCCTGAATCGTGAGGCATTTTTTGTCTACATAAATTGTTACGAACAAACATCCAGTTAAACATTTTTTAGGAAAAACGTTTACTTGACACTTTTGGCGTCGAATGAGCCTCAAGAAAAATACAAAAAAAACTGATTGAGATACCTATATCACACCTATGTGGATAAAGACAAAATTGCCAAAATGAAAAAAAAAATTAGCGCCATATAATATTTGCTTGGATCATTGGTTTCAGAGGAAAAGCTAATGATGAGCTAAAGGCCGTGGTACACTTATTGTGCAAATACAGCTCTGATGATTATTATTTCTTTGTTACAGTTGAATTGAGACAAGTGGTTAAAGGCGTCAACGGTAGATTTTTGTCTGGACAGCTTGTTGCCATCATGGGTCCATCGGGTGCCGGTAAAAGTTCACTGCTCAACGCTATTTCTGGATACAGGTAAATATTTTTTTCTTAACATTAAAATATAGTTATTGTAACACTGCTCCTGGGCTTTTAAATTTCATAGAATACGAACAAGTTTATCTATGTAGTGGCGGTGTAAGAATCCACTACCCATATCGTCCCGTGGGTATCAAAAGAAGTAGATAGATAGATAGATAGAAAATTATTTTTTGTTACTTACTTACTTACTTACTTATCGTCACGCACAATCCCTGACGGGGTAGCCAGAGAGAACAGATCGCCAAGTGTCACGATCCTTACATACCTCTTTCGCTTCTTTCAGATTCATTATCTTCTTCATACATGCACGTCTAGGTATCCGAGTACTCTTGACCCTCCCCTCTTCGAGCAGTTTGCTCACATGGTCTTCGAAAGTTAGTCTCGGCCTACCTCGACACCTTTTAATATTAACTTTCGCGCTATATATTTTCTTCACCATTCGGTCTTCACACATTCTCTCAACGTGCCCAAACCATCGAAGCACGCCCTTATCAATTTTTGTGATAAGGTCATCTTTCAAACCTGCCATATTGCGAATCTCTTCGTTTCGCTTCCGGTCGGCCATGGTAACGCCGCACATTTTACGAAGAGATCGCATCTCCACTGCATTCAACTTGCTTTTATGCTTCTTCTGGCATACCCAGGTTTCGCTGCCATATAACAAAGTCGGTACCAACACTGCGTTATGTATTGCAAGGCGTGCACTCTTCACTACGCCTTGCCTTTTGACTAACGCAGTCAGGGCACCATTGACTTTGTTCCCGGCAGCGACACGCCTGTCCACATCTACATCACATCTTCCATCCCGGCTAAAAGCACTCCCCAAGTATACAATTTCATTTACCTGTTCTAGACATTCCTGATTTACCCATATTTCACACTTCGTTCTCTCTTCGTCCCTTTCAAATACCAGAACCTTAGTTTTATTAGCATTCAAACGGAGACCTTTAATTTCACATTCCTCTTTCATACACGTGACTAATGCCTGCAGTTCTGCCTCTGATGGTGCAATAATGCACTACATCATCAGCATACAGCAGACAATTTACTTTTATGTCACCCAATTTCACACCCAAACAGCTATCTTTCAGCTTCTGTAAACAGCTGTCGAGATACAGTATGAACAGCCAGGAAGACATGACACAACCCTGTTTTACGCCCGTTTGGACGCTAAACATGGGTGACAGGTCATGCCCTACCCGCACACAGGCTTTACAGTCACAGTAAAGTGACTGCACAGCCCTTAGCAATCGACCATCCACACCATACCCCGGCAACAGTTCCCACATTTTCTTCCTTACAACCTTATCAAATGCTTTCTCAAGATCCACAAAAGCACAGAAAATCCTCTGGTTAGCAGCCAAAAGCTTTTCCGTGATCATGCGGAGAGAAAACATTTGATCCGTGCATCCTCTTTCAGGTCTAAATCCGCATTGTGCCTCCCATAGAAATCTTTCCGATTTCTCTTGCATCCTACGTGTCAAAACCTTCGAGTAAACTTTACTTGCTAAACTGGTCAAGCTGATCGCCCGATAGCACCCGCAGTCAAAATGTGAACCTTTACCTTTATATAAAGGCACAATGACTGCGGATCGCCAATCATCCGGGACATCCCCCGTCCGCCAGCACAAATTGCACAGCAGATGAAAGCTGTCCCAGACGCGAGGCCCACCATACTTGACCATTTCAGCAGTAACTCTGTCTAGTCCCGCAGCCTTACCACATTTCAAACTTCGAATCGCACGTTCAATCTCTTTCATACTGATGACCTCAGTGTCATCGAGGTCCGGGTCTGGCGTACCAGTCTCGGCGTCATCCCCGGATCTCTCACTAAGATCATTACACGCATACATTTCTCTATAAAATTCGCTCCATCGCTGCATGACGTCCGATTTGTCTGAGAGGACGTCATTAGTTCTCGAAAGCACTTTGTTCATTCTTAAGGCCGTCGCACCACTTCGGGTCCTTCCAACCTCTTTCCAGAAGAGTTTGGAGTTCTCCTTAAAGTTGTGCGACAACCTTTCGTCCGCTTCCATTCTACACCTTTCACGCACTTCCTCAATCAATGCTTTCGTGTGAACTTTTTGCAGCTTATATCTTTCTTTCATCTTCTCTCGCATATCCTTATCATTACTAGAGGCCAAGTAGTCTAACCATGCTTTCTTCTTCTGCTTTACAGCTTCTTTCACTTCATCATTCCACCATGCATCTCTTCTTTTACTACCGCCTCTTTTAATCGTTCCACACACTTTTTCCGCTGCACTTACCATTCCATCCCTAAGGTTCTGCCATGTTCTTCCAACACATTCATTTCTGCCATCGATAGTGTCAAGCTTTTCGGCTACCCTCGCATGATATTTGTCCCTAGTATCCGCTTCCTGAAGCTTCCAGCTTCGGATGCGACAGACCGACTGTGGTTCTGTTACTGCCGTCCGGTAGCGCCAACCCGCGAACAGACCCCTAAATCTAGTAATCACTAGATAGTGATCCGTTCCCAGGTCAGCACCCCTGAACACTCGCGTATCCATCACCTGTTTTCGCAGTCGGTCATCCACCAGGAACAAATCGATCATACTTCTCTCATTCTTTCTTTCTCTAGTATACATATGGATTTTCTTGTGATTAAACATAGTGTTTGTCACAAGAAGACCCTTTTCCTTGCATACCGCCAGTATAAGCTTGCCAGCATCATTAACCCTTTTATCCCCAAAATTTCCAAGCACCGACTCGTACCCTGGTCGAGCGGTACCAACCCATCCATTCAAATCACCACATACAACAATTCTTTCGTTTCCCCTAGCTAAATCTAGAACTTCTCTTACATTCTCCCAAAACTCCTCCAGCTCAGCCCTGGACGACGAGGCTACCGGCGCATAAACAGCCAAAAGGAATAACTTCGTCAGTCCCAATTTAAAGCGAACCCAGAGAAGTCTTGAGTTCACAACTTTATATTCAGTCATAACATCGACCAACCGAGACGACAGCAGCACCCCCACTCCCTGGCGGGCGCTCTCGCTCTCCGGGACTCCAGACCATAGAGCTAACGCCCCGCCAGGGAGCTCTTCAGTACCACTGCCCTTCCGTTTGGTCTCCGACATACACACGACATCTAATTCTCTTTCTTTCATTATTTCGATCAACTCATTCGTCTTATCTCTCATGCCTCCTCTAACATTCCACGTGCCAACTCTGCACTCTGTCCTCCACCTTCCGCCGTGTCGGGCTGTGCGTGACGGGTGGCGGTCCCCATCGCCGCTTTGCACGCTGCATTCCACACCAACGGGGACGAGCTGGTGTGCGTCGCCTTGGGGGGACGCCCTAACCCTCGTTGGCATGGGTGCGCAGCTAAGTAGAATTGCAGCCCTGAAAAGGGCTGGCAGGGGTCGCGACGAGCACGCTTCTACAGTGACCCCCATTTTTTGTGCTCAAACAAACAAACATTTGGTACAAAGCCAAACTATATGCCGAAAGGGCACTCTCTGTCGACTAACCTTTGGTAGTGTGGTGAGAGCTGTGGGGAGAACCGCAACAGAAAAAACTAACTTATTTATATTTTATTATGGGGTATTTGTATAGTTTTCTCATCTGGTTGGGTTGTATAAATATATAATTGAAAATGAAAATGATAAACTTACATAAATATCAATAAAATAAAATAAGTACATAAAAATTACATAAATATATAAAAACCCAACCAGATGGAAGCCCTCGGCAGGGGAGACCAAACGGCCGAGGGTTAGGGGGAAAGGGAAAGAAACCGGCGGACGATGCGGGCGGTATCGAGGAGCACCGCCTTCTGCATTTGAGCTTGGAGCGGTCCGTCACGGAGTCCCAGTCGCCTCAGATGACCCGAGAGGCTAACTGGGATTAACCCGTTCGCAGAAACGACCACAGGAATAATTTCGGCCGGCAGACCACCCCACATGTCGGTCACCTCGTGAGCCAGGTCACGAGGTTCTCGTCATAAGGAATGGTAATGTCGACCAAAAATATCCTTGACTGTGCCCGGTCCATCAGCACAATATCAGGCTTATTCGCAAGAATAGTCCTATCTGTGATGATGGCCCGGTCCCAGTAGAGCCTGGTGTGGTCATTTTCGAGCACGGCTTCCGGCAAGTACTTATAATACGGCAGTTTCCGATCCACGAGACCGTATTTCAGAGCGAGCTCCTGGTGTAGAATCCTGGCTACTAGGTTGTGTCTGTGCAAATACTCAGAGTTAGAAAGCGCCGAACAGCCAGAGATGACATGCCTAAGTGACTCACCGGGATGGCGACAAGCTCGACAGATGTCGACGGTGCCATCCTTTAGGATGTGTCTCCGATAATTGTTGGTCTTAATAACCTGATCCTGTATTGCACAGACAAAGCCCTCAGTTTCCCCAAAGAGGTCACCGAAACGTAGCCAGTGTAGGGAGGCGACTGTGTCTACGAAAGGCTCATGTAGGGCCTTGTAGAACCTCCCGTGGAGCTCTTTCTCCTTCCATACGGTCTCCCGGTCGGAAATGCTCTGTACTGCCGGGTCTTGCCATTGCTCGTTGGCTAAGGATAGAGGGGTAAGTCCTTTATCATAAGAAATAACGTCCCTATAGTATGGATCATCCGCTCTCGTTAAAAAGTAATTACGGAGGCTGCACACTTCGCGATTATGCATGGTAAGCGCGCTTAAAAAGCCGCGCCCATCATGCTTCCGCGGCAAGTACAGCCTCATTACTGACGACCTCGGATGATGCATCCTGTGGGACGTCATTATAGTGCGGACTTTTCTGTCCAGAGCGTTCAGTTCGGTCTGAGTCCACCTGAGTATGCCAAAGGTATACATGAGAACAGGCATGATCCAACCGTTATATGCGTGCGTCTTATTCACACCGGACAAAAGGCTATTAAGCACTTTGGTCAAGCGTGCATAAAACACATCGCAAACTGACCGTTTCATACCCGCCTCATCTACACCGATGTTCTGTGACATACCCAGGTATCGGTATGTTTCAGCCTCGGAAAGGGTTCTTATGCTGATGGGCATAGATAAGTCTATGCCCTCAGAGTTAGCAACCCTTCCCCTTTCGACATGGAGGATCGCACACTTATCCGTCCCCAGCTCCATTCCAATAGAATTGCTAAAATCACACGTGATGTTTAGCAATTCCACAAGATGGGAGCGACTGGAGGCGAATAACTTGAGATCATCCATGTAGAAAAGGTGGGTCACTTTTGTACCTCCTCTCCGAAGCTGAAATCCCCTCCCGGAACCCTCCAGTAAGGTACTGAGAGGGTTCAGAGAGAGGCAAAACCAGATTGGACTCAAACAATCGCCCTGGAAGATACCCCTTCTTTTCCTTATGTGGTTCTCCGCAGCCGTCATCCGCTCACCTAGATGACAAAGGATCGTACTCCACTGCCCCATACATTGCCCGAGGAAGTCTCGAACTGTACAGTCAACCTTGTACAGCCCGAGGACCCTCTTAAGCCATGTATGAGGCACCGAGTCGAATGCCTTTTTGTAGTCTATCCAGGCGGCGGAGAGGTTCCGACGGTTGCGTTTAACCACCTTGCCAATGACCGCGTCAATGAGGAGTGGTTCCTTGGTTCCACGACCACCGCCCCTAAATCCATTCTGAGCGCGCGACATCACCTGATTTGAGTTCAGGTGACGAGTGATTCTCGCGCTCAAAATGGATGTTAGTGTCTTGTATATCGTTGGTAGACACGTTATGGGGCGGTATTTGCTCGGGTCTGTGGTATCCTGATCTTTAGGAACCAAATGAGTGATCCCAGTAGTGAAGAGGCTCGGGAGCGACTTCTGGTCGAGAGCCTCTTGAAACTGTCGGGCGAGTATAGCGTGACACACCACAAATCCCTTCAGCCAGTAGTGATGCAGCCCGTCGAGCCCCGGACTTTTCCAGTTCGGGGCTCTACGGACCGCCGCAGCTACGTCTTCCAGCGTTATGATGACGGGGTCCATGGGCGTAACATTCGCACACTGACTTGCCACAACTTCCGTCCAAGGGCCCTCGCTGTGGTTTACGGGCTCTGACCACAGGCCGCGCCAGAATGCGATAGTGTCGGCCTGATTCGGTGCTGGGCCCGTTCCACGTACCATTGGTCGCTCCAGTGATTCATAGAGCCTCTTCTGATCACTCTGGAAGAGACGATTCTGGTTGAACCGTGTCGACCTCTCGGTATATCGCCGAATCCGCTTCCCCCAAGCAGCTATTCTCTACTTCAGGTCGTCTATGCGCTCCGTCAGCTTTTGCGTTATATCCGGCTGGGACAAATTGATATTTGTCCCAGCAAACGCCATCCTGACGGTGCGCACAATTCTCGGCCTATTATTGCCCGACCTGAAGCTTATCAGTCTGCCGATGAGGGCCCTTGCCTTTGCGATACGGTCCTCAATCCTTCTTCTCCAGGCTGGGATGGCGCTGCTTAGTCTAGTAGCGCGTCCAGCCGTGGGAACTTTGGCGTCAATAATGCGGCAAACTGCCAGTGCGGCGCCAAAAAGAATTGAGTCCGTCTCGCAAAGATCCCGGCTGGCTTCCAAATAGGTCACCAGCATTGGGTTGAGAGCCCTCACGACAGCCCGATTACGCTTGCTCAGGGGCATGCGCGGGAGTCGCGGTCGATTTTCGAGAGGCATACTACGCGTTATTTTATTATTATTATATTATTTTATTATTATTATTATTATTATACCTATTTTCACATATTATTCTAAATATACAATATAATATTAAAAAAATTGGTAAATCCAATTGAGCATGCCCTAAGCGGATTAAAAAAATTACGTATAACATGATTATACGTAAGTTTTTAATAGTTTAAATATAAATACATTCAAGCTTTCACTAATAACCTTATTATTACACTTCCGATTTTTCAATAATTTTATATCAAACTTTAATTTAAAAAAGTTTGGAAAATCCAAAAGTGATGATATGATGATCAGCTTAATGCTGATCATCATATTATCGTCATTCAAGTCACTCCATAAAGTTCAAGATGTATTTAAGTATATATATATATATATATATATATATATATATATATATATATATATATATATATATATATATATATATATATATATATAGGTAGTAAGTAGAATATATATATATATATATATATATATATATATCCTACTTACTTTTAGTACGTAGTACTGTTATTTATTCTGTGCTTTTAAATCATTGTAATAAAAATCTTTGATTATTATAATAATAATGTATGAAATTTGGTTTTTCGAATATTTAGTATTTGTACAGCGTTCTTTTTGAGTCGCTGCAAACAACCGACACAGCATCCACTCACGACGGCGATTGAAGCTGAAGTAAGTGAGTGAGGCAGAGGCAGTCTGTTTAATAAATTTATTTATTTACAAGGCTGCTATATCACCGAAAATTACCGAATTTCTACGCTTAAAAAAATAATTTATAGCTAAACAAAAGAAAATTAAACTGCCATTTACATTCCATGACTTCTCACATGATAGATGAAGAGATTAAAAAATAGATTAAGTTAAACAATTGGTATTTTCAAAAGTTATCGTGTTTACCACACCATGCGGACTTGATAAATCTACGCCATAAGCCATTAAAACCACTTGTTATGTAAAAAAATAATTATTATTATGAAAAAAAAAACTACTACCACTAAAACCACTTAAATACCACTCTATTAAAAATATTAATAAATTCAACAATCATTTATCTTTCTGACGATGTGCTTTTCATATCATTTATATGTTCAATATGATTGTTAGATACAATGCGACAAAACGTTGGAATTTTGATTTTAGGCGCTAGTAGAACATGCTATATGTTACTTTATACATACTTACACTTATACACACATATATACATGTACATACATATGTGCAAATGTATGTACATGCGTAGCTAGGCGTAGGCGAAGTGGGCCCTCGCCCACGGCCTCGCACTTAAAGTTAGAAGTGACAGAGGAAGGGAGCAGTGAGTGAAGGGAAATAATTTTCTAAGCATAACATGTCTAAAAATTTTGAAATATTTCGGGGACGTTTGCAGTCTGCCAACACATTGGAGTAATTCGGTATACTGAGCTCTCTCCAACGTTCTCCCAAAACTATGAGGTCTGTGCCCCTATTGAGTTATACCTTACGGCTTCTTATTTACTTAGATTCATTTTTATTTAAAAGTAAATCATCTTCTGTTTGAAAACAGATCAGCTGGAGTTACGGGTGAACTGCTTGTTAACGGGCAGATTCGAGACGAGCAGCTATTCCAGAGATCATCGTGTTACATCACGCAAGAGGATCTCCTCCAACCCTATCTCACAGTACGAGAGACGCTAGATGTCGCAGCCAGCCTAAAAGTGTCAAAAGGCGAGACAGCGCATTCTGAAGAAATACTGCAAGAGTTGGGTCTTTTGGAGCACCAGCATACAAAGACAGATCAATTATCAGGCGGACAAAAGAAACGGTAAGAAATAAATTTAAATATTTTTAAGGAGGGATTGAACACTTGTATTTATTTTGTTTTAACGAGATTTGGGCCTAAGTCTTAGAGATTTTTATTATTGATTACTTTAAAACTGGCAAGGTTAAAAAAGCGGTGTACTTATTTAAATCTCTTAAGCCACCTCCACATGCTTGGTGTTTGCCACAAATACCAAGAATCACTAAATACATGTCAAATATCGAATCCAATCACCCAACACAAACACGAGATCCACAGGCTTGGTGAAGGTGCTAGTGTATATACCGAATGGGCAAATATGGCAGACGACGAGCTAGTGGCAGCGATTACTTGCCAAAATGATCGCAGATGACTGTTTTTTTTCAGACTTACTT
Source organism: Parnassius glacialis (assembly GCA_033319125.1). Classification (NCBI taxonomy): domain Eukaryota; kingdom Metazoa; phylum Arthropoda; class Insecta; order Lepidoptera; family Papilionidae; genus Parnassius; species Parnassius glacialis. The sequence goes on along the minus strand of JAVANC010000018.1, from coordinate 16,159,667 downwards.
AACATGTATCATTATATTTTGGCCAATTTACACAATATCTTTATGAGTTACAGCTTGTATTATTCTGATGTATGAGCTATATATTATTGTAAAGTTTCATTAAAATACATTCAGAAGTTTTTGTGTGAAAGAGTAACAAACATCCATACATCCTCACAAACTTTCACATTTATGATATTAGTAGGATGTTTGTTCTTTTGTGGTGGTCTTAGAAACCAAACGCGTAGCCTGATTTTGATGAATCTTACAATAATAGATTTGTCTTAATCTTGTGAGTGTCACCAAAGACATGTTAGTAATCGAAATTCAATATGGCGCTAAACAGATGCCACAATATTAGCCTAGTCAACAGTGTCACTCGCCAATTTACAAAGATAAATCATAGCTATCTGCGTTTGTAAAAGGGCAGAATACAAATTATTTACCCCGTGGTGTATAGTTAGTATAAAGTCCCGTCTTGAATTGTTGAAAACTTAGAAAAGGTTTTTGTACTTGCTCAATCCTATCTTCATAAATATATTATAATTTGGGTTTCTCACTTACGGATCCTACTCTAAATGTGCATAGTAAAGTATCATGTATGACTAAATATTTTGAAAATTGGTGGAAAATCTCAAAATAAATAATATAATAATATTGTTAATGACATAATAATTCAGAATTGAAACTCACACCAAGATCTTCTACTAATAGCCATCTCGGTATAACATTGTCTTTAATTTGTAGTGAAAGACAGTGGGGTAAAAGTAATATTTAAGTAAAGTTTGTTGCGTACGCAATGTTTTTTTATTTCGTTGAAGACCGAGCCAATCAAAAGTTTTTGAATTTTTCATGTGGTAGAGCCATGTACCTATATTTTGTTTGTAACAAGAAATGATCAGCTCGAAAGGTAAGGACTACGCTCTCAGAACTTGACAGCGTAAAATAGTAGCTTATTAATCTGTGTTTGTATGGTGATTGTAAAAGACCGGAGATCCTTTTTATTTAATAAGAAGCATTCCATCTTATTCTTCAAGGGTGACAATGCATTTTGATTCTTAACCAAGGATAAATGTAGAATGTCTATGGACAACAGTACCCACTTAACATTCGACTGCTTATTCTATAAAAAATATGACATTATAATTGTAAATACACACATTCTTAGAAAATTTGACTTCATTGTTCGTAGAACACGTACACTTTAATAGTACAGTTCAGTAGCCATAAATTAATAAAAAAGCGGCCAGGTGCGAGTCGGACTCGCACATGAAGGATTCCTTAGCAGCAAGTAACATAATATAAAAGTTCTTGTAGTTCGTTGTAACTTTGATCGATGTTTTAATAATAGTGTATTTTTTATTTCTATATTTGAGTTGATTGAATGAAAGGTAAATTGCGGTTTACGATTTATGACGTATTAAAAAAACTGCTTACTAGATCTCGCTGAAACCAATTTTCGGTGGAATTTTACATGGTAATGTACATCATATATTTTTTTAGTTTTATCACTCTCTTATTTTAGAAGTTACAGGGACACACATTTTACCACTTTGAAAGTGTCTCTCGCGCAAACTATTTTCAGTTTAGAAAAAAATTATACTGGAAACCCCAATATCATTTTTGAAGACCTATCCGTAGATACCCAATACGTATGGGTTTGATTAAAAAAATTGAGTTTCAGTTCTAAGTATAACCCCCAAAATTTACTGGTTTTTTCCATTTTTGTGTGACAATTTTAATGCGGTTCACAGAATACACCTACATACCAAGTTTCAACAGCATAGTTCTTATATAAAAGCTTTTAGAAAAATTTACTTCGCAAATATCCGCATTATAAAATAAAATGATGTGTCTTACCTAATATGAAGAGCACCTCCCGCCCTCCCTCAATTGCGTGCACTATCCCCGTCACTACTAATAGTGCACGCAATTGAGGGAGGGCGGGAGGTGCTCTTCATACTAGGTAAGACACATCATTTTATTTTATAACGCGGATATTTGCGAAGTAAATTTTTCTAAAAGCTTTTATATAATGGATTTCCGCAAAGTAACGCCTGATTCTATTAATTATATAGTTCTTATAGTTTCGGAAAAAATTGGCTGTGACATACGGACGGGCAGACAGACAGACATGACGAATCCATAAGAGTTCCGTTTTGGCCATTTGGCTACGGAACCCTAAAAACCAACAAAACCACGGGATTTGCGCTGTAAATAACAATAACAAAACATATAAAAGTGCTATTATACTTCTAAAGTGCGGTGGCGAATAAATAATGTTATAATAATGCCCTCCAGACCGAATTTCGGTCACGGCGGCCAGTTTATTTCTGCCGCGTTAGGTTCCCTCTCTGTTGCAGCTATAACTTGTATTGGGAGAGAAGATGTTTAGCAGAGTGGTTGTCTCTCTTAACCAGCAAATATCGATTCAAATTACTCTCCTTCAGAACATACAACTAGTCTTTCTGCTCGCTTTTATTGTTTACTTTAATTGCTTTTTTTTTTAAATTTTTTAAGCTGACATTTTTATATTTTTCCAAAAATGTTCAAGTACGGAAAGTTCACGAAATATTAGAAACTCAGTTTAGTTTCAATTAAATTGCACGAATTCGTCATAAATTATTATATTTTCAGTACATACACTATCTGTCGTAGGTCGGCTAAGTTTAATTAAATTCGGGTCTAAGAATCTTCGACGGATTGAGCCAATTGTGATAGATTTAAAACTATACTTGTTCCTAAGTAGAACCTGTAATCTCTGTTGAAAAAGAAAAATAATAAGTATCAAGAGTCAGAATTGAAAATAGAACGAACGTTATGTATGCAGCATAAAACAGTGACCACACAAGCACCGAACACAAACAATGCGTCGTAAAAGTATGAGAGCATAATAAAATGGTCCCGAGTTTACGGTGCAATATTCGTATGCGGTTTCTAGCACCATGAAGAAATTTTACAATATTATTAAATATGTTCTTAGTTTTAAAACATAGAACCTTTAAGACATACAACGAGCTGCTATTTTAAAGTAATTTGAAGATATTAAATTTTTCACTTTTTTTAATTACATATAATGTTTAAAATAATTTCGAAAATATATTCATGTATTTAAAAAATCTAGACCGCTACTCCTAAACAGCAGTAATTGATGTTTAACGTTCTAGATCAACCCGCGTTTTAACGCGATCAGAATGAAAGTGAGCCAGCATTCATTTCTGAAAATTGAGACATGTAGAGTCCACCACACCACAAAGCCAGCGCTTAACTGCAATCCCACCTGATGGTAAGTGGTGATGTCGCCTAAGATGGTGAAGCGCACTAACAAAAGCTTTACCAGCCAATCATATCTCGGCGCGACCAATTAAATAAAGGCACGTACACAGTATTATTATCTTAAGGAAATGCTTGTTGTGTGTAAACTTTGAAGCTTCTAATTTATCTAAAGTCTTCTTTTTTCTGCTAATATTCATTATAGTGGGCGAATATCGCTCACTGCTGTGATGTGGTAATTCTGCGTCTTATCAACAGTATGTGAAATTTAACATTAGCCTTTTTGCGTGAATTTTCTGTTCCCAATAAAGCCACAAGGTCCGTGACGTAAGGTTAAAAATTTGAGAGCGAAATAAATTATTTCGCCTTACACTCTGTGTATGTAGTCATTTAGATCTTTTTTATGGAATAACGTTTTTTTTTACAATAAAAACAAACAAGCACAGTGTTCACCTGATGGTAAGTGGACGCTGTGGCCCATCGACACCTACATTTACATTCGATTAAGAATTAAAAAATCATCCCTGAAAAATAAGAAAGAATGTCTCGTTACCTGTAAAAGGGTTTCCACACGCAGCATTAAGCTGTATTTTATGTTAATATCCAGTGAGAGTAGTACGTACGTAGACGTAGTACTGTCCCAGTCGAGCAGAGTCCTTCATGCTACAGCTATAACATGGCTGAAGCGTAGCTCTACCGTAATAACTCTTAAATCTCTTGAACGATATGACAAAACGTTCATTAGAGTATCAAGTATAAGCGAGAGTATTTATTTCATAATTCCATCTCAGACGCTAACCTCATTAATGTTGCAAGCAGTGGTGAAAAAGCGCCCCACTTTATTTCTTGTCAGTATTTTGCAAAACAATTTCCATCCATTTGCTTTCGCAACAAAACGTTAGTACACTACAACTATTAAAGCTATAGCCAACCATGAGTAAACTTAAAAGATTCTTTTCTTTTTAAAGAATTCTAGTAATGCTATTAAAAATGTCAATACTAACAAATCCATCATTATCATTTTTTCATCATTACAGCCCTTCACAAGTCTACTGCTAAACATAGGCCTCCCCCAAGGAATGCCACAAAGCACGGTCCTGAGCCACCCGCATCCATCGACTTCCTGCATATCTTACCAGGTCGTCACTCCATCTAGTGGGGGGACGCCCTACACTTCGTCCGTCGGTACGATGCCGCCACTCGAGCACCTTTTTTCCCCAACGGTTGTCGGTTCTTCGAGCTATATGGCCTGCCCATTGCCACTTCAGCTTACTAATCCGTTGGGCTATGTCGGTCACTCTGGTTCTACTGCGGATATCCTCATTTCTAAGTTTATCACGCAGAGAAACTCCGAGCATAGCCCTCTCCATAGCTCGCTGAGCGACCTTGAGTTTCCTCATCCGGCCAGCAGTGAAAGACCACGTCTCAGTACCATAGGTCATCACTGGCAACACGCACTGGTTGTACAGTCTTGTATTCAAGTTTTGAGGTATACCTGACGAGAAGATGTGCCGTAATTTCCCGAACACTGCCCAACCGAGTTGAATCCGCCTATTGACCTCTCGGTCGAAGTTGGACTTACCTAGTCGGACTATTTGTCCCAGGTAAACATACTCGTCAACAACTTCGAGCTTAGTGTCCCCAACATCTACCGGCATAGGTGTGACATGGAGGTTAAACATGATCTTTGTTTAATCCATGTTCATCTTAAGACCTATCCGTTGGGAAACACTATTGAGGTTATTGAGCATAGTGCTTAGGTCCTCCAGCGATTCTGCCATAAGGACTATATCATCGGCAAATCGAAGGTGAGTGATGCACTCGCCATTGATGTGAATACCGTATCCTTTCCAGTCCAGAAGCTTGAAAACATCTTCCAATGTAACGGTGAAGAGTTTCAGGGATATCACGTCACCCTGTCGTACACCTCTCTGCAATTGGATAGGTTTCGTACTCTGGTTCTGTTCTCGGATAGACATCGTAGCTCTACTGCACAAGCACTTCAGCACTTCGATATACCGACAGTCAACTTGGCACCGCTTGAAGGGACAGCAGCACTGCCCAAAATTCGACGGAATCAAAGGCTTTCTCATACTCCACATACGCCAGACATAGTGGCAAATTGTACTCCTCGGACTTCTGTACAATTTGCCGAAGGGTATGTATGTGGTCTATGGTGCTAAAGCCCTTCCGGAAACCGGCTTGTTCGGGAGGCTGGAAGTCATCAAGTCTGCGCGCGAGACGATTCGTAATGACTCTCGTAAACAGCACGCAGACGCATCTCAGAAGGAAAATCGGTCTGTAGTTCTTCAAGAGAGCGTTGTCACCTTTCTTTAAGAATAAGATCACCGCACTTCCGCTCCACGCCTCCGGTATAGTGCCACCATAGAGGACGGAATCAAAGAGCTTCTGAAGGACTTCAAGTACCGGTTTTCCACCCGCTTTCAGAAGCTCCGTTTTAATTCCATCTTCGCCTGGGGCCTTGCCGTTTTTAAGGCGCCGGAGAGCCATTCTAATCTCGCTCAGACTGACGTGCGGGATATCATCGGAATAGTGTCAGATAAGACTCGCTGATGGATCGTTACTCACACTTACGTGTGGCTCCAACGATGATGTGAACAGCTGCCCATAGAACAATCTCGCTCAGACTGACGTCCGGGATATCATCGGAATAGTGTCGGATAAGACTCGCTCTTGGATCGTTACTCACACTTACGTGTGGCTCCAACGATGATGTGTACAGCTGCCCATAGAACCTCTCAATCTCACTCAAAATCTTAGGTGTCCCGGAAACGACGCTGCCACACTCGGTCTTCAGCTTCGACAGTTGGCTCTTTCTGGCAGACAGATCTCTAGCAAAGACTTTGGTACCCTGGTTCCGCTCGATCGCGTCTTTAATACGAGCAGTATTAAAGTTGCGTAAGTCCCGTCGCATACATTTGGAGATCTGTCTGTTCAGTTGCCTATATTCTGTCAAATTACTGAAGACTGCAGCTTCATATCCCGTCTGACAGCCATGAGACTAAGAGTGTGATCGGAGAATTTTTGTGTACTTCTGCGGCGGGTCTTGCAAAATTTAGCTCCGACCGCATGGACAGTTTCCACGAGCTTGTCATTCATATCGTCCACTGCATTGCAATCTTCTAGGCACTGAAAACGGTTTTGTAGCTCGAGCTGAAAGGTTCAGGAACTTTGGAACAGAGCACGAGGGGACGGAGCGTTGACTTCATTAGACGTGACCTCTCCAACTTAACGTTTAGGTTCAGTGTGCCTCTCACCATTCGGTGATCGCTGCCGGTTTTCACCCTCGCGATCACTGAGACATCACTGAACAGTTGTCGTCTGGTCGTCATGATGAAGTCAATCTCATTTTTTGTAGAACCGTCGGAGCTCGACCAGGTCCACTTCCTGTGGAGCCGCTTCTGGAAGAAAGAGTTCATCATAAAGAGTTCCTCTTTCTCCATGAGGTCGGCCAGCTGCTGGCCGCTTGGGTTCCGTTGCCCTATTCCGAAATTTCCTACTTTCAGCTCACCGTTCTCTCTTGTGCCTAGTTTTGCGTTGAAGTCTCCCATTAACACCGTATAGTGGGTTTTGGAGGAATGCATAGCTCTAGAGATATCCTCATACATTTAGGCATTCCATCCTAGTCCTCACGGGTGAAAACGCATCTGCATTTTGATTTGTAATAGAGGATAGATGTAGATGTCTATGGGCCTTAGCAACCACTTATCATCAGGTGGACTGTGTGCTCGTTTGTCACCCTTATCCTATAAAAAAAATCTCCTCATCGGGGTGTGCCGAGGTTGGTGCGTAAACTTGTATGACCTTCAGCGAATACCGTTTGGTGATTCTGAGTATAAGGTACGCAACCCTCATCGACACACCCTCAATCTTTACAACTTTGTTAACGAGAGACTTGTGGACGATAAATCCGACACCCTTTGGGACAGATGGTCGCCCTCCCGGTGATAGAACAAATTGCTGGATTCGAGGATTACCGTGTCCTCTCTTCGGACTTCGGATAATCCTATGACATTCCAGCGCAACTGTCTATCTCTTCTTCCAGCTCCAGGATCGTCTCGTCAGTCCTCAGGGTGCGTGCGTTATATGTTGCTAGGTCGAATCATCGTAGGAGGCAACCGAACCTCCACCGAAGATTCTTAGCACCCCTTGCCTCGCCGTCACCATCGTCGCCACCATAGCCAGGAATAGCGGGGCCGCCGGGGACGGGGCCGTCTCTTCGTTACTTTCATGGGGGTTATATTACCATAGTTGCCACGCTTGGCGAGCGGGTTGGCAACCGCAGTTTTTTTATTGTTGTTTTGCTGTTATCAGAAAGATGCTGCTGCCCATTCTCTGCCTCAGTTTCCCTCTGTCACCTTTTACGACACCCACGGGAAGATATGGAGTAGTGAGTATTCTTACCCGCCACTACACGGGGTAACAAATCCAACTAAGTCTAAAATGCTTGATCTAAGAATAGTTCGCGGCAGTTCAATAGTTAATTCGAACCAAAAACTTTTTTACTTTCCATTCATCCATCCGTGGTTATTATCTTTAAATATTAGAGTAACGAGCGAAACATTACGTTTATACAGCAGTTGTCGTACTGTAGACCCTATAATTATAATATATTAGAAATTTTAACAAGTTTTAAGTTCAAGAGGATTAATAGGCTCATTCTAGTCTGCTTATTCCATTTTCCGTCTTCTTCTAATATCAAATGTACACATTTTACCACTACAGAGAAACTCTTTATGGTATCTCCTCAATTTCAGGGAACTTCCTTGTAGCCTTAACCAGTAACGAAATCCTTATCTAGTATCGAAAAGCTCTTTCTGTGCAGTTTGATTCAATAGCCTTGTGGAAAGTAGTTACATCTATTTGCATTCTCCATCGCATATATCACGAGATCGTTTGGAATAATTCCAGCCGCCGAGTTTCACCGTCGTACATTGCGACTCAATTTGTAATTTCATCCAAGGAATCGCATAGAAATGAAGCACTATGTGCTCGTTAATTGCTTTATTATCTGTACCACGCGACTACATTGTCGAATTTGCTACTGCCTGTGGTATTTCAGAAACGATATGAGTCTTTCAAGAAAAGAGCCATTCTTTTCTTAAAACCGTCAATGCATTTGTGATTTCTCCGGTGTTATAAATTTTCATGGACAGCGACTACACGACCTAAATTCCTATTGCAAAAGCGGCGATCCATCAAGAACTTTTATACACAAAGTAACTGGATAATATATAGCCTGTTATTATAGTTATAGATTATTAATAACAATAATTAGCTTCAAAATCATGTTTTATTAGGAATCGAAACGTTCATGGCTCATGAACTCCTACAAACGCCCTCCCTCAGACATTCACGAATTAGTAACAATACAAATCCATAATGTTAAATCGTACGGAGTACATTATATATACCGGAAATCAATCGTCTTGTCACTGTATGAAGAAGCAATCAACATTCATTCGGTTTTTCTGCCGACTTCCAAAGAAGAGACGGTACTCAATTCGACTTTTTTTTTTAATGTAATATATAACCTCATAACTTTTTAATGGATGAACCGATTTCAATGATTCTTTTTTTATTTGAAAGCTGATACTTCTCATGTGGTCCCATATGAATTTTATCAAGGTTAGACCCATCGTTTTTGAGTTATTCTTAATAACTTATATTGAAGTCGGCTGTACAACATTTTTAATTTTTAATTATAAATTATTCATTCGTCATGGAGTGGGGGCAGTTCACAAGAACAACTTATCCTTTTCACAAATCGTTTCGATGCGTTCTATTAAACCATGATTGGGTTTAAAATCTCGACATCTTCTCTAAAGAGATTATAATAAGATTTCCAGATTTGTGTTTTATTAATAATACGAGTAAATCGAATAATGCCGGGTGTATGTGTAAACATATCGTTTTAACATATTGTAATAATTTATTTGTAAAATATCATGATTATAGTTAATAATATAACTATTTGTTTCAGGTTATCAATAGCTTTGGAGTTGGTTAACAATCCTCCAGTGTTCTTCTTGGATGAACCAACTAGCGGGCTAGATACCGTCACCACAGTCCAATGTGTGAAGCTTTTGCGACAACTGGCCAGGCAGGGCAGGACTGTTGTTTGTACGATACATCAGCCAACTGCCTCACTTCTAGAACTGTTTGATCAGGTATGTGACAACCAATAACAAATAAATTTTTCATACTTACATTCCGTAGGTGCTAGGATAATAAGCTAGAATGGTGTTTAATATAGTATGGCAAATATGAACTCTGCGTTCCACTCTAAACGGTATAGAAACTCAGTGTAATTAAAATGCACAAGGATTAGAAATAAACTTTCAACGAACAGGGAAGGGTCGCTCTCGCTGCTCCAGTGCATATTGGGAACTGCATGTCCTCTTAAACTTAAATTTTTACACAGTCACCGCTAATTATATGGTAAAACAGAAAAATCGCGACAAACTTTCTGTGATTCCAGCGCGATTGAATTCGAGTTACTCTTGTACTGCGAAATTCAAGGTCCCGCCCAGATACTGATCTGTCACGGGTCTTCACATTTATCGTGTTAGACTAAACAACATTACTCATACGTTATTATACCAATAAGACTCAGTAAATATTAATACATGTGTTAATACATGTGTGTATAGTTTCATATGAAATAGATTTATTAGACGCCAGTAGTGTGTTTATTGAACTGACCTTTATAAAGTAGGGCGACAGAAAAACGGTCATCACTGATAAGAAATGGAGTTTGATTCATGCTTCAAGGTTATTAACGATTAGCTTAGCGTTTTATTAATTACATTCGGAATCCATAAATCCTAGTAAGCAATATTTTTTAAAGTGTTTAGCAACACAGTCAATTGCCAGTTTGGGATTTCTCCCAAAAAAAAATTCCATTAAACAATAATACTTGGCAGATCGATTGGCGATCACATTACTAAACTTCTTGCAACTTTGGATCACGCCAGTCTTGACTTTTCATAGAAGACTTTTCACACAGTCCACTTCATGGAAAGTGAATACTGTAGTGTGGCCCATATACATTTATCCTTTGTTAAAAATAAAAGTGCAAACACTTCGGCACTTCAATGTACCGACTTGGTACCGCTTCAGGGCTTGTAGCACCACCCAAATTTCAGTGTAATCAAAACGTACATATACAAAAACAAATACAATTGATAAATGACGATATTTATAATAAGTAAATAGTCTAATATCGTAAATTATTGAAATCAACACATAATTTCGATAAAGTCACATAAAAACTAAGCTATGGAGAGGGCTATGCTTGGGGTTTCTCTGCGTGATAAACTTCGAAATGAGGATATCCGCAGTAGAACTAGAGTGACCGACATAGCTCAACGGATTAGTAAGCTGAAGTGGCAACAGGCTGCAGTGCCGGCCTGAGGCAAGTTTTAGGATGGAGCGAAACCCAATTATGGCGCCCCCTTGCTTGCCCCTAATATATCCCAGTTGTACGTGCACATGCAAGCATGAAACTGGGAAGATCTTGACAACATCTTAAGTGTATGTCTAATTTGTCGATTGAAAACGGCCATGCTCGTGGTATTTTAGGCACTGCACTCCTTACAGAATCTATAGGAACCCTTGATAAATAATGAAAAAACATAATTAAAAAGGAATTAAGGTACATTTATTTAAATAAATAATTTTTTAGAAATCATTAAATAAATCATAATAACAATAGATAATAAAACAAAATTAAGTCAACATTCATTAATGAGATCAATAAGCATAATCAACTTTAGAACTGGTTTTTATATGTTTACTAATTAATGTAACAGTGCTTATTAAAATCAAATTCTTCAGGTTTAGCCTACTGGCTCCTAATAATAATATAACTAACCCATTTAATGTCGGAAAAATTAAAACAATAGCATAATAATAGCAATTAGGACACCTGTATGTCCTTAAAACACTCAATGGGTTAATAATAAACTATTTAAATGGAGAAGAAATTTTAATTAAATCGCTGTTTACGCACTTTGCATTAACAAATTTTTATATGAACTCTTTATATGATAATGTCTGAGCTATATCATTTTCAATTAACAGCAAGGCTAGATCAGAAAGCTTATCTTCTGCGAGAGTCGACCTCAGCTATGTTTTACTTTGCTTAAGCTTGCTAAAACTGCGTTCATCTTTGGTTACCGTAATTGAAATAGTTACAAAAATCCGGAGAGCTGTCCAAATATTAGATATTTAACTATGAAATTGCCGTTCTGCAGTACTGGCCATTTCAAATCAAAATAATTATTAATGGGGTTGTTATAAATTAATTTGCTTAATTCCGCGTAAAGAAAGAAAATAATGTGTCCTGCCCAGCTTTAAGGGGACCTCCCACCCTCCCTCAACCGCGCGCACTATATCCGTCGCCGTCAATCCCAGCACCACCATCCCCAGCAACACCACACTAGGCACGACACACCACTCTCTAAAATACGACACGTGTTTCGCCTCTACACGAGGCATCCTCAGGGGAAGTAGACTCTGTGGAGGTTGGCCGCTAAGAATAATTTTTGTTTGGGTAAGAATTCTAATTTCAAATTACTTTCATTTTAAAAACATGGAATCGTTTTTTTCAAAATTAGTCTTTTCTTTATTGATAACCGTTATGTTTTATCTTTTTCGTCATCACGGATACGTTAAAATCCGAGTAATTATGGAAAATGAGTACCGTCGTGGCAGCAACGCGGCACAAGCGGCACGCAACATCAACGACGCTTACGGAGCGAATACTACAAACTAACGCACCGCCTGTTATTGGTTTGCCCGCTTCTGTTCTTGAAATTTCGACCTGAAAAATGAACTCCGTAATCGGCCGCAAACTATGAACGAATTAAAGGACAATGACGAATTAAAGGTGATTCTGGAAACTGATGATACTCAATGTACGGTTGAATTAGCAGCAGCTTTCCACGTTAGCATCAAAACAATTTTGGTCCATTTGCATCAAATTGGCAAGGCAAAGCTTAACTTATGATCGTCAGTGCGAAGTATGCATCGAGACGTGCTTTGCACTGCTTAGCAGGCACAAAAACGAAGGAATTTTGAACCACATTGTTATATGCAACGAAAAATGGATTCTGTTTGACAATCGTAAGTACTCAACAATTTGGTTGGATCCTGATTCAGCACCTAAATAATGGAGTAAGCGAAAACTTACCCCTAGAAAAGTGATGGTCACTGTTTGTTGGTCTAGCGCCGGTGTGATTCATCAGAGCTTCTTACCAAACAGGATAAGCATTAATGCAGATGTGTACTGTGAATAACTGAACACAATGATGGAGAAGCTCACACGTCTCCAAGTAGCTAGGTGGGAAGCTCCCGTCATCCGCCGTACTCAACAAACCTTGCGCCTACAGACTTCTACTTTTTCCAGAATTTAAATAACTTTTTGGCGGGAATAAAATTCAAAACCCGAGAGGCAGTACAAAATACCTTTGAAGATTTTGTTGCCTCCCCCTTCCAGCTGATTTTTTCAAGAAGGGCATAAACTGCTACTGCATTAGCAAAGATGCATCGATTAAATTCGAAAATAAAAAATATAAAAAAATACTTACGTTAACTTATTTCATAAAAAACGGCAATTTCATAGGTAAAGACCTAATATTAGGTAACGTATTTTTCCAATTATTTAATACTAAAAGCTAAAAGACTGCTTTTGGGTGACCTTTATCGATATGTAAAAACTTTTTCAAACCCATCATTTCTCATGAAAGCTCCAATCCCAAAATATCGCGATTAAGATCATGCGTTAATTTTTTCTCCAACTTTGAGCATATTCTTAAAATTTTCATCGGTCTTACTCGAATCATAGAGGAAACTCTATTCTATTCTATAAACGCCAAGTCTCATTAATTGTAAAAAGTCGTGTAAAGCATGTCTCTATTTAAGTTTATGGCGGTGTCTAACATTGGATAGAAAACATTTGTTCTGAATAACATTTCTGGATCCGGAATATATTTATATTTTTTTTCTTTATATATTTAGAGTCTAAAAGTATCCGAATTTGGGATCTTCCAAACCTTTAAAAATTTATAACTCCGAAAATATTAACTTTATCGTAAAAAGTCATGGAACTTTTTTTATTTGTATATATATTATATATCAAAGAATACAAAAAGAGGACGTGTCCAGTTTAATAATAACAATTCCTTGCAATTGAAAAAAATCGGTTTAAACAATATGGCACCGAATTGCCCCATGGCAACATGCATTTATATCATCAGCAGGACAACTTGAAGAGAATTGCATGAAAATTTTGAGGTAGAATAGTTTTGGTACTCATGCGCCGATTCCTCCTGGGCTATAAGAACATTTTCTTCTTTTTTCGTTCGCAGTTTATTTCAAACTCCGAGCTTATTTCAGCTTTTCAGCTGTATCTTTAGCTGTAATGAGAACCTTTGATAATTCTTCGTCTCTAGGTATATTCTTTTTTGTGCATCATTTTTGAAGCATCTGATAAATCTATGCGCTCTGCTTGCATGCATATGCTGACAATATTAACGTGTAATAAAACGTCGTACCAAATGTCTAAAGGCAGCAAAAACTCAAACTTCTTAAAATTGGCTGTAAGTGATTTAGCTTCCAAACTTGCCACGGGATCAGTTGTGTCGATACTCTTCTTCCAAGTCACTTTTTACTTCGGCGTACTGATACCGCACCGCTTGCTAGCTGTTGACTCTACTTTCGCATCTTGTTTGACACACCTTCTTTAAAGTTAAGCTCTTCACATGTTTCGAAATAACTTTCCATCTTTTTGTTGAGTTTGTAAAAAATACAAATAAGCGCTGAAGAATGCCGCGCTCGTCTCAACCAATAAGGCTGCGCACATATACCAACTAGCCACATGTTCGAAACCAAAATATTGAAAAGCGAGGAAATTTCTATCAATAAACTCAGGCACATGAGCAAAAAAGCGGAACAGAGACTAAGCATTTTTTATAGAATAGGTTGACAAACGAGCACACAGTCCACCGATGACAAGTGTTTGCTGTGATCCATAGACATCTACATTTCTCCTCAATAAAGAATAAAAATGCAGATGCGTCGTCACCCGTGAGGACTAAGATGGAATGCCTCCTTCCCAGTAAAATGGGTATGCGGTACTCTTGAAAGGCCGTAGTGTAGAGACACACACCATACGAAACACAGCAGTGTCAAGCTGCCATTTTACGCTGGTATTCTGTGAGAGCGTGGTCCTTCTCCGGTCGAGCTGACTCATCCGTGCTACAACTATACTACTAAAATAGGTCCAGCATGGCTCTACCACGCAAGCTTCTAAAGAGCGTGCAAAGTTGTTAACTAAATAAGCTAAAATATTGTACTTATCTATTATGAAGGTAGCTATGGTAATATAAAAAAATGACTAAGGCGGCTCATGGGACTTGGCGCCTGGAGCGGCCGCTCCGTTCGCCCTATGGTAGGGCCGGCCCTGAGAGGCCGGCCATATAGCTCGAAGAACCGACAACCGTTTGGGAAAAAAGGTTCTTGTGTGGCACCCTCGTGCCGGTAGGCGAAGTGTAGGGCATCCCCCCACTAGATGGGGTGACGTCGATGGATGCAGGTGGCTCAGGACCGTGCTTTGTGGCATTCCTTGGGGGAGGCTTATGCTCAGCATTGGACTTGTGAAGGGCTGTAATGATGATAATGTTGACATAAAAACAGCTGGATACTGGCGGCGTAAAGCATATACATACCATGCAACTATGGCAAATACCCGCTGTGAGGCAAACAAAACTTTTTTCAACAAGTGGACTTTTTGTAGGCTCCAATGAATGAACAACTGAACATAAAAACAGTAATTTGAATAATTATTAAAAATGATTAGTCATATAAAATAATGGTTCTATTATTTTATATGAGTACCTAGTTTTGTTTGAAAAACTTCACATACCGCGGGCTTTAATCCTTTGTCTTTAGCAGATATCATAGACTTTATTGTCTTGCAGTTTATTTTACCCTAAATGATTTATACTATTAAAAAATGTAGTCATAAGTACTGCCGACAGAAGTGAAAACTCAATGATATATGCGTACACAGACCGCTATACTAAGCGTTGCTAGTCTGGTACATGCTCGTGCTCATGCTCGACATGCTCGTGACGTCACGAGCATGTCGAGGTCATCGGTGACGCATACCTATAAGTTTTTCCTCTACTAGAAATCGCTCAACGCGACTAAATAAGTTTTCACTTAAATAATTGTAAAACAACTCTTAAGGATACAATCGTCAACCGCAGTGCTAAAGTTTATTATCCCCATAACTGCAGATTTGGTCATAGCTCGCCCTGAATTCGATAAAGATATAAAAGCCAACTGGCTAACAGCACTCACATCACAGAAACTAGATGATGCAGATGTGGTATGCGTCGGTGCGTCTTTGTACTCTTCTCGGTGTGTTAAAATTTACCTACAATCATATCTCTTCTCATTCATTCGAAGTAAACTTTTATTAAAAATGTCATTACCGCAATTAGAGAGCACGTCAAATCCATTATTATACCACGCGTACAACTACATTTATAATTAAGCAGTATTACTAGAATGGATGCTGTTATACATCATCGTAACAATAATTTGTAGCGTATCAATCTGTTAGACGTGACATACTGCGTGAAACCATTGATTGTACTGTGCGTTATTCCATTAAACGCAATTTGCATAATTGAGTTAATTGAACACTTTGGTCATAGTGCATCCGTTTCTCTCCTTGTTATGAATATGTAGATATTACTTGATTGCGATAAAAACTCTTTTTATTTTTTATTTTGTTAAATGGAGTAGGCCATAAAGGTAACACAGGTCTGTGACCTAGCACGGTTGCTAAAGATACCTAATATTATATGCAGTGAAGAGTGAAATTAAGTCTGAAAAAAGTTTTAGTGTGTTCAGACTTTACGTTTGAGCTAAGATAATATCGGTATTTATAGAAATAACTTCGAAGTAAAGTCTAACTCAACGAAATCGACGAAGTGATGAGATAAAAACAACAATTTAAAATGAATCGGTGGTTTCGGACGATGAATCGTCCGAAACCACCGTATTCATTTTAAATTGTTGTTTTTATGTTACTCTAATTATTTATAACAATTTTACAAATTTAGGCCGTCTTCTAGTTTTGAATAGCATTAATACATTTTCTATTAACGTAATTTCAAACTTATTTCGAATTTCTTAAACCTTATTTTTTATTTTTTCTGATTTTGCACCCTTCTCATTCGTTCACGATCTCATACCCTAGTTTTCTATTTCATATAATAATAACTTATTTACGAAATACAGTTTTCGATTTTTAAATATTTTTTTAAATTATTTACAATAAAATCAAGAACATAATGCGTGGAATAAAGCATCCATTATTTTTTTGACCTTAGCATAGCTTAATCTTAGCCCGATACAACTATAAATTCAGAAGGAAAGATTAGATATGCTAAGAAAATACTCAGCTAAGTTTTTCGTAAGTAAAATCTCAGCAAAGTCAAAATACGGTTTATAGATCTCAGCCACAGGATTCGCGTACACCTAATCCGTCATCGGCCGAAGTGTACACGTACAGTTAATGTCCTAGCTTTTAGCTACAGTCGACTCTCGTTAATTCAAACCTGCAATAATACGAACCTCTCTATAATTCAAAGTTGTCACGAGTTCCCTACAAAATCTCTTTATATTTGGAACTAAATCAATACATTTTTATGTACTTGGTAATTTGCACGAAAATATCATTGTTACCTAATAAAACGACGCGTTAATTCAAGCACTCGACAATTCAAAGTTGCATAAAGAAAGCGACAGAAAGATTGTAAGTACATTTTGAGACAAGTTAAAACTTGTAGGGTTGTGACAGCTATTTTACTGATTGACAAGGCATGGAGAGCTGTAACTCTCCTACCGATTCTCAACTGCTTCAAAAAATCCGGTATCATAAAAGAAGATCAGGAAAATCTTCCAATAATTATGGATGATGAAGAACCAGCAATAGAACGATAGAAAGACTAGATTATTAAAGATTAGATAGAAGATATTGATGTTTTAGGTTCACTAATCGATGCTGCCGAAATTTTATCTGCAGACAGACAGAAGAGACAAGACAAGACAGATACGAATGAAAAAAGCAACGATGAAGATGAGGACGATACATCAGAACCTTTGGCAGACGTGGCAGTTAAGGGAGCAAGAGCCTCATTCGATACCTTACAAAGCTTCTGTCTACAAAACGAAAGTGATGAAAAAGCATTTCAAGCACTTTTTCTCTTAAAAGAAGTTATTGAGCAATCCGAGCAGCAAAAATGTGCTTTGAAGCAAACCAGTATAACAGAGTTCTTTCGAAAGATTTATTAATTGACATTATGAAATGTACACGAAATGTAAATGTACCTCTAAACTTTTGTCATTGTTAAAGAATAGCAGTTAATAAATAATAATTGATCAACACTTAATAATTCGAAGTTTTATTTATTTTCTCTCAAAAATTTCGAACCATTTGATATTTCAAACACTCGATAATTCGTAATATTTTAAGAGTCCCTCGAGTTTCGAATTAACGAGAGTCGACTGTACTAGGTTGAGTCTGTGCAAATACCCAAAGTTAGAAAGCACCGCACAACCGGAAATGATACTCATATGCGAATACCTTTTAAAAGCTATGTAGATTTAATTTTTTTAAAGAGTGAGGTGAGGCTGAGGATTAAAATGGAAGGCCTCAGCATTATGCTGTTATTTTACGCTGGTATTACCGTGTAGTGGCGGTGTAAGAATTTTCACTACCCCATATCGTCCCGTGGGTAAGAGGCGACTGAAGGAAACTAAAACATAAGATGGGCAGCAGCAACTTCCTAACAACAACTGCGGTTGCCAACCCGCTTGCCAACCTATGGGGGTGGCTTATGTTCAGCAGTGGACTTTTATAGACTGTCATGGATGGATGCTGGGATGGATTCTGTGAGAGCGTGGTCCTGGCCCGGTCGAGCCGACCCATTCGTACCACAACTATAAAGGAAAGATGCAGGTGTCTAAAGCCCATAGCATCGACTTACTGTTCGGTGTATTGTGTGCTTGTTAGTCACCCTTACAAATATAGAAGAAAACATGTGTGCAGTTCACACGCGGTAGAAGTGAAAAGTGTCCTTAAAATAAAATGAAATATAAAATGAAAATATTTCACGGCAAATGATTTATTTAATAAGATCATTTTCAACCACCAGTGTGAAATTCATACTATCCATACTAATATTATAAATCCGAGAGTTTGTGCGTGTGTGCGTGTGCGTGTATGTTTGTTACCTCTGCACGCTCAAACGGCTTCACGGATTTGAATGAAATTTGGTACACAGATAGAATATAGATAGAATATAACCTGGAATAACACATAGGATTTAACTTTTTACCGCGGTAAAATAACTTATTCCCACGGGAAAACACGAAAACTTCGTCTTCAGTTGAAACTTCTGAGCGGAAATGTAAAGAAACAGATAGAATATGACCCGTAATAACATAAATAGGCTAATTTTTACCGCGGTAAAATAACTCATTCCCACTGGAAAAAAATTCGTCTTCAAGTGAAACTGCTGAGCAGTTACAATATGACCCGGAAAACACATTGACAAAGCTACTTTTTACCGCGGTAAAATACTCATTCCCATGGGTAAACATAAATACTTCGGCAGTAGGTGAAACTGCTGAGCAGAAATATAAAAATACAGAATATGACCGGGAAGAACACATTTTAAATTTTTTACCGCGGGAAAATATCTGATTTTCATTGGAAAGCACAATATTTAGTAAAAGTTATTCTTCTTCCGCGGGAAAACACGATATTTCCGACAGCAAATTGCCTTGATAAACTTTAGTTTAGCCATGTAAACTAGAGGGCGCTGTGAGTTTCTAAAACGCGGTATCGTTATGTTTTCCTCATTTGCATAAATATTTTCCAATTTTTAGTACAATTAAACTTGAAAAAAATCGACTCGTCGCGTTTTGTCTTTTTGAATTTCGTATTTCGTGAGTTTATTTTTTAACTAATTTGGCGATTGTTATGGTTTTCTAATTTTGCTTTCGTTTTGGTTTGGTTAAGTACGTATACCTAAGGTTGGTTTTTGGGATTTGGAATGGATAGATTCTGATTGTTTATTTAATAGTAAGTTAAGAGTATTTACTATTTAGGTTACATAAAAAATATTAGTAAGTAATCATTTCATTTAAGTGTGATTTAGTTGGTGTATTAATTAAGTTTAGGATAATTAGTGGGTTAGGTTGTCATTTCTTTTTATTTTTTACTTAAATAATGAGTGATTATGTAATAATATGAAAGCCCTCGCTATGTCCAAATTAACGGCCAACGCCTCCCCCTTGGACTCTACTCAATTTGTTTGCTCAATTGTTTGTTATTGAAGTACAAGTTAGTGTTGTAAGACTTACAATGTAAATAAATGTTTAATTGTTTTTATTTTTTACTTAAATAACAAGTGATTAAATAAAATTAGAGGTACTGCCCAAGACGTCGTAGTTTACAACAGATGGGTGGTCCCGTACTCACCGCTGCTTGCCAAAACATTTGATGCCCATATTAATGTCGAGTTTTGTAACTCGGTTCTGGCCATTAAGTACATTTGTAAATACATAAACAAGGGCAGTGATCAATATTCAGCTTGCTGCTGGCAAGGCAACGCTAATCTCGATCCGAGAGATGAAGTTCAGACGTTTAGAGCAGGTCGATATGTGAGCAGCAATAAAGCCGCATGGCGTATTTTAGGCTTGCCGATTAACGAAAGGTACCCCACTGTGACACATCTTGCGTTGCACCTTCGCTAACCATATGTTTATTTTACCGAGGCCAACATGCGCGAACGTGTATCAATACCGCCCAAGACCACTTTTACCGCATTTTTCCACCTATGCCAAACAGACGACTTTGCCAGAACTTTGCTCTACCCGAAACTGCCAAAATATTACACGTGGAATTCAACACAAAAGTAATGGAAGCGTCGGGTGCTGGGCACCCCCGTCGAAGGCTGGCATGGTGTAAATAGCGTCAGATGCCTTGGGCAGAATTTACAATGTGCACGTAACACAATTTGAGTGTTATTGTTTACGGTTATTGCTAAACCGCGTCAGGGGCCGGATTAGTTTTCAAGCCCTCAAATCAGTCGATGGACAAGAAAAAGCCACGTTTCGGGAAGCGTGTGAGGCGATGGGACTTCAGGAAGATGACGGCTACTGGGACCATACAATGGAGGACGCCGTTTTGTGCCAGTCAGCGGCTAAGTTAAGAGAGCTCTTTTCCATCGTGTTGAGCACCTGCGGACTCTCTAATCCTATGCAACTGTGGGAAAATATAAAGTTGTTTTATCGGAAGATATCGCACACAGGTACCAAGGGACACCACAAGCCAATGAAAACATATTTTTCAACGAAGCGCTCAAATCAATCGAGAACAAAGTTTTCGGAATGGTGGGAAAACTGTTGTCAGATTTTGGCAAGCCCGCCCCACAACGAACAAGCGAATTGTCTACTGATTTGCTTAGGGAGCAAAATTACGACACCGCTGCCTTGGGGGCTCAAGTAGCACAAACTGAACCCCAGCTCTTACCAGAGCAAAAACAAATTTTTAATATAATTGTGGATCGTGTGGAGAGCGGAGAAGGTGGTTTATATTTTTTGACGCACCAGGAGGCACAGGAAAAACATTCCTGTTGAATTTACTGTTAGCGCAGTTGCGCAAGGATAAGAATGTCACGCTAGCTGTTGCGTCTTCTGGTATAGCCGCGACCTTGCTAAGTGGAAGAAGAACTGTTCACTCGGTATTCAAGTTACCACTAAACCTCGCAAGTGAGGAAACACCAACTTGCAATATATGCAAAAGCAGTGGACGTGGCACTCTATTGCAGAAGTGCAAATTAATCGTGTGGGATAAGTGCACGATACCACATAAACGTGCGATTGAGGCGCTTGATCGTAGCTTGCAAGATATCCGCGGAAACCGCGTGTTGATGGGTGTAGTAGTCGTCTTGCTTGCAGGCGATTTCCGGCAGACGTTACCGGTTATTGAGCGAGGTACTGAGGCAGATGAGATGAACGCGTGCCTCAAGGCTTCGCCGTTGTGGGCAAAAGTAGAGAGAATGCATCTCACAACAAATATGAGAGTACATCTCTACAGTGATCATGAGTCTGGTGTTTTTGCTCAAAACCTCATCGATATTGGCGAAGCCACATGGCAACGGATGAGGACGGCCTGAAAAAGTTTGAGACCCGCTTTTGCAATATTGTAAGCTCTGAAGATAACCTAATCACTGAGGTTTTCCCAAACTTACAACAAAACATCGTCAATGAAGAATGGTTATGTAAAAGAGCAATTATGGCGCCTAAGTACGAATCGGTGGGAAAAATCAATAAAAAAATTCTTGATTTAGTAAATGGTGAGGTCACGACATATACTTCCATCGATACAGTTATGGCAAGTGACGACTCAACTACATATCCAGTGGAGTTTTTAAATTCATTGGAGCTGTCAGGTGTGCCGTCCCATAAGTTGAGCTAAAAATTGGAGTGCCTTCTATACTGATGAGAAACCTGGATGCACCAAGATTATGTAATGGCATCAGGTTACGAATTACTGAATTAAGAAGGCACATTGTGGTAGCTACAATCATCACAGGCGGGGCGAAAGGCGAGACTGTTTTGATTCCACGGATCCCTATCATCCCAACAAACTTGCCTTTCCAGTTCAGACGCTTACAGTTCCCTTTGAAAGTAGCCTTCTCTATTACGATAAACAAGAGCCAAGGACAAACACTGAAATTCGCCGGAATTCATTTGGGTACCCCTGTTTCTCACACGGGCAGCTCTACGTCGGTTGCTCACGCGTATCGAGGGCCAGAAATCTCTACATTTATGCAGAAAACAACAAGTAGAGAAATGTCGTTTATAGAGACGTTATTGCAGTAGAATTCTCGTGTTCTTACTGTCACAATTATTTTCCTGACTTTACCTATTTTTAGCACGCTTTTTTATGTTCCAGTGGGAAAATCCAAATCATTATATCGCGGGTGAAACCGCGGGGCGGAAAACTAGTATAAAATATACCCTTATAATGTGATTGGATTAAAATCTTCTAGTATTTGATTAACCTTTTGATTGATTTTTTATCTAATTAAAACTCATTGTTTTTTTTTATAGGATAAGGGTGACAAACGAGCACACAGTCCACCTGATGATGGTAAGTGGTTGCTGCGGCCCATAGACATTTACATCTATCCTCGTTTGCGAATGAAAATGCAGATGCGTTGTCACCCGTGAGGACTAAGATGGAATGCCTCATTTCCAGTAAAAAGGGCCTCCGGCCACCTGCACTCACCAAGCGAAACGCAGAGGTAAACCTCTACTTCACGCTGGTATTCTGTGAGGTCGTGGTACCACCCCGGTTCGAACCGGCCCATCCGTGCGACAGCAAAACCTGCCGCGTGGCTCTACCACTGTTAAAAATAAATAATACCAAGTAAGCTTAAAATGCTTATTACAAGTACTTAATGACCAAATTGCCATACAAGTAGAAAATAAAAGAATCATGACATTATATAGATATGATATAGAATTGCCGTCCCTATGTCCTAAAGCAATAGGCCACTGTCACTTTCAACTCTAACTTTTGCTAATTGATTATCTTCATCATTAGATGAAGATATATAATTATCTTCTTACTATTTATTTGTACTATTTATTTTTAGGTATACGTAATCGCCGATGGACGATGTATATACCAAGGTGACACAGAAGCCATGGTACCGCACTTACAAACTATGGGGCTACCTTGTCCCAGACACCACAACCCCGCTGATTTTAGTAAGTATTAGTAAACTGTATCGCTCATTGTTGTTTAATGTGTTTATGTAGAAAGTTGGGCATTTTTATAGTTATCAACATTTCAGCCATTATATTGCAGAGATACGACTCCGTGCCGATACATAATTATATAGATTTTTTCTAAATTTAAATTTACATTATACATTCTAGTACTTATGACGGGTAGGCTATTTACTTATGAAGGGTAGGTAAAGTTTCGGTTAAAAGTTACAGCCTACTCGTTACGTCACACTGCTGGGCACAAGCCTCCTCTCATTCTCATTTTTTAGGGCTAGGGAAAGTCCGCCGCCCTACCCCAATGCGTGGTGGTGGATTTCACATGTGATAGTTTTGACATTACCTCATAAGTATGCACGTACTTAGAAAAATCAAACAGATATTAAGTTATTATTGCAAAAGAATAGCAAAACATTAGCAAATAACAAAAGTTAAACATTAGGAAGTTAATGAGAGCTACTCAGTCTGTTATACTAATATTTTGTTATTGTTCTACTAATTACAATGTAGACGTTCAATTTTATGACATCATTAAAATATTTATAACGTGGTAAAGCCAAGCTGCAGCCACTAAGTATAGCTGCTGCATGAATGGATTGCCTAGACTGGGAACCGATATAAAACCAGCGTTAACAACAGAATAATGCTGCTGTGTTTTGTATGGCGAATGTAGACAACCGGAGATCCATTATAAAAAGCCATCACATTCTAGCCCTCAAGTATAACAACGCAATCTGCATTTTGATTATTAATCTATGCTACCATCGATGCTGTGGTCCATAGATATCTATATATCTATGGGCCACAGTATACACAAAAAATAGTTGAAATAAATTATTAAATGAATAAATTAGTTAATAATAATAATGATGATATATAATTTAATTTAACTTTACTTATGTTTCAGTAATTGAAATTACAGAAAATCCCCAAAATATAAATATGTTGTGCGAAGAAATCCAAAACGGAAAGCTGTACAAGTCTTCCAAGTTAGAGGTCCTTCCAATTGAACCCATAAACAACTTAGAACTCAAAATTTGCTATCAAGCGGGAGATGAAGCAGGAGAAACACAAATTGTTCTATCCAACGAACAATGTATTTACAAGGGGAACCAATACGATGGAGTGAGAAATTCACTGACATCACTTTCTAGTCAAGTTTCAAAGGGTAACTCCTCATCAGAATGGATGAGGGTTCAAAAATCTGACCCCAAATTGTACCCAACAACATATTTTGAGCAGTTCTCGATTTTGCTTAGAAGGATGATAAAACAAATATCAAGAAATCGGCAAGGTAAGTTTAAATAATAGTTAAGTAATTATTATTTAAGATCAACATATTTCGAAAACATCATGACAAAACAAATTAATACTAAAGTTTACTTAGGTACCTGTACACCGTTGTCAAGTGGAATGATTACAAAATTTTTAAATTATTTACCTTTATTTACTAACTCACCTAACGTTTTCTTACATAAATTCTATACATTCCTTAAATCGTTGTTTGACGACAATGTACACAATATCTTGTGTACAATATCGGTAAAGAATACCTTCCGTTTTATTTACTCACGTTAATTTGTTAACTGTTTTTTATATGCGATTTTAACGAAAGTCAAATACATAAACGCACAATACACACATAGATAAAATATTGCATTATTCATCTGAATTTCAGATAACAAAGTAAGAATGCAATATACCTTTATGTCAATTTTCAAATAAAATTATATATTAATAAATTCAAAGAGGGTCCCGCTGTAATAAAAGGTACCTCAATCACAGAAAGTGAAGGAAAACCTTGTTCTCTGTATGTTTTATTGTGCGTTCTTGAGTTTTCCCACCGAAGTATTGTTTTATGTGGGATGTAAAGGGAATAGAAAATAATAGAATTTTATAATGAGTCTTTATTGACCGTTCTACAACACCATTAACATGTGCAAAGGTATAAACAAGAACAGATAATAAAAGGTTTATATGCCTAAGGCCAACATTAATTATTTATTCTGTGCTAAGGCCGGCTAAAGCCTAAGTGGAGAGCTTTCGGCGGAGCGTATTTTTCAAGCGACTTCAAAAAGGAGATTTTCAATTCACCAGAATTTTTTTTTATGTATGTTCACCGATTACTCGAAGACGCCTGCAGCGATTTGGAAAAATCTTTTTTTGGTTTCAAAGGGTATACTTTCCAAGTGATCCCTTTTAAATTTTATCGAAACGGTTGAGCGGTTTTCAAAAGATCAATAATATTTTTATTTTTTTATATTGAAGCCGGTTGTATAAATTTTTAATTTACCACTTGTTATATAAAACTGAAGTGACAAACGAAATTATGATAGTAAGTGGCAGCTGTAGCCCATGGACACCGGCAGCCAAATTCAAACGAAGAAGGCCAAGAGGTATGCCTTACAGCTATTTTTTTATAGGGTAAGGGTGACAAACGAGCACACAGTCCACCTGATGGTAAGTGGTTGCTGCGGCCCATAGACATCTACATCTATCCTCTGTTACAGATCAAAATACTTGTAAAAAGCTTGTTGTTATACTGACTTTCGACACTCTTCCGACCGGAGTGCACGCACTGCTGTTGGGCGATAGAAACAGGTTAGAGGGTGGTATCTACCCAGACAAATTCCTAGGTGAAAAGGGATACGTCACCTTGTAATGTAAATTGGGGTGTTTGTCATTTACTCCGAAAGCCCCATCCAGCTGCACGCTTGTCACTGAGATTCTATTCTTAGATTAATGTTGTTCAAATCGTGTATTTGGAGACATAAGTGGAAAGTTAAGGAAGGTAATCATATTATATTTTACCTGATAATTAAATCATCAATTCCAGCCCTGTGGATCCAAACGATTCACCATATCATGTGCGGCGTGTTAATAGGACTGTGCTTCTTAAACATGGCGAACGACGGCACGCAGATGTTCAATCACTTGAAGATGTGCGTTGGTCTGGTCATATTCTTCGCCTATACCCAGATAATGGTGCCAGTTCTTGTCTGTGAGTATCCTATTTGCTTTTTTTTTGTCGTTTTTTTATCAATGTTTAGAACACTTTGTACCCAACAATAAATAAAATTAACTCTGTTGTTATCATAATTATAAATTGCAATTTATTATTTAAAAAATACTGGCAATATATTACATTGACTATTAACAATAAAAGTATACTTGTTAATCTCTTTAATTGAGCTTAAAATTCGTGTGCTATGAGAATCGGTATTACGAAAGCAGTAGAAATATGGATTCGAACTTATACCTTTTTAGTTTAAACAGTTGCTTCCCTTAAATATAATGTCACTGTTATTTGATCTTTAAATTAGTTTAAATTAAATTAATTAATTCTAGATATAGAGATTTTTAAGGTAGTATATATTATTAGTATATATTTATTTTGTATATAGTTTGGGTGAATTCGTTATTAAAATATCTCAATTATTAATTTGAAACAAAAATATTTTTTTTACAATCCGATTTCATTTCCTTATTTCGAAGTGATTATAATATAGTATTTTAAATTCAAGGGGTATTTTAAAAATGTGCGCATAATGCCGGTAATAACATATGAAACTGAGACGCTGTTCCCCACTGCTGACCGTTGAGAATATTTAAGATCGTCCCCTAGCTACCACAGCAACTCAGCTTTTATTATAAGACAAATTTAACACTCCTTTTCTGCGCTCATGATCCGTCTTTTTAGGCCCTCTTACCTACTTGAGCTGCGAAGTAGCAGTGCCATAATATATAAAAGCTGTGAAGCATTTTACCATAGTTCTCATAGTGACAACGAATCGTAATATCCAATAGCTCCAATAACCACTTACCATATTATTAATAAAGAAACCTGGCGTATTTAGAAGTATATATTCATACTTCTAAATTCATAGGTATTACACACTTGCTAAGAATCTCCGGTGGAAATTCGGTTGCCATCACTTCACTGAGAAAGAGGGACTCTTTATGATGAACTCTTTCTTCCAGAAGCGGCCCCACAGGAAGTGGACCTGGTCGCGCCCCGACGGTTCGACAAAAAATGAGACTGACTTCATTATGACGACTAGACGACAGCTGTTCAGTGATGTCTCAGTGATAGCGCGGGCGAAAACTGGTAGCGATCACCGAATGATTAGAGGCACTCTGAACCTAAACGTTAAGTTGTAGAGGTGTCGACTAATGAAGTCAACGCTCCGTCCCCCTCGTGCTCTAATCCAAAGTCCCGAAACCTTTCAGCTCGAGTTACAAACCCGTTTTCAGTGCCTAGAATATTGCAATGCAGTGGACCTTATAAATGACAAGCTCGTGGAAACTGTCCATGCGGTCGGAGCTAAGTTTTGTAAGACCCGCCGCAGAAGAATACAAAAACTTTCCGATCACGCTCTTAATCTCTTGGCTGTTAGACGGGATATGAAGCTGCAGTCTTCAGTAGATTTGTTAGTATACAGGCAACTGAACAGACAGATCTCCAAATGCATGCGGCAGGACTTACGCAACTTTAATACCGCTCGTATTGAAGAAGCGATCGAGCGGAACCAGGGCTCCAAAGTCTTTGCCAGAGATCTGTCTGCCAGAAAGTGCTAACTGTCGAAGCTGAAGACCGAATGTGGCAGCATCGTTTCCAAGACACCTGAAATTTGAGTGAGATTGAGAGGTTCTATGGGCAGCTGTACACGTCATCGTTGGAGCCACACCCAAGTGTGAGTAACGATCCAAGAGCAAGTCTTATCCGACACTATACCGATGACATTCCGGACGTCAGTCTGAGCGAGATTAGAATGGCTCTCCACCACCTTAAAAACGGCACGAGGATAGAATTACAGCGGAGCTTCTGAAAGCGGGTAGAAAACCGGTACTTAAAGTCATTCAGAAGCTCTTTAATTCCGTCCTTCATGGAGGCACTACTCCGGAGGCATGGAGCAGAAGTGCGGTGGTATTGTTCATCAAGAAAGGCGACAAAGCTCTCTCAAAGAACTACAGACCGATTTCCCTTCTGAGCCGCGTCTACGTGCTGTTTTCTAGAGTCATTACGAATCGTCTCGCATGCAGACTCTACAACTTCCAACCTCCCAAACATGTCTATGGTGCTAAAAGGGTTAAGCACCATAGACCATATACATACCCTTCGGCAAATTGTTCAGAAGACCGAAGAGTACAATCTGCCACTTTGTATTGCGTATGTGGACTATGAGAAAGCCTTTGATTCCGTCGAAATTTGGGCGGTGTTGGAGTCCCTCCAGCAGTGCCAAGTGAACTGTCGGTATATTGAAGTGCTGAAGTGTTTGTACAGTAGGGCTACGATGGCTAACTGAGTACAGAACCAGAGTACGAAACCTATCCAACTGCAGAGAGTTGTAAGACAGGGTGACGTAATATCCCCGAAAATCTTCACCGCTGCATAGGAAGACGTTTTCAAGCTGCTGGACTGGAAAGGATACGGTATTAACGTCAACGGCGAGTACATCACTTCGATTTGCCGACGATATAGTCCTTATGGCAGATTTGCTGGAGGGCCTAAGCACTATGCTCAATGACCTCAATAGTGTTTCCTAACGGATAGGTCTTAAGATGAACATAGAAAAAACAAAAATCATGTTTAACGTCCTTGTCACACCTATGCCGGTAGTTGTTGGGAGCACTAAGCTCGAAGTTGTTGACGAATATGTTTACCTGGGACAAATAGTCCGACTATATAAGTCCAATTTCGACCGAGAGGTCAATCGACGGATTCAACTCGACTGGGCAGTGTTCGGGAAATTACGATACATCTTCTCGTCAGGTATACCTCAAAACTTGAAAACGAGACTGTACAACCAGTGAGTGTTGCCAGTGATGACTTATTGAACTGAGACGTGGTCCTTCACTGCTGGCCGGATGAGGAAGATCAAGATCGCTCAGCGAGCTATGGAGAGGGCTATGCTCGGACTTTCTCTGCGTGATAAACTTAGAAATGAGGATATCCGCAGTAGAACCAGAGTGACCGACATAGCCCAACGGATTAGTAAGCTGAAGCGGCAACGCGCTGGCCATATAGCTCGAAGAACCGACAACCGATGGGGAAAAAAGGTTCTCGAGTGGCGGCCTCGTTCTGGCGGGCGAAGTGTAGGGCGTCTCCTCACTAGATGGAGTGACAACGTGGTAAGACATATGGGAAGTCGATGAATGCAGGTGGCTCAGGACCGTGATTTGTGGCCTATGTCCACAGTACAGACTTGTGAAGGACTGTAATGATGATGACACACTTGGGGATGTTGACCCAGTTTTATCGTTTAATTAATGGTTTGAAGTCGATTTTGATACGTAAAATGGAAACAATGAAACAAGTGCTTCAATGTTAATTTAAACCTCGAGTTATTATGTCTGTTAGGCGATTTGAGATCGTCATGATTTTCTGTTGGTTCAAGGTGCCGTCAAAACCTCCTAAAACTTTGCAATCAACATATTATGAAGAAGTTTTTACATAAATCTCTATATATGATATAATTTTTACACTGGCAAAAAACCGTACAAGTCGATAAAAGTAGTAGTAAAAAAATCGAAAAAATAATATAAATAAAAAAAATATAAAAAAGTAAGTAAAAAAATATTTGGACAGTTGTCATTTAATTCAATTTTGACTTAAATTAGTAAATGACTTTTAAGTTTATTATTGTTACCTAATCTTCATGCTCTAAAATTAATAATTAAAAGATAGCAGCTGCCAAAGTTATAAATTACAGCACTGCTATAGAAAGGATGTAAACAAGTTTAGGTGTGTGGGCAGTTAAATATTTGTCGTTCTACCATTCAGAGGAACTGACATTGATACTAGGAGACCGGATCCATTGAGAGAAGACCTGATTCTGAAGGATATTAAACGTGGTAGAGCCATGCTGCATTTATATTAATAGTAGGTATAGTTGTAGCACGAAAGAGTCGGTTCGAGCGGGAAAGGACCACGCTCTCACAGAATACCAGCGTAAAATGGCAGCTTAATGCTGCTGTGTTTCGTATGGTGAGTCGACAACCGGAGACCCTTTTTACTGGAAAAGAGGCATTCTATCTTAGTCCTCACGGCTGACAACGCATCTGCATTTTAATTCGCAAACGAAGAGAGATATAGATTTCTATGGGCCACAGCAACCATTTACCATCAGGTGGACTGTGTTCTCGTTTGTCACCCTTATCTTATAAAAAAAGATAAAGATGCACTGAACCACGGTATGACTACTTCTAAGCGAGCCAAGTACTAAGAATTCTAAAATTTACTTATGTTGGTCTGAAAAAAACATGTAATGGAGAAATAACGGGTGTACCAATTAATCTGTGGAAGGTCAGAAAAACACTTCAAGCTAGCTTCCGAGCGGCTTTGAGCACTTACATAAACTCGCGCTAAAATTCGCTCACAACAGTGGTTTGTGGACTCATGTGAAATGGTGTATGAAACCTGGATATTGGTAGCCTGGTATTGTAGGAATTATCGTCGTCGCGTGCTTTGAAAAGCAGGAAAAACCTATGCAGGGGCATGGTAGTATCTACAGTTTGTTCTGTATATTCAGAGTCGTTTGGAGACTTCTATAACGTGATTTAGGTTTCGGTTCGCTTATGTTCTTCTAACCAGTAGTATTTAAGCACGGGCTTATAGCCCGTGCTTAACTACTACTGTAACTAACACATTGTAATCGGATGGAAAGACAGATGCTGGAAAATTATTCCACTTCTTTACCGAAAGTATGTCGACAACAAAAAAATTGTGGAGACCGGCCGAGCTTCTAGTTGTCCGATGATTGAAGTTATAGGGATCAAGTTAAGTAATTCCTGTACACTTTCTCTGAAACATATAAATATACTAGTGATCGACCCTAGCTTCGCACTCCAGCTAATCGCCACCTACCGGTTCCAAAGAACCATCCAGGTGACCCCATAAGTACTCATTAAAAATTTTATCAAAATCGGTCTAGCCGTTTAGGAGGAGAATTACGAGCACACGCATACCGAAATTTTATATACATATGTATACAGTTAATTTTATATCTTGGCTTCCAGCGCCATTACAGCGCCGCCACAAAAACGATGTACCTAATAAAACTGTGATACGTTTTGATATCATAGCAGCTGCATTCGATTTATAAAAAATAAACATAAAGAAAGCCTTACCCTAGACCTAACGACGTTACTCTTTATCTCTGTGTACGGTACGCTAATGATTAAAGTGCTGAGCTAATGTTACCTAATGTCGCGTATAGAACGTACATTTATCTCTTGTGCATCTGACAACTTTCCAAAGTATTTTTTTTATAGGATAAGGTGACAAACGAGCACACAGTCCAACTGATGGTAAGTGGTCGCTGTGACCCATAGACATATACATCTATTCTCAATAAAGAATCAAAATGCAGATGCGCTGTCGACCGTGAGGACTAAGATGGAATGCCTATTTTCCAGTAAAAAGTGTCTCCGATTCCCTACACTCACCATACGAAACAGGCGTGTTAGCTGCTATTTTACGCAGGTATTCTGTGAGAGCGTGGGCCCTTCCCCGGTCGAGCCGCGACTCATTCGTGCTACTATACTGATATACCTAGCTACAGCATGGCTCTACCACGTATTAAAAAAAATTACGTAACTTTTTAAAATATCTGGAACTTGTCGAAGTGGTCGGCCATGACAGAACATCACATAAATATATTTGAAGATATATTTTTTAAAGAACTTCCCACAAACGTTTACGAAAATTAAATAATTTATAAAAAATATTATAATAAAATTTGCCATGTGACAAAAATCCAGGGATCAAGGTGAAATATATATCTACGTCAAAAATATCATTAAATGTAACAAAAAATAAGAGATCAAACTGAGGCCAACATTGAAAATATTAAAATCTCATCAATGGTAAACACTAACAATTTATGTGGCCTTTAATAGTTAACAATTGTCTCGCAACTTTTTTTTTGATTGTGCGATTATGAGGGGGAAGAATATTTTTTATTTCTAGTATAATTTACCGCGTTGACATCATAGTCTTCTTTCCTATAGTTTCTGACGCAAACATATCAAGGTTGGCTGATAAATGGGGGTATTCCCAGTAGTTTAGTACTCTGTGTTTGAGAATAATCATGAATTCTTAAACAATAATTTTGCTACGCTAAGACAGTGCGATTTACCATCTACCACCACGTGGTGTTGCAGTCAAGCACTGTTTTTACTATATAATATATATAATTAAAATGAAGTGTCTGTCTGTAATATCGAAATAACAGGTTTCTATAAGCTTCAGGGAATACTTTTATACTATTAAGGCTATTTTAAAAAATGGCTTAACCGATGTGGTAAAACTTTACGAACAGATAAAGAGAAATTCCAGGAGTGATGTAGGCTTTTTTATTCGCAAATCATGCGGATTTTTTCTTTATATGAAATCAAAACCTGATAAATAATATTTTTAGATAATCTCAGAAACTAAAAAATATATAAAAAAATGTTTCAAATAAAATAAATGTAAACTTGCACAATTTAACTTTTGCAAGTTTACACAAAAAACGTCCCTTATACTTCTTCCATCCTTAAAGTATTGACGCGAAATGGATTTTTATCATTACGGCAAAACTATGTGTGTTGTTAAAGAATAAGGTGATAAAACCTTTCGATGTTATATTACTAGATTTAAAATTTGAATGTTTTCTTATATTGCACGTAGCTTTCGAGATGATAACACAAACTAACCTTAAATTGTTTTTTACGATAATTGAACTACTGGCCCAAAGAAACACTGACATAGATCTGCAAGATTTTTAGGTTCTACGCCCAAGTCGCGGGTAAAAAAGAATAGAAAATATATCTCTTCCTACATCAGGAAATATTTGAACTATGTTACTATTATGTTATACGATCGAGTTGTTTTAACGTTTGCCAACGCACAAATGGCGGAAAAATTCGTCTTAAACCAACTTTCATTGCTGTCAGTAATTTTACAAAATAAAAAACTGAAAAAAAAAATCCTATGTTCATTCTAATATGGGAAAATACCTTCATAAAATGAACATAGGAATTTTTTTTCATGCATGTGATATGCAGGAAGTCAATGGATTTAGGTGGCTCGGGACCGTGCTTTTTGAAATTCCTTGGAGGAGGCCTATGTTCAGCAGTGGACTTGACAGCTGTAATGATGATGATGATGATTTTGTTACAGTACAAGCTCCATGAATAAATTACCTATTCTGTGGAGTATAGCTTGTGCTTGTTTCAGTAACTATTCTCTTGAATCAAAAAACTATAGTTACAGCCTATTTACGTCTCATTGCTGCGCACATGCTTCCTCTCATTATTTTTAGGAGTAAGGGTGACAAAATTCACAGAGTTCACTTCATTGTGAGTAGATCACAGCGTCCCCTTACCATGAAGTGTACTCCGTGTTTGAGTGGATAGACACCTTCACCTATCCCCAATTAAGAATCAAAACGCCGATGCGTTCTTACACCTGATAAATAAGATGAAATGTTCGTATCAGTAAAAAGGGTCTCCGGTCCTCATCTCTTATTATAAGAGACAGCAGCATGGATATAGTTCTTTCTAGGTCAAGCCAATCCATTTGTACTGCAGCTACTACATATTTTAACTTTAATTGAATGACTAATGACATCATAAAAAAATAAGTAGTAGTTAGCTATCACCTCTGAACCGGTGAATTGCCAAACCGGAAAAATCAGGGTTTTTTTTAATACTAGCAATGCTACTATCATTACATATAGTCCCTTAAACCACTCCAGGTAAGCTTAAAATGTTTGTGTTGGGAGTGGTCCGCGACAATAATCTAACGGTAGATTCGAAACCAATACTTTCGAGTTCGCGGTAACGAAATCGTTCGGTTAATTATGTACGTATAGGTGACGCTCAATAACGTTAGGCTAATTATGTACAACGTATTTGCTTATTATTAGTTCAGTCGATATACGTAACAACTGTTTATCTAGGTTACACAACTCGCTCTTGATCTATATAGATAAACCCGCAGTTACATGTTTATTAATTATATACCTACATTGCAATCTGGATACAGATGTAGGTATTCTGCTCCTCAAAAATAGGGCGGTAAATAGGCTGAAAACAGCATCCAGTAACAGATTTATTCGTACACGTTATAAATCTTCATATGTGCACGTTGAAAATTCGTTCATTAAAAAACTAAATATTATTTTCAGATCCGCAAGAAGTGAAACTTGTGAAGAAGGAGCATTTCAACGGCTGGTACAGTCTATCGCCTTACTATGCCGCTTTGACTGTCTCCAAGTTACCAGTTCAAGTGACGCTCAACATCGTATTTTGTACGATCGTGTATTTTATGGTGGGAGTGCCATTTCGAACGGCCAGGTTCATTTGCTTCTGCCTCATAGGTAACGTCGTTTCACTGGCCTCTGAAGGACTGGGTATGGCCATTGGATCCATGTTTAGTGTCAGGGTAAGTTAATAATGAATTAGTATAGTTTGACTTATGTAGTCAACAGATAGTTACTTTATTATCGCGTATGTATGTCAGACAGAGTATTCGATTACCTAGTCCTGGCTTTGAATCCCAGCCGGAACTAACATACGTGCAAAAACGTATAAAAAGCGCGCTGAATGTTATACGTGGTAGAGCCATGCTGCAGCTATATTAGTAGTATAGTTGTAGCACGAATGGGTCAGCTCGCCCGGGGAAGGACCACGTTCTCACAGAATACCAGCGTAAAATGGCAGCTTGACACTGCTGTTTCGTATGGTGAGTGTAGAGAACCGGAGACCCATTTTCCTGGAAAAGAGGCATTCCATCTTAATCCTCACGGGTGACGACGCATATGCATTTTGATTCTTTATTGAGGATAAATGTAGATGTCTAAGGGTCACAGCAACCACTTACCATCAGCTGGACTGTGTGCTCGTTTGTCACCACATCCTATAAAGAAAAGAAAAATAATGTTAGTCAATGATCACACCTCCAGCTCTGGTCAACCGCATCCCATGCTTTTCTGCTCAGCAAGGTTAGCCAGGTTGAATGGAAAGTGGATGGTTAGTATAGGAGTGCAGGGAGCCTAAGTATAGTTCTATCGACTGTGTGAGAGATGATATGCGTAAGAAATACAATGTCGACCCCAAATAATATGGGATATAGACGGGAAGATTACGTTAATGCTAATAAAAAAACTGTAAAAAGGAGTGTGAATAACATAGTAATGACCTTCAGACCGAATTTCGGTCACGGCGGTAAGTCTTAGTTCTTAGAGACCAGCCATTCCCGCGGCACTGGATTGTAGTGTCCGAGTGTATGCACAGGTGCGCTCTCTATACCCTCACTCTTATAGTCCGATAGGACGGTATGATCCAAGAGATATCAGACGTAGGACTAACGGCTTTGCGTGCTTTCCCAAGCACAGGGGTGAAACAACCAACCAAGGCAACTTCCTGACTCTGGGCTGCTACTGAGAATTTCTTGACAGAAAAACTCAATAATGATTTTTTTGCCCCGACCTGGGATTCGAACTCGGGACCTCATGATCAGCAGGCGCGTTTACCACCACTACACTAGACACACTGAGTCACATCAAGACCGTAGCCAGAAAATAATTTCGGTGGGGGGGGGGGGGGGTGATTTTGTGAATATATATTATTTTATTATTTTAATGCTTTTGTAATAAATATATATATATTTATTACAAAAGCATTACAGAAATATTAACACCTTATTACAAAATTAAATTTAGTCTTCTAGCTTTCTTTGCAGCGACCAAATCAATTAACTCCTCGGTGTCGGTCAATTCTGCATGGATTGACATTAACGCCAAACCGTTTAGTCTTTCCTCGCCTGTGGAGTTTCTCAAAAAAGTTTTGAGGCGTTTCAGAGAAGATATCCTCTCAGGAGTACATGTAGAAACAGGCAGTGTCGCCAAGATCTTTAAAAGTTTGTGAATGTTGGGAAATAAGGCCTGGTTGCATTCTCCGAGAGCTGCAATAGCACATGTTGATCGATCTAGTTCAGATTCTTCCACCCATTTTATCCGCCATATGTCTAATTCAGCTTTTTTAAACAAAGTCCCATGCCAAATATTTTTTATAGAGCTAAAAGTGGTTTTCTTGATAATTTTGATTAATTTGTTCTTTGCAACACACAGTCGGAATTAAAATGTTGAGAGATGATAATGTGGCTTTATGATTTTGGAATCTCGACTGAAACTGATCAATGAAATCATCCAAAAGTGAAATCATTATAGTAATTCTAAAATAAGTTTCAGGATCTTTTGTGTTGTAGTTTGCCCTATGCTCTTGGCGTGATGTTATTAGCGGAATTCCATTTCCTCGTTTACAGTACTGAGCAAATTCTGTGCATTCTTGAAAAGTTCAGCAAATTTTGAATCAATATTTTGGCGAACATCTTCAATAGTCTTTATAATTAAATCGACATGTTGTAAAGCTGCTGCCAAATGGCATACGGGGGATTGAAGTATTTTGCATAGTGTCAGTGTGTACGGGGACAACATTCCTAAGCAACATAAGCTTATAACAAAATCACTTGAAATGATTGATCTCAGAAAAGAATTAGCCTTTCACGATGTTTCAGAATCCATGTCAGTGCTTAAGTCGTTTAGTGTATCAACGATAGCTTTATAAATTTCTTTAAATCTTAAGAACCCGCTGGGCAGAAAATCATGACCCGCACATTGCCGTAAGATTTTTTCCATTGTGTTTCAGGGAAGCTTTTTTTCGATATTATCTTTTATACACTTGGTTCGTTTTGCCGAGGACTTGATAAAATTTCCAACCGATTTTATAACTCGAATAGTATTTCGAATAGGCTGAACCTGGCAAGAATGACATAGAGCTAAATTCAATGAATGTGAGCTGCAATGAACGGCTTCTGGAGGTGACTCACGAATTACTGCCTGCACACCTTTAAAACTTCCTTTCATCGAAGAAGCTCCATCATATCCTTGTCCGACTAAATATTCGCAATCTACTCCCAAAGATTTTAATTCAGATAAAATTACATTAGCTAAATATCTTCCTTTTGAATTCTCAACTATTACAATAATTAAAAAATTTTCACGCAAGATAAACCCATTATCTGTTGGTTCGGCATATCTTAGATAAATAGACATCTGTTCTTGTCGTGAAACATCAGTAGTTTCGTCAACAAGGATTGAAAAAAAGAATCGCAGAATTTAATCGTTGCACAATTTTTTCTGGATTACTTCACCACAAATTGCAATAAGTTCATTTTGTATGGTCGGGCTTAGGTAGGTAGCGTTCAACGTCATATTTTCTGTGTGCTTTATTAGATTTGAGTCTCCATATCTGCTTCTCATCCGTAAGATAGCACGAAAGTTTCCATCCTTTATTTCTGGCTCAGCA
Organism: Parnassius glacialis; assembly: GCA_033319125.1. Lineage (NCBI taxonomy): Eukaryota > Metazoa > Arthropoda > Insecta > Lepidoptera > Papilionidae > Parnassius > Parnassius glacialis. The sequence goes on along the minus strand of JAVANC010000018.1, from coordinate 16,122,152 downwards.
TCATAGATTTTTATTGGAACTGAGTCGCACGTATCTCTCAGTGTCAATTCCTGACGTCCACATAATGTAATTGTTCCAATAATCAGAATGAGCCGTTTTAGATTTTCAGCTATTTGCGCTAGATATCCGCTATTAATCTGACTATGACTGATATTTGGTTGAGATTTATTATACACCTTCATAAAATTATCAGCCAATAATACAGAAGATTTGTGGTACTGGCTTTCACTGTGATGTTTGAAATCATGTACAGCATCTTTCCATTTAGTGAGCGACTGAGTAACTAAGTATTTCAACTGCTGATGAGAGCCTTTAGCTGCGCTATCTCTGGCAAAGAACATACAATATTTGCATAAAGCACCTTGTTGTCCCTGTACTCTTGTAAACCAACCACGATAACCGTTCAAACCATTGCATTTAAAATTTTAGCTTTCTTTTATCGTCACTTACTGGAAACTTGAATGTCTTTTCTGGCATCTAAGGAGATTTCAACAATCTGTACTTTAAATCATCATCAACATTGATATTTGATCCCGTATCTAAAATATGCTGAGAAATGTCATCCACAGTCCCAGGAACGGCAGCAGAAGTACCAGAACTACTTGTAGCAGTATCACTGTCGAAAACACTTGAACCTTCACTACCAGTACCAGATTTAGATGTTTTTAAATAAATATTTAAATAATGTATTTTCTTGCGTTCTGCATGCGTTTGCCATTTCAAATGTTGAACCGACCTGTAACAATTAAAAAAAGAGCCAAGTATTAATTCCATATGTACACAAATATTTACTTCGGTAAAGATTTAAAAGAATATGAATACGAGTAGTTAGTCTACTCTTCCTTTTAATTTTAATTACAAAAATTATAACATCACTTACTTAAATATTAATTCATAACACTATTATTTCACACACTGCACTATTACTTCGCTTATATCGCCTTAGTCGCAATGGATCACTTTCCACGGCAGAACTGCCTCTGTTTTTTTTTGCGCCCAGATGCAATGGAAAGGGCTACCCTTCGGGAAGCAAGGAAGGGAGGTGGAGAATGCTCTAAGCATACCACGACAGCCGGCTTTCGTGGTTATGTGGGACTCACTGCGACTAACCTAAGTGCCTACCCAATAAACACCACCTGTGAGACTGCCATTGGCTTTTGTGGCCTTTCTGCCGAATCGAAAGCGACCCTCTTTAGGGAAAAGGGGGCGCAGCTAGGGAAAAGGGGGCGCAGCAGTCTCTCCGTGCTCCGGGCTCCCTTTTAAGTATCGTCGTGCGAATGCCAAGCGAGAATAAAGTTATACATAATAAAAGTAACAGTAGGTAGAGAATTTTGTTTGTAGTGATTAACTATTACGTTGTGTAATATTATTTTTTTATTACGGGGGGATCAATCCCCTTGATCTTCACCCCCCCCCCCCCTCCTGGCTAAGGCCTTGAGTCACATTACTGTCACGTGAATTAGTTTTAAGTGTGTTAACGTTAGTGTCATTCATTTTTTCACGCTTTATATTGACTATGAATTTACGTACGACCGGGCTGAAGTTGACTTTCCGAGACACTAGTACTATGGACATGTGCCACTTCATATTCTCTCCTAAGATTGCTTATGGAAACAGTTTGTTTGTCTGTATCGATTATAGAATAAATTAAAACATGAAAACATTATTAATATAATTAAAATATCTTTATGTATTTCAATAAACCAATTGTATCTAATAAATATTCACGATAAACAGTTCAAATACATAGTAAATACACGATGTTGGGAGGGGGGCGGGGCAATAAATTCTTTTAGTAACCCCAAAATAATATAACTTCAAATCTATACATATAATAAAAATGTAAATAGCAGACGTCTGTACATTTTATATTTTTGTAATAAAAGTGATTGAGAGATACTAAAAATAAGTAATTAAATACATTTCTACCGTTTTTTAGAATTGTCTGTCTGTCTGTCTGTTTGTTTGTTAACGTATCACATATAAAGTACTAATTTATATCATGAGTTTAAGGATTTTATTAAGGAAATTATAAAGTGTATCTTCAGGTTACATTTAGTCTTTATTTCATTAAAATCAGTTCATTCCATCAAAAGTTATGATAAATATTCTGAAGTATGGGTACGAGGTATATGTACGAATTTGTCCAACGGTGGCGTTGATTGAGTCATCAAGTGCATTTTAAACTAATATATTATAAATCATAATTAAATGATGTTCTATAATGATATAATTATATCTAAAACGCAGTAAACAAAAGTATTAAAGAAAAAAAGAACGTAATAAGTATATACAAAAATATATTAATCTTATTATCTAAGTCTAAAGTACAATAGTTAACTAATTTCATCGATAGATGGCGGTGTTTTTATGTAGATGAGTTTTCATATTTGCTGCTAATCTTTATATTAATCGTTGTTCTACTGCGTGTTGACAAACTCAATTATTCTTTACCGCCGAGTAATCTAATTGGTAAATAAAATTTTAAAAGAGCTATTAGCAATTTCGTTGGTTTCGGCTAGGATCAAACTTTCTTTTATGCTTACTATAAACGCACTGATTTATAAGTGTTTTTATGTTTTATATAATGTATCAATTGCGTCAATTAATCTCTTTTATTTTTAGAATTGATGTTAACAGCGCCATCTCTCTTTAAATCTATACATAAAATAAACATGGTGCTAACATGTTGTGTCTGTACATAGTACATTGTATAGTAGATATGTTTGTGACTAAAATCATTATGGGGACTGAAAATCATTAAATAAGTACATTTATATATCTTTTAGAATTGTCTGTCTGTCGGTCTGTCTGCTTGATTATGAACGCATAACGTTTTGAGTAAACATCTTTTTTGCAAAGAAGTCGTTAAGAAAATCATAAAGCGTATATTCGAGTTCATTTTTATCTTTGTTTTATTAAAATTGGTTAATTCTATCGAAAGTTATGATTCTTATTTTGAAATCTAGGTTCGAATCTGTTTAAAGGCGCCATAAAACTCAGAAATAGTAATAAAAAGATTCGTGTGTAAAAAACGTTTTATTATAATATACTTAAAACACAGTAAACAAAAAATATGTTTTCCTTAAATTAAAAAAAGGATCTTTTCTCACAAAGAACGTAATAGATCGCGTTGTATAAATTACAACTTTTTCTGAATTGCGGTGGCGCCCCTTTTTCCTAAAGGGGTCGCTTCCGATTCGGTAGGAAGGCCATAATGGCCAACGCCAGTCCCACAGGTGGTGTTTAGTGGGTAGGCACTTCTTCAAAGTGAGTCCCACATAACCACGCAGCCGGCTGCCGTGGTATGCTATGAGCATTCACCACCTCCCTCCCCCGCTTCCAAAGGATAGCCTCGCCGCTTTGGGCGCAAAAGAAAAAAAAAAGAATTGCGGTGTTAAGATTTTCCGCTTTTTTTAATCGTATTGAGACTCAGTGAAGAAATTTGTATCCATGAGTACGATGAAGTTGAAAGAGCCGTGTAAGCTAACAGCACAAACATCACCAGAAACCAGAAAAGAAACACGCCCACCCAAGCTATGCAACGAAACTCGATTAAAAACTAACAAAATTGCAACAAAATGTCGTGATATTGTTTTTATACCCAGAATCCCTCTAATTCCAAATAACTTTCCTTTCAGTTTTAAGCGTGTTCAGTTCCCAGTCAGCGTGTGTTATGCGACGACCGTAAATAAAGCGCAAGCACAAACTTTACGCGTTCTAGGAGTGGACCTCAGTACTAAGTACTAACTGTTTTGCACATGGCCAACTCTATGTTGTTTTTTCCCGCGTTAGTAGGCCCCATAACTTATTTGTGTACCTACGCCCCGGCCGTATGACTTCTAACGTCGTTTACACAGAAGCTCTATCATAAACGACTTAGAACTTTGAGGATAACGATTTATTTGTTACCACTTATTGACACAGTAATGATATAAATCGTTTAATATTCTCTTAACTAAACGTCAAATTCTTTAAGTAAAACCCATATACGCGAGCTACACCGCGGGCACAGCTAGTTTTTAATAAAATCTTTAATTTACATCAGCATAATCACTGTATTTATAATGCAAAAAATTTATCAAAAAATGCAAAAAATTTACACACCAATGAACCATAAAAATATAAAATAAAATCGAATCATCGATAATAACGATAATCGATTATTTACGTAATAGTAACCGAGGGATATGCGTATACGCATCTCTAATTTCAGCGGAGTTAGAGTTTCACTAGACATAGATCTTTTAAACATGGTTGACGTGCGTTTCGTTGCCACGACTTTATGTCTACTTGATATTTATAGACTCACAAATATATATTTGGGGGGTGTGGAGCTCCCACTAGTTGGAGCGATGACCTGGTAAGATATGCAGGAAGTAGATGGATGTAGTAGATACTGGTTTGAGTTATTCCTGCATTCCTTGGAGGAGGCCTATGTTCAGCAGTGGACGGAAGGGCTGTAATGATGATGATGTTGAAATATTTATTTAAAACTTATTTATAGAAACTAATATCACGGGATCTCCTTGATAAAGTTCTACAAAAAATAGTGGATTCGTTGTTCCCCCAATCCATCACAGTAGGTAGATATTTTTTTTAATTATTTCATAAGAAAAATAAAGCTTAAAACTTCACGGTTCAAGCGAATAATGACGAGTATGTAAACACCGATACGAGCAATCCTTTTACTCGTGTCAAAAAATCGACATCGAGTGAAGAACAGGCGAATACTCTGGCCGAGAAGCGAATGCACCCGAACAAAGCGAGTATCAGAAACAGAAACATCTAATTTTGACGGCTACGTGGCGCAGTGGCTTAGCAATGAGTTGCTGCGCTGGGGGCCGCGGGTTCAAATCCCGCACGGAACAAGTATTTGTATGGCCTACAAATAATTGTTCCGGGTCTGGATGTTTGTCCTTGTGCAATCTGTGTTTATAAACTGCCTCCACAATACAGGAGAAAATCCTAGTGTGGGGGTAACGTTTTTTATACGAAGAAAAAAAACATTACATAAAAACTATATCTGCGCTCGTGACTGACTCAGCTCGGTTAAGATAGAACTCGCGGACTTTATGTATGAATGTAATGGACTTTTGTAATAAAATTTTCACCCTCTTCCAGACGTCTGAATAATCTAAATTCTTGCAGATGCATTAAAAATCAATTACAATACAATAATTTCAAGACTATGTCCAACGCATACTAATTAAGTTTTCTCAAATCTAATATTATTAGTGTTATTATTTTATATGTATATATAAATATATATATGTGTTATTTTATCATCATAATTATCGCAGCTCTTCACAAGTCCACTGCCAAACATAGGCCTCACCCAAGGAATGCCACAAAGCACGGTCCTGAGCCACCTGCATCCATCGACTTCCTGCATCTTACCAGGTCGTCACTACATCTAGTGGGGGATCGCTCTACACTTCTCCTACCCGTACGAGGTTGCCAATCGAGAACCTTTTTTCGATTTTTCCTCATCGGTTGTCGGTTCATCGAGCTATATGGCCGGCCCATTGCCACTTCAGCATACTAATCCGTTGGGCTATGTCGGTCACTCTGGTTCTACTGCGGATATCCTCATTTCTAAGTTTATCACGCAGAGAAACCCCGAGCATAGTTATGCTGCTTTCCATAGCTCGCTGAGCCACCTTGAGCTTCCTCATACGGCCAGCAGTATAGTACCACATCTCAGTCCATAGGTAAATCGCTCGCACTGGTTGTACAGTCTCGTTTTCAATTTTATAAGGATAAGAATGCATGGACATAATGATCATCCTTAAGTTTTTTTTTTACTTATGTATGTAGGTATTTTAAAAGGTTATATTGTGACTTGCGATAAAATAGTCTACTTGTGAGTTTCTTGCTGCTTCTCACAAGATTCCCGCAGTAGGGACTTGTTGAAGCGATGGTGTAGCTTTCTTGATATTCAAAAATGCTTTGTAAAAGTTAATTTTGAATAAAAATATTTGACTACGACAATGACTGTAACATAATGAACCTGTACGAACGAAGTCATTCAGTCGTTCAGACGCGCTGCACGCGGAACGAAGGCAAGGCACCTTTCATATAGAGCTTTGCCCTTTATACTGATGTGTTTCGCCGCTTTGAAGGACACAGACAGTTGCATTGACCTTGCGACAGACGTTTGTAAAATATACCAATATTGTTTTTTTATCCCAGCACGGTGACAAACGAGCACACAGTCCACCTGATGATAAACGGATGCTGTTACCTATACATTCTTAGGAAACTAGTTTGTTGAGCTAAGTCAGTGCGCTTTACTTCACCATCAGGTGGGATGGTAGTCAAGCACTGGCTTAGAATAGTTAAAAAAGACATACAAACAATATTATTCCGTTAGCTGCCGTGTCAGTCACTTTGTACAGATTACTGCATATAAAACATGATTGACGGCAGTGTAAGTGTTAAACTGCTATATTACGCTTTTATTCTGTGAGAACGTGGCCCTTATACAATTGAACCGTTTCATTCGTGCTGCAGCTATAACACTTAATTTATATTTCAGAACGGTTGCGCCATTGGACCAGCAGCAATCGCTCCATTCCTAGGCCTGGCTATCTACGGTTTCGACTTCGCTCACCGCATCCCCTTGTTAATGAACATCCTAATGAAGACTTCATTCATCCGCTGCGGCGTGGTCGCCATGATTCTGACCATTTTCGGCTTCGGCAGGGCTCCCTTAGACTGCAAGGATGTCTACTGCCATTACGCGAAACCAGACGTTTTATTAAACTACTTGGATATAGAAAAGAACTCGGTCTGGTTTGAAATCGGTATTATGGTCACATTAATGGTCATCTTCAGGTCACTATGCTATATGGGTTTAAAATGGAGATTTGCCACATGATTTCATTTCGAAACGCAAAACAAATTTTGTGATATATCTTATCTCTATAGATGCTTCGGCAGTACTAAGTGAAATGTGATAAATTAAGACTAAATAACTTAGACACCAATTACATTGGTTTTAATATTTACGTCGAAGTTACGCACTGTTAGCCAAAGATACAACTTGAAGTATCGATACTATGACTGATTTGTGTAAATGTACTCTAAGTAATAAATATTGGTGTAAACACAGGACAATAAATAGTTGTGTTGCGTAAGCAAATTATTTAATATTCTGAATTGAATGTTATATTTCGCAATAACGATGATCGTTAACTGTTAAAAAATATGCCGAGGTTTTAATTAATTATTTCAAAAGAAAAGATGGATACAAGTTTTATTTATATCATTTGACAAAGTTGTTCTATAAGTAAACTCTTAAATAAAAAAAATTGTTTATGTGTATACTTGAACGTGATGGTACCTGGCAGAATAGAATGCAGTGGGTAGTGTAGGCTAAAATTGTATATAAGTAATGGAAGGGTTAATCAATATTACTTAATTTATAAAACGTGTATTTATTTCGTAACTATAATTACTTGGCGGAAGTTGACGGAAAATATTTAAGTTACAGACAACCTACTTTGTAAGGCTCATATTTACGCAGAAATTGAGTGTGTTTATGATTATATATTATATTAATAATTCAACTCACGTTTACAACGGGCACCACTACTGCGAAAAATATAATATTGATAAAAATCTATTTCAAATATTTCACTATTTACAGAAGGAACTTTAGCAGAAGCAAGTGCAATTTCCGTCGTATAAAATCTTTTAAGCAGCATTACAAATTGCAGCACATAAGTCTAGCGCTTAACGAAACGTGGAGGGGACGTGCACGAATGCGACAGGAGAGCCAATCAGCGCGTGTGAAAGATATGCACGAGCTAATCAGCGCGACTTATGCGCAATAACGGTCATCGCTAGACTCTCGTGCCACGACTTTATAGTACTTAACTTGTCAAATACCTTGTGTCCTAAATAAGCGAGGGAAAACGACAAATCGCGCCGAGACAGTCTACACTTGGTATACGTCATTAATAATAAATTTTTCGAATTGTCGCAATTCGACATGTCGATCCATAATTGCGACAACAATAACAATGCGGCAACATTGCCTAAGTGTGGATACAATTTTTTTGTTTGATATTCTCGCACTGTATCGCGTCGGTATTTTTTTCGTCGCTCACCTAAGACGTATAATCGATATATAAATACATATCATTTAATAAAATATATAATTATTAATCATCAGAATACTCAGTGATATATGTTTTAATAATATTTCCATTTATATTCTTCGACAATAGCAAAGTTTTAACAAAAATAGAAGTGGTGTTGTTACTAACGAAAATAATAAATACAAAATAAGTTTTTGTACTTTTGTAATAAAACAGGTATTATAGAGTGTATTTTGTTTTATTTCATGTAATATACAATATGTATGTTGTACATAAAAAATATTTTAAGAAAGAACACTATGTACATCACTGTTCTTAAAGTGAATATGTTACATGTTACATTCATTTTCTACCACTACCTTTATCTCTCCGTTTTTTAATGTGTTTCTTAGTTTTTGTTTTTCTTTTCTCGGCCTTTTCCTCTTTGATAGCTTTTTTTCTTGCTTTCTTACTATCGGGTGACTCATCTCTTGGACGTGCACTGTTTTTAAATTTAGTTTCTGGAATATAAAATGTAAAGGTTATACACTGTACAATGCATTACAACAACTGCACTACCATGAAATATAATACACTACACTACACTAAAATGATTTTAAATAAAATCAGATTTTTAGTATTTAATTAGGAAAATAGGAAGTCATCTATTTACTTGACATTAAGTACTTCATCCCTATTTTTCACCATCATTATCATCCATCTATTAGGGGTGGAGGTTTTTTTCAGATTTATTTAAATTAGACCAACCCTGAAGCATAATTATTAAAAAAAGAATAATTCAAATTGGTTCAGCCGCTTCCAAGGAATAGGTGCACATTTTTTTCGAATTTGGTTTAAAATATAAAAACCTCAATATAATTTTTTGACAGCTCATAAAAATTATTTTAATGACAAATAAGGTACCTATACCCTATATTTGAGTCTCTTTCTTATTTCGAATTAAGACATAATTTTATAGAACCATATGGCGATGCGATAGCGAAATGCCATAACATATTAAACTCATATTTTCTCTACACAATTACACAAAAACATTATCAGAAAACACAGTATTATCATTTTGCTACACTTTTTAATATCACAATGTATTTGCTTCCTAATGTGTGTTTTAATGTGTCTAATGGAAAAATCTACAAATGTGCCTCATTGTGGTGGGAAACAGGGGCAGCATACATAATATAAGTGCCTTTAGCGGCTTATGACAATGCAGTCTTTTTCTTTTCTTTTTTAAAATAAAAACAAAAATGTTAAGATTTTCTCCCTGTATCATGATTTTACATACATAAATTTCACAAAGACAAACATCCAAACTAAGTCCTATATCAAATTGATTTGTTGAAATGAAATGTAGGATTTCTTTTTGAATTTAAAGCATGTCAGCATTCAATTGTAATTGTTTATAATAACAAATAAAAATCACCAGAAGAGGTGTATATAAATAGATTAAGCATTTTCTACAGCTGGCATGCAGGATGGTTATAGTGTCATCTTTTGGAGGTCATAAGATATTTCTGGCATTACCCAAAATTACACTTGTGGCATTTAGGTGGTAACATTCCTTTTCTTTAGGAATTCATCGAGGTACCAATCTTTTACTCTTCTTCTAAATAGCAGAATGGAGGGCAATAGCCATTTACTATCAGGTGCACTGCACTTCAGTTTTAAAAAAAATGTTTCATAACTGTACTCAGTAAATAAAAAACAGAGGCAGTCACAAAGACTGCCGACAGAAGTGAAAACTCAATAATATAAATGCATATCATACATGTACCTACGGCGCTATACTAAGCCAGACTAGCGACAGTAGACATACTCAAGCATGTCGAGGTCGTCGGTGACGCAAACCAATAAGTTTTACCCATACCAAAAATTGCTTAACACGGCTAAAGAAGTTTTCACTTCAAAAACCTACAATATAAGTACTGTAATGAAATCTTTATAATTTTCTGTTTACCTGGCAATCAGATTTAAATTACTAACTAAATCTAAAATATTCTCTAAAACCTATATCACCTTTTTAAGCGACTTTAAAAAGAAGGAAGTTCTCAATTCGAGTGTACACATTTTTTGTATGTATGTGACGCAATATATTCGCAGATTGTGAGCCAATTTTAATTATTTCTTTTTATTAAATAGACTTAAGTCTATTAAATTTTGAAGAAAAACTTCCGCCCCAAGGGTGGAAAATAGGGGAAATGTTTCATATTGGACTATTGTTTAAGGAACTTCATATGATATCTTCGCAGATTGAGAACCGATTTTAATTATTTTTTTTATTAAATAGGTTATACTTCAAGGGTGGTTCTATATAAATTTGGAGAATAAATTCCACCCCAAAGGATAGCAAATAAATAACGTCTTTTTTAGCAATCTGAAGTCAATTTTTACTTTTTTTAAAAGTTATAGTTAATTTAATGTCTGCAAATACTTGTAGTAATATCGATATCTGAAGTCGTAAAAGAACTTTAAAAGTTACCACGCACAAGTTCTTCCCTTTCCCTACTCTCCTTATTTTCTTTAGTCTACTTTTACAATACCCACACAGTGAATTGACCAATATATGCATTTAAAGATGAAAAGATAAATTCTTTTATACAGCCATTGTTATAGAGTAAGTATTACTAACAAACACAAAGTCCACCCTGATGGTAAGTGAATGCTGTGGCCCATATGGACAGGTACATCTATCCTTGATTAAGAATAATAATATAAACGCATTGTCACGGCTGTGGACTAAGCCTTGTTACCAGTAAAAGTGTTTCCAGTTCTCTACACTTACAAAACACAACAGGATTAAGCTATTTTAGACTGGTATTCTGTGAGAGTGTGGTGCCGGTTGAGCCGACCCATTCATTTGCTTTAATCTATTTATTCAATGCAGACATAATATAGGTGCAGTGTGGTTATACTATGTTAAAACCATGAGATAGTTGGCTAATAATATATCACATGTCAAAAGGAAAGTAAAAAAAAAAGACTATAATTCTAATAATAATAAAATTGTAATATATAACAAAGTATACTTCTTATTTATAGGATAAGGGTGACAAGCGAGCAAATAGTCCACCTGGTAAGTAGTTGCTGTGGCCCATAGACATCTACATCTATCCTCAATTATGAATTAAAATGCCCATGCATTGTCACCCATGAGGACTAACATGGAAGGCATTGTTTCCAGTAAAAAGGGGTCTGGTTCTCTACACTCACCATACGAAACACAACAGTCTTAGCTGCTATTTCACGCTGGTATTCTGTGAGAGTGTGGTCCTTCTGCAGTCGAGTCCACCCATTCGATACAACTATACCAGTAACATAGCTGCAGCATGACTACCATGTTCAAAACCTTACTTACTTCTGTCATCACCTTCCTCATTTGAACTGTCAGAACCAGACTCAGAAGCGTCATCTCCATCATCATCAATATTATCTTCTTTTAGAATATCCGGTTTGTCAACAGTCCCTGTAAGATCTTCATTGAAACCTGCTATCTTTTTGTATATAAGATCTTCTGTATCACCTTTTTTAGCTTGGCTGATATCACGCTCATAGTTAATTACCTGGAATTGAAAAAAAAAACATTTAAGTACATGTTAGCAATAACAATTAAATTTACATACATTGTCCTATGTTGGTCTAGGACCTTAAGGTCTCATGTTTATGTGGGACTTATTACAAAAAAGAATGTGCCAACTGTATTACTTGCCTAGTATGTTATAAAAGGTAAGTTAAGGGATATTGGGTATAAGTACCTAACACTTCTTTCATAATTTTCCATCTAAACCCATATTTTTGGTGCGAGTTGCTCACTGCTTTTTAAATTATCCTCCCTCTTGTGGGTTATAGACATAATGTATATGCATGTATGTTTTAAATATAGGAGACGCAAATTATTAATGTATATTACAATTGCTGTGAACTTTTTTTTAAAAAAGTTTAAAATGTTAAAGTTACATTATAAAGGTATGCAATGGAGATTAGTACTACCTCTTAATAAAATATAATGGGCTAAATGTGGCAATAATCAGAATAACACAACATCATATAATATGATAATTTAAGGCACAGACCAGGCCAACCAAGTCATACTGGTTCACATATCATCATTTCACTAATTTACTAATTTTATAATATATGTAGCTAACTAGCTAGCTAGACAGACATTGTTCTGCCTTTTCCAATAAGTATTGTAATTAGTTTTGCTATTAAACTTATAATTATCTTGATATCCGATCATGATGCAACTTGCATTAAAGTTGCCATGTAGAGCTTAATATATTATAAAATAAAAGATATATTCTGCCTTACCTCAGTGAGTCTTTTAGGAATATAAACATTTTTAAATGCTTCTTCTTCCACTTGCTCCTGCGCTGTCATATCATCAAAATTTCTAGAAGCTGCCTTGTCAGACAATTTCTCTAAACATTCTTCTAAATTATTTTCATTTATAGAAGCATCAGTAATAAAGTCAAACAACTCCTTCACTGTTAAAGTAGCTACACCTTTCTTTCTAAAGAAATCTGATATATTGGTGCAGTCCTTTCTTAAGAATTCAAAAGCATGAGGATGGTCATGTTCTACTGATTGTGATACATCAATGACAACAATATTGCCATTATGAAACAAAAGATTATATTCTGATAAGTCAGCATGTACTAATTTGCAAATATTGAACATTTTCCACATCATAGTAATACAATCTCTGTATAATTGCCTTGCTGTAGATTGGGATATTTCTACATCTTTTAGTTTTGGTGAAGGCCATCCTTTTTCACCCATAAAAGTCATGACTAAAACATGACTGCGCAGTATAATGGGCTCTGGAACATTTAGTTTAGCATTATACATTCTTACAAGATTTCTCATTTCCTTTTCTGCCCAAGTTCTCACCATCTTACGAGGATTGGATCTACAATAGCCATTTCTGAAACGATATTCTCCAGATACATATTTGTCTCTGTCCTTAAATACCAAGATGGATGTTTTGTAAATTTTCACTGCATAATCTTTCCCATCTTTAGATGTTGCATGATAAACATTGGCTTCTTTTCCAGTTGATATACAACCATTTATTTCATTAATAATACCCCTGTTTAGCAATTTAAATAGAATCATTTTTGTCCGGGGATCCATTACCTGCTCAGCTGTAGCTCTATCATGCTTATCCTTCATTCTTATTCTCTCATTGTCTACTTTCCTATCGTTTAAGTCCATAAACTTTTGTGTGTTGTCCGAAAAGTTTGGTTCATATTTGTTCACATTGATTTTGTTACTATATTTCTTAAATAGTTTCTCACTTGGCTGGTATGTGGTGACTTTACTTGATGGTGTTTGAGGATTGACATTTTCTTTTTTATTAATATTTTGTGTACCGTCATCAGAGTCATAAAAGTAATCATCAGAATTAAAGTCGCCATCATCATCATCATCATCATCATTACTGTCATCCTTATGGATTATTGGAAGTTCTGCAAACTAAAAGAAAAAAACTGATATTAGTGCCAAAACAAACATTATTTACATTTTTAAAATAATAATACATTTGTGGAAACTGAGTTAGGAATATTGAGAGTAGAAAAACAATATTTTCTTAGGAATATAGCGAAACATAATATGCGATATAAAAATAATCCTGAGTATCGTATTATAATGTTTTTCATTTTACCAAGACCTGCATTAGTTATTGTGTAGGAAAATAATTTCACTAAGACCAATTATAATGAATGAATACTTACGCGTACTGATTTCACTTTAATAGACAAATCCTCTTCATAATCACTAAACTGGCCTTCCGCCATCTTAATTTTATATTGAAATTAAGAAATAAGGTTTTAATTTATGTTGTAAATAAAGGTTATATAAATAAAAGGTTAAAAGGTAAACTCCACATGTTTTGATTTGTTGTCGAATGCACTAGGCTTGGACAAAAAATATCGATATATCGAAATATCGATTTTTGAAATAAAGATATCGATATATATCAACGATATTTAAATCGCGATATATCGAAATATCAATATTTATTATAGAGTATCTAATTCGTATCCATTTCGATATATCGCTTTTTTCGTCGTCCAACCGTAAGTAAATAAATTTTTGGACCTTATCTTTAAATCATGCAAATGATGACGATATATCGATATTTATCACGCGATTTATATCGATACTGTTTACAAATATAAGTTCGATATATATATATATATAGATATATTTTTTCCCTTGCCCATCCCTAGTATACACAGTGCAACGTTTTTTTATACCTGGCTTTCCGGCTCTGGATTCTAGCCGTTCTGAGCCTGAAGTTACAATGTATAATTATCCTTCATAGTAAACCGCTACATATTTATTTATTTATGTAATCACATTAGCATCAGAGCACTTGTTTTACCGTTTTCACTAATAGTTCACATGCGCAGACACTTAATACACAAAATCGGACCACTTTTACATATCAAAATCCACTTCAAACCATTATTTAAACAATAATACAGGTGCAGCAATACACCGTTGGTCAAGTTCCCGCCAAAATTCAGGACTCAGTACAACTTTATATCTGATGCACAGAACATAATATATAATTACAACCTTAAAGGTAAACGTGCACAGACTAACTAGGAGTAAAAGTATTATGTGAATATGATTCTCCTACTTTAGGAGCAGGAGTTTTGAAGTTGGAGTTTTTCTCAAGATAAGGTATCTGCTTAGGCGCCTTTGAAGCGCGGCCATTGTTCGTTTCGAAAAATAAAATTGACATAAAAGGCCAAAGTCTACTCTGTTGTTTAAATCGTATTTTAAACTTTTAAACGAAAAAATGAAAGTATTTTGTGTAGTTGTTGAAGATGTTTCATGTTAGTTTTATACTAAGAATTATTCTTAGTAATAATGAGAGTGTGCGTAATTTTTAAAACTCGTTACCAAAAGGAAAGTGAGGTAACATTCCACAAGTAAGTGAATTTACAGCTAATCATTGAGTTATATGTACTACGTAATAGAGAAGCCTAAACGTAGTGATTATATTCTCTTTTGAGAAGCCTTTATAAACAAAAATTGTGTCCTACTCTATGTCTTCGCGCATCCGCGGGAGTAGAAGTCGCGCATGCGCGAGACTTTAATTTGATATAAAATAAGATATAAATATAAAATAAATTAATTAAAATATAATAAATATAACAATAATAATTCAATAGATTTGACAGCATACAGACAACTGAACAGACAGATCTCCAAATGCATGCGGTGGGACTTACGCAACTTTAATACTGCTCGTATTGAAGAAGCGATCGAGCGAAACCAGGGCTCCAAAATCTTTGCTAAAGATCTGTCTGCCAGAAAGAGCCAACTGTTGAAGCTGAAGAGAATCACGAGTGTGGCAGCGTCGTTTCCGGGACACCTGAGATTTTGATTGAGATTGAGAGGTTCTATGGGCAGCTGTACACATCATCGTTAGAGAGCCACACTTAAGTGTAGAGCCACACGTAAGTGTGAGTAACGATCCAAGAGCGAGTCTTATCCGACACTATTTAGATGATATCCCAGACGTCAGTCTGAGCGAGATTATTATGCCTCTCCAGCACCTTAAAAACGGTAAGGCCCCAGGTGAGTATAGAATTACAGCAAGCTCCTCCGAAAGCGGGTGTAAAACCAGTACTTGAAGTCCTTCAGAAGCTCTTTACTTCCGTCCTCCATGGTGGCATTACACCGCAGGCGTGGAGCAGAAGTGTGGTAGTCTAGTTCTTCAAAAAAGGCGACAACGCTCTCTTGAAGAACTACAGACCGATTTCCCTTCTGAGCCGCGTGCTGTTTTCGAGAGTCATTACGAATCGTCTCGCGCGCAGACTTGCCGACTTCCAGCCTGCCGTACAAGCTGGTTTTCGAAAAGGCTTTAGCACCATATACCACAAACGTAACCTTCGGCAAATTCAAATACAGAAGTCCGAGGAGTACAATTTGCCACTATGTCTGGCGTATGTGGACTATGAGAAAGCCTTTGATTCCGTCGAAATTTGGGCGGTGCTGCAGTCCCTTCAGCGGTGCCAAGTTTACTGTCGGTATATCGCAGTGTTGAAGTGCTTGTACAGTAGGGCTACGATGGCTATCCGAGTACAGAACCAGAGTACGAAACCTATCCAATTGCAGAGAGGTGTAAGATAGGGTGACGACGTTATATCCCCGAAACTCTTCACCGCTGCATTGGAAGACGTTTTCAAGCTTCTGGACTGGAAAGGATACGGTATCAACATCAATGGCGAGTACATCACTCACATTCGATTTGCCGACGATATAGTCCTTATGGCAGAATCGCTGAAGGACCTAAGCACTATGCTCAATGACCTCAATAGTGCTTCCCAACGGATAGATCTTAAGATGAACATGGACAAAACAAAGATCATGTTTAATGTCCATGTCACACCTATGCCGGTAGTTGTTGGGAGCACTAAGCTCGAAGTTGTTGACGAGTATGTTTACCTGGGACAAATAGTCCCACTAGGTAAGTCCAACTTCGACCGAGAGGTCAATCGACGGATTCAACTCGGTTGGGCAGCTTTCGGGAAACTACGGCACATCTTCTCGTCAGGTATACCTCAAAACTTGAAAACGAGACTGTACAACCAGTGCGTGTTGCCAGTGATGACATACGGAACTGAGACGTGGTTCTTCACTGCTGGCCGAATGAGGAAGCTCAAGGTCGCTCAGCGAGCTATGGAGAGGGCTATGCTCGGAGTTTCTCTGCGTGATAAACTCAGAAATGAGGATATCCGCAGTAGAACCAGAGTGACCGACATAGCCCAACGGATTAATAAGCTGAAGTGGCAATGGGCCGGCCATATAGCTCGAAGAACCGACAACCGATGGGGAAAAAAGGTTCTCGAGTGGCAGCCTCGTATCAGCAGACGAAGTGTTGGGCGTCCCCCCACTAGATGGAGTGACGACCTGGTGAGATGTGCAGGAAGTCGATGAATGCAGGTGGCTCAGGACCGTGCTTTGTGGTATACCTTGGGGGAGGCCTATGTTCAGCAGTGGACTAGTGAAGGGCTGTAATGATGATGATGATGAAATATAATAATAAAGAATTTAATATAAAATTTCATAATTTAATCTAAACAAACATATTATATTTCTAAATAAAATGTAATAATAATAATTTTTTGGAATTCACAAATCTTCAATTTACGCAATATTTAGTTTGTACGGATTGCAGTATAGTTCAGTTGAACATAGTCAATGTTCAAAATGGCTTCTCTAGTACGTAGTACCTATATCTCAATGCAGCTAATATTTAAAGAAAATAAACTATTTGATAATATAGGCACTTATAAATTTGATACTAATCTTAATATCGTAGTTACCAACATGTTCGGCTTTATATAACTGAGTTTTGATAAACAATAAAATTCAGTAGGGTTGTCGAGTTTCTTGTCTACAATACCTATCGATGTTCATTTCTACCCATATCTGTAAACAACGAATGCCGCCGACACCAGATCATTATCAAATGTTACTGCAGGGCTAGCATGGGCAGGAGACAATTATATCCCCGGGGAAAGGAGAAAATGTTTATCCCCTCGCTGAGTTTTATCCACCCTTCGAGCATGGGCACACCGGTGGATATAATATCCACAGTAGATAAATTGGGAGATAAACTTAGACTTAGATAGATTTTTTGTATGAAAATAAACTTAAACCCACGTTCAATGGACTAGGATTGAATTGTCCCTTTCAAATGTCAAAAAAGCATAACGTTTTATCTTTCATTTAGCTCCATGCTACAGATGGGGGATATATGTTTACTCGTTACGTCAAACGGGGATATACTTCTCCCCGTTGCCGTGCTTCGGCATAGGGACAAGATAATTTTATCTCTTGTCAGTGGATATAATCGAGGGATAAAATTTTTGTCCCTAGCCCATGCTAGCCGTGCTGTTGTTATTGATTCACAAACTATAATAACAGGTGCGACTTTCCATTGACGTCCATCGAGTTGGGTGTTGATATTTTTTTTACAGAAAGTTTACATTATTATAAGCACACACGCAAAGTTTCAACATTTAGGGACACGTACTTTTTGAG
This sequence comes from Parnassius glacialis, assembly GCA_033319125.1. Taxonomy (NCBI): domain Eukaryota; kingdom Metazoa; phylum Arthropoda; class Insecta; order Lepidoptera; family Papilionidae; genus Parnassius; species Parnassius glacialis. Next base: position 16,103,979 of record JAVANC010000018.1, on the reverse strand, counting down.
AAAAAAAAATTGAAAATCAACTATTTTTTCAATATTTATGTCAATTTCTACCGTAACACTGACGCCATTTTTATTGTTATTGTCTGTAGGGATGTCGATTCTTTCCGAAAAAGATCGATTTTTTAAATAGATTCGAATTGAATCGAAAAATCGAAATCGATTTCTAAAATATCTATATTTTTTCATGTTTGCATTTATAATGTAAATATAAATCCATTTTATGAGAAAAAATCCCCTTCATCATAAAAAATAGGGGCACTGATTCAGAAGGATTTCTGTATCTATTTTGAGACTGCTACGTCTCCGGCGCTGCGGGAAGAGCAGCCTCTACGCCTTAGCGTAACAAATCGTAGGCATCGGACGAGCCGGAGTGGCTGAGGCTAGATGGAGGCTGAGGCTGGAGGAGGTGGGATGTCTACGATTTGTTACAGCAGGCGGAGGCTGCTCCCCCTACGCGCCTCCGGCACTATAAAATCACTCTAGGGGTAGGAAAGACTCGTACCTGGTGGAGTCGGGGTCAATCAATTCGGTTCTTTGACATAAGTTGAACCTAACCTATTTTATTTGTTATCTGCCCTAATAGGTACTGTTAAAATAAAGCAAATTCAATAAGAGATTATTTGTTATGGTATCTTTCTTGTTTTTCATAAAATGTATTTATATTTACATTATTAATGCAAACATAAAAAATATAGATATTTTGGAAATCGAATTTTTGGGAATCGATACATCAGCTAACGATTAGAATCAATTTAAAAATCGACCTTTTTCGGAAAGAATCGACAGTCAGTTTTACGGTAGGATTAGTCATAAACATTGCAAGAATAATTGATTTCAATAATTTTTTTCTCAAAAATTACACGTTTCCGCATGTTGAAACTTTGTGTGTGTGTGCATATAATAGTGTAACTTTTCTGTAAAATACGTATCAACACCGAACTCGACGGAAATCAATGGAAAGCTAAGCCTAATAACAATACACAGTATTGGCTACTCTACGTTTGTGTTGGAAAAGCCCAAACGAAGTTATCTGAGAGTACGACCAAAGAGTAAAATTATTCGAATATTAGTTACTCTAGTGTAACATGGTATTTGTTCGAATCCACCCTTAATACCATATTAACCTTCATACAATATATATATATATATATATTCGTCACACAATAAACCTTCCACCTTAAGCGTAGTGATTATGTCTCTAGTATATATACAGTAATCTCTGGATTATGTTCTCTTTGCCTAAAGAGTCGAATGTCACGTAATATTCGCAGCGAATACACTCGGACCGAATATTCGCTGTGTGTTACCGAAGTTTAAGAGGATACTGCGCATGTCACAGACTACTACTAAGAGCTTCTAGCATATGCTCGAAGAACTCGAATGTCGACGCGTTGATCATTATTTTATAAGAATTACGATTTACCAAAGATATGGTATATATATAAACAAGATTGTGCACTAAGGCGTTAAAAACGAGCACGAGCGAGAGGGTGTTGTTATGGATTGTGTCCCTTTCTACTCCAGTCACCATACGATTAGATATTGGTGGACTTTTGACGGACTTCTGTGGGAGGATGAATATTAGAATGTCTAATATTTATATTTTATTTTATTCTAGGGCAAAACTACGATATTTATTAACCAAAATATGTATTACATCTATAAAATAGGTGCGATGTAGTAGAATAAAACTTACGTTCACAGATTAAAAAGTAGAAGGCAGAAGAAAGTTTCCGGGATCTCTTTTCATTGCCGGGAATATCATCAATCCATTTTTACTTAAGTTCTAGTAAGTACTTCTATCTAGAGAAAAACAATTCCATTACTTATTAAAATGGTACTTACCTTACTGTTAAAACAATAACAACAAACTATATTACTTACCTATGAAAAGAAATACCACTTCCAAGATGAGATTCACTCCTACATCCTTTTACAAAACAAGTTAGCACCATTTTAACTGTAGAAGTTACAAAATAGATTTATAAATAATTATAACGACAAGATCGCTATCACACGTAGATAGAGAAATATAGATAGACAAGAAGTATGCCAGTAAGAGATAGCGATAGTTCACCGTAAGTACCTACATTATTACAATTACATGCAATTTAAATTGCCATACATAGACTTTTACCACCATTGTGTGGGTAATCTAGTTCTTTTTATTTTGGTTGTACTACGTCGACGAATAATTTAATTAATTTTCTTTTCTAGGGAACGTATTTATGACTATTTGATTGTACACGAATCGAATGGCTCCGGGATGAACGTAAAGCGCGAAGAGAAATGAGTTGTAATGATCATTTTATTACAATTTAATGTAATTAAAAATTCTAACTGCTTAACTAAGCTAACAAAACCCCCACGGAAATAAAAATATATTACATAATTATATACTAACTTACTTAAAACCACAACATTATATTTATTCAATATTTTGTACGTTTTAGTTTTGTTTTAAATGGAAATATTTTATCAGAATGTCAATAGAATAAGGTCGAAATTGCATCAAATCCACATAAATGTATTAAGTAGCAACTATGACGTCATCTGTCTTGTTGCAACTAACCTAATTGATGATATTAATTTGTAACAGCAAAATCTTTGATTCTAGATATCACGTTTTCCGTAGGGTTAGACAAACTACAAGTAATATAAAAAAGGACGGCGGCAGAGTTGCAATGGCTATTAAAAAAAAATGTTATTCATCAAGAGTTATGGGAAACTCACCTGGAAGACATCTGGATTATTATTCGGTCGAACTCTTCTAATCACTTTAATTTGAATGTCTGCGTTAATTACTTACCTTCCTAAGTCACCGTGGAAGATCTTATTATATTTTACAATAGCTACCAAAATATTATTTTAGAGGCGAACGAAAATAATAAATTTATTTGTGTCGGAGAGTACAATAACCCTGGTATACAATGGAGAGATATCTCGGGTGTGTCCTACTTGGCACCCTCTCCCTCTACTGACCGCAAATCACGTCTCATGCTAGAAACTGCTTCATTATGTGGTCTATATCAGTTTAATGGAGTGCCCAACAGGAATGGTCAGTTCTTAGACTTGCTGTATTGTACCTTTGAGGATGTCATTGTTAATGAATGCTCTCCTTTAAGTCGTTTGGATACACATCATCCAGATCTTACTACTGAAATACCTCGCCTGACTGCTAACAGACTTACACTTAATCCTTCCAAACGGTTAAATTATAAAAAAATGTAATTTTGATAGAGTAAAAACTGAACTCTCTGACATACATTGGTCATCCCTGTTGTCTTCTTCCGACATAAATAAAAATGTTGATGTATTTTATGACACTTTGCTTAACATTATCAGGAAATTTATCATTTTATGGGATTACCCTGTTCGGTTTAACTATAGCTTAAAAAAGTGTATTGCCGAGAAACAAAAATCCCAAAAAGTATATAAAAAAAAACAAAATATCCTCGAGATTATGATGTTTTCTGTCTACTTCGTGCACGTAGCAAAAAGTTAATGTCTAAATGTTATAAAAATTATGTTGCCTCTACTGAGACTGAGTTACGTAATAATACAAAGTCTTTCTGGTCTTTTGTTAATAGCAAACTTAAAGAGAGTAACTCGATACCACATTCGATGAAATATTATTATATTTTAATCGAATGTGGTATCGAGTGAGCCTTGAAGCTTTTGACCATGAGGGGATATATGATCTATTTTCAGTTTATTTTGCTTCAATTTTTGAGACTAATAATTTTCATGATTCCTCCACTAACTCTATTGATGTCCCTGTCAGCAGTACCTTAGCCTCTGTCTCAGTTACGGTTGAGGAAATCATTAATGTAATTAGAAGCATTGATTCTTCTAAAGGAGCTGGGCCAGATAAAATACCTCCTTTTTTCATCAAGATCTGCGTAAATGAAATCAGTTTTCCACTCTGCATACTTTTTAACCAATCACTCAGTTCAGGAATTTTCCCTGACCGATGGAAAACGGCTCACACAGTCCCTGTTTTCAAAAGTGGAAATAGAGCTGTTTGCGAAAACTATAGACCTATCAGTATACTACTAGTAAACGACCTTCTTGTGCAATTGAAATGTCCTAGCTTACTATATGCAGACGATTTAAAAATTTTCTCCGAAGTGGCCATTCCTGAAGACGCTGAAGCACTACAAATGGATATCGAAACCGTGGCAAGATGGTGTACTGATAATCACATGTTTTTAAATATTAATAAATGTTTGGTATTGTCCTTTACTAGAAAAACAAATAAAATTAATTTTAAATGTACTCTATATGGCCAAAAACTTAACAGGCAGAGTCAAGCTAAGGATTTGGGTATAATATCCGATGATAAATTGAGTTTTTGCGAGCATTACAATTATATTCTTATGAGGGGTGGTAAAATGTTGGGTTTTGTCCTGCGAAACACTAAGCAGCTTAAAAAGCAGAACAGTATGGTATATCTGTATAATTCCATTGTCCGGAGTGTTCTGAAATATGGTGCAGTCATTTGGTCACCGTTTTACGCCGTACATACTAGACATGGGAGGAGTACTCGGTTTGGATTCGGTACTCGGCGGATTCGGCCTTTTTTTAGGGTTCGGCCGAGTACCGAGTACTCGGCCTTAATTATATTCCAGAGAAAAATAAAGGCAAAAAGCCAGTTATTATCATTATTATTATATTAGACACATTAAAACATCAGGAACATGAGAAGCAGCAGAAATATTTAGAACGTACATATGAATCCATAATAGAAATTATTATTACTAATATTTAAAATTTAAGAGAGGAAGATCAATAATTTTCCTGGATGTTTTCCGATAAAACGATTTCTATAAGCAGTCATTTTGACGACAGATAACGAAAACTATCTCTCGAACATGAACTCATGTTGTCTCATTTGACAAGTAATCAGTAATTACTCATCAACAGTATCCGTGGGTGTGTGACTGATCGAGTAACGATACAAGTACTTTTCTTTCGATACTACTTAGTACTAAGTTTTAAAGTATCGATACCCAAAGTACTTGGTATAGAAAGAAAAGTATCGAGTTATTTCTTGTATTTACTCGTATCGTTCCATCTTTAACTCTGTGTAAGGGAAATAACCACATGCCGTCCGCTACCGCGTTTTTTTAAAGCCGAGTATTCGGCCGAGTACTCGGCCCAATCTAGGCCGAGTACCCGGTGGCCGAGTACTCGGCGAATCACTACTCGTTCCATGTCTAGTACATACTGACCCCATCGAGAAAATTTAAAAAATATTCTTGAAATGTCTCTCTGTTCGTCATGGTTATCATCGCAAGTTGGCCTCCTGCACAGATAGGCTGCAGAAATTTAACATGGTTACGCTAGAAACGAGACGCATGAGGTTCGGGCTTATATATCTACATAAAATAGTACACTCTACGATTGATTCTCCGTCCTTGCTTGCGTCGATTAACATAAACACTCACTGCAGGGCCCGTGACCGCAAGTCTCAACTGTTTTCACTCAAAGTTTACCGTAACAACACATCACATTACAACCCAGTGTTAAGGATGTGTCGCCTCTACAATGATATATCCCAGGACCATCCAAATATTGATATTCTAGGTTCAACTCCAAATGTCTTCAATAGATCCATCCGTGATATTTTGAAATAACTGAAATAATTGGTCTCATCTATATACTTATATACTTTTGTTCTAGCTTGTAACAGGCCTCTCTTGTAGTCTGCTGGATGGTTGATTGCAAAGCCACTGTTTTTTAAATGTTTTATAACTTTCGTAGATGTAACATTCTTTGGCTTACAGTTTAGTATTTAATCGTTTAAGTGTAAGAAACTTTATCTCCACAACTATATACTGTATTGTGTTAATAAATAAAAAAAATATCTAAGAAATCCTCTCAGAAGCCGCGGCCAATTTACATCATTTAGAACCGGGTTTAGTAAGCTCGTGGGCGTCCGTACACGTAAATAGTATAATTAAATAAATCATAATCAACTCATAGCCCCGAATGCATTCAGTTTGCTCATGTATGATTTTATAGATAGAATAAAACAACCATATTGATTAAGTATAGTTTAATTAAATCCTTGAATGTCTAAAGTATACATAGTAAAATTATCGTACTTAGTACTAAAGGGTAAACTAATAATTTTTTTGATCTATGTATTGAATAAAAGTTAAAATAACGAATTTCCTCTTTTTTTCCAATTTCTTAATTAACTTCTTTTTACGTGTTGTCTCAACTTCCGGCGCTGCCACAGGTATATCTTATGTCCCCCCGAACGGGTTCCCGCCTTGTCGTGGCGAGGATGGGGGGAGGCTCAGTAGCCGTGGCTTGGTCACTCTCGGTGAACAAAGAGGAACCCTTTGGCTGGCCCGAGGTGGCCACTCCGAGTGGACTTGGCGAGCCCACTTCGGATGTGTGACGGTGGGCTGCGGTGAGAGAGGTGTCCTCTCCCTCTACCGCTGTAGCCGAGGTGGAGTCGCGGAGGAAGAGGAGTGTTTGTATGGCGATGCGCCACTCGCCCTATCCTCCGCGACTCTGACGGAGCCGCACCGTTGTTGCGGTGGTGGTAGGGCCGCGGCGGGAGGGGAGTGTCGGTATTGCGAGGCGCCGCTCTCCCTACAGAAACAGAAACAGAAACAGAAACTTTTTTATTCAATATAGATTATAAATAATACTTATTGAAAGTCACTCTTTTGTATAATTACCACTGGTTCGAAAAAAAACCTCTGTCCTGGGAAGAACCAGCAAGAAACCCAGCGGGACTTTTTTTTTAAATAACAGCATACAATCATGTATGTTACACAAATTAACAACACAACAAATTAGAAATAGCTTGGTAGCGATCACCTCATTTCCAGGGGTTATTATCATCTATAAATTCTTTAATACTATAATAACCCTTTTATACAAACTTAGTTTAATAAAGTTTTTGAACTTTGAGCAGGTCAAATTTTGTATATTTTCTGGAATTTTGTTGTAAAAGCGTATACATCGCCCCAAGAATGAATTACTGACTCGATGGAGTCGATTAACTGGTACTACTAGCTTGTGTCTGTTCCTAGTATTTACAGAATGAATATCACTTATTTTTGTAAAACTACTTTTATTTTTGTGTACGTACATTACATTTTCATAAATGTATTGAGAGGCCAAAGTTAATATATTAATTTCCTTAAATTTTTGTCGCAGCGACTCTTTAGGCTTTTAATCATAAATTGCTCTTATGGCCCTCTTCTGTAAAACACATATAATTTCAGTGTCAGCTGCGTGTCCCCATAGCAAAATACCATACGACATTATGCTATGGAAATAGCTAAAGTAAACTAGTCTAGCTGTTTCAACACTAGTTAGACTTCTAATCTTTTTTACGGCATATGCTGCAGAACTAAGCCTGCTTGCTAGTTGTGATATATGGGGGCTTCATTGAAGCTTCGCGTCTAGTGTGATTCCAAGAAAAATGGTGGTATCTACAAGACTCAGTTTCTCCCCATTTAAAATTACATTAGTATTTAATTGTTTGACATTTGGAGTCATAAATTTCATACATTTCGTTTTAGTGCCATTTAAATGCAAATTATTAACATTGAACCAATTTACTAATTTAGATATAGCATTATTTACTTCGTCATATTTTAGCAAATGTCGATTTAATTTGAAAATTAAAGAAGTGTCATCTGCAAATAATACTATATCATGGTTATCTCCTACTATGTAAGTTAAGTCATTAACGTATACAAGAAACAGAAAGGGGCCGAGAATTGAGCCTTGAGGCACGCCCATCTGTACCATCGACCCGGAAGAACTCATACTGTTAATGACAACTTTTTGCGTTCTCTTAGTTAAATATGAAATAATTAATTTAAGAGCATCACTTCTTTCATCCTAGTTTTGAAGTTTCCTGATTAATGTTTCATGGTGAACACAATCGAAGGCTTTGGATAGGTCACAAAATATACCCAAAGCATCCTGTGAATTCTCCCATGCATTAAATATATATTTAATGAGCTCAACACTGGCTACCCTCCGCGGCTGCAACTTGGTTGGCGGCAGAGTCAGAGACCAGATCCGCCGCTGGGGTCGGAAAAGCGGGTGCTACTAAGCGCTCGATTTTCCAGGCCAAATGGCCTCCGCGTATCCGACTCGGGGGGGGGGGGGGTTCGATACGATGGAGTTGGAGGCCGTGTAGGGGGGCGTGCCTTGTGTTCCTGGTGCGCCTTGCCTAAGAAGGAGAATGTGGAGGAGAGGTCTTCCCCCGAGAAGTAGCTGCCATGGGGTGGCCGGCGCTGGTGGGGCCGCGGATATGTGCGAAATCGTTCCCGTGGCCCTGCCAATATGCGGCGAAGATGGAACACCATGGGGTTTTAGTCGGTGTGAGTCCGACATAACCCGTCCTTGCCCCCGCGAGGCTGGTATGCGTAGGCATTTCCCCATGTAAAAAAGGTATATCTTATGTCTGAAATATAATAAAGGATATTACTGTATTTATAACAAACTAGCTGTAAGCCTACGGCTTCGTTCGTACTTTTTGGGAAAAGAGCCTATAGCACTCAGGCATATTGTAGCTTCGTATTAGTGAAAGAATTATTGATTCAATTGGGATAAGTAGTTTCAGAGATTAGCGCGTTCAAACAAACAAACTCTTCAGCTTTATAATATTGGTATAGTACAAATATTTGTATATGTCTATAGAAATTTTTATTTTTATTATTTACGGTAGGTAGTAAATACTTATCGTAAATAATAAATACATATAAAAATATCTTTTTTTTTATAGGATAAGGGTGACAAACGAGCACACAGTCCACCTGATGGTAAGTGCTTGCTGCGGCCCATAGACATCTACATCTATCCTCTATTAGAAATCAAAATTTAGATGCGTTGTCACCCGTGAGGACTAAGATGGAATGCCTCATTTCCAGTAAAAAGGGCCTCCGGCCACCTGCACTCACCAAGCGAAACGCAGAGGTAAACCTCTACTTCACGCTGGTTTTCTGTGAGGTCGTGGTACCTCCCCGGTTCGAGCCGGCCCATCCGTGCGACAGCAAAAGCAACTGCCTGGCTCTACCACTGTTAAAAAAAATTCTGATTTAAAGATAAAAATGTTTAATTATGTATATAAATGGCTACACACACATCATCTGCAAGAACTAATTTCCATAAAATAGACTGATCAAGAATAAATTTACCATAGTAATTTCTATTTCAATTTCCATAGCAACTTCTTCTGACCGTAACGATAGGTTAGTAGGACAATGAATATCTATCAAGCTGAAAAATGTGATTTTTATTTTAAATTTGTAACATTTATCACCCAAATAAATAAGTACACATTATAATATAAACTACTAACAATAGGTACCAAATAATGATTTGCTTCCATATCAACCCCCAAAGGTTCACAGTTAGAGGAACATGGTTGATCTAAAGCCGGTCTGGTCTGAAATTAAAAACAAAAAGAACATGAGCTTGCGATTAACTGCTAATATGATCAATCTATACATATAATAAAACTGTAAATAGCAGATGTCTGTACATTTTATATTTTTGTAATAAAAGTGATTGAGGGGTACTAAAAATAAGCAATTAAATACATTTCTGCCATTTTAAGAATTTTCTGTCTGTCTGTCTGTCTGTTTGTTTGTTAACGTATCACGTATAAAGTACTAATTTATATCATAGGAATTGTTAAGGAAATTATAAAGTGTATCTTCGGGTTACATTTAGTCTTTATTTCATTAAAATCAGTTCATTCTATCAAAAGTTATGATAAATATTCTGAAGTATGTGTACGAAGTATAGGTACAAATTTGTTCAATGGTGGCGTTGTTTGAGTCATCAAGTACATTTTAAACAAATACCATATTAGAAATCATAATTAAATGATGTAAAATAGTGTTCTATAATGATATAATTATATCTTTAACGCAGTAAACAAAAGAACGTAATAAATATATTACAAAAACCTTATTATCTAAAATCTAAAGTATAATAGTTAAACAATTTATCGATAGATGGCGGTGTTATATAAAAGGGTAGTTTGTGGTTTTTTCATGTAGATGAGTTTTCATATTTCCTGTTAATCTATACATATAATAAAAATGGTAATAACATGTTGTTTCTGTTTCTGAATATTGTATACTAGGTATATTAATTTGCGACTAAAATCATTATGGGGATTGGGGACTGAAAATCATTAAAATAAGTTCATTTTTATAATTTTTAGAATTGTACTGTCTGACGGTCTGTCTGTTTGTTTATGGACGCATGACGATTTGAGTAAACATCTTTTTTTCAATGAAATCCTTAAGAAAACCATAAAGCGTATTATCAAGTTCATTTAATCTTTGTTTTATTAAAATTGGTTAATTCTATCGAAAGTTATGATTATTATTTTGAAATGTAGGTTCGAATTGGTTTAATGGCGCCACAAAATCTCAGAAATAGTAAGATTCGTGTGTAAAAAAACGTTCTATTATAATATATTTATACTTAAAACAAAGTAAAAAAAATATGTTTTCCTTAAATTAAAAAAGGATGTTTTCTCACAAAGAACGTAATAGATGGCGTTGTACAAATTACAACCTTTTCTGAATTGCGGTGTTAAGATTTTTCGCAGGTGAATCATATTGACTTACTGAGAAAATTTACATTCTTCTGTCCGACAAAGCTCTAAGCCTGTAAGAGCCGTGTAGGCTAACAACACAAAGCACAAACATCATCAGGAACAAAATCCAGAAAAAAGAGACGTATGCCGAAGATATTCAACAAAACTCGACTAAAAGTAGCAAAATTGCAATAAATGTCGTTGTTTTATACTAGGGATGGGCAAAGGGAAAAATATATCGAATTCGAATCTATATTTATAAACAGCATCGATATATATCGCGTGATAAATATCGATATGTCGATTATCGATGTATCGTCATCATTTGAATGATGTAAAGATAAGGTCCAAAATTTTATCAACTGACGGTTGGATGACGAAAAAAATGATACAACATTTTAAAATATATCGAAATTGATACGAATTTGATACTCTAAAATAGATATCGATATGTCGATATATCGCGATTTAAAGTATCGACGATATATATCGATATTTTTATTAAAAAATAATCGATATTTCGATATATCGATATTTTTACGCAAGCCTATTTTATACCCAGAATCCCTCTAATACCAAATAACTTTCCTTTCAGTTTTAAACATAATAATAACATCGATGATGACATCGATGTTGGCATCGATAGCTCAACATCGATGTTCGATGATTAGGCTACTCAAACCATCGATGTTGACCATTATCGATGGTTTTTGTATATGTAGATACTTACACATTGTTTCAAAATTATGTGGGTATACAAAGCAAGGGAAAAGTAACAATTAACTCGAATATCAATTTACGTAGAATAGTTATTATGCGACAACCGACAACGACACTACAAAATAAAGCGAAAGCAATGACCATTGTGACATTACAGGTGACACTTGACAATTAAGTTTGACACACCATAATGACATTTTTTTAGGTTAACGATGCGTTCAGGAATTCAAAATTTTTAATCTTCACAGCAGATGCAAGATTTAGTTGATATTGATTTCGCGAGTTCGTATTGTTTGTAGGTTCCCAATTATCGATTATGGGTTCATTGACGTCGATGTTTAGATGTTAAAACATCGAAGTTTTAATTTTTAACATCGATGATCATCGAATATCCCTATTTTAAGCGTGTTCCCACTCAGCGTGTTATGCGACGATCGTAAATAAAGCGCAATGTCAAACTTTACGCGTTGCAGAAGTGGACCTCAGTACTGATTGTTTTGCACATTGCCAACTCTATGTTGCTTTTCCCGCGTTAGTAGTCCCCGTAACCTTTTTCTGTACGCCCCGGCTAAGTCTACTTCTATCGTCGTTTACACAGAAGCTCTATCATAAACGACTTAGAACTTTGAGCATATCGATTTATTTTGTTACCACTTATTCATACAGTAATGATATTAGAATGAAATAGATATGAAATCGTTTAATATTCTCTTACTCTAAACGTCAAATTATTTAAGTAAGGCCAGGTCAAGAGTACCCTAAACCGTAGAGCATGTATGAAGGGAATAATGAAAGTGGAAGAAGCGAAACAAGTATGTAAGGATCGTAGCAAGTGGAAAGAAGTGGTCTGTGCCTACCCCTACGGGAAAGAGGCGTGATTATATGTATGTATGTATGTAAAACCTATATTCGCGAGCTACGCCGCGGGCACAGCTAGTAATTAATAACTTTATGAATGACTTAGTAGAGCCTGTGTAGAAAAAGAACCGTCGTATAATTGAGGGCGCAGCTGTGTTTAGTTACTTTTTCATATGTTAGCATTACTAATAGTGCGCGAGTTCATTGTTCAATAAGTTGCAAATAATACAAAATAAGCGTTTCACAGTTTTAGAGACCCCGCAGACATACAATTGTAAGTCAGCCAACTAAATCGCAGAGTATACCAATAGGTATAGTGACATATGCTAGCCCACACATCTTGTCCAACTAAATCGTCCAACTAATTAATTGGACACCGATCGTATCAGAATCAAGATTCCTTTCCGATTACGCACAATCAAAAAGTTGTCCAACTATCGGCCAACTGCTCGTTAGCACGGTTACCCTATGCAAGCTCGCGGACTATCCAACTTTGTTGGTTAGTCGCACGGCAACATGCAAGATGAACCGACGCGCGCGGGTCCCCACGCTCGGACTTGGGCCTTCGACGACGAGTGCGACATCTGCCAGCCGATTACTTGTTGCAAACGAAAAAGTAGAAGAACTCATAGATGAAGTGATATACGAGCTCATCCAAAGACGAAATACTCATTCTGTAGAATGCAAAACATTTATCTGGGTAACATCTGAGTTTAGAGTGCAAGTTATGATGTTTCCCATATTCTAATCTGTCACTTAATATAGGATGCACCCAAAATGTTCTCTTTTGTTTTCTTCTTTTTTTTATTATAAATGCAATTAGAGCGTTTTTTTTCCGCATTATCACGCACACGCACCGCGCTAGCATCACTGTCACGGACTAAATTGATTAAGTCTGCGGCTGGTAACCAATAAAACAAAGTTGGTCAATTAAATTACAAAAGTACGCAATTTAGTCGTTCGATAGTTGGCCAACTTAAAATTGTATGTCTGCGGGGTCTTTTAATCAATGAAAATATTCTGACACTACAACTTGTCTGCCATCAAAGACTGTGGTGGCAAACAACAAAAAACCGATACGCCAATAGAGATAGGAAAAGAATGTCCTGCACACACATGTACACATTTTCCATATATGTCGTCTTACTTCCGCAATTATTATTATTTGAAGAGCATATCTATTTCTATTATCTGTTTACGCTATGCAGTGTAGAGTACAAGGAGGACCATCCCCTTATATGAAAAGTGTCTCTAAAAACGCGTCCAATAAGGGTGGCGCTGCAGTAGCATAGGATAAACTAAAAAAAAAGCGCAAAAATTAATTAGAACAAGATGGAGAAAGAAACAAGGATCGACCAATCCGCTTGGTTTTGTACTACGTAAATAGTTGAGGTTTTGCATACTGGCATTTTACTAACTACTCTAGTCATGAAATTTTTCAAATTTTTGAATTCAGCTGATTTTGATGATAGATGTTGTATACACTAAATTAGTAGTAAGTTTAAATGTCCAAACTACGATACATATACAAATTACGTTTCATGCGGTACAAACGTTTGTCATTCATACAAATGTTTGTCATTTGTTGTCATGTGACGTTTCATCCATTTCGGATGTATTTTCAGAACCTCGTCCTGTATCGATTTAACTGGAGGGATATTATCCCTGGCCGTACATGCAGCTGTTAATTTGGTGGTTACTGTTTCGAGGGATTAATACGGGTACTCGTGGATGATATGTTTGTTAACAAGTTTAATCATTAATTCGATTTTTGGATTATAGGAACACAACATATTTTTGTAAGTTTATTTATATATTTATTTATACTTAGTTGTAATATTTATTAAAAAATATTACAAAGGGTGGACTTAATGCCTTTTGACATTCTCTCACAGTCAAGTCGGGACGTGTGGAAACATATCATCATGATCACCATCATTATTGCCTATCACAAGTCCACTGCTAAACATAGGCCTTCCGCAAGGAATGCCATAAAACATGGTCCTAAGTCATCTGCAGCCATCGACTCCCTGCATGTGTAACAAGGTCGTCACTCCGTCTAGTGGGGAGTCGCCCTACACTTCGCCTAGCCACCGGTATGAGGCTGCCACTCGAGAACCTTTTTTCCCCATCGGTTGTCGGTTCTTCGAGTTATATGGGCGGCCCATTGCCACTTCAGCTTACTATTCCTTTGGGCCATGTTATTCACTCTGCTTCTACTGCGGATATCCTCATTTCTAAGTTTATCGCGCAGAGAAACCCCGAGAATAGCCCTCTCCATAGCATTCAGTGAAGGACCACGTATCAGATCCATATTTCATCACTGGCAACACTCACTGGTTGTACAATCTTGTTTTCAAGTTTTTAGGTATACCTGACGAGAAGATGTGTCCTAATTTCCCGAACACTGCCCAGCCGAGTTGAATTCGTCGATTGACGTCTCGGTCGAAGTTGGACTTACCTAATTGGACTATTTGTCCCGGGTAAACACACTCGTCAACAACTTTGAGCTTAGTGCTCCAAACACCCCTAACAACTACCGGCAAAGGTGTGACATATTATATAAACTTAAAACATAGTAAACATATATAAAAACATTATTTTATATACAATCTGATATATTACATAAAAGTACATTCTCAATTTGAATATTATATTTAGTTAAAAAAAATATTTAAAAAGGTAATTAATAAGTAATTTTATCTGGCTTTAGAGTATGAATAGTAGTTTACAGTCACAGCATCGTTAATGAAATAAATATGAGGAATTAAAGGGGGCGCTTAATTGAGGAATCAACCAATTCAATGTCAATTGAAAAACTGTCCACTATTACGATTTAAGTTTGAGATTGATGTTTCCTTGTGAAATAGATTTGCATTGTGCGATGTAGCACTAGCCAATACAAGAAATCAATAAGTAACTAAATGACTAAGAAGAACATTTAAAAATTTTACATTTCTCACTCTTTTCCTTTATAAAAGTAAGTAGGACATTATATTTCAATATTATAAAATATGAAATGAGTATCGGTGACCTCATCTCGTTTTGCCGGAATCGCATGGTGTCCCTTAGGGAATATGGTAAAAAGATTAATATAGGTCTTTTAGCAGATTAGTATCGAATAGGAAATTAACCCAGCGTGGTAATTTTTGAATACTATTTCTTAAATAATCAACTGTAAAGAATACTTATATTACACGGCAATAAATGTATCAACAAACCATATCACTTATTCTTGCTAAACTCACTAGTGTACAATACGTTATAAAATATATAGAAATACGTTTCGTAAATGAATATTATAATATAGTACGAACCACGCTGCAGTCATCCATAGCTGCAGCAGGAATAAGTCGGGTCGACAGGGGTAGGATCACGCTCTAAAAGAATACCAGCATTGAAATAGACAGAACACCAGCGACCAGCGTTAACAACAGAATAATGCAACCGGAGCCCCATTTTACTGGTAACAAGGCATTGCATCATATTCCTTAAAGGTGGCACCGCACCGTCATTTTGATTCTTAACCGATGATAGATGTAGATGCTCGTTTCTTACCCTTATTCTTTAAAAAAGGTGATGCAATTCATGTGATAAAATCGGTAACAGGCTTAAGAGCAGGTCAATATTTTTAATTTTATATTTTTATAATGTATATAATGGATGAACAGTGGACTGTATATTTATTTCTGACTGATTACTTAACGACTGATCTGAGGTTAGCTATACTAGGGGACTGCTTGAAGAAAAGATGGTACTTTCATGGCCTCAGTCTGTGAGTAGTGCCGTGCGACGACAAATGAAGCCACACGCGCGCTGATTGGTCGCCGACATCACTGGGCCGGTGCCGGGGTGCGCGGGGGGTAGCGGGGTACGAAGGGGCGACGGGGCGGCGGGTCTCTAGCTGTCCTCAACATCCTCCCCCCGGCGTAGCTCGCAAGCCTCATCTTCTTTCGGGAGGACGGCGATCTTCCTGACCGGCCGCCGCAGCAATCCGCCCCTGGTCCGCACCTCCACGTTGCGCACCACGCCGTCTGGTCCGGGAAAGGTCCGCGTTATAATTCCACGCGGCCACACGTTCCTTGGCAGGCTACCGTCTGCCACCACGACGAGGTCCCCTTCATGTAGCTGTCGCTGCTGCACATCCCGTGAGTCCCCGCGTGCAACCAGCGTCGGCAGGTACTCCTTCATCCAGCGCTTCCAGTACTCGTCGGCAAGTCCTTGCGCCGCTCTCCACGCCCGACGATCACTAGGCGTGCACGGCGCGGTTACTGGAAGGCTCGATGGTCCCAGCAGCAGGAAGTGGTTGGGTGTCAGCGCCTCTTCCTCGTCGATGTCGACCGGTACGTGTGTCAACGGTCGAGAGTTCACTGTGTTCTCGGCTTCGGTGAGGAGCGTCACCAACGTCTCCTCCCGCGGGCTCTTCTGGTGTAGAGTGGCTTCGAGCGCGGTCTTCACTGAGCGCACGAGACGCTCCCATGCGCCTCCCTGGTTCGGCGCGCCCGGCGCGATGAACTTCCAGTCTGTCCGCCGAGTCAACGCGTAGTCCTTCAGCAGGGGTGCCCACTCCTCCATTGCCCGTCGTAGTTCGGTGTCCGCCCCATGGAAATTCGTTCCGTTATCAGAGTAGATGACCCGTGGCCACCCACGCCTAGCCGCCATGCGCCGCAATGCCGATATCGCCGAGTCCGTCGTTAGGGAATAAACTATCTCTAGATGTACCGCGCGCGTCGTCTAACAAGTGAATAACGCTATCCACCGTTTTTCATGCCTACGTCCTATTGTTACCGTTATAGGCCCGAAATAGTCGATTCCGGTGTAGGTGAATGGTCGCGCGAATGCCCCTAACCGTTCAGGTGGTAGATCTCCGATAACCGCTGGCCGTGGTTTTTTTTTTTTTTTTTTTATAGAATAGGGGGCAAACGAGCATGCGGCTCACCTGATGGTAAGTGACTACCGCCGCCCATGAACAACCGCAACACCAGGGGAATTGCAGATGCGTTGCCGACCTTTTAGAAAGGTGTAAGCTCTTTTCTTGAAGGTTCCTAAGTCGTATCGGTCCGGAAAATTCGCTGGTGGTAATTGATTCCACAAGGAAGTCGTGCGAGGGAGAAAACTTCTTCTAAATCGCACAGTCGTGGACCGCCAATCATCCAGATGGTATGGATGGTAACGCGAGTTTTGTCGCGATGTGCGATGGTGAAATTGAGCGGCTGGAATTAGTCCGAACAATTCCTCAGAGCACTCCCCGTGATAAATGCGATAAAATACGCAAAGAGATGCAACATCTCTACGCAGTGCCAGTGTATCGAGCCGATCAGAAATAACTCGGTCGTCGACGATTCGAACCGCTCTGCGCTGGATGCGGTCAAGTGGAAGGAGCTGGCACTGGGGTGCCCCGGCCCAGAGATGAGAACAGTATTCCATGTGGGGCCGAACTTGCGCTTTGTAAAGTTGCAAGCGATGTGCCGGCATGAAATACTGTCTCGCTCTGCTGAGCACGCCAAGCTTTTTAGAGGCCAATTTGGCCTTCCCTTCCAAGTGACCACGAAACTGCACACTATTCGATATGTCGACGCCAAGGATTCCGATACTGGCTGAGGCAGTAAGGGGAGTGCCTTGAAACTGAGGAGATACGACAAAGGGGTTCTTTTTAGCGGTAAACGCGCAAACTTGTGTCTTCTGGGGATTGAACTGGACTAGATTTAGTCGCCCCCAATCCGAGACTTTGTTAAGCAAAGACTCGACTTCAGACACAAGTTTGTCCCGGTACTCGGCGACGTTTTCCCGAGAAATATTGGCACGGCCGGTATATAAGGCATCACCAGTGCTATCGTCCGCATAGCAATGAATGCTGCCAGTTAGCAACATGTCATTGATATGCAGGAGAAACAGCGTTGGTGATAGCACGCAGCCTTGTGGAACACCAGCGTTGATAGGCTTGAAATCAGAGCATTCACCGTCTACTACGACCTTGATGTTCCGATCAGCAAGGAAACTGGTGATCCATTTGCACAATTTCTCGGGAAGCCCATAGGAAGGAAGCTTCGAAAGAAGCGCTTTGTGCCAGACCCGATCAAAGGCCTTTGCTACGTCCAAACTAACGGCTAATGCCTCCCCCTTGGACTCTACTGCCTCCGCCCATCTATGAGTTAAGTAGACTAGAAGATCACCAGCTGATCGACCCCGACGAAAACCGTACTGGCGGTCACTAATCAGCTGGTGATCCTCAAGGTACCTCATGAGCTGGCAGTTTATAATGGCTTCCATTATTTTGGAGAACAAGGAGGTGATGGCGATAGGCCTGTAGTTGGACGGGTCTGAGCGGTCGCCTTTTTTAGGGATCGGGTGCACCAAAGCTGTCTTCCATGAGTTCGGGACTACGCCGTGGGAGTAGGAGTACCGGAAGAGACGCGTTAAAACCGGTGCCAACTCCGGAGCACACGTCTTCAGCACAATGGGAGGGACTCCATCGGGCCCACTCGACTTGTTGACGTCCAGGGAGAAGAGTGCTTTGCGGACCGAGCGCTGTGTAAATCGCACATCCGGCATGGAGCACTCACATCGCGGGATGGTCGGCGGTGTGTTCCCCCCGTCATCTAGAGTCGAGTTGGACGCAAAAAGAGAGCTCAACAGATCGGCTTTCTCCTTTGCGGCATGGGCCAGTGAGTCGTCCTCTCTGTGCAGAGATGGAAGAGATGGCTGACAGAAGTTCCCTTGGACAGCCTTGGCGAGAGACCAGAATGCACGGGTTCCCGAAGGAAGGCGAACTAGCTTCTCGCCAATTCTGTCGATGTGCTCAGACCTTGCCTTGGCAATGACGCTTTTGAAGGACCTGGAGGCGGAATTATACTTCTTTTTTAATGCGCTGGTGTTTACATCCCGAGACGTTGATGCGTCAGCCCAGGCCTGGTAGCACTCCTGCTTATAGCGTGATGCTATTTTACAGGAGCGACAAAACCATGGCTGGGATCTGCCTCCGATGGGCACCACAGAGGATGGAATAAAAAGTTCCATACCCTGAAGTACCACATCAGCAACAGAATCGGCAACAACGCTGGGATCTTCCGGCGAGAAGCAAACCCGCCCCCAAGGGTAGGATGCAAAAAAAGACCGCATCCCGTCCCAATCAGCTGACCTATAGTGCCAAACACGGCGGCAAGCTGTAGATCGCAACTGCGATTGGAGCGTGAGTGGCACCGTACTCCGGATCAGACAATGGTCCGAAGAGCCCAGAGGGGCATCGACGGAGACCTGATATCCGTCCGGATGAGAGGTCAGCAGAAGGTCCAACAGGGAAGGTACATGGTCTTCCACATCTGGGATCCGCGTAGGCGAAGTAACCAGTTGTGTTAGACCATATGCCAAAGCAAAGTCATAGACAGATCTACCCGCATGATCGGTTAAACGAGAACCAAGCCATTCAGCGTGGTGGGCGTTGAAATCACCGAGTATCACGATCTCTGCGGATGGGACCTGTTGTAGTTGTCGCCTTGCGTACCCTGCACTGCAGACATCTCCGCTCCACTTCTCTTACGGTCGGTCGTAGTCGAAGTATGTGATATCTCGTGCGTAGGTCGTTCACTACCCGTTCCCTGTTGGCGTGGCTTGCTTCCTTATGCGCCTTCTCCACAAGCAGCTTTACAAGCTGGTGGCGTCCGTTCAGGATGGTGGGCCTCTTCATTTGACTGTCCACATCGGCTGCGTCAATCCGTCCTCTAGCTCGCAGTATGCCATCTTCGAATATGGGGTCGAGCTTCCTCAACGCGCTGCCGGTTGCCAAGTTCCTTCCTTTCTGCAGTCGACTGATGTCTTCAGCAAAACTGTCTTGTTGACTTCGCTCTATCCACATCCGTTCTGCTTTCTGGATGTGGTCCAATGTTAGTCCGTGCGCCTTTCCTCTCATGGCATCGACGAACTGTAATATGCGAGCGGTGGCCCTGACCAATCTCTCGTAAGAAGAGAACCTCTTGATGTCTGGCAGGTGTGGAGCGTCCCTGGTGTCGCTCTGGTGCGCCACGACTTCCTCCAGCTCGTCATCTTCATCCCCTGCCTTCTCTTCCCGACGTCGAGGCCATCGATCTTCATCTTCGTACAGGAATGGTGGTCCCGTAAACCATTTGTCGCTCTCTTCCTTGTACGTATAATTAATGCGCGTTGCCTGATCCGCGATGTTGTCTGCGGTCGGTATCCACCTCCATTGCTCGGGTGACGTCTTCTCCGATATCTCCCCTAATCTATGAGCCACGTATGGGGTGTAACGCGCCGTATCGTTCTGAATCCAATGGAGCGCCGTAGTGGAGTCTGTCCAATAAACTACCCTATCGGCTACCACTCTGTGCTCGCCTTGCACGAATTCCGCGAGTCGCGCGCCTATTAGATTCGCCTGTAACTCTAACCGCGGAATGCTTTGCGCCTTTATCGGGGCGACTTTCGCCTTGGCCGTTTCGATCGTAGGCCTGTCCCTACCGTCGCGATGCGTGTACGCCTTATCGTCGCGCGGTGGGTTCCCTATTACTCCCCCCGTGGGAGCGTAGCGTCTCGGCAGTCGTAACATCTTCCTACCCGGACTGGCGAGCGCCTGGACGTCCTCATCTGACCGTCCGCTATCGCTTACGACGTGTAGTACGGTCTCGCCGTCTTCCCTACACGTTGATCGCGGCACGGTTCCCTGGATGGCCCACCCTAGCAACGTACGTGCAGCTACGGGCTGCCTTCGACGTCCTATCCTTAAATTACGGGTGATTATTAAATGCCAGTTGTCGGCGCCTAATAATAATCTCGGTTTGGCGTCCTCGTAGCAAACCGAGCTCGGTAGGTTGCGTAAGTGTTTCAACCGTAAACACTCTTTATTTACCGACTGCGAACCTATCTGTAAATTTGTTACTGTACGCGCATTTATTCTATACATTTCGCTGCGCGTCTTGCCACGTATGCCTATGTTAACTAGCCTGCTATCGGCCTCGCGCTGACTATTGCTTACTCCTCTAATATTCAGCGGCTTTACCGGTCCTTCCGCTTCTAACTCGCGCGCTAAGTCGTCGTCGATCAACGAAATGGTCGAGCCTTCGTCAAGCAACGCATACGTATCTATTTCCCTACCGCGTGGTCCACGTAACGTAATGGGACACACTTTCAATAATACGGACGCATTACTACAAACGTTAGACGCGACGAGCACGGTCTCATCCGGTTTTGCCGATGTCTCGGGTGCGCGGGTCTTGCGGGTGTGAAGGAGGGCATGGTGGGGGGCGTTGCAGCCGTCGACGCCGCATTTCTTCGCTCTACATTTAAACCGTCGGTGTTTACTACTTAAACACAGAAAACATACCCCACCTTCCTTTACCCAATTCCACCGGTCGTCCACACCCATTTGCGCTAACTTTCTACACTTAGCGATCACGTGTTCACCCCCGCAACACATACAAGAGGCACTACCGGTGTCCTCCTGGGCGGTGAACGTTTTTACGTCGCGGGCCCTATTCTCTACGCGGCGTGTCACTATCCTTTTCGACGACGGCGCCTCTCATCTTACGGGCGATTCCTTAGTCGGCTCTACGGACGTATAGGCATGACTCAACGCACGATCAGCCTCTCTCATCATGAACCTGGACAGTGTAACGATGTCCGGTTCGTCTGCACTTCCGTAGTGCTCCGCATAATCACACCAACGCAACCGTAAGTGAGGGCTTAACTTACTCGTTACTTCCCTAGTAAGCATTGGATTTTGCAGATATCCCTTGCCGTCGACGTTTTGCAAAATGCACACGATATTTTGCAACTTTATTGCGAACGCATTTAATTCCTGTGCGGTTTGACCCGGGCGCGGAAGGCGTTTCAATTCTTCTAACGCTCGATCGATAATTACTTCCGGGCGGCCGAAACACTGCTCTAATGTTCGCATAATATCTGCTGGATCCTTCGCGGTAAACAGCAGTGCCGATACTACTTCCCTAGCTTCACCGCGTAGACAGTTTCTTAACCTTGCCATATTTTCCGTATCTGTGAATCCTCGCGTGGATTCTTTCATCGCGGCTTTGAACGCTAACCATTCCGCGGCCGAACCGTTAAAAATAGGCAAGTCCTGCGTCTGCTTCGCGGCAGCGGGCCTAACTCTGACCATATTCTCCAGAGCTTCCGCTAGTCGCTCTATACCCCATCTTTCCCTCGCGGAGTAAGCGACCTATCTCTATCCCTATCTCGCTCTAGCCTACGCTGTGGCGCTGACGTCCTATGTACACCTACATCCCTATACGGCGACGATAATCTACGATCCGTGCGGCGATGTGGCGATGGCGATCTACGTACACCTACATCCCTATGCGGCGACGGTGATCTACGATCCGCGTGGCGATGTGGCGATCTATGTGTAGGCGATAGAGTGCGGCGTTGGACGCGCGACGGCGACGTAACCCGTACACGACGATCCACCTGGTTCATTCCTACGGCGACTCCATCTTCCCTCTGTACCGAATCTATGCGGCGCGGTTGAACGTTATTCGCTTCCGTCCTCCCCTGGGCATCTTCACTGTGGTCGTAACCGGTTACCCTGTTCGGTAGGGTCTGCTCTAACTCGATGCGGGGCGCGGGCTGAGAGGGGCGGGAAGGCGACTCCCCCCGCACAGTCTCTACGTTTTCTAACCACCTATCAACGCGTACCCTATTTTCAACTAACTCGTCTTCGTTGACACTTTCCCTATCTGTTTCTTCTTGCAGTTGCGCGACGTCCCTAGCGTACTTCTTCCTAATAAGATCTTCTTCCAACTGCAATTGCTTCCTCCTAATTGCAGCTAGTTCCTCCGCGGCGCTATACTCAATTTGCTTTAATTTAGCTATCGCACTAGCCGTCGACCGGGCTGAACGAACGGAGCGAACCGACGGGGCGCGGGGTGCGGGCCTATGTACGTCTGTTACAGGCGCGACGGTACGTACTATCGAACTAATCTCTGTAGACGGAAGATCTTCAATAATCGCGGCGAGTGTCTCTGTACGCGGCGCGGAAATGCTAACCTCTCCCAAACGATCGGTCGTGGACACGGACATAGCGGGGCACGGCGGCGGGGGCGCGAGCGCGCGCGAGCATTGTGCCATCGCGAGATAATCGGACGGGGACGCGGGTGCTTCTTCGAATATGCGCATTCCTACCGGCGTGTCATCATCGTTCCGTGTCTTCTGGCTTCGTGTCTTCCTCATGGTCCCACGTTGCGACCTCCGGTCGTCTTCAAAAAGACGTACGTACAGTCTTTAAAAAGACACACGTATGGATGTCGTTCCCGCCACAAGGGCGTTACCAGATGGTCACAGTTTGGCACCGTTAGGGAGTGACCACTGGCCGCGTAAACGCGGTTAAAGAAACAAGAAATTGTCTGGAAACAGACAATAGACGTATGTGACGTAATCGTAACAAGAAACAGGGAAGAAATTAGTACCGAAGATCTTCTCTCTTCGTCGACGAACTTCTTTCTTCCTTGAAGATCTTCTATAATGATCTTCTCTCTTCTATAATTATGTTCTTTCTTCTATAATTATGTTCTTTCTTCTGTAATTGGCTTCTTTCTTGTTTTTTCTTACTTCTTGCTTCTTTCTTCTGGCTTGAATCCGGCGGCGATGGACCAAGAATATAATGGATGAACAGTGGACTGTATATTTATTTCTGACTGATTACTTAACGACTGATCTGAGGTTAGCTATACTAGGGGACTGCTTGAAGAAAAGATGGTACTTTTTAATATACTGTATTAACTATTTACAATGATTCGTCACTGACTAACTATGTCTAACACTATGTACAGAGGGAGGTCTTGAATTGGAGTCTTGAGTCTTCTTCAGGTTTCTTCTTAAGTGCCGCTCCGAAGTGAAATGAACAGCTCACAGACCGAGACGCCCTTCTTATATCTCGCAAGAAGGTGCCTCAGTCTGTGAGTAGTGCCGTGCGACGACAAATGAAGCCACACGCGCGCTGATTGGTCGCCGACATCACTTGGTCGGCGCCGGTGTGCCGGGTGCGCGGGGGGTAGCGGGGTACGAAGGGGCGACGGGACGGCGGGTCTCTAGCTGTCCTCAACAATGTAACAGTTTTTTTTTGTTTTATAATGTATTGCTGAGCTACGAATTTCACTTTATGATTAGTGATTGGATGGAATTTACACTTTCGTCGTAAATGCCTATTTACTTTTTTTTAATTATACACCCAATCATCGCTTGGATAAACCACTGATTCTGCCTTATCATTCCAAATTCCATTACACAATATTTTCGCCCATAACCGTCGTAGAATAATTCCTTTCGATTTTTTATTTTTACTACAATTTACTTTCTTTCAATGTGTCAACCACAGTATTTACTGTGGTGTCAACCGCGACTTTTTAATGTAACAGTGTGTGTTACCTGTATACATGATAACTTGCTAACGTAGAAGGTTGTTAATTATTAGGAAGTGTAATGTTTATGCGCGTTCGATAAATAATAAAATTGCCGTGTGGTGGCGGCGTAAGTTAATTTATCATGAAGTGCCAAACAAAGGCTTGAGACATCTGGTACTGTGATCAACCATCAGACAAAGGGTGCCCACATCCAGCAGTGGACTTTACGGGCTGTTGAAGATGTTTTGAATAGACTGTCAAACTGACATTTCCATTCCCATTGCGCAATAAAAATAGATTCAATGTTATTTTTTATTATTATTATATAAATTATTAATTTGATATTGCATCCGTGTATTGTTGTATTTTTTTTATTTCTATCTATAAAAATCAATTGCTGTCCGTTAGTCTCGCTATAATTCGAAAATGGCTCCACTGCTTCTGATGAAATTTTCTGTGTGTATTTGAATGGGTCCCTGGATGGCTTAAATTCAATTATATCCGGCAGGTGGCGCTATCGTTGAGATACAGAAGTCAGACGTGTGAAGCCGGGGCGGATCGCTAGTGATAAATAAAACAATACTTTTAAAATGAAGACGTACCATTATGGTGTAATGAAAACTGTCGTTTTGTAAGTAAAGTAAATCTTCTTTCGGAAATTTCTTTTGGAATGGAAACACCATAGGTACTTAATGGTGCTCGCATCATAGAATTATTATATTTTGACGATAGATAATCCGTTTGTGTGTTTTCTTGTGTGTTTGTGTGTTTTTTCTGATCATGGTGGACATTTTCTCCAGGTCGATGTCGATTCCTGTGATCGACATCGATGAAGAAAATCCTCATCAGCATTGTCATTATCAAAACGATAATTGTGATATGTATTTGCAGTTTTATGTAAACTTTTGAATGGTACTATTACTCATATCATTATCACACCAGGAAAATACCAGACTTAATATAAGTATAGTAATTCCGCTTAAACGAATGAGTTTGTGTCGGGGAAAAACGGCCATGGTGGCTTGTAATATGTATACATACGTACGACGGGACGAAATGACGAGGTGAATTAACTTACGCCGCCACCGCATTGCAATATTCTATTCTTTATTGAACGCGCATAATACTTCCAAATAATTAACAACGTTCTACGTTAGCAAGTTATCATGTATACAGGTAACACACGCTGTTACATTAAAAAGTCGCGGTTTACATATCGAAAGAAAGTACATTGTAGTAAAAAAAAATTGTACTATTCTACGATTCCACGGTTATGGGCGAAAGCAAACAATTGTGTATTGGAATTTGAAATGATGTGGTAGAATAAGTGTTTTTATCTGGTTTTATCTCAAATAATGGTTCTAAAACGACAAAAATTTAATTGATTTGAGCCTGTGATTTAGACTATTAGAAATTTATGAAAATT
Source organism: Parnassius glacialis (assembly GCA_033319125.1). Lineage (NCBI taxonomy): Eukaryota > Metazoa > Arthropoda > Insecta > Lepidoptera > Papilionidae > Parnassius > Parnassius glacialis. The sequence goes on along the minus strand of JAVANC010000018.1, from coordinate 16,078,016 downwards.
TACTAATTATATGCCTGTGATACAAAATTAAAAAATCTAAACCAATGTAGAAATAATTACTTTAGTGTTTATATTATTTAATAAAGCGTTTTCAAGAAATTATATTTTATTTATAATTTAAAGAATAAATATAAAAAGTAACCAACAAAAAAAATATCTTACGAAAGTGGTATGTTACAGCGTTCACTATTCAGATTTTGAATTTTTAAAAAGGTTTGCGACTTGCGCGGAAATGAACTTGTATTTTTTAAGTACAGACCTCGCTGTACTCGCTAAGTATAAAATTAAATTACGTAGTCACCTGAAATCTTAAAAGGCACGTTATTTAGTTATGCTGATTAATTCCTATGGAAAATATGTGTAGTCACGGTGTTATATCTACCTAATATCATCATCATCATCATCATCACCATCATTACAGCCCTTCACAAGTCGACTGCTGAACATAGGTCTCCCCCAAGGAATGCCACAAAGCACGGTCCTGAGCGACCTGCATCCATTGACTTCCTGCATGTCTTACCAGGTCATCACTCCATCTAGTAACCTAATATGTAATAAGTAAATACACAAATGACTTATTGGTATCAGTTGTACATTTGAATTTGTTCAATAGATTGAAAAGGTTTTATTTATACAACGTGCTTGGCCGTGAAGGAAAGCAACGTGAGGAGGAGGTAAGGAATAATATACTTACATATTTTAAGAACATGTAAAGTCCGTCATAGACTAATAGTATAGTAGTATAGTCATAGAGTAATAGACTAATTGCTCCAGAAACCCTCAGAAATGGGAGTTCTGTGTCCAGCTGTGAGACTTATAATATTAAGAAGTAACTTTACTTTTTTCATTTATAATAATGATTATAATTTTGACTGTATTTTAAGTTTACATACATTTCTTTTTAAATTTATTATTAGATAAAAATTGTTACAATATTGCTATGCGACACATCGAAAAACCACGCAGGTTTGTGTTGCGTGCCGTTCCGTCTACATTTATAAAAATGGGGATAACAATTAATATTTGTTAAGGAAATAACATTTTAATTTATACTTTATGTTAACTTCATTAAGTTCACTTTTAAATTTACTATCCAGACCATTTATTAATCGAGGTATTATGTATGCGCCGGTGCGCTCACCATATTTATTTTTGGATGGTATTGTATTAATTTTTTTTGAGTTACTTTGCGGGTCTGAATTTTGTTTGAGACTGTATGTTGTATACCTAAATTAAAGAATTGTTCAAAAATTGATGTTGGACTTTATCATGGATATTGAGTACCTTGCAGTACATACATATACCAGTTAAGTCTTCTACGTTAAATTATTACAATACAGGTTTCGCAGTTATAAATTATAAAAATCACTCAAAAAATTCATAAGTAAATTGTTTATATAATTATATACTTGACTATGAGGTTAAATAACTGTTTTAAGTTTAATAATATAACGAAAAAATCACTTATTGCATAGCCTTTTCACTTCATAAGAATTCTGCAATAATTAAACACTGAAATCAATTCTTAGAGCATAGGCAGAAATAATTAAAATATTGGTAAATCCAATTGAGCATACCTTCGCATTAAAAATAACGTATAGCATGATTAAACGGATTTTTTTTAAAGTAGTTTAAATACATTTCGACAGCACTATCGGCTTCAACACCCTCGAAACCCATGAAAATGACACCCATGATGAAAAAATTTATACCTATTGCAGCCGCCATCTTGGCTTTACATTTCTACAGCACTATCGGCTTCAACACCCTAGAAAACCATGAAAATGACACCCATGATGAAAAAATTGGTACCTACTTCAGCCGCCATCTTGGATTTACATTTCGACAGCACTATCGGCTTCAACACCCTCGAAAACCATGAAAATGACACCCATGATGAAAAACTTTATACCTATTGCAGCTGCCACCTTGGATTTACATTTCGACAGCACTATCGGCTTCAGCACCCTCGAAAACCATGAAAATGACACCCATGATGAAAAAATTGATATCTATTGCAGCCGCCATGTTGGATTTACATTTCGACAGCACTATCGGCTGCAATACCCTCGAAAACAATGAAAATGATATCCGTGGTGAAAAAATTTGGTACCTACTTCAGCCGCCATCTTGGATTTACATTTCGATAGCACTATCGGCTTCAGCACCCTCGAAAACTATGAAAATGACACCCATGATGAAAAAATTGATATGTATTGCAGCCGCCATGTTGGATTTACATTTCGACAGCACTATCGGCTGCAACACCCTCGAAAACCATGAAAATGATATCCATAATGAAAAAACTTGGTACCTACTTCAGCCGCCATCTTGGATTTACATTTCGACAGCACTATCGGCTTCAACACCCTCGAGGCCCATGAAAATGACACCCATGATGAAAAAATTGATATATATTGCAGCCGCCATCTTGGAATTACATTTCAACAGCACTATCGGCTTCAACACCCTAGAAAACCATGAAAATGACACCCATGATGAAAAAATTGGTACCTACTTCAGCCGCCATCTTGGATTTATATTTCGACAGCACTATCGGCTTCAACACCCTCGAAACCCATGAAAATGACACCCATGATGAAAAAATTGATACCCCTTGCAGCCGCCATCTTAGATTTACATTTCGACAGCACTATCGGCTTTAACACCCTCGAAAACCATGAAAATTACACCCAAGATGAAAAAATTGATATCTATTGCAGCCGCCATGTTGGATTTACATTTCGACAGCACTATCGTCTTCGACACCCTCGAAAACCATGAAAATGACACCCATGATGAAAAAATTGGTACCTACTTCAGCCGCCATCTTGGATTTACATTTCGACAGCACTATCGGCTTCAACATTCTCGAAAACCATGAAAAAGACACCCATGATGAAAAAAATTATACCTATTGCAGCCGCCACCTTGGATTTACATTTCGACAACACTATTGGCTTCAGCACCCTCGAAAACCATGAAAATGACACCCATATTGAAAAAACAGATACATATTGCGGCCGCCATCTTGGATTTACATTTCGACAACCCTATCGGTTTCAACACCCTCAAAAACCATGAAAATTTCACCCATGACAAAAAAATTGATACTACTTACTTTTAGTACGTACTACTATTATTTATTCTGTGCTTTTAAAATATTGTAATAAAAAAATCTGTTATTATTATTATAATCAAGTATTTAAGAAATTTGGTTATTCGAATATTGTGTATTTGTACAGCGATCTTTTTGAGCCGCTGCAAATAACCGAAATAATGTTCACTCACGATCACGACGGCGACTGACGGCGAACCATAGATAAATATAAATGTAGCAAGCTAATGCGGCGAACTGATATATACAGTAATCTATGGCGATGGCCAACTGAGTTAGTGAGTAAACTACTCTGTGGCTGCATATCCCCATTTACAGAAATAATTCTATACGAGGCTATCAAATCAACGAAAATTTCGCCATTTTCGAGCCGAAAAAAATTAATTATAGCTAAACAAAACAAAATTACACTGCCATTTACATTCAGTGGCTTCCCACATGATAGATGAAGAGATTAATAAATAGATTGAGTTAAACAATTGATATTTACAAAAGTTATAGTGTTTACAAGCCTTGGGGACATGATAAATCCACACCATAAGCCACTAAAACCCCTTTTTTTATTTAAAAATAGCAATTAATCGAGTTAAAAAAAATATTAATAAGTTCAACAATCATTTATCTTTCTAACAATGTGCTTTTTATATCATTTATATGTGTAATATGATTGCTGGATACGATTTCATGCGACAAAACGGTGGAATTTTCATTTTTAGGCGTTAGTAGAACATACCCACGCGCTTTGCGCTCGGTATGCAATATAGGTTATTAATGATTTTTATCAAAAAAAAAATGCGTGATTGACGGAAAAAATTACACTTTTTCTCACCTAGCCCCCATCCGCCAAATTCGTACCGTCCGTTATGGAACTTCGTTCCAAAAAACAGTACATAATAGCTATTATCCAAAGAAATAAGATAGTTATAAAATAGTGGTCCTAGATTTATGATAACTCAAGTCAGTTACTAGCGACCTGAATCGAGAGATGTATAGATTAGTATGAAATCGTTGCAACATTGTGTGTAGAAAAGCACAACGACGCCATATCCATGAATAAGTATGAGATCCTGACCCTGCTAGGGTCTGGAAATTTCTTAAGTCCTTAGGAGATGGGAAATTACGACAAAATTTCACTCTCCATAACTTTGATCTCAATCAACTTAATTCGCATTTCTCATCTTCGTCTTGCATTAACGATAAAGCAAAACACAATACTTTGGATTTTCTTTCAAAAGTTCCCGTTTCAGACACCTCTGATGTTAAGAGAGCCATAATGTCCATCCATTCAAATTCAATTGGTAGTGACTGCATTAGTCGAAAAATAGTCATCCCTCTCATTGATCTCCTTTCACCTGTAATCACTTCCATCCCGAATAATTCACTGAATTCTTCTTTTTTTCCCTTCAGCTTGGAAAGTTGCATTTGTAGTTCCTCTTCCGAAAAAGTCGAATCCCTCTAGTTTTTCTGATTATAGACCTATCTCTATCTTGCCATTCCTTTCCAAAGTTCTTGAACGTCTCGTACACAATCAAGTACAATCCGGTTTCCGTCCTGGCCATAGTACGGTTACTGTACTTTTATATATCAGTGATCATATTCGGTATGGTATGGAGAAAGAAAAGCTTACCATTCTTACGTTATTTGATTTTAGTAATGCATTTAATACAGTAGATTATATCTATATCTTATTGGGCATCCTGAGCTTTCTCAATATATCTCCAACTGTAGTTGACTGGTTTCGAAGTTATTTGTTTGGTCGCTGACAGCGCCTTGTTTTTCCACCTGGACTACTACAGCGGCTGGCGTACCACAAGGTGGCGTGTTATCTCCTCTCCTGTTTGCAATTCTCATTAACTCTATAAGTCATAACTTGTCGTCTTCCTACCACTTGTATGCTGATGATCGCCAAATCTATACTCAGTCCTCTCTTGAGTCTAAAGCAGTTGACACTATTAACGGTGATCTGACTTTTATTTCGAACTTGAGTAAACGTTATGGTTTAACGATTAATCCCAAGAAAACTCTGGCCATTGTCATAGGTAGTTCTAGATTAATTGGAAAAATTGACTGATCTTCCATACCTCCTACTTTACTAGACTGCACTCAAATCCCTTACAGTAACAAGGTTAAAAACCTGGGGTTTTATCTCGAATCTTATATGTCTTGGACCTCACAGGTTTTTTTTATAGGGTAAGGGTGACAAACGAGCACACAGTCCACCTGATGGTAAGTGGTTGCTGCGGCCCATAGACATCTACATCTATCCTCTATTACAAATCAAAATGTAGATGCGTTGTCACCCGTGAGGACTAGGATGGAATGCCTCATTTCCAGTAAAAAGGGCCTCCGGCCACCTGCACTCACCAAGCGAAACGCAGAGGCAAACCTCTACTTCACGCTGGTATTCTGTGAGGTCGTGGTACCACCCCGGTTCGAGCCGGCCCATCCGTGCGACAGCAAAAGCTGCCGCGTGGCTCTACCACTGTTAAAAAAGGTTAATGAGGTTAGTAGAAAAATGTTGGCTGCTTTAAGCTCTTAACGTAGATTACGTAATTTTCTTCCCACAGTAACTAAAGTTACGCTCGCCCAGTCTCTACTTCTGCCTATCCTTGACTATGCTGATATTTGCTATCTTGACATTACCGAGGAGCAGCTTAATAAGCTTAAGCGCATTCAAAATTTATGTATTAGATTTATATTTGGGCTTCGTAAATATGATCATATCTCTGAATTTCGCAAACAGCTCAAATGGCTCCCGATCCGCCTTCGCAGGAATACTCATATTCTCTCTGCTTTGTATGGCGTGCTGTTTAATCCTTCCACTCCTCATTGTTAGAAGACCGTTTCCAGTATCTTTGCCTTACCCATAATCGGTTCCTTCGATCCTCTGTCAATCTTTCTCTCTCTACTCCTTTGCACTCTTCCTCTTTTTATAAGAAATCCGTTACTGTAACTGCTGTACGTTTGTGGAACTCTTTACCTCCCCACATTCGTCTTGCTTAATCTCTTCATTCTTTTAAAAGTCTTGTTAAATCGTATTACTTAGAATTCTATTAGATAAATTAATTTTCCTTTTTCGTACTCTTTTTCTATTATATGGTATCATATATAATCTTCACTTAACTTTATTTATATGTATTTTCGATATTTTTATTTTTATTTTGTACGCCCCCCTCTATTTTTAACTATTGTTTGCTATAAGTTCTCTACGCTAAGGTTGTCTGGAGGAGATCACTTTTAGAGTGATAAGACCGCCCGTTGTACATATTCTACTTTAGATTTAACTGTACTCGTTATTTTGTATTTTGGTGTACAATAAAGAGAAAATAAATAAATAACTCTTATTAGCATTATTTTTTTATTCAGTTTCTTATTGAACGTTTTCGTTCTTAGAGAACTGTACTGTCAAGCGCGCAAATCGCGGTGTGAATTTTCCGCGCAGTAAGCGTGAAATGCAGAAATGTTCCTCCACACTTCCATAATAAAGTTTGGCTCGTGCGCTTCACGAAATATTAGCTACTGCTATAGTCGTGACTCTGTGCGCTTTAGTACACTACAATTACATGTATATAAAAAGTTGAAGTTTTCAATAAACTGGGGTTGTGTTATAAAAATATTCAATTAATATGAGCTCCTGGTCGTTCGTTCAAAAAAATGCTCAAATTTCTCGCAATATGCTCGCGAGTCTCGCGTGCTATAAAACGTAGTGATTTTATATTATTTTATGGTTCATGGACCGCTAACTCATTGACACAAGCATAAATAACGACTTAGAATGGAGAACAAGGTGTGAGTATGCGTTAAGTATGTGAATAGGGGCAAAAACCATACATAATCGGGACCACGCTGGTTCACGGGTGTTCACGGCGCGGATGTGGAGCCTGCTTTAAAACACGCCAACAACAATAACCGAAACTCACACAGTGAGCTGCGAAATATATTAATTATAAAACCACGAAACACATTATAGGTGATATAGGAAAATATCGTGCATGAATTCCTCATTGACGCTGCGAGAAATGACAAATGGTGCGGTGCGACACTGTAAAGTGGTGCAGTACGACGCCGGAGTGGCATCATATCGTACTTGGGCCTTCAGATCTTGCTTTCACAACCTACAGTGCGTCTTGCGTTAATCTATCGGTACTGTTGTGACGCTGCAATGCTGCGTTGAGTTGCGATTCGCACTAATAGTACCACTGTAGTACCCAGTACGTTGAAATAATTGCGGTACACTTTGATCTGGCTGACCGGGCTGGTCTTCGGAATGGCTGAACCGACTGCGAGTATACTTCGCGGATAGATAAAGCAATGCCAGGAGTAATCTAGACCATATTTTGATTATTAGCTTTGAGATTTTTTTTGTAATTCTAAAGTTTATAAAGTAAAAATGGTCGTTGATGATTATCTTGAATTTAAATGAAGACATAAATTACATTAGTAGTTACCATCCAAGCAACTGCGGGCAGGTCGCTGGTTTTAAATAAAATAAAGCCACATAAAATGACCTTGTGACGAGATAAAAATTAAATTTCGAACTGTAACTAATCAATGTTGGGCTGATGGCCATCGTTTTTCACAGTTGGTTAGTCATGTAAAAAGGTCCGCTATGATAATTTTGATAATTAGTATACCGAAAAAGTAAACATCAAGGTGATAGGATTTGCATTTTGATCGAATTAATGTTTGACCAATGAAAAATAGCTATACTTTGTAATATACATATACAAATATACATAAAAACTATATAAATATATAATATATAAATATATAATCATTACAGCTCTTCACAAATCCACTGCTGAACATAGGCCTCCGTCAAAAATGCCACAAAGCAGGGTCTGAGTCACCTGCATCCATCGACTTCCTGCATGTCTTACCAGGTAGTCGCTCCAGGGGTCGGGGTGCGAGGCTACCACTCGCGAACCTTTTTCCCCATAGGTTATCGGTTCTTCGAGCTATATGGCCGACCATTACCACTTCAGCTTACCAAACCGTTGTCCTATAATTTCCTTAAAATCCTGAACAGGTATACAACTCTGTTTGAAATATTCAAAATGTATTAAATAATATAAGTACAAATTGATTATATTGCAATAATAAAGATAATAACATTTGTAATATAATTGAAAAAATGGGTCAAAAATTAATGAGGGTGTTCTTGTATTACTCAAAAATTTCCCGAGTTAATGAGAGTGTTCATGTAATGATTACTGTAATGACCGACCACTACGAGTACTGTTGCACAATGACTAGTCCTATATTAGGGACTTATGATAGTAAGGTTTATGATGCAAAAGCATTAATATAGAAGGTATCTATGATGCATAAGCATTATGATAGCAGAGTAATGCCTTGAAGTCCCATATGTATAAGACATATTATAGTAAGGTCTATGAAATAAAGCAAATATGTGGAAGATCTTAAATATGTAAAAGCACTATATTGAAGGAAATGGAACTAGAAAAGGATTATTATAGTGGCGTGTAGATTGTTTCACAGCGTCCGAGACCGAGGTAAGCTTTGATTCGCTAACCGATGTGTCCTAGACATATCTTAGTGCGGGTGGTAAGTGGGTTTGTTGCAGCAATTCGACTTGCCCGTGGATTGCATCGCACACCCCTACCGTTTGTTGGCGGCGTCTTAGCGTATAACGTTACGATACGCCGGCTATGTTTCGGATTATGGTGTGTTTGGTAGTATGTTTAAGTGCAGCAAGCATACTCAAATCCATGTCATAGAGTGCAATAGGGTTATGACACGTGGAGTTTTGGCTATTGACGTCTTAGTAGCATGCTACTAAGATACGTTGGTGGTATTTTTAGTTAACAACAGCATCAAATTTATTACCAAAGTCTATAGGGATCATGTGGGTGTATTGTGAGAAGGCGCCGTCCGTATAATAGTTGCATTGATGCTTATTGCTACTTGCGGTATTGCGTCTTGTGATAGATCTGTGGGTGTGCTGCGCCTGATTCGACGCATCTTGTGGTTCTGGTCAATGGAGGTATGCGGGTGGTGGAACACCACCGTCCATACAGTCCCAGAAAACATTCTGGGACTGTATGGGGGACCTTGGGATGGTGTAAGCCGACGATATTCATATTGATGCATGTTGCGTTCTGCAGCATTGAGTCTCTGCGATGGTTGTTTGGTGGGTCGCTATTCTCAATGACGCTCTCTGCATCTTGGTTTGACTCAAAACCTTAGTAGCTGTGCCCAAGTCGGTTCCTTTATTACGGGGCTGCAGACTGTCTGATCTCCATGATGATTTAAATAATATATCTCAGTAAAGTTCTCACCTTTGAATGAATGAAAGCAGCTTGTTGGTGGGTGAGACAAACATGATCGAAAACATGCATATACTCGACGTCAGTGACACGAACCCTTTCTGATGGCGAACTATTACTATTATCTTATAACTGCCTATTGGTTATATCTGCCATTGTATTGGTGGAATATATGTGTCAATCTCATGCGAATGGCAGCTGGAAGGAGAATCTGAGGAGGCTCTCAAGGCTGCGGCCGAAAGCCGCGCAACGTGGGACCCCATTCCCTTGAGGTGAGCGGTAGACTCATGACACGCTCTGCGGCCAATTGGCCGTGCTGATCATGCAATTGGTGGTGATGCCTTACACTTACTTCACGTCTGCAGGAACGGTGGACTGGCAGTTGGTGGCGCTCAGGGAGGGCTTTGTATGGCCAGTGTGCCTATTGTTTCCTAAGCCGTGTGACGTAAATTCACTGTGGCTGGCTTTCATCGTATTCTGTATGGCGTTTACATGCATTGACATGCGCGATTTCGGTCGATGTTTGTGCTTACGCACTACCAAGGGGGATATAAATATTGTGAGCCTTCTTCAAGTGGGAAGGGATTAACTAATAAGAAATTGACTGTTGTGAGCCTTATATAAGTGAAATAGTGAACATTTATTGTTCTTAACATTTTTTGAGCTGTGTCTTCGTAAACGGGGTTCTTTAGTTTATAAGACGCTACCAACAGCTTTCTACAGCTCTAGTGAATATTCATTCTTTCAAAAGACGCCTAAAAGAACTAAGTTACTATACAAACATAACGTAAATAAGGGTCCTAACTAAGACGATCACACCATAGATTTATTTAACGGCCTATAATAGAAAGATCAATATATGGTTAATATATCGGTCACGTAAATTTGATATATTTTATATATCTTATAGATATAGATTCTAAAGAAAGACAAAAATATGTAGAGGGGGGTGGGAGTAATGTTATAATATGCAGAAGAAACCGCCTTGGTGATAGCACGCAACCTTGTGGAACACCAGCGTTAATGGGCTTGTAATCGGAGCATGCACCATCTACTACGACCTTGATGCTCCGATTTGCAACAAAACTTATAGCTGTCAATTCCAACCAGTTAGATAGGGTGAGCAAAACAGGAATAATATTTATTTACAAAAGAACCATGAACAAAAAAGCATTAATCTGGATCTAACATTTCAAATTCGCTCATCTCTGTATCACTGTCTGAGGAGTCATCATAATCATCATTATTATCACTGTTTTGTTGCTTTCCCTTATAAAAATAAAACATGGATTTAAGTATGTATTTAAAATATTCCACTGACTAGTATCAATTACTAAACTATTTTAAATTAATTTATAAAAATAATTATGAGTGCAATAGATTTAGTAATACTCAGTGAAATAAAGCGGAAAAAATAACGTTGATAATACGGAAATTAATTTTCTTTGCAAGTCGTACTTTTCAACTGACAGTTGACATATTACGGTCATTCGAGGTCATTGACGTTCCTATTTTTGTTTTAATCACTTTGTAAGTATGGTAATCTATGGAAGAGGCCTATGTTCAGCAGTGGACTTTTAATAGCCTATTATGAAAGAATGAATGGATTTAAAAAGTTAAGGCGGGTAGCAGTCTCCCTCCGAAATGCCGAATCCTACAATCTGCCGCCCAGAGCTACGTCCACCCTGATCCCCTCTTGCTCACTACTGATAAGGTAATTGGTAAGTATTAAATTCGTTATGATAAAAACCATAAGTAACTAAACCTGCATCCAATTAATCTGATGTGGACTTTAATTATTTAAAAAAAATTGACCGTGTAATGTGGCGTGTAAGAATATCGTAAGAGGTGACGGAGGGAAACTGAAACAGATGGGTAGCAGCATATTCCTAATAACAACTTAAAATAATAAATAACTACAGTTGCTAAACCACCTGCCAAGCATGGCAGCTATGGCGAAATCCCCCCTATGAGGCAATATATTGGAGGCCTATGTTCAGCAGTGAACTTTTATAGGCCGTAATGTATAAATGGATGGACTTCAACTACATTATTTTTATGATAACGAAGGATTAAACTTTGCTTTACAACTCTTCAACAAATGTTTGTTGAACGAACGTACGCATCTATTTATTCATAATTCTGTTTCACTGCAGCGTTAACAACTTTATAAACTGTAACCTTACGAAGTGAACTGACGTCGGGACGAGGTATTTAAGAAGGCTACGCTTTGAGAGTGGGGCCAAAACTGCATTACTAATGGCTTCGGCCGACCGCGACCATCAATTAATCTCAAACCAACTAATATTGCAAATAAATTCAAAATAAAATAAACAATCAGTATTCATAGCGTTTTGTTACAAACCAATAAAAAGAGTGCAAAAATGCCTGCTGACTCGAATCTGATAGTAGCAAGGGAAGCAGTTAAAGAAAGTTTGTTTCAAAGTTTACCAGAGAGATCGAAACATGAGGAGTTCATTCGGAGAGCAGTAGACTTGTTGGTGGAGAGAGTGGTGTTTGGAAGGTCCCAGAGATCAGCGAAGGTAGTGGAATGGGCAGCTCCAGAGGAAATCAAAACTGTAATAGATTTGAAACCAAGGAAGGGGCCTGTCTCTCACGATGAGTTATTGGCAATAATGGCAGATGTAAGTACTTTTCTTTTTATTTAATTAGAATCACCCAAAATACTATAACTCTTTAAAACATACACACACACACACACACACACACACACACACACACACACACACACAGCACAATGCGCCCAGCATTACTTCTTTTAATTTTAAAAATAATGAATGATAGTTATAGATAATATTTTTGGTATTTTTAGTAATCGTAGTGCAGTTGAGTATTTTATTCGATATAATATTATTAAAATAATACTATTAATTAAAAAAAAATTCATTTGTTACAACATTGGTTCGGTAAATATCTCTCTCTATCTTCGGGAAAAACAATAAGAAATCCACCAACAACCGGTAAAAGTGATTAATTACATTCTCTTTGCCAACTGGGGTTTTGGAAAAACGCATTAGGTTTTTTTTAAAATTTTGGTCTTACGTGAAATGTATTATATGAGTATACAACATATTACACAAACATTACAACATATTAAAAGGGCCTACATATAATTATACGTGGCAAAAACAATCATCATGGCTTTAGCCTAAGATTAATGTTTGTGTAAGTGAATAAAAATTAGATAGATGTCATTATTTCCCTTCTAATAAGAAATATCGTGTTAGAAGGGAAGGGTCTATATGCACTTATTATTGTAAGTATAACTTTTTTATTAATTAGGGTGACAAATGAATACACTGTCCACCTGATGGAATTTGTTGTGTGTGTCCCGTAAATATCTACATCTATCCTCGATTATGAATCAAAATGCAGATGACTTATCACTGATGTAATTACTTTTTGATATGAATGTTAAGCAATAACGAATCTTAGTCTTAGACCCTTATATTCTTTCTGACTTTTTTATGATTAGCCCCTTTACGCTTCTCTTTTCGGACAAATTTTGAGAATTCGCCGACAATGCAGTCTCTGCAGAAAGTTCGCATTTCATTTGTCCATATATCAATACATACATGCCCATTAATTAAAGGTGGTTTTAAGTTGGGATATCGCCAATTTTGTTTTTGATAAGCGAGGTCTGTTTTAGATAAACTTCCGTCTAGGGCGACCTTTGCAGATTTTGCCACTCACTTCTGCAACATATGTCTCTCTTAATTTATTTATTCATTCTACGTGTCCGAAGCATTCCGTTCCTAATCCCGGACACAAAATCTTGAAATAAACTTTCCTCTAATCATACTATTTCTCACCGAATCATTCAGAGTTACTCCTAATATATTTATTACCTCATTTTTGCAGCATTAATTTCACTCTCGTGGTTCTTCAGTGACACCTAACTTTCACTGACATAAATAAAGCTCAGGTCTTACACGGCATTATGGCAATAACCATATGTGTCTTTTATTAAATTCTGAGTTCCCACAATAGAGTAAATAGACCCATTTACGCTGTACCCTGCATTCACCCTTTGTTCTATATCCGTGTAATATTTTATCTTGAATACATAAACTCATCTACTTGCTACACCAATTCCCCTTTCAAAGCAGTAAACTTAATCATAGGCCTTTTCAAGTCTAAAAATTTACAAAAGTTTTCTGGATTTTACACGAATATTTCTTTTTCGATCATGCGCATAGAAAACCAACGAACAAATTAGACCCAATCCTTTTTCTAAATTCAGTTTGCACTTCCTAAATTAATCCATTAGTGTCTTTCATAACGTACCCAAACGGTCTTCCGCAATTTACCTCTCGCTCCTCAGGTAGATGGAACGTGACAGGTGGCACGCCCGTTTTGCTTTCTAAAAATTCTTTTTACCCCTGTTTCATTGAAGAGGCGCTGGAAATTCGAGACTATTTATTTTTGGGATAGAAGTTGTTGCAGATTTTTACCAACGGCTAGAACCGCTGCCTGTAATTCGGGATTCGGCGATTATTTCGATTCTCGATATTATTAATCGATTTGATCATAATATGCTGACATAAGAATTGTGTAATGCAATTTGAAATGTTTCATTTGTTTTTATTTATATGTATATATATATATATATATATATATATATATATATATATATATATACTAGTTGGCCTGGCAGACGTTGTTCTACCCTTTTCGACGACCCTTCATATAAAAAATCCTTAAATTCGTAATAAAAAATATTGAGTGTCACTTATCAGGATAAAAAGTATCCTGTCTCTCAAGTTGGACCAAACTGCACAGAGTGTGCAAAATTTCATTGAAATCAGTTCAGTAGTTAGGAGTTCATCGCGGACAAACAACGTAATTTTTACATATAAACAGAAACAGAAACAGAAACATTTTTATTCAATATGGATTATAAATAATACTTATTGAAAGTCACTCTTTTGTATAATTACCACTGGTTCGAAAAAAAACCTCTGTCCTGGGAAGAACCAGCAAGGAACCCAGCGGGACTTTTTTTTAAAATAACAGCTTACAATCATGTATGTTACACAAATTAACAACACAACAAATTAGAAATAGCATGGTAGCGATCACCTCATTTCCAGGGGTTATAATCATCTATAACTCAATTTAATGTGCACTTTAAAATTTTATGAATAATGCATGCACATTATTTACTTTTAGTTAATCTAGTTATAGCACTACGTTCGCGAAGTACAATTTATTAAAAAAATTATAAACGCTGTCCTCGACTCACAAACGCAATCAACAAAAAAGTATGCGTTTTTGTTTAAAATATTATTTAATTTAATCTATAATTAGATGACTAGTTTTTGAGATGTCTCACTTCTTTATGACATGATCAAAAACATTAGAATACGCCAGTATATTTCAAGTCTATGGTCAAAACCAACTCTTAATTTACCTCGATGAAATTTTTGCAATTGTTATACATAGTTTGCTCAAATTGTCTTCCTTGTTTTAACTGTCTCTTTGCTTAGTGGTCGTAAGCGCGACTGCTGATAATGTGATCTCGGGGTTTGAATCTGGGGTTGAATCAAAATTAGTTCTTGCGTTTTCTGTCAAGAAATTCTCAATAGCAGTTTCCAGTCAGGATTTTTACTCAAGTTACGCCCTGGAAAGCACGTCAAGCCGTTGGTTTTGTCCCTGGTCTCAGTCCGGTTGTTTGATTTGATTGAGATTGATTGAGGATAGGTAATAAAGAGTGCACATGTGCTTGTGCACTCGCGCACTAAAATCCTATACTGTACAAGTAGCTAGTTAGGCTGAGAGTTGAGACTGACCACCTGACGACTAAATATTGAAAGCGAAATTAATAATCATCTAGACCAGGAACAATTATTTGTAGGACATACGAGTAGGTACTCGTTCCGTGTGGGATTCGAACTCGCAGCTTACAGTGCCGCAGCCGAAGGCACTGCGCTGCTAAGCTGTCAAATAATTTAAATAACAATGTGATGATAATGATGATGTTCTCGTGGCTGATATCGAGTTTTAATTATAATAGTACAGCGTAAAAAAATAATTAATGCCCCATTATAGGAAGACATCCTTTCATCACCAACTCGTATCAGATGTGACAGGGACTGCAAATGGGGCAACTACCATAAAACACATTCTCGAATATCGGCAATTAGAGTATTTCCTTGACTTCGTCTAAATTTCAGAAAAAGAAACAGAAACTTTTTTATTCAATATAGATTATAAATAATATTTATCGAAAGTCACTCTTTTGTTTAATTACCACTGGTTAAATAAAAACCTCTGTCCTGGAAAGAACCAGCGAGAAACCCAGCGGGACTTTTTTTTTAAATAACAGCTTACAATCAATTCGAACTCAGGAGTCATCAAGAAGGAGCGTTTATAACTATTACCAAATTCTCACGCACGCTAAGAAGTGAAGATGGTGAATTCAATGGCAATGACTTATAAGTGCAATCATAATAGAAGGCTTTTCGAATTTGTAATAGAAAAACTCAATGATTACGTTTGCAAAGGCAGCGCCTGAAGTGGATGAGGTCGATTGGATTACTGAAATGTTATGCGTTAGATGTAAGATGAAATAAAGAATACAAATAGACTGAACATATTATTACATGAAAGAAGAGCAAAAAATACTGAATTTCTTTAGTATGATGTAACAGAGACTGTATTTATAGTTGATTTAGAACGTGAAGCGAATATTATCTCCATAATGCGATCAAACACATGTAATTAGCGGAAGCACTTACGCTAGTAACAGCAAAAACATAATAATCAGTTGATGATTTACAAAATGTTCATAAAAATGTACTACATCAATATGTCTTGTATTTGATACAAAGAACTAGTGGTTGAAATATGAAGAATATTTTATTGTTTACGTTGTAGAACCATGTTACAGCTATTGTATAGTTGTACCAAGAATGGGTCGGCTCGACGGTAGAAGGCGTGGTACGTGGTTTCACAGAATACAAGCGTGAAATGGCAGCTTAATGCTATTGTCTTGTATGGTGATAAGAGAACCGGATACCCTTTTAACTTGAAACGAGGCATTCCGGTTTAGTTCAGGGGTGACAACGCATTTGCATTTTGGTTTTTAATCGAGAATAGATATAGGTATATCTTATTAGGCCACAGCGTCCACTCGCCATCACATAAATTGTGTGACAAACTATTGTCATCCTTATTCCATAAAAATTAAAAGCCTACCTTCAAAAACTGTCGAACCAAAATTTTATACACCTCTACTTGTATAATGAGCCGTGGTAGCTCAGAACCTAAGTGCTCATCGTAAATTTCACAGTAGTACGCGAGCAACACGGGTTCAATTTCCGTCAGCACCAAACAAATTGTTAATTGTAATTTGAAGTGCTGATTATTTATATGTTCGGCGGTGAAGAAAAATATCATTATGAAACTTGAATGTCTAAGGAATAAATAGTCTTCGAAGTATTTTAGTGCGCCCACGAACACGCATTGGAGCAGCTCGCCGGAATAATTGATCAATAACCATTTCAGAAACGAGGGGAAGCCTGTGTGCAATCGCAGGTTGTTTATGGGCTATAATTTGTTTTACTTTACTTGTACTAAATAATAAGGCGATTTCGATAGCATTTAACTAAGAGAGTTAACTTTTAAAATATAATGAAACTACGGAACGAGTTTGGGATAGTGAATTTCTTTATTCGACTTTAGAATCTTAATTATTACTTACATGTAATGTAATAAAATAATTTGTGGTGGTGGTTTTAGAAAAAGCATCATATAATTTTGCCCCGTAGTTATAATTTTTTTCTTTTTTTAAAAACGCTACCCCCACGCTAGGATTTTCTCCTGTATCATTCATAAGGACAAACATCCAGACTCGGAACAAATATTTGTAGACAATAAAAATACTTGTTCTGTGCGGGATTTAAACCCGGCCTTGCGCCACAATGAACACAATTTCCGCACATTGAATACGTGCATCGAGATACTAAAAAAAGCCAGAAAGATTAGCTCTATTCCAGATAATGATTTCTTAAATTTACGCGAATACTTCACATGGAATAAACAATTTTTACGATCACATTTAATATTTATTTTTTAATTCCATAAGTTCCGTGCACTTTACAGCATCCATAGTCACGGAGTGGGACTCTGAGGTATTTGACTTCCTGATATCATGGTTATTTATATTGAAGTTTACTTTCAACTTAAGTATTAATTTTATAAGTTTATTAAGTTCTATAAGTATTAAGATGAAGGTTACTTTCAACCTTTAAATATTACTTTTAAATCATGAAGAACATGAAAGAAATCAAAGTTTAAAAGTTGAAGGTAGACTTCGTTAACGATTTTAGTTTAATGCCATCTATTTCAGATAGTAAATATCTGGTAGACCGGCGAGGGAGAGCAGCTTAAAAGGTTCGATGCATCTGGTACCGTAATCGCCAATTTGATTCCAGAGCGTGGCGATTAAGGCATATCCTTTCTTCAATGGAACTGGCCAAATCCAAATCACTGACTGATAACAAGAAGTATAAAAATAATAACGTTCGAATGTTTTTTAGGTGGCGCGCTACTCAGTCAACACTGGACATCCTTATTTCGTCAACCAGTTGTTTTCAACGGTTGATCCATACGGGCTAATTGGTCAATGGTTGACAGACGCGCTAAACCCGAGCGTGTACACGTACGAAGTTGCACCGGTCTTTACACTGATGGAAGAGGAAGTGCTGCGTGAAATGAGGAGCATTGTCGGCTGGCCAGAGGGTGATGGCGATGGCATCTTTTGTCCAGGTGGATCCATTGCAAACGGTTACGCTATTAGCTGCGCAAGACATCATTTCTACCCAGAAGTAAAGGTTAGTGCTGCATCACTTAGAAAAGTATAACATCACAATAGCAAATATGTTTCATTTAGTTTTACAATTTCTTGTGTCGATACTTGGTCTACAATTTGTGAACATGGGTCTGTTAGTGATCGTGTAACTTTCGAACTAATTAATCTATTGAGGTCATAAAATATAAGAGAGTTTGAATCCTGCACGACCTAAGTATTTGTATGTTTCTTGTTTTTGTATATGTTTGTCTTTATGCAATTTATGTATGAAAATTGCACAAGGATAAACATCTAGAAAAACAAGAAACATATGCACAGGAGGACATTCTAGAGTGTGGTTGGGGTAGGGGGAGGTGTATTGGATACGCGAATTTGGAGTGCTCATCGTGACACTGAAAACGGAACCGGAGCAAAAACGGTAATGGTAGAACTACGAGTACATCAGCCAGGCTAGCTAAATAATATTGTAATATTATAGAAGATAGCTAGCTAGTAATGTATTCTTTTAATATAGGGAGGTACATCAAAATTCATACTTACAATGGTAATAGTTCTTTTAATGGAAAACGAACATGATGTACTAGTTTTTAACTGATTACTTTAGAATCACACTAATCGTTCTACTGACTTTGCGTAACCAACTAATTTTAGTCTTAATTTGATATTGATAACATCTCCTTTTTTGCTTGTGATTTAACATTGAAGATGGACCTTGTATATTTCTTAGATATATCTTCCAATAATTTTACCATTCACCTTCACCCTCTTTTTTAACTAGTTTATTTCCCTCTCATAATATAGTTTTCAACACAATCAAGACACAACGATTTTCGGGACTATTTTTAATCGACTTCAAAAAGGAGGAGGTTCTCAATTATAGTGTATGTTTTTTTGTTTGTTACGCGATATCTCCGCAAATTGTGAACCAATTTTGATGATTCTTTTTTTAAAATAGGTTATATTTCAAGGGTGGTCCCATAAAAATTCCACCTAAAGGTAGATAACTTCTTTGTTTAGTTTAGAAGTCAGTTATTACTTTTTGTTATAAGTTATAATTGTTCATGGTATGTTGTAACAATAATCGCTATTAATTAGCTTTTCTAATTTCTATAGAGAGAAATTATTATTAGATAGAACTTATCAAAGCTTTCTCTTTTTATTGTAAAATTTGATCAAGATAAACCAGTCTTTATACGTGGTAGAGCCATGTTGCAGCTATATTAATAGTATAGTTGTAGCACGAATGGGTCTGCTCGACCGGGGAAGGACCACGCTCTCACAGAATACCAGCGTAAAATAGCAGCTAAATGCTGCTGTGTTTCGCATGGGGAATGTAGAGAACCGGAGACCCATTTTACTGGAAAAGAGGCATTCCATCTTAGTCCTCACGGCTGACAACGCATCTGCATTTAAATTCGCAAACGAAGATAGATGTAGATGTCTATAGGCCACAGCAACCACTTACCATCAGGTGGACTGTGTGCTCGTTTGTCACCCTTATTCTATATAAAAAAAGTCTAAATAAGTCCAACTGCTTGGCACAAACCTCTTATTCTTCCTTTATTGGCGCAACGCAGTGGTCTCCCTTACCACCCTTCCCTTAGGGCAAAGCACCACACGTATCCCCCAATATGCGTTGGCACGTGGCAAATTCCATTTTAAATTGAGGCCTGGGTCCGATGAAGTTGTAAAAGCCAACTGTCTAACAGCACTAACATTAAAAAAATAGAAATATACCACTATTTTAAATTGTGTTAACCTCAATGGAGAGTGCGTAGATCGAACTCGGTTTTCTCCCGTACTATGAAATTTTAAAGCAAACATTTATCTCTGAATTAGTTTATAATCTATTTCCATTCGCGTACCATATTTTGGTCTGAAAATACCAAGTTTTTTGTTTTCTAAAACGTCAGGTTCTGGACTCTCTAGTTTGGAGTTTGATGAAATTATAACAAATTGTATAAGGTTTCACAGTATTTCAATATTGAAAATTAAAGTTAAACTTTTAATAAAAAGTAAAAAGCTGACGTCGAAAATTACAAATAAGAAAATTATTTCCACTTAATACTTGCTAAAACATAGTGTATAGATAAGCGGCCAAGTGCGAGTCGGTCTCGCCCATGAAGGGTTCCGTAGCAGCAAGTAACATAATTTACGATTTATGACGTTTAAAAAAAACTACTAACTAGATTTTTTCTAGTTTTATCATTCTCTTATTTTAGAAGATACAGGGGTGGGGGGGGGGCACACATTTTGCACTTTGGAATTGTCTCTCGCGCAAACTATTCAGTTTAGAAAAAAAAATTATATAAGAAACCTCAATATTATTTATGAAGATCTATCCATAGATACCCCACATGTATGGGTTTGATGGAAAAAAGTTTTTTGAGTTTCATTTCTAAGTATAGTAAGTAAAGTTTGTAACAGTGGTAGAGCCAGGCGGCAGCTTTTGCTGTCGCACGGATGGGCCGGCTCGAACCGGGGTGGTACCACGACCTCACAGAATACCAGCGTGAAGTAGAGGTTTATCTCTGCGTTTCGCTTGGTGAGTGCAGGTGGCCGGAGGCCCTTTTTACTGGAAATGAGGCGTTCCATCCTAGTCCTCACGGGTGAAAACGCATCTGCATTTTGATCTGTAACAGAGGATAGATGTAGATGTCTATGGGCCGCAGCAACCACTTACCATCAGGTGGACTGTGTGCTCGTTTTTCACCCTTATCGTATAAAAAAAAACCCCTAAAATTTATATCAATAAATTTTGGGGGTTTTCTATTTTGTGTGAAAATCTTAATGCGGTTCACAGAGTACATCTACTTACCAAGTTTCAACAGCATAGTTCTTATAGATTCGGAAAAAAGGGGTTGTGACATACGGACGGACAGACAGACAGACAGACATGACGAATCCATAAGGGTTCCGTTTTTTGCCATTTGGTTACGGAACCCTAAAAAATGAAAGCCTAGACTTCAGAAGCTATTATGTGAAAATTATTTTGCTTTTACTTTATAATAAGTATAATTATTTTACCCTTTTCTAAGGAATGTCACAAGTTCAAGGAGAAGAAGGTCGTTTATAATGTACTTATTCACATTTATATACTCTTCCCCTATTTTCCCACCCATAGTGATTACCGTAGAGAATTTTTTCTTATATTTATATCGGGCCACTCCTGAAGTAGAAACCATGAAATAACATATGCATGGAGTATAGATATAGAACGTTCTCGGTTTTTGTACCCGGTGAATAAAAATAATATTATTTATACCATAAAATTTTAAAATTTAAATTCTCATTAGTACATAGCGAGCATGGATTAAGTTATAATAAATATATATTTTTATTGGAATCCAATAAATAAAAGACAGTCCTGTCGTCTTCTAACGCCTTACGGTTACCGAATGCGAATCAAAATGTCATAGGTTGGACTACTGTCAAATACTTATCATTAAGAAAACATATAACCACAGAGACATTATACTGCAAAAATAGGAAGTTAGTGAAAACTAAATTACAAGCTTCTATTTCATCCATACATACATAAATACTTACACGTATAAAAACTGTTATTAATTAATATATTTGAGTTGTTTACTAGAGTACTAGTTAATTTTAAAAAGTATTAGAATTGCGCAGTAGCTAAATATTTTTCTGTGCATGGTACAAATGTTTTTATGTCTTACAAATAATTGTTCCAAATCTGGATGTTTATCCATGTGCAATAATTACTTCTAAAATAGCCTTGTCTTCTCGATCTATGAGAAATCCTAGTGTGGGATGGTAACGTTATATTTAAAATAAAATTAATTAAATAACATGAATTCTGTGAAAAATTGGGTAATGAATCTGACCGAAATAAAAGCAATGAAACAATTTATTATTACCGATAAAATACTAAGTTTAACAGATTTAAATTAGTGACTCGCTGCACGCGATCCCCATCACTGGTATACAATGAATGAGTCCGGTATTGAACAAAATTGTTTTAATTGTAGAATAGCCATAATCATTTGAAAATGTGGAACGCGAAAATTAATCGCTGTTCTTAATGACACTGCGACTGCTTTAAACTGGGCTTAACGATAATATTCGCTATAAAATTAGCCTCTCTTAGAAATATCTGTAATAAAAGGTTCTGTTGCGAGTTTTGCATTAAGTTTGGTGGTCACCTTAACCTAGTTTTTTAGATTATAAACATTACGCGTGCAATATTTTGAAGGGGCCTCGATAAATGAACTGTTTTAACACAAGGAAAAATTAATTTAAGTTATATTAACAACTGTAGATATTGTTATAGTAATAATTGCATTCTATAATTTATAGGTGAGTAATAAATGAATGTACTTATATTAAGAGATAATTTTGTCCGTTTTTGTTAATAATTTCATGAAGTACATTACTGAAAAGGGATCTCCCCTAAGCTGGCGGTTTTTAATGTTGGTGATTCAAAAAAAATATAAACACACTAGAATTTTTATGTGGCCTGTAGCCTTAGCTCGACCAGGGTTTGATCATGCTTTCACAGAATACTTAATTTAATTAATGCTGCTGTGTTTCGGAAGGTTGACTGTAGAGAACTGGAAACCCTTTTTACAGGAAACGAGGCATTCGATCTAAGTTCTCACGGGTGACGCATCTGCATTTTGATTCGTAATCAAGGATAGATGTAGACGTCTATGGGCCATAGCAACCACTTATCATCAGGTGAAGTGTGTGCTTGTTTGTTACCCGTTAAGGAGTGAAATAAGTTGCCACCATCTGAATTACAATGTGGGTGTCTAAAAGGCAAGAGTGAATAGGCTTTTGTTAGGTCAGTGCGCTTCACCATCTTCGGATACATCACCACTTACCATCGAGTGGGATTGTAGTTAAGCGCTGGCTTATAATAGTAAAAAAAAAGGATTTTCTCTTGTATCGTGGAGGCGATACAATCAGAACCGGAGCAATAATTTTTGTAGGCCATACGTACACTTACTCCATGCGGTATTCGATCCCCGCAGACGTGACGTGACACGGAGCCGTAATTTGTCGACTGACACTTGTTTTTTTTATAACAACAACACAGTAATGTCGATGTCCTTTACATTTCCTTAACTGCTATCAATACGGTTACAAACAAGACACAAAAGATTACAAATGAGTCACCAACAGAGAAAATAAAATATTATGTAACAAATAATTTAACTGATTATCGTAGTCGTGTTATACAGAGAGTAGATGTTGAATATATCTTTATTAAAGCCTATGACTAATATAATACATGTTTATTAAGGCCTATGCCTATTAATTTCCATAAATTAGCCTATAAATATATGTATATAACAAGCCATCAAATAGGCATACTAAGAATAAACTTCGTAATGACTCTCGCCAGCAAGTGGTATGTTCGTTGTTCGTGATTATCACAGACGGATCCAGTATAGGGCAAACACTTTTTAATAGGATATATACTGATAGATAGATATTAATGACACACACGAGCACGGGAACTGGAGTTACATACCTATCATCAATCAAACAAAAACAATAGACAAATATTTGAGATATGTACACTTGTGTAAAAACTTAAACCCATTTAATAATATTGTATTGGTATTGTATATTATACAGTATTGGGTCAACCAACCCGTCCGTCTACACAATCGCACTTTCCTGTTTAACTTAAGTTTAAAGTTTTTCCAGTGCTACTAAGTGCCAAAACGGGGCTTGAAGGTGGTGTAGAATATGAAATGAAACATTTCTTTAACTAGACAAAGACAAAGGGACTCTTGGAATATTGGGTAAAGTGGCTCTTATTGTCGTATGACTGACGCATGACGAGGCTGCGTCTACTGGTCGCGAGCGAGCGCTCATTTAACAAGGTCCTTGGACACTAACCGAAATACAGTCGCAATCCACTGTTTACAATTTTACCGTACGATAAATGAATTTAGAATTTTAGCGTAATAAAATTTTATTGAATATTATCTCTAAAACCGGGTCTTAGGCCTTCAGTTCAAATGCAACTTTTTATCAAAAGGATACTTAAAAAGATATATAACTGTTTTTGAAATATTTTAGTTGTATTATCTATTCATCATATATAGGAAACTGATGTGTCTGGAAGTAATATTGAAATATCATATGTAATATTGAAAAGTCTTCTATTGCACGTTATTTGCATAATATTAGGTATATAACCATTTTTAAGATTTTTGTCTGTCTGTCTGGGCTACCCTTCGCAATGGCTGAAACGACGGTGATGAAACTTTACGAACGTGTAGAAACAATGCCAGGTGGGATCTAAGCTATATTTTAACCGAAAAATTTGAAGATCTTTTATGAAAAAATTTAAAATATCTTAATAGGTCTTTGACTATCTTCATTTTAAATAACGCCAGATTTACTATATCTAGGCGAAGTCGGGGCAGCTTGTTTTTGTATAATATACTAGCAATCCGCGTCGGCTTCGCACGGTTAATTTCTGGATCTCGAAAAAATGCCAGCTTTGAGACCAATTGTAAATCTAAACCATTCTTTAATCAACTTAATCACACACACAAAATTTCATCAAAATCGAGGATTTCAGTCACATACACCCGGACAAAAGAATTATATAATATATAATATGCATGTATATAAGTGATCGCCGCCGTCCATGAACATTTCAATGTAAGAAGAAGTGCAAGTGCGTTTCCGGTCTTTTAAAAATGAGTAGGCTCTTTTCTTGCAGGTCCCTAAGACGTACCAGCCCGGAAAACATGCTGGTGACAATAAATTCCACAATGTGGTTGTAAATAGCAGAAATATATAACACGGCAAACCTGTATAATAATTATATTATACAGGTTTGTCGTGTAGTGGCGGTTAAGAATATCCACTACCCCATATCTTCCCGTGGGTGTCGTAAAAGGCGACAAAGGGAAACAGGCAGGAGATGGGCAGCAGCATCTTACTGATAACAGAAATTATAATATAAAAACTGCGGTTGCCAACCCGCTCGCCAAGCGTGGCAACTATGGCAAATACCCCCATAACAAAAGTTACAAAAAGACGGCCACCAGTCCCCGGCGGCCCCTATATTCCTGGTTACGGTGGCGACCATGGTAACGACGGGGCAGGGGGTGCTAAGAATCTCCAGTGGGGGTTCGGTTGCCACCTAAGACGACTCGACCTGGCAACATACAACGCACGCACCCTGAGGACTGACGAGAAGATCGTGGAGCTGGAAGAAGAGATAGACAAGTTACGCTGGCATATTATAGGATCATCCGAGGTCCGAAAAGAGGGGGAGGACACGGTAATCCTCGGATCCGGCAGCTTGCTCTATCACCAGGAGGGCGACTATCTGTCCCAAGCAGGTGTTGGATTTATCGTCCACAAGTCTCTCGTTAACAACGTTGTAAAGATTGGGAGTGTGTCGACGAGGGTTGCGTACCTTATACTTAGAATCACCAAACGGTATTCGCTGAAGGTCATACAGGTTTACACACCAACCTCGGCACATCCCGATGAGGAGATGGAGGAAATGTATGAGGATTTCTCCAGAGCCATGTATTCCTCCAAAACTCACTATACGGTGTTAATAATATAAAAAATAAAAAAAAAAAAAAGGGACACCTGCGATTTTGATTGACTTCAACGCAAAACTAGCCATTAGAGAGAACGGTGAGCTGAAAGTAGGGAAATTTGGATAAGGGCAATGGAACCCAAGGGCCGAGCAGCTGGCCGACTTCATGGAGAAAGAGGGACTCTTTATGATGAACTCTTTCTTCCAGAAGCGGCCCCACAGGAAGTGGACGTGGTCGAGTCCCGAAGGTTCGACAAAAAATGAGGTTGACTTAATTAAGACAACCAGAAGACAACTGTTCAGTGATGTCTCCGTGATCGCGAAGGTGAAAACTGGTAGCGATCACAGAATGGTTAGAGACACACTGAACCTAAACGTTAAGTTGGACAGGTATCGTCTAAAGGAGTCAACGCTCCGTCTCCCTCGTGCTCTGTTCCAGAGCCCCTAAACCTTTCAGCTCGAGTTACGAAACCGTTTTCAATGCCTAGAAGACTACAATGAAGTGGACGATATGAACCACAAGCTCGTGATAACTGTCCATGCGGTCGGAGCTAAGTTTTGCAAGACCCGCCGCAGAAGAACGAAAAAACTCTCCGATCACACTCTTAATCTCATGGCTGTTAGACGGGAGATGAAGCTACATTCGTCAACAGATTTATCAGCATACAGGCAACTGAACAGATAGATCTCTAAATGCATGCGGCGGGACTTACGCAACTTCAATACAGCTTGTATTGAAGAAGCGATCGAGTGGAACCAAGACTCCAAAGTCTTTGCCAGGGATCTGTCTGCCAGAAAGAGCTAACTGTTAAGGCTGAAGACCGAGTGTGGCAGCTTCGTTTTTTTTTTTTTTTTTTACAGGATAAGGGTGCCAAACGAGCACACAGTCCACCTGATGGTAAGTGGTTGCTGCGGCCCATAGACATCTACATCTATTCTCTATTACAAATCAAAATGCAGATGCGTTGTCACCCGTGAGGACTAAGATGGAATGCCTCATTTCCAGTAAAAAGGGCCTCCGGCCACCTGCACTCACCAAGCGAAACGCAGAGGTAAACTTCTACTTCACGCTGGTATTCTGTGAGGTCGTGGTACCACCCCGGTTCGAGCTGGCCCATCCGTGCGACAGCAAAAGCCGCCACGTGGCTCTACTACTGTTTCCGGGACACCTGCGATTTTGATTGAGATTGAGAGGTTCTATGGGCAGCTGTACACATCATCGTTAGAGGCACACGCAAGTGTGAGTAACGATCTAAGAGCGAGTCTTATCCGACACTATTCCGAATATATCCCGGACGTCTGTCTGAGCGAGATTAGAATGGCTCTCCAGCTCCTTAAAAACGTCAAGGCCCCAAGCGAGGATGGAATTACAGCGGAGCTTCTGAAAGCGGGTGGAAAACCTGTACTTGAAGTCCGTCAGAGGCTCTTTAATTCCGTCTTCCATGGTGGCACTACTCCGGAGGCGTGGACCAGAAGTGCGGTGGTCTTGTTTTTCAAGAAAGGCGACAACGCTCTTTTGAAGAACTACACACCGATTTCCCTTCTGAGCCGCGTTTACGTGCTGTTTTCGAGAGTCATTACGAATCGTCTCGCGCGCAGACTTGACGACTTCCAGCCTCCCGAACAAGCTGGTTTCCGAAAAGGCTTTAGTACCATGGACCACATACGCACCCTTCGGCAAATTGTACAGAAGTCCGAGGAGTACAATTCGCCACTATGTCTGGCGTATGTGAATTATGAGAAAGCCTTTGATTCCGTTGAAATTTGGGCGGTGCTGCAATTCCTTCAGCGGTGCCAAGTTGACTGTCGGTATATCGAAGTGCTGAAGTGTTTGTACAGTAGAGTTACGATGTCTATCCGAGTACAGAATCAGAGTACGAAACCTATCCAACTGCAATGAGATGTAAGATAGGGTGACGTTATATCCCCGAAACTCTTCACCGCTGCATTGGAAGACGTTTTCAAGCTACTGGACTGGATAGGATGCGGTATTAACATCAACGGCGAGTACATCACTCACCTTCGATTTGTCGACGATATAGTCCTTATAGCAGAATCGCTGGAGGACCTAAGCACTATGCTCAATGACCTCAATAGTGTCTCCCAACGGATAGGTCTTAAGATGAACATGGACAAAACAAAAATCATGTTTAACTTCCATGTCACATGTATGCTGGTAGTTATTGGGAACACTAAGCTCGAAGTTGTTGACGAGTATATTTACCTGAGACAAATAGTCCGATTAGGTAAGTCCAACTTCGACCGAGAGTTCATTCGATGGATTCACCTAGGCTGGGCAGTGTTCGTGAAACTACGACACATCTTATCGTTAGATATACCTCTAAACCTGAAAACGAAACTGTACAACCAGTGCGTGTTGCCAGTGATGACTTACGGATCTGAAACGTGGTCCTTCACTGCTGGCCGTATGAGGAAGCTCAAGGTCGCTCAGCGAGCTATGGAGAGGGCTATGCTCGGTGTTTCTCTGCGTGATAAACTTAGAAATTAGGATATCCGCAGTAGAACCAGAGTAACCGACATAGCCCAACGGATTAGTAAGCTGAAGTGGCAGTGGGCCGGCCATATAGCTCGAAGAACCGACAACCGATGGGAATGAAAGGTTCTCGAGTGGCAGCCTCGTACCGGTAGGCGAAGTGTAGGGCGACCCCCCACTAGATGGAGTGATGACCTGGTAAGACATGCAGGAAGTCGATGGATGCAGGTGGCTCAGGAACGTGCTTTGTGGCATTGCTTGGGGGAGGCCTATGTTCAGTAGTGGACTTATGAAAGGCTGTAATGATGATGCATGTAACATATAAATCTTTCTCTTGAGTCATTCTGTTTAAAAATGGAAACCGCATTAAAATCCGTTGCGTAGTTTAAAAGATCTAAGCGTACAGTCGGCGGGAAGCGGCTTTGTTTTATACTATGTAGATAACATTTAGATTAGATTAATTATAATTATTTTTGTTGTATGTTTATATTTATTAGCACTATTTCTATTAAAATTGCACAGTATTCCTGCTAAATTGAGCAATACGGAAAACGGCGAGTCAGATTACTTACTAGAGTCAGATTAGATACTTTCACTACTACCCAACCTTTCTGTTGAATATTATGCATATTACAAGCTATAAATATACAAGATATGACGCATTTAGTACTACATGCATACGAAAAGAAAAATTGGATTAACTTAAATATTTCACGATTGAAAATACTTAATAAAATGTACAATTGATAGCCGATTGTAGTTCAATATTTAAATTATTATTGATAGACAACTTTTCGCATAATTTTTAAGCAAATTTAAGCAAAATTGTATACGTATTCATTTAATTCCCGTTTGCTTCGATAAAAATAGGAAATTATCATGCCAGTAATTTGAAGTAACACGTACCTACCTTTATTTTAAAACATTACTAATGGAAAAAGTGTGTTCATTATTCGTATTTATTTTCATACAAAATTTTTCTTTCAATTATCTTTGTTCGGGGTTTTAATAGTATTTTGTTACATTATTCATATACCAAATCCTTATAATGTTATAAAAGTATTTTTAAATGATTCTTCCTTTTATTTATCATGTATAATAAGCCTTTTCAAAATTGAATTAAATGACACATTCATCAAAATTTTGAACAAGGCTGACTAATGAGCTCATAGTCAACGGCTAATTGAATTTTGTGTCCCATAGACACCTAAAAATATTCCCGATTATGAATCAAAATGTAGATGCGTCGGCACTCATGTGGACTATGATATGAAAAGGGGTCTCCAGTTCTGATACCTAACGTACAAAACACAGTGGCCTTATATAGCTATTTTACGCTGGTATTCTGTACATTGCCCTTCCCCGGTTGAGCCCACCCATTCGCGCTGCAACCAATATATAGAAGCACCTTGGCTCTACCAACATACTCAGTATTACCTCCTACTGTAGTGTGTGTGTGGTAGACAGGGTTAACGAGTCTATACTGGACACTTTTGGATTGTTGTAATGCTTCTGCCCATAACTACTCCGTGTATATATTCGTCATCATAGACTCGTCCGTCAATCAGCAGAGTACACTACATGTACGAGGTTGGTAATATGGCTCTTACAGAAAATAATGTTAAATTCAACCTTATACTCCACTACTAAAATTATCATTAATATTAAATATCTATTGTATTCATTCTTAACTTGCAGAGCAAAGGTGTATATGCCGTGCCGAAGCTGGTCCTGTTCACATCTGAACTTGCGCATTACTCAACTAAAAAGATGACTGCGTTTATGGGAATCGGTAGCGACAACTGCATCCTTGTAAAAGCAGATAAATTTGGAAAAATGGATGTTGAAGACTTGGAGGCAAAAATCGTTGAAGCTAAAGATACAGGTGCTACTCCTTTCATGGTGACGGCAACGTCGGGCACGACTGTTTTTGGGGCTTTTGATCCTCTAGTACCAATATCGATGCTGTGTAAGAAATACAACCTATGGCTTCACGTCGATGCAGCTTGGGGTGGCGGTGCTTTGATGTCGAAGAAGCACAGACACCTCTTAAACGGCATAGATCTGTAAGTATTGATGATATTAAATTATTCAGGTAAGTTTTGTTCCACTTCTGCAAATTATTTGAGTTCGTCCTTGCTTTCATATTTTTCCTACTCCAAATCAAAGCAGTGATTATACTTGGTTTTCATTTCAAATAAGTTACGGTCTATTATAATATAATATGTGCCTTAGTTTGGAATTCTGTAAGATTACTCTTTAAAACGTAAAGTACTATCTAACAAAGAAAGTTTTTTTAGAAAATGGTTAAATAATAAAGATGCAAGTAAAGTGCAATCAATTTTTCAAGTAATTTTAAAGTTGTGAGCAGATAAGTATTAATTAATAGTAAGAATGAAAAACATGTATGTAGTCCACTTGAAGGTTAGTGAATGTTGTGACCCAAAAGAGTAATTTTTATAAAGTAAGGGTAACAAACGAGTTCACGGTCCAAGCTTTACTAGCTACACTTTCTGATTTAAATTAAAAATGCAGATGCATTGTCACCTTTGAGGATTAAGTGGGATTGCCTTCTTACTGGTAAAAAGAGTCAAGTACACTACGAAACACAGAACCAACATGTTACGTTCGAATGTGGGTACTATATGAAAACATGTTCCTTCTAAGTTACAGTGAAAGGATTCCTTCCCCAGTCATTCAAATCTATTCACTCTACTTATGTTGTACAGGTGCAACGCGTATCTATTTCAAACTAAACATTTCCTATACCAGGAAAAGACGTGGTTTTTGTTTGTCAAATATTTGACAAAAGTTAAAGAGATTAGAGAAAATAGTTAGAAAATTAGTATTTTATTACAATATTATTGTTTATGATATCATTTGCCTTGTTGTAGTAATGTGCAATGCCAATATAAAAATGTCAGACAGTCAGTCAATGTGTAGAAAGCTAGGCTCGGACATAGTGCCAGACTCGTGGGTAGTCACAATGTGGTAGTGTTGTGATTGTTCTGAAAACAACAGAAATGCTTTGGCAATGTTGTCGTGCAAGAAAAAAGTCAGTTACATAGAGACAGTCATCTTGTTGAGCATAGACAAATAAATTTATAAATAAGAATATTTCTAAGTAAGATTTACGACGACTTCTGAAAGATTAAAGTTCAATTTTCCTTTATAAATAATTATGATAAAATAAACTGTGTTGATATTTGTGGCACTAATAATATACTTGCGTGTACTTACTATATATTATATATTGCAAAACTCATTTTGAGTTGTTACTAATAAAACCCTGGTCCGAGAAACAGTGCGTTCTCGGTTTGCGTAATCTTCGGTTAATAACTGGCAATCATTAAGCTAGTCCGAGGTTAGTCGTGTTGAAGGTAGAGCCATTCTTAACTGTTAAGATCTTTGTTGTTTTTGATCATTAGGGATAAGAATTTAGATTTGCGCTTTGGACGTTGAATTTTATAGGAAAAGGTATGATCGTGCTAAGGAAATAATGCAGATAGTTGACCATGCGATGCAATGCAGTCAGCATCAGAAATAAGAAGATCTAAAAGAGACAGAAATGAAGAAAATTTAAATAAACAGAACAGATGACAATTTAGAGCAATTTGTTGCTACGAGAATCAATTTTTAAGGGGCACTTGTTTAAGAGTCACTTTTTCTAAGGAAGAAAAATAATCTCTATTGATAGAAGAGGAATAATAGATACTTATCAAATTCTTAGAATAAATAATAGAAGGTATACTGGTACAGAATGCCCCAGGTATTAAGTTTGCCTTTATACCACGCGTAAAATAAATAAATTAATTAATTAAATTAAAAAATGCTCAGAAAAAATTGTGTCATCGTGTTGTGTGTTGTAAAAATGTCATCTTCTCTCCAATAAACTGCAAATCCACCATAACCTTTGCCAAACCTCTCATTGCCTATGAGTTGAACTCCAGAGAGAAAACGTAGTAGAGTCTTAACGAGGTAGAGCCATGCTGCAGCTATATTAGTAGTATAGTTGTAGCACGAATGGGTCGGCTCGACCGGGGAAGGACCACGCTCTTACAGAATACCAGCGTCAAATAGCAGCTTAACACTGCTGTTTCGTATGGTGAGTGTAGAGAACCAGAGAACCTTTTTACTGGAAACGAGGCATTCCATCTTAGTCGTCACGGTGGCAACGCATTTGCATTTTGATTCGCAAACGAGGATAAATGTAGATGTCTATGGGCCACAGCAGCCACTTATCATCAGGTGGACTGTATGCTCGTTTTTCACCCTATACTATAAAAAAAATACTGTACAAAAAGAAAAGCAGCCTTTAGAAAATTCTTAGAAAAAAGGATGGCATTAATGTTTTAGAATCAAAGGTTGTTAAAAGATCGGCAAAGTCAGCATGGGTGCTTAGAGCGTTGATATAAACTATACTAAGATTTTAACAGCCGCGATGCAGCTATATTATAGTTGTAGTACGATTGGATCGGCTCGACCGAGGAAGGATCACGCTTTCACAGAATACCAGCGTAAAACAGCAGCTTAATGTTTCGTATTGCGTGTGAAGAGAACCGGAGACCATCATCATCATTACAGCCTATCTAAGTCTACTGCGGACGCCAAAAATTATATCATAGGTGGATATTTGGTATAGTTGTCACGTTTGGTACGCGGGTGGGATAATTATTTTTTTAAATTATTATTAAGTTATGATCAAGAAGAAGCTGCTGCACATCTCCGGTTATAGTTTTTCTATGACGCCTCTAACGCTCTCGGGATGATATGGGGTGGTTGAAAATTTCAATACCTTGTCTTAATTATTTACAGCAATAAAAAGCATCTAAAACTTTATTAAGCCATATTACTGTGATAAGATATCAGATATTTCAGTTATTTCAAAAAGTTTTTATTAATACCATTGTCACAAAATAAAAAATGCATTCGATTTCAGAGCCGATTCAGTCACATGGAATCCACACAAACTACTGGCAGCGCCGCAACAATGCTCTACGTTCCTGGTCAAACACAAAAACGTCCTCAAGGATGGGCATTCATGCAACGCTAAGTATCTATTCCAGAAGGATAAATTCTACGATACTTCATACGATACCGGCGATAAGCATATACAATGTGGGAGACGCGCTGATGTCCTTAAATTTTGGTTCATGTGGAAGGCAAAAGGCAGTGTTGGTTTTGAGAAGCACATCGATAAACTCTTTGAGAACGCAAAATACTTTTTGGAATACATTAGACAAAGGAGCGGCTTCGAACTCGTGCTCGAAGAACCTGAATGTACCAATATTATGTTCTGGTACGTGCCTAATTGTCTACGCGGATGCGAGAACGACCCAAATTACAGAGAAAGGCTCCATAAGGTCGCCCCGAAAATGAAGGAAAAAATGATAAAGGAAGGGAGCATGATGGTCACGTACCAGCCGCAAGGTAACCTTGTCAACTTTTTCCGCATTGTTTTTCAAAACTCGGCTCTAGATCAAAAGGATATGATCTATTTTGCAAACGAGTTCGAAAGGCTTGGTTCAGATATTGTCGTATAGTTATAAAAAAATATTTGTAGCAAAATGTTGAATATTTGAACATGTAACCCTGTGATTTTAATTTACGAGTTAGCTTTAAAATATTGATATGACAATATAGTGAATGTTAAATTAATTTATATTTATGAATAAAATATTATTACATCAACAGTATTTTATTATTAAGTGGCGAAGCTTGCGAAGTCACTTATTGATTTCACGATGTCTGTTCGTCTGTCCGTCTGCCCGTCTATCCGTCCGTCTGTCCGTCTGTCTGTCCGTCTGTCCGTCTGTCCGTCTGTCCCACGATTATCTCGAGAACGGTTTCGAATTTTCAAATTCTGTTTTCAGCAATCGATTACTGATCACCCAGGCATCTGAACCTCCTATTTTGAGTTTTTTATTTTTTTTCTGTTAGATACCGCTACAAAGCTGATTGCTTCGCCACTTTGCTATGCTGTTAGCTTGCTAGGTTTATTTACAATAAAAGGAAGTTCAACATATTACACAACACATTTAGCGCTGTAGTATAGTAGTAATACTTAGTTGTATTTTACGTAGTATTGAGTTCCTTTTTTATTATGGAAGCGAGGAAATAATTAAAGAACCTTCATATAATATTTACGTATAACCTTTGTGTCGACGAATCTCAAAAGTTTTCGAGGAAATTGTTGATTGCATAGAGTATGAGTGCTTGTTAGCGCAACGTCTAACACTCGTATTTATATACAAGTAAAAGTAATTACTTGAGTAATGATTTGTATTCTATAGTTAAGTAATTGCTCCAAGTTAGAACTGTCAAAAGTTAGAATTCTCAGCCAAGTAATAGTCACCATTTCCTTTACTTAAGCACTACTTTAAGGTTATTTTGCATAAGAAATGGAAACTTTGGATAGCATTGAAG
Source organism: Parnassius glacialis (assembly GCA_033319125.1). Classification (NCBI taxonomy): domain Eukaryota; kingdom Metazoa; phylum Arthropoda; class Insecta; order Lepidoptera; family Papilionidae; genus Parnassius; species Parnassius glacialis. Next base: position 16,043,306 of record JAVANC010000018.1, on the reverse strand, counting down.
CAACGATTATAAAACATGTAACAAAAACCCTGTGGTTCCCGTTAAGTGCGTTATCAGAATCAGTATTCAGAAGTAAAGAAATAACATTTTTTTTCAAAAAACTTGAACATTAAAAAAATATTTTAATTTAAAAAAATAATTTGCGAATTGTATGTGGTTTTATTACCTCTGCATTATCCGGACAATAAGAGGATTGTGAAAGAACCCCCTTCTCCGATGCTCGTGTCATTTAGAGTTAAGTTTATAATCTTTATAAGTAAAAAAATCACCTGTCGGCACCTAATCCATGTTTAAAACTGAACAATTAAATTTACAAGGGTTATAGCATGTCAAAAGTTTTGTTTCTCCAAGCATTTTTTTTACTGACACAATTAAATAACAATAGTGATATTAGAAACTTTATAACATTAAATAATTTATATAACATTATTGCTATTATAAATATCAAATAAAGTAATATCAAAGATATTATTGCAAGATTTTGTAAAATAATCTAGCTTACGTTTGCTTTTTCATGAAAATAAACGCAGTCACGAAGTGTTACCACACAGAAACAACCACTAAGCGTCGAGTGTTACTTGGGCATTAGCTCAAGTAAGTAAAGTGTGTTACTAAACTATAGAATGAGATTTTGTTATTAAGAATTATAACCTTAAGTAATGACTTAATGAAGGAATTTATTGAGTTCCTTTTTTATTATGGAAGCGAGGAAATAATTAAAGAACCTTCATATAATATTTACGTATAACCTTTGTGTCGACGAATCTCAAAAGTTTTCGAGGAAATTGTTGATTGCATAGAGTATGAGTGCTTGTTAGCGCAACGTCTAACACTCGTATTTATATACAAGTAAAAGTAATTACTTGAGTAATGATTTGTATTCTATAGTTAAGTAATTGCTCCAAGTTAGAACTGTCAAAAGTTAGAATTCTCAGCCAAGTAATAGTCACCATTTCCTTTACTTAAGCACTACTTTAAGGTTATTTTGCATAAGAAATGGAAACTTTGGATAGCATTGAAGCAACGATTATAAAACATGTAACAAAAACCCTGTGGTTCCCGTTAAGTGCGTTATCAGAATCAGTATTCAGAAGTAAAGAAATAACATTTTTTTTCAAAAAACTTGAACATTAAAAAAATATTTTAATTTAAAAAAATAATTTGCGAATTGTATGTGGTTTTATTACCTCTGCATTATCCGGACAATAAGAGGATTGTGAAAGAACCCCCTTCTCCGATGCTCGTGTCATTTAGAGTTAAGTTTATAATCTTTATAAGTAAAAAAATCACCTGTCGGCACCTAATCCATGTTTAAAACTGAACAATTAAATTTACAAGGGTTATAGCATGTCAAAAGTTTTGTTTCTCCAAGCATTTTTTTTACTGACACAATTAAATAACAATAGTGATATTAGAAACTTTATAACATTAAATAATTTATATAACATTATTGCTATTATAAATATCAAATAAAGTAATATCAAAGATATTATTGCAAGATTTTGTAAAATAATCTAGCTTACGTTTGCTTTTTCATGAAAATAAACGCAGTCACGAAGTGTTACCACACAGAAACAACCACTAAGCGTCGAGTGTTACTTGGGCATTAGCTCAAGTAAGTAAAGTGTGTTACTAAACTATAGAATGAGATTTTGTTATTAAGAATTATAACCTTAAGTAATGACTTAATGAAGGAATTACTTAGCAACGAGTAATTACTTCATTATAAATACGGGTGTTAGTGTTTAGATGCGATGCTAAAGGGGCTACAAATCCTAATATATAATATACTAGCGATCCGCCCCGGCTTCTCAAGAGTGATTTGTGGATCTCGACATCAGCGCCACTGTGACATCAGGTCCAATTGTGAATCTAAAACATTCTTGCAAACTATCACACGCATAATTTCAACAAAATCGGTCTAACCGCTCTTTTTATAAAATAAGGGTAACAAACGAGCACACAGTCCATCTGATGATAAGTGGTTGCTGTGGTCCATAGACATCTACACATATCCTCAACTAAGTATCAAAATTCAGATGCGCTGTCACCCATGAGGACTAAGATCGAATGCCTCGTTTTCAGTAAAAAGGGTGGGTCTCTGGTTCTCTACACTCACCATACGAAACACAGCAGCATTGAGATGCAATTTTACGCTGATATTCTGTGATAGCGTGGTCCTTCCCCGGTCTAGCCAACCCATTCTTGCTACTACCATACTAATAATGTAGCTGCAGCATGGCTCTACTACGATTTAATTGTGTGGAAAATTCTATTCAAGTCAAGCTAACAAACAGTTTGGGTGTCTTCAAAAATTTTATCTAAAAAGCTGTTCGTTCATACTAGTTCTAACACAAGCACGCTCCCGTCCTCTTCGCTTAGCGTAATTTAATCTTTAGTACCTTTCTTTAATAAAATAAGGGTGACAAACAAACGCACATTCCACCTGATGGTAAGTGAATATTGTGGCTCATACACATCAACATCTATTCTCAATTAAGAATCAAAATGCAGATGCGTTGGCAGCCCTGAAAACTAAGATGGAATACCTTGTTTCCAGTAAAAACGGTCTCCGTCTTAAATCTATGGTCTCCGTATTCTACCCTTACTATGTGAAACACAGCGCATTAAGCTGATATTTTGCGCTGGTATTCTGTGAGAGCGTGGTATTTCCTCGGTGGAGTCGACCCATTCGTGCTTAAACATTAGTTTAGCTTCAGCATGGCTCTATAAAAATTTCTATGAAGCGCAGTAATAGGTATCCTATTTCCTATTCTACGGTATAATCAAATTTTATGGCTTTCCTTGCAATCTGTCCAACCATTCAACCGTGATTCAACGACAAACACTAAAAAATTCAAAAAATAAACATACTTTTACATTTATAATATTATAGCAAGATTGGTATAGATATTATGTCGCAAGTAAATGCCAACTAAATGAGATAACTACGATACGCTTAGATACCATCTATTGGCAGGGATTCGAATCGCGAATTAGTAAAAATAAAAAGGTACATTAAATGAAACTACTTTTTAAGTTTTAATTCTAATCTAATTTAAGTATTTAATTCCCAACGTTTCCAAGCATACCACTGCAAGACCTCAAGATACTGTAAGCTCATTCTGCGTAGATCGGGCCAAAAATTTATATTTAAAAACTGAAGGTAGCCGAGCTTACTATGACACCGGGACTTCAAACACCTCAGTCCCCCCGTGACCATCGATGCTGTAAAGCACCCGAAACCTCGGAAATTAAAAAGTTAAATTAAACGCAATAAAATCCGTACAAATTAATTTCATTTCATGTGTAGTCTTCGCGTCGAGATAAGAAATCATTATAAAAAGGTACTCAAATCACTATAATAAATATCTATTATTACGTACTTTCCTTTTTCTTTTAGCACGTAAATGCCCACGATTGGATGGGCACACGGGCTTCTCCCATTGTAAAGAGTAATAGGTGGTGTAATGTTAACGAAAATTGTATTGTAACGAGGCACTAAAATAAACTGATGGCTTAAATGAGCCTAGCAGAATTACTAGAAATTATATTAGGTTGTCAGTCCTAGTTAAACAGCTAATTAGGAAATAACCTAAACGCGCAGTGTTTGCATATTTACTGCGAGATCACGTTGCAGTTGCTAATGGATGTTTCCCTGTTAATGCATAACAGTTGCAATTAGAGCTACTACATCATTCATTACCATCGCTACGGTATTTCGGTCACAGTATCGCTTGTATCTGTGATTAATGATAATAGCGATGAATATCAGTGTTTAGATAATAAGACCTTTGACGTTATGCGTAGGTATTAAATTTTCAAAGAAAATTAAATTTAAAGTTTTTTTTTTATTTTTATTTTTATTTAACTTTAGCCGTATCAGCTTAGGGATAAGTAAATAAAATAAATAAAATAAAAAAGTCTTTTATTTGTTGCATTATTACACGGTTATCTTATTTCTAGTAGATATGTTTTTATGTAAGATCCCCAGATTGGGTGAAGGCCTCCTAGAAAGATGCCCATTTGTCTCTGTCTTGTAATTGTACTATTTGTCCCCAGCTTGGGCCAGATATTATATATTTATACTATACAAACACTGCAGCACTTCGATATACCGACAGTCAACTTGGCACCGCTGATAGGATTGCAGCACTGCCCAAATTTCGACGGAATCAAAGGCTTTCTTATAGTCCACATACGCAAGACATAGTGGCAGATTGTACTCCTCGGTATTCTGTACAATTTGCCGAAGGGTATGTACATACCGCACAATCTCTTATTATTCCTATTATGGTAGTATTGATTGCGAATATAATTGAAACTATAAAGTAATCCGTGCTGAGACGTAGTAGTTCAGATTCTAAGCGCTCGCTGTGAATTTCACAGAACGTGAGCAACCTGGGTTCGATACCCGTTGGTTTGAATGAAGGAAACTGAATCACTGAAACTTATTATACTTTTTTTTTTTATAAAATAAGTGTTAGTAGTAATATTAACATGTAAATAAAACACTCTTATATTCATTCCTTGTATATATTGGTATAATAAAATAGAACTGAAGCTTGTTATTAGAAATGTTTCCTTAAATTCTAACAATAGTCAGATCTTGAATGGTCACAATTGTTCATCTTCATCGGATAAATTTTCCATTAGGAATTCTTCGCAACTCAACTGTATATGAAAAAGAGAAATAAGTATTAATAAGCATATTAAGAGCCGTGGTAAGTCAGAACATTTTGTCATACATTATTCGCCAAAGGACCAATTACTTTATGAATTATAAATGATAACCGCACTAGACTGAAATTAAATAGGAGACCATAACTCGGAATTTTTTTAATATCCAAAATACATTCGAATTTTTAGGTTATATTATTTGGGAATATTCTTACAATAAAACACTTATTTATTTAATAATAACAATATTGCAATAAGGACATTATCTCGTAATAATTAAAAGTATTTCGCCATACTAAGAAATTAAACATTTAGATTACTAACTAAATCGCAATTTCCGTTTACAATCGAAAATGAGAGAACAGTGGTAGCGCAGGGATTGAAGCTCTTAGTACGCTAGCAACCTGGGTTCAAAATAAATTGTCAGTTACAGATTTAAGTTCTGATTTACATCAAGATCTACGGTGAAGGAAAACATCGTAAAAAAACATGCATGTCTGAGGAATTCAAAAAATATTTTATCCTTAATATGTGAAGTTCGTCGTCCTCTATCTTGCCCTAAATCCCTCTAAGTGCAGTACGTCTCTCAAAATGTATATAGATTGAAATTTTTTTTTAATGATTGATTGTCATAAAAATTAATAATAGTAGTTATAAAACTCTTGCTTCTAATATGGCACTGCTGTGAAATGCGATAAAATTGAGAATAAAGCCGTGACCACTCTTTAAAATGTGTACGAAAAAATCACAATTATTGTATAGTTGCATACATACTAGTAGGCCGATTTTAACAATTTCCAATTATTTGGTAGCAGCGTTTACACCAATAAAATTAATGATTAAAGTTAACTTGCTGACGGGGAATGAAATCATCATCAGCATCATCATTACAAGCCCTTCACAAGCCCACTGCTGAATATAGGCCTCCCCTAAGGAATGCCACAAAGCACGGTCCTGAGCCACCTGCATCCATCGATTTCTTGCATGTCTGGTCGTTTCTCCATCTAGTGGAGAACCGATGGGGGAAAAATGATCTCAAGTGGCAGTCTCTTACCGGTGGGCGAAGTGTAGGGCGACCCCCCACTAGATGGAGTGACGAGCTGGGAATGAAATAATCGTGAGGAAACCTGCACCTATTAGAAAATCAAAGAAATGGAAGACGTGGAATTTTTAATACACATTCTTCAGGGACTCTTTCGCGCTCTAAAACCTTTTTAGAAATAAGCGATAGTCTGTGCCCGATTTTTTGTATGTTTTACTTTACTACATTAACGCAATTTTGTAATTAAGTTAATTTTATTGATTTCCTGCGAATAATGTAATTTGTAAATTATTGTAATTATTACACAAAATATTATTACCATGGTTTCATCATCAGGTACTCTTGACAGCAAATCCAAAATTTCGTTATTTGGTATTCTGTTTGGCTTAAGAATCTTTCTAGTAAATTTATGTATTCCTGTTAGACATAAAAATAAGATTGTTAATTATGTCACCTTAAAACTTGTGTGACAAATCAAAATCAAAATGGTTAAGAATAATTAGGCCTTGCTAATTGACAGCTATTAAATGTAATTAAAAAAGTACTCCGATGAAATTAAATACTCAATTACTCAATATTCAGTTAAATTAAACGTTCGAGACGGTTCGGTAATGCAGTGGCTAAGCGTTCGATTTCCGTAAATAACAAGATTTTAACATTTTAATATCTTGTTTTTTTTTTAAGTAGGCCATTGCTTACAAAGAATGTTTTCGAATCTGCGTGTCTACCTATGTGCAATTTATGGATGTAGAACACCTCCACGACGTAGGAGAAATTCTTAGTGTGGGAGAAACATCTTTAAAAAATATTATTGAATATTACAAAATTTCATATCTTTAAAAAATATTCAACATCATTACAGCACTTCACAAGTCCACCATTGTGGAGTTGTGTAATGGTTCACCCACAGAATACCATACAGCACGGTTCTGAGCAACCTGCATCCATCGACTCCCTGATTGTTTCATGAAATGGTCACAAAGCTTTCCTATTAGTTATCGATTGTTCGAGCTGACAGCTAGTCTACTGTCATTTTAGCTCATTGATACTTCGAAATATTTTCCTTACACTATTGGATCTTGTCTTTAAGATTTTTTTTTTATCGGATAAGTGTGACAAACGAGCACACAGTCCACCTGATGGTAAGTGGTTGCTGCGGCCCATAGACATCTACATCTATCCTCGTTTGCGAATCAAAATGCAGATGCGTTGTTACCCGTGAGGACTAAGATGGAATGCCTCATTTCCAGTAAAAAGGGCCTCCGGCCACCTGCACTCACCAAGCGAAACGCAGAGGTAAACCTCTACTTCACGCTGGTATTCTGTGAGGTCGTGGTACCACCCCGGTTCGAGCCGGCCCATCTGTGCGACAGCAAAAGCTGCCGCGTGGCTCTACCACTGTTAAAAAGGTCTGCTAATTATACCATATTTGATACAATTAGCAGAAAATCGCCAGAGGTGGAAAGAGGTAAAGGAGGATTTCACTAGGAATTGAGACATAGTCTGCTAAGAAATCATTCAAACACATACAAAACATTGTTATACTAACCCCAGGTCATCAGCATATACTTGAGAGGTATGAAATACATTACCAATGTAATGACTAATATTAAAAATATCGCCAGACAACTCAGAAACGGTATTGAGAAATTGAAAAGGCTGCAAAAAAAATCGCTCTTTATCACATTTGAAGTTAGGAGACTTTGATCTAAGTGTTAATTAACGTTCGTTTTTACTTTTTAACGCTCTCCCCGAGACTGGCAAATTTTCCAATTACGTTTTGTACCGTCTGTATCATATCTTGCAGAGAATTTATTTTTTGTCGAAGTGTTAAATTCTTCTCATCCTGAAAATAACAAATTTTTCGCTTAACGCGGAAATTTTCAAATTTTCAAAGAAAATAACCCAAAAAATGTTTTTGTGTTACCTTTTCATGTTTAGAATTATTATCGTCTTCAATTGGCATTTGTTGGAATCTCTTGTTAACTGTAAATTATTATAAAATATTATTACCAAAATATTAAAGGCCAGAGCCACACTAAATGTGCATTTGTATTTCGGCACAAGGTGTAATATTATTCGGAATTGATTGGAAGATGTCATTCCGTTGCTCTCAAATATGCTGCATACGGAATGCAGGCGGTGTGACATTTTCTTTACAGATTTATTACTGCTGTCGCAAGGCATAGGTCACGCGGACATGAATGCATTGAGTGTGCTCCTGTCATAAGTGTCTTAAACATAAAAAAAAATCCAATTGTAATACAACGTTTAATAGTTATAAATCTCAGGTGACAGAATTTACGAAAACGAAGTTTGAGTTTTTAATTATTAATAGGTTTTAGTTCTGAATGTTATTAGTTCAGAATATAAATCAGAATACTAAAGTAATATTATAGACAAACAGCAGCGTGGCAGTCAAGTTAAGAAAAGAAAAGGGCGACATACCGAGACTGGTACATTTACGCGAACATTTTTTAACAGTGGTAGAGCCACGCGGCAGCTTTTGCTGTCGCACGGATGGGCCGGCTCGAACCGGGGTGGTACTACGACCTCACAGAATACCAGCGTGAAGTAGAGATTTACCTCTGCGTTTCGCTTGGTGAGTGCAGGTGGCCGGAGGCCCTTTTTTACTGGAAATGAGGCATTCCATCTTAGTCCTCACGGGTGACAACACATCTGCATTTTGATTCGCAAACGAGGATAGATGTAGATGTCTATGAGCCGCAGCAACCACTTACCATCAGGTGGACTGTGTGCTCGTTTGTCACCCTTATCCTATAAAAAAAACCATTTCGAGTTATTTTTAGTTTTTTAATTATAAGTAGTTCGAAAAAGTCAGAAAACGCTCTAAAACTATTACACGTACACACTTGTAATATCGTATATCTAACTAGCTGGTAGCCCCGGCGCGTTGCTGCCGTAGAAGTATATATATATATATAGTATAGTATAGTATAATAATTGTGGATATATTGTGTTAATACATTCATTGAAATGGAATGATATATAGCTGTAAAATATTTTTTTTTGTTGCGATAATCGCGCCACCTGCTGTAAGTTAATTGTAATATGCCTATAACCTTCGCGCAAGTGCAAGCAATATGTTGACAAAGTTTTACCGCAATCTGATGAATGGTATGGGAGCTCATAAAATACGAACAAACAAAAATTAATTTTTATATATTAGATATGGGCTATAATTTCAAATTTACGAATAATAAATAATGAACTATTATGGTTCTTGAGTTATCAAAGTCTGAAAAGAGAACATTTTTATCCCTCACTGATTCATTACAAGCCTAGGCTACTACAACTTTCAACAGTGGTAGAGCCACGCGGCAGCTTTTGCTGTCGCACCGATGGGCCGGCTCGAACCGGGGTGATACCACGACCTCACAGAAAACCAGCGTGAAGTAGAGGTTTACCTCTGCGTTTCGCTTGGTGAGTGCAGGTGGCCGGAGGTCCTTTTTACTGGAAATGAGGCATTTCATCTTAGTCTTCACGGGTGACAACGCATCTACATTTTGATTTGTAATAGAGGATAGATGTATATGTTTATGGGCCGCAGCAACCACTAACCATCAGGTGGACTGTGTGCTCGTTTGTCACCTTATCCTATAAAAAAAAAAACTTTTGGGTTACTGAAAAACTTTAAATTTGCCATCATGGTCGTAAAAGGTTTCATACCTGTCATTAGGCGTATACAAAGGAAACAACCTGAAAACAAATATTAATAATCGGTTCTGTCAGGTATTGACAGAGTAGTTTGTAAGGTTCAGTTAGAATAATAAACGTAAATAATAATAGTATAGATAATGATTTATCAATTTGTATTTTAAAAGAATACTCACTATCCAATATGGAATTCTTTGAGGGTTTGTACAATGCGAACGGTACAAGAAGTAACAGAGGAAGCATCCATATTTTGAAAAACCAACAAAAAATTAGCCATGCCACTAACGCGATAACGTTGGATCGCTTAGATTCCCATTCAAACATGGTTCTGCAAAATAAAATTACGTAGGGAAATGTTTTTTTTTTTTTTTATAGTATAAGGGTAAAATGTTACAAAATATGAACCAATTAAGCCATACGTATGTTGTATACACACGTTCAGCTATAAAAATAACTTAATTGAATTAGTACCTACATACCTATTAAATTGCAAAAACAATCATTATATTGCATTAGACTTGGAATTCCAAATTCCCAAATTTTTAAAGCAGTAAAAGCAATAACATTTGCGTTAACTTTATTGATGTCATATTTTAAATATTACGATTTCATATGTTTTCCGACATTTATTCTGCATCGTTGTGTTTATGACTATAGAAATGTGCCGGAAGCGAACGCACAACATGTTTTTGTTGCAATTAATTCCGTTTTGGAATATTGAAAAGAAATTCGTCTTAAATTACGTCAAAAAAAAACAACCTCCAACGTAAGTGACAAAACAAAATAATGACATTTAAAAAGAAAATGAGCTCGTTTAATGGAAACCGCGTGAACTTATTGAGGTACCAGCAAAAATTGCTTTGATTTGTTGAATTGATATATAGTATTGTCACTTGTGATGTAAGTTATAATAATCACGTCATCAATTCTATGTCCACATAGTGGAGGTGGTCAGACCATGAACGCTAAATAAGTCAGAAGAAGTTTCCTGCGACTTTGTGAGAGGTTAAATTAAATTAAAAACGACAATGAACAAGATCGCAACCCTTCCAAATCCAAAAAAAACCTTATCTGGTTCTGTTTCAACCCACGATATTGTAAAATCCTCTACTACTTTTTCAACTATTTTTTGCGAGACTTTTTTTATTCACAGAATGTACAATGGCCTTCCATATAGTACTGGATTTTAGAATGCAAACTTAACGTCATCAACCGTATTTAATATAACTTAAAGTTAAAATTATGGCCTATGGGTTATAGGTTATGGGGGTATATGGGTTTTAGAGCAAGGAAGTGCCCGCCACGCTGCCTCACATGTTGCGAACTTCACATGTCTTCGAAATATTTTTTTCTTATTTCTCAAACTTGCAGGTTTCCTCACGATATTTCCCTTCACCGCCGAGCACGTGGTAACTAATGATAATATAACTTGTTATTACTGATTTTCATTCTTTTCGAAATTTGGAAAACTTTTTAGAATTGAGATACCTGAATTTGAAATTTAATAAGATGTTGTGAAACGCATGCAAGGAATTCATCACGTATTCCCGATTCAGGATTTATATAGGAGACGTAACAAAGGTTTTCGATTTCATAAATATATTCTATAATTTTCATGGAAAAAAATTCCTTTTTCAATAAAATGGCTTGATAAAACGATTATTATAGTGACAAAGGTAAGGACCTAAAACTAAAAAAAATTGTAAGAGACCAAACAATGTTTTCAATTCATCCCAGGTATAAACTTCATTATTTTAATCTAAGAATCAAAGTAGGAGATATTGTAAAGGCTGACATTTCAGTATAGTATTTATTCATATCATATATAAATAAAAAAAATTAAAAAACCGGAAGTATGAATAAACAAGTTATATTGTTTCACTTCTATATTCAGTACGTTTATAATTTATTTTATAAATATAACTTTTATATATTTAGGCCTGACTCAATAATAATCTCATATAAATCTTACTTGAATATATTGAAAGTGTTCATAATCCAGGAAATGATTGCTTTCGCCCGTGTTATATTTTTTGCGAAAATCCGTCTATCTAATTTTTCTTCTGTTTGCAGTAGATTAATTTCCTTTGGGTTAATAACGCGAACAGATGCTTTTATCTACAAAATAAAAATATAGGTAGTGAGTATCGCTCGAGCGATTCAATTGAAAATAGTTTTTCCTTAGCCAGGAAAATGAAGTAATTATTGTTGTCTCACCTCATCAACGTTTTTTATTAACGTATGAATGACAATTACTAATTGAAAGTTTTGTAGCATTACGCCCAGAAGCAGTTCGGTGAATGAAGTTCCAATATCCTGTCATTGGTAGTGCTATTTTGCATCACCGGTTTTTGAGATATGGGTTTAACATTACATGTATTTACTGCAATCGACAGGCAGAGCCTCGTTTGATAACCAAGTGCACAGTGTGCAAGAGCACCATGTGCAGGTGAGGTTGACATTTGAAGTATATAAAAAATATTTGAAAAATTAAAATAAAATTGAAAAAAAAAATTACAATAAACACAACCAATCGTAAGTCGATCTTTTGCAAAAATAGGGTTTCTAAGATGATTAAGAGATCGATCTTTGTATCAAATGAATTTTTATGTCGCTTTGTATTTAACGTTTTAGACATTTTCTTTTATAAATAACGACAGAGCGTTAACACAAGCTGTCAAAATTCAATCTGCTTCTTGTCCATAGTAATTAAAATAATTGTTACAGTAAAAAAATACTTATATTATTACAGGATAACTTACTGAAATGTCAGTAGTCCTGAGTTCGATTCTAAGGTGTAGTTTCTGCAATTATACCAATTGTTGAATTTTGGAGACCCGCCGACCGTCTTGTTGTCCAATGGTGGAGAGGGAGAGGGAGGAAATAGTCCTACGTACACTCTTCAAAATTACACTTGACGGACATAATACCGGGAGGATGGCCATTTGCCGCCTGTGCACGAGACTGGCAAGATTGGCATTAACTAGATTGAGGTTACTAATTAGCCTCTTAGCACGGCTTTTCGTTGAGTCCAAAGCTGATAGAGACCTTTATATGTTGCTGCAATACTCCATGGAGGACTGGACTCGACAATGGACATTCCTTTACACAATTTTCAAGTTTAAAAAATTGGCCGATTGCGACAAAAGTCAAAGTGTTAGGGGGACTTTACATATTATAACCAATTATTTAAATTAGATATTAAAAAAAAACCTCTCGAATATTAGAGTGCCTTGGTCATAGCTTTCAAACTAAATTATAAGTCAATGTTTTAAAGATTTTTGGTTTAACTTCAAAGTTTCCCATCGTCCAAATTTGATGATAAAAAGGAATAGAAAGTATATTTCTACTCTCCTCAACAAGATCTAGATGTGACAGCCACATGCTATGGTGAGAAAATGTTTTTCGAATCTATGTAACCATGTATATATACTCGTATTTATCTATGTATGTATGTATTCATGTATCTGTGTATGTTTCTTTGGTCTCTCTATAGCTTAAACGGCTTGATGAATTTTAACACATTGGTATGGTAAGGTTACATATTACCATAAAACCGCATTTAACCCAGAATAATTGATTTAGCTTAATTGCTTACGAGATTCCAAGTGATGTCCAATTCCAACAGTATTCTGGGATTATTTCCCTTCGCACGCTCCCTTTGATTGACTCCTTTGAGCGCATACCACTTTTTACTTAATGTTTCGATATTAAGTAGCGGTATCGAAACTTTTCCAACTTCCTCGAGTTTCTTTTCATCCCAAATTATTACTTCTAAAATCGACGTTATGTCAGTAACCGTACTAAAATACAATTGAATATATATTTTTGTTGAAAGAGTTGTGCATTATTTTTAAACACAATATTTGATTAATTTAATACATTACAATGCAAATATCTTCATCCAATTAGGTGCGTTAGTTTTGTGTTCTGTATGAGTAAAAAGCCTTTCATTGTTCAACTTCAGTATGCAGTAGCAGTCGCTGGTTGATAAACCTTTAGCTCCATAAACAATAACTGACAACCAACCCACATCGGAAAAATTTCCACATAGATGGTACCACGCCTGCAAATTGATGAATTTTAATTGTTATTTATTTATTTATTTGTATGGATCTCCAACAGTTGTACATATTAAATTACTTCTAATACATCTACAAATTACTATGTACTACCAATTATAGGAGAACACATCTTTCTAAAACGTTTAATGAAAAGTTTAATGAACATAAGGTAGATAATAATTTTTGTAACATAAATAAAAGTTAAGTTTAGCATAAAGTTAGTGACTAATTAGTTTTCCAAACTATCATTTCATTTTTTCATAAAAAGTGTGAGCCCGTCACAACCAATGTCTAGTGTTGCTATGTTTTTTACACATACATTGTATACACGTGATATACGTGTTATTTAAGAATTCTGTCCAAGTTTTGTTCTAGTGCCATCAGCCTTAAAGAAAGGACATGGGTTGCGAGAAGGTCTCCGAGGTACATTAATATTAAATCCACTCAACAGCTCACTGTCATCAATTTTACCATGGAAAATTTTATGAAGAAATTTTAAATCAAGAAGAGATCTACGAACTGCCAGTGGTTTCATCCTAAAGTAATCGAGTTTCTCTTTGTAGCACTCACTATGACTTGACGCCTTAAAACGAAATATTAGGTTTTTAATGAGTCTTTTTTGAACACGTTCGATTCTTTCAATGTGGTTTTTGTAAGCGGGAGACCATACTTGACAACAATATTCAAGTTTGCTACGGACCAAGCTGTTGTACAGTTGAAGTATTGTTGTTACCTTTTTAAAGTCTTTAGACTGTCTAAGAACAAAGCCGAGCAACCTGAAAGAAGCAGTCACTATAGAGTTTATATGTTTATCGAATCTTAATTTGCTATCAAATATTACGCCCAAGTCTCTAATGGAATTAGTTTCCTTCAGCTTTTTACCCAAAATGTTGTAAGAACTCATTAATGGTTTTTTTTTTGTGAATTTTATAAAACTACATTTTTATAATAGATTGAAACATGGTAAAATTTAATTTGAAGTAGTTATGTCCTAAACTAAACAACATTCCCAGACTAGCGTATTAACTATTCGTTATAGCCCACATGTTATTAACGGGTGGGATTTTGAATTTGATTCCTAGTGACTCGGTATTTAAGTACCCAGAACAAAAACATTAAGTCAATCGAGCGTACGTAAATAACCTAAGTATATTCTTAACACCTATTTATATATTTTCGTCATTAAGAAGCCGGAACTCAGCAGTTCCGGTTTATATGTTGATGGAACTGTTATAATATAAGTAACGCATTTAAATTTAGTCCTTAGGTATGGTCTTCGTTATATAAAGTTTTACATTATTATTATCATTTTTGTCTCTGTAATTTTATAAAAAAAGTTTAAAAAAACCAAGTAAAGTATACAATTTCGCGGGGTTATAGCGCATCTACATATATAGATATATTGTCTTAATATATAGCAATCTCCTTCAGGCAACCAAAGGCGTAAAGAAATAAAGCTACAAATATACAAGGTAGAGTAGAGAGAGGTATATACTTACTTTACAATTAAAATACAATAAACATGTGTATATAATTAAAATATACTATAAATTATATGAAAAAATAAATTACTAAATTCTTCAAGTACACAATATAAAGGGAGTTTCGGGAAATTACGACACATCTTCTCGTCAGGTATACCTCAAAACCTGAAAACGAGTTTGTACAACCAGAGCGTGTTGGCAGTGATGACTTTTGGATCTGAGAGATCTGACTCGTGATCCTTCACTGCTGGCAGTATGAAGACGCTCAAGGTCGCTCAGCGAGCTATGGAGAGGGATATGCTCGGGGTTTCTCTGCATGATATACTTAGATTTGAGGATATCCGCAGTAGCACTAGAGTGACCGACATAGCCCAACGGATTTGTAAGCTGAAGTGGCAATGGCCCGGTCATATGGCTCGAAGAAGCGACAACCGATGGGGAAAAAAGGTTCTCGAGTGGGAGCCTCGTACCGGTAGGCGAAGTGTAGGGCGTCCCCTCACTAGATGGAGTGACGACCTGGTAATACATGCAGGAAGTCGATGGATGCACGTTCGTTTGCTCCCTCTCCTATAAAAAAATGCAGGTGGCTCAGGACAATGCTTTGTGGCATTCCTTGGGGGAGGCCAATGTTCAGCAGTGGACTTGTGAAGGGCTGTAATGATTATGATGATGACAATATAAAGCTGAAAATACAGTGTAAACTTAATAATAGTGGAAATTTGTTCTAACAGTGCCTAACAGTGCCCAAGCAGGCCGTGAAATTGTGACGAGTATGCTATTTTTTTAAAGATGTCAATGGATCCCGCCTTACGGATATTTAAAGGCAGGGAATTCCAGATCTTACCAGCCTAGACTTTACAGGATTTATCAAAAAGGACGAATCATGAGTTGACACTCTTGAAATTAAATTTTTCGCAGGCCAAATGAACACGATATAACATAAGTAGAGAAATAATAAATGAGAATATGCGTAAATATTTTTGCTAATATTATTCTTAACACACAGTGGGATATTTTAAAAATATATTTTGAAAAAAAAATATATATGTACTTATGTGTATTTGATTCTGCACTTACATATTTTCTACGCTTTGAATTAATTTTACTTTTAAGTTTCTGGTAATCATCAAGATCGACTATTGTATTGTTCAAACATGCTCCGCTAATTGTAAGTAGAGTAAATAATTGGATTTGTGAACCTTCTCCATCTAAATTTATTCGCATCCTATGTGTTTGTTCAACTTTAAGGAGAGATAAATCGATAACAGTTCTGTAACAAAGACTTGATTCCAATTTAAAGAGAAAGAAGTTCGGTGAAAAAAGTAAAAGAATAAAAAAATGTAACTTACTTTCCAATGATAATATCTCGGTCCCAAACCGATAATTCTAATTGTGTCTCATCATACATAGTGATATTAATAAGCTCTTGCCATTTTACGACGGAAGTATTACTTTTTACTAATTTTGATTTTCGTTTTTCTGTACCCAATCTGTAAATCGTCAATTAAATTTAAGTACACAAAATTCATAAATATAATACAATAAATAAAGTGCATGCTATGGTTTAGTGTTAGGGCTACAATTTTACGTTTGAAAAATGGTATATTCGTCCATACACTCCAGTTATAAGAACCCTTATAATGTGTGACGGTTTTTTTTAGTAATCATTAAAATCAGCCCATGAATAAACTTTATCACTCTAGTTCAAGTTCTGGCTATGGAATTAAAAAAAAACTTTTTACATTACTATTGGATTTGTACAAGTATCAGGGATTCAATTTCATCACTTATACACATATAACAATATTTAAGAATAAAATCTTTCGTACCTAAGACGACAACATAAGAAACGCCATTTTTCGTCAGTTGTTTCGTTTTCAAAACCAGATGCTTCAATTAGTGCAATTGTAACACTTGCAAATTTGTTTCTTTTAAATACTCTTTCAATGTCATGGTCAGGCGTGTTAGTGAAAATAAGCTAAAATGAAAAATGAAGATGTCTGTGATCCAAATATATGGATTGTAGATATGGAGTTTAGCTAATTTAGATTTATTAAAATTGAATACAAGAAACAATGTGTTTTCATAATCACGTCAAGTACCTTTTCAACTTTTTCTCGTGCCTCTTTTCTCTTTTCCTTACTGGCATTTCGTCTTTCCTTTGCAGCTATGATACGGGATCCAATTTTATTTCGTAAAGATTTTGAACTTTGAGTGGGTGGTGGAAGCGACTCGTCGCTTTCTTTATCTATTTCAAGTAATCTGTTCCAAAACATGAATAAACTATCAATATTTTTGGGAGTAACTAAAATATCTAGGCTAAAATGCAATGTTTCATCAAGTTTACGAGTACTTACGATTCTAGGCTTGTTTTTGACAAGTTACTCATATCACTGAAAAAAATTTTTTCGGACAGATTATCTTCACTTTCAAATACTCCATTTTGATTATTATCTGAGCTTAATTCGGTAACTATAGCTTCATCAAAATAAATATCTTGATATATCGCGCTATTTTCTTGCATATTTTCTATAAACATTGTTTTCCTTAATAACTTATTTTCACATTCAAAATTATCGAAGTTTTCTTGGGTATCGCTTCTAATATCGCTTGTGCTCATATATCTTCTTGGCTCCGTATAAACAAAGTTTTCATTAAGCGATGTTAGCATATCGATTGATTTTGATTTCTCAATTTTTTTCTGCATTTCAATATACTTGTTCTGTATTCTCTCGTGTAATTTGGGGAAATGTTTTTTTGCCACATTATTTGCCTCCAGTTTACGTACATTATCCATTTTTTACTTTTGTAATCAGTTAGCAAATATATTTTCAAACGCAATCAGGGTGCGGAACACCATTGTAACGTATGATATGGCACTACATAGCTGTATCGCTATTGATTGAATCGTGTTATCTGTGTCAATATCTTATCAACTGTGTAGTCAATGATTATATTATTCAACATTATCTTTAGCAATTTACTTCAAACCGGGGATTTCGGTAAAGTATTTTACCTCGAAATTAGCCAATTATATATTATATTAAAAGACGATATTAAGTACCTTTGTTATTAAATTTTCAGGAATTGTATAATAACAGTAGCTATAGAGCAAAAACAAAATTAATTTTGAAATATAATGAAGTTGAGTACTTTATTAAATTTATTAAACAAAATAAATAAGCTGTCTCTTGAATTCTCTTAGATCTCCGAGAGACGAGACTAATTTCCACTTCGTTTTATCAAAGTAAGAAAACCGATGGGAAGTACAAAATAAGAAAGTATGGAAAAGTTTTGAAAATTTATTACACGTTATTATATTTTTCATATTATAGAGCTTATCTTTTCCTTATCAACCTTTTGAATCCACAAATGTTGGAATGGGTAATTATTTGTTATTGATGTGTCTTTGCACTGATGGCGATGCTCTCCAATATTGTGATATTTAAATTTGGGATATTAAGATATATTTCATTATCAGTCACCAGAGTCTCATCTGTTAGCAGAGAGCACTGCGTTCAGGTGATGTTGGCATTTGAAAAAGTTATATTTCCTCTTACACTGTTGACTCATTCTTTGGGCTTTGGACAACTTAAGTTGAAGTTTCAAGCTGACATACACACAAATTATGTTGCACTTTTACATTATAGTTAATCACAAGTTTATAATGTAGAAAATATTTCCCAAATCTCTCTTATTATATGAAAACAAAACTGAGTGAACGCTTGTCTAGCAGAGCGATATTTAAAATCTGTAATTTATTTAGCGAGAATATTACTGCTAATTGCAATTTTAAGTGCTGATTTACCACGTGAACATTTTCATGTCTGAGATAAATAAAAAAATATTTCGAAGACATGTGTAGTCCGCTAACACGCTTTGAGCAAGCGTGTTGGACAATTTGTTGCGCATAACGCCTGTCAGAAATACGTATCGGTAACCGAAGTATATGGTAGGCCCCCAGTAGATGAAGTGACCACCTGGTAAAACGTGCAGGAAGTCGATGAATGCAGACGGCTCAGGAGGACGTAGCATTCCTTGATTTATTGATTAAAAATGTAAGAAATAAATAATTTGGTATGAAATAGTTGCTGTTTATGAACGTTGTCTATGAACGGGATTCAATTGCTGAATAAGTTTAACGAATAAGTAACAAAACCCTGGACAAAAATTCAATCAAAGGAGTAAACTTTGCTGTTGCATGTTCCGTGTTGAATGCGAAATAAGGGCGTGATTTTGAAGCGCGGCCTCAAGTTCTATGCAGACATGGTATTCGAAGCATGAACACGGGAAGCTATATAGCTTGAAATCTGTTATTAGTTCAAATTAGCGATTACCAAAACTATGTACAGACTTCCTGCGAAATAAAAAAAAAAACTACGTGAATGCAGTCGATCTGAAAACACTGACTAACTCATTAGAATAGTTTTTTGTTCACAATAGATTACAAGTAATAATTATCAAAAGTAATTTATGATGTTACCATTGTTTCGAAAAAAACCCTCTTCTATGAATACCAGCATGAAATCAGCGGGACTCTTTTTTTAAATAACTTAATGTATATAAAATTTTGTATACGTAGTAGAGACATGATGCAGCTCTATTAGGAGTATAGTAGTAGCACGAATGGGTCGGCTCAACCGGGGAAGGACCACACTCTCACAGAATACCAGCGTAAAATGTAAAAGTAAAAAGTCCAGTAAGAAGCTTAATACTGCTGTGTTTCGTATAGTGAGTCTAGAGAACCGGAGACCCTTTTTACTGGAAAAGAAGCATTCCATTTTAGTCTTCACGGGTGACAACGCATCTGTATTTTGATTCGCAAACGCGGGTAGATGTAGATGTCTATGGGCCACAGCAACCACTTACCATCAGGTGGACTGTGTGCTCGTTTGTCACCCTATACTTTAAAAGAAATAATATAATATAATATAAAATGATTTAATTTATATATTTAATTGAGTAATACACTAGTAACATTTTTTTAAACAGTGGTAGAGCCACGTGGCAGCTTTTGCTGTCGCACGAATGGGCCGGCTCGAACCGGGCTGGTACCACGACCTCACAGAACACCAACGTGAAGTAGAGGTTTACCTCTGCGTTTCGCTTGGTGAGTGCAGGTGGCCGGAGGCCCTTTTTACTAGAAATGAGGCATTCCATCCTAGTCCTCACGGGTGAAAACGGTTGATCTGTAACAGAGGATAGATGTAGATGTCTATGGGCCGCAGCAACCACTGACCATCAGGTGGATTGTGTGCTCGTTTTTCACCCTTATCCTATAAAAAAAAACTTGGTAACTCATTCCCAGGGCTTATTGTCAGTTAGGTATTTCTTAATATGTTAATAACCCTTTTTATACAGTTTTTGCTTAATAGTTTTTTAACTTTTTGATAGGCAATAGGTGGCTATAGAAGAACCAGCAAGAAACCACACAAAACAAATTAGAAATAGATTGGTAGCGATCAACTCATTCCCAGGGGTTATTATCATCCATAACCTCCTTAATATTATAATAACTCTTTTTATACAAACTTTGTTTAATAAAGTTTTTGAACTTTCAGCAGGTCAAATTATGTATATTTTCTGGGATTTTATTGTAAATCCGTATACATTTCCCCAAGAATGGATTATTGACTCGGTGGAGTCGAGAACTGGTACTATTAACTTGTGTCTGTTCCTAGTATTTACAGAATGAATTCACAAAAATATAAAGGTAGTTATACAAAAAAAAGTAATATTACTTATATTTGTATGTTGTAACTACCTTAATGTTTTACATTTTTATAAATATATTGAGAGGCCAAAGTTAATATATTAATTTCTTTAAATTTTTGACGGAGGAACTCTTTAAGTTTTAAATCGTAGATTGCTCTTATGGCCCTCTTCTGTAAAACAAATATAATTTTAGTATCAGTCGCGTGTCCCCATAGGGAAATACCATATGACATTATGCTACGGAAATAGCTAAAGTAAACAAGTATAGCTGATTCCACACTAGTAAGATTTCTTATCTTTTTTACAGCAAATGCTGCAGAACTAAGTCTGCTTGCTAATTTAGATATATGGGGGCTCCATTGAAGCTTCGCATCTAGTGTTATTCCAAGAAAAATGGTGGTATCGACAAGACTCAGTTTCTTCCCATTTAGTATTTAGTTGTTTGACATTTGGAGTCATAAATTTCATACATTTCGTTTTTAGTGCCATTTAAATGCAAGTTATTAACATTAAACCAATTTACTAATTTAGATTGTCATTTTAGTATGAAAATTAATGAAGTATCATCAGCAAATAATACTACATGTGTCCGTACTATGTAAGGTAAGTCATTAATATATACTAGAAACAGAAAGGGGCCGACAATTGAGCCTTGTGACACGTTCACGTTCATTGGTACTATCGACCCGGAAGAGCTCATACAATTAATGACAACTTTTTGCATTCTGTTACTTAAATATGAAATAATTAATTTAAGACCATTACTTGTTACACCGTAGTGTTGTAGTTTCCTGACTAATGTTTCAAGGTGAACATAATCGAAGGTTTTGAATAGGTTACAAAATATACCCAAAGCATCCTGTAAATTCTCCCATGCATTGAAAATATATTTAATCAGCTCAACACCGGCATCAGTTGTCGAGCAACCTCTTGTGTACATTTAAGTAATTTAAAAAAAATTACATTTGATCAAGAATATTTTTTTCAAAAATCTTACTAATTGTTAGCAGTACAGAAATTGGTCTAAAATTGGCGGGGTGTTAGACCTGGGAGTACATTAGGTACTCCCAGATTTGAATAAAGGTATTACTTTACTTTGCTTCATTAAATCAGGAAACATACCATATTCGATACTAGTATTAAAATACTATATATATATATATATATATATATATATATATATATATATATATATATATAGATGAGGCGCGATTATATCTATTATAGACGCAATAACTTTTACAGAAATCTCCCACAGATCTGCAGTTTTATTAATATCAATAGTTTTAAAATATATTAAAATATCTTTCGATTATATTTTCTGAAACTTTCTTTGTACACGCATTTACATTTTGTTTAAGTAATGATTCGGCGACGGCAGGAGAAGAATTCAATGACTCAGTGGTTAATATCGGAATATCAGTAAAATATTTCTCAAAAACCACTGCAACATTCTGATCTGATTTAGTTAATTTGTTGTTAAAACTTAACCGGTAGTTTGAATTGCGAGAGTTGCCCTTACCCGTTTCACTATTAATTATACTCCACGTAATTTTAATTTTATTAGAAGCCGTCTTTGTTGCTCAAATGCAAAGACTTGGCTGTGGAACACACTTTTTTAAATATTTTTGAATATTTTTTTTACATATTCCCTAAATTTGACGCTAAAGTTATTAAATAACCTTTCATGGTAAAGTTCATATAACCTTTGTCTGCTCTTATGGACTGCTACTGTCACCCACTTATTGAATGCCTTCTGACTGTTCAAAGAGAACGTTTTAGAAGTAAAAAATATTATCAAATTCATTATAAATAAGCTTAAACAAATAGTTCCTTACAAAAATTAGGAACATTTTGGTATGAAAATGATAGAAATTTCTTCACTATGTTACTTCTAAACTTCTCCAAGCGAGGTGAATTTACTGGAAAAAACATTATTTTCTCATATACCTGCATTTTGTGACCATAAGGTAACGAAACTAACTGATGAATGAATATATATATATATATATATATATATATATATATTTATATATATATATATATATATAAATATAAATATATATATATATAAATATATATATATATATATATATATATATATATATATATATATATATATATATCCAAGCGGACCAGTCAGACGTTGTTCTGCACATTCCGATGACCATGTGTCCTAAAAAATATCATTAAATTCACATTAAAAAAATGGAGGGTCACTTATTGGGACAAAAAATATCCTATCTCTCAAGTTGGACCAAACTGCACACATTGTGAAACATTTCTTTGACATAAGTTCAGTAGTTTAGGAGTTCATCGCGGACAAACAATGTGACACGTAATTTTTATATATAAAGATATAATTACTATATTTCAGGATCACTAATTTCCTTATATAAATATATAAGGTATTTACAAGTTAAGGGTATTTGACGCCTTTTACTATGTTATCGCAAAGAATATCATTGATGTTTAAGACAAAATCTTAAAACACAAGCAAGTAAAGGAAAATAAAATTAGTCATCACGACTTAATGATAAAAGTAAAATTAAACTTACTGAAGTTATTTAATTAAGCAAAGCAGACTGCAAAAAGTCGTGTAATCGTAATCACCGTTCAACTAACTGTCGTGAACTACTCCTAGCACAATCATTTTAAGCTTACCTGGAGTAGTTAACAGGTATAATAGTAATTTTAATAGCATTGCTAGTATTTTTCTTCTAAAAATGTTGATGAAAGAGGGGAAGAAAGCACAACTTAATTATTTAAAGCTACGTACGTTCCACTACTAGGGCACACGCCTTTTTTCATATCTGACAGGGTTTTTAGGGCAAGGAAATGTCCACCGCGCTGCCCCAATGCGTGTTGGAGAACTTCACGAAATTTGCGAATGCCTTCGGTATATATATATTTTTTTTCATATTACTGCATCCATATGATTTTGAATTAAATTTTCATAATCTTGATAATCATACATTGACTATTTGGTTTTTTTTTGTTTATATGCAATGCAGAAAGCGGCATTGCATCTAAACAAAGAAAACCAAATACTCAATTGAGACTCAGATAAATACAAATCATCTAATGTAGGGCATCTTTCATTGGCTTCTTTATCCAGCTCTTTTCATTGGCTTGTTTAATTGGCTTCTTACAGCGGTTTCCTTTTCTTCATTTCAAAAAACTGTCGGAGCTGGTTACATTTTTACGTTGCCAGAGATCTTAATATTTTAAAGCCTTTATTATTTTTTATAGGATAGGGTGACAAACGAGCACACAGTCCACCTGATGGGAGGTGGTTGCTGTGATCTATCCTCGTTTGCGAATCAAAATGCAGATGCGTTTTCACCCGTGAGGACTAAGATGGAAAGCCTTTTTTCCAGTAAAAAGGGTCTCCGGTTCTCTGCACTCGCCATACGAAACACAACGGTTTTAAGCTGATATTTTACGCTGGTATTCTGTGAGAGCGTGGTCCTTCCCAGGTCGACCCATTCGTGCTACATCTATAATACTAATATAGCTGCAGCATGACTCTAACATGTATAGCCCGGATTACTTAGCACGGATGAAAGATGTTTCCCTGTATATTACCGTTTTAGGCTAAATATTATGTGCAGATGAGGTTTTTAACATTACTCAAATCATGTTAAGATTTATAATAAAAAACGTACGTTTTTAATAGTGCTATTCGGGTAGTAGAGTTTCCAAAAGTATTATGCAAGATTCAAGGTCTTTTCGTGGCCTACGGTGCTGTAAAATAAGTGATACTATGTCACCGTGTGGTTGAAATATTGCCTTGTCGTGTACGAGAGATTCCCTAAATTTTGTCACGTGCGCCGCAAATAATGTGTATAGGTATGTTTTGGTTTGAAGTTTTAAATTTTGAGCGGTTTTTATGCTTAAGAGAACTTTTTCCACTAATATTTTCTAATATTTTTTAGTGTTTATGGTGGTTCTAGATTTATGTTTTGGGAATTTAACGTTTATGAAAATCTAGCTACAGCCTTGGAGAAAGAAATTTAATCATGTGTATTATTTGGTAATAAATTTATGTATATAATGTTATAAAATCGAAAATAAATTTATTATTAATAACAACAATAATAACGTAGAACGTCTTCAACCTCTAAAACTGTAGAAATGGAATATTAATTAAAATTACTAGCTACAATATTGCTTACTTTCGTCTGTAATGTTTTAAAATTAATTAATATCAGAATGATATTATTGTTTGCAGGAGGCATAAATACAGCAGTGAACTGTAAAAAATTGTAAGGATGATGATGATGATACAGGACATGTAAGACGTATCGTCAAATTTAAATAAAGAAAGCTGGTGGAAAGAGTTGCATGGCCTGTTTTACCAACAGACTAATAAGGCTAGAACCACAGTAAATATATTTTATACTGTGCTAGAACATAGGGGGCAGGGTCCGAGGGGGCGCTGAGTTTGCTTATGTAAGCATCACTTATTTACAGAATAAATTTTGGTACATATAATATTCTTAATAAATAATAGTGTAAGTTGTCGTGAAGCGACAATTAAAAAATAAAGAGAACCTAACCTAAGAACAGCAAAACAACAAAAGTAGACCAAGAAAATAATATATTATAATTTTTTAAAAGGTATTTACAATCTTATAAAAAAATGAAATATGAAGATGATGGATGAAGTAAGATTACAATTAGATTAAAAAAAATAGGAGAATAGGAGAATTAGTATTATAGTGGAGCCTGGAGGTTGAAGTGACACGCTGCTCTTGTAGAAATAGGCACACGCGGAGCTTGAGGTTTCTCAGCGGCGACGGCACGCAGTCCGGAGCCGGCGCACGTAGCACCTGGGGTAGGTGCGCTCAGCACTTGGAGCGAGTAGTCGCCGCGCCCAGAGGTAGCGCGGGCAGTAGGTGCACTCGGCGCCTGGAGCAAGCAGTCGTAGCGCGCCTGAAGGTAGCGCGGGCAGTAGGTGCACTCGGCGCCTGGAGCAAGCAGTCGGAGCGTGCCCAAAGGTAGCGCGGGCCCCGCGCTTGAAGCAGACTGCCGACGAATACGGATGTAGATGGAGGCTTGCAGGATCCCGGGGCAATGCGGCCCCGGGATAAGGCCTTTAGTAGATGCTTCTCCTTTGAGAACTGAAGCGAGACTCTCCTGTATTCTCCAATTGTTCGGCTTTTATACCTTTTTAGAGAGAAAGAGAAATTATTTAAATTAAAACGAAATTTATTGAAAATGACCTACACCCAAAGAGTATTTATGTAGAAAGAACATCATACCAGAGACGAATTTGAATAAAAGTTACCATAACAACGATATAAATAATAGTTGTCATATTTAACAATTTTTGGTTTTTGGACTGTTATTAAGAAACTATTACATTTTAGTAAGAAATGAGATATTATTCATTTAGGAAAAACTAATGCACGGCAGCGTGCATGAAGCCTGAAATTGTAGAGTTACCGAGAATTCAATAAAAGACCGAAAAAGGTAAGACTCCATTGACAGCGATTTTAAAAGTGCTAAAAAGTGTGAAAATACGAAGTAAAATGATATGTTATTGTGTAAAAACGTTACAAGATCCTATCGAAATAAAAGTGATGCAAAACATGAATGCAGAAAATCAAAAACAGAATGGAAAAAAAAGTATAAAGTGATACAAAACATGAATGCAGAAAATCAAAAACAGAATGGAGAAATAGTGTACAATGAAATGTAAGTAGCATAACACTACAAAGTGCCGCAAGCAATTGACTCGTTACTTAAAAATAAGAATTTGAATTATTTGGTGCTTTTGTCTTTCGTTGACTGACTGGCTGTGATTCAAAGATTTTAATTTTTTTATAGTATAAGGGTGATAAACGAGCACAAAGTTCACCTGGTATGTGGTATGGTAAGTGGTTGCTGTGGCCTATAGACATCTACATCTATCTTCAGTTGCGAAATAAAATGCAGATGAGTTGTCAGCCGTGAGTACTTGATAGAATGCCTCTTTTCCAGTAAAATAGGTCTCCGGTTCTCTACACTCACCATACGAAACACAGCAGCATTAAGCTGCAATTTTACGCTAGTATTCCGTGAGAGCGTGGTTCTTTTCCCGGTCGGGCCGACCCATTTATGCTACAACTATACTATTAATATAGCTGCAGCATGACTCTACCACGTAAAATTGCTGAAGCTTTCTTATCTACCTATAATTTAATTATGGTCCTTTGGTAAAGCAGTCTAAAGGAACTTCTATCACCCATCTCTGCACAGGGAGGACGACTTAGTGGCCCATGCCGCAAAGGAGAAAGCCAAACTTCTTTTACGTTCTCTTATTGAGTTTAACTCGACTCGCAATAACGGGGGCAACACACCACCGACAATACCCGCGATGTGAGTGCTCCATGCTGGATGTGTGGTTTACACAGTGCTCAGTGTGCAAAGCACTCCTCCCCCTGGATGTCATAAAGTTGTGTAGGTCTGACGGAGTCCCACCTTTTGTACTGAAGCTGTGTGCTCTAAATTTGTCCCCGGTTCTACTCTACTCAAACGATGTACTCTAACTCTTGGAAGACAGTTTTAATGTATCTGATTTTTAAAAAGGCGACCGTTCAGACTCGTCCACTTACAGGCCTATCGCCATCTCCTTTTTGTTATCCAAAATACTGCAATTCATTATAAACTGTCAGCTCATGAGGTACTCTGAGAACCACCAGCTGATTAGTGACCGAGAATGCCGCTTACGTCGGGATCGTTCAGCAGGTGATGTTCTAATTTACCTGACTTATAGATGAGCGGCGGTAGTAGAGTCAAAAAGGTAGGCCTTGGGTGTTATTATTTATGGACATAGCTAAGGCCTTTGTACGATATTCTACTGGGTTTAGCAACTTACCGCTACAATCTCCCTGCAACCACGAATCCAGGGGCTGGCTAAAGGAGCTCGGGGCAGTCGTTGCAATGATAGTAGTATAAAAGTTCAGCAGAGTCTATCGCACAAGAGTCCATAGGTTGCACGTACAACACTTCCAGGTGAAAGAGATCTTGAGAGATGAGCTTGAGTAACACGAAATTATTTGTATGCGCGCGCGTCGGTGGTTTTGATTAGACTGTTCACAATTACCGCCAATCGATGTGGCGTTTGTGTCACACAGAGAACCATAACCCGCAAGATTTTGGATGCATTCAGAATGAAAACAGTTGATCGCCAACCCAATGAATTTATTAGAAATATAGAAAAAATAATATCTTCGAAATTGTGTTGCCTTGTACTTGTTATTATATACGAAAAAAAAAGAAACCAGAAACACAATATATTAATAATCTGTTCCAGTACGGAACATGCCGCTCACCTTAAAAGAAGTAATTTCTTTTAAAAATCGCTAACTTATAGTATAAATTGAAAGAAAAACAAAATAACTTAAGTACTCTAACGGAATTGGGCAAACCTTTACTACAGGTCGTTTAAAAATAGTATTCCCAGCCTTTAAGGTCACTACACGAGTGACTTGATCAGAGCCAGGATGAACAGCATGCACACCCGCGAGCTTCCATTGTAATGGCGGAAGGTGCTCGTCGCATACCACAACAACAGTGCCTTCACGAATGGCGGAGCCGCGGTCATGAAGCCACTTACTACTCTGTTGTAAATGATGGAAATATTCTCTACTCCATCTTTTCCAAAAGTGCTGGACTGACTGTTGTATCCAGCGCCAGCGTGTGAGACGGTTAGGAGTTTCGTCCAGCAAAGATACATCAGGTAGAGCCGTTAAGGGTTCTCCTATTAAAAAATGAGACGGTGTTAAAGGGAGGGGATCGGTAGAAGCCGAACTCATGGCGCAAAGGGGACGTGAGTTTAACACGGCTTCGATTTGACAGAGAAGAGTATGCATCTCGTCGTAAGTTTGAGTACGAGTTCCAACCACACGATGTAGGTGATGTTTGAAACTTTTAACACTGGCTTCGAAGAGACCTCCAAAATGGCTAGCATACGGAGGTTGAAAGTGCCACGTAAGTCCCTGTTGAAGGGTTTATTGATTAATTGTACCTTGAACGACACCACTACGTAAAAATACGTATAGGTCTTTAAGATAATTGTTACATCCGACAAAATTCTTTCCGCAATCTGAATATATATCCGTACATAATCCTCTACGGGACGTGAAGCGTCGCAGAGCTGCTAAAAATGCATCAGTCGAAAGCTCCAAAACGAGTTCGAGATGTACGGCCTTTACGCTCATACATACGAATACCGAAACATAACACTTCACTATTTTCGCGTTTCGTACTTTATTTGCACGAACAAAGAATGGATCGGCATAATCTACGGCCGTTTTAAGGAAAGGACGCGCCGGACGTATTCTCGAAGCTGGTAGTGGTCCCATAATCGGTTGATCACGCGTTGGACGAGCACGAAAGCAACGGACACAGCGATGTATGCGTTGACGCACGATGTCGCGACAAGACAATATCCAATAGCGCTGCAACAGCAAGTATTGCACGGACTGAGGTCCTGCGTGCAGATAGCTTATGTGAGCGTCGTCGATAATTAAGTTAGTTAAAGCATGTTTTTTCGGTAAAATTATTTGATGTTTAGATTCAAATGGTAACAATGATTTATGAATTCGACCTCCTACACGTAACATTTTGTCACTATCCAAAAAGGGCGTAAGACGTCGATATTGATTAGAAGGTAATTTTGCTTGAGATATCTTTAAAATATCGTCTTGAAAGACCGATTGTTGAGTAAGGTAAATTAGTCTATTTAATAAGAAATAATATTCAGGTACTGTAATGTAACCCGGGAACGGAATTTTAACCTTTTTGCATGTATTATAAAAACGAAATATTAGCGCGGCAATCCGAACGAGTTTGCCTAGCGACGAAAATCGCATTATAATTTCGGCATTTTGTACCGGCAGTGCCGTAGACATAGCAGAAGATAGCGTTAAGTTACGTTTTTCTTCACAGGTGCTCATAGTTTGATTCTCAACCGGCCAGTTGTCAGGACTTCGTCGGAGCCATGCGGGACCATGGTACCACAAGTCATGTTGTACTATCGCGGTAGGTAGTAAGCCACGTGATGCAGCGTCAGCAGGGTTATCAACTGACGGAACATGGTGCCAGCAGCTGGCGGGAACGCGCGATAGAATATCGCTAGTGCGATTGGAAACAAACGTCTTCCATTCATGCGGTGATGAACGGATCCAGGCCAGCACGATAGAGGCGTCGGACCATGCGTAAATCCGTTTGCGGCAGATGCGATCTCTGTATAAATTTGCTACCTTATCTAATAGCTTTGAAAGCAATAGAGCTGCCATCAGCTCGAGACGTGCGATGGTAAGGGGTACGCGGAGCGGAGCTAACCTAGTCTTCGCCATAATTAGGTAAGTATAAATATTGCCGTCCTTGCCTGTAAGTCGAATATAAACACAGCCGGCATATGCGATCTGGGACGCGTCAGCAAATCCATGAATTTCTATCGAATCGATATTGTTACTGAAAATGTATCGCGGAAACGATATCTGTGATAGCAGCGGCAGCTCGTTTATGAAACGTGTCCACGAATGAATGATATCAATGGGCGGATTATCATCCCAATCTACATTTGCCATCCACAATAGCTGAATCAAATGCTTGGCATATAAGGTTACCGGTGATAGCAACCCGAGAGGGTCATATATTTTTGCGATCTCAGAAAGAATAGACCTCTTGGTGCATTTATGAGTGGTAACTTGAACTTTAAAATTAAATGTATCAGATCCCGGATTCCATTGGAGTCCGAGGACCTTAACTCTTTTGTCGTTCTCCATTTCAGAAAATGGGACGTATTTGGGCCGCTCACCATGACAAGCTGGTGGCTGTACTGTAGCGAGTATCGCTGACGAGTTGCTGTGCCACTTGCGTAGTTCGAATCCAGCCGTTTTACAAATGTCGATAAGCTCTCGCTGCAAAGCGAGAGTTTTAGTCTCCGTATCCTCACCATAAACAACATCATCGACAAATACGTCATTCAATAATACGGGAGACGCGAGCCTAAAATGCTCGGCCTCATCGTGAGCGAGCTGCTGAATTGTACGCAAAGCGAGATATGGTGAGGAATTTACACCGAATGTGACCGTGCGGAGACGGTAATCCCGTATAGGTTCTTCTGGCGATTTACGCCATAAGATGCGCTGGAAATCCCTATCAGTTTCACGAATCAGTATATTTCGATACATTTGTTTAATATCCGCAGTGAACGCTACGGCATGCACACGAAACTTTAAAAGTACGTCTACTATATTAAGGTAAAGCTTGGGACCCGTTAGAAGAACGTCATTAAGCGAAAAACCACTCGTCGTTCTACAACCCGCATCGAACACTACGGGTGTGTGAGTTGTTTCGCTCGATTCTTTAACTACACAGTGGTGTGGAATATAATAGCTGGCACCTTGCAAAGGCTCACTATCAACGAGCTCCATATGATTCTGGTCCTTATACTCCTGGAGGCACGTGTGATAATCAGATTTCAGCTGCACATTGCGTTCCAATCTATACTCTAATTTTCGAAAACGAGCCAATGCAATTTGCCGTGATTCGCCGAGGCGCGGTGCATTGGGCTTGAATGGCAGGGCGACGACGTACCGTCCTGTCTCGTCCCGTGTATGCGTCTTTTGGAAAAAGGATTCGCATAGTTCCTCGTCTGGAGTGTAAATACGTTTCTCAGAAAATGATTCCAGCTCCCAAAACCTTTGAAGATTGTCGTTGTCAAACGAGCTAAAACATACTTGGAGTGGAGTCGAAACGATTGTATCGAACGTTATTTTACCTAATAATAAATAACCTAACACGCTATTCATCGCAATTGGTGACCCCGGAGGTCCAGCAATCATGTTGCCTAATAAAATGTGGGATAGTATATCCGCTCCTAGTAACATTTTTATCGGTTGGGGTGTGTGAAAGTCATCATCATCATCATCATCAGTACAGCCCTTCACAAGTCCACTGCTGAACATAGGCCTCCCCCAAGGAATGCCACAAAGCACTGTCCCGAGCCACCTGCATCCATCGACTTCCTGCATGTCTTACCAGGTCGTCACTCCATCTTGTGGGGGGACGCCCTACACTTCGCCTACCGGTACGAGGCTGCCACTCGAGAACCTTTCTTCCCCATCGGTTGTTGGTTCTTCGAGCTATATGGCCGGCCCACTGCCACTTCAGCTTACTAATCCGTTGGGCTATGTCGGTTACTCTGGTTCTACTGCGGATATCCTCATTCCTAAGTTTATCACGCAGAAAAACCCCGAGCATAGCCCTCTCCATAGCTCGCTGAGCGACCTTGAGCTTCCTCATACGGCCAGCAGTGAAGGACCACGTCTTAGTTCCGTAAGTCATCACTGGCAACACGCACTGGTTGTACAATTTTGTTTTAAGGTTTTGAGGTATTTCTGACGAGAAGATGTGTCGTAGCTTCCCGAACGCTGCCCAGCCGAGTTGAATCCGTCGATTGACCTCTCGGTCGAAGTTGGACTTACCTAGTCGGACTATTTGTCCCAGGTAAACATACTCGTCAACAACTTCGAGCTAAGTGCTCCCAACAACTACCGGCATAGGTGTGACATGGACATTAAACATAATCTTTGTTTTGTCCATGTTCATCTTAAGACCTATCCGTTGGGAGACACTATTGAGGTCATTGAGCATAGTGCTTAGGTCCTCCAGCGATTCTGCCATGAGGACTATATCGTCGGCAAATCGAAGGTGAGTGATGTACTCGCCATTGATGTTAATTCCGTATCCTTTCCAGTCCAGAAGCTTGAAAACGTCTTCCAATGCAGCGGTGAAGAGTTTCGGGGATATAACGTCACCCTGTCTTACACCTCTCTGCAATTGGATAGGTTTCGTACTCTGGTTCTGTACTCGGATAGCCATCGTAGCTCTACTGTACAAACACTTCAGCACTTCGATATACCGACAGTCAACTTGGCACCGCTGAAGGGACTGCAGCACCGCCCAAGTCTCGACGGAATCAAAGGCTTTCTCATAGTCCACATACACCAGACATAGTGGGGAATTGTACTCCTCGGACTTCTGTACAATTTTCCGAAGGGTGTGTATGTGGTCCATGGTACTAAAGCCCTTTCGGAAACCGGCTTGTTCGGGAGGCTGGAAGTCGTCAAGTCTGCGTGCGAGACGATTCGTAATGACTCTCGAAAACAGCACGTAGACGCGGCTCAGAAGGGAAATCGGTCTGTAGTTCTTCAAGAGAGCGTTGTCACCTTTCTTGAAGAACAAGACCACCGCACCTCTGCTCCACGCCTCCGGTGTAATGCCACCATGGAGGACGGAATTAAAGAGCTTCTGAAGGACTTCAAGTACCGGTCTTCCACCCGCTTTCAGAAGCTCCGCTGTAATTCCATCCTCACCTGGGGCCTTGCCGTTTTGAAGGTGCTGGAGAGCCATTCTAATCTCGCTCAGACTGACGTCCGGGATATCTTCGGAATAGTGTCGAATAAGACTCGCTCTTGGATCGTTACTCACACCTGCGTGTGGCTCCAACGATGACGTGTACAGCTGCCCATAGAACCTCTCAATCTCACCCAAAATCTCAGGTGCCCCGGAAACGATGCTGCCACATTCGGTCTTCAGCCTTGACAGTTGGCTCTTTCTGGCAGACAGATCTCTGGCAAAGACTTTGGAGCCTTGGTTCCGCTCGATCGCTTCTTCAATACGAGCTGTATTGAAGTTGCGTAAGTCTCGCCGCATGCATTTGGAGATCTGTCTGTTCAGTTGCCTGTATGCTGTCAAATCTGTTGAAGAATGTAGCCTCATCTCTTGTCTAACAGCCATGAGATTAAGAGTGTGATCGGAGAGTTTTTGTGTTCTTCTGAGGCGGGTCTTGCAGAACTTAGCTCCGACCGCATGGACAGTTTCCACGAGCTTATCATTCATATCGTCCACTTCATTGCAGTCTTCTAGGCACTGAAAACGGTTTTGTAACTCGAGCTGAAAGGTTTCGGGACTTTGGATTAGAGCACAAGGGGGACGGAGCGTTGACTTCATCAGACGAGACCTCTCCAACTTAACATTTAGGTTCAGTGTACCTCTAACCATTCGTTGATTGCTGCCGGTTTTCACCCTCGCGATCACTGAGACATCACTGAACAGTTGTCATCTGGTCGTCATAATGAAGTCAATCTCATTTTTTGTCTAACCGTCGGGGCTCGACCAGGTCCACTTCCTGTGGGGCCGCTTCTTGAAGAAAGAGTTCATCATAAAGAGTCCCTCTTTCTCCATGAAGTCGGCCAGCTGCTGGCCCCTTGGGTTCCGTTGCCCTATTCCAAATTTCCTCACTTTCAGTTCACCGTTCTCTCTTGTGCCTAGTTTTACATTGAAGTCTCCCATTAACACCGTATATTGGGTTTTGGAAGAATGCATGGCTCTAGAGATATCCTCATACATTTCCTCCACCTCCTCATCGGGGTGTGCCGAGGTTGGTGCGTAAACCTGTATGACCTTCAGCGAATACCGTTTGGTGATTCTGAGTATAAGGTACGCAACCCTCGTCGACACACTCCCGATCTTTACAACGTTGTTAACGAGAGACTTGTGGACGATAAATCCGACACCTCCTTGGGACAGATGGTCGCCCTCCCGGTGATAGAGCAAGTTACCGGATTCGAGGATTACCGTGTCCTCCCCTCTCTTCGGACTTCCTCGGATAATCCTATAATATGCCAGCGCAACTTGTCTATCTCTTCTTCCAGCTCCACGATCTTCTCGTCAATCCTCAGGGTGCGTGCGTTGTACGTTGCCAGGTCGAGTCGTCGTAGGTGGCAACCGAACCTCCACCGGAGATTCTTAGCACCCCCTGCCCCGCCGTTACCATGGTCGCCACCTTAGCCAAGAATAGCGGGGCCGCCGGGGACTGGGGGCCGTCTGTGTGTTGTTTTGATCATTGGGGGGTATTTGCCATAGTTGCCACGCTTGGCGAGCGGATTGGCAACCGCAGTTTTTTTATTGTGTTTTTTTTATTGTGTGTTTAGTGTGAAAGTCAGGGTCAGCTAAGTTTAAATTTTTTAAATGTGACCACCTTGTAAAGGGCAGAAGTACACTGGGCATTTTGTAACTAATTTTGGCAAAATTAATAATAATAATAATAATAATAATTCTTTTATTTCAGACCAATTATCCATATTTGTTAAAAAATTATAATCTAAACACCTATAACATTAAAGAAAATTAGAATTAATAAATATAAACATTAAATAAAATTAAAACTAAAAATTAAAATTACAATTAAAATACTACAATAGGTCGTGGCGTGTCTAATTTACAGTATGCAGATTTATCCAACGCCCTAACATTGGTGAATCCCATCTGTCCGCTAGTACACTGAGAATGATGTTGGTGCTCGTCCGCATACGATTCAGCATGGAGGCACATCTTTTGCGCATTATGGCTTCAAACCCATCAACATGAGCCTCTGCAAACATGCCAGAGGCGCTACAATACCGAGGCAACCCTATTATAATTCTCAACGCATTGTTGTATTGGACGCGCAGATCATTGTATGCCCTCCGTGTATAGTTAACCCACAGGCTGCATGTATAGAAGGACTGACAATATGCTTTGAAAAGCGTAATCTTAACCTGTTTTTTGCAGCGTGCAAACCTGCGTGCCAACATATTACATCGAACAGCCAACGACCTACGCTCCCGCTCTATATCAGTATTATCAGTTAGGTTTTCAGTGACCCAGTGGCCCAAGTACTTAAATTTCTCAACTCTATTCAGACTACTCCCGCAGAGTGTGACATTTGGTAGTGAGTAGGACTTGCTGCCTGATATGAAAAACATTATTTCACTTTTCTGTGTGTTGTATTGGAGCCCGTGGGCCGCGGCGTAAGACTCACATATCTTTATCAGTCTCTTCAATGCACCGATTGATGGGCTTAGCAAGACCATATCGTCTGCATAGCTTATATTATTAATGCATACACCGTCAATATGACATCCGACTTTGGTGCTACTAAGCTCTTCGATCAATTGATTCATATATAGGTTGAAGAGACGAGGAGAGGTCAACCCACCCTGTCTTACCCCACACTCGAAAAAGTACTCTTTGGAAAGTGTTTTAGCCCATCTCACACAATTTTTCTGATTATTGTACCAATATTTCAATAGAGATATAATCTTTTGTGGTAAACTAGTGTCATGTTGTAGCTTTTTCCACAGTTCATTATACGATTTCATATCAAACGCTTTTGATAGGTCCAAATAACAGGCATATACATATATATATATATATATATATATATATATATATATATATATATATATATATATATACATTAATGCATCCACGGGTACAATGGGCTGCTGTTTACCCTTTGGAACAATTACACATGATACTATACCTTTAGGTTGCACAGGATCGCTATCGCCTATGCCTAAAACCGGAATATTTATATGTTTACGCGCTAAACCTAAACGTTGTACGCAAGACTCTGTGATAAAGGACGCCTGGCTACCCGTGTCTACAATACATCAAACGGTTGATACCTTTGATTCACCTACGCAAATATCAACGAGCGCTGTAGATAATAGGACTGTATTAGTACGAACTAAAAGCGCATTGGACGCGCAATTATTATGTATCGCGCTGCTGTCGGCAGGTAAGGTAAAAGGTGACTCAGCCGTGATAACACGCATTCGCTCTTTCGTAGGCGGGATCTGTATAGCACTATCCGCCGCCGCCGTTTCGCTAATGACCGATAACGATTGCGTTGAAAAATGAATTAATGTATGATGTCGTTTATAACACGAACGGCAAACGAAATTTGATTTACAATTCTGAACGTCATATCCAACATGTAAGCAATTAAAACAGATGTTTTTATTTTGCACGAATGAATATCTATCTTGTGGAGAAAGATTTATACACTGTGAACGTTTAGTTAATATGTGTTGACCGTTGCACTGTAAACAAGTGTTAACCTTATTACCATTATTTTTAGATCGAGACTGCTCTATGGGTACATTAAGGTTAGTAATGAAGAAGCGTCGCGCCGTAGGCACCGTACCGTCGCTTGCGTTGTTGCTCCGGCCCGAGAATTTTACTGAACTACCCACATTCAACGATGGTTTCTTAGCGGAATGTACGTTTGCAATAGTAGAAATAGTTATTTCGTCCGCGGAAATTTCCCGTTCGAGGAAAGAAATTAACGCGCATACGTCTGGAATTTCGGATGGCTTATTCAATGAACGTTCAAATGTTCTTCTAATTGTGAGCGGAATCTTATGCAACAAAATATTTAATAGTATAAAACTCCATTGAGTTATTGGAAAATTCATAACTTCAAGCGCCTTTATATTCTCGTGATATATATTTAGTAAATTTCGTTCACTATGACTTAACTTATCGGAACAAGGTTCAATATCTAGAATTTTGTCAAGGTGTTTCGATGCAATAATTCTTTTATTATCATAACGCGACACTAAAATATCTAAGGCTACAAAGTAATTTTCGTCGGTGATAGGAATAGATTTAATAAGATTATGTGGCTTGTTTTTAACTGCAAGTAGCAAATATCTAAACTTTTCCGCATTACAGTAAGCGCTGTTGTTATGTACTAGCGAAAGAAATAAGTCATAAAACGACGGCCAATCGGTTGGATCGCCGTGAAATTCTGGCAATGGCAATGTAGGTAGGTTTTTTCTGTTTGCTTGCACTATGACCTCGGATGCTTGAAATGACCGACTCGTGCGGCGCAGCTGCTCCTCCTTTTTTAAATTGTTTAAATGAGTAACAATAGTATAATATAAATCGTTAAAATCATTGCCAACTTTAATCTGCTCCTCTTGTTAAATGATTTTATTTTAATGAGCGTTTTCTCAATCTTTGTTTGAACTTTATTGAATTGTCTTTGGTGAGCCGCTAAATCAATAGTTCGCGAACTAAAATGTTGTTCATTTGTTGTTGCGAGCTGAATAATACGATTAAGCTCATTAAGAATTAAATCTCTTTCGAAAATATCTTGTTCACACGGCGATTCGTCGTCCAACATTTTGCGTTACAAAATGGCGGATTAGAATTTTACACTTAAAAGAAATGAGTACGTAATACTGCAATACTTTTGTTTACAAAACAACACAAACTGGAAGATAATAATTCGGATTGAATGATAAAAAATGTTTAATCCGGCTCGAAGGACCAAAAATATTATGTACGATATTCTACTGAGTTTAGCGACTTACCGCTACTATCTCCCTGCAACCACGAATCCAGGGGCTGGCTAAAGGAGCTCGGCGCAGTCGTTGCAATGATAGTAGTATAAAAGTTCAGCAGAGTGTATCGCACAAGAGTCCATAGGTTGCACGTACAACACTTCCAGGTGAAAGAGATCTTGAGAGATGAGCTTGAGTAACACGAAATTATTTGTATGCGCGCGCGTGGTGGTTTTGATTAGACTGTTCACAATTACCGCCAATCGATGTGGCGTTTGTGTCGCACAGAGAACCATAAGCCGCAAGATTATAGATGCATTCAGAATGAAAACAGTTGATCGCCAACCCAATGAATTTAATAGAAATAAAGAAAAAATAATATCTTCGAAATTGTGTTGCCTTGTACTTTTAATTATATACGAAAAAAAAGAAACCAAAAACACAATATATTAATAATCTGTTCCAGTACGGAACAGCTTTCAATGGGGTTTGGCACAGAGTGCTTCTTTAAAAGTCTCCTTCGTTTGGGCTTCCCGAGATATTGTGCAATTGGATCACCAGTTTTCTTGCAGATCAGAGCACCAAGATAGAAGTAAACGGTGTATCTTCCTATTACAGACGTATTAATGTTGGTGTTCTACAAGACTGCGTGCTATCACCTACCTACGCTCTGCCCATCATGTCATGCACATCAGTCATATGTTGCAAACCAGTAACATTCATTGCTATGCGAACGATAGAAGTGGTGATGATTTTACATCGGCCGTGCTAATATTTCTCGTTAACACGTCGTCCAGTACCGGAACAACTTGTGTCTGAAGTCAAGTCCTTATTAAACAAAGTCTCGGATTGGGGACGACTAAATCTATTCCATTTAAATAAAACTCATTTTACGGATTTTATCGCGTATATTAACTTATTTTACTTTCCCGACGTTTCAAGCACTTTACAACACTTACAGCACCCATGGTCACAGTCCCCCCCGTGACCATGGGTGCTGTAAAGTGCTTGAAACGTCGGGAAAGTAAAATAAGTTAATATACGCGATAAAATCTGTAAAATTAGTTTTATTTAAATGTGTAGTGTTCGCGTAAATATAAGAAATCATTAAATCTATTCCAATTTAACCCTCAGGAGATACAGGTTCGCGCGTTTGTCATATCTCCTCATTTTCGGGACACTTCCCTTGTTGTCTCAACCAGTATCGGAATCATCAACATATCGAATAACGTGCAGTTCTGCGGTTTATTAGAAGGGAAAGCTAAATTGGCCTCTAAAAAGTTTGTCATGCTCAGCAGATCGAGACAGTATTTCATGCCTTATCGCTTCTGTGGTATAAGATCCTATATTATTAATTCTCATGAAAATACATGGCAGCTGAAAAGGAGCAAAAATGGGCAAATATTATCTAGATACAAATTTTCTATATCTATAAATACTAAACCTCATTTAGAAGTAATCATATAATTAAAACAAATAAATTATACAGAAAATTTTAATTACGATCTCGTTATGAACCAAATTTCGGAATTTGTTTTAAAATTAAATTTCATATAATAAAGTTACATGAAACTTCATCCTTTGCTCGCGGTGCTTCGCTCGAGTCACACATTAGCGCATAACGGCTTAGTTATCGGATTAGTTACATTTATCAAATTCAGTAAAATTACACAGTAAAAATGGTATTTAACAATTTTTGGCATTTTTTAAAAATATTAACCTGTAAAAGTAACCTCTCATTACGAAAGCGTACTTTGACTCATTGCTCCATAGTGCGTAAGCAGCCTTCATATGTCCTTGAAATATTATTTGTAAAATTTAGACGTGCAGCTTCTCTTTAACGCCTAGCACGTGGTGAAGCAGCAGTTAAAATGGCAATCCAAATTTCACTGGTACCGGCGGCGACCTGTGTACTGTCTTTGCTTGTGTGCTATGAAAATTGACTGCCTCGTTGGTCTAGTGGTTGAAATAGTGCGACTGCTGATCATGAGGTCCCGGGTTCGAATCCCAGTTTGGGCCGGAAAAAATTAGTTATTGAGCTTTTCCATCAAGAAATTCTCAGTAGCTGCCCGGAATTAGGAAGTTGGCGGTGTCTCACCCCTGTGCCTCGTAAAACATGTAAAGCCTCTGGTCCTGCGCCTGATCTCTCTCTAGTCGTGTCAGTTTACCATCTAATCGGAGTCAATCTATGAGAATGAGGGAATAGAGTGCACCTGTACTTGCACATATAGTTGGACACTATAATCCTGTCCTGCGCCGATGACTAGTCTCCGCAGTGACTGAAATCGGTCTGGAGGACATAATTATAGCTACGAAAATTACACC
This sequence comes from Parnassius glacialis, assembly GCA_033319125.1. Lineage (NCBI taxonomy): Eukaryota > Metazoa > Arthropoda > Insecta > Lepidoptera > Papilionidae > Parnassius > Parnassius glacialis. The sequence goes on along the minus strand of JAVANC010000018.1, from coordinate 16,003,138 downwards.
ATATTTCGCAAACTGGTGAACGATAAAAGCATAACCAACGCAAGAGTATCAGCCTGCACTAAACAACAGTGTGCTGTAGATGGATTAATCTACTAAATAATGCTTGCCATTCACAGTGTCAAAGTCAAGTCAAACCGTGCAGTGGCGGTGTAAGAATATACCACATATCACCCGGTGGGTGTCGTATGTGGTGACAGAAGGAATACTGGAACAGGGGCAGCAGCAAAACAAAATCCATGAGGTAATCTATACTATGAGCAATCATGGCAAATAGCCTTCTTATTCTATGAGGCAATCTATGGGGGCGGTTAATGAAAGTCAATTTGGTATTATTTGATGGACCGTAATTAAAAATTGAATGATGAATAATCCTTTTAAGCGGACTTGCTTCGATAGTGCGTTCGTTAAAATAGTTCTAGCCGAGCCTGGTGTACCACTTGCGAATATGTTAAGTACCGTTCTATCATTAAACCGCTTTAAGCACCCGAAGAGTACAGGCAAAGAACAGGGAATATTGTAGGGAGTAAATTATGAGAAAAAAGCAATTGAAAGTTTAGAAGTTATATTTGTTGAGATCAAAGAATGCCATAACTTTATCTTAGAACTAACAATGACTAATTACTAAACGCATGTATAATAAAATCGGACTTTTTATTGAGTTTTGGCGAGAACTTGACCGGCGGCGGTTTGCTGCTCCTGTATTATAGTTTAAATAATAGTTTGAAGTGGATTTTGATATGTATAAGTGGTGCGATTTTATGTATTAACTGTCTACGCATGTGAACTATTAGTGGAAACGGTGAAACAAGTGCTCTGATGGTGATGGATTCTCAAGATAAGCTGTTTGTCTGCATAGGCGCCTTTAGATACCATCGCCAACTGTCAGCTGTCTGCTGGCTCAAGTTGCCGTCAAATTCTCCCAAGGGCTGCACAATGTCACAATGTGATGCATCAACATATTGTGAAGCAATGAACTATGAAGGATAATTATACATTTGGGGAAATTATAATAATACTATGAAATACTAGGCCATAAACTCCAAAAAAATCGGAATTTTCAGTTATTGACATAAACTAAAATAAAAAAAAACAACTGCAACCTTGACATGGGGCACTATGTCAAGGCTAGTTAATGAAATGAAAGGCGCAACTTTTTCCATGCTATCTTCAGTTTTACCGGTCTTCTTTCTTTTCTTTGTTCTTTTGTTTGGTTGACTAATTCTAAATTAAAATTGCAACGCAAGCAAACAATGCAAATAAAGCAAACAAAGCCAAAGAACTCTTAACCTCAAAATCACAAGTTCACAACTGTCAATTTTTGCACAATCCTCCTTGTTTACCGGTATATCATGAACATTCCCAGTTCTTTTTGCATTGGGCATAAATAAAAATGTATTTTTAGCAAAATCTGTTGAGTATTTGTAAAAACTAGTAGTTTGGAATTAAATTACCATAGACATAGATTTGTTACCTGCAGAAAACAAAGAAAAATAAACATGACAAGACATTTCCTGTTCTTAGCCTGTACCCTTCACTTATTCCGGTACACCCCCATCGCTCTAACAGGGAATGATCGCGTCCATGTTCGCCCGTATATTCTCGGCTGGTATTTTATTTCATATCGTTACAAAAGAGGCTCTTATAAACGAGTATGTATTTAAATTAAACAATGGAAGAAAAAAATAATGTATGCATCGCTACTTCAACGCTGTATTTATCAACACAAAATACTCGCAAAGTACTTGTGTATTAATCATAACTTTTGATAGCTCTGTGCAGCTGTGAAACCACGTTATCCGAACCCAAATGTCTCACTTTGACACAGTTGGAAGTTTCAATTGTATCGGATACTATTCAAAGCAACAAAATCTGCGCATAACTTTGCAGTCCGTTACTGATGAAAACATCTGTCTTAAACTTTCTTTACTAAGCATATAAAGATAAGTAAAGCAGGAAGAAATATTTTTAAAGATAAACTTTCTTCTTATTAGTTTTGTCAGTGCGTAAAAGTTGTTGTGTGTTGTAAATTATTTTGATTTTATAACTATTCAATCGTTTCAAATATTATAAAGTTTGTATCAACCTATAAAGAATACATACTTTAACAGTTTTACATACTTAAACAGACACAATAGTTAAACGATTGAAATGCTCATATATGATTCACGGATCAGGGAACGGGTTAAGGTACGATGAAGGAGCGATTTTGTTTGTCCGCGATGGACTCCTAAACTACTGAACTGATTTCAATAAAATTTTGCACACTGTGTGCATTTTTGGTCCAACTTGAGAGATAGGATAGTTTTTATCCCGATAAATGACCCTCAAATTTTTTATTGCGAATTTAAGGATTTTTATAGGAAGGGTTGTTGGAAAGGGCAGAACAACGTCTGCTTGGCGAGCTAGTATATATATACTCGTATATGGAGAGGGCTATGCTCGGAGTTTCTCTGCGTGATAAACTTAGGAATAAGGATATCCACAGTAGAACCAGAGTTACCGACATAGCCCAACGGATTAGTAAGCTGAAGTGGCAGTGGGCCGGCCATATAGCTCGAAGAACCGACAACCGATGGGGAAGAAAGGTTCTCGAGTGGCAGCCTCGTACCGGTAGGCGAAGTGTAGGGCGTCCCCCCACGAGATGGAGTGACGACCTGGTAAGACATGCAGGAAGTCGATGGATACAGGTGGCTCAGGACCGTGCTTTGTGGCCTATGTTCAGCAGTGGACTTGTGAAGGGCTGTAATGATGATGATGATGATATATATATAGGGTATGTTTTTTTTTAAAGGATAATGGTGAAAAACGAGCACACAGTCCACCCGATGGCAAGTGGCTGCTGCGGCCCATAGACATCTACATCTATCCTCTGTTACAGATCAAAATGCAGATGCGTTTTCACCCGTGAGGACTAGGATGGAATGCCTCATTTCCAGTAAAAAGGGCCTCCGGCCACCTGCACTCACCAAGCGAAACGCAGAGGTAAACCTCTACTTCACGCTGGTATTCTGTGAGGTCGTGGTACCACCCCGGTTCGAGCCGGCCCATCCATGCGACAGCAAAAGCTGCCGCCTGGCTCTACCACTGTTAAAATTGATTCCTCAGTAAATGCTCGCGAACTATATTTTTATAGGAGTATGTGTTTTATTTGTTTATGATATTATCAGGCAAGGAATTCTAAAGAAATGCAGCCTGAACGGTGAAGGAGTTACCATAAAACCCGGTGAGATAAGTAGAAAATATAAACCTTGTCGTTAGAGGAAGATTGAGGAACCCTATCATGACAAGAAGAGAGATATTGAATTCGTTCTTTGAGGTAAGAAGGTGAACATGAATCATTTAGAATTGAAAAAAGAACAAGTGATAATCTAGAGTTGCGCATTTGTCTTGTGGTAAGCCACTTAAGCTGAGATCTATATTGAGAAATATGGTCATACTTTCGCAGACCAAAAATAAATGTAATATAGTTGTTAAGCAGGCGTTCCAGCTTGTTAAGAAGGTCTTGGGACAGGTCTGAGTAGCACACATCTGCATAATCAAAAATAGGTAAAATAAGAGTTTGGACAAGCATGAGTTTAAACTTAATAGGATGGAAATATTTTAGACGATAAAGGGAACGTAAGGTGGTTATGTCTTTCCGACTTAAATCGGTAACCTGAACGTTCCAGTTGAAAGAGTTATCAATATACAAACCACGATTTAACTGTTTAATTCTTTCAACATAATCTTTAATCAGAAATAAACTGAGAGATTTCTTTGTAAATTATATTGTATGTCAATACTTATGCATATAAAAAAGGGGCCTGTTCAATTATTTATTGCTTCGTTAGCTACAATCGGTGTGCAGTGGTGATGTAAGAAAATACACTACCCCATGTCATCCCGTGGGTGTCGTAAGAGGCGAAAAAAAATAGACAGCAACATCTCCCTGATACCGTAGTGTATATATTTTTTAATGATATGTAGGTCACTCAATAAGTTTTAAGATGTTCGAAATTTGAAAATGGAACGCACCCGTGTATATGTTTCTAAAAAGTAAATTTATTTAAAAATAGAACTCCATAAGCCAATTGCTCAATATTAAAAAAAAACAAAGTTGTATTAATTTTCCTGCAACGCTTTCCGCGCTTTTCATGGATCTTAACCGAGTACATTTGCGCGCTATGATATATTATGATTTTAAATTTGGTTTACCGAATAATTAAGTTTACGACGGTTACAATCAGCATTAAGGGACTCAGCTCCATCACGCGCTACAATTTTTAAGTGGTATACTGCATTCAAAAGGGGTAAAATTAATCTTAAAGATGACCAAAGAACCGGAATATTTTTGTCTATCTTAAAACTTTTGAATGTCTTACGTAACAACTTAAAATAATTAAAAGTTGTTTTTGCCAACCCGCCTGCCAAGTGTTGCAACTATGAAAAAAATTAAATAATCAAATCAAGGTCTCTCCCGTGGATTATATTCAGCAGTAGAATTTGATAGGCTGTAATGATAATGATGATGATGGCAACTTATCGGAACGAAGTGCCTTATCGCACGGTACGAATTTGGCGGATGGGGGCTAGGCGAGAAATAGTGTAAGATGTCTATAGTGCGAGCGAGATGGAATAATATACGCTTCAATTTAATAGACGCTAGTAATACATTTATTTGTATTTGTTAATCAATAATATAATACGTTTATCAATAATAATATACCACGAAAGGAACTTCGTTCCAACCGAGTGTCCCACGACACAGAACTGAACTCTCTTCAAATACTACAATAGTAAGTATTTACATTTCCCGTCTAGTAGCTATGAGATTATTAGTCTAGAAGCATGATTGGAGAATACTTGTGTTCAACTGCGGGGATCTTTCAATAGTTAGCTCCGCTTGTATAGAGAGTTTCGTCCAACTTTTCACTGATATCATCTACCATATTATAATCTTTAACGAACGGAAAACAAGTTTATTTTGGAAAATAAATTTTAAGATTGAAGCGTTGACTTTAAATATATAGGAGAGATGTCCAGCTTGATGCTCAGGTTTAGTGTGTATGTAACCATCCAGTGATCGCTGCGGTTTTTAGTGTTCCGTACCTAAAAAGAAGAAAACGGAACCCTAATAGGATGTTACTGATGATTACTTTATATCCGTCCATCGTCTGTCCACTAGCAAGGCCCTTTTTGTTAGGAACGGGTGGAGGTACCAAGTTGGTATCAGAAACTAAGATACGACCATTTATGTGACATATTTTGGTACTCACAAACCTATTTAAATCCTGAAATTTGCCAAGAAGTAAAGTTTCACAAGTGTTGTGAGGGTTTGCTTCATTCAACACAACATACACAATTTGTATAACTCACATTTGTGCAGTGGTTTTGCCATATAGACAGATAATTATTCAATGATGTGTGAATGACCATATGAAAATAATCTAATCAAAGGCTAATCCAAGTTCTTTTCTGTCTTTACCTCGGTAGTAGTTTAACTAGTAGATATTGAGCAGTGACTCACTCATTAGAAATAGAATGGCCGCAGTACCAAAATAGATATTTTTTTTGGATTTTGTTATACATCTGTGTTCTGTAGGATGGCTTTGATTGGCGGTCCACCACTGTGCAATTTACAAGAAGTTGTCTTCCTCGCACAATTTTCTTGTGGAATCGACTACCACCAGCGATTTGACTTCCCGGACCGATATGACTTAGGGATCTTCAAGAAAGGAACTTATCTTTTTTATAAAGCCGGCCACGCAGCTGCGATTCCCCGAGTTGTTCATGGGTGCTAGTCAACACTTACCATCAGGTGAGCCGCATGATCATTTAGAAGAGGAGTTTATATAAAAAAAAGTATACGATATAAGTCATATTATTCAAATAGAACTTGGGTCAAACACTGTCAAATAAGTAGGTTAAAGGTGTGCTAACATGCGAGTTACGTAATGTTTCATATATGAAATGGTATGAAAGACTTCACACTGCCTGCGTTCACACGCACAACTCACGGAGCGTAGGCGTTTCATTTATTCCTTTTCAGAGAATAATGTTGCGCGCCACGATTAATACATGGTACATGGTGAGTGGCAACACTAGTTACCATTAGCGCCCTCTAGTATCGACTAGCAGAACTAGGAGAGTCAAGAACATTCTAGAAATTTCCATGGAAGAACTTTCTAGAACTATCGACACCTAGTCAATCGGGACAGATATGTACTCGAACATTCTAGAAGTTTCTATAGTAGAAGGTTCCGGTATAGACCAGGGCAGGATTGAATTGGCGGTACAAGCGAATACTTCGAAGTGATACAACTGCGAACTAAAGTGATCTGTAGTACAATTATGTTTTGTTATTAGTGTTGTTTTAAGTTGTAAGTAATGTTCTGTAATTAAAGTGTCAATTTTGGTAATTCACTCGGCAGTTTTTAATTGTCTTAAACCCCAAGCTCGTAACAGTAAATAAAAAATTACCACACCAAAAATAAAATATAATAATTTGTTTGGAAACTGAAATGGAAATACATAAAAAGGGCGTGGGCGAATATCGAGTAACAATACTACCAAACCACATGAGTACCAAACGCCTAAAGATAGTGAAGTCGGTGTTGCCAGATTTTAAAAATGTACCGAATGTTTTGCAAAAATAAGTAATAAGATGTTTAAATTTTATTAAATATGTCATTGCGGTGCCCATGTGACCCTTTCGAATCGGACTCAGTTATTAATGTACATCACACCTATTTTAGTGATGGCTCGATATTGCATTTTATTACATTCTTATTAGTGCACCGCACACAATACGGGACAATATTATATTGTTTGAGGAGGGAGGGGGGGGGGGGGGAAGTAAAGTTTAAACAAATAACTTAGAATTATGTGCGATCTAATCTAGTCTATTTGTACCTGCGTAAGTATACGTGTGGCGTCCTCGTACCGGCGGGCGAAGTGTAGGGCATTCCTCCACTATATGGAGTGACGAACTGGTAGGATATGCAGGAAGTCGATGGAAGCAGGTGGCTCAGGACCGTGCTTTGTGACATTCCTTGGGGAGGCCTATGTTCAGCAGTGGACTTGTGAGGGGCTGTAATGAATAGTATAGCATACTTGTGAATCTACATAGGTATTATATTTAACATACTCAATTTTTTTACCATATCTGTATAAAAATGGAACTTCATATATTTAAGTTACATAATAATAATAGTCCTCTGGTCCATTTCATATACGTGGTTTTTCATGTCAAACGACGATAACTAGCTCGTGAATGCAAAGAGGCACACATGTGTACGTTTTCAAAAGATTTTGTCTCTTTTCCGGGCCTATAAAGAAAGCGGTCGTTAAGATACGAGCATATGAATTTCTTACGTCGGTCACTTTTCTAAATCATTTCGTCTAAACTCAAACCGGCAAAGGGACGCTTGTGAAGAGTTTTGAGCAAAGTACAAAGATATTGTACGATCTTTTAAGGTACAAAGTGCTTTACAAAGAGCGACTAAGGGACGGACCGAGTGATCCTTATCAGATCACGCTTTTTGCCTACGAATTTGTTACTGACCGTAATAAAAGTTGGTTTAGGATGAACTCTTCAAGCGAAATTTTATCTATTTCCCATGAGAAAAATTATTTTACTTTCAAATTTTTGGAAAAAATTATTTCTTCGATTTTGTTCTATGGAACGCTTCAATATTACAACTATTCTAATCTTTTGTCATTTTGAGGGTTCTATTTTAACTGAAAATTTGTAAGAACATTACATTACTACTAATTAAATAATCAATGAATATTATTAGAATTATTAGGTACCTACCTATTGGTGTACTAAAAATGGGAAATTGGGAAAGCATTCTATACAAAAGTATACACTACAAAAGTCCAATGAATCATTTTTTACAATTCTTAAGACTGGCTACCACTAAACATAGACACCTCATGGGTTGAAAAGTTTTGTATTATCTGTTAACTTTAACTAGTTTTAGATATCTGTCTTCTCTTTTTCTTCCTCTCGGGCATAATACAAATTTTCAATTTCTTTTAATTATATTTATATGCGCATAACATATAGAATCAACAAAAAGCTACTTATTACTTCTTTCTCCGTCTACTCTCTTCTTTTTCTTATTCTTACTTTATCTCTTATTCTCTGTCATAATACAGCTTTTGAATATTTTGTTTTTAGATGCCCGGAACATAACCACAGGTACAAACACAAAGGCGTTTACCTCTTTAATATATTAAACTAACATTTTCGTTAATTTTTACCCATTTCCAATATATTTTTTCCATTATTTAGGCTGTAATATGGAAGGCGATATAATAGACTTCAAATCTGAAGACTAATCAATTGCGCAAAAATACAAACTCCAGGTGATATTGAAACAAGAAATATTTTGTAGAAAAGCTGTGTATGATAAAATTCCAAAATTGACGTAACATATTAGTTAAGTATATTATATAAGGTAAGTTAAAATTGTCTAATATTTAATACACTAACGTAGATTAAATAAGACAATTTTTAAATTAAAATATACAATATCCACAATTTCAGTCTTTCACGATACTCATAATTCAGATTTTCCAAACCCGGAGCAGACAATCCTAAGCGGACAAAAAACGAACAGTAAAGTAAAATAGACTTTGAGAAGCTGTAATAACTCAACTAGCTGTCGATAACACGGTTCATTATTTCGACTGTTACAACTTCTATTAATATTTAATTTAAATTATTTTTAATCACAAATGCAATCGCAAGGCTAAATACGTTTGATAATATATCTGTATATTGAAAAATAAGAAGTCGTGTTGTGCCGGGTGAAGAGAATACATCCCACCATACCGTAATGTGGTTGGTAGGCCTTTAATAGGTTGCGTAACCTTTTCATTTATGCCATATATAAGATACCCAGCGGTGTAGGATGTAAGATAAAATCCCTTTTTGCATAGGATTCTATCTTGGAGATACCAGTCGGCACTGCTATGTTCCGGTCTGAAAGGTATAACACTGCCAGTGTGACAGTATAATAGCTAGTTGTACGCCTTTACTTGTCTATCAAAAATTAAAAAAAAAATTAAACGAAAATTGTTAAATAAGGGTTATTATCTTAGAGTATATATATAAGCAAGCTACTTATATATACTCTAAGGTTATTATTATACTGGAGAGTACATAATAATAATAGCCCTTGGGAATGATGTGATCGCTACCATGGTGTTTCTAAATGATTTCATATTTAACGTAACATTTTTGATAGGACAAGGGTAAGGGTGACAAACGAATACACACCTTGAAATTATTGGATGGTGTTAGCCACCGAACTGCGCTATAGTTATGGTTATAGTACTTATGACACAACAGATGAGGCAATAGTTCGTTTTTAGCTAAGCATTTCATTCCAATTTAATAGAAGCGAGGGAAAAATTCGGAGCAGATTCAATACATTGCGACTTATGAATGTAAAAATATAGTTGTTTAATCTAGTTGTCACATAAAATAAACCTAGCAAGCTAACAGCATAGCAAAGTGGCGAAGCAATCAGCTTTGTAGCGGTTTCTAACGGTTGCCGTTGAGCAATTAGTTTCACAATAGGAGGTTCAGATGCCTGGGTGATCAGTAATCGATTGCTGAAAACGGAATTTGAAAATTCGAAACCGTTCTTGAGATAATCGTGGGATAGATGGACAGACGGACAGACGGACAGACGGACAGACGGACAGCCGGACAGACATCGTGAAATCAATAAGTGACTTTGCAAGCTTCGCCACTTAATAATAAGAATATATGTGTTAGGTGCTTTTGCTTCATAGTAAAGTGTTAAATATTGACAAAGTTGAATCTGTTTAAACGAGTTTTATATCTTAGAAAAGATCACTAAAGTTATTAGAAACTAAAATTGACATCTAGAAGTTTATATTAAAGTCTACAAATTGGTATGTTATACTGAAGAAATTTCCAATATTTAATTTTGAAGAAAGTAAACGAATATTAATGGTGTCTCATCTTCAGACGTTTCATCTCGTTAAGTCCCTTTAATAAGATAAATAATAAGTATTCAGTCAAATATTGACTTGGCACAAATGAGTTCACGTTCAGAAATATATTATTAAACTTTATCAATAAAGGGCCTTTGTGCTTTACGAGTATAATTTATATCTTTTACTAAGTATATATGATAATTATTCATCTTTATCGATTTCCTAACGTTTTAATAATATTAAAATATTAGGGGTTACCTAGTATTTTAAAAATATTGTATGCTGTACTTTCAGATCCGAGTCCGCAATTAACAAATATATACATTTATATTTCATTGTTTTACTAACGTGATCAGTATGAGTTGAGAGTATGACTTATGTGTCGTACTGTTCAATCATTATCTTAGAATAAAGGAAAGACCTCCAATGACATTTTATTGATATTATGGCCGACTCACACATATTAGTGAAGTCACAGTTCCGGCAACGCGTACGCACATGCCCGTATTAGTGCTACAGTGATGCGGCAGTGCTTCAAATCACACATCAATCAATCAATATATTCTTTATTGTACATCAATACACATTAGAATTAAAAAATATATATATAGAAAGTACAATAGGCGATCTTAACGCTCTGAAAATGAATACGTCCAGACAACCATTGTTTAGCAAATAACTGTTCTTTACAGCGAAATGCAGATAGGGAAGGTGTAGATCAATTTGACAATCAAGTTAAAAATATATAAATACACAGAAGATGATGGCGGTAGAGGATAGGTAGGATAGATACAATTAAGGACGGGAATTATGATGGGGAATATTAGAGTGCCAAGTAATAAATTTTGAGTAGATTTTTCAAGGAAAACAAAAACTGAGCGCGTTGAATATATAAAGGCAAGGAGTTTCCACAAGCGTACAGTTGTAACCAAAAATGATTTAATGAAGAAGGAGGATGAATGTGCTGGAATACGAAGCGAAAAATTGTTAGTGGAACGTAGATGACAATCGCGAGAAGAAGAAATTAATTCAAAGCGGTCGTTCAGGTAACGTTGAATAGAGGGATTGAACAGTATGCTGTATAAAACAGAAAGGATGTGAGTATTCTTGCGAAGGCGAATCGGCAGCCACTTGAGACGTTTATGAAATTCAGAAATGTGATCATAGTTACGGAGTCCAAATATGAATCGTAAGCATAAATTTTGAATTCGTTCAAGTGTATTTAGCTGCGTTTCGGTAACTTCTAGATTGCAAACATGAGCATAGTCAAGAATAGGCAGAAATATGGATTGAGCAAGCGCAACTTTAGTGGCAATAGGGAGAAAATTTCTAAGTATCCGCAGAGAGCTTAGCAATGCAAATATTTTCCTACTGACTTCATTAATTTGAGATGACCATGATAGACAGCAGTCGATATATATATATGACTGATGGTAAGTGGGTGCTGTGGCCCATAGACATTTACATCTATCCTCGTTTCCGAATCAAAATGCAGATGCGTTGTCAGCCGTGATGACAACTCATCTGACTAAGATGATGGACTAAGATGGAATGCCTATTTTCCAGTAAAAAGGGTCTCCGGTTCTCTACACTCACCATACGAAAAACAGCAGCATTTAACTGCCATTTTACGCTGGTATTCTGTGAGAGCGTGGTCCTTACCCGGTCGAACAGACTCATTCGTGCTACAACTATACAATTAATATAGCTGCAGCATGGATCTACCACGTTTAAAAGGCAAGACCTGTGCGATGTACTGAGGTAACTGTGATTGTTGCTATGGCTCTGTTCTTCTTAGCAGCCTATTATAAGCCCTATACGGAACATAGGCCCTCCCCAAAGACTGCCTCATTGGGAAGTTTTTGCCATAGGTACCATGCTTGGCCAGCGGGTTGACAACTGCAGTATTTTTTAATTATTTTGAATTGTTATCAGGAAAATGCTGCTGCCCATCTCCTGCTTCAGTTTCCCTCTGTCGCCTCTGACGACACCAATGAACAATTTGGTATTGTAGATATTTTTACACCGTCAATACACAGTACTGTATGGTTCTGTTCAATAATACGAAACTAGTAATGTTATCCATTGTTTTAGACTAAGAAAAAGAGCAGCATCATGGAAAAAATAAATGGGTGCATGAAGTATGGAAATCAAAAGAAACAGAAGCAGTATTAATGACATTATACAAAGAATTAAGTAAATACGAAAGGAAATATTTTGAATATTCAAAATGTCAGGAACCTGTTTCAGTATTCTTCTGCAGAAACTAGAGGAAGAAAATTAGTAAAAAAGAAACTCGTCGGAGAAGACCATATCTCTAGGAGAGAAGCTTGTTTTTGATGCAGCGGCGTTCGTGATCCGACAAAAAAATTTGTCGTCGCCGATTGACGTCCGTGATTGCTGACGCCGGCACTGTTACTGAGAGCACAAGCACTGTGTCGTCATCGACACTGACCGGCGTGGATGCATTCATAGAAAATTTATGGAAGAATAACTATCACGGTGGCGGTATTGTGCTGGAACTATGACTTCACTGATATGTGTTTATTGGCCTTAATACTGTAAATCGTCATTCATTATAACCAAAGACATTTAAGTAGTAGTAGTAATAGACCGGACATCTGCAGCAAAATTGTCGTCTGTAACTTATGTCCTGTAGGATATATCTCCGTTAGTCTTAGTAACATCGTCATAAAGTCAAGACGCATTCTTTTTACATCTTTAAAAAATATTTTTATAGAAAATATGCCCGGTAGTGCATTAAGATATTGTAAGTCACGATATGGAGCAAAAAATGAAGGTGATTTTGGTTTGTTATCGTAAATATAACGTATATTTACCGAATAATCTTTAAATTTTATTATTTCTCGTAGATTGTTCTAGAAAATTAATTTTTATTATACTAAGCGCCCTCTGTTATCCTGTAGCGTCACTATTTATTTAAAGTTAGTGATTGACGACGTTTATCGATTGGGGTTATCGATAAAAATAATATACATGATGCCGATTTAATCATTTACAATATTTAAGGAGGTAAAACAGTCAAAGATACTGTACCCATACCAACAAAAATGAGTAGCAAATACCAACTATGCTAAGTTGCCTACTTTATGTGGAAGGGTGGAAAATTTTTTTTAGGCATGATGATGAGATTTTCTGTGTTGCTTATGAAGATGCTGAGGATACTTGCTGTGTTGATGTTTAGCAATACAACAAGTCTTCTTTTTTACATACCAGGCTTCATTGTCTGGTGGTATTCAAGGACAAAACCATTATAGATCCTGGCTTACAGTGATAGGAGAGTTCTATAGGCTTGTGACATTAAAAAAAAATTGTACTGTTAAAGATATTAGATTCAAGAAGTTGTAGGTTAAGCCTGAGTTAGGAAATAAGGTAAAAATTAGGTAAGGTAATATAACAATTTTTATTGATGTGGGTACTGGCTTTTAAGTAGTGCAGCTGATGAAATTGACAAAATAATATAATAGGAGAAGAAGACGTCTCCATACATTCTTGGGCCCAAGTGTTAACAAGATGAAAGTACCATTTGAAAGCGTATATATAAACAATTAATAGCTGAAAAGATTTGTCAATCTAGAAGCTGAGTTATTGTAGAATAAGTAAAATAGAGATTATCTATTACCTACACTGTAACAGGTGATTTTTCACTGTTATTACATTGTAACAGGTTATTTTTCACTAAAATTACTTAAAGATATAAAAGCACGATCCGTATAAAATAGAAGCATAAAAAGTTAAAGTGATTTTTTTCGTGTGATGGAAGTCATGATAAATAGATTTATACAATGAAACAATCATTTTACTCCCTATTATTATATTTTAAAGCATTTCAAGCTTAGTAACCTTCAACAACATTATCGATACTTTGGTATCGAAATGGTAACATTCCTAAAACGATCTTATATTTTAAGCGTCACCTACTGGGGAATAGCTAAAATGTTGTCTTAATAAATGATAGCGTAGTTTTGCTATTTTTAGCTAGAGGGCGTCACACACGCACGAGCTTAAAGTTTTTGTATGTAAATTTTGCCAATGCCCGCTCTATAGTATATATATATATTTTAAATCTCTTTGATTATAACGGTTGACGGCTCTGTGCCGGAGTGGATTAGCAACAAGTTATAGCAATGAGGACCGCGGCTTCGAATTCTGCATGCAGTAAGTATTTGTATTGCCTTTAAATAATTATTCCAGGTCTAGATGTTTGTCCTTGTGTAATTTATGTATGTAATCTGTCTCCACGATACAGGAGAAAATTCTAGTGTGCCCGTTACAAAGGAAGCCCATTACAAATCCAATGCTGAACATAGGCCTCGCCCAATAATTTTGCATCTCTTATTAGGTCGTCACATTATTTAGTAGGGGCTGTACTACACTCCACTTGCCATTACACGGCTTCCACAGCATACTAAGGTACTAGTTGTTTTGTTATACTGGTTTATTGTTTCCCAGTTTGATCCGATCAGTAGGAAAAATGACATCCCATAAAATATCTAGTGTAGCTACCTCACCTTTAGAACTTTAGTGTTTGCGTTATAGCATGGTGCAGGTAACAGTTTGGCGTGTCTAGAGATGGAATAATGTTAAATCGTTAAAAAAAGCAATTAATGATACACAAAGCAAAACAAATTATCGATTAGCCATCGCTAAAAAAAATAAAATCCGAACATATGATATATAATCTTTAAAAATAAATTACAATGCAAGTAAATCTGGGGGCACGGCAGTGCCCCCGCCAAGTCGAGCAAAAAAGCGACACGGCCGTACCATCCTTTTCTCGAAGCAGTTCAGGCCATTGTCGAAACCCTATAACTTCGTTGTGGATAAAACTAGAAAGCTGAATTTTCAGTAACCAAGTAGGCATTGTATAAAATTGGTTTATTTCAAATTTCATTAAATTTGAACCAGTAGTTTAAGAATTATAACTCGTCAAAGTTTCTTAATTTTGTCACTCACTGACTGACCGATCATCAAAACTCTTAGGCACTTCTAGCAGACATAGAAGCTTCAAACTTGGAATACAATTATTGTTTAATATATAAATCAAGGAAAAATTAAATTATTTTGCAATTTCGGTCCAGTTTTCGCGATATACCAACTGCATAAATAACTTTGTAATCCCATATTAATATATAGGATTACAAAGTTACGTTTTTTTTTAAATATTATAAGTGTGACAAACGAGCACACAGTCCACCTGATGGTAAGTGGTTGCTGCGGCCCATAGACATCTACATCTATCCTCTATTACAAATCAAAATGTAGATGCGTTGTCACCCGTAAGGACTATGATGGAATGGAACGTTTGCAGTGAATGAATCAGTATGCCTATATATGTATAATATAATGGAATAATAGGTGTAGATAGGTACCTAGCTATAAATATCTACAAAAAGAAATAAGATGCCATCAAAAACATAACTTGTTTAAAAAAAAAAACAAGTCTCGCAACTCAGGTCTTCTACCGTAAAAAGTTGTGAGATCCTGCATGGCTCTCACAACTTTTTACTTTATTTTTTTTTCAAAAATCTTTTATTTTTTAGATAAATAAATTGACTTGGCAATCGTACTAAACAATCTCATTTAATATAATATGTATTACTGGAGAGATACATTGTGTTTTCATGCGATGGCCAAGTCAATGTATTTATTTAAAATATACAAGATTTTTAGTATTGATATGGTCACTATAAGATTTTGTTAGGTTAGCTAATTACGTAATAATTTAAGACAGAAGGACCCTTAAGTAGGGACTGAATAAATTAACCCACTTGTTATTACATGGATCTCACAACTTTTTACGGCAGAAGAACTGAGTTGCGAGACTTGGCTTTTTTTACAAGTTATGTTTTTGATGGCATTTTAGTTACATATTATAGTATTTATTTATTTGAAAATAAAAATCATCTTCTATTTGATGTTAATAGCAACATTTATGTCAAAATTAAAACAAATGAAATGACTGCCAGAACCTGTGATTTTCGGTATGGCGTTTACTACACCTGCAGCTTTTCAAGGTACGAGTGCTAACGCCTTTCGCTAAATATGTGTATTAGTGTTCCCAGTTCCAGTGGGTCAAATATCGGGATGGAAGGTAAACATAATCGAGAATTTGGTTTACAAATCTAATAAATATTAAAAAAAAACAAGTTTTTTGTAGCATGCACTTGAAAAAACACTCAATAACGGCATCATACAATAAAAATCATACTGGTTGCGCCACAGCATACGTTTTGTATTTCGTTAGTTTAGAGGGTATTCGTTAATTTTGGCTGGCAAAACTTCCTTCTCCTACCTCCTTTTCCTAGCACATACCGAGAGTGAACTGGATCGCCGCGTCGGACGTATGTCCGACAGTATAGTTGTCGACGCAAACCGCAAGACAAAATTGTTGTCTTAAAAGTTATTTAATCGCTGGAAGTTTGTTTTGGTGCATATGAATTTATCAGTTTTATTGTAGGATTAGACATAAAGAATGCAAGAATAATTGATTTTCAATAACTTTTTTCTCAAAAATTACGCGCTTCCGCATGTTGTAACTTTGTGTGTGTGCTTATAATAGTGTAACTTTTCTGTAAAAATATCAAATAAATATTCAGCGTCCCGATCAAGGGTGAATCGGGACGTGTCACCAGACTCCTGAAGATCGGGGCGTCCTGCGCAAATTGACCTGGCGACACTAAAGTGTATGTGTAATCTATGCTAGTGCCTAGTACCTTGTATGAAGTACCTATCGGCCGTTTTGTAATTTACAGTTGAGCTTATATTGTTTTTACTTTCGATTATTGAATTCATTGTTGTATTTTGTTAAGTTAATTTTTGCTATTTGTTGAGTTTGTTTATTTATAATGCTAAAACGTACAAAAAAATTGTGACGGCGAGTCAAGCAGGGGCGTTAGTCATTCGTCTTCGAGATTACTTGAAGCGAGACTAACAAAATGGCGGAATTAATTAAAAAATATTTAATTTATTTTTCTTAATTATACCACTTTCTCTATTTATTTATTTATTTGTTTATGAATCGTAAGCTACTTAAATTTATAATACATGAATATGACTTTATTGCGCCACATGTACTAAAATAGAATTACTCATTTTTTGCGATTGTATTCGCTTTACAGTTTTTACGTCCGAATATGAGGCACGTCTATAGTAATAAAAAAAACACTAGTAAGCATAGTACGTAACTGCGCATGCAAATGAAATAGGTAGATAATGAGGAGTGATTGCTTCTGCATACTTGTGGCACTATATAATCTCAAAAAAATTTGTTAGTTATCACTGCCACTGTTAGGATTCAATCAGGACACACGTCTGACAAATTAATTTGGTGTTAGTAATTCTGCCATATGTAACTTACATTATCTATAAAATTTAACTGTTATTTGTTTTAGCTTCTAAATCTTCAACTCAAAACTTTCTGCTATAAAACATTTATCCACATATCTGCATAGTATATACACTACGGCCCCCTACTAGATGGAGTGAACAGTAAGAGATTCAGGAAGTCAATGGACGCAGGTGGCGGGACCGTGCTTTGTAGCGTTCCTGATGAAGAAGAATATGATGATAATAATATCTTTTTACGTATAAATATTTTAGTAGCTCATTTCAAAATAAAGATAGTGAAGTGTACGTGCATTTCAGTGCTTTTGTAATATCATAAGATGAGATTTTTCTACGTTATTAGACATAGATATGAGCTGGGCAGCCTTTGTGGCCGTTTTTTTTTGCGACGTTTTATTTAACTGGATTTTATTATCTCTTTTATTACTGCCCCTTCGTAGAGTGAAAAATAATTTGGTTGGCGAGGTAAATGTTTTGACGAAATATCCCTGTAAATGAATTTTTAAACATTTTAAGGAGAAAATCTTATTACTAAGCTCGCTAACAACTCACTTCAATCTCCAAAGGTAAATTTTTATGACGACGTAATGACGAAATTTTAAGATTATCATTGCATTTATTTTATGGAAAACACAACAGCAGTAGGCCACAGCAAAATCTTTATAACAATTTAAGATAAACTAAATATTTATTAAATCTATTTTTATATTAGTGGTTTGATTTTTTTTGAACAATCTACAAACGTTCTTAAACTTATTGCATAATGTGACGCGAAATAGCTGTATATGGCCAGATATTTAGGGATTTAGTTGTTATGAAAAAAATCTCTAAATTCATATTCAAAACATGAAATAAAGAGTATTCATATAAATTCCTCTCACGCTTCTGTGATCATAATTTGATTACCACGAAGGCCGCGTGGACTTCCATTTGGGTCGTAGGGTTGTTCCCATGTAAATTTACGACGACATTTCTAACATTAAACAGATTAACGAGAATAGATGTGTCTTTATTTCATTTCCTGGTTTTTTATATTTGCTTGGAAGAAATTGTTTTGATTTATATTTGCTTTTCTTCATTTACATATTTTTTAATCAGTATTCTGCTTGAGACATAGGAATCTTCTGAGAGGTTAATGGATTTTCTTCAGTGTGATATGCGTGTTTCAGTCTAAGAAAAACTGATCTCGCATATTTAATGCTAACTCCCATGGCTGGTTTGGAAATTCGACGTCATCTGATTATGTGAAGTTGATATTTGTCGATTAAGTCGGAAAAAGTTGTGACTTCTAACAAATTCAATGGCGTATGCTGTGTAAACGTATAAAGTTATAATATGAAAATAATGTACATATAGTGCAATTGTTCTTCTCAAAGAGTTCTTAGGCAAGTGTGCGACACCTTAACATGTTTTTCTATTAAGATTAACTACCATCCACAAAAAAGCGAAAAAAGCGTTTTTGTTCAAAATACAAATCATAATTTTGTTAGTAATAATCATAGTTTTATATATTTTATTTAGATTAAAACAGGTTCTTTCCTGTACCTTTTTTACCGGTAATTTAGTATTATAAGTTTTTTTCGTATTGCGCGTCCTCAACTTATACGATATAGGTACTGAGATACTGAGCTCTATGTAGCTGGTGATAACGGACCGTTCTAGATGTTAATATCAGTAAGATAATGCCCAACAAATCACCCAAACAGATATATGAAATAAATAAATCACCATTAATTGCAGTCTATCAAAGATTACTTTTGAACATAGGCCTCCCCGTGGACTGCGTAATAAAAGGGACATTTCCCTTTGTCGCCACATTTGGCTGGCGGGTTGGCAACCACATTTTATTATTATTGTTAGTTGTTAGAAGATTTCAAAATAATATTTATTGCATCGACGTAAGAATAAGAATAAAAAATAATAGTAACACGCAATCATACAATTCACCTGATGTTTAGAAAATGCTGTGGCCAATGATATAATATCATTGGCTGTGGCTCAAAAATACACATTAATCTCCTTGACTAAAAATTAAAATGCAGATGCGTTGCCATTAACATCGGGTAGTCCGATAATAATAAATAATAACACTAAGTATTTGTTTATTCACTCGACTAGTTTTACATCATAACTTACACTAGGTATTTAAATAAAAAGTAACATCAATTACATTGAGAGGTTAATGTCGGAAGCCGTAATAGTATATAAACTGTGCCACAGCTGCCTGCGCCTTCCACTTCTTTAAATCGCTTCCGTCTATGAATTCGGGCAAGCGATTGCTTGTGACGTATACGCACGTAGTTGGAGTGACGTCGGTGAGTAATAATAATAATAATAATAATATATTAATAATAACCAAGTTGCTGCAATCATACACCAACATTTAGCATATAAATATAAATTCGTAGATAAGATGCAGCCATACTGTAAGTATAAACCTGAGACAGTATTAGGAAGTAAGAATCAGAAAATCTACTGGAACCGAACAATAATTACAGATAAAACTATTCATTACAATAGACCTGATATTACCGTTCACGACGAAACCAATAAAACAGTTTACCTGATAGATATAGCAATACCAAACTCTCATAATATTCAAACTACAATATCCGAAAAACTAAATAAATATCAAGAACTTGCCATAGAAATTAGAACTCAATGGAAAGCACAAAATGTTCACATAGTCCCGATAGTTCTCTCATCCACCGGCATTATACCAAAATCACTTACATAAAGCCTTAACATACTACACATGCCTACTCATACAGTTCACATGCCACCATCTTCAACACCTGTCACATCACCCGTAAATTTCTGACTTCTACTTTATCATCCACTTTTACAATTTAAATTTCCCCTCACACACTTGGTTCCGACCCGTGTGTGCGGTGTTTCAAACTCTCAAATAAGAGAAGAAATATAAAAAATTGATATAATAATAACTATTATTAATATATTACTATAAATTGTATGTATGTTGCCAGTCATCCGGCAACCTGACATTGAGTCAGTCTACAAATACGCTGGACCTAGATTGGAGTCCTTCGTCCGACAGCATTAATTTTCCCATTGCAGTGGATCTGTCTGAGGACGTCACTAAGCGCACTATACTTTCTTCAACTTTCAAGATCTTCGATCCCTTGAGGCTCCTATCCTTGTCCACTATCGTTCCCAAAATTTTAATTCAGACCTTATGGTCACTCAAATTGGACTGAGATGAGCCCGCTCCAAAGGAAATTGTCGATGCCTGGAGACCTTTTGTTGAAGGACTTAAATGCCTTTCTTCACTAAATATACCTAGATGGGTATCAATAGAATATCCACTCTCTGTTGAAATCCACTGTTTTTGCGATGCATCGCAACGCGCCTATGGTGCGTGTTTATACCTTCGTTCTACAAATAAAGAAGGACAAGTACATGTCCAACTTTTATGTGCAAAATCTCACGTTGCCCCAGCATCCATCCCTATTACAATTCCTCGTTTGGAGCTTTCAGGTGCTCTTCTTGCAGCTGAAATGAGCTCATCTGTGACCAAAGCCTTGCGACCTAAAATATCGCGTCATGTCTATTGGACTGACTCGAACGTAGTTCATAGTTTGTTGCGCAGCGGTTCTTCTAACTTGAAAGTATTCGTTGCCAACAGAGTCCCCGCCATTAGAGAGTTGACTGACGCTAATTGATGGCACCACGTTCCTACAGAAAACAACCCAGCTGACCTGCTATCCCGTGGCGTGAACCCACAACAGACCGCTTCATGTGAAATGTGGTGGTATGGACCTAAGTTTTTATTGTTGCCTGAGTCCGAGTGGCCTTCTATGCAGTCGCAGACTATTATTGAGATAAATAATTTGCCGGAAGTTAAAGCACATCCAGTTGCTATTTGTGATAATTATCAATCAATTATCAACTTTAATAAATATTCTAAATTAAAACAATTACAACAAATTTTAGCCTATGTACATAGATTTATTAATAACTGTAATAAATTCAAAAATAAAGCTACATGTTTCTTAACTACCGCCGAGCTTAATAAAGCTCTTAATTCATTAGTTTATATTTCCCAATTACAGGCATTCCCTAAAGAATACACTTTATTATTAAAAGGAAATTCCCTAAGTCCTAAGTCACACATTTCGGCATTTAATCCCTTTTGACATGAAGGAGCGATAAGAGTAGGTGGTCGAATTCAGGCTTCTGAATATAGTTTCGACATGAAGCATCCCATATTGTTAAGTCCTAAACACCATTTTACCCAACTTTTATTCCAACAAGAACACGTGCGGCTTCTACATCTAGGGCCCCAAGCCTTACTAGCTTCTATTAGAACGCGTTTTTGGCCCATTGGTGGACGAAGTCTGGCTAGACGTACTGTGCATAATTGCACCGTATGTAGGCGTTTTACGGGTCAGTCGATGAAAAACATAATGTGAAATCTACCTGCTCAAAGACTAATGCCCGACTTTCCTATTATTACAGTAGGGTCTGATTTCGCTGGACCATTTATGATCACGGATCGCAAAGGTCTTGGTTATAAAATTACAAAATGTTATTTGTGTATTTTCATATGTTTTAGGTATAAGTGCATCCATTTGGAGGCTGTTAGTGAGCTGTCAAAGGATGCTTTTATATTAACATTAAAACGCTTTGTTTCGCGGAGAGCGCTAACAAAGCAGATATTTTGCGACAATGGTGGAAAATTTGTTGCCGCTTCAAAGGAACTTAAAAGAGTTTTTTGAACTTAATGCCTAAACTATCGCTGATTGTACCGCTAACGAAGGCGTTGAATTTTGTTTCTCGCCTACATACGCTCCTCACTTCAATGGTTTGATGGAGGCCGGTGTAAAGTCAGCCAAATTCCACCTGACTAGGATATTAGGGACTACGCACCTAACCTATGAGGAATTGTCATATTTGTTCACACAAATAGAATGCATCCTAAATAGCCGCCCCCTATGTCCATTAAGTTCCTCTCCCACTGACTATTATCCCATAAGTCCGGGCCACTTTTTAATTAGTAGACCAATAAGCTCGCTGCCATCTCCGTGTCTACAATCCGCTAATGCCAATTGTCTCGACAGATTTCAGCGCATCGAGCAGTTTAAGCAACACTTTTGGCGACGCTGGAGCCACGAGTACATTGTAGAGCTGCAGTTGAGGACGAAGACGCCCTAAATAGAATCGTCCTACTATTCGGTAGTAGGACGATTCTATTTAGGGCGTCGCCCGATGATTTGGAAGATCTTGAAAGCTGTTAAGCTTATTTAAATATACAATTTTGCCTATCGTGTAAGTCGCCTATTTTATTAATGTTCCCTAATTGAACATCCCATATCTTCCTGTGGGTATCGTAAGAGGCGACAGTGGGAAACAGGAATGGGCAGCAGCATCTTCCTGATAACTTAAAAAAAAATAAAAAACTGCGTTAGCCAACCCGCTCGCCAAGCGTGGCAACTATGGCAATGTACCCCCCATGAATAAAGTTACGAAAAGACGGCCCCCGGTCCACGGTGACTCCGTTATTCTTGGCTACGGTGGCGACCATGGTAATGGTAGGGCAGGGGGTGCTAAGCATCTCCGGTTGAGGTTCGGTTGCCACCTAAGACGACTCAACCTGGCAACATATAACGCACGCACTCTGAGGACGGATGAGAAGATCCTAAAGTTGGAAAAATAAATTTTGACAAGTTTGCTGGGATGTTGTAGGATTATTTGAGGTCTGAAGAGAGGGGAGGGACATGGTAATCCTCGAATCCAGCAACTGGTTCTATCACCGGAGGGCGACCGTCTGTCCCAAGGAGGTATCAGATTTATTGTCCACAAGTTCCTGGTTAACAACGTTGTAAAGATTGTGAGTGTGTCGACGAGGGTTGCGTACCTTATACTCGGAGAAACCAGACTCTCTTGAAGAACTACAGACCGATTTCGCTTCTGAGCCGCGTCTACGTGCTGTTTTTGAGAGTCATTACGAACCGTCTCGCACGCAGACCTGACGACTTTCAGCCTTCCGAACAACCTAGTTTACGAAAAGGCTTTAGTACCATAGATTGCATACATACCCTTCGGCAAATTGTACAGAAGACCGAAGGGTACAATCTGCCCTTTTGCCTTGCTTATGTAAACTATGAGAAAGCTTTTGATTCCGTCGAAATTTGGGCGGTGCTACAGTCTTTTGAGCGGTGCCAAGTTAGCTGTCGGTATATAGAAGTGATGAAGTGTTTGTACAGTAGGGCTACGATGGTTATTCGAGTATAGAATCAGAGTACGAAACCTATTCTACTGCAAGTGAATCCTAAAAAATATATTATTTTTATGTGCTCCATAATTCCTGCAAAGTTGATAACAGATTTAAAAGTGTTCTTTAAAGTATAAGAACACTATAAACGTCGAATTGTAGCTGACCTTTTAAAGAATGCGAATGAAGTTGTTCTGGATAAAACTAACAAAAGATGGAAGGAGTAATAAAATGCAATACGTAAAAGCTTTCATACCTTTATAATATTGTACAAACTACTTGACCCAAATCACTTCTGTCGTATATGAATCAGGTCACTGTGTAATTACACAAATGTGTTTCTGGTTTAATTTTACAACATTGTTATCTATTTTAGTAATAGTACTACTACTACTAGTAATAGACATTGTATGTCTATTGTAAAAGTGTAAAAAGGCGTTCCATCATAAAGAACGTTTTACTTTTTATAAATTTTTTATAAATTTATTTTAATAATTTTTTATAAATATAATTTATAATTTTTTATAAATTTTTCTTCCACTCACCAGATGTCGCTAATAGCGATTAAGGTAAAGTTTTTTGTTACACAGTGTCAGTTAATTGAGAAATTTTTGCAGCCTTTGTGGCCGTTTTTTTTTGCGACGTTTTATTTAACTGGATTTTATTATCTCTTTTATTACTGCCCCTTCGTAGAGTGAAAAATAATTTGGTTGGCGAGGTAAATGTTTTGACGAAATATCCCTGTAAATGAATTTTTAAACATTTTAAGGAGAAAATCTTATTACTAAGCTCGCTAACAACTCACTTCAATCTCCAAAGGTAAATTTTTATGACGACGTAATGACGAAATTTTAAGATTATCATTGCATTTATTTTATGGAAAACACAACAGCAGTAGGCCACAGCAAAATCTTTATAACAATTTAAGATAAACTAAATATTTATTAAATCTATTTTTATATTAGTGGTTTGATTTTTTTTGAACAATCTACAAACGTTCTTAAACTTATTGCATAATGTGACGCGAAATAGCTGTATATGGCCAGATATTTAGGGATTTAGTTGTTATGAAAAAAATCTCTAAATTCATATTCAAAACATGAAATAAAGAGTATTCATATAAATTCCTCTCACGCTTCTGTGATCATAATTTGATTACCACGAAGGCCGCGTGGACTTCCATTTGGGTCGTAGGGTTGTTCCCATGTAAATTTACGACGACATTTCTAACATTAAACAGATTAACGAGAATAGATGTGTCTTTATTTCATTTCCTGGTTTTTTATATTTGCTTGGAAGAAATTGTTTTGATTTATATTTGCTTTTCTTCATTTACATATTTTTTAATCAGTATTCTGCTTGAGACATAGGAATCTTCTGAGAGGTTAATGGATTTTCTTCAGTGTGATATGCGTGTTTCAGTCTAAGAAAAACTGATCTCGCATATTTAATGCTAACTCCCATGGCTGGTTTGGAAATTCGACGTCATCTGATTATGTGAAGTTGATATTTGTCGATTAAGTCGGAAAAAGTTGTGACTTCTAACAAATTCAATGGCGTATGCTGTGTAAACGTATAAAGTTATAATATGAAAATAATGTACATATAGTGCAATTGTTCTTCTCAAAGAGTTCTTAGGCAAGTGTGCGACACCTTAACATGTTTTTCTATTAAGATTAACTACCATCCACAAAAAAGCGAAAAAAGCGTTTTTGTTCAAAATACAAATCATAATTTTGTTAGTAATAATCATAGTTTTATATATTTTATTTAGATTAAAACAGGTTCTTTCCTGTACCTTTTTTACCGGTAATTTAGTATTATAAGTTTTTTTCGTATTGCGCGTCCTCAACTTATACGATATAGGTACTGAGATACTGAGCTCTATGTAGCTGGTGATAACGGACCGTTCTAGATGTTAATATCAGTAAGATAATGCCCAACAAATCACCCAAACAGATATATGAAATAAATAAATCACCATTAATTGCAGTCTATCAAAGATTACTTTTGAACATAGGCCTCCCCGTGGACTGCGTAATAAAAGGGACATTTCCCTTTGTCGCCACATTTGGCTGGCGGGTTGGCAACCACATTTTATTATTATTGTTAGTTGTTAGAAGATTTCAAAATAATATTTATTGCATCGACGTAAGAATAAGAATAAAAAATAATAGTAACACGCAATCATACAATTCACCTGATGTTTAGAAAATGCTGTGGCCAATGATATAATATCATTGGCTGTGGCTCAAAAATACACATTAATCTCCTTGACTAAAAATTAAAATGCAGATGCGTTGCCATTAACATCGGGTAGTCCGATAATAATAAATAATAACACTAAGTATTTGTTTATTCACTCGACTAGTTTTACATCATAACTTACACTAGGTATTTAAATAAAAAGTAACATCAATTACATTGAGAGGTTAATGTCGGAAGCCGTAATAGTATATAAACTGTGCCACAGCTGCCTGCGCCTTCCACTTCTTTAAATCGCTTCCGTCTATGAATTCGGGCAAGCGATTGCTTGTGACGTATACGCACGTAGTTGGAGTGACGTCGGTGAGTAATAATAATAATAATAATAATATATTAATAATAACCAAGTTGCTGCAATCATACACCAACATTTAGCATATAAATATAAATTCGTAGATAAGATGCAGCCATACTGTAAGTATAAACCTGAGACAGTATTAGGAAGTAAGAATCAGAAAATCTACTGGAACCGAACAATAATTACAGATAAAACTATTCATTACAATAGACCTGATATTACCGTTCACGACGAAACCAATAAAACAGTTTACCTGATAGATATAGCAATACCAAACTCTCATAATATTCAAACTACAATATCCGAAAAACTAAATAAATATCAAGAACTTGCCATAGAAATTAGAACTCAATGGAAAGCACAAAATGTTCACATAGTCCCGATAGTTCTCTCATCCACCGGCATTATACCAAAATCACTTACATAAAGCCTTAACATACTACACATGCCTACTCATACAGTTCACATGCCACCATCTTCAACACCTGTCACATCACCCGTAAATTTCTGACTTCTACTTTATCATCCACTTTTACAATTTAAATTTCCCCTCACACACTTGGTTCCGACCCGTGTGTGCGGTGTTTCAAACTCTCAAATAAGAGAAGAAATATAAAAAATTGATATAATAATAACTATTATTAATATATTACTATAAATTGTATGTATGTTGCCAGTCATCCGGCAACCTGACATTGAGTCAGTCTACAAATACGCTGGACCTAGATTGGAGTCCTTCGTCCGACAGCATTAATTTTCCCATTGCAGTGGATCTGTCTGAGGACGTCACTAAGCGCACTATACTTTCTTCAACTTTCAAGATCTTCGATCCCTTGAGGCTCCTATCCTTGTCCACTATCGTTCCCAAAATTTTAATTCAGACCTTATGGTCACTCAAATTGGACTGAGATGAGCCCGCTCCAAAGGAAATTGTCGATGCCTGGAGACCTTTTGTTGAAGGACTTAAATGCCTTTCTTCACTAAATATACCTAGATGGGTATCAATAGAATATCCACTCTCTGTTGAAATCCACTGTTTTTGCGATGCATCGCAACGCGCCTATGGTGCGTGTTTATACCTTCGTTCTACAAATAAAGAAGGACAAGTACATGTCCAACTTTTATGTGCAAAATCTCACGTTGCCCCAGCATCCATCCCTATTACAATTCCTCGTTTGGAGCTTTCAGGTGCTCTTCTTGCAGCTGAAATGAGCTCATCTGTGACCAAAGCCTTGCGACCTAAAATATCGCGTCATGTCTATTGGACTGACTCGAACGTAGTTCATAGTTTGTTGCGCAGCGGTTCTTCTAACTTGAAAGTATTCGTTGCCAACAGAGTCCCCGCCATTAGAGAGTTGACTGACGCTAATTGATGGCACCACGTTCCTACAGAAAACAACCCAGCTGACCTGCTATCCCGTGGCGTGAACCCACAACAGACCGCTTCATGTGAAATGTGGTGGTATGGACCTAAGTTTTTATTGTTGCCTGAGTCCGAGTGGCCTTCTATGCAGTCGCAGACTATTATTGAGATAAATAATTTGCCGGAAGTTAAAGCACATCCAGTTGCTATTTGTGATAATTATCAATCAATTATCAACTTTAATAAATATTCTAAATTAAAACAATTACAACAAATTTTAGCCTATGTACATAGATTTATTAATAACTGTAATAAATTCAAAAATAAAGCTACATGTTTCTTAACTACCGCCGAGCTTAATAAAGCTCTTAATTCATTAGTTTATATTTCCCAATTACAGGCATTCCCTAAAGAATACACTTTATTATTAAAAGGAAATTCCCTAAGTCCTAAGTCACACATTTCGGCATTTAATCCCTTTTGACATGAAGGAGCGATAAGAGTAGGTGGTCGAATTCAGGCTTCTGAATATAGTTTCGACATGAAGCATCCCATATTGTTAAGTCCTAAACACCATTTTACCCAACTTTTATTCCAACAAGAACACGTGCGGCTTCTACATCTAGGGCCCCAAGCCTTACTAGCTTCTATTAGAACGCGTTTTTGGCCCATTGGTGGACGAAGTCTGGCTAGACGTACTGTGCATAATTGCACCGTATGTAGGCGTTTTACGGGTCAGTCGATGAAAAACATAATGTGAAATCTACCTGCTCAAAGACTAATGCCCGACTTTCCTATTATTACAGTAGGGTCTGATTTCGCTGGACCATTTATGATCACGGATCGCAAAGGTCTTGGTTATAAAATTACAAAATGTTATTTGTGTATTTTCATATGTTTTAGGTATAAGTGCATCCATTTGGAGGCTGTTAGTGAGCTGTCAAAGGATGCTTTTATATTAACATTAAAACGCTTTGTTTCGCGGAGAGCGCTAACAAAGCAGATATTTTGCGACAATGGTGGAAAATTTGTTGCCGCTTCAAAGGAACTTAAAAGAGTTTTTTGAACTTAATGCCTAAACTATCGCTGATTGTACCGCTAACGAAGGCGTTGAATTTTGTTTCTCGCCTACATACGCTCCTCACTTCAATGGTTTGATGGAGGCCGGTGTAAAGTCAGCCAAATTCCACCTGACTAGGATATTAGGGACTACGCACCTAACCTATGAGGAATTGTCATATTTGTTCACACAAATAGAATGCATCCTAAATAGCCGCCCCCTATGTCCATTAAGTTCCTCTCCCACTGACTATTATCCCATAAGTCCGGGCCACTTTTTAATTAGTAGACCAATAAGCTCGCTGCCATCTCCGTGTCTACAATCCGCTAATGCCAATTGTCTCGACAGATTTCAGCGCATCGAGCAGTTTAAGCAACACTTTTGGCGACGCTGGAGCCACGAGTACATTGTAGAGCTGCAGTTGAGGACGAAGACGCCCTAAATAGAATCGTCCTACTATTCGGTAGTAGGACGATTCTATTTAGGGCGTCGCCCGATGATTTGGAAGATCTTGAAAGCTGTTAAGCTTATTTAAATATACAATTTTGCCTATCGTGTAAGTCGCCTATTTTATTAATGTTCCCTAATTGAACATCCCATATCTTCCTGTGGGTATCGTAAGAGGCGACAGTGGGAAACAGGAATGGGCAGCAGCATCTTCCTGATAACTTAAAAAAAAATAAAAAACTGCGTTAGCCAACCCGCTCGCCAAGCGTGGCAACTATGGCAATGTACCCCCCATGAATAAAGTTACGAAAAGACGGCCCCCGGTCCACGGTGACTCCGTTATTCTTGGCTACGGTGGCGACCATGGTAATGGTAGGGCAGGGGGTGCTAAGCATCTCCGGTTGAGGTTCGGTTGCCACCTAAGACGACTCAACCTGGCAACATATAACGCACGCACTCTGAGGACGGATGAGAAGATCCTAAAGTTGGAAAAATAAATTTTGACAAGTTTGCTGGGATGTTGTAGGATTATTTGAGGTCTGAAGAGAGGGGAGGGACATGGTAATCCTCGAATCCAGCAACTGGTTCTATCACCGGAGGGCGACCGTCTGTCCCAAGGAGGTATCAGATTTATTGTCCACAAGTTCCTGGTTAACAACGTTGTAAAGATTGTGAGTGTGTCGACGAGGGTTGCGTACCTTATACTCGGAGAAACCAGACTCTCTTGAAGAACTACAGACCGATTTCGCTTCTGAGCCGCGTCTACGTGCTGTTTTTGAGAGTCATTACGAACCGTCTCGCACGCAGACCTGACGACTTTCAGCCTTCCGAACAACCTAGTTTACGAAAAGGCTTTAGTACCATAGATTGCATACATACCCTTCGGCAAATTGTACAGAAGACCGAAGGGTACAATCTGCCCTTTTGCCTTGCTTATGTAAACTATGAGAAAGCTTTTGATTCCGTCGAAATTTGGGCGGTGCTACAGTCTTTTGAGCGGTGCCAAGTTAGCTGTCGGTATATAGAAGTGATGAAGTGTTTGTACAGTAGGGCTACGATGGTTATTCGAGTATAGAATCAGAGTACGAAACCTATTCTACTGCAAGTGAATCCTAAAAAATATATTATTTTTATGTGCTCCATAATTCCTGCAAAGTTGATAACAGATTTAAAAGTGTTCTTTAAAGTATAAGAACACTATAAACGTCGAATTGTAGCTGACCTTTTAAAGAATGCGAATGAAGTTGTTCTGGATAAAACTAACAAAAGATGGAAGGAGTAATAAAATGCAATACGTAAAAGCTTTCATACCTTTATAATATTGTACAAACTACTTGACCCAAATCACTTCTGTCGTATATGAATCAGGTCACTGTGTAATTACACAAATGTGTTTCTGGTTTAATTTTACAACATTGTTATCTATTTTAGTAATAGTACTACTACTACTAGTAATAGACATTGTATGTCTATTGTAAAAGTGTAAAAAGGCGTTCCATCATAAAGAACGTTTTACTTTTTATAAATTTTTTATAAATTTATTTTAATAATTTTTTATAAATATAATTTATAATTTTTTATAAATTTTTCTTCCACTCACCAGATGTCGCTAATAGCGATTAAGGTAAAGTTTTTTGTTACACAGTGTCAGTTAATTGAGAAATTAATTTTAAAGTATAGTTTATCATTATCTAGAGTATTATATTAATACATAACACATTGCGTCAGTGGTTTGATTTTTAATTTTTTGCACTTTATAACTCTTTTTTTTTTAAAATCGGCTTTTAGTTATATTTATAGTTTGGTTTATTCATTTGTTATGTAATTAATATAAAATATAACTAATAATACAGAAAGAAACGTTAAAAATTACATTTTCCTAAGAAATTATCGTCCCCGCTATGAAATATTTTACCTCACTGTAAAGTGGCGCCGCCCTGGTGGTAGAAAAAGTCTAGGATGCCCTCATTCGCCTCTTAGCTTGCATCTCCAAGTAGCCTGCGTAAATTTGCTAGTTTCAAACAAAGAAGGCTTTGGCCTGTTTGTAATTATGTGGTAACTATAATTCAAAATAAAGTAATAGTAGGTGTTCTACTAGTACGGCTAAGTGGAAAAATAAATAAGAGGGTCGTACGTACCTGCCTGCTAAGAGAAAAGTGAGTCTAGAATGTAAAGCGCACTTTCAACAAACCGTACAAGTACACGGCTGGAAAGCCTCTACCATTGTAGGTAGCATTTTCCCTTGACAGGGGAATTGACGATCGCAGTACCATGGAATAAGGTTTCCAAACCAGTAAGTTATATTTTTTTTCAAATGAATACTAAAAACTTTTCGTTTTTGTTTCTTATTCTTTTGTTTGAATCGTAATCATGTTTTTATTGCCTCACAAATTAAACGTTATAAAAACAAAAATTAACAGCACAAGTTCTGTTTTAAAAATTTAGGAAGCTATACGTTTCGACGCCTTTCTTGTTTAAGATTTAACTTCATAAGTGCCAATTAAAGAAAAGCCAAGGTCACAGACTTAGAATAGACTGACATAGTTTGCAAGGGAGTAGAAAATTCCTTATGGCAAAAATGCAAGATAGAAAAGGATACCAAATCTCATGACTCTGTAACCGATTTTGAATGACAAATCGGCGCAATTCGGCCCGCAAAAATAACTCCTAGATATTTTGTAATTTTTTAAAGTGTAATAGTGGTTATTTTTAGTAAGTAACTTTTTTACAAAATGCTTACTTACTTAGGTAAATTCTCAAGACGTCGTCAATGTTTTGAAGCGTTTATTTTTTTTAATTTATATTATATTATACTGTTTAAAATATAGAACGTTTTCAATTATTTTTTAATTTTAATATTTTACAAAGAAAAAGTCACGTTGTTGATAATTTGCATAAATTTGATAAATACATTTTTATACAAAATATTTTACATGTACGGTAGCAATAGACTCAACTATTTCAACCTACCTACCTAATCTAACCTAGTGTGGGTGTAACAAACTTTTCAAAAAAAAAAGAATCCCTCCTGATTCTATAATTAGAAAAAATGGTTAAGGTTCATTGGACGGGTTGGTTGCAATGCAAAGAAGAACTCAGCAATTTGCAGCAAACATTTTCTTAAGAAGTATAAAAGAAAAAGTAGAATAAAAACAATTTAATTAAAAGAAGTCATTCCAACATTATTTGTAGCAGTAAGTAAAATATTGTTATAATAAGACTTCAAAATTTAACTTTCAAAACTTTAGATAAATATAGATAAAGGTTGAAATTTAGAATCGTTTGGCAGGAGGGGGGAGGGATGGCAGGAGGCGAGCGGTGAGCGTCCCCTTACTCGCGACACAACTCCCATTAAAAGGTAATACACTGTTCTTGAGAAAACTCAAAAAGAAAATTCCATAGACCTAAAATTAATAACATTTATCGTCTCCGGCACGAGGGGGGAAGAGGGGAGCAGGAGTGTGCCCTATCAGAGAAAGCACCTCTACCCTTTCCTCCTTGCGGAAAAGTATAGTTTATGAGTAATGGGTTTTTATTTTAAATCATAAATTAACTTTTTTACACAGGAATATTGACCCAAAGTTACTTCTTTCCAAAGTTACGTAATCTCGCTCAGACTGACGTCCGGGATATAATCGGAATAGTGTCGGATAAGACTCGCTCTTGGATCGTTACTCACACATGCGTGTCGCTCCAACGATGATGTGTACAGCTGCCCATAGAACCTCTCAATCTCACTCAAAATCTCAGGTGTCCCGGAAATGACGCTGCCACACTCGGTCTTCAGATTCGACAGTTGGCTCTTTCTGGCAGACAGCAAAGTCTCTAGCAAAATTTCTAGCAAAGACTTTGGAGCCCTCGTTCCGCTCGATCGCTTTAACAATACGAGCAGTATTAAAGTTGCATAAGTCCCGCCGCATGCATTTGGAGATCTGTCTGTTCAGTTGCCTGTATGCTGTCAAATCTACTGAAGACTGCAGCTTCCTATCCCGTCTAACAGCCATGAGATTAAGAGTGTGATCGGAGAGGTTTTGTGTTCTTCTGCGACTGGTCTTGCAAAACTTAGCTCCAACCGCATGGACAGTTTCCACGAGCTTGTCATTCATATCGTCCACTGCATTGCAATCTTCTAGCCACTGAAAGCGGTTTCGTAGCTCGAGTTGAAAGGTTTCGGTACTTTGGACTTTGGGACGGAGCGTTGACTTCATTAGACGTGACCTCTCCAACTTAACGTTTAGGTTCACTGTGCCTCTCACCATTCGGTGATTGCTGCCGGTTTTCACCCTCGCGATCACGGAGACATCACTGAACAGTTGTCGTCCGATCCTCATAATGAATTCAATCTCATTTTTTGTCGAACCGTCGGGGCTCGACCAGGTCCACTTCCTGTGGAACAATTGATTTACCACGTGCTCGGCGGTGAAGGAAAACATCGTGAGGAAACCTGCATGTCTGAAAAATAAGAAAAAAATATTTCGAAGACATGTGAAGTTAGCCAACATGCATTGGGGCAGCTCGGCGGACATTTCCTTGCCCTAAAACCCTCTCAGAAATGAGAGGAGGCCTTTGCTCAGCAGTGGGACGTAAATAGGCTGCAACTTTACTTTACGTTACCTTTCTTTACTTAATGTTTGAAGTTATTCAACTTCATGCACTAAACACTTTTTTTGCATCCTTTTAATGCTTCCTTAACAATCATTTTCGATAGTCCTTGGAAGTCAACAGTGGTAGAGCCACGCAGCAGCTTTTGCTGTCGCACGGATGGGCCGGCTCGAACCGGGGTGGTACCACGACCTCACAGAAAACCAGCGTGAACTAGAGGTGTACCTCTGCGTTTCGCTTGGTGAGTGCAGGTGGCCGGAGGCCCTTTTTACTGGAAATGAGACTTTCCCTCTTAGTCCTCACGGGTGACAACGCATCTACATTTTGATTTGTAATAGAGGATAGATGTAGATGCTTATGGGCCGCAGCAACCACTTACCATCAGGTGGACTGTGTGCTCGTTTGTCACCCTTATCCTATAAAAAAAAGTAAAATATACATCACTAGCACACAATAACAAATCAAAATTGGTCACGCGTTTTCGGGCTATCAGGTGGTCTATACGCTAATATATTCTAAGCCACTTTGAAAAAGGGCTTAATATAACAACAAGGGCAATAATAACATAAACATTAAATAAAATCTTTTTGTAAATAAAGTTTTTTTCAAACTTCAACGAATTCATTTGAAAATATTGTTTTGCGGGTTGACGACGAGACAGATAAATAAGTATAAATTAATAGTAATAACATCATACTTAAAAACAAGCTTTTTAAAAAAGTATCCTCATTCATTCATTCATTACAGCCCTTCACAAGTCCATTGCTGAACATTATTTATGTTACATATTTTGGTACTCGTAAACTCACTCATTTTATCATCATTATAGCCTTTCACAAGTCGACTGCTGATCATAGGCCTCCCCCAAGGAATGCCACAAAGCATGATCCTGAGCCACCTGCATCCATCGACTTACTGCACGCCTTATCAGACCGTCACTCAATCTAGTGTCCACCATATGTATCCACCTACACTACGCCTGCTGGTACGATTGTCGGTTCTTCGAGCTATATGGCTGGCCCATTGCCACTTTAGCTTACTAATCCGTTGGGCTATGTCGGTCACTCTGGTTCTGCTGCGGATATCCTCATTTCTAAGTTTATCACGCAGAGAAACCCCGATAATAGCCCTCTCCATAGCTCGTTGAGCGACCTTGAGCTTTGTTTGTTGAAAAATGTTTCCTCAATCCGTAGAATTTCCTGTTATTGTAAATTATTTTCCTTAATATTCTAATACGTTAAGAAAACGATCTATTGTTTACTTAAACATTTATAAAATTTCCCGCAGTTTTCTCAATGTTTTCATATAAGAAACAAAATGGAATAAGTAAATGGAATTTCGAATTACATCGGATAGCAATCTCATTTATTGTTTTGACATTTTTTGATCTTGCACTAATAAAGATTCTTGAAATAATAAAGACATGCGGGATATTATTGATGCGAATCCAACTCCAACAATTGGATTAATTGTCTTTATTTTTATGATTAATTTCTAGAAAAGATAATTATAGGCTAGAGTATTAAAGACAATCTTTATCAGCTCATAACTATCTACTCTTGGCCACAGCACTCTTACACTGTGGGAATGAATGGCGGTTGGATGGGCGTAGTACCAGACGCCTCGTTACTTTTATGTTATTATATTATTAATGGTGATGAAGATTTATTTAATATGTAATTTACACTTATAAGTTATGTTTATTTATTTATTTATTTCATTAGGCTCTCACAACAATGAGTACACTGTTACATACATATGGACTGACATCACAATTATTATAACTAAATGTCCCATTACTTACAGGAGGGCAACACATGCATAAAAAAAAGATGTTCCTAAATACATATTAAATATCTATTTCAGATATTTACAACATAATAAGATACAACCTCCATCAATATCACCATGGGTATGTTCTGTAATGGACTTTTGATAGGCTGTAATGATGAAGATGATTAAAAAAGCTTATTTGGTAAGATAAGATTAAACTAAAGGAAACTTAGGAGTACTAATAAAGTAAAATATTTCAGTTTATCAAGTACTATTTATATAATTGTCTTGTTGTTGTTATACTATTATACTTCGTAAAATATATCTACATAATTTAGATCACTAAAATAATTCATTGTATTTTGAATAAATTTTAGGACTTATTTTGAAATTATGGAGTCTCTGAATATGAGTGCACCTGCGGGATATACTGGCTGAAAAGAATGCGAGATTTCTGTTGAATAAAACTATTAAGAAATACGACGCGAAAGATTTTTTAAAACCGCCACTCCTGACGGTTAAGCGCTTACTTTGAATAACGAGCTTTTTTACTTACTTAATAATATTGAGGTATAAAATAATGATAAAATGGAATCCAACGTCCTACACCCTCAGCGCCAGACCCTAAGTGGCCGTTCTTTCAAATTTTTCAAATTTGTGTTTCCGTTCGGATGTGTTTAAAATAACATAATAATCGTATTTATCTTTGACACCCTCCCTTTTTTCCTTTTTTTTTTACGGGATTTTTATCCGTGTGACATTTAGATACACGTGGCCTGGGAGATAGTTTATGTGAAATGCATATCTCCTAGGCCATGTGTATCCAAATAGATACACGGGTAAAAATATAAGATACAAGAAACCAGCTATGGACTCCGGTAAACAGAGAAGATATGTTGAAATTTTGGGCTCTAGTTGGGTGGATGTATTTGGTCAAATTACCAAGTATCATAGATTATTGGAGAAACCACAAACTCTATGGAATACCCCTAGTTCGTACTGTTATGCCTTGGAATCGATTCGAGCTGGTTCTGAAATTTGTCCATTTCGCCAACAACCAAACTGCTGATA
Organism: Parnassius glacialis; assembly: GCA_033319125.1. Taxonomy (NCBI): domain Eukaryota; kingdom Metazoa; phylum Arthropoda; class Insecta; order Lepidoptera; family Papilionidae; genus Parnassius; species Parnassius glacialis. The sequence goes on along the minus strand of JAVANC010000018.1, from coordinate 15,966,699 downwards.
CTAATGAAATGCTGTACAAAGTAAAAGAAGTAATCGATATGTTTATAAAAAACTATAAAAATAGAAAAAGTTTGTGTCGATGAGTCATTGCTTGCTTGGCGCGGCAGAGTTATTTTTCGGCAGTACATTCCGAGCAAAAGTGCCAAATATGGAATAAAGCTATTCAAATTATGTACTGAAAAGGGATATACATGGAGCCTGATTGTATACTGTGGTAAATCGAAGAACCCTGACACAGAAGTCTCAGAAAAGGCGGTTCTATCTTTGGCAGATGGTCTTTTCAATGAGGGCAGGACCATGTACACGGACAACTACTACACAAGTGTTCCACGTGAACTGCGAAGGCGTAAAAGAAAGGCGCATTTAGTAGAGACACTTAGAAGTAACAGAAAGTACTTACCTAAGCAAGTTACCAGCACTAAATTGAAAAAAGGCGAAATAGCATCTCAACAATCAGGTGACGGTATCATAGTATTAAAATGGCGTGACAAGCGAGACGTTCTCATGCTTTCCAGAAAGCAATCTGCTCTGAATACAGTCACCAAAAAAAACAGAGGAGGTGAAAGCATAAGAAAACCTGCATGTAAAGATTATAGAGCCATGGTATATCCTCAATCGATTTCAGTGACCAGATGGCGACTTATGGATCAGCTTTACGTAGATGCACCAAATGGTATCGGTAAACTGATGTTTGAAACTATATGGGGCACAAGCTTGGTGAACACTCATTTCTTATATAACCAATAAACCCATAAAAGGAAACTAACAATAACAGAGTTTCGTGAGCAGGTTATCACAGGTAAGCTTGAAAAAGCCAATACATCAATGACAACTACACCTTGCTCATCAGTCAGTGCCAAACACTACCTAGTCACTAATATAAAAGACGGAGTAAAAAAGAAAGGCCGTTGCTCTGAATGCTATAAAAAATACGGCGGGAAAGGAAAAACCATCGACGGAAAACTGCGAAAAGCTTCCCAAATAGTAACCAAATGTTCTATTTGTGAAGCGCCTTTTTTAAAAGCTTTTTGAATGATCGTCTCTAATTTTTTATTTGTTTATTTTTTTTCGATTATTATTTATTTTTATTATTTTGTCATTTCTGGTGCCATATATAAAGAAAGATACAATAAAAACACTAAAATGTATAAATGATTTTATTGATTATTTGCCCAGGTATCGGCAAATAATCAATAAAACCGGAGGTTTTTACTGCATTATTAATTAATTTCCGAAGCATCTTCATTTCATTTTAAGGCTTAGCCTTAATTGAGTTTGAATTCTTCTTGTTTTTATCCATTTGTTATTTTTATTTTGACTTGTGTTTTTTTTACACTTTTTGTGTCCTTCACTTAGTTTAATTGAGTCTTTCCACTTATTTCACTTTAAAATATTATTTCGCTCAGCTCTGCATACACCTTCTTCTATATTAATAATCAATTTTAATATTTTAGCCCCACCCCCAGACTCTCAACCACCCCCAGCAAACACAACTCTCCAAGACATCTCTCCATTTCACGGACAACAAATTGAAAGAAAGAAAGAAAGAAAGAAAGGTTTATTCTCCAAAATGACGCCATCACAGATAACATAAAAAAAAACACAAAATTTACAAATAATATTGGCTATACAATACAAATTACAATATACTACATATTACAAACTATACAATACCAATACTCATATGTGTCAAGGCGTCATCTGGGAACAGGAGCACACTCAGCATAATGCCATGAACTTTTTTTTTCTCCATGGCGCTGATTTTCAGTGGGTCCTACCAGTGACTTACCGAAATCAGTGCTATATTATGTATACTCATGACAGAATTATGCACAACAAGGGAGAAAGAGACAGTAACTATCTTAAGTGAGAGGGAGAGAGTAGCGTTCAAGGTCGAATGTCACTTCGACACAGCACGTCCCATTTATGTTGCTTTCAGACGCTCTTAGAAGGGCTATACGAACACTACAAAAGGGGGAGATTATTAAAATACTATAAAGGGCTATATACTACAAAAGGGAAATTATTAAAATACTATAAAGTGCTATATAATAAAATGACCAGATAATTTGTAAAAAAAAATATGTAATTATTGAAGAATATAAAAGTATATAAGAAGACAAAAGCCGCATTCAAGAGGACGATTTTAATGCTCCGTTGTTAATAATCTATGACGATGAGGTACGTAATCGTGCAAAGCGTTATAAACTTTGATCAAAGTTAATCTGACTTTGCAGTAATTGTGTTCTATATTTATTTTTAAATGTGTGTACTGCTTTCAGATTTCGCAAAGGAGGCGGTATATCGTTCCAGCACTTGGATGCGGCGTATTTGAAACTTCCTCGGAAAGCGTGAGTGCGGTGACGAGGCACGACGAGAGTATTCCCTCTAGTGCGCGTATTGTAAGTTTTTACATCACGTGACCATATGAGTTTGTCAGCAAGATAAGATAAGGAGGTGTTTTATTTTTTAATACCCCGAATAGGAGAGTTGCCATGTGCAGTTTTCGGCGATATTCCATTTTTAACATTTTGGCATTGTTAATGTAAGGGGTGACGTGCGTGCGGGGCGGTATTGTCAAACTAAATCTTGCACATGCATTTTGAACACGTTGCACTAGACGTCGCGACCGCGCTAAAAGTCTCGGGCCATATACAGTGTCCATATAATTAAATTTCGAAAGGACAAGAGAATTGCCTACCTCATAATTTTATATTACCTGCCTCCTATTTAAAATTTAACCTCTATCCTGGTCACGGCACCAAATTGTAACAACTCCCCCCCCCCCTCTCTATACTTATACTTTTTTTATAGAAGAGGGGGCAAACGAGCATGCGGCTCACCTGATGGTAAGTGACTACCGCCGCCCATGAACAACCGCAACACTGTGTAAGCTCTTTTCTTGAAGGTTCTATTTTAACAGTGGTAGAGCCACGCAGCAGCTTTTGCTGTCGCACGGATGGGCCGGCTCAAACCGAGGTGGAGTAGAGGTTTACCTCTGCGTTTCGCTTGGTGAGTGCAGGTGGCCGGAGGCCCATTTTATTGGAAATGAGGCATTCCATCTTAGTCCTCACGGGTGACAACGCATCTGCATTTTGATTTGTAATAGAGGATAGATGTATGTCTATGGGCCACCACCACGACAGCAACCACTTACCATCAGCTGGACTGTGTACTCTTTTGTCACGTTTACTCTATAAAAGAAAAAGGTTCCTAAGTCGTATCGGTCCGGAAAAATCGCTGGTGGTAATCGATTCCACAAGGAAGTTGTGCGAGTGAGAAAACTTGTTCTAAATCACACAGTAGTGGACCGCCAATCATCCAGATGGTATGGATGATGATTAATATATTATTGAACGGATAAATTTATTAAACGGCCTATATTTAAACCTTTAGTAATATCAATATATGGTTAATATATGGTCACGTAAATTAGATATATTTATATATCTTATAGATATAGATTCTAAAGAAATACAAGTATAAGTATAGAGTGGGGGAGGGGGAGTTGTTACACTATATTTAGTCGATGGGGCATTGCACTATTGATCACTTTTTATGTAAAGCAAACTAGATGACTTAAAAGTAGAGACTAGACTAGACTTAGTAGTATAGCCATTCAGCGGGTAAAAGCAGCGAGCGTCCTTGGCACTACACCGCGGGAGTAGGACTAAATGATAATTAAGTTTCTAATTTTAGTTTTTTTTTTATTATAGTTTTTAATATTGTATATAATAAAATTTCTTAAAAGTGGATAATATTCTCAATTCATTTTTGTATGTTTCGCAACAGTTCTTCTTTTTTATGTACATTTTTTTAATAGGAGAGGCGGGCAAACGAGCATGCGGCTCACCTGATGGTAAGTGACTACCGCTGCCCATGAACAACTGCAACACCAGGGGAACCAGGGGAATTGCAGATGCGTTGCCGGCCTCTTAAAAAAGAGTAGGCTCTTTTCTTGAAGGTCCCTAAGTCGTCCACAAGAAAGTCGTGCGAGGAAAAAACATCTTCTAAATCGCACAGTGGTGGACCGCCAATCATCCAGATGGTGTGGATGGTATCAGGAGTTCTGCCGAGATGTGCGTTCATAAAATTTGGCAGCTGGGATTAATCTGAACAATTCCTTAGAGCACTCCCCGTGGTAAATGCGAAAGAAAATGCAAAGGGATGCAACATCTCTTCGCAGTGCCAATGAATCGAGCCGATCGGAAAGGACTCGGTCGTCGACGATTCGAGCCGCTCTGCGCAATATTGTATATATTGCGGACTATCTTCGTTAACTGTTTTTAATAATTTTTTTATTAAATATTTCTTTTTATTCTTCAGGAATGGACCCACAAAAAAATTAAAACAAAATGTGGGTGGAAAATATGAGATCAAAATTTTAATGTAGCTATTTAAACATTAGGACCTCATTTAAGTTTTTACCTACCTGTAATATTGATTTCTGATATTATTTTACAGGCTAAGCTAGTAATACTTTATACCTGACTTTTTTTGTATAGGATAAGGGTGACAAACGAGCACGCAGTCCATCTGATGGTAAGTGGTTACTGTGGTCCACAAACATCTACATTTATCGTCGATTACAAACTAAAGTCTAGATGCGTTGTCACCCGTGAGGAGAAACGAGGCAATGTATGGGGATGTCTATTTTCAGCAGTTGACTTTTGATAAGCTGTAAAGATAAAGGTATGTGGCAGAACGTTTATCGTTTTAAACGTTAAAATCGTTTTGCTAATGAAAGTTGAGTAAGACTTGTTTTGCAAGTTTTGTCTCCTTAAGTTTTACTTGTTTTTAATTCAAGACATTTCGACTGTTTGTAATCTCGGTGTAAAAGAATCCCGGTGTAAATTCAGCTTTTATTTATTCATTTCGGTCCCATCTACGCAAAATGAGCATATTGTATCTTGCAATGGTAAGTTTGGGGTTAGTTTCAATTTTATAAATTACAGGATCCCAATCTCTTCCTCTCTCTCTCTCTCTCTCTCTCTCTCTCTCTTTCTTTTTATCGCTAAAGCTCAATATATCTTTATATAATACGAAATATATTTATGCAAAGCAAATCAATCAAAAGTAATTACAGATTGTAACTGCGTAAGCTTCAAATTGAAAATTTATTTATGACTGGCAACAAAAACTCATTAAGTTCTTAATTTGTATACAAAGGAATTTTAATTTGAAATTTATAGTAAAATTAACTCATAACTCATAAAAGGCTCAATACTATGTACAAGCAATATGCTTTTTTAGGGTTTTTAGCTGCCATACAAAAAAAACATTTGTGATTTGGTTTCGTCTAATTTGTTCTTATTGTCTGAATATATTCTTACCGGATAGTTGGCTGTCTCAGAGGTACGTTTCTGTCTACCGTTTCTGTGTACGTTTATGTCTGCGCGTAGACAGTAATAATCATCCCCGCATATACATGTGCCTCTAAAGTTCCCACAGGGATAATGCCCAAACGGACTGACTTATCGACCGCGTCCATATGGCTACAGAGTCCGCAGATATCGAGATCCTTGACGTTTTTAATGCCCACCACGCTGTTCATAGCTCTGCCTTGGCATATGGCCTGATTTAACTAGTTACTTCGCCCTTGCGGATTCTAGATGTGGAAGATCATTTACCTTCCCTGTTGAAACTTCTCTTGACCTTTCATCCGGACGGGTATCAAGTCTCCGTCGATGCAGCAACCATTTGAACTGCAGTATGGTCCCACTCGTTACCACTGTGGTTTCATTGCGGTTGCATCCTATAATTTGCTTCTGCGTATGCCACTTTAGGTCAGCTGATTGGTATCCCACTTGCGGTATGTCTCACTCATGGGGGCGTGCCACTTAAAAGCTTGGCGTGCTTAGTACAGTGAGACATTATTTCATTCGCACACACAGCTTGCATCTTTACAAGCTTCACATGGAATATACTATTCTTATCTCTTGGCCGGGGCAGCCTAATGCCATCTCCTTCCACTTGACCACATCTAGTGAAGAGTGACTCGAACCGTCGATTACAGAGTTTTTACTGATTGGCTTGACTCCGTGGAACTGCCAGGAGATGTTGCATTTCGTTTACTAATTTGCATCGCATCTATCACGGGGATAGCTCAGAGGAGTTTTATACAAGGTGCTAATGTACTGACAGAGAGCCGGGAGTTGTTGTCACATTAGTGTAGGTGCTGCAAAATGCAACCTAACAGCGTTGAACTCAATGGAAAGATGTGTTAAGAGGCCTATTGGTGATTAATAAGTGACTGTTATTTGGTTGAAACTGACCTTGACAGCCTTAAGCAAGGGCGTAGAATAGCCCACTTCTTAGTTTTTATATAATGCATTTTGGAGAGTGTGTGCCGGAATAACATGTTTTAATTCCTTCTTCCTAATGATTTCTTATATTTACGCGAACACTACACATTGAATAAAACTATTTTTTACGGAATTTATGGCGTTTAATTTACTATTTTAATTTCCGACATTTCGGGTGCTTTACAGCAACCCATGGTCACGGGGGCACTCAGATGTGTGACGTCCCGATGTCACAGTTAGCCCGGCTACCTTCAGTTTTTTTTAATATTAATTTTTGGTACGATTTACGCAGAACGAAATTACAGTATCTTGAAATCTTGCAGTGGTATGCTTGGGCTTGGATTTAATTTTGTTAATTATAGGATCCCAAGCAGATGGCAGCACCCATCCATCTTCTATATTGAAATTAGGATGTGTTTTAATTTTAAAAGCCTCGCTTATCATGCTTGGTAGGAATCGGTGTTCTTTTGCGAGCATTTGTGGTCTATCAAATCTGATGTAATGGCGGGGATGATCTTGGACATGTTCACAGACTGCAGACTTCCCAGAGAGTCGGTGCTTCACGTCAGCTCTATGTTCTTTTACGTATTACGTACGTACGTATGTTCCTTCTTCCTCTTTTTCATTATCTTATAACTAGGGTCGAAAGGTCTTTACATCTTTGTTATCGATATTCTTCACACCAACCGGTTTGGTTCTTCTTTTGTAATGCGTGAAACAAGAGAATAGAATAATTTACCGCGGTCTGTCTTTTCGTCCGATTACAATTTTTCATTACTTGTCCTCATTTCGTTTTCCTAAATCACCTGCATCTATAGAATGTCCGTATATTTAGGCCATTATTCTATCTAGTGGCAGTTATCTTTTAGCTTTTATTTTTAATGTAAGGAAATTTGTACTTTCGGTAATAGGGTCTTAAAATTGAAATTTATCCTGTGTTGTGAAGGCGTTGGTCATACAAGGTTAAATCCAGATTTAGAAAAAATGTTTTAAAGCCATTAAAATAGCTATATAGTGTAATAATTGAGCCCGCATTTCTAAGCGCTAAAGCCAAACGCTTATTTTTTTTATTTCCTTCTTAGGTACTTACTATAATGCCAAGGCGACATACCCAACGGTAAGTTCCTACATATTATATCTTTATCCAATTTAACTTTTTTAACCCGTTTAAAAACAATAATATAATATTCGACAAAAGTATTCAAAAAGAAATATTTTTTATTAAATAAAAAATGCGTTGTTGTTCAAGTAAACTAGATATTATTCAAAATTGCCAATTACGAAAAGCTTAAGTGAAAGAACAACAGAAACTCATTTTCCTGGAAAACAAAGCAAGCAATTTATGACGAGCCCCGCTTTGAACATTTTAATTATAAACATTGAATGTGTATGAAATTACGTTAGAAGTCATTAAAATAGCATTATGATCATTTTTAATTATAATAATTAAAAATACGTAATTTGCAATTTAAAGAGATACGGATTAGTAACTCCGTATCTCTTTAAATTTTACAAGCGATCCGCCACGGTTTCCCACGGGTGGTTTCCGGATCTCGACAACAGTGCCTCCTACTGTAGGATTATGAAAAAAATCACAATTAGATTATGTAGGAGGCCTACATAATCTAATTTTAATATTCACATGTGTTATGTTATGTATTCACGTGCGTTGTACGTTGCCAGGTCGAGTCGTCTAAGGTGGCAACAAGCATAAAAATTACGGAGATGTAATCAAAATGTTCCATGAAACCACAACATATATAAAAAAACTGAAGCAGAAAACAGGGCAGTTAATAGTTACTTATCGTCGTAAACAGGGTTTTTTGGTATGCTTGTGAACATGTCCAGTGCACTCAATTTATACCAATCATTGGTAATAGAGAAGCATTACATTGAATACTTAAAATTTCATTAAGTAATGATATTAAAATTACGAGTATCATTATATTATTATCTACATAATCTAATTGTGATTTTTTTCATAATCAATACAGCCGTTTGGGAAAAGTTCAGCGACATACACACGAATGGAATAATTATATATATATATATATATATATATATATATATATATATAGATAATAAAAAAAATATCTTTTAAAAACTAATCCTTTACAAATAAACGGTTTACAAAAATACAGAAAAAAGTCTGCTTAAATGATGACATCCTTAGTTATTAAAAAAAAGTATTTGACAAAATTGAAGCAATCTCTAGTACGATAGACGACCGCAATCAGAAAGTCGATATCGTGTTTCAAAGGATTCAAGTTTCAATTACGCTGTAACCACAAATAGTCCGTAATTAAAATCGGCTAAAAGCTCAGTATCTCTTTATCTCATATTTTTTATGTGCTATATATAATTTGTAAAAGTAGAAGGTATAATTTTCTATGTTTATCACGTTAAAACAGTTACCTGGTGGATATTTAACAAGGTTAGTCGTTTGTTGCTTCGACAGGGTGACACTAAAACGCTATAATGTAAGCGTGTACCATGCAGAGATTCCATAATGAATCCGTGTAAAACTACATCAAATGAAAAGGATTATTATTTTTAAGGTCGTGAAATCGATTAACCTTTTTTTAAGTAAATGCTATTCATCATTATCATTATTACTACAGTCTAGTACTTCACAAATCTAATACTAAACATAGATCTCCACCGAGGAATACTCAGCAACGCCTCGTAAACGCGAGGTGACTATATATTTTTTTATAGAAGAGGAGGCAAACGAGAATGTATCATGTTCCTTCTGTATATCAATGATATTTAGCAAATAAGTAAATTACAGCACATATTATGCTTTTTCTACCGGCCGTGTCTGTATTTCTCGGGATAACGTGATCGGGTACCAGAAGAAACTTGTGTCGGAAGTCGAGTCGTTGTTGAACAAAGTTTTTTTTTATAGAATAGGGGGCAAACGAATATGCAGCTCACCTGATGGTAAGTGACTACCGCCGCCCATGAACAACCGCAACACCAGGAGAATTGCAGATGCGTTGCCGGCCTTTTAGAAAGATGTAAGCTCTTTTCTTGAAGGTTACAAAGTCGTATCGGTCCGGAAAATTCGCTGGTGGTAATTGATTCCACAAGGAAGTTGTGCGAGGGAGAAAACTTCTTCTAAATCGCACAGTAGTGAACCGCCAATCATCCAGATGGTATAAATGGTAACGCGAGTTTTGTCGCGATGTGCGATGGTGAAATTGAGCGACTGGAATTAGTTCACACTATTCGATATGTCGACGCCAAGGATTCCGATACTGGCTGAGGCAGCAAGGGGAGTGCCTTGAAACTGAGGAGATACGACAAAGGGGTTCTTTTTAGCGGTAAACGCGCAAACTTGTGTCTTCTGGGGATTGAACTGGACTAGATTTAGTCGGCCCCAATCCGAGACTTTGTTAAGCAAAGACTCGACTTCAGACACAAGTTTGTCCCGGTACTCGGTGACGTTTTCCCGCGAAATGTTGGCACGGCCGGTATTTAAGGCATTACCAGTGCTGTCGTCTGCATAGCAATGAATGCTACCAGTTAGCAACATATCATTGATATGCAGGAGAAACAGCGTTGATGATAGCACGCAGCCTTGTGGAACACCAGCGTTGATAGGCTTGAAATCAGAGCATGCACCGTCTACTACGACCTTGATGCTCCGATCAGCAAGGAAACTGGTGATCCATTTGCACAATTTCTCGGGAAGCCCATAAGAAGGAAGCTTCGAAAGAAGCGCTTTGTGCCAGACCCGATCGAAGGCCTTCGCTATGTCCAAACTAACGGCCAATGCCTCCCCCTTGAACTCTACTGCCTCCGCCCATCTATGAGTTAAGTAGACTAGAAGATCAAGTCTAAGATTGGGAACGATTAAATCTAGTCCAGTTTAATCCCCAAAAGACACAGGCTTCTGCAGGCAGGCCCCTTTGTCGTATTTTTAAATTTTAGGGCACTCACCTTGCTGCCTCAGCTAACATCGGAATCATCGGCGTCTACATATCGAATGATGTGCAGTTTCATGGTCATTGCGAAGGGAAGACTAAATTGGCCGCCAAAAAGCTTTGCGTGTTCAGCAGAGCAGGACAGTATTTTATGCCAGCACACCGCTTGCAACTTTACAAGGCGCAAGTTTGGCCTCATTTCGAATACTGTTCTCATCTCTAGGCCGGGGCACCCCAGTGCTCGCTCCTTCCGCTTGACCGCATCCAGTGCACCGTGGCTCGAATCGTCGACGACTGAGTTCTTCCTGATCGGCTCCATTCGCTCACCTGATGCTAAGTGACTTCCACCGACCATGAACAGCTGCAGAATTGCAGGTGCGTTGCCAGCCTTTTAATAAGAGTCGTATCGGTCTGAAAAAATCGCAGGTGGTAACCGATTCTCAAAGAAGTTGTGCAAGGAGCAAAACATTTTTCTTAAATGTGCGAAAGCGAAGCCCTTCTATTGCGTATATTTTTATAGAAATATTGTGAGCCTTTTCCAAGTGGGAAGGGATTAATTGTAAGGAATTGATTGATGTGAACCTGATACAAGTGGAAAAGGGACAATTTAATGTTCTTAAACTTTTTTCGTGAACGGGTTTCTTAAGCTCAAATATTAGATATAAGTAAGTTCGATTGCTTTAGTGAAGCACACCTTATAGAACACCAGCATTTACAGACGGATGCGAGTGGTTACTATTATTAGGGACCGTGTGCACGAAAACTGTCCTCTTTGGTTCTGGAAAATGCGAAAAGGGTAGGAGTATCGAAAGAGACGTATAAGACTCCACACGGAGAAGCAAATACGCACCTACGGGTAGGATGCAATAAATTATCCCATCTACATCCGCTGATCTACGAATAAAGTGCCATACGGTGCAGCAATCTGCAGAACGTAATCTCAATGAAAGCACGAGTAGTACCGTTTTCCATATCATACATTATTCCGAAGAGCCAACAGAAGCATCGACCCTGATGTCAGTCTGGATGACAGGTCAACAGAAGGTCCAACAGGGAACGTACATGATCCGAAACATCTGGAATCCGCGTGAGCGAAGTATGAACATTAATGGCTCGTTTGGTGGTAAAGTCATAAACAGATCTCAGTCGTAAACAAATGATCAGTTCTACATCGAATCTGTGCTATTTGAATGTTGATGAGTCGATCGGTATTACCACTGTGGGACCTATAGAGGCACCCGTAAACGCAGGGACATATGCGCAGCTATATGACTACTATCAGCTTACTTCAAAAAAGGAGGAGAGATTATCAGTTCCACTGTATGTCCTTTTTTGTATGTATTTTTTTGCACATGCTAGAGCCTATAGTCATTGTTGTTTACTTTATGTGAACCTGAAGAAATAATGAACGCTCTCGAAAGAAGATTCGGTAGGGTCGAGATGCTCATTCTAGCCGAAATCGAGAATGTAAAGCATATGCCACAATTGGCAGAAGATTGTAGAAATATAGGTTCTTTTGCAAGTTGCATTACGAACATGGTTGCTGCAATACAAACGTTGAACCAACCACAGTAGTTGTACTCACCGGAGTTAGTGAGCCGTATAGTGAAGAAGCTTGGAACTATGATTAAATTTAAATGGTTCGAATATCGAGCTCAACATCCCATGAAGCCAGAGCATCAGAAGATGGCCAAATTTTTGAATTCATCGAGTAAACAATTTGGAACGTCGTAAAGCAATGAAAATGTGCCTGAAAAACGGAAACGTCCTGAAATCAGGAAGCAAACCGTACACACTGCAAAGGGGTCTGTACGCAACCATTTTAAGAGCGAGCGTTATGAACGCTGAAGAAAAAAAGGGCACGACCGACAAGTGGTTATGATAACCCAGGATAAGCCTGTAAGTCGGGTAACACGCAATTATGTTATATGTAACAAGGAACACGCCATAGTGAGTTGTTACAAATTTAAGAATATGAATAATCGCGAAAAATGAGAAGCGGTTAAAAAGGCGAACATTTGTTTCCAATGTTTGTCACCTAACCATAGGAGGTTAGAGTGTAGGGCGAAAAAATGTGGTGTAGAAGGATGTCGAATGGCACATCATCGAATGCTACATCGATACCTTAATAAAAATACATCACCGCAAGGGGACGAGGGGGGTAAAGAAACCCAAATTACAACTGTTAGCACAGTAAATGCACTGGCATGTGCATATTTAAAGATTATTCGAGTTCGGTCGAGTTGTATGGACCTAGAGGAAAGGCCAAGACCACAGCTCTTCTGGATGAAGGATCAACCATGACACTCATAGAGGAGTGGATGGCTCAGAAGTTAGCGCCTCGCGGACCCAAATAAAATTACGTATTGAGGCCGTAGGGGGCAAGTGAATTAAAGACAATAGTTCGTATCGCTTAAGTATTAAAATCAAAGGCATTTTCACGAGTGACTTAGAGGAGATAAGGGTACAAACAATTAAGTGACTTAATCTTTCTCCGCAATCGGTAAGACGAGAATTATTGAAACGGTGTTCTCATTTGACACCGATTAAGAAGCCATGCCAATCACCAAACGGTGATGAATGAGGTGAACCAAACATTTTATGTCTTGAACTTACGTAACGTAGTACGAAGTGTGTCACATCACTGTCAGTGGTGCAGGACATACAGGTCAAAGCCGCAGAACGTGCCACAAGGAAACCTTCCTCTGGAGAGAATAGGTCAGCATGACCCTTTACATGTTCAGCCGTAGATTATTTCAGACCTATGAGTGTGTCTATAGGAAGACGACACGAAAAACGTTGGGGTGTTTTATTCACGTGTCTGACCACCAGAGCAGTACATCTGAAGTTAGCAGCTTCATTGACGCTGGTGTCAATATAATAATAAAATAATGTCAAAATAAAATAATGGCTTGAAATGGATGAGTCGCTCGCGTCCGTAGGCTTTGACCACCTAATCCTAGGCCCACCCTACACGTGTCCCCCGGGTGGTGCTAAACAAGCGACAAAGCCGAAAGAACTGACTCGGCTCCTCGCCGTGTGGTAGCGGCGTAAAAAATACCACACCCTACTTTCACACCATGAGGCATAGAATTAAAGAAATGGCCCCGAGTTCCGGGCGCCCCTTTAATGGGGCAGGGGTGCGAAGAATCTCCGGGAGGAAAACCGGCGACGAGGTTCGCCACCCGTCACGTTCTGTCCCCCGGAGGGGCGAAAAGTGGATTGCGGAAGCCCGTCTGGCTACATTGAATGTATGTGGAGGAATGAATGATAAGATGGATGAAGTATGCGATATGATGCATGATAGAGGAATAGACGTGTTATGTGTAAATGAGACGAAACGGAAGGGAAAGGATGCTACTACACATGGCATGTATACCGCGTACTGGTCTGGTGTAGACGAGACCGAGCTGGCATGCCCCCAGGGAGTCGGTATCATCCTTTCAGAAAGAATGGGTCATTGTATGAAAGAGTATGAATGTGTAAGCCCGAGACTGCTATGGATACGAATGAAAGTGGGCTTAAAGAAGTTGTTTGTTTTAGGGGTCTACGCCCCAGACATGTCTAAGCCCACTTATATCCGAGAGCAGTTTTGGGAGTTGGTAAGGATGGTGCTAATGAAATGCAAGGTTAATGAAAATATTGTGATATTAGGCGATTTTAATGGAAGGGTTGGGGTGAGGAGGCTTGGTTATGAAAGGATATTGGGAACGTTTGGTGATGAAAGTATAAATGAGAATGGTGAAAGCCTCCTCGCCGTATGCGTGGAAAAGAGTCTTTTTGTGACGAACACTTTCTTTCGTCATAAGAAGATTCACACGTATACATGGGAAAGAGGTGATGATAGAAGTATGATAGATTTCATAATTGTTGATGAAAGAATGAGGAGCGCGGTGGTAGATACAAGGGTTTACCGGGGCTCTAACGTAGGGACGGATCATTACTTGGTCTTATGCCGAATTAATGGTCTTTTCAGACGTTGGAGGCATCGGACATCTGTGTCTACCACTGCGTTACAGCGTATAAGAACAGAGAGGTTACAAGATGAAGGTGTGAGAGAGAAGTTCAAATATAGATTGAGAGAAAATATAAGTGGTATGGCTGAATTGTGTATGAATGATTTAGACTTGGAGACTGTGTGGTAAAATGTCAAGAAAGGTTTAGTGGATGCAGCTACCGAAGTATGTGGTGTAAGTAAGAGAACGAATGAAAGGAAAATTAACACGTTATGGTGGGATGATGAGGTACGGATGGAAGTTGAAGCAAAGAAGAAAGCATGGCTAGATTTACTAGCAACCAAGGCTAGTAATTCTAGCAGTATGAATGATGATATTGAAAGGAAAAAGGCAGTCTTTAGACACCTAAATAAGAGAGTAAAAGAAGTAGTTGAAAGGAAAAAGCAAGAAAGAACGGATATGAATGATAGAAGAATATCGGATAACTTCCAGGCAAACATTAAAATGTTCTGGAAACTCGTAAGAACTACCAGGGGACATTCAAAACAGCCTAGAATGAATGCTATACGAGACCAGAATGGCTGTATTCTGAATGACGAAGTTTTGAGTTTAAGGAGATGGAAGGAATACTTTGAAAGCGTGTTTATGAGTGATGAGACGTTTGAATTAAATGAAATAGAAATTCCGGAAGAAGAGGAAATAGATAGAGATATAAGTATAGATGAAATAATGAAAGCAATGAAAAATATGAAAGCAGGTAAGGCAGCCGGTTATGATAGAGTATCTCGCGAAATGCTAAGGGCTGGAGAAGGAGTGGTGGCAGACCTGCTGCGCACCTTGTTTAATTTATGTTGGGAACTTAAGCGGCGGAAAGTACCGGGAGACTGGTGCAAAGCCGTGATAGTCCCAATATATAAGGGAAAAGGATCACAGCAGGACTGTAAAAACTACCGTGGTATCAGCCTTCTTAGCATTGTGGGAAAACTGTATGCTAAGGTACTAATTGAAAGAGTTATGAAAGAAACTGATGGAAAAATTTGGGATGTGCAAGCGGGATTTAGAAAGGAAATGGGATGTACGGATCAGGTCTTTTCCATGCGCATGATCGCGGAGAAGTTTTTGGCCAAAAACCAAAAAGTTTTTTGTGCGTTCATAGACTTGGAGAAAGCTTATGACAGAGTGGACAGGGATGTGTTATGGCAAACACTGAACTCATTTGGGTTGAGCGCTGGCTTGATACAGGCATTGAAGTCTCTATATAGGGACTCTAGTGCTTGTGTCAGGATCAACGGGGCCTACTCGGACTGGTTTGGCATCCATAAAGGTGTCAGACAGGGCTGTGTGGCTTCCCCGTGGCTGTTCAACCTATTTATGGACAGTTGTTTGGAAAATTTGAAAGCAGAAGAATGCGGGTTAAGAGTGGGTGAGTTAACCGTCAAATGCCTTTTGTACGCCGATGATGAAGTCATACTTGCGTCGTCGGCAGCCGAGTTGCAAATGATGGTTACATTAATGAACAGGATATTAAAAGAAAAGGGAATGAAAGTGAACGCAAGTAAGACGAAAGTTATGGTTTTTGAAAGAGAAGAAAGTAAAACGATATGTGAAATAAGAATAGAAGGGGAGTTGGTAGAGCAAGTAGATGAGTTTGTGTATTTGGGATGTGTGTTTAGCAGAGATGGTAGATATGATAAGGATATAGAACGACGAGTGAATGCAGGAAATAGATTGAATGGGGCTCTACACTCTATTGTGAAAAGTCAGAATGTGTCCAAAAAGGCACGTTTGGCAATTCACAATGCTGTGTTAGTGCCTACTTTAATGTATGGTAGTGAAAGTTGGGTGTGGCAGAAGAAGCACGAGA
Organism: Parnassius glacialis; assembly: GCA_033319125.1. NCBI lineage: Eukaryota > Metazoa > Arthropoda > Insecta > Lepidoptera > Papilionidae > Parnassius > Parnassius glacialis. Next base: position 15,950,645 of record JAVANC010000018.1, on the reverse strand, counting down.
GTAGAATAAATGCTGTAGAAATGCGGTCATTACGTAGTATGCTAGGGCTGAATCTGAATGACAGGGTGAGAAATAGTGTGATAAGAGAAATGTGTGGTTTGCAAGATGATGTTGTGACTAGGATTAAGAAAGGAATGCTTCGGTGGTTTGGTCATGTAGAAAGAATGAATGAGGAAAGAGTGACAAAGCAAATTTATGTTGCAGAGGTGAATGGCAGAGTCGGGAAGGGTCGCCCTAGGCGAAAGTTTATCGACCAAATAGGCGATATATTGAAAATGGGCCAAATTAAGAGTACCTTTAACCGACGAGCGTGTATGCGTAGGTATATGGATGTGGAGGAAGCGAGAGAGGTGTGTCAGGATCGTGCCAAATGGAATTCCATAGTCTCTGCCTACCCCTCTGGGTGACAGGCGTGAGTGTTTATGTTATGTTATGTTAAAATAATGGCGTTAAGGCGATTTATCGCCAGAAAAGGAAAACCAGCCGTTATATACAGCTATCGCTGTGACGACGGGACGAATTTTAAAGCTGCAAATAAAGAATTAATGCAAGCATACGAAGTGTGCTATAATGGCATGAAAAACGAGTCATTTAGAAAATATATTAAATGGAAATTTATACCACCTGGAGCACCGCACATGGGGGTGCTTGGGAGAGGTTAATAAAATCGATTAAAATTGCGTTGACCGCGACGCTCAAAGAAAGGAGCCCGCTAGAGGAGGTTCTGCATACGTTGCTTTTAGAAGCAGAGCATACTGTAAATTCCAGACCTCTGGTAACATTTAGTATGGATAGTCCTGAAGAGGGTTTGACACCAAATCATTTTCTTCTCGGGCGCTCATGGGGAGATCATCCTCCTGGATTCTTTTTAGAGCGACATCTGACGGGTCAACTCAATTGGGGAGCCGCCCAGAGGTTAGCCGATCATTTTTGGACGAGATGGCTGAAGGAGTACATACCTACTTTAATACCTCAAATTGGTGATAACGGAAAGTTCATGGAACCTAAAGAGGGCGATATTGTCTTGATAATAGATCATTCGTTGCCATGAAATACGTGGCCGAGAGGCAAGATTCATAGAACGCTATCGGGACAAGACGGTCACACTAGAGTGGTTGACGTCATTACTATCACAGGTATCTTGAGGAGACCTACATCCAGTATAATAGTCCTGGTACCCGCGACGCCTCCCAAATGATGGTGCAGACGCACAGGGGGGAGATTGTTGGCGACGCGCCTATAAAGAATATTTCAATTTATTAGTTAACCGATTACGAATAGCTTCTAAAGTTAAATTATCAAGGAATAATTGTCTTATAAGAAAACGCTTAGTTAAATCTTAAAGAAATATCGAATTAATAATTTGAAGGTCTTGGGTTCGATTCCCAGGTCGGACTAGTTTGTCGTTTTCTTAGCAATATTTTCTTAATAAATTCATATAGGGAATTTTTAAGATATAATTCATGATTCCGGGTTCAGTTCCCCGGTTGAATTACCTTTAATTGTTATTGTCAATTTAAAGAAATATTAAAATAAAGTTATGCCAGGATTTGTTCCCCGGTCGAAATGATCACTTTGTATAAGTGGAATAAAGGTGAAATAGTATTGCATAATATTGTCTTATGTAAGTTGAGTACATTTTGTATGAAAAATAAAATGTCTAGTTTCAATGTTTGATTCATAAAATATTCTGTTTGTGTTATCTGATAAGAAAATGATAACTGATAAGAACCTTGATAACTGATAAGAATCTTGTTGGATACTACTTTACCGACAATTGAGTGTCGTGTAGAAATCAGTTGTTCACCTAGTATTGGTTAATAGCAGCGCGTGCTAAATTTGCAACTACTTTACCGACCATTGAGGGTCGTATGGGGAGTGGCAGTTCAATTAGTTCTAGATAAAAGCCGCGCGTTAATTTGTAAAATTAGAAGTCTAAATTAATGGAAATTTAAATGTTTGTAAATTTCAGAAATTTATGTAAAATTGTCTTGTGAAATGTTTCAGGTTGACTCTATGAGCAAAATAGGTGAATTCTTTTAGAATAGTGAAATTTTGATAGTTTTGTATAAGAAATTTAAAAGTGTTTTAAATAGTAAAATGTGTGAAAAAATGTAAATTAAACTATTGTATTAGTTACGATATTTGTATTTTCAAATAAAGAACATTGTTCCAACCTTATGTGTTAGATATTTAAGAATTCTAACTTAGTACATATGTTGTAAAAAAGGCATATTTTGTTGAATAAATAAAAGGCTTTTTGTGATATGAAAATGTAATATATATCATAGTATAGATATTTTGTTGTGTTATCTTTATAAATAAATGTATGTCTTATACAAATAAAGATATTGGGCAAACCGTGGGAGAGTGATAGTACAAATTGATGTAATTGAGTTGCGAAATCGCACAGAGGGCGCGGCTCTATTTCGAGTAAAGCATTTTTGATACCCCATTAGACTGGTTTTCATACAAATCGTTTGGGACCAGCTACCAGTAATATATATAATCAAGAAAGAAAACATATAGGGAAATGATAGGGAAAGTGATTAATCTCTCACGGAACGGTTTGAAGATAATTGCTGTTTTATTCCCAAGGGATCTTTCACCTTTAAATATTAATATACAGTCCACCTTGTGCTAACGTAGCACATATTGAAGAATTAAGGCGTTGGGACCGGGGCGACCTCGGAAGACCCGTAATTCCCGTCTGAATCTTTTTTAAGAAAAGGAAGCAGCAGACACTCTCGTGTGATACTCCTTCATGGGGTTCACATACGCCTCGTTGACCTCCCGAACCCAACGTAGGTGTCATAGGAGATTCAGGATCAAGACCGACTGAAGGAAGATCTCTGTTGGCCCTTGTCTGAACCGATGCTGTTGAGACGTTTCTTTTCAACCGTATAGTGGGTATTGGAGGAATGCAAGGTAACTAGCAGCATGTAATATAAGGTTATAGTAAAGATTTAATAATATAAGGCACGTATGGCAATTCATAATGCTTTGTTAGTCCCTACTTTAATGTATGGTAGTGAAACTTGGGTCTGGCAGAAAAATCATGAGAGTAGAATAAATGCTGTAGAAATGCGGTCCTTAAGGAATATGCTAGGGCTGAATCTGAATGACAGGGTGAGAAATAGTGTGATAAGAGAAAAGTGTGGTTTGCAAGATGACGTTGTGACAAGGATTAAGAAAAGAATGCTTCGGTGGTTTGGTCATGTAGAAAGAACAAACGAGGAAAGAGTGACAAAGCAAATTTATGTTGCAGAAGTGAACGGGAGGGTCGGGAAGGGACGCTCTAGACGAAGGTTTATCGACCAAATCGGCGATACTGGGCCAGATTAGGAGTACCCTTAACCGACGAGCGTGTATGCGTAGATATATGGATGTAAAGGAGGCGAGAGAGGTGTGTCAGGATCGCGCCAAATGGAAGTCCGTAGTCTCTGCCTACCCCTCTGGGTGACAGGCGTGAGTGTTTGTATTGTATTGTATTGTAATAAAGATTTTGTCCTGTAATTATCGTTATTTTATTTTATTGCATTATTTATTTTATTAGAAATTTATGTCCGACAACTGCTCGGTAAATATGAGAGACCGAAAGAATAATAGCGTTGTTTCAATTTGCAACCCAATGGATTTTTGTATCATGTTTTTCTCATAGTTGGTCTAACTTCTGATGTACATTATATTATATAATCGAATAAAACATTCATTAGCCCATTCATCCTGTAAAGTACGAGGCCGATTTCGAAACATAAACACGAACTATCGCAAACTAATTTTATATCTAAAAACTTCTATGATTCTTGGAATTTTTGAATCTTTTATAGCGGTTATATTTTCGGATTTTATTTTATGTTTTTCTCTATGTGACCTACTTTAGTTTTTTTAATACTACTGACAACTTGCAACATCTGTGTGGAATGCAACTACACGAATATAGCATACAAAGCAGAAAATCCCGCAATATAGCATATAATGCAGATTTTTTTCAGGAGGTTTTATATTTTTGTTCAAAGCATTCTAATATCTGACGTATCGATTCTAGATCTGCATTTTTTAAATAAACATTTGGTCGCAAGCGGATTGCTGCTCTTGTTTTAAGGTATTTACTGAGTTCAAAAAAAGAGTAGGTAGTTTATTCGACACGTATATTTTTTTTGCATGTTAATCGATTTATTGGAAACAGCGTGATTCATTTTTTAATTAAATATTGTTTAATTCTGTCGTGGTCCCACATAAATCTATAGATAAAATCCCTTAAGGTGGAAAAATAGGCCATAAAATTGTAATGCACCTATTTACCTTGAGAACCCAATTCGTTTGTTGACTGCGCCGAGAGGGGTCTCTTCTCCCGTACCGTCGCAGCCAACGTGGACTTGCGGGGGGAGTGCAGTGTTGGTAATACGATATGCAGCTCTCCTCACGTTGCGCAGCTAAAAACATGGTTGGCGGCATTGCCATAGACCAAATATTGCTGCTAGGGTCAAGAAGGTTGATGCTTTTGAGTGCTCCTTTTTCCTAGCCCCATCGCCTCCGCATATAGAACTCGTACCGTCGCGCAGGTGAAGTTGGAGGTCGCAGAGGAAGGCCGCCGGCGCTGATGCGGTCTTCGTTTTGGTCTAAGTCTTTTTCCTGTAAACTTATCCCCACGAGATCGTAATGATTAGGCATTTCCCTATTAAAAAAAAAGAAAAAGGGGTGTATTTGATTTATTCTTTGAGTTTTAGGGCAAAGAAGGGTCAGCCGCACTTCTCCGCTATGTGTGAATGGACGTCATATAATCTTCGAAATACATTTTTTAATTTCTAAGACGGGAAAGTTTTCTCAAGGTGTTTACTTGTAAATCTTAATATTGCAAGTAACCATTTTAAAGAAAATCCTCCTTCACAATTCTACTTCTCACTGAAACACAGCAATGTCCAGCAGTGGAATGTTACATACGATGATGATAAAGGAGAAACTTTTTGAAACAAATACCGCTTGGGTAAATAAAAAAGACTATAATTTTATTAAACCGAGTCTGACACAGCGATTTAACTAATTTATTAAAATGTTTACTCGCCTCATTTACTTTGTGACGTGAATGGATATCGCGCTCTTACACTCCGTCGGGCTTATAATTTTTATTTTTGATAAAGGTACTAATAATATTATTGAGCTATGTTGTAATTCTTTAAAATATGAGTGGTAAAATGCCTTATCTAAAGGTGTTGGAAATAATCAAATTTTTTAAATTCATTTTATAATATATGATATTTGTATCATGAAGGTGATGTTCCTCGGTCATCAGTTCAACAGTGCATCTGTGCAATACTAATACCCACTTAAGTTGTGAATTGTATGCACGATGTCCAATACAAATACGGCTTACAAATAATATTGCCGCTTGCCTATATTAATATTGTTTAATTAATTTGTTGGTTGGAATAAATATAAAAACTCATTATTCTCGTATTGTTTAATTCATGTTTAAATAATAATATACTAAAAGAAGACTTTTGACTAAATAAGACTTTATTGTGTAGTGTGTAAGAATATCCACTAACCCATGTCCTCCGTGGATGCCCGTGAAAGAGGAGATAGACGGAAGCATTATCGTAATAACAATAATAAAAAAACTGCAACTGACATCTCACCTACCAAGCGTGGCAACTATAGCAAATAACGGGAGGCTATTATGCAATCTATAGGGAAGCCTATGTTCAGCAGTGGACTTTTGATAGGCTGTAATCAATAATAATGAATGAAAGAAGACTACCGATTTTATATTTTAAGATACTTTATTAGGAGATTGAGCGTAGAAGAGCTCTCATTTTTGGCACCTGACGGCAGTAACCCATTAAGCCGCTGACATTATTTATAATAATTTAAAATTATTTATAAGAAAATATCACTTCCACTGACTGTGTGAGTGTTGGAAGGGACGGCTAAGAGAAAGGGTTCTTTGTTCCAGAAGTTCTTGTATACTCGAATTGATTATGTTATATAATGTAAAATTAAAAATTTTGTATATCCGACTTCAATATAGGTTATTTAAGAATAACTCAATAACCATTGGACTGACCTTGATCAAATTCATATGGGACCACACGAGAACTTTCAGCTTTCATATAAAAAAGAATCATCCAAATCGGTTCGCCCAGTACAAAGTTATGAGGAACACACATAAAAAAAAACAAAAACAAACAAAACAAAAAAACAAAATCAAAGGCGTGTGACGTCTAGTGCTGCGGTCACTATTTTAAGAAGTTTGTTAGGCCAGGTATTACGATTTTGTACCAATATATTAGTAGAGTTCAAGGTTGGTGAGAAAATGAAAGTAGACTTTTGACAAACTTTACAAATTTGTAGATGTAAGAAATATTTTTTCATTATCTCACAATAATAAATTGTACTTGTGCAGATGTAACAAGCCACGAGAATTTCTCTACGCCAAGCAGACTTATACCCTTGGCGGACGTGACACATCACGCGGGCGCCAATTCGGACAGTGTGATATTTTTAAAGTATACTTAGGTCACGCAAATATATTTCACATTTGCTTTGTATGAAAGGTTTCTTTAATGATTAATATTTTTTTGCCATTTAAAAATAGTGGGATATACAACTTTAAACAAAACTCTTCGATGTCAATACTAATATGTCGGATGTTCATTTTTAAACATATTAAGAAGAGCATAAATAAACATTAATACGCGATTATTGTTTTAAATATTTAAAGAATTTTAAGTGAAAGGCATAGTACATTTTTTGGCTTGAATTATTAAGATTGAAAGGAATTCCTTCGATAATTCAGAGCATAGCGCAATAACAAAGGATAGAGAAATAGTACTCAATTTTTAAAGGAAAATATTGTTATTTAACCTAAATGTCCATAGAAAAAATATTGCGAAGACTATAAAGTCCGCCAATACGCCTTTGAGTAGCGGAGCAAATATATTTCTCGATAACCCTTTCAGTAGCGCCTTTACCCAGTTGTGGGGCGTACTCGTATATAGGCTGTAACTCATAATTTGCAATTTAAAAATAAGATGATACTATGAGACCATTTGGTTTGGAAAATTTATTCATTAGTATTTATTAACTTGCTTATATACCTTATTTACATACCAATTTATTTTATTTGCTTATAAACTTGATTATTTAACTGTCTATTTACTTGACAAAAACTTGGCTGTTTATTTGACAACTTACTTATATATTTGACTATTAACTTGCTTATATACTTGTCTATTTATTATTCTATTGCTTATTTACCTGCCTCTTTACTTGAAAATTAACTGGGCTATTTAATTGAATATTTACTTGTTTGACTTATTTATATTCATATAATTTATTAGTTACATGTTTATATAATTGCTAATTTATTTGACTAATTACTTGACTATTGACATGCAAATTAATTGTATATATACTTGTTTATAAACCCGCTTATTTTCTTAACAATTAAATAATTTCCTTGACGATTAACTTATTTACTAACTTGTTTATTTGCTTATATACTTGCTAGTATACTTTCTAATCTACTTGCTTATATACTTGCTTAATATTTGCTAATGTACTTGTCTAATTACTTACTTAATTTTTTTACTATTTACTTGCAATACTACTTTTTTAGCTTTACTTTGGTATAGGTGCTTATTACTTAGTTATTTTCTCTACTGTTTACTTCACAATTTGGGTAACTTGGGTATTAAATAACTATTTTTACTGAAAGGATTTTTATTTTTATTTTTAATTGCTTATTTATTTACCTTTTTATCTGACTATTTAATTGAATTTTACTTGCTTGTACACTTGCTTATTTTCTTGGCTAATTACTTCCTCATTTACTTGTCTATCTACTTGACAAATAACTTACTTATTTACTTGATTATATACTTGAATATTTTCTAGATCGTTCCTTTTCTCATTTTATTTACTATTTAAATCTTTATATATGCTTATTTATTTGTCTATTTTCTTCTTATATAATTGATTATTTATGTACTTATATACTTACTTATTTACTTGCTAATACATACATAAATAAATAGCTATTTATTATTTTTTATTAATTTAAAAATATTTGTTGCACTTAAAGTGTATAATTAGCGGACTTAATGTCTTTAGGCATTCTCTACCCATCAAGCACGAGCTAAGCAGAGAAACTTAAGCAGGTGCAAGAAAAGAGCGTACTCCTTTTTAAAAGGCCGGCAACGCATCTGTAATTCCCTCCCTGGTGTTGCAGTTGTTCATGGGCGGCGGTAGTCACTTACCATCAGGTGAGCCGCATGCTCGTTTGCCCCCTCTACTATAAAAAAAAAAAAAAAAAAAACGTGAATATATATATATATATATATATAAAACATACATACCATAAGTGTAAATACAATTGTAAATATAAATAAAAACAAATAACCTATTTACTTGCTTATTTACTCGAATGTTTACTTTACTATTAACTTGTTTATTTACTTAGTTATAAATTTCTCTATTTATTTGCTTATTTCTTTACTATTTACATAACCACTAATTTGGCTATTTCCTTGATTATTTATCTATCTATTTGAGTATGTATTTACTTCACTTGTTAAAATAATTTAACAGTTCATTTTTATTTCACTATTTACTTGCTTATTTACCTTCTCATTTACTTAGATATTACTTGAATATGTTCTTAATTATTTACTTGATTACTTAATTAAATATTCACTCGATTATACCGGCTTTCCGGTAGTTATTTTCAACCTTGAAATGATTAAGGCAAAAGTAATGGATTTTCAGAAAAAAATACATGACTAAAAATTAATGAATTCCATATTCTTTTATCGATAAGCAATAAATAGTATGACTGCTATTTATATATTTATTGTATCTTTTTTTTAAATAAAAACTGAGATTATGGTTTAAGTGAAAAAAAATGCATTAATTGTATAAAAAATGTATGGAAACACGAGTGATCACTTATTTTAAAATAATAAGTTTCAATGTAGATTTCTAAATAATCTAATTAATTATTGTACCTAAAATTAATAGTGAATAATTACTAATCATGTCCAGAATGGGTAAAGTTTGTAATGTTGGAACAATTTGACATTAAAGATCTAAAGTAAAAACTGTTCCAACCTGACTTTTGAGGTGTATTATAGAAATATGGCGGGTGGAAGGAAAAGGGGAGATCTTCCGCCGGGCAAGGTGTTCTGCCCGGGGAGCGGCCAACGCTCCGAGTGGTAGTTCGGAGGTATTTTGTATATACTGCTTTAACTTAGGAACTTTGTTAGCGCGATTTAGGCTTCGATGTGTTTTGCTTGTGGTGCGACGACAGCGCCGCCACATCATCCCCCTGCTTAGACCGGAGGTCGATTGCCGGTGCGTCCTTAGTGCCGGTGGGGAATGCATGCTGTGTGCGTAAGGGCAAGTGACGCCGGTGCGAACGTTATGCCGGTGTGTAATGCATGCTCTACTACGCACTTGCAAGTGATGCCTGTGAGAACGATGAGCTGGAGCAAGTGCCAGGGATTGCCTTGTAGTCTGCGGTGAGTCGAAAAGAAGGCAAGTGATCTGCGAGAGTGCTGTGAAGCAGAGGCGAGCAGTAAGGCTCAGAGCCGTGCCGAATACTATAGCGCAGAGAGTAGCTTGAAGGAACAGGAAGCTTTATTGTTCCAGTGCTGCGATGAACCTTTGTAAAGCTAGTTGGCTTGCAGAATGTGAAGACTGCAGACAATATCCGCTCGGTAGCGAATGAATGGGGTACTTGAGGATGATGATGAAGGTTTGAAGTTGTAGTTTTCTGAAGGTTGTTGGTTGCGTATGAATATCACGTCGGTTGGTCACCACTATGGCTGGTGAAAGGAGAGATCTCCCGCCGGGCAAGGTGTTCTGCCAGGGGAGCTGCCAACGCTCCGAGTGGTAGTTCGGAGCTATTGTATATATACTGCTTTAACTTAGGAACTTTGTTAGCGCGATTTAGGCTACGATATGTTTCGCTTGTGGCGCGATAACAGCGCCGCCACAGAAACAATATTAGATATTAGTGATGAATAATAATAATCATTAAAAGTTTGTTAAAACACGTTAAAAATTTATTTACCAAATACTTTTGCACACTTAATGTTTTTATATGGTTAGTTATAGGTTTAAAATATATCGTGTGACTCATATTACCTACTTTCGCACACGCTTTTTGTTCATGTTACGGCGGCTCTACACGTTGGCCAACACCCTGGCGAATGTGTTGGCCAACAACGATGGCCATCGTGTAGAGCGGGTGTTTAAGCTACGTTGGTACGTATTGGAACGATGGCCCACAAGTTGGCGCGAGATCCGTCTGGTGTCGGTTTTTTACAAAAGATCAAAGGGTTGTGGCAGAGTATTGGCCGCCGCGTCCACACGTTGGGCGCACGTTCAGTTTGCTACGAGCTCCCAGAGTGATCGCACGCACCTAATTTAAATTTTATGTACACGCATCGTAACTAGTGTCTACATAACAGCAGTAACAATGACCAATGAAAAAACTTTTCTCTTTATAGAGCCCTACCAAGCCGCAAATTGTTTGTAAAACACGTCTTTTTAAAAAACATTTTATTATACACTAGGATTTTCTCCTGTATCGTGGAGGCAGTTAAGAAACATAAATTGCATAAGGACAAACATCCAGACCCGGAGAAATTATGTGCAGGCTATACAAATACTTGTTCCGTGCGGGATTTGAACCCGCGGCCCCCAGGGCAGCAACTCATTGATAAGCCACTACGCCACGGAGCCGTCAAGAAATAAAATTTATTTTTTCCATTTCTTCTTGATCACCCTTATCTTATACACATTCACGTTGTAGTGATTGATGTATTAATTTATTTATTGATGTATTAATTGATTTATTAATGCTATATTATAGGTAGCATACTAAAATCAAATTAAAAAGTAGGATACTAAAATCATGTTTTACTGTCTTTATTATTCCCTATTAGTTACTTTATTTCGGTAATAATACTGTAATTTTTAGCTATGGAATGGCGAAGCCACCTGTTACAGGCATTATTTTGCTTACTAGGTGACCTCGATCACTGATCGTATAATGTAACTTTAATGTTTGAAAAAATAAATTATTTATTATTATTATTATTAAGTTTTATTCTATAATTATATAATAAGAATAACCCTTTTTAAAAAGGTTTTGTTTAATAAAATTTTACAACAGTTTCATAGACAGGCTTCGAATATTTTCCAGGCCTTAGTTGTAAAAGTGTTAATTATACCTATGCCTAGGTGTGTTAATGTTTATATAGTTTACTTATCTGTATAACGTTAGTGTATAATAAAGAAATATTAAAAATTTCTATTAAAAATATTAAATATTAAAAATAGTGAAAATTAAATAAAAAAATAGTGGTATGCTGTGAATAAATAAACCGCAGCAGCCGTTAGCGCTTCAATAATCATTTTAATGAATTCGTCCGCACATTGGCCTGAATCGAAGCAAACTGAACGACCTTCCAACGTGTGGACGCGATCACAATTTCTTGGCCAATATCTCTGCCAACACATTCGCCACTGTATTGGCCAACGTGAAGAGCCACCATTATGGCGGCTTTAATATAAATTTTAATATTTCTTTATTATACACTAACGTTATACAGATAAGAAAACTATATAAACATTAACACACCTAGATATAGGTATAATTAACACTTTTACAACTCAGGCCTGGAAAATATTCGAAACCTGTCTATGAAACTGTTGTAAAATTTTATTAAACAAAACTTTTTAAAAAGGGTTATTCTTATTATATAATTATAGAATAAAACTTAATAATAATAATAATAAATAATTTATTTTGTCAAACATTAAAGTTACATTATACGATCAGTGATCGAGGTCACCTAGTAAGCAAAATAATGCCTGTAACAGGTGGCTTCGCCATTCCATAGCTAAAAATTACAGTATTATTAACGAAATAAAGTAACTAATAGGGAATAATAAAGACAGTAAAACATGATTTTAGTATCCTACTTTTTAATTTGATTTTAGTATGCTACCTATAATATAGCATTAATAAATCAATTAATACATCAATAAATAAATTAATACATCAATCACTACAACGTGAATGTGTATAAGATAAGGGTGATCAAGAAGAAATAGAAAAAATAAATTTTATTTCTTGACGGCTCCGTGGCGTTGTGGCTTATCAATGAGTTGCTGCCCTGGGGGCCGCGGGTTCAAATCCCGCACGGAACAAGTATTTGTATAGCCTGCACATAATTTCTCCGGGTCTGGATGTTTGTCCTTATGCAATTTATGTTTCTTAACTGCCTCCACGATACAGGAGAAAATCCTAGTGTATAATAAAATGTTTTTTAAAAAGACGTGTTTTACAAACAATTTTCGGCTTGGTTTTTTCATTGGTCATTCTTACTGCCGTTATGTAGACACTAGTTACGATGCGTGCATATAAAATTTAAATCAGGTGCGTGCAATCACTCTGGGAGCTCGTAGCAAACTGAACGTGCGCCCAACGTGTGGACGCGGCGGCCAATACTCTGCCACAACCCTTTGATCTTTTGTAAAAAACCGACACCAGACGGATCTCGCGCCAACTTGTGGGCCATCGTTCCAATACGTACCAACGTAGCTTAAACACCCGCTCTACACGATGGCCATCGTTGTTGGCCAACACATTCGCCAGTGTGTTGGCCAACGTGTAGAGCCGCCGTTAGGCAAACGGGGTGTGAGTCGGTTGACTGCGACTGTGCGAGTGAGATAGTAAATATATATATATATATATATATAACTTTGCATGTGTTTATTTAATTCGTAATTGTCGTAATCGTTTGTAATAGTTGCAATTTACTTTGGATCATAGTAAAATATCAACCTGGCTATATTACTGGAATATTCGTTTTGTTTACTGATTTAAACTTGTTTATTTTGTGATATTTGTGAGGACAAGAATATGTAAACAGGTTTTTTATTTATGAGAAACGCAGGAGCAATGGAAATGCAGACGCACCTCTTTATAGGAAAACATACCCAAATGCCGTAAATTACCGCGTATTTATAAGATCTAATGTTGTTACTCATAAGAAAGAATTTCTAATAGTGGTATCGGTGATTGGATAAATTTCTCGTTCTAATGTAGAAGAAGTAACTTCGTAGCTAAGTAGCGACGATAAATAGCTTCTTTTTTCGTATCAGTCGTAGAGTAGACTTGCGGGGCTAGTCGAGTTGACTTTCTGAATTCGTAACCTCTAATGGAAAACTATGAAAATATGGAAATATTACACATCTAAACGCTTATCCACGTGAATATCATGTGACAGAGGAAAGAGACGAAAAAGAAGCGGGAATATGCGAATTTTTCTCTAAGTTTAACTAAATAAATATAATTTATTATTAATATTGATGAGTATAATGAACGCACCACCTTCAATAGATACATAGCAGCGGACAAATCGGTCAAAATTAGGATATGTTATTATGAAATATACCATTACCAATGAAGAAAGCTCGACTTTGTCCTATAAGCTGTCCTATTTTTGAAAACTCTTATATTTATTAATTATATAAAAAGGAGAGTACCAGACTTCAATTGTTGCATCTTACACCTAGTCAGGTCATAAATTCTGTCACATGTTTAATATAAAATAATTGAAACAAGTTTATTCATTATGTAACCATTTATATACCAAAATGAACTTAACAAAACATAGATTCTTATGACACTAATGTTTATTGAAAATGACTTCCGTGATTTTGAATACAGGCCTTCAACCTGCGCGGCCAGCCGTCTATCGCAGCACGAACGAGGTCCATGTCAATATCGGCGGCTGCCTTAATCAAGGATGTCTTGAGTGACTCCAAATTGGGATGAGGCTTTGAGCACGCCTTTTCCTCCAAGTGTTGCCATATCTTGTAATCTAACGGATTCAAATCTGGACTGGAGGAGGGCCAGTATTCGTGCCGATTTCACGAAGTCGATTTCACGCGCCGCCAGCCAGTCTTGTGTGCTCTTCGCTCTATGAGCTGGCACCGAATCTTGTTGGAATACCCAGTGCCTGTTATTGAACAGGTTATGAGAAACAGGATCCACAAGGTTCGTCAGGACTGTATTTTGATACACAACTGCATTCGTTTTTACACCTTTCTCACAAAAATGTACCTCTGTTAAGCCCCAATAAGAAACTCCCAACCATACCATGAGCGAGGATGGAAAATGACCTCGTTGAACACTCGGAATACGGTTGCTCGCTTCTTCACTACTGTGTGCGTACACCTTATCATTTTGTTTGTGTAGCTCTGTTCTACGGTAAAAACTTTTTCATCGGAAAAAAGAATTTCCCGATATTTTTTTCCCGCGTACCGCTTCAACAAAGCGCGGCATCACTTCAGTTTCAGGTCCATTAGACGAGCATTCAAACGATGTCCAGTTTTTCTTCGATATGCCCGAAGCCCTAAGTCTTCATATAACATCCTTTTCACCGTGGTTCTGCTTAACCCCATCTGAAGGGCCAACAGTTTCTGCTTACGTTTGGGATTTCTTTGAATTCGCGCCTTCACAGCTTTTATCACTGCTGGAGTCCTAACAGACCGAGGGCGACCACTTCTTGACCTGTCATCTACACTAGAGTCTTCATTGTATCGTTTGATGGTACAATAAACGAATCTTTTGGTTAAATTCAAATTTTTCAGTATGTCAAAAATTTGAATTGGCGCGTAACCGCAACGATGCAACGCAATAACTGCAACACGGTCTTTTTTAAGCGTCCACTCCATATTTAAAAATGAGTAAAATTCTAAAAAGTATACAGTTTTATTTTCATGAACAATTCGAAATTCGAATTCAATAAACTTTTTTGTGGCCAGCATTCTAAAAGAAAAGTTTTTACTGTGTGACAATACTTATGACCTGACTGTGTAGTATATCCTATGTCTTATTTATTTACACGTACAAATCTGAAACGACAAGACATGGTTTAAACGTATCGGAGTGTCAAATCCTCGCTGAGTTATTGCATCCGTTTTGATAGATGTGCGAAGATTTCGTACTACGAGAATATCCCGGGTTGAGCTCCAGTCTGAAATTGAGATAGCTTTAAGTGTCTAAAGCGAAAATGTTTTGATTTTAAAAATTGTTGTGCGCATAGTGAGCAAAAATATTTTCTACGAACAAAAATGTAGTAATTCTTTTATTATTTTGCAAAAAATCTACAAATACATTATATCATATATAAAATTCTCTGACTGTACACCCAGTGCGTGTTGCCAGTGATAACATACGGAACTGAGACGTGGTCCTTCACTGCTGTCTGGATAAGGAAGCTCAAGGTCGCTCAGCGAGCTATGGAGAAGGCTATGCTCGGAGTTTCTCTGCGTGATAAACTCAGAAATGAGGATATCCGCAGTAGACCCAGAGTGACCGACATAGCCCAACGGATTAGTAAGCTGAAGTGGCAATGGGCCGGCCATATAGCTCGAAGAACCGACAACCGATGGGGAAGAAAGGTTCTCGAGTGGCAGCCTCCTACCGACAGGTAAAGTTTAGGGCGTCTCCCCACTAGATGTGTCGACCTGGTAAGATATGCAGGAAGTCGATGGATGCAGGTGGCTCAGGACCGTGCTTTGTGGCATTATTTGGGGGAGGCCTATGTTCAGCAGTGGACTTGTAAAGGGCTGTAATGATGATGATGATGATATATAAAATTCTCGGGTCGCGGTGTTTGTTACCAAACTCCTCCGAAAAGGCTGAACCAATTTGTATGAAATTTTGTGTGCATATCGGGTTGGTCGGAGAATCAGCAAATGTCTATTTTACAAACCCCTAAATGATATGGGTGACCTACCCCTATATTATATTTTTTTATTTGTTTTTGACAATTTTTTGGTTTTTATTTTGTTATGATTTAGCATTAAAACTACATAAAACTTCAAATTTTCACCCTTCTATGATCAACCCCTGTTTTTTAATCGCGATTTTTAAAACTAAAAAATATTTCCTAGAAATAACGTATATGGCAAAACAACGTTTGCCGGGTCAGCTATATATAACAAAAACATTTTTTGAGATACACATGCAAATACGTAAAAAATATTTACGTTTAATCTAAGATAAATCCTAAGCCAGTTACAGGTCAACAGGATTGCTTTAGGAATAAATTGACCATTCATTCAACCCAGCAGATTGTAACGAAAAGACGCACGTTCGTAATTGCTGTTAATTATGTTTTTGTCGTTCTGATTTTATCTCAATTGGTGTTTTATAATTATGACCCTATTAACCTTTTAAAATTATGATAATGAACTGAGTTAACAATTTAATTTTTATAACATAATGCTGTTATCATCACCATCATCCTCTTTACAGCCCTTCACAAGTCCACTGCTGAACATAGGCCTCTCAAAAGGAATGCCACAAAGCAATGTCCTCAGCCACCTGCATCCATCGACTTCCTGCATGTTTTACCAGGTCGTCACTCCATCTAGTGGGGGGACGCCCTACACTTCGTCCGCCGGTACGAGGCCAACACTCGAGAACCTTTTTTCCCCAACAATTGTCGGTTATTCGAGCTATATGGCCAGCCCATAGCCATTTCAGCTTACTGATCCGTTTTGTTATGTCGGTAATTTTGGTTCTGCTGCGGATATCCTCATTTCTAAGTTTATCATGCAGAGAAACTCCGAGCATTGCCCTCTCCATAGTTAGCTGAGTAAACATACTCGTCAACAACTTCAAGCTTAGTGCTCCCAACAACTACCGGCATAGGTGTGACATGGACGTTATACATGATCTTTGTTTTGTCCATGTTCATCTTAAGGCCTATCCGTTGGGAGGCACTATTGACGTCATTGAGCATAGTGCTTAGGTCCTCCAGCAATTTTGCTAGAAGGACTATATCGTCGGTAAATTAAAGGTGAGTGATGTACTCGCCATTGATGTTAATACTGTATCCTGTCCAGCCCAGTAGCTTGAAAACCTCTTCCAAAGCAGCGGTGAAGAGTTTCGGGGATATAACGTCACCCTCTATTACACCTCTCTGCAGTTGGATAGGTTTCGTACTCTGGTTCTGTACTCGGATAGCCATCTTAGCCTAATTGTATAAACATTTCAGCACTTCGATATACCGACAGCTAGGCATCGCTGAAGGGACTGCAGCACCGCTCGAATTTCGATAGAGTTAAAAGCTTTCTCATAATCCTCATGCGCCAGATATAGTCGCAAATTGTACACCTGGGACTTCTGTACAATTTGCCGAAGGGTATGTAGGTATGTGGTTTATGGTGCTAAAGCCTTTTCGGAATCCAGTTTGTTCGTGAATTAGAATCCTGCATGCGAGACGATTTATAATGACTCTCGAAAACAGCACGTAATCGCGGCTCAGAAGAGAAATCAAAATTTCAAGAGTGCGTTGGCGCCTTTCTTGAAAAAGAAGACCACCGCACTTCGACTTCACGCCTCCAGTGTAGTGCCACCATGGAGAACGGAATTAAAGAGGCTAAATAGACTTCTGGAGGATTTCAAGTACCGGTTTTCCACCCGCTTTCAAAAGCTCCGCTGTAATTTCATCCTCGCCTGTGGCCTTGCCGTATTTAATTTGCTGGAGAGCCATTGTAATCTTGCTCAGACTGATGTCGAGAATATCATCGAAATGGTATCAGATAAGACTTGCTCTTGGATCGTTACTCACACTCCCGTATGGCTCCAACGATGATGTGTACAGCTGGCCATAGAACTCACTCAAAATCTCAGGTGTCCCAAAAACGATGCTGCCACACTCGGTATTCAGCTTTGACAGTTGGTTCTTTCTGGTAGAAAGATCCCTAGCAAAGACAGTAGTAACAGTATTAAAGTTGCGTAAGTCCCGCCGCATGCATTTCGAGATCTGTCTGTTTAGTTGCCTGTATGCTGTCAAATCTACTGAAGACTGCAGCTTCATTTCCCGTCTAAGAGCCATGAGATTAAGAGTGTGATCGGAGAATTTTTGTGTTCTTCTGCAGTGGGTCTAGCAAAACTTAGCTCCAACCGCATGAAAGTTTTCCAGAAGCTTGTTATTCATAACGTACACTGCATTGCAATCTTCTAGGTGCTGAAAACGGTTTTGTGGCTTGAGCTGAAAGTTTTTGGGTTTCTGAATTAGAGCACGAGGGGGACGGAGCGTTGACTTAATTACACGTGACCTTTCAAACTTTAAGTTTAGGTTTAGTGTGCCTCGCACCATTCGGTAATCGCTGCCAGTTTTCACCCTCGCGATCACTGAGACATTATTGAACAGTTGTCTTCTGGTCGTCATAATGAAGTCTATCTCATTTTTCGTCAAACCATAGGAGCTAGACCAGGTTCATTTCCTGTGCGGCCACTGCTGGGCCCTTGGGTTTCGTTGCCTTATTCTCAAATTTCCCTACCTTCAGCTCACCGTTCTGTCTTGTCCCTAGTTTTGCGTTGAAACTCCTATTAACACCGTATTTTGGGTTCTGGAGGAATGCATGGCTCTAGAGATATCCTCACACATTTCCTCCACCTCCTCATCGGGGTGTGTCGAGGTTGGTACGTAAACCTGTATGTCCTTCAGCGAATAGCGTTTGGTGATTCTGAGTATAAAGTACGCAACCCTCGTCGACACACTTCCAATCTTTTCAACGTTATTAACGAGAGACTTGTGGACGATAAATCCGACACCGAGAATTACCATGTCCTCCGCCGCTCTTCGGACCTCAGATAATCCTATAATATTTCAGCGCAACTTGTCTATCTCTTCTTCCAGCTCCAGGATCTTCTCGTCAGTCCTCAGGGAGCGTGCGTTGTAATATGTTGCCGGATCGAGTCATCTTAGGTTTTAACCGAACCTCCACCGGAAATTCTTAGCACCCCCTGTTCCGCCATTACCATGGTCGCCACCGTAGCCAGGAATAGCGGGGGAGAATAGCGGGAGTAGTGAGGGCCATCTCTTTGTGTCTTTAATCATATTGCCATAGTTGTTACGCTTAGGGAGCGAGCTGGTAACTGCAGTTTTTTATTGTTGTTTTACTTTTATCAGAATGATGCTGCTGCCCATCTTCTGCCTTAGTATTCATCTGTCGCCTCTTAGGATACCCACGGAAAGATATGTAATAGTGGGTATTCTTCTCCACCACTCCACGGGAATGCTGTTATAAGATCTATCAATAATGAGTATTTCGAAAACTAATACATGATTTGAATATTGTTAGTAATGAGAAGAAAAAAAAAGGAAAATAAAGGGAAAGAGCAAGCATTGAGAATAGAAATGTTATTTACCACTATTTCTATCATTATAAAATATCATTGTCTCACTGTTGTTACTATGCCTACGTATGTATTATACTAGTGTACGCAAGGAAGATCGTGTTGCTGAGTGACTGCCCTGTGTTACATTGAAGTGGGTAGTGATGCAGTTGGTTTGCATACTTTGGTGTTATCATGTTTCGTCAAATTTGGTCCTGATAATAAGCACGGTTTATTACCGAGTAGTTTTCTATAATTTAAATAATTTTTAGAATACTTTTTAACATCAGAAGTGAATTAATTGCTTACATCAGAAGTGGGATAATTTATAACATCAGATGACACTGTTGGTGAAAGACCATGACGCGCCTCGCATTTGTTTCTTATGTTAGATGTCTAAATGAAGTTTGCTGTTCCATTTATGTAATTGACGAATCATTTTAATGATTCGTAAATTTACTCTACAATTTACTCTTCACAAAATTTTACTCCACACTTTAGTGTAGAGTAAAACTTTAAAGTGAAATGTTTTAGGCAAATAGTTATATATTTTTGTTGGATTTATATTAAAAGTACTTTTGTTATTTCTTAACGTACCCAAATATGTTAACAAATGTTGAAAATAGGTGAAAATAGGTATTCTAGACAAGTTATAGTTTGCATTCAGTGAAAATTTAACTTGCTCGTGTTTGGCTATAATTTTGTTAACTCATGCGAAACATGATTTACATGGGCTACATTTTAAAGTTCGAAATGTTTAGTGATGTACTAAAAAAACTTTAACATACTACTAAAAAGTACCCTTTTTGTATTCTAATATGTTGATAAGTGTTACAGTTTACTCCAAATAGTCGACGGCTAATTGTAAATGTTCAGGTACGCGGCCGAGCCATGGTAAGATTGAGGCTACGCCACTCCAACCTACTATTTCTTGGCGGATCTTGCTGCGGGATGGCTCGGGCGGCCGTCGAGCTCGTGTTGCTTTGGCGCAGTGAATGGATGCTTACTCAGTTTTCGTTGCAAGTGGTGTCCAAACGCGATTACAGCGCGTGTATAACGTGACATATGCCTGGCGCGAGTACACAGCGACGGCTCGCAGGCGTTGGTGCGGCACAGCGGCTTGCTAGCGCAGGCGCAGCGAGACAGCTCGCTGGCGCGGGTGCAATAAGTAAAATGGCTCACTAGCGCAAATGGATGAAATCTGAATTGGGCGATATTTTCAGTTCCGTAAAAACTTAGTTTGTATTTCATGATCAGAAAGGGCCAAGGCAGGTAAATTATAAAAAGCTAGTAACGTTACTTCAGCCTTGACACGAGGAAGTGTGAATTGTCAGGAGAGGCTCTGTTAGAAATGAGGGTAAAATAATAAAGGAAAATAGGAAGAACTGAGGGTAGAATTGTAATCTTCCACTCTTTCTAGCAGTATAAAGTATCGCGTAGGCGACTAAGAGAGATCAGTCGGTAATTCTACGAGTCTCACTGGCGTTACTATGCGAGACATTCTAGGTACTAGTGTAGACAAGGAAGATTGTGTTGCTGAGAGGCTGCTCTGTGTTACATTGAGATAGGTAGTGACGCTGCTGGTTTGCATAATTTGGCGTTATCATATAATTGGATCCTGATTGTAAGCAGGGTTTGTTACTGAGTAGTGTTCCTTCATTTAAATAATTTTGAGAACAATTTTTAACATCAGAAGTGAATTAATTTCTTACAATATCTTATGTTTTAGAATACATGTTTATGTCCCATGATTCCATATATAAAACTATTCTTTGTTTTAAGTTAGTAATAAATAGTGTAGTTTGTGCTCTTAACAGTATTTGAAATTCAGGCAATGCATTCCGTTAAATCTTTGAACCATTTCACGACACCAATCAACACGACGGAGTTTTTGGGCCTCTGTCAAATTATGAGGTATCCACCGGGCAGAAAACATCCTGAGCGCTAAATTTTCATGCAGTATTTTGTGCACTTGACTCATACCGATGCCTAAGCTTGTCCAAATCTGATGATAAGTCTTTTGTCAGTGTCTATCATACGCCGCACAACACTGATGTTATCTTCAGTCGTCTCCGTAGAAGGTCGTCCCTCATGTAGATCATCGGTGAGATTAGTGCGACCACGTTTAACTCATTAAATCAGTTGTAAACAGTGGAACGAGATGGGGATTCATTGTGAAAGGCTAATCGAAGTCTATAATAACTTTCTTGTTGACTTAAATGATACCGAAAGTCATACAAAATCATTGTACGAAAGTTTTCTCGCGTTAAATTCATGCTGACGTAACACAAACAATTATCAATTAGTCGCCAAATCGTAAACAAATGACTAATTAATATATAATTCATTTTTTAAATTGGAACTTATTTTTTGTGTGTGGCCAGTTCTAAAAACTTTCAGTGTCGCGCTCGTACAAATGTCCTTATTTATGATTTCCCTCCACATTTTACGTGATAAATTGAAATATCATGTTTCATTGTAAAATGGATCTGCGTTGGAAATATTTTCGTTTGATGATTTTGTTGCGATTTCAATGTCCCCTAAAATCGCATTAATCTTTTGACAGATATCAAATGGCATTTATGAGTAAAGCTTTTCCAAACCGTATACCGCTGGTATAACAAATTTTAGTACATTCGCGTAACTTTGCATGAAGAAGGAAGGGGTCGCCTTTCAACGGTTGTTGTGGAAGGAAACTTATAAGCAGTGACAATACAATTATTAGGAATAGGCTAATTAGGTATGAAGAGATTCGGTACGCATTGCAGATTGGATCAGCTTTCCGATCCGATTGACGAGATTAAACGTGAACACCTCCGCGATACAAAACCTCAGCGATGCTCAAAAGCAGGCCTGTGTAGAGTAGTGCTGTGATAAGTTTCGCGATTACAACATTATTGAAGGTAGTATTGAATCTTGGATTTATCAATACCATTCAGAAACGAAGCGCAAGTAGACGGTTTGGCTGTTTCAAAATAAACCAACACTTACCAAAGTAAAACGATTAAGAAGCGCTCGGAAGGTTTGATCGCTAGTATTTTTTTACTTTGGTAAGCTGGTCAATCGCCTATGTGATGTTAATTCCCTTACGAAGTTGGAGTAGTATCAGTGCCAAATGATATATTACCAAATACCAGCAACGACCGGGGAAGGACCACGCTCTCATAGAATACCAGCGTAAAATAGCAGCTTAATGCTGCTGTGTTTCGTATGTTGAGTGTAGAGAACGGGAGACCCTTTTTATTGGAAAGAGGCATTTTATCTTAGTCCTCACGGCTGACAACGCATCTGCATTTTGATTCTTAATCAAGGATAAATGTAGCTGTCTATGGACCACAGCATCCACTTACCATCAGATGGACTCTGTGCTCGTTTGTCACCCTTATTCTTAAAAAAAAAACTGTGGACGGAGCTCTGCGGACTACTGCACTCAACGCTCTAAACGAGAGACTTCCTGGACACCACACCAGTTCAACTTTTGAGTCACCTTCCTTTCGGCCCTGATTTATTTTATTCCCTAATTATTAGTTTTATTCCTTAAAACAACAAGATTAGTTAAAATTTTGAGCAGCTTGTAGAAAATGTGTATAAAGCGGACTGATAAAAAGTGTTTTGAAAATTGGTTTAAACGCGTAAAACTTTGTAAAATTGCTGATTAAGAGTTCTTTAAAAATATTTACCAATAAAAACTTTAGCCTTTACTTTTGTATGTTGTGTGGTCACGTAGTTAAATATAAAATAGAATGCTGCGCCAATTAATGTTATAGTTTTACAATACACGTGAGACATCGACAAGGTGAACATTCGCTGGCATCGTACCGATACTTAAAAAGACGGCCTTAATCGAAACTGAAACATAATTAGAACAAACAAATAAAAACTTAAGATATAATACAGTTAATTCCTGTTTATTAATATTGAGCAAACAATGAATAACTTTCTTGCGCTTTTTTTGCAACCAGTACCTACATATTGTGTGGTTTTACATAAATTTTGAAATTAATTTATTCGTGCATAATTTTAACTCCACTATTTGTGTGATGTAAATATCGTAATATAATAAATACTTATGAATGTGTTCAATATAAATTGTATTACTTGTTAAGTTGATATAAAATTAAAAGGACTGACAATGAAAATAATTGCAAAGCGGGAACAAATTTTAAAGTTAAATAATTTCCAGGGACGTATATAAACAAAAGCCGCCGTTTGTTTTGGACTACTTCCGTTAATATTACTAAACCTATGATAATGATGAGGAATAGTACTGGTGTAAAACCAACCATACTTAAATTTTATAAACCGTTATTAAATATCCATAAAATAATTTAGTACCACGACTTTTTTCTTCTTCTTATTCATTTTAAAGTTGTTCTTATCATAATATTAAAATTAAAAACAATCAAACATTATTTAAGCTAATTAATGTTATTGTGCATAATCAAACAATAAGTACAAAAATCCTGAAAAAATAATAAAAACTTTAATTTAAATAATATATATTTCATGATAATATCAGCGTAACTAATTTCTTAGCTGACCTCAAAAAATTAGAAGGTTGATAATTCGATTGTATGTTCTTGTTTTTCTTTTTTGGATGTTTGTTACGTGATGTCTGCGTCAATTGCTAACCGATTTTGCAGCATTAAGCTGCTATTTATGCCGGGTTTCTGTGAGTGCATGGTCTAACCCCATGGCCACCCAATTACCCCGTGGCTCTACCACGTATGAAAAAGGTAGTTTTTAACTATAGAGACGACATTGAGATTGTGATATGCCCTAGTTTACTCAAAAGGGTAAAAAAATTACTTTCTAAAAAAGTAATAATAAATAGCCGACTTCAAAAAATGAAAATAATAAAATAATTTTACGTTCTGAAGTCCGAACTTAAAGTAAATTTTTAGATACTTGATGTCGGCTTTTACTATTTATTAAAATTTATTTTTTAGCTTCACATTACAACCAACATATTTGTATATTTAGAACTCAAAAGTACGATTTTTAGCCAAAAATATATATTAATTCTAGTTACCTCAAATAACCTACATAATATTTTTATTTTGTTTTAAGGACACAATACAATGTCTCTTCTGTGTGTCTGTCTGTTCTCTCTTGTGTGTGTGTCTGTTCTGTGTAATGTGTATTCTGTTAATTTAAAAACTGTGTTTTATTTAGACTATTCTTGCACCTTTCGCCAATAATCACCAGATATTATAGCGACACCAATTGTATGTCATACTACAGCAACATGCATTCAAAGATAATTCTTCAAAAATAGTCACTAATTAGTTCATCACGGCAATCAAAAATCCACTACTGAACTTTGGCCTCCCATAGATTGCCTTATAAGGCGGATATTAGCCACAGTTGGCACGCTGGACAGGCTGGTTGGCAACTTAGTTTGTCTCCTTAGCTTGGGAACAATAACTTTTATTTAATGTGTCATTTCGCACATTCATGGAAAGACCTGTAAAAAGCGCGAATCCGGCCTCACATGGAATACTGTTCTCATCTCTGGACCGGGGCACCCCAGTGCCAGCTCCTTCCACTTGACAGCATCCAGAGCAGAGCGGTTCAAATCGTCGACAACCGAGATCTTTCTGATCGGCTCGATACACTGGCACTGCGTAGAGATGTTGCGTCTCTTTGCGTATTTTATCGCATTTACCACGGGGAGTGCTCTGAGGAATTGTTCGGACTAATCCCAGCCGCACAATTTCACCATCGTACATCGCGACAAAACTTGCGTTACCATCCATACCACCTGGATGATTGGCGGTCCATCACTGTGCGATTTAGAAGATTTTTTTTATAGGAGAGGGGGCAAACGAGCATGCGGCTCACCTGATGGTAAGTGACTACCGCCGCCCATGAACAACTGCAACACCAGGGAGGGAATTGCAGATGCGTTGCCGACCTTTTAAAAAGGAGTACGCTCTTTTCTTGAAGGTCCCTAAGTCGTATCAGTCCGGAAAAATCGCTGATAGTAATTGATTCCACAAGGAAGTCGTGCGAGGAAGAAACTATCTGCTAAATCGCACAGTGGTGGACCGCCAATCATCCAAATGGTGTGGATGATATCGGGAGTTCTGCCGCGATGTGCGTTCGTGAAATTTGGCGGCTGGGATTAATCCGAACAATTCCTCAGAGCACTCCCCATGGTAGATGCTAAAGAAAATGCAAAGAGATGCAACATATCTTCGCAGCGCCAATGAGTCGAGCCGATCGGAAAGGACTCGGTCGTCGACGATTCGAGCCGCTCTGCGCTGGATGCGGTCAAGTGCAAGGAGCTGGCACTGGGGAGCCCCTGCCCAGAGATGGGAACAGTATTCCATGTGAGGCCGAACCTGCGCCTTGTTAAGTTGCAGGCGGTGTGCCGGCATGAAATACTGTCCCGCTCTGCTGAGCACGCCAAGCTTTTTAGAGGCCAATTTGGCCTTCTCTTCCAAGTGACCACGAAACTGCACGTCACTCGATATGTCGACGCCGAGGATTCCGATACTGGCTGAGGCAACCAGGGGAGTGCCTTGAAACTGAGGAGATACGACAAAGTGGTTCTTTTTAGCGGTAAACGCGCAAACTTGTGTCTTCTGAGGATTAAACTGGACTAGATTTAGTCGCCCCCAGTTCGAGACTTTGTCCAGCAAAGACTCCCGAGTTTTCCCGAGAAATATTAGCACGGCCGGTGTATAGAGCATCACCAGTGCTGTCATCCGCATAGCAATGAATGTTATCAGTTAGCAACATATCATTGATATTGTAACGACCCCCCCCCCCCCCTTTCTCATCTCTTCACTCTTTCTATATATATTTATACCTTTATTTCCTTAGAATCTATTTCTATAAGTTATACAAGTATATCTAACTTACGTGACCAGTATATTAATCATACATTGATCTTTCTAAAGGTTCAAATATAGGCCGTATAATAAATTTATGGCGTGATCGTCTTAGTTAGGACCCTTATTTACGTTGTGTTTGTATAGTAACTTAGTTCTTTTAGGTGTATCTTGGAAGAGTGAATATTTGCGAGAGCAATCGAAAGCTGTTGGTAGTGTCTTATAAGCTAAAGAACCCCGTTCACGAAGACAGAGCTCAAATAAAAGTTAAGAACAATAAATTGTCCTTATTCCACTTGTATCAGGTTCACAACAGTCAATTCCTTATTAATTAATCCCTTCCCGCTTGGAAAAGGCTCACAATATTTATATCAAATACCAGATACAAGGGCTTCGCTCTTCCACATTTAAAAAAAATGTGGAGGAGGTACACGGCTCCGCACACGCCGCGCACGGTGAGCGCCAACCATTTTAATGCGCTCCCCCCGTAGGGTACGCAAATTTGGGAACTGGACCGTAGTCCACAGCAAAATAACTAGCGAACCAGTAAAAGAGGACTTGGCCCCTTGATAGTGCGTAAGCACAAACATCGACCGAAGTCGCGCATGTCAGTGCGTGTAAACGCCATACAGGATACGATCAAATCCAGCCACAGTGAATGTACGTCACACGGGTTAGGCAACAATAGGCACACTGGCCATAAAAAGCCGTCCGTGAGCGCCACCACCTGCCAGACCGCCGTTCCTGCAGACGTGATGTAAGTGTAAGGCATCACCACCAATTGCATGGTCAGCACGGCCAATTGACCGCAGAGCGTGTCATGAGTCTACCGCTCACCTCAAGGGAATGGGGTCCCACGTTGCGCGGCTTTCGGCCGCAGCCTTGAGAGCCTCCTCAGATTCTCCCTCCAGCTACCACCCGCATGAGGTCGACACATATGCTCCACCAACCAATACAATGGCAGATATAGCCAATAGGCAGTTATAAGATATTAGTAATAATTCGCCATCAGAAAGGGTTTGTGTCACTGACGTTGAGTATATGCATTTTTCGATCATGTTTGTCTCACCCACCAACAAGTTGCCTTCAATCTTTCAAAGGTGGGAACTTTATAGAGATATATTAATATGTTGTTATATAAAACATCATGGAGGGCAGACAGTCTGCAGCCCCGCTATGAAGGGACCCGACTTGGGCAAAGCTACTTGGGTTGTGAATCAAACCAAGATGCAGAGAGCGCCATTGAGAAGAGCGACCCGCCAAACAACCATCGCAGAGACGCAATGCTGCAGAATGCAACAAGCATCAATACGACTATCGTCGGGCTTACACCATCCCAAGGTCCCCCATACAGTCCCAGTAGACATCACCACCCGCATACCTCCATCGACCAGAACCACAAGATGCGTCGAATCAGGTGCAGCACACCCGCAGATCCATCACAAGATGCAATACTGCAAGTAGCAATAAGCATCAATGCAACTATCATACGGATGGCGCCCCCTCACAACACACCCACATGATCCCTATCGACTTTGGTAACAAAATTGATAATGTTGTTAACTAAAAATACCACCAACGTATCATAGTAGCACGGTACTAAGACGTCAGTAGCCAAAACTCCACGTATCATAGCGCTATTGCACTAAGACATGAAGTTGAGTATGCTTGCTGCACTTAAAAGTACTACCAAACACACTCACCCTAATCCGAAAGATAGCCGACGTATCATAACGCTATGCGTTAAGACGCCGCCCACAAACGGTAGGGTTGTGCGATGTCCACGGGCAAGTCGTATTGCTACAACAAACCCGCTTACCACCGGCACTAAGATGATATGTCAAGGACACATCGGTTAGCGAGTCCAAGTTTACCTCGGTCTCGGATGCTGTGAAACAATCTACACGCCACTATAATAATCCTTTTCAAGTCCCAATTCTTTCAATATAATGCTTTTACATATTTGAGACCTTCAACATATTTGCTTTATTTCATAGACCATACTATTGTATGTCTTATTCATATGGGACTTCAAGTCATAACTCTGCTATCATAATGCTTATGCATCATAAAGACCTTCTATATTAATGCTTTGGTTCGTTAGACCTTACTATCATAAGTCCCTAATATAGGACTAGTCATTGTGCAACATTAGTACTAGCAGTCGGTCAGCCGACCACCCCATATATATGTATAACCTTGGGTATGTGTCTCCGCCCCTTATTATGGAGACCATTACAAGAACACTTTCATCAACTTAGAAATTTTCCGATTAATACAAGAACACCTTCTTCAACTTTTTTTTTCCAAAAATTTTTATCCATTTTGTCTATTATATTACAAATGTTATTTATCTTTATTATTGTAATATAATCGACTTGTATTTATATAATTTAATATATTTTGAATATCTTAAACAAGATTTTAATAAATTTAGAGATTTTTTAGAGACAATTTATGCGTTAACTATACTATAATATTCAATATTCCCAATGAACATATTTGAACTTTATACTTAATTTTAAACATTTTAATTATTTAAAATATAATTTCTAAGACATTTTTAAATGCCTTTACATTGAATTTAATTATTATTTATTAATAATAATTATGAGGCGTCACAATCCACCCCCAAATTTTATGTTAATGACCCACATAGTGGAGTTGTTAATATAAAATTTAAATATTTTGAGAGCATATACTCTACACTCAAATAATTGTTATATATCTGTTCTTTCCTCTTTTAATCTGTTACAATACAGTATATGTTATCAATTTCCCCTTCCCCAGGGAATGGCCGCCACCAACACCCCTTCAACCACATACATCACAATGTGATAACATCTTAATTCAAGTTATTGTATATCGTGTTGTTAATAAAGTTTCCAGTCAATTGTCGATTTCTCATTTTATTAATTTATCTTTAAATCTTTGAAACATTATTTCAATAGTGTCACACTTTATGTGCATACAATTCAGTTGGATATTTGTTGAGATCAGTTGAGTACCACACAGGATAAATGTGATTGAGCCATTCACCCTGACCCAGCTCCCATATTTATTTAATAAAAATGATTACAAAATTATCTTACGTTCTATATTTACAATTCTTCATTAATTATTAATTACGTTCTTCTATCATATAGCAAATATCTTGCTCATAACTTTAATAATTTTAGTCTATTAATTTAACAATAATTTCATGGGCCACCCACAAGACCCTTTCATGCTACAATATTTATTTAACTATACTAATAATTTATATAAAATAAAATTATTATTTAAAATATTTTAATAAGTGAATAGCATTGAAAATTCCTCTAATTTCATTTGTCTCTGGATTTGCTAAGTTATATACATTGTCAAATGGTACGGCTGCTATTACATAAGGCCCTTCATATGCCAAATTGAACTTACTCATAACTTTATTATCGGCATCTGATCTACTAGATCTTGAAATTTTTACTAAGTCGCCAATGTTATATTTTATTAATCTATTTCGCCTATCAAATTTTGTGTTTCTTATTCGACTTGCTTCTTTTAAATTTTTACGCACTTGTTGTCTAATTTGCTCGACATTATGTTTGTCTTTACTTTTAGAAATTATTTTGTCAAAAGACATATCATTAGACTCACCATAAAGTATCTCACAAGGCGTAAAGCCTGTACTATTGTGATAAGAATTATTATACAATTCTTCTAATTTCGGCAATATTAACGCCCAATCTTTGTGGTTAGTATGACAAAGCATCCTAAATAATCTGCTCAACTCTTTATTTACTCGCTCTGTTGTATTTGGTCTAGGATTTCTAACTGTAGTATATATTGGCTTTATATTTAAATCTCTCATTGATTGTTTCCAGTGATTACTTATAAACTGTTTTCCATTATCTGTCATTATTGCCTTGGGCTTTATAATCTCAACAAAATGCTTTACTTTTGTTACAACAGACTTTGCTGTTGACTGTTTTAAAGGATATAATTTGATAAATTTACTGAATGAATCTTGTATGACAAATATGAAAGTGTACCCAAAGGTATCTGATGCAAGTGGTCCATATAAGTCTGCCATGACTATATCGCCAATGTTTTCTGTTATTATAGATTTGCATGGACCCACATATGTTATATTGCTTTTCTTAGATAACTGACATACATGACAAACCCTTAATTGATTTTTAATATCTTTTGTTAAGCCTTTCCAAAATAATCTGTCTCTCACATACTTAATTACCTTATAGGGTCCTTGATGACCCATTTCGACATGTACTTGATTTATAATATCTTGTCTCAATGCTTTAGGTAAATATATTACTTCTTTTAAATTCGTTTTTTAATATAATACATCATTTTTTAAACTATACCGTTTCAATTTATTATTTTGTTGTATTGTGGAAGTATTTAATGTCTTTAACTTTTCAATAATAACCAACGACTGCGAATCTTGTAATTGATATACTGATAAGAATTTTAATTTTTCTATCAGCTCAATATTCGGTTCGCTTTCTGTGTAAGCAATTTCTAAGCTATTATTTTTATCCTCTTGTATTAAATCTCCATCAGGAGGATAACGTGATAGCACATCTGCAACAATATTACATCTACCCGATATATGCTGTACTTCATAATTAAATTGTTCTATATACAAAATCCATCGGGTTACTCTACCATTGAATAACTTCATATTATTAATAAACAATAATGCTTTATGATCAGTTAACATTATTACTTTACTGCCTCTCAAATATGTCTCAAATTTCTTTAGGCAGCTTATTACAGCATAAAACTCTTGTTCAGTAACAGACCAATTTAATTCGGGGCCTTTTAAGGCTTTACTATGATAGCCTAAAATTCTCATTTCATTATTATCATCTATCTGATATAGTACTCCGGCCATACCCACACCGGAACAATCTGTTTGTAAATAATACGGCTTATTAAAGTCAGGATGATGCAATTGTATTGTATTAATAAATTGTTGTTTTATAAAATCAAATGCCTTCTGTTCTTTACCGCTCCATTGGAACTTACGTCCCTTTTTAAGTAATTCACAGAGCGTTATTATGTTCTCGCTATAATTTGGTATAAACCTTCTATAAAAATTGCATAGACTTAAAAAGGCCCTCAATTGTTTAATCTTTTTAGGTGCTGGGAACTCTTGAATCGCCCGAATCTTATCGGGATCTGTCTTTATGCCTTCTGTTGAAATTATAAAACCCAGCATTTTAATTTCTTTACAAATAAATTCACATTTCTGCAAGTTGCACGTTAAGCCAGCTTTGTTCAATTTGCTTAAAACAATATCAATGTGCTCCAAATGTTTATCTAACGTTCCTGTTGTAATAATAGCTAGATCATCTAAATAATTCACACAAAATTCTTGGACTTCTGGTCCTAATATTAAATTCATGGCTCTGCTAAAGCTTCCTACTGATGTTTTTAATCCTTGCGGCAGAACATTATATACATATGACTTTCCATTGAATGTGAATCCAGTATATTTTCTACCATCTTTATTTATCGGAATTTGAAAATATGCATTATTTAAGTCAATGGTAGTAATATAATTCGCTCCGTGGAATGAATTCAAAACATCTAATTTTATAGGTGGTTTCTTTGTTTCTGCAACCATTTTCTTATTTATGCTTCTGGCATCTAGTAGAACTCTAACTGAGCCATTTTTTTTAAGAGTGAATGTCAATGGACTACTGTAAGGCGTTGATGTCCTTGTGATGATACCAGCTTGTTTCATTTCATTTAACTTTTCTTCCATTTTCGCTCTATATGCATATGGAATAGGATAGGACCTAGTAACTATAGGTTCATCATCGATCATTTCAATTTTATGCTCATAGCAATTGGCTCTTCCCAATTTGCTCGAAAACATATTCTTATGCTTTTCCAAAACCTTACTAAGTTTTGCCTTTTCAGAGACCTCCAATGTAGATCCTATTTTTATATTTGTTAACGGATCATCGGTACATTGTTCGATGCAGTTATTATGTAATACCGATTTATTATTATATTTGAAGAGTATGAAGTAGTCTTTGGTTTTCACTTTAAATTCTATTCCAACAGTAGCATTTCTCAAATCAATCAATATTTTATTTCTCTTGAGCCAGTCAAAGCCTAATATTAAAGGTCTTATTAAATTACCTACAATTAAAGTTTGTGTTTCAAAGACTACCTCATCTATCTTTATAGGCAATATGATCATCTGTTGTATTTTTGTGCTGCGCTGCCC
Source organism: Parnassius glacialis (assembly GCA_033319125.1). Classification (NCBI taxonomy): domain Eukaryota; kingdom Metazoa; phylum Arthropoda; class Insecta; order Lepidoptera; family Papilionidae; genus Parnassius; species Parnassius glacialis. The sequence goes on along the minus strand of JAVANC010000018.1, from coordinate 15,918,343 downwards.
AACAACACCTTTTATTTGCATTGCTTTAACTGGCATTATTGATATTTTACGATTATTATCTTTCATTTGTTAATATAAACTTTCTGAAATGCATGTAACATCACTCCCAGTGTCGAGTAACGCGTCTATTTCTTTGTCAAATATTGAAACTTTAATTTCAGATCTCATATTCCCTATTTATTCCCTTTGGTATTTATCTTCGTCTTCCTCGAAGACGGTTTGCACGAATAACTCCATTAAGAGCAAGTCCGACCTGGCTTTTAAAGTGTTTAATATACTATTTACATTGTCATTATAACCAAGGCCTTCTCTGTTAAAATTTGCTTTTAAAGCGATAGGTTTTCGCAACCCTCTATTATTTTTACCCAGTGTTTGACCAGGTCGCCAACCCAGCTTTAATAACATATTTAATGCTTTGTTCCCTTTTACATTGTAAAGGATCGAATCGGGAACTAGTTCGACCTCTACGACTCTAAATTTGGCTCAGGGGCCGTAACATCAGATTGGTCATTGGTGAACTGTATTTCATGTACTTCATTAACCTTCTTTTTTCCCTCTTCGGGTTAACGCCATGTTTTGTATGATTTTTGTATTTCTTTATATTTTTGCTCCGTATTATTATTAAATTTTCTCTTTTTCTCATTATAGTAAGTTTCACGACCTTCATCTTGTTTATCGATGTCATCCAAGTTTCTTAAGAAATCTGTCGTGTCTATTATTGTCTCAATTTTAGCTATTCTCCATAATTGCTGCACAGTTTTAGGATAATGTCTGATGACATCAGTTACTAATTGTTTTTCAGGTATCGGATATGATAATGTTTGTGCCTTTTCAATAAAATAAAGAAAATAACTAACCATGGTGGGGTGTGTACTTCTATTCCATTTATTTTGCACAAGGAATCTCTTCACTTTATTTTGTTCTTCTTCACCCCAAAATACTCTTAGAAAGTCAGCTTTAAAATCATCAAAAGTTGTCCAACGCACATTATTAATGCGAGCCCAATACTTGGCTTCACCTACTAAGCACTCTTGTACTATTGATATTTCGAGACCATTAGATGGAACTTTCTTTAAATAATTGGTGAGATCTTCCAAAAATGTTACTGGATGAGTATTTCCATTTCCAAATTTCGGCTTTTCTATTGTGACATTATGTACATTATATACAATATTTTGTCTAGGATCATTTACATAAGAGGTGCTCGCCCCGGACACCTCTCCTTGATTTATTTTAAATTGGTGATCTTTTGTTTGGTTAATAAATTTTTCCTCTAGATCCCTTATTTTAACCTCAAAGATTTTCACTGCATTCTTAATCAATTTCTGAAGCATTTTCATTTCATTTTTAGGCTTAGCCTTAATTGAGTTTGAATTTTTCTTGTTTTTAGCCATTTTTTTATATTTTTTTTTTACACTTCTTGTGTCCTTCACTTAGTTTAATTGAGTCTTTCCACTTATCTCACTTTAAAATATTATCTTGCTCAACTATGCATACACCTTCTATATTAATACTCAATTTTAATATTTAAACCCCACCCCCAGACTCTCAACCACCCCCAGCAAACAACACTCTCCAAGACACCTCTCCATTTCACGGACAACAAATTGTAGGCATATAGCCTACCTCATAATTTTATATTATCGGCCCCCTATTTAAAATTTAACCTCTATCCTGGTCACGGCACCAAATTGTAACGACCCCCCCCCCCCTTTCTCATCTCTTCACTCTTTCTATATATATTTATACCTTTATTTCCTTAGAATCTATTTCTATAAGTTATACAAGTATATCTAACTTACGTGACCAGTATATTAATCATACATTGATCTTTCTAAAGGTTCAAATATAGGCCGTATAATAAATTTATGGCGTGATCGTCTTAGTTAGGACCCTTATTTACGTTGTGTTTGTATAGTAACTTAGTTCTTTTAGGTGTATCTTGGAAGAGTGAATATTTGCGAGAGCAATCGAAAGCTGTTGGTAGTGTCTTATAAGCTAAAGAACCCCGTTCACGAAGACAGAGCTCAAATAAAAGTTAAGAACAATAAATTGTCCTTATTCCACTTGTATCAGGTTCACAACAGTCAATTCCTTATTAATTAATCCCTTCCCGCTTGGAAAAGGCTCACAATATTTATATCAAATACCAGATACAAGGGCTTCGCTCTTCCACATTTAAAAAAAATGTGGAGGAGGTACACGGCTCCGCACACGCCGCGCACGGTGAGCGCCAACCATTTTAATGCGCTCCCCCCGTAGGGTACGCAAATTTGGGAACTGGACCGTAGTCCACAGCAAAATAACTAGCGAACCAGTAAAAGAGGACTTGGCCCCTTGATAGTGCGTAAGCACAAACATCGACCGAAGTCGCGCATGTTAGTGCGTGTAAACGCCATACAGGATACGATCAAATCCAGCCACAGTGAATGTACGTCACACGGGTTAGGCAACAATAGGCACACTGGCCATAAAAAGCCGTCCGTGAGCGCCACCACCTGCCAGACCGCCGTTCCTGCAGACGTGATGTAAGTGTAAGGCATCACCACCAATTGCATGGTCAGCACGGCCAATTGACCGCAGAGCGTGTCATGAGTCTACCGCTCACCTCAAGGGAATGGGGTCCCACGTTGCGCGGCTTTCGGCCGCAGCCTTGAGAGCCTCCTCAGATTCTCCCTCCAGCTACCACCCGCATGAGGTCGACACATATGCTCCACCAACCAATACAATGGCAGATATAGCCAATAGGCAGTTATAAGATATTAGTAATAATTCGCCATCAGAAAGGGTTTGTGTCACTGACGTTGAGTATATGCATTTTTCGATCATGTTTGTCTCACCCACCAACAAGTTGCCTTCAATCTTTCAAAGGTGGGAACTTTATAGAGATACGAGGGTGGATTGAAAAGTACTCGGCCTAACCAAGAAAATAAACACATACTAAATCAGTTATATTTTTATTTTTCTACATAATCACCATCAAGTTCAATACACTTTTGCCACCTCCCCTTCCAAGCATTTAGACCGTTGAAAAAAAATGATTCATCCTTAGAGTCAAAATATGCGTCTACAGCTGCTTTGACCTCGTCGTTTGTCGAAAATCTTTGACCTCCCAAGTGCTTTTTTAGGTTAGGGAACAGAAAGAAGTCTGATGGTGCCAGATCAGGTGAATACGGCGGATGCGGTAACAGTTCAAAGCCACAGTTGTGAATTTCAGCCATTGACTGTACTGACGTGTGAACACGGGCGTTATCTTGATGAAACTGGACTTTTCTTCTGAGCATTCCTCGACGTTTTTCTTTTATTTCCTCTCGTAAATGACGTAGTAAGGTGCAGTAGTAATCAGAGTTTATAGTCTGACCCCTTTCAAGATAATCAATCATAATCACACCTTTCGAGTCCCAGAATACTGAAACCATCACCTTATTTGCCGACAAAATCGACTTAGCCTTTTTAGGGGGTGGTGAACCAGGTCTTCTCCACTGTTTTGATTGTTGTTTTGTTTCCGGTGTACAGTAATGAACCCATGTTTCGTCTATAGTAACAAAACGATTCAAAAAATCATCTGCATCGGCTTCAAATAACTCCAAACAGTCGCGTGAAATAGTCAATCGCGTCCTTTTTTGTTCAACTGTAAGCAGTCGCGGAACCCACCTCGCAGACACCTTGTGGAAACCCAACTCGTTGACAATGATGTTTTGAGTTCGTTCATAAGAGATGCCTATAATCTCGGCTATCTCTCTAATTTTTAATCTGTGGTCTCCCATTATTAAATCAAGTACTTTTTTATTATTTTCGTCAGTAGTTGACGTCGAAGGCCTTCCAGAGCGGGGTTCATCTTTCACACTCTCTCTACCACGCTTAAATTCTGCTATCCATTTTTTGACGGATGAATATGACAGAGCACAATCGCCTAATGTACTGACCATGTCATCATGGATGGCTTTTGATGATAGCCCCTTCTTATGGAGGTACTTAATGACGGCACGCTGCTCGATTTACTCCATTCGCGGAAATTATGTCCGATTACTTTGTTAATAAATTTATAAAATCACAACTAATTATCGCACACATTTCGAACTTCACACAATGAACTAGTCTGAACTGAACTAAATAATGTGGGTAGATTTGATTTTTAGAATTGAATGGATCTGTGTTAGGCCGAGTACTTTTCAATCCACCCTCGTATATTAATATGTTGTTATATAAAACATCATGGAGGGCAGACAGTCTGCAGCCCCGCTATGAAGGGACCCGACTTGGGCAAAGCTACTTGGGTTGTGAATCAAACCAAGATGCAGAGAGCGCCATTGAGAAGAGCGACCCGCCAAACAACCATCGCAGAGACGCAATGCTGCAGAATGCAACAAGCATCAATACGACTATCGTCGGGCTTACACCATCCCAAGGTCCCCCATACAGTCCCAGTAGACATCACCACCCGCATACCTCCATCGACCAGAACCACAAGATGCGTCGAATCAGGTGCAGCACACCCGCAGATCCATCACAAGATGCAATACTGCAAGTAGCAATAAGCATCAATGCAACTATCATACGGATGGCGCCCCCTCACAACACACCCACATGATCCCTATCGACTTTGGTAACAAAATTGATAATGTTGTTAACTAAAAATACCACCAACGTATCATAGTAGCACGGTACTAAGACGTCAGTAGCCAAAACTCCACGTATCATAGCGCTATTGCACTAAGACATGAAGTTGAGTATGCTTGCTGCACTTAAAAGTACTACCAAACACACTCACCCTAATCCGAAAGATAGCCGACGTATCATAACGCTATGCGTTAAGACGCCGCCCACAAACGGTAGGGTTGTGCGATGTCCACGGGCAAGTCGTATTGCTACAACAAACCCGCTTACCACCGGCACTAAGATGATATGTCAAGGACACATCGGTTAGCGAGTCCAAGTTTACCTCGGTCTCGGATGCTGTGAAACAATCTACACGCCACTATAATAATCATTTTCAAGTCCCAATTCTTTCAATATAATGCTTTTACATATTTGAGACCTTCAACATATTTGCTTTATTTCATAGACCATACTATTGTATGTCTTATTCATATGGGACTTCAAGTCATAACTCTGCTATCATAATGCTTATGCATCATAAAGACCTTCTATATTAATGCTTTGGTTCGTTAGACCTTACTATCATAAGTCCCTAATATAGGACTAGTCATTGTGCAACATTAGTACTAGCAGTCGGTCAGCCGACCACCCCATATATATGTATAACCTTGGGTATGTGTCTCCGCCCCTTATTATGGAGACCATTACAAGAACACTTTCATCAACTTAGAAATTTTCCGACTAATACAAGAACACCTTCTTCAACTTTTTTTTTCCAAAAATTTTTATCCATTTTGTCTATTATATTACAAATGTTATTTATCTTTATTATTGTAATATAATCGACTTGTATTTATATAATTTAATATATTTTGAATATTTTAAACAAGATTTTAATAAATTTAGAGATTTTTTAGAGACAATTTATGCGTTAACTATACTATAATATTCAATATTCCCAATGAACATATTTGAACTTTATACTTAATTTTAAACATTTTAATTATTTAAAATATAATTTCTAAGACATTTTTAAATGCCTTTACATTGAATTTAATTATTATTTATTAATAATAATTATGAGGCGTCACAATCCACCCCCAAATTTTATGTTAATGACCCACATAGTGGAGTTGTTAATATAAAATTTAAATATTTTGAGAGCATATACTCTACACTCAAATAATTGTTATATATCTGTTCTTTCCTCTTTTAATCTGTTACAATACAGTATATGTTATCAATTTCCCCTTCCCCAGGGAATGGCCGCCACCAACACCCCTTCAACCACATACATCACAATGTGATAACATCTTAATTCAAGTTATTGTATATCGTGTTGTTAATAAAGTTTCCAGTCAATTGTCGATTTCTCATTTTATTAATTTATCTTTAAATCTTTGAAACATTATTTCAATAGTGTCACACTTTATGTGCATACAATTCAGTTGGATATTTGTTGAGATCAGTTGAGTACCACACAGGATAAATGTGATTGAGCCATTCACCCTGACCCAGCTCCCATATTTATTTAATAAAAATGATTACAAAATTATCTTACGTTCTATATTTACAATTCTTCATTAATTATTAATTACGTTCTTCTATCATATAGCAAATATCTTGCTCATAACTTTAATAATTTTAGTCTATTAATTTAACAATAATTTCATGGGCCACCCACAAGACCCTTTCATGCTACAATATTTATTTAACTATACTAATAATTTATATAAAATAAAATTATTATTTAAAATATTTTAATAAGTGAATAGCATTGAAAATTCCTCTAATTTCATTTGTCTCTGGATTTGCTAAGTTATATACATTGTCAAATGGTACGGCTGCTATTACATAAGGCCCTTCATATGCCAAATTGAACTTACTCATAACTTTATTATCGGCATCTGATCTACTAGATCTTGAAATTTTTACTAAGTCGCCAATGTTATATTTTATTAATCTATTTCGCCTATCAAATTTTGTGTTTCTTATTCGACTTGCTTCTTTTAAATTTTTACGCACTTGTTGTCTAATTTGCTCGACATTATGTTTGTCTTTACTTTTAGAAATTATTTTGTCAAAAGACATCTCATTAGACTCACCATAAAGTATCTCACAAGGCGTAAAGCCTGTACTATTGTGATAAGAATTATTATACAATTCTTCTAATTTCGGCAATATTAACGCCCAATCTTTGTGGTTAGTATGACAAAGCATCCTAAATAATCTGCTCAACTCTTTATTTACTCGCTCTGTTGTATTTGGTCTAGGATTTCTAACTGTAGTATATATTGGCTTTATATTTAAATCTCTCATTGATTGTTTCCAGTGATTACTTATAAACTGTTTTCCATTATCTGTCATTATTGCCTTGGGCTTTATAATCTCAACAAAATGCTTTACTTTTGTTACAACAGACTTTGCTGTTGACTGTTTTAAAGGATATAATTTGATAAATTTACTGAATGAATCTTGTATGACAAATATGAAAGTGTACCCAAAGGTATCTGATGCAAGTGGTCCATATAAGTCTGCCATGACTATATCGCCAATGTTTTCTGTTATTATAGATTTGCATGGACCCACATATGTTATATTGCTTTTCTTAGATAACTGACATACATGACAAACCCTTAATTGATTTTCAATATCTTTTGTTAAGCCTTTCCAAAATAATCTGTCTCTCACATACTTAATTACCTTATAGGGTCCTTGATGACCCATTTCGACATGTACTTGATTTATAATATCTTGTCTCAATGCTTTAGGTAAATATATTACTTCTTTTAAATTCGTTTTTTAATATAATACATCATTTTTTAAACTATACCGTTTCAATTTATTATTTTGTTGTATTGTGGAAGTATTTAATGTCTTTAACTTTTCAATAATAACCAACGACTCCGAATCTTGTAATTGATATACTGATAAGAATTTTAATTTTTCTATCAGCTCAATATTCGGTTCGCTTTCTGTGTAAGCAATTTCTAAGCTATTATTTTTATCCTCTTGTATTAAATCTCCATCAGGAGGATAACGTGATAGCACATCTGCAACAATATTACATCTACCCGATATATGCTGTACTTCATAATTAAATTGTTCTATATACAAAATCCATCGGGTTACTCTACCATTGAATAACTTCATATTATTAATAAACAATAATGCTTTATGATCAGTTAACATTATTACTTTACTGCCTCTCAAATATGTCTCAAATTTCTTTAGGCAGCTTATTACAGCATAAAACTCTTGTTCAGTAACAGACCAATTTAATTCGGGGCCTTTTAAGGCTGTACTATGATAGCCTAAAATTCTCATTTCATTATTATCATCTATCTGATATAGTACTCCGGCCATACCCACACCGGAACAATCTGTTTGTAAATAATACGGCTTATTAAAGTCAGGATGATGCAATTGTATTGTATTAATAAATTGTTGTTTTATAAAATCAAATGCCTTCTGTTCTTTACCGCTCCATTGGAACTTACGTCCCTTTTTAAGTAATTCACAGAGCGTTATTATGTTCTCGCTATAATTTGGTATAAACCTTCTATAAAAATTGCATAGACTTAAAAAGGCCCTCAATTGTTTAATCTTTTTAGGTGCTGGGAACTCTTGAATCGCCCGAATCTTATCGGGATCTGTCTTTATGCCTTCTGTTGAAATTATAAAACCCAGCATTTTAATTTCTTTACAAATAAATTCACATTTCTGCAAGTTGCACGTTAAGCCAGCTTTGTTCAATTTGCTTAAAACAATATCAATGTGCTCCAAATGTTTATCTAACGTTCCTGTTGTAATAATAGCTAGATCATCTAAATAATTCACACAAAATTCTTGGACTTCTGGTCCTAATATTAAATTCATGGCTCTGCTAAAGCTTCCTACTGATGTTTTTAATCCTTGCGGCAGAACATTATATACATATGACTTTCCATTGAATGTGAATCCAGTATATTTTCTACCATCTTTATTTATCGGAATTTGAAAATATGCATTATTTAAGTCAATGGTAGTAATATAATTCGCTCCGTGGAATGAATTCAAAACATCTAATTTTATAGGTGGTTTCTTTGTTTCTGCAACCATTTTCTTATTTATGCTTCTGGCATCTAGTAGAACTCTAATTGAGCCATTTTTTTTAAGAGTGAATGTCAATGGACTACTGTAAGGCGTTGATGTCCTTGTGATGATACCAGCTTGTTTCATTTCATTTAACTTTTCTTCCATTTTCGCTCTATATGCATATGGAATAGGATAGGACCTAGTAACTATAGGTTCATCATCGATCATTTCAATTTTATGCTCATAGCAATTGGCTCTTCCCAATTTGCTCGAAAACATATTCTTATGCTTTTCCAAAACCTTACTAAGTTTTGCCTTTTCAGAGACCTCCAATGTAGATCCTATTTTTATATTTGTTAACGGATCATCGGTACATTGTTCGATGCAGTTATTATGTAATACCGATTTATTATTATATTTGAAGAGTATGAAGTAGTCTTTGGTTTTCACTTTAAATTCTATTCCAACAGTAGCATTTCTCAAATCAATCAATATTTTATTTCTCTTGAGCCAGTCAAAGCCTAATATTAAAGGTCTTATTAAATTACCTACAATTAAAGTTTGTGTTTCAAAGACTACCTCATCTATCTTTATAGGCAATATGATCATCTGTTGTATTTTTGTGCTGCGCTGCCCAACAACACCTTTTATTTGCATTGCTTTAACTGGCATTATTGATATTTTACGATTATTATCTTTCATTTGTTAATATAAACTTTCTGAAATGCATGTAACATCACTCCCAGTGTCGAGTAACGCGTCTATTTCTTTGTCAAATATTGAAACTTTAATTTCAGATCTCATATTCCCTATTTATTCCCTTTGGTATTTATCTTCGTCTTCCTCGAAGACGGTTTGCACGAATAACTCCATTAAGAGCAAGTCCGACCTGGCTTTTAAAGTGTTTAATATACTATTTACATTGTCATTATAACCAAGGCCTTCTCTGTTAAAATTTGCTTTTAAAGCGATAGGTTTTCGCAACCCTCTATTATTTTTACCCAGTGTTTGACCAGGTCGCCAACCCAGCTTTAATAACATATTTAATGCTTTGTTCCCTTTTACATTGTAAAGGATCGAATCGGGAACTAGTTCGACCTCTACGACTCTAAATTTGGCTCAGGGGCCGTAACATCAGATTGGTCATTGGTGAACTGTATTTCATGTACTTCATTAACCTTCTTTTTTCCCTCTTCGGGTTAACGCCATGTTTTGTATGATTTTTGTATTTCTTTATATTTTTGCTCCGTATTATTATTAAATTTTCTCTTTTTCTCATTATAGTAAGTTTCACGACCTTCATCTTGTTTATCGATGTCATCCAAGTTTCTTAAGAAATCTGTCGTGTCTATTATTGTCTCAATTTTAGCTATTCTCCATAATTGCTGCACAGTTTTAGGATAATGTCTGATGACATCAGTTACTAATTGTTTTTCAGGTATCGGATATGATAATGTTTGTGCCTTTTCAATAAAATAAAGAAAATAACTAACCATGGTGGGGTGTGTACTTCTATTCCATTTATTTTGCACAAGGAATCTCTTCACTTTATTTTGTTCTTCTTCACCCCAAAATACTCTTAGAAAGTCAGCTTTAAAATCATCAAAAGTTGTCCAACGCACATTATTAATGCGAGCCCAATACTTGGCTTCACCTACTAAGCACTCTTGTACTATTGATATTTCGAGACCATTAGATGGAACTTTCTTTAAATAATTGGTGAGATCTTCCAAAAATGTTACTGGATGAGTATTTCCATTTCCAAATTTCGGCTTTTCTATTGTGACATTATGTACATTATATACAATATTTTGTCTAGGATCATTTACATAAGAGGTGCTCGCCCCGGACACCTCTCCTTGATTTATTTTAAATTGGTGATCTTTTGTTTGGTTAATAAATTTTTCCTCTAGATCCCTTATTTTAACCTCAAAGATTTTCACTGCATTCTTAATCAATTTCTGAAGCATTTTCATTTCATTTTTAGGCTTAGCCTTAATTGAGTTTGAATTTTTCTTGTTTTTAGCCATTTTTTTATATTTTTTTTTTACACTTCTAGTGTCCTTCACTTAGTTTAATTGAGTCTTTCCACTTATCTCACTTTAAAATATTATCTTGCTCAACTATGCATACACCTTCTATATTAATACTCAATTTTAATATTTAAACCCCACCCCCAGACTCTCAACCACCCCCAGCAAACAACACTCTCCAAGACACCTCTCCATTTCACGGACAACAAATTGTAGGCATATAGCCTACCTCATAATTTTATATTATCGGCCCCCTATTTAAAATTTAACCTCTATCCTGGTCACGGCACCAAATTGTAACGACCCCCCCCCCCCTTTCTCATCTCTTCACTCTTTCTATATATATTTATACCTTTATTTCCTTAGAATCTATTTCTATAAGTTATACAAGTATATCTAACTTACGTGACCAGTATATTAATCATACATTGATCTTTCTAAAGGTTCAAATATAGGCCGTATAATAAATTTATGGCGTGATCGTCTTAGTTAGGACCCTTATTTACGTTGTGTTTGTATAGTAACTTAGTTCTTTTAGGTGTATCTTGGAAGAGTGAATATTTGCGAGAGCAATCGAAAGCTGTTGGTAGTGTCTTATAAGCTAAAGAACCCCGTTCACGAAGACAGAGCTCAAATAAAAGTTAAGAACAATAAATTGTCCTTATTCCACTTGTATCAGGTTCACAACAGTCAATTCCTTATTAATTAATCCCTTCCCGCTTGGAAAAGGCTCACAATATTTATATCAAATACCAGATACAAGGGCTTCGCTCTTCCACATTTAAAAAAAATGTGGAGGAGGTACACGGCTCCGCACACGCCGCGCACGGTGAGCGCCAACCATTTTAATGCGCTCCCCCCGTAGGGTACGCAAATTTGGGAACTGGACCGTAGTCCACAGCAAAATAACTAGCGAACCAGTAAAAGAGGACTTGGCCCCTTGATAGTGCGTAAGCACAAACATCGACCGAAGTCGCGCATGTTAGTGCGTGTAAACGCCATACAGGATACGATCAAATCCAGCCACAGTGAATGTACGTCACACGGGTTAGGCAACAATAGGCACACTGGCCATAAAAAGCCGTCCGTGAGCGCCACCACCTGCCAGACCGCCGTTCCTGCAGACGTGATGTAAGTGTAAGGCATCACCACCAATTGCATGGTCAGCACGGCCAATTGACCGCAGAGCGTGTCATGAGTCTACCGCTCACCTCAAGGGAATGGGGTCCCACGTTGCGCGGCTTTCGGCCGCAGCCTTGAGAGCCTCCTCAGATTCTCCCTCCAGCTACCACCCGCATGAGGTCGACACATATGCTCCACCAACCAATACAATGGCAGATATAGCCAATAGGCAGTTATAAGATATTAGTAATAATTCGCCATCAGAAAGGGTTTGTGTCACTGACGTTGAGTATATGCATTTTTCGATCATGTTTGTCTCACCCACCAACAAGTTGCCTTCAATCTTTCAAAGGTGGGAACTTTATAGAGATACGAGGGTGGATTGAAAAGTACTCGGCCTAACCAAGAAAATAAACACATACTAAATCAGTTATATTTTTATTTTTCTACATAATCACCATCAAGTTCAATACACTTTTGCCACCTCCCCTTCCAAGCATTTAGACCGTTGAAAAAAAATGATTCATCCTTAGAGTCAAAATATGCGTCTACAGCTGCTTTGACCTCGTCGTTTGTCGAAAATCTTTGACCTCCCAAGTGCTTTTTTAGGTTAGGGAACAGAAAGAAGTCTGATGGTGCCAGATCAGGTGAATACGGCGGATGCGGTAACAGTTCAAAGCCACAGTTGTGAATTTCAGCCATTGACTGTACTGACGTGTGAACACGGGCGTTATCTTGATGAAACTGGACTTTTCTTCTGAGCATTCCTCGACGTTTTTCTTTTATTTCCTCTCGTAAATGACGTAGTAAGGTGCAGTAGTAATCAGAGTTTATAGTCTGACCCCTTTCAAGATAATCAATCATAATCACACCTTTCGAGTCCCAGAATACTGAAACCATCACCTTATTTGCCGACAAAATCGACTTAGCCTTTTTAGGGGGTGGTGAACCAGGTCTTCTCCACTGTTTTGATTGTTGTTTTGTTTCCGGTGTACAGTAATGAACCCATGTTTCGTCTATAGTAACAAAACGATTCAAAAAATCATCTGCATCGGCTTCAAATAACTCCAAACAGTCGCGTGAAATAGTCAATCGCGTCCTTTTTTGTTCAACTGTAAGCAGTCGCGGAACCCACCTCGCAGACACCTTGTGGAAACCCAACTCGTTGACAATGATGTTTTGAGTTCGTTCATAAGAGATGCCTATAATCTCGGCTATCTCTCTAATTTTTAATCTGTGGTCTCCCATTATTAAATCAAGTACTTTTTTATTATTTTCGTCAGTAGTTGACGTCGAAGGCCTTCCAGAGCGGGGTTCATCTTTCACACTCTCTCTACCACGCTTAAATTCTGCTATCCATTTTTTGACGGATGAATATGACAGAGCACAATCGCTTAATGTACTGACCATGTCATCATGGATGGCTTTTGATGATAGCCCCTTCTTATGGAGGTACTTAATGACGGCACGCTGCTCGATTTACTCCATTCGCGGAAATTATGTCCGATTACTTTGTTAATAAATTTATAAAATCACAACTAATTATCGCACACATTTCGAACTTCACACAATGAACTAGTCTGAACTGAACTAAATAATGTGGGTAGATTTGATTTTTAGAATTGAATGGATCTGTGTTAGGCCGAGTACTTTTCAATCCACCCTCGTATATTAATATGTTGTTATATAAAACATCATGGAGGGCAGACAGTCTGCAGCCCCGCTATGAAGGGACCCGACTTGGGCAAAGCTACTTGGGTTGTGAATCAAACCAAGATGCAGAGAGCGCCATTGAGAAGAGCGACCCGCCAAACAACCATCGCAGAGACGCAATGCTGCAGAATGCAACAAGCATCAATACGACTATCGTCGGGCTTACACCATCCCAAGGTCCCCCATACAGTCCCAGTAGACATCACCACCCGCATACCTCCATCGACCAGAACCACAAGATGCGTCGAATCAGGTGCAGCACACCCGCAGATCCATCACAAGATGCAATACTGCAAGTAGCAATAAGCATCAATGCAACTATCATACGGATGGCGCCCCCTCACAACACACCCACATGATCCCTATCGACTTTGGTAACAAAATTGATAATGTTGTTAACTAAAAATACCACCAACGTATCATAGTAGCACGGTACTAAGACGTCAGTAGCCAAAACTCCACGTATCATAGCGCTATTGCACTAAGACATGAAGTTGAGTATGCTTGCTGCACTTAAAAGTACTACCAAACACACTCACCCTAATCCGAAAGATAGCCGACGTATCATAACGCTATGCGTTAAGACGCCGCCCACAAACGGTAGGGTTGTGCGATGTCCACGGGCAAGTCGTATTGCTACAACAAACCCGCTTACCACCGGCACTAAGATGATATGTCAAGGACACATCGGTTAGCGAGTCCAAGTTTACCTCGGTCTCGGATGCTGTGAAACAATCTACACGCCACTATAATAATCATTTTCAAGTCCCAATTCTTTCAATATAATGCTTTTACATATTTGAGACCTTCAACATATTTGCTTTATTTCATAGACCATACTATTGTATGTCTTATTCATATGGGACTTCAAGTCATAACTCTGCTATCATAATGCTTATGCATCATAAAGACCTTCTATATTAATGCTTTGGTTCGTTAGACCTTACTATCATAAGTCCCTAATATAGGACTAGTCATTGTGCAACATTAGTACTAGCAGTCGGTCAGCCGACCACCCCATATATATGTATAACCTTGGGTATGTGTCTCCGCCCCTTATTATGGAGACCATTACAAGAACACTTTCATCAACTTAGAAATTTTCCGACTAATACAAGAACACCTTCTTCAACTTTTTTTTTCCAAAAATTTTTATCCATTTTGTCTATTATATTACAAATGTTATTTATCTTTATTATTGTAATATAATCGACTTGTATTTATATAATTTAATATATTTTGAATATTTTAAACAAGATTTTAATAAATTTAGAGATTTTTTAGAGACAATTTATGCGTTAACTATACTATAATATTCAATATTCCCAATGAACATATTTGAACTTTATACATAATTTTAAACATTTTAATTATTTAAAATATAATTTCTAAGACATTTTTAAATGCCTTTACATTGAATTTAATTATTATTTATTAATAATAATTATGAGGCGTCACAATCCACCCCCAAATTTTATGTTAATGACCCACATAGTGGAGTTGTTAATATAAAATTTAAATATTTTGAGAGCATATACTCTACACTCAAATAATTGTTATATATCTGTTCTTTCCTCTTTTAATCTGTTACAATACAGTATATGTTATCAATTTCCCCTTCCCCAGGGAATGGCCGCCACCAACACCCCTTCAACCACATACATCACAATGTGATAACATCTTAATTCAAGTTATTGTATATCGTGTTGTTAATAAAGTTTCCAGTCAATTGTCGATTTCTCATTTTATTAATTTATCTTTAAATCTTTGAAACATTATTTCAATAGTGTCACACTTTATGTGCATACAATTCAGTTGGATATTTGTTGAGATCAGTTGAGTACCACACAGGATAAATGTGATTGAGCCATTCACCCTGACCCAGCTCCCATATTTATTTAATAAAAATGATTACAAAATTATCTTACGTTCTATATTTACAATTCTTCATTAATTATTAATTACGTTCTTCTATCATATAGCAAATATCTTGCTCATAACTTTAATAATTTTAGTCTATTAATTTAACAATAATTTCATGGGCCACCCACAAGACCCTTTCATGCTACAATATTTATTTAACTATACTAATAATTTATATAAAATAAAATTATTATTTAAAATATTTTAATAAGTGAATAGCATTGAAAATTCCTCTAATTTCATTTGTCTCTGGATTTGCTAAGTTATATACATTGTCAAATGGTACGGCTGCTATTACATAAGGCCCTTCATATGCCAAATTGAACTTACTCATAACTTTATTATCGGCATCTGATCTACTAGATCTTGAAATTTTTACTAAGTCGCCAATGTTATATTTTATTAATCTATTTCGCCTATCAAATTTTGTGTTTCTTATTCGACTTGCTTCTTTTAAATTTTTACGCACTTGTTGTCTAATTTGCTCGACATTATGTTTGTCTTTACTTTTAGAAATTATTTTGTCAAAAGACATCTCATTAGACTCACCATAAAGTATCTCACAAGGCGTAAAGCCTGTACTATTGTGATAAGAATTATTATACAATTCTTCTAATTTCGGCAATATTAACGCCCAATCTTTGTGGTTAGTATGACAAAGCATCCTAAATAATCTGCTCAACTCTTTATTTACTCGCTCTGTTGTATTTGGTCTAGGATTTCTAACTGTAGTATATATTGGCTTTATATTTAAATCTCTCATTGATTGTTTCCAGTGATTACTTATAAACTGTTTTCCATTATCTGTCATTATTGCCTTGGGCTTTATAATCTCAACAAAATGCTTTACTTTTGTTACAACAGACTTTGCTGTTGACTGTTTTAAAGGATATAATTTGATAAATTTACTGAATGAATCTTGTATGACAAATATGAAAGTGTACCCAAAGGTATCTGATGCAAGTGGTCCATATAAGTCTGCCATGACTATATCGCCAATGTTTTCTGTTATTATAGATTTGCATGGACCCACATATGTTATATTGCTTTTCTTAGATAACTGACATACATGACAAACCCTTAATTGATTTTTAATATCTTTTGTTAAGCCTTTCCAAAATAATCTGTCTCTCACATACTTAATTACCTTATAGGGTCCTTGATGACCCATTTCGACATGTACTTGATTTATAATATCTTGTCTCAATGCTTTAGGTAAATATATTACTTCTTTTAAATTCGTTTTTTAATATAATACATCATTTTTTAAACTATACCGTTTCAATTTATTATTTTGTTGTATTGTGGAAGTATTTAATGTCTTTAACTTTTCAATAATAACCAACGACTGCGAATCTTGTAATTGATATACTGATAAGAATTTTAATTTTTCTATCAGCTCAATATTCGGTTCGCTTTCTGTGTAAGCAATTTCTAAGCTATTATTTTTATCCTCTTGTATTAAATCTCCATCAGGAGGATAACGTGATAGCACATCTGCAACAATATTACATCTACCCGATATATGCTGTACTTCATAATTAAATTGTTCTATATACAAAATCCATCGGGTTACTCTACCATTGAATAACTTCATATTATTAATAAACAATAATGCTTTATGATCAGTTAACATTATTACTTTACTGCCTCTCAAATATGTCTCAAATTTCTTTAGGCAGCTTATTACAGCATAAAACTCTTGTTCAGTAACAGACCAATTTAATTCGGGGCCTTTTAAGGCTTTACTATGATAGCCTAAAATTCTCATTTCATTATTATCATCTATCTGATATAGTACTCCGGCCATACCCACACCGGAACAATCTGTTTGTAAATAATACGGCTTATTAAAGTCAGGATGATGCAATTGTATTGTATTAATAAATTGTTGTTTTATAAAATCAAATGCCTTCTGTTCTTTACCGCTCCATTGGAACTTACGTCCCTTTTTAAGTAATTCACAGAGCGTTATTATGTTCTCGCTATAATTTGGTATAAACCTTCTATAAAAATTGCATAGACTTAAAAAGGCCCTCAATTGTTTAATCTTTTTAGGTGCTGGGAACTCTTGAATCGCCCGAATCTTATCGGGATCTGTCTTTATGCCTTCTGTTGAAATTATAAAACCCAGCATTTTAATTTCTTTACAAATAAATTCACATTTCTGCAAGTTGCACGTTAAGCCAGCTTTGTTCAATTTGCTTAAAACAATATCAATGTGCTCCAAATGTTTATCTAACGTTCCTGTTGTAATAATAGCTAGATCATCTAAATAATTCACACAAAATTCTTGGACTTCTGGTCCTAATATTAAATTCATGGCTCTGCTAAAGCTTCCTACTGATGTTTTTAATCCTTGCGGCAGAACATTATATACATATGACTTTCCATTGAATGTGAATCCAGTATATTTTCTACCATCTTTATTTATCGGAATTTGAAAATATGCATTATTTAAGTCAATGGTAGTAATATAATTCGCTCCGTGGAATGAATTCAAAACATCTAATTTTATAGGTGGTTTCTTTGTTTCTGCAACCATTTTCTTATTTATGCTTCTGGCATCTAGTAGAACTCTAATTGAGCCATTTTTTTTAAGAGTGAATGTCAATGGACTACTGTAAGGCGTTGATGTCCTTGTGATGATACCAGCTTGTTTCATTTCATTTAACTTTTCTTCCATTTTCGCTCTATATGCATATGGAATAGGATAGGACCTAGTAACTATAGGTTCATCATCGATCATTTCAATTTTATGCTCATAGCAATTGGCTCTTCCCAATTTGCTCGAAAACATATTCTTATGCTTTTCCAAAACCTTACTAAGTTTTGCCTTTTCAGAGACCTCCAATGTAGATCCTATTTTTATATTTGTTAACGGATCATCGGTACATTGTTCGATGCAGTTATTATGTAATACCGATTTATTATTATATTTGAAGAGTATGAAGTAGTCTTTGGTTTTCACTTTAAATTCTATTCCAACAGTAGCATTTCTCAAATCAATCAATATTTTATTTCTCTTGAGCCAGTCAAAGCCTAATATTAAAGGTCTTATTAAATTACCTACAATTAAAGTTTGTGTTTCAAAGACTACCTCATCTATCTTTATAGGCAATATGATCATCTGTTGTATTTTTGTGCTGCGCTGCCCAACAACACCTTTTATTTGCATTGCTTTAACTGGCATTATTGATATTTTACGATTATTATCTTTCATTTGTTAATATAAACTTTCTGAAATGCATGTAACATCACTCCCAGTGTCGAGTAACGCGTCTATTTCTTTGTCAAATATTGAAACTTTAATTTCAGATCTCATATTCCCTATTTATTCCCTTTGGTATTTATCTTCGTCTTCCTCGAAGACGGTTTGCACGAATAACTCCATTAAGAGCAAGTCCGACCTGGCTTTTAAAGTGTTTAATATACTATTTACATTGTCATTATAACCAAGGCCTTCTCTGTTAAAATTTGCTTTTAAAGCGATAGGTTTTCGCAACCCTCTATTATTTTTACCCAGTGTTTGACCAGGTCGCCAACCCAGCTTTAATAACATATTTAATGCTTTGTTCCCTTTTACATTGTAAAGGATCGAATCGGGAACTAGTTCGACCTCTACGACTCTAAATTTGGCTCAGGGGCCGTAACATCAGATTGGTCATTGGTGAACTGTATTTCATGTACTTCATTAACCTTCTTTTTTCCCTCTTCGGGTTAACGCCATGTTTTGTATGATTTTTGTATTTCTTTATATTTTTGCTCCGTATTATTATTAAATTTTCTCTTTTTCTCATTATAGTAAGTTTCACGACCTTCATCTTGTTTATCGATGTCATCCAAGTTTCTTAAGAAATCTGTCGTGTCTATTATTGTCTCAATTTTAGCTATTCTCCATAATTGCTGCACAGTTTTAGGATAATGTCTGATGACATCAGTTACTAATTGTTTTTCAGGTATCGGATATGATAATGTTTGTGCCTTTTCAATAAAATAAAGAAAATAACTAACCATGGTGGGGTGTGTACTTCTATTCCATTTATTTTGCACAAGGAATCTCTTCACTTTATTTTGTTCTTCTTCACCCCAAAATACTCTTAGAAATTCAGCTTTAAAATCATCAAAAGTTGTCCAACGCACATTATTAATGCGAGCCCAATACTTGGCTTCACCTACTAAGCACTCTTGTACTATTGATATTTCGAGACCATTAGATGGAACTTTCTTTAAATAATTGGTGAGATCTTCCAAAAATGTTACTGGATGAGTATTTCCATTTCCAAATTTCGGCTTTTCTATTGTGACATTATGTACATTATATACAATATTTTGTCTAGGATCATTTACATAAGAGGTGCTCGCCCCGGACACCTCTCCTTGATTTATTTTAAATTGGTGATCTTTTGTTTGGTTAATAAATTTTTCCTCTAGATCCCTTATTTTAACCTCAAAGATTTTCACTGCATTCTTAATCAATTTCTGAAGCATTTTCATTTCATTTTTAGGCTTAGCCTTAATTGAGTTTGAATTTTTCTTGTTTTTAGCCATTTTTTTATATTTTTTTTTTACACTTCTTGTGTCCTTCACTTAGTTTAATTGAGTCTTTCCACTTATCTCACTTTAAAATATTATCTTGCTCAACTATGCATACACCTTCTATATTAATACTCAATTTTAATATTTAAACCCCACCCCCAGACTCTCAACCACCCCCAGCAAACAACACTCTCCAAGACACCTCTCCATTTCACGGACAACAAATTGTAGGCATATAGCCTACCTCATAATTTTATATTATCGGCCCCCTATTTAAAATTTAACCTCTATCCTGGTCACGGCACCAAATTGTAACGACCCCCCCCCCCCTTTCTCATCTCTTCACTCTTTCTATATATATTTATACCTTTATTTCCTTAGAATCTATTTCTATAAGTTATACAAGTATATCTAACTTACGTGACCAGTATATTAATCATACATTGATCTTTCTAAAGGTTCAAATATAGGCCGTATAATAAATTTATGGCGTGATCGTCTTAGTTAGGACCCTTATTTACGTTGTGTTTGTATAGTAACTTAGTTCTTTTAGGTGTATCTTGGAAGAGTGAATATTTGCGAGAGCAATCGAAAGCTGTTGGTAGTGTCTTATAAGCTAAAGAACCCCGTTCACGAAGACAGAGCTCAAATAAAAGTTAAGAACAATAAATTGTCCTTATTCCACTTGTATCAGGTTCACAACAGTCAATTCCTTATTAATTAATCCCTTCCCGCTTGGAAAAGGCTCACAATATTTATATCAAATACCAGATACAAGGGCTTCGCTCTTCCACATTTAAAAAAAATGTGGAGGAGGTACACGGCTCCGCACACGCCGCGCACGGTGAGCGCCAACCATTTTAATGCGCTCCCCCCGTAGGGTACGCAAATTTGGGAACTGGACCGTAGTCCACAGCAAAATAACTAGCGAACCAGTAAAAGAGGACTTGGCCCCTTGATAGTGCGTAAGCACAAACATCGACCGAAGTCGCGCATGTTAGTGCGTGTAAACGCCATACAGGATACGATCAAATCCAGCCACAGTGAATGTACGTCACACGGGTTAGGCAACAATAGGCACACTGGCCATAAAAAGCCGTCCGTGAGCGCCACCACCTGCCAGACCGCCGTTCCTGCAGACGTGATGTAAGTGTAAGGCATCACCACCAATTGCATGGTCAGCACGGCCAATTGACCGCAGAGCGTGTCATGAGTCTACCGCTCACCTCAAGGGAATGGGGTCCCACGTTGCGCGGCTTTCGGCCGCAGCCTTGAGAGCCTCCTCAGATTCTCCCTCCAGCTACCACCCGCATGAGGTCGACACATATGCTCCACCAACCAATACAATGGCAGATATAGCCAATAGGCAGTTATAAGATATTAGTAATAATTCGCCATCAGAAAGGGTTTGTGTCACTGACGTTGAGTATATGCATTTTTCGATCATGTTTGTCTCACCCACCAACAAGTTGCCTTCAATCTTTCAAAGGTGGGAACTTTATAGAGATACGAGGGTGGATTGAAAAGTACTCGGCCTAACCAAGAAAATAAACACATACTAAATCAGTTATATTTTTATTTTTCTACATAATCACCATCAAGTTCAATACACTTTTGCCACCTCCCCTTCCAAGCATTTAGACCGTTGAAAAAAAATGATTCATCCTTAGAGTCAAAATATGCGTCTACAGCTGCTTTGACCTCGTCGTTTGTCGAAAATCTTTGACCTCCCAAGTGCTTTTTTAGGTTAGGGAACAGAAAGAAGTCTGATGGTGCCAGATCAGGTGAATACGGCGGATGCGGTAACAGTTCAAAGCCACAGTTGTGAATTTCAGCCATTGACTGTACTGACGTGTGAACACGGGCGTTATCTTGATGAAACTGGACTTTTCTTCTGAGCATTCCTCGACGTTTTTCTTTTATTTCCTCTCGTAAATGACGTAGTAAGGTGCAGTAGTAATCAGAGTTTATAGTCTGACCCCTTTCAAGATAATCAATCATAATCACACCTTTCGAGTCCCAGAATACTGAAACCATCACCTTATTTGCCGACAAAATCGACTTAGCCTTTTTAGGGGGTGGTGAACCAGGTCTTCTCCACTGTTTTGATTGTTGTTTTGTTTCCGGTGTACAGTAATGAACCCATGTTTCGTCTATAGTAACAAAACGATTCAAAAAATCATCTGCATCGGCTTCAAATAACTCCAAACAGTCGCGTGAAATAGTCAATCGCGTCCTTTTTTGTTCAACTGTAAGCAGTCGCGGAACCCACCTCGCAGACACCTTGTGGAAACCCAACTCGTTGACAATGATGTTTTGAGTTCGTTCATAAGAGATGCCTATAATCTCGGCTATCTCTCTAATTTTTAATCTGTGGTCTCCCATTATTAAATCAAGTACTTTTTTATTATTTTCGTCAGTAGTTGACGTCGAAGGCCTTCCAGAGCGGGGTTCATCTTTCACACTCTCTCTACCACGCTTAAATTCTGCTATCCATTTTTTGACGGATGAATATGACAGAGCACAATCGCCTAATGTACTGACCATGTCATCATGGATGGCTTTTGATGATAGCCCCTTCTTATGGAGGTACTTAATGACGGCACACTGCTCGATTTACTCCATTCGCGGAAATTATGTCCGATTACTTTGTTAATAAATTTATAAAATCACAACTAATTATCGCACACATTTCGAACTTCACACAATAAACTAGTCTGAACTGAACTAAATAATGTGGGTAGATTTGATTTTTAGAATTGAATGGATCTGTGTTAGGCCGAGTACTTTTCAATCCACCCTCGTATATTAATATGTTGTTATATAAAACATCATGGAGGGCAGACAGTCTGCAGCCCCGCTATGAAGGGACCCGACTTGGGCAAAGCTACTTGGGTTGTGAATCAAACCAAGATGCAGAGAGCGCCATTGAGAAGAGCGACCCGCCAAACAACCATCGCAGAGACGCAATGCTGCAGAATGCAACAAGCATCAATACGACTATCGTCGGGCTTACACCATCCCAAGGTCCCCCATACAGTCCCAGTAGACATCACCACCCGCATACCTCCATCGACCAGAACCACAAGATGCGTCGAATCAGGTGCAGCACACCCGCAGATCCATCACAAGATGCAATACTGCAAGTAGCAATAAGCATCAATGCAACTATCATACGGATGGCGCCCCCTCACAACACACCCACATGATCCCTATCGACTTTGGTAACAAAATTGATAATGTTGTTAACTAAAAATACCACCAACGTATCATAGTAGCACGGTACTAAGACGTCAGTAGCCAAAACTCCACGTATCATAGCGCTATTGCACTAAGACATGAAGTTGAGTATGCTTGCTGCACTTAAAAGTACTACCAAACACACTCACCCTAATCCGAAAGATAGCCGACGTATCATAACGCTATGCGTTAAGACGCCGCCCACAAACGGTAGGGTTGTGCGATGTCCACGGGCAAGTCGTATTGCTACAACAAACCCGCTTACCACCGGCACTAAGATGATATGTCAAGGACACATCGGTTAGCGAGTCCAAGTTTACCTCGGTCTCGGATGCTGTGAAACAATCTACACGCCACTATAATAATCCTTTTCAAGTCCCAATTCTTGCAATATAATGCTTTTACATATTTGAGACCTTCAACATATTTGCTTTATTTCATAGACCATACTATTGTATGTCTTATTCATATGGGACTTCAAGTCATAACTCTGCTATCATAATGCTTATGCATCATAAAGACCTTCTATATTAATGCTTTGGTTCGTTAGACCTTACTATCATAAGTCCCTAATATAGGACTAGTCATTGTGCAACATTAGTACTAGCAGTCGGTCAGCCGACCACCCCATACATATGTATAACCTTGGGTATGTGTCTCCGGCAACGCCCCTTATTATGGAGACCATTACAAGAACACTTTCATCAACTTAGAAATTTTCCGACTAATACAAGAACACCTTCTTCAACTTTTTTTTTCCAAAAATTTTTATCCATTTTGTCTATTATATTACAAATGTTATTTATCCTTATTATTGTAATATAATCGACTTGTATTTATATAATTTAATATATTTTGAATATCTTAAACAAGATTTTAATAAATTTAGAGATTTTTTAGAGACAATTTATGCGTTAACTATACTATAATATTCAATATTCCCAATGAACATATTTGAACTTTATACTTAATTTTAAACATTTTAATTGTTTAAAATATAATTTCTAAGACATTTTTAAATGCCTTTACATTGAATTTAATTATTATTTATTAATAATAATTATGAGGCGTCACAATATGCAGAAGAAACAGCGTTGGTGAAAGCACACAGCCTTGTGGAACACCAGCGTTAATAGGCTTGTAATCAAAACATGCACCGTCTACAACGACCTTGATGCTCCGATCTGCAAGGAAGCTGGTGATCCAATTGCACAATTTCTCGGGAAGCCCATAGGTAGGGAGCTTCGAAAGAAGCGCTTTGTGCCAAACCCGATCGAAGGCCTTCGCAATGTCCAGACTTTTTCGTTTCTTCGTTTCGTTTTTCGTTTTCTTCCTCACACAACTTCCTTGTGGAATCGATTACCACCAGCGATTTTTCCGGACCGATACGACTTAGGGACCTTAAAGAAAAGAGCCTACTCCTTTTTAAAAGGCCGGCAACGCATCTGCAATTACCCTGGTGTTGCGATTGTTCATGGGTGGCGGTAGTCACTTACCATTAGGTGAGCCGCATGTTCGTTTCCCCCTCTTCTATAAATAAAAAATTAGTACTCAAAAATATTAAAAAAAAGTAGGATAATAGCTGTGTCAGTCTTGATAATTCTATGATCCGTTACCTTTTCTACGGTTAGTTGAAAACGCAGAATTAAATTCCAGAAGATAAGATTCCAAAACACCACATACAAATAGATTAAAAAAAAACGAGAGTGTCATTTAGGTCGCCGATATTAAGATAAAACACGGGTTCGTCATTTTCATAATAACAACTTACTCCTACTCTGTTATGGAAGCATAATCTCATTAGACTAATTGACTCCCAAGTTGATTGATGCATGTTCGTTTGCACCTGCTGTTAATTTAGGGTTGGACTAGCTAAAGCTAAATCACGTTCAGTTCGTTGCTTTTTATTTATTTACAGAAACGTTTCATATTATATAAATCTCCTTCTACGTTTTCATTGACGTGAAAAAATCGATAAAGATTATCATAGTAATAATTTGCTTTGTTGTAGCCGTGCCCGTGTCTTTTCTGAGTCTGAATATAGACAATTTTAGGTGCTCAGATAGAATAATTGTTTATGAGGGGCATTTCAAGCTTATAAAAATGACATTCCAAGTGTGTTACTCTATAAGATGTCGAAAGTTAAATAATATTTATTAAAAGTCACCTGTTACCATTGACCAAATATATTACTAGAGTACCTGTTACATAGTAATTATAAAATGAGTTTTTATTTAGGCCGCCTTATTTGCAACTAAAGTGCCAAAGGGTTAGTCACATTTGCGGAATGGCCTACTTATTCAAAATATTATTTTATTATAGACTTATGTATTTACGTTTTCGTTTAGGCTAAAACCTGTACTTAAACAATGGCATACCGAGCTCCACCATCAACCTAAACGGGGCACCTTTTTTGTCTAGGAGTCCTAAGTAGGTAGCTTTTAGTTAGTTTTGCTATCGCTAAGCAACAGTGCCAGTTCCAACACAAATGTATTAATTGTTTAAAGAAGTTTGCAGGTGCCTATGAGCTGAGCTGCCGTGTAGTGACGGTCAAGAATATCCCCTACCCCATATCTTCCCGTGGGTGTCGTAAAAGGCGACAGTGGGAAGGAAGCAGGAGATGGGCAGCAGCATCTTCCTGATAACAGCAATATCCCAATAAAAAAATGCGATATGAATGGCAAGCTCGTGGAAACTGTCGATGCGGTTGGAGCTAAGTTCTGCAAGACCCACCGCAAAAGAACACAAAAACTCTCCGATCACACTCTTAATCTCATGGCTGTTAGACGGGAGATGAAGCTACATCCTTCAGCAGATTTGACAGCATACAGGCAACTGAACAGACAGATCTCCAAATGCATACGGCGGGACTCACGCAACTTCAATACAGCTCGTATTGAAGAAGCGATCGAGCGGAACCAAGGCTCCAAAGTCTTTGCCAGGGATCTGTCTGCCAGAAAAAGCCAATTTTCAAGGCTGAAGACCGAGTGTGGCAGCATCGTTTCCGGGACACCTGAGATTTCGAGTGAGATTAAGAGGTTCTATGGGCAGCTGTACACATCATCGTTAGAGCCACACGTAAGTTCGAGTAACGATCCAAGAGCGAGTCTTATCCGACACTATTCCGAATATATCCTTGACGTCAGTCTGAGCGAGATCAGAATGGCTCTCCAACTCCTTAAAAACGGCAAGTCCCCGGGCGAGGATGGAAATACAGCGGAGCTTCTGAAAGCGGGTGAAAAACCTGTATTTGAAGTCCTTCAGAGGCTCTTTAAATCCGTCCTCCATTGTGGCACTACTCCGGAGACGTGAAGCTGAAGTGCGGCGTTCTTGTTCTTCAAGAAAGGCGACAACGCTATCTTGAAGAACTACAGACCGATTTTCCTTCTGAGCCACGTCTACGTGCTGTTTTCGAGAGTCATTACGAATAGACTCGCGCGCAGACTTGACGACTTCCAGCCTCTCGAACAAGCCAGTTTCCCAAAAGGCTTTAGCACCATAGACCACATACATACCCTTCGGCAAATTGTACAGAAGTCCGAGGAGTACAATTTGCCACTATGTCTGGTGTATGTGGACTATGAGAAAGCCTTTGATTCCGTCGAAATTTGGGCGGTGCTGCAGTCCCTTCAGCGGTGCCAAGTTGACTGTCGGTATATCGAAGTGTTGAAGTGCTTGTACGGTAGGGCTACGATGGCTATCCAAATACAGAACCAGAGTACGAAACCTATCCAATTGCATAGAGGTGTAAGACAGGGTGACGTCATATCCCCGAAACTCATCACCGCTGCATTGGAAGACGTTTTCAAGGTTCTGAACTGGAAAGGATACGGTATCGACATCAATGGCAAGTACATCACTCACCTTCGATTTGCCGACGATATAGTTCTTATGGCAGAATCGCTGGAGGACCTAAGCACTATTCTCAATGACTTCAATAGTGTTACCCAACGGATAGGTCTGAAGATGAACAAGGACAAAACAAAGATCATGTTTAATATCCATGTCACACCTATGCCGGTAGTTGTTGGGAACACTAAGCTCGAAGTTGTTGACGAGTATGTTTACCTGGGACAAATAGTCCGACTAGGTAAGTCCAACTTCGACCGAGAGGTCAATCGACGGATTCAACTCGATTGGGCTGCGTTCGGGAAATTACGGCACATCTTCTCGTCAGGTATACCTCAAAACTTGAAAACAAGACTGTACACCCAATGCGTGTTGCCCAGTGATGACATACGGAACTGAGACGTGGTCCTTCACTGCTGGCCGGATGAGGAAGCTCAAGGTCGCTCAGCGAGCTATGGAGAGGGCTATGCTCGGAATTTCTCTGCGTGATAAACTCAGAAATGAGGATATACGCAGTAGAACCAGAGTGACCGACATAGCCCAACGTATTAGTAAGCTGAAGTGGCAATGGGCCAGCCATATAGCTCGAATAACCGACAACCGATGGGGAAGAAAGGTTCTCGAGCGGCAGCCTCGTACCAGCAGGCGAAGTGTAGGGCGTCCCCGCACTAGATGGAGTGACGACCTGGTAAGATATGCAGGAAGTCGATGGATGCAGGTAGCTCACTGTGACCGTGCTTTGTGGCATTTTTTGGGGGAGGC
Source organism: Parnassius glacialis (assembly GCA_033319125.1). Taxonomy (NCBI): domain Eukaryota; kingdom Metazoa; phylum Arthropoda; class Insecta; order Lepidoptera; family Papilionidae; genus Parnassius; species Parnassius glacialis. Next base: position 15,890,486 of record JAVANC010000018.1, on the reverse strand, counting down.
CTATGTTCAGCAGTGGACTTGTGAAGGGCTGTAATGATGGGGATGATGTGGACTATGAGAAAGCCTTTGATTCCGTCCAAATTTGGGCGGTGCTACAGTCCCTTCAGCGGTGCCAAGTTGACTATCGTTATATCGAAGTACTGAAGTGTATGTACAGTAGGACTACGATGGCTATCCGAGTACAGAATCAGAGTACGAAACCTATCAAACTGCAGAGATGTGTAAGACAGGGTGACGTTATATCCCCAAAACTTTTCACCCCTCCATTGGAAGACGTTTTAAAGCTACTGGGCTGGAAAGAATACGGTATTAACATCAATGGCGTGTACATCACTCACCTTCAATTTGCCGACGATATAGTTCTTATGGCAGAATCGCTGGAGGACTTAAGCACTATGCTCAATGACTTCAATAGTGTTACCCAACGGATAGGTCTGAAGATGAACAAGGACAAAACAAAGATCATGTTTAATATCCAGTATATCGCAGACTCGACGACTTCCAGCCTCCCGAACAAGCCGATTTTCGAAAAGGCTTTAACATCGTATACCACATAAATACCCTTCGGAAAATTGTCCAGAAGTCCGAGGAGTACAATTTGCCACTATGTCTGGCGTATGTGGACTATGAGAAAGCCTTGGATTCGCGGTGCAGCGGTTGACTGTCGGTATTTCAAAGTGCTGAATTGTTTGTACAATAGGGCTGCAATGGCTATCCGAGTACAGAACTAGAGTACGAAACCTATCTAACTGCAGAAAGGTGTAAGACAGGGTGACGTTATACCCCAAAAACTCTTCAGTGCTGCATTGGAAGACGTTTTCAAGCTTCTGGACTGGAAACGATACGGTATTAACATCAACGGCGAGTACATAACTCACCTTCGATTTGCCGACGATATAGTCCTTATGGCAGAATCGCTGGAGGACCTAAGCACTATGCTCAATGACTTCAATAGTGTCTCCCAACGGATAGGTCTTAAGATAAACATGGACAAAACAAAGATCATGTTTAATGTCCATGACACACCTATGCCAGTAGTTTTTGGGAGTAAAGCTTGAAGTTGTTGACGAATATGTTTATGTTTAGGGCAGCGTTCGGGAAATTACGGCACATCTTTTCGTCAGGTATATCTCAAAACTTAAAAATGAGACTGTACAACCAGTACGTGTTGCCATTGATGACCTATGGAACTGAGACGTGGTCCTTCACCACTCGCCGAATGAGGAAACTCATGGTTGCTCAGCGAGATATGGAGAGGGCAATGCTTGAAGTTTCTCTGCGTGATAAACTTAGAAATGAGGATATCCGCAGTAGAACCAGAGTAACCGACATAGCCCAACGGATTAGGAAGCTGAAGTGGCAGTGGGCCGGCCATATAGCTCGAAGAACCGACAACCGATGGGGAAACAAGGTTCTCGTGGGGCACCCTCGTATTGGTAGGTGAAGTGTAGGGCATCCCCTTACTAGATGGAGTGACGTCCTGGTAAGACATGCAGGAAGTCGATGGATGCAGGTGTCTCAGGACCGTGTTTTTTGGCATTCCTTGAGGGAGGCCTATGTTCAGCAGTGGAATTATGAATGGCTGTAATAATGATGATGATGATGATGAGCTGATGCAGCCACTTATTTCCTTACTTCCCTTTTTGTTTAAGCACACTTGAACACACAGCTCCACAGCTGAACGTATGAGCCAATCTATGGGGCCTTCCCCTAATGCTCATAGGCTCCCCTTGCCTAATAGGGAGAATGTTTGCCATAGTTACCACACTTGGCAAGAGCGTTCGCAACCGCAGTGTTTTATTTTTAGTTGTTATATGGAAGACGTATCTGCCTATCTCCTGACTTATTTTCCTCTGTCGCCTCTTACGACATCCACGGGATCATATTGGGTAGTAGATATTCCTACACCGCCACTACACGGTTAATATTAACGTATTTGTTAAAAATAAAAATATTGCAATAAAGGATATTTTTAACAGGCTTTTAGGCTTTTTCTATCAAACCAACTATTGGATTTTACGTTGATATAACAGCCTTAGCCTTACTTAATTGAAATTCGTAAGCAAAATTAATATTATTATGCAATCAAATTGAACGGAACCAATTAAAAATGAGTCGAGGTACCGTGAAGCCAAACACTCTGATCTCTGACCCCTAAAGTCCATGGTTGTAAAATTATAAAGAGATAACTGTCTAGTGTAAAAACATTGAAATTCATAATAATATAGTAATGTAAGAAAGAATTTGTTCTGTAAAAATAAAATTCAATTAGAGAATATAATTATAATAATGATGATTACAATAATATACTCCTTGTATTATTATATTTTTCTTATTCCTCAAAAGCAACATTCGTTAATCGACATTGCAAATTTGAGCTTTTCGTTCATTCGACATGGGTTAATCGGGATTAAAATATATTGGTCTGCAAATTGAAGTCTGATTCTGTGGATAGATAGCGTAATCCATACTGTTAATTGGTTTTGTGACTGGTATTATCATTCTTTAATTTATTTCTCTGCGCTTTGTTAAATAAATACTGCCACAATACTTCACTATTTGTTCATTTAATAATGGTTGACCAATATACAGTTTGAGAAATTATTATAATGTTTACAGCCAATACTCACAATTTAAGTCACTTTTCTACCGACTTCAAAAAAGAAAACGGTACTCAATTCGGCTGTATGTTTTTTTATGTGTGTTACCTCATAACTTTTTACTGGGTGGACCGATTTCGATGATTCTTTATTTATTTGAAAGATGGTGCTTCACATGTGGTCCCATATAAATTTCATCAAGGTACAACCAACAGTTTTTGAGTGATTCTTAATCATTTATATTGAAGTCGGTTGTACAAAATTTTTAATTTTTAATTATTTGTATTAAATTTTGCTTAATTTCAGATATGTTTTTTCTTTTTCAAGAAAAAGGAGCATTCATTATATCCCTGTTTTTTACGAATTCTCTTTTAGGTATTAGTTTATATAATATTTGAAATATTATATTTTATGAGTTATATAAAATCTATGTAACAAAAATATTTTCTTAAAAGAAAATTTCTTATAATATTCCTCTTTAATGTGAAACGAATTCTTTTGTTTTCAAAATTACAGGTATGTTTACTTCTTTTTCCTTAAAGAGAAATTCAAATTATTTTTCATTTTTATTAAATATTGACGATCTTATTAAATAAAATTTCAGCCTTTCCGTTCCACAGTTTACGATTTCCCCTTACCGTTCAATATAAACAAAATTTGTAGAACCCTTGAATAAAACGACATGTGAAGATGTTGGTACAGTCGCAATTTGTAGTAACAGCACGTTTCGTATATATCAGGATTGCTGGAAGTTACCTTAGGTCTTGGAATAAGCAGTAGCATTGTTATTCAACGTCTTCAAAACACAATAGAATAGAATAATTTTTTTATTCAATATTGATTAATACATAATTCTTATTGAAAGTCATTTTTTATATTACCACTGGTTCGGAAAATACCTCTGTCCTGGGAAGAACCAGCAAGAAACCCAGCGGGACTTTTTTTTTCAAACATATTTCACTTAACAATAATTTCATTTATACAATTTTTAAATGATTTTTAATAGAACCAGCATGGTGGCGATCACCTTATTCCCAGGGGTTATTTTCATTCATGTATTCCTTGATATTATAATAACCCTTTTTGTACAGTTTTTCTTTAATAAAACTTTTAAACTTGTTTATTGATAAACTTTGAATATGTTCTGGGATTTTGTTGTAAAACCGTATACATTGCCCCATAAATGAATTACTGATTCTGTGGAGTCTAGTAACTGGTATTACAAGCTTATGTTTGTTCCTAGTGTTTAAAGAATGCACATCCTTATTCTTATTAAAGCTATTTATTTTTTTATGTACATACATTAGATTTTCATAAATATATTGCGATGCCAAAGTTAATATGTTTATTTCTTTAAATTTTTGTCTGAGGGACTCTTTACAATTTAGGTTATAAATCGCCCGAACGGCTCTCTTTTGCAAAACAAATATAGCTTCAATATCAGTCGCATTACCCCATAGCAAAATTCCATAAGACATTACGCTATGAAAATAACTAAAATACACTAATCTAGCTGTCTCAACATCTGTGAGACTTCTAATCTTTCTTACAGCATATGCTGCAGAACTAAGTCTGCTTGCTAATTTAGATATATGGGGGCCCCATTGAAATTTCGCGTCAATAGTAATACCGAGAAAAACAGTGGTATCCACAAGACTCAACTCCTCCCCATTTAATAGCACATTGGTATTCGAATGTTTTACATTAGGTATTATAAATTTAATACACTTTGTCTTATTGCCGTTCAAGAGCATATTGTTGGCGTTAAAACAATGTACTAATTTCGATAGAGCATTATTTACATCGTCATAATTAATTAACTGCCGTTTGAGTTTGAAAATTAAAGAGGTATCGTCAGCAAATAATACTATATCGTGATTGTCCCCTACAAGATAAGGTAAGTCATTAATATATATTAAAAACAGGAATGGGCCAAGAATCGAACCCTGAGGAACGCCCATTGATACTACCGATCCGGAGGAACCTTTACCATTTATCACGACTTTTTGAGTTCTGTTACTTAAATATGAAGTAATAAGTCTAAGCGCCAAATTTTTTACACCGTAATGTTGTAGTTTCCTGATTAATGTTTCATGATGAACACAATCGAAAGCCTTGGAAAGATCACAGAAAACACCTAAGGCATCCTGTGAATTCTCCCAGGCATTAAAAATATATTTCATAAGCTCAACGCCGGCGTCAGACGTCGAGCGACCCCTTGTAAATCCAAATTGGTTTTTATGAAGTAATTTATTTGTATTAAAAAAAATTAACAATTGATCCAAAATAAATTTTTCAAAAACTTTACTAAGAGTTGGTAGTACAGAAATAGGTCTAAAATTAGCGGGGTCCAATGTACTACCAGATTTAAATAAAGGTATTACTTTACTATACTTCATTAAATCAGGAAACACACCAGAATCGATACAAGTATTAAAAATAATAGCAAGATGAGGTGCAATTAAATCTATTATGGACGCAATAACTGTCACGGAAATCCCCCACAAATCTGCGGTTTTCTTTACATCGATGGTTTTGAAGTATTTTACAATATCTTGCGGTAATACTTTTTCAAATCTAAATTCTTTTAAACAGATATTAACATTCTGTTTGAGTAATGACTCGGCGACAGTTGGAGAAGAATTCAAAGACTCTGTTGTCAAAATAGGAATATCAGTGAAATATTTCTCAAACACTGCTGCGACTTCTTGATTTGATTTAGTCAATTCATTGTTAATTTTTAATTGATAGTTTGAGTTACGAGGTTTTTCATTACCGGTTTCGCTGTTAATTATACTCCATGTCATTTTAATTTTATTCTTAGCCGTCTTAATTTTGTTGCTAATATGTAACGATTTGGCTGTGGAGCAAACTTTTTTAAACATTTTAGAATAATTTTTGACATATTCTTTAAAAGCATCAGAAGGATTATTTGATCTTTCATGGTAAAGGTCATATAACCTTCGTCTGCTTTTATGAATTCCCACTGTCGCCCACTCATTAAATACCTTGCGACTGTTTCCGGAGAATGTTTTAGAAGTAAATGTTTTTTTAAATTCATTGCTTATAAGGGTAAATAATTCTCCATATAAAAAGTCTGCATTGTTCTTATAAGAAAGCGATGGAAGGTTTTTTACCATATTACTTCTAAATCTCTCCAGGCGTTTTGCATTAATAGGAACAAACACAATTTTCTCAATTTCCTGTTTTTTGTGCATATAAGGTAATGAAACCAGTTGTCCACAGTGATCTGAAGTAAGTTTTTGAATTATTGATTTGTTGATTGGTACAACACCTGTAAAAATATTATCAATACAAGTTGCACTACACCCTGCAATTCGTGTAGCTTCAAAGAATAAATTATCAAGATTATAGGATTTGAACAAAGAGCAAAATTTAATACTGATGGAAGAAGTTTCCAGGAGATTTTTTTTTTTTTAGTTTTTTTAGTTTATTCAGGACAACAAACAATTACATAATAATACTTAAACCAAATAACATTTTATAAATAATATTAGTCATTATGTAACTGAAATGTATGTAAATGAAAATAAAATTAAATTGACAGTACTCAGTAACATAAAATCAAAATGACACAAAAGGAAAAAAAAAATGCTAACAGTACAAATTTATCTTGTAAAATATTTTCATATACTATTGAACGTCTACCAACTTTCTTAGAATGTTCTTGCGAAATTGTAGCTGTGATGAAGCGAATAGATCAATATTTGAAAAATGCATGTTATATACTTTCATAATACGTCTTAATGGGGCGCGTTCACCTGCATTGGTTTTACATAGTTTAGGCGCAAACAATTTATGTGTATACACGTCTCTAATGCGTTGAGAGCGACTAGGGACACGGATATATATTTTGTTAAGTAGTTCACTACAATCTAAATCATTTCGAATTATTTTGAATAATAGTATTAGATCAAAGTATATTCTTCTTGCTTTTAAAGTATGAATTGAAAACTTTTTTTAATAAGTTGCGATACGATGATTTAGCGTGGTAACATTTATAATTTATTAAACGAAGAAACTTTGCTTGTAATGATTCTAGAAGTTCCCCGTATTTATTATAATAGGGGTTCCATACTTGCGTTGCATATTCAATTTGTGGTCTGATAAGTGATTTGAAAAGTAGTAAATAAGATGAGGATCTTTTAAAAAAATTACACGTTCGTGCAATAATTCCGTACATTTGATACGCTTTATTTGTTACATGGCTGATATGAGCATTAAAGGTTAGATTTGAATCGTAAAGGATGCCTAAATCTTTTATTAATGATACTTTTTCTAAGGGACTGTTAAGAAGGGAATATATGTAATTGTAGGTTTTTACGTTTTTGGTGAAAGAAATAGATTTACATTTAGGGATGCTTAATTGCAATTTATTGATTAGACAGTAGTTAGATAACCGGTCAAGATCTTCCTGTAGCTTCTCGCAATCATTAAGGGACTTTACACTTCGATAAACTTTCAGGTCATCTGCATATAACAAAAAATTACTATTTATAAAACAAGACTGAATATCATTTATATACAATGTGAAGAGCATCGGACCTAGTATAGATCCCTGTGGTACACCTGAGGATACTAATTTTTCGCTAGAGGAGAATCCATTAACCACAACTTTTTGGGTCCTATTAATAATGTACGAAGAAAACCACCGCAATAAGTTTCCACGTATACCATTGAACGCAAGTTTTTGAAGAAGGATGGAATGATCCACCTTATCAAATGCTTTACAAAAGTCTGTGTAAACAGTATCAGTTTGTATTCGATTGTCCATATTATCAAACAGAAAGTTTGTATATAAAATAAGATTACTGATGGTCGATCGGTGTTTTACGAAACCATGTTGTTCTGGAATTAGTAAATTGTGTAAACTCGGATAAATTGAATTATGTACTAAGCGTTCAAGGACTTTTGACAAGGCAGAAAGTAATGAAATAGGTCTATAATTAGTCACGTCAGTTTTAGAACCGTTTTTAAACACTGGGGTTATATTCGCAGATTTCCAGACTGTGGGCACTAAACCTTCACGCAAACTGCGGTTATACAAATAGAACAGAGGTACGCTTATTGTGCTAGCAGTATGTTTGAGGAAAAAAGGTGAGATACCGTCTGGTCCTGAACTTTTAGTTATATCTAAGTTTTTTAGACATTGTTCTATTGTGTTTTTTGAAAATGATATATCTGAGATAATAAAGTTAGTGTTTGATGAGCATGGAAGTGAATCTATGTCGTACGTCATCAATGAGCTGTTCTCATAAACTGAAGTAAAATAGTTAGAAAAAAATTCACATATGTCCTCAGGATTATCGGTTTCATTTCCATCGTGAGACATTACATTGGGAATACCACATTTCTTTTTATTGTTTACAAAAGACCAAAATACTTTGATGTCTTTCTGCAAACTTGTTTCAATTTTACTTAAATATGAATTAAAGCACTGCGCGGAAAGTTGTTTAAATCTTTTTCGAAGTACTGAGTATTCCTCATAATCTACTTGGTTAGAAAATTTTTTCCACTTTATCCATGATTTTTCTTTATTTTTAAATATGTGTATTAGTGGGCGTGTGAACCATATTGGAAACTTTTTAGATTTGATTGGACCTAAAGGTACGTGTTTTCTAATGATTTTATATATCTCTTCATAAAAGAGGTTGGTGGCAGTGTCTAAGGACGGCACCTCTAAAATACTTGCCCAGTCTACACGTTTAATATCGTCATTAATATCTGCATATTTACCCTCGGAGAATCGATATTTTGGTAAAGTTTTAAGCGCTAATTGTATGTATTCTACGTTGAAAAGTATCTCGGCGTTGAGTGGTGGATGAAAGACGTCTATTGGAACTAAAGAGTTTAGTGGTGACTTACAAGTACTTGTATCATTATTTGAAATGAAAAGATCTAAGATGCGATTCTTAATATTTTTAATTAAATTAAATTGTTTGCAACCTACAATTGATAAAAAATTTGAAACGAGCAAAGTCATTGGATTTTTGCAGTAATGTGTATTTGGAGTATATGTATTCCCGTCATACTGCAGCCACTCAATGTGGGGTAGATTAAAGTCCCCGAAAATATATATTTTTGTATTTTCGTTACACATAAGCTCATTTTGGAGAGAGTTGAAAAATAATTGATAAGCAGTTAAGGGTTGATTTGGTGGTATGTAAACACCGCCAACAGCGTGATATTCATTGTGTTGCTTAGAATAAAACTTAAGTATCACATAGTCAATATTAGATGGGACATTTATAATTTCGTCTTCACAGTGAAAAGTGGGCTTTAAAATACATCGAGTGCCATTTAGCCCCCTGCGCACCGCAATCAATACACCTCCACCGTCTGTTTTACCACATAACTCTCGATTTCGTTCGCATCGGTACACTACATAACGCGAATCAATGAATTCACTATCTGCAATATTCGAGGTCAACCATGTTTCCGTGAGAATTATTATATCATAATGTTCCAACAGTATATTATTGAATAAAGTACTCAACTTTGTCCTCAAACCTCTACAATTCTGATAGTATACCTGTATTCTATAAGCCATCTTCATAAATAGTATACGTTTTAAGAATTACTAGTAATAATTTAAAAAAAATAAAATATGAAAAAGTGTAAAATTCGAAATAAAAAATATATTATGGAACTATATATCGCAAAAATTTGTTCGTGTACAAGATTGTTTAAAAGTAATTTAGTTGGTAATAATTGTATTATGTTATTTGTTAGAAAACGTAAATCGTGAATTGTATTAAAATGTAAACACAAAATAGTCATTGTGACGGTGGGCGCATAAAAATATATGTAAAAGAATTGTCCCAGTCGTAAACAACACATAGAGTAATGCAACACTAAGAGCTCGCAAATAAATTTTATAAGAAGACATACCTTATTAATATTATTTTCAAATTTGTTATGTGGTATCATTATATTTACTTTTTGATAATTGATGTTGTTATCTTTGTATAGCATAAATAGCAGATGTTTCGCTTGCACAAACCTATTACTAATAACTATTTCACAAGTAAATCCATCATTTGGTATCCTTTGGTTTAATTTTCGATAATATGTCTTGTTGCCTTCGTATAGCAAAAATAGCAGATGTTTCACTTGCACGAACCAGTACAGTTCCGCGCTTGATCCACACAAATCTATATCCGTTCTGTTTCGCAGCTTCACGAGTTTGACGAAACAAATTCTTACTTTGAATAGTTAAGTGCTCATTTATATATATATTTTGAACGGCTCCATGCATATTTATTTGCTCTGTTGTGATTCCTTTTGATAGCCTTGCTGCAGAAACAAAGTTGTCACGCGTTACTTGATTGAAAAATTTTACAATTACATTCTTCGGGCGTGAAATCTTAGGGTTCATATGAGGTACACGATGAATGGTAACTACGTCTTTAGTAGAAATTGGTTGCTTTATGACTTTAGCAATATTCTCCAGTATTTGTATTAAGTTCTCGCTTCGTTTTTCAGGCAGATTACTTATCTCAATATTACAATTTCGAGATTTTTGTTCAAATTCAGCCAGTTTAGTTTCTAATTCAGAGATACGTGCTTCGAAGACCGGTGTGGATTTCAGCTGCTGTTCTATACTCGATACGCGCATGCTTACATCATGAGTTCTTTTGTCTAAATCATCGTATTTGTCACTGATAAATTTCAGCGTGGTTTTAATTTCGTCGAAGTCATTAAGAAGGGTATTAAATTTTGTTTCTTGTTTTGAGAACCAAGAATCAAGCCTGTTAAGTAAACTATTTTGAAGAGTTTTAAATTCTTGTTGTAGATCGGAAATTGCAGGAATCACGCTACTACCTTTCCGAAATGTTATATAAGGAGGAGGTGATTCATTTTCAATAAATGACTCGTTAACACTCATTTCTCCGGGTCTTAAATCTTGTTCAGTTTCACACTCTTGCGTAAATGTACTGTTTACAGTTGTCATGTTTATAACTTGACCGCTCTGTTATGAAATTAATCTGTGCAAAATCTCCACGATGCACTCGAGTGATGTCGATATAGCGTTAACGTTAAACTGCGATACTTTACACGAGACTCACACATACGCACGGCACAATGCAATTAGTTAAACGGCCGACTCGCGCCGACGCTTAAGACGGAATGGACGTAGATTGATATTGAAGTCTCCACACACTACTAAGCTTTTCTTTTCACCACAAAAAGAAGCCCGCACACCTTGGCTACTTTCTACGATTTATCATTAGAAATCCAACCGGCTTTAGATCTTTGGGGTTGAGATTTTCTATCGACTTAAAAAAGGAGGAGGTACTCAATTCGACTGTATGTTTTTTATGTGTTGCCTCATAACTTTTTTCTGGGTGAACCGATTTCAATGTTTCTTTTTTATTTGAAATATGGTGCTTCTCATTTCCCATATAAATTTGATCAATGTCTGACCAACAGTTTTGAGTTATTCTAAATAATTTATATTGAAGTCGGTAGTACAATTTTTTTATTTTTAATTTACTCAAACCTCATTTTAGGCAATGTATTGAGATCAAGGTGAAAGCAGGATGTCGTTGGAAGAAAGTAAGGTGTCCTTGCAAAGGTGATGTGTCAATTCATGGCAGGGCAGCTTTCAATATTACTCTAAGTGTAAGACCTTGTGGTCAAGCACTGGCTTATAAATATATAAAAAGTTCAGTCGTGCATTGCTGTTGCCATATATAAACTGATATTACGAATTGCCAGCTAGCAACTTGTACTCAATGAAAAAGCGCGCTTGATACGAAACAGGGAATACACTGTTACCTTCCAGCAGGAATAGAAAGAGGCTGTTCCTAACAAAAAAAATATTACAGTTAGTTAAAGTTACAGTACTATATAATTATGTTCCACTGCTGAGCACAGGGCACCTCTCATTTCATTATTATTATTTCTTATTATTTATAATTATATTATTATTATTATTTCTGAGAGGGTTTTAGGGCAAGGAAATGTCAGCCGCGTTGCTCCAATTTATGTTGACGGATTTCACATGTCTTCGAAATATTTTTCTTCTTTCTCAGACATGCAGGTTTCCTTGCGATGTTTTCCTTCATCACCGTGCTTGTGGTAAATGAGCATATAAAATTGAAATTGGAAATTTATTTTGATTTATTTATTTATACTCTTTATTGCACATAAAATATGTATACAATTAGGCACACCAAGCCCCTCCACCAAACCAATCGAGCCTAACCCCACCTAGAGCTGGGGAAATCACTAAACAGCGATTTCGTCCAGGCAAACTTTGGTGAAGGAGATCATTGTCATTTAAACACACACACACACACATATATATATATATATATATATATATGACTTTTTCCAAGTGACAAGACATAACCTAAAAAGGTTCAAATGTAAATATATGTTTTTTGACGCCTTCTCAGGACAAAATTCTTAGACAGATTGAATAAAACTACTTTTACGGATCGGGACGTCAATCACCTCAGTCCCCCGTGACCGACCACGGTTGCTGGACAGCCACCGAAACGTCGGGAATATAAAATAGCCTAATTAAACGCGATAAAATCCGTAAAAGTAGTTTTATTCAATGTGTTCGCGTAAATATAAGAAATTCTTTCACAGAGTTATTAAGGGAGCCATCATCATTACAGCCTTTCATAAGTCCACTGCTGAACATAGACCTCCCCCAAGGAATGCCACAATGCCAAGGAATGAAATTGGAAATTTATTTTTATTTATTTATTTATACTCTTTATTGCACATAAAATATGTGCAATAAAGAGTATAAAATTATGCACACCTATCCCCACCACCAAACCAATCGAGCCTAACCCCACCTAGAGCTGGGGAAATCACTAAACAGCGATTTCGTCCATGCAAACTTTGGTGAAGGAGATTATTGTCATTTAAACATATATTTTTCTTTTTTTTTTCAAAAACGTTACGATACAGGAGAAAATCCTACTGTGGGGCACTAGGATTTTCTCCTGTATCGTGGAGGCAGTTTACAAACACAAATTGCACAAGGACAAACATCCAGACCCGGAACAATTATTTGTAGGCCATACAAATACTTGTTCCGTGCGGGATTCGAACCCGCGCCCCCTAGCGTAAGCAACTCATTACTGGCTTAGCAACTGCGCCACGGAGCCGTCAGTATATCTCTAATATATAAATAGTAGATAAACAAGTATATATTAATACATCTAAGCTGTACGAGTATATAATATATGAGACAATGCAATAATCAAATACATAATATTATAATATATCATCGTCATCATCATCATAACAGCCCTTCACAAGTGCACTGCTGAACATAGGCCTCTTCCAAGGAATGCCACAAAGCACGGTCCTGAGCTACCTGCATCCATCGACTTCTGGCATATCTTACCAGGTCGTTAAACCATACACTTCGTCCACTGGTACGAGGCCGCCACTCGAGGACCTTTTTGCCCATCGGTTGTCGGTTCTTCGAGCTATATGGCCGGCCCATTTCCACTTCAGCTTACTAATCGTTTGTGTATATATTTATATATTTCATAACTATTATCACAACACCATCAACAACAATAGATGGAAGGTTATCCTAACAAACCCGAGTTGCTCGCATACTGTGAATTAGCTACCAACGGCTGAAAAAATGATGACAAATAATTTATCCTGTATTGTGGAGTACAGTACCCAAAATATATTTATTTTGAATCTTTATTGCACTCTCATATAAAAGAAGGATCTGAATGATGTGAATTTAGAGTTTTGATTGCGATAATTGTCGTAGCCAAACAATTAAGAAAGCTCATAGCATTGAGTCTTAAAAATCTGGTTATAAATTATTATTTAAATATGTGTTCTACTTAATATATTTTATTGTCTTGACAAGGTTTGTGTATAAATACAACTAAAAACTAACTATATATCAAGTTGTAATGTATTACAAAAATATTTATAAATATGTATGTATTCTATGTATGTGTATGGAAGTATATGTGTATATGTATGTGTGTATGTATATAAGTATTTGTGTGTTTATGTGTATATGTATATATAATATTATGTATTTGATTATTGCTATATATACCTTGTACTATTAATATTTATTTTGTGTGCAATACATAGTATAAATAAGTAAATAATAAATAGCCAAATGCTTGGCAGCTGCACTACTTGGTTTGTGGCTTACCTGTATATACATGTATAAATATAATTATACATAATGTATTACAAAAATATATTTATATATATTTTTGTAATACATTATAGCTATCCAACATATAAAACTTACTAAGAAAAGTAAATGTAACAGTAAAATATCTTAAGTAGAACACTTAAATAATTATTTTTAATCAGTTTTTTGAAAGACTCGATGCTATGGGCTTTCTTAATTGTTAAAGGAAACGAGTTCCATAATTTGATTGCTTTGACACATAATAAGGAATGAGAACAATTGAATTTGTAAACAGGCATTCGCAAAATAAGGTTATCTGGAATGATCTTTAAATACGCCCACGAACTCAAATTTTTCATTAAGATATCTCGGTGTTCTGGGATCAAATAGTAAACAGTACAGTAGAGATAGAATGTGAGTATTCCGACTATGTTTGATAGGGAGCCACTTGAGCTTAGTATGAAACTCTGAAACATGATCATATTTGCGAAGGCCCTATATGAACCTATTAACATAGTTCTGAAGACGCTCAGGTTTATATATTTGATCCTCAGTAAGATTTGCATTAGCATGCATCAGCATAATCAAGGATAGGGAACAACAAGGACTGTGCCAGTAAAATTCTAGTGGGAATGGGTAGCGATTTACGCAAACGTCGTATATAAGATGCTGCCGCAAACGTCTTTCTACTGGACTTCTTAGTATGCAAAGACCATGAAAGATTCTGATCAATATATAATCCTAGGTGTTTAACAGATTTATTTAAATATGTTACAACATCACCAACAACAATAGGTGGAAGTTTATCCCAACAAATTCTAGAGATTAAACAACAATTTCATTGGTGCTTGCGGGAATCGAACCCGGGTTGCTCGCGTTCTGTGGAATTTACAGCGAACGCTTAACCCCAGAGCTCAAAAAGTTATTACAAATAATTTATCCTCTATCGTGAAGACTTTAAACAGCAGCACAGTAAACGAAAATAAAACATGGAACCATTACTTCATGGGGACTGAGCGTGCATCTCACCCGAAATTATTTCTTTTAAATCGTTATTGTATTCCCATATAAATGAAGGACATAAAGTGCGAACTTAGTAATTTAATAGCGATACCAGTCTCAGTCAAATGCTTGGCAGCTACACTACTTAGTTTGTGGCTTACCTCATGTAATAAGTACGTTACACATCATTTATTATTATGTAGAACTATCCAAAAGCGTTCGGGTCTGTTTATATTAGGCGAATAATTGAATATCGTCCTTATCCTACTCAATTAGAATTGCAAATATTATGCAAGAGATAGTTTGCATTTCCGTTAGAATGAATAAAATTTTGCATACTATTAAAACTTTGTTGTAATTGAATAAAGATTATGATATACTATAATATGTACTTGTTGGTGGAACCGATGGTCTTTTCTTCTTTCTGCCCAATTCTTAAATTTGCTGTATGTTACTACACCTGCTCATTTATCTGATCTACCGTTTTCCACTTCTTCTCTTTCCCTGTAATAGTTTTCATAATATAACTGTCATGTGGCAGGAATATTATTTGTTTTAAATTATAGCTAGGATTTATCTTTTTTCTAATTTGTTTAATTATCTGAAAAGTTGTAGCTGATAATATATAAAAACTATTGCTTAATCCAATTGTGCATGCCCGAAGCGCATTAAAAAATTACGTATAACATGATTATAGGGATTTTTTAAAAGTAGTTTAAATAAGCACAAGCTTTCACTAATAATCTTATTATAATACTTCCAATTATCCAATAATTTTGTCAATCTTCAATTTAAAAAAAAAGTTTGGAAATCCGAAAGTGCATGAGTCATAATGCTCAATGTTCATCATATCATCATTCAGGTAAATCCATAAAGTTCAAGACATATTTAATAAATATATTCATCCTAATTACTTTCAGTACGTACTACCATTATTTTTTCTATACTTTTAAAATATTGTAATAAAAATCTCTGATTATTATAATAATAATTTTAGAGCCATGCTGCAGCTGTATTAGTAGTATAGTTGTGGCACGAATGGGTCAGCTCGACCGGGGAAGCACCACGCTCTCACAGAATACCAGCGTCAAATAGCAGCTTAACATTGCTGTGTTTCGTATGGTGAGTGTAGAGAACCGGATACCCTTTTTACTGGAAATGAGGTATTCCATGTCAGTCCTCACGTGTGACAACGCATCTGCATTTTGATTTTTAATAGAGGATATATGTAGATGTCTATGGGCCGTAGCAACCACTTACCATCAGGTGGACTGTGTGCTCGTTTGTCACCCTTATCCTATAAAAAAATCAAGTATGTATGAAATTTGGTTTTTGGAATATTTTGCATTTGTACAGCGATCTTTTTGAGCCGCTGCAAACAGCCATTACAATATCCACTCTCGACGGCGGTAAACGCCGAACCATTTACGCCGAAATATATAATATACTCTGTGCGTCGAACTGAGTGAGGCAGTTAGACTGCTGCAGTCTATTAACAAAAAATAAATTAATACAAGGCTGCTAAAACACTGAAAATTTCGATATTTCGTAGCCGAAAAATAATAATTATAACTAAACAAAACAAAATTAAACTGCCATTTACATTCAATGGCTTCCCACATGATAGATGCTCCATGACGGTTCCGTGGCGCAGTGGCTTAGCAATGAGTTGCTGCGCTTTGGGCCGCGGGTTCGAATCCCGCACGGAACAAGTATATGTATGACCTACAAATAATTGTTCTGGGTCTGGATGTTTGTCCTTGTGAAATTTGTGTTTGTAAACTGCCTCTGCGATACAGGAGAAAATCCTAGTGCGGGGGTAACGTTTTAAAAAAATGAAAAAGATGAAGGGATTAAAAAATAGATTGAGTTAAACAATTAATATTTTCAAAAGTTATCATGTTTACCACTCCATGCGGACTTGATAAATCTACACCATAAGCCACTAAAATACTAAAAATAGACAATACAAAATACATAACACATAATTATACAAAACACTAAAATTTTTTTTGGATTTGAGAATATTTCTTTGTTGTTAAAAGCTTGTAATTACTATTTTTGTAGTTAGTTTTGATTTTAAAATTTTCGCTCTTTATTGGCTTATCTGTAAATTGGTTGAATTTGAGTGGTGATAGGGGAAAATCGTTTTTCATCTTTCATTTAATTATGGTAATCTGAAAATTGTAACTAAGATAAACTAGGACTGGACTTATGAACAAAACAAATTGAATGCACAATACTGTTCATACAATGTTACTAAAAATAAATTTTATTTTTGTAGCTAGTGTGCGTATAAATACATAATCAATGAACCATTTATTTAGTAGCTCCACTATCCCTTTTGATGAAAAAAAAATGTATAGCTTAGAGAACGACCTCTCAGTGTAAATTGATTTGGATTTAGGTTACTACGTTTACCGAATATCAATGTTGAGTAAACAGACATTGCCGGTTTTCAAGCGGATATTCAGCGGAGCAATATTTTCAAATGAAGGAGAAAAATCTATTAGTAGTTTGTTTTACTGTTTGTTTACAAAAAGACATTTTATTTTGCGTTTTTCAATTATATTTATAAGGTTTGATTTCTGATGGCTTTTGTAAGAATGCGCTAGCTGGTTATGAAACACTAAATATTGCTATTTATAAGTTAATTTACCACTGAAATATTATTTATCTTTCATTAAATACCTACTACTAATAAATACCGTTTATAAATATAAGGTCGAGGGAAAAGTTTCTTTGTATTTTATATACAAATTAAAGATATTTTTCAAAGTTTAATCTTATTTTATTATTACATGTGCCATTTTGTTTGACAGCTTGTTGCGTTCTTGCAGGTAGTAACGTAATTCCGTTCCTGTAGAAATCTAGGGATTTTTTTAAAAAAATGCGACAAGTCTTTTAACAGTCCACTCTTGATGTTAACCTCATACTACCTACAGAATTCTGAAGAAACCGAAAGAGGTGAAAATCTGAGGGTGCAAGGTCAGGACTATATGGTGGATGCATTAGCACTTCTCACCCAAGCTCGCTCAATTTTTGCTGAGTTACCAAAAGATGTGTGTGGTCTGGCGTTATCAGAATGGAAGACCACTCCTTTTCTGTAGATTAATTCCGGCCGTTTTTCTCAATTTTTTTCTTGTTGGCAGTAGAAATCAGAATGGATAGTTTTGCACGGTGGCCTTTCCAATTCTACCATACACACAGCGTCACTTTATTGCGTATTGATTCGGGTTTCAATACAATCTGTGGAGCTTGATTACACTTTTACCATGATCTTTTTCGCACGTACTTCTCGTAGGTGATCCACTTTTCATCACTGATCTATCGTTTCAAAAATGGTTCGGTTTAATGAAACCAAATGAGGTTTCGGTTTGCGATTCTCTATTGAAACATAATGAGGTTTCAATAGAGAATCGCAAATGAGTACACTGTTCATTAGGCTTCTTTCAGCGGGCTTTTGTGTGGTATCCAAATATCGAGCTTTTTTGTATGGCCAGACTATTTTTAAATGAGTCAAAACGGTTTTTTTTTAATCCTCAATTCCTCGTCTATATCGCAACAACTAATATGCCGATCTTGCTCTACTTTATTCTTCATTCTACTTATCGACACTGCATTAGGTACATAAACGTTACATATTAGGTCCATAACTGTGTTACAAAAGATTGAGATCTCTCAACGTGCTATTCCCAAAGTAGCAACATTTAAACCTTTCCTGTACCCTACATCACAATTTTATGATAACTGTCAGGTCTTTACGGTAAGACAACTGTTTATATTAACGAACATTCCGAAACAACATAGTTTATTGCTATACAACCCAACGAACTTAAATAAACGCAGGAAATTTTCCGTAGATACAACTAATTTTAAAACAACTTTTATAAGAAGATTCTTTGAATTTTTAGGACCACACTTATAAAATAAACTAAATAAAACATTAGACATTTACCACCTTAATAAAGTAGATTGTAAAAAAACTGTTCAGATTTACCTACAAAAATTAAATTATAATGAAACTGAAAACCTTCTTAGTATTCAAAAATAAACATAAATTCTTATATAACTCACACACAATGCTACCCGTATAAAAGTAATAATATACAGACACACACACACACACACACACACACACACACACACACACACACACGCACACACACACACACAAGCATATACACACACATTTTACACACTCCTCTCCTCAAATTGCTCACACACATTACACTCATTACACAAATACTTCTTACAGTCATACATTACACATCTTAAGAGAGAGGAATGACATTATTAGTATAAATTATTTTCTTGTTTGTGCCATTTATATATTATATATAGTATAAGTAATAACTTAGCACAAGTAACATAATATGTGATCCATTAAATTTCAATGTACCTAGGTTATGTTAGCATAAGGTACAAACTCGTTAGACAATATTAATTAATTAACTTTTGCTTGCATCCTAATATTTATATAAATTAACGGTGGGGATATGGCGCTGACAGCTGATGCACAGGTCTCCTAGTTCGGCTGCAGATGCTATGTTTTAAATATATGTACCAAATTAGCTTTATTAAGTGTTAAGCAAATATCTGGTTGTACTACCTTTTGGAAAATAAATTATTATTATAATAATATAATAAAGTTTTCTTATCTGGTTGGGAAATATAAATATATAATTGTAAATAATCATGGTAAATTATTATTATTATTATTATTTGGGGCATTTATATAGTTTACTCATCTGGATGGGCTGTATAAATATATAATTGTAAATGAAAATGATAAACATACATAAATATCAATAAAATAAAATAAATACATAAAAAATACATAAATATATAAAAGTCAAAAAAGGTAAATATAAAAAAAGGTCATGCAGAAAGAATGAATGAGGAAAGAGTGACAAAGAAAACTTATGTTGCAGATGTTAACGGCAGAGTCGGGAAGGGTCGCCCTAGGCGAAAGTTTATCGACCAAATTGGCGATATATTGAAAATGGGCCAAATCAAGAGTACCTTTAACCGACGAGCGTGTATGCGTAGAAATATGGATGTGGAGGAAGCGAGAGAGGTCTGTCAGGATCGTGCCAAATGGAAGTCCATAGTCTCTGCCTACCCCTCTGGGTGACAGGCGTGAGTGTTTATGTTTTTTTTTAAATATATAAAAACCCAACCAGATGGCAGCAGGAGAGACTAAACGGCCGAGGGTTAGGGCGAAAGGGAAAGAAACCGGCGGACGATGCGGGCGGTATCGAGGATCACCGCCTTCTGCATTTGAGCATGGAGCGGTACGTCACGGAGTCCCAGTCGCCTCAAATGACCCGAGAGGCTAACAGGGATTAACCCGTTCGCAGAGACGACTACAGGTATAATTTCGGCCGGCAATCCATCCCACATGTCGGTCACCTCGTGAGCCAGGTCCAGATATTTTGTTAGCTTATTTGTTTCGGCTTTCACGAGGTTCTCGTCATAAGGAATAGTAATGTCGACCAAAAATATCCTTGACTGTGCCTGGTCCATCAGCACAATATCAGGCTTATTCGCAAGAATTGTCCTGTTTGTGATGATGGCCCAGTCCCAGTTGAGCTTGGCGTGGTCATTTACGAGCACGGCTTCCGGCAAGTACTTATAATACGGCAGTTTCCGATCCACGGGACCGTATTTCAGAGCGAGCTCATGGTGTAGAATCCTGCCTACTAAGTTGTGCCTGTGCAAATACTCAGAGTTAGAAGGCGCCGAACAACCGGAGATGCCATGCCTAAGTGACTCACCGGGATGTCGACAAGCTCGACAGATGTCGAAGGTGCCATCTTTTCTTCTCCTTCCATACGGTCTCCCGGTCGGAAATGCTCTGTACTGCCGGGTCTTGCCATTGCTCGTTGGCTAAGGATAGAGGGGTAAGTCCTTTATCACAAGAAATAACGTCCCTATAGTATGGAACATCCGCTCTCGTCAGAAAGTAATTACGGAGGTTGCACACTTCGCGAATATGCATGGTAAGCGCGCTTAAAAAGCCGCGCCCACCACGCTTCCGCGGCAAGTACAGCCTCATTACTGACGATCTCGGATGATGCATCCTGTGGGACGTCATTATAGTGCGGACTTTTCTGTCCAGAGCGTTAAGTTCGGTCTGAGTCCACCTGAGCATGCCAAAGGTATACATGAGAACAGGCATGATCCAACCGTTATATGCGTGCGTCCTATTCACACCGGACAAAAGGCTGTTAAGCAATTTGGTCAAGCGTGCATAAAACACATCGCAAACTGACTGTTCCATACCCGCCTCATCTACACCGATGTTCTGTGACATACCCAGGTATTGGTAAGTTTCAGCCTCGGAAAGGATCCTTATGCTGATGGGCATAGACAAGTCCATGCCCTCAGAGTTAGTAACCCTTCCCCTTTCGACGTGGAGGACCGCACACTTATCCGTCCCCAGCTCCACTCTAATAGAATTACTAAAATCACAAGTGATGTTTAGCAATTCCATAAGATGAGAGCGACTGGAGGCGAATAACTTGAGATCATCCATATAGAAAAGGTGGGTCACTTTTGTACCTCCTTTCCGAAGCTGAAATCCCCTCCCAGAACTCTCCAGTAAGGTACTGAGAGGGTTCAGAGAGAGGCAGAACCAGATTGGACTCAAACAATCGCCCTGGAAGATACCCCTTCTTATCCTTATGTGGCTCTCCGCAGCCGTCATTCGCTCGCCTAGATGACAAAGGATCGTACTCCACTGCCCCATACATTGCCCGAGGAAGTCTCGAACTGTACAGTCGACCTTGTACAGCTCAAGGACCCTCTTAAGCCATGTATGAGGCACCGAGTCGAATGCCTTTTTGTAGTCTATCCAGGCGGTGGAGAGGTTCCGACGGTTGCGTTTAACCACCTTGCCAATGACCGCGTCAATGAGGAGTGGTTCCTTGGTTCCACGACCACCGCCCCGACATTCATTTTGAGCGCGCGACATTACCTGATTTGAATTCAGGTTTTGAGTGATTCTCGCGCTCAAAATGGATGTTAGTGTCTTGTATATGGTAGGTAGACACGTTATGGGGCGGTATTTGCTCGGGTCTATGGAATCCCGGTCTTTTGGAACCAAATGAGTGATCCCAGTAGAGAAGAGGCTCGGGAGCGACTTTTCGTCGAGAGCCTCTTGAAACTGTCGGGCGAGCACAGCGTGACACACCACGAACCCCTTCAGCCAGTAGTGATGCAGTCCGTCGAGTCCCGGACTTTTCCAGTTCGGGGCCCTACGGACCGCCTCAGCTACTTCATCCGGCGTTATGATGACGGGGTTCATGGGCGTAAAATTCGCACACTGACTCGCCACAACTTCCATCCAAGGGCCCTCGCTGTGGTTTACGGGCTCTGACCACAGGCCGCGCCAGAATACGATAGTGTCGGCCTGATTCGGTGCTGGGCCCGTTCCACGTACCATTGGTCGCTCCAATGATTCATAGAGCCTCTTCTGATCACTCTGGAAGAGACGATTCTGGTTGAACCGTGTCGACCTCTCGGTATATCGCCGAATCCGCTTCCCCCAAGCAGCGATTCTCTGCTTCAGGTCGTCTATGCGCTCCGTAAGTTTTTGCGTTATGTCCGGCTGGGACAGACTGATATTTGTTCCAGCAAACGCCAACCTGACGGTGCGCACAATTCTCGGCCTATTATTGCCCGACCTGAAGCTTATCAGTCTGCCGATGAGGGCTCTTGCCTTTGCGATACGGTCCTCAATTCTTCTTCTCCAGGCTGGGATGGCGCTACTTTGTCTAGTAGCGCGTCCAGTCGTGGGAAGTTTGGCGCCAATTATACGGCAAACTGCCAGTGCGGCGCCAAAAAGAATTGAGTCCGTCTCGCAAAGGTCCCGGCTGGCTTCCAAATAGTTCACCAGCATTGGGTTGAGAGCCCTCACGACAGCCCGATTCCGCTTGCTTAGGGGAATGCGCGGGAGTCGCGTTCGATTTTCGAGAGGCGAACTGCGCGTTTCTATAATCGCCTCCTCCAATTTGCTCCTCATCTGCTCTAATTCTTGGGTGACCATTCCATCATCGCCTGAATCAACCAGAGCGGGAAGATCCATGGCGGCCTCTAAATGTGGCTGCTTGTCTGTGGCCTGAGGAGCCGCATCCCCAGCTATAGCCGGTTCATTCGATGAGGGAATAGCCTCACGTCGTAATCGTTCGAGTTTGGCATCATCAAATATTTTCGAGCGCATGATGTACCGAACTCGGTCTGCCAGGTTTTGCTCTGTGACGGGAACAGACGGCTCCAGCTCAGCAAAAAAGCGAAGCATTCGAGCCCGATACGCTATCCCTCCAGTTTCTTCCCCCTTCGCCCTATAGTACGCCCGCAATGCGTTTGTGTTCATATTTTTATTCAAACGCATGCGGCGTACTCCACCAGCGGCGGGTGCCGCTTGCCGGGTCCGAGAGGACCCGGCAAGCGGCACCATCATCAATCCATTTTATGGGCGTCAGTTAACGGGAGACGCCCAAACCCGGCGCCGTTTCATGATGGAGCCATATGCACAAACGGGCCTTTGCACCCTCAATTTTGCCGAGGCACGGCGCTAACACCTCTTGGCAAGGTGCTGACTGACTGCGCCGACGTAGCGGTTTTGCCACTTAACTGTTACGTCAGCGGGCGATGGGGTCGTCACTTCCCTACGCTATTATTATTCCCTATTATTATTATTATTATATTTTTTCGCGGCTTGAGCCGTATTTTTCCCTTTTATAAAACTTTATGTATTGAATTTCTTTGTTAGATTCTCTCATTTTGGCGGACAGAAAAGCTAATGAAAAATGGCGAGAAAGTGTTTTTTAATTTTTATTTTTCATTTTCTTAATGTCCTTTGATATTAAAACCAGCCAAACACGTACAGTACAACCATAGAGATTTTTCTTTAATTTTACACAAACAAAATACGAAGAAACTTTTTCCCTGACCCACGATGAACAGGCGGATTTATGAGCATCAAGTTTTTTTATAGGGTAAG
This sequence comes from Parnassius glacialis, assembly GCA_033319125.1. NCBI lineage: Eukaryota > Metazoa > Arthropoda > Insecta > Lepidoptera > Papilionidae > Parnassius > Parnassius glacialis. The sequence continues at coordinate 15,866,704 of JAVANC010000018.1, read as the reverse complement.
GGTAAAAAACGAGCACACAGTCTACCTGATGGTAAGTGGTTGCTGTGGCTCATAGACATCTACATCTATCCTCGATTACGAATCAAAATACACATGCGTTGTCACCCGTGAGGACTAAGATGAAATGCCTCGTTTCCGGTAAAAAGGGCCTCCTGTTCTCTTCACTTACCAAACGAAACACAAGCTAAAGCTTAAGCTGCTATTTCGCGCTGGTATTCTTTTTTTTTATAGGATAAGGATGACAAACGAGCACACAGTCCACCTGATGATAAGTGGTTGCTGTGGCCCATAGACATCTACATCTATCCTCTATTACAAATCAAAATGTAGATGCATTGTCACCCGTGAGGACTAAGATGGAATGCCTCATTTCCAGTAAACAGGGCCTTCGGCCACCTGCACTCACCAAGCGAATCGCAGAGGTAAACCTCTACTTCACGCTGGTTTTCTGTGAGGTCGTGGTACCTCCCCAGTTCGAGCCGGCCCATCCGTGCGACAGCAAAAGCTGCCGCGTGGCTCTACCACTGTTCTGTGGGAGCGTGATCCTTTCCAGGTCGTGCCAACCCATTTGTGCTAAAACTATACCAGTAATATAGCTTATGAATAAATATATTATATTTTAACCTGCAATTCGGTTAAGCTCTGGGGACATTTTTACTTTTTACGAGTCGAGGTAGATCAGAAGATAAGTGCTTACCGTATGTTTCACAGTCGGCGAGCAACGCGGGCTTGATCCCCACGGGTACCAATGAAATTGTTAATTACAATTTCAAGTACTGATTTATCACGTGTTAGGCGGGTAAAGGAAATCATCGTGAAGAAACCTGCATTTCTGAATAAATAAATATTTCGAGAACATATTGCGAAGTCCGCAATCATTCACTGGAGTGGAGTAGCTGTGGTCTGATTTCCCTTTAGTTTTTAGTATTATTGCTTACTTAATAGGAGTTTTTATTACATTGTGGTTATTAATAACTTAGAAGAATGAATATTCTCAAGAATAGTAGGAAGTCATTAGTAGTATTTAAAATCTTTATCTTAATAATAATATCATCCGTGTTTTAAATATACGTAAGTTCCGTATAGACTTTTCTATACCCGTCAACATCAACATGAGTGGTATTTTTACAAAAAGAGGGTTAAGATCAACCGAGCGTCTGGTTGTCCGATAATAATGGAAGGGAGAGAGAAGAACTAAGTCATGTAATTCCCACGCAAATTCTCTGAGAGCTATCGTGTAAAACACCGAAAGGCTGACTACTTTGCACCTATGCTCGAGATTGGTAAGATTGGTTCTAACCATATTGTAGTCACCAATACGCCAATATATGTATGTCGGTATTAATAACGTCCTTCGTTACGTTTCGGTGACCTTCTTAGGTAAACCTAAAGTTTTGTCTATGCAATATAATAGGAATAGCACCGTCGAAATCTGTCGACCTTGCCGCTGGATAGCGTCGTGCCTAGTCATTTAGGCGTGTCACCTCCGGTTGTTCGGAGTATTTGCATAGACTAAACCTACTATCAAGGATTCTAGATGTAGAATCCTTAGTAGTCGTTAGTATGACCGAACTATCATTACATGTAATTGTTGCTCAGGTTAGGCCTGTAGTTGAATGAATCTGTGTGGTCACCTTTTTAGGGATATCGTGCACTGAAACTGTCTTCCACGAGTTCAGAAATACACCTAGGGAGTAGGAGTACCGGAAAAGACGCATTAAACCCGGTGCCAACTCCGGAGCACATGACTTCAGCATAATAGAAGGGACGCCATCAGGCCCACTCGACTTGTTGACATTCAAGGAGAGGAGAGCTTTGCGCACCAAGTTCTGGGTAAACAGCACATACGGCATGGAGCACACACCGCGGGATAGTCGGAGGTGTGTTCCCCCTGTCATCGAGAGTCGAGTTGGACGCAAAGAGGGAGCCTAGCAGATCGGCTTTCTCCTTTGCAGCATGGGCCAGTGAGTAGCCCTTCCTGTACAGGGATAGCAAAGATGGCTGAAAGAATTTCCTTTTCACAGACTTATCATGAGACTAGAATACACGTGTTCCCGTAAAAGCGAAATAGTTTCTCACCGATTCTGCCGATGTGCTCTGACTTTGCCTTGGCAATGACACTTTTGAAGGACCTGGAGGCGGATCTAACTTCTTCTTAAGGGCGCTGGTATTTGCATACCGAGACGTTGTTGCGTCAACCCAGGCCCGGTAGTACCCTTGCTTATGGCGTGATGTAATTTCACAGGAGTGACCAAACCATGGCTAAATTCTGCTTCCGATTGGCAGATTGGCACCACAGATGATGGAATAAAAAGTTCCATTTCCTGAAGTACCACGTCAGCGACAGAATCAGCAACAATGTTAGTATCATTCGGTGAGAAGTAAGCTCGTCCCCAAGGGTACGATGCAATCGTCCAGCTTACAGTGCCAAAAACAGCGGCAATCTGCAGAACGCAACCGCGATGTAAGCGTCAGTGGCACCGTACTCCGAATCACACAATGGTTCGAAGAGCCATGGGCGGACATCGACAGACACCTGATATCAATCCGAATGAGAGGTCAGCATGGTAGCAATTTATTCTCAGGGGTTATTATCAATAATTTATTATTTAATATTATAATAATACTTTGATAAAGCTTTTGCTTACTTAGTTTTTAAAGTTTTGATACATAGGCCTTGCATAATTTTTCTATGGAAATTTGCTGTAAAAACGTATTAATTGCCCTATCGATGAATTACGGACTCAATATTTTTTTATTTGTGTATGTATAAATAAAATTTATAAATATACTAAGAAGCTAAGGTTAATACTACATTTATTTCTTTAAAATGTTATCTAATACTTCTTTGCATCCAGGTCATTAATTGCTCTTATGACTCTCTTCTACAAAACTTGTAAGCAATCTAATATACAACCATCAAAAATTAAGGAATACAGAGAAGAATAGTTCGTGCCTAAGCCAAGGCTAGTCTCCCACAGACTTAAATCCTATATAGGCAATGCCACAGGAAATCTCACTAAGCTCACACTTACAATCGTGGCCTTAACAGCAACGGTCACCCCGGGAGTCCTCGGGAGATGATAATTATTTCCAAGATCTTATTTCACTGTTTCAATCTATATCTACGCCTGCATGGATCTTACACTACTCGACTCAGAAAATAGAAGAACGAGCACTTGTACGCACCAGTCTCCAGTTCAAGTTGTTAGGGCTATATTGGCGAGGTAAGGAAAAATGGTCGAATCCTTATCAGTGTCGCATCAGCATTTTACTTGAATTAAGGTAGTGACTGAGCATTTAGCTGCATAAACCACAAGCATTGTTGTTTATGTGTGTACTCTATGCCTAGACCGCTACAGGAGAAAATCTTAAGAGTCATGGCAAAGTTTTCTAGAAAACAAAAGAAAATAATTAAAAATTGTGTACAACCGACTTCAATATAAATTATTAAGAATAACTCAAAAACTATTGGTCAGAGAAAGAAAGTTATGAGGTTAACACACATAAAAAATCATACATTCGAATTGAGTACCTCCTCTTGTTTGAAGTCGGTAGAAAAGAAAGCTGAATATAGATATCAAATTTCTAAAGCAAATCAAAATAATGTTATTAATCATTAAACAATAATTAAGGAAGTTTTTCGTATCTAATATTACAATAATTTTCATAAAATGTTCACAGTGCATAAACTCTTAACGGTAAATTCCGAGACATTTCGTAGCCACTTCAAACAGTGATTATTACGAAACGGGGAAGTTTATACGTTCAGAATTATTGTGACAATTTTTAATGAAAGAAACGAAAGCGATTTTAGTTTTAATTCTAGTAATAAAATAAGTTAATTAATTTTTATTGACTGTTGAACTTTCACTAAGTTTTACAATGTTTTAGTATAGAGGTAAGAGAAAATATATAAGTAAATCGGTATTAAAGAACATTACATAATAATGATACTCCATGACTTAAACTCCGAAGATTTAGACGGGTATAAATAGGTAAAGTTTATAGATCCTTACGATCGACACTCATGTATACATATGTAAAAATGTACATATATATGGACATGTATACATATGTCTGATTCGAAAGGGCACATAGGTACTGTACTGACATAATCAAAAAAAACATCATGTTATCAATATAAAAAAGATATTGTTTTTTAAAATATATGTTTCATCTACAATTTGCTTAAAATTTGGCGTTATTTTAAATTTAGCGAAACGTTTTATCATTGGCGCTGGTATCTTAGAACTTGCATCTATCAGTATTATTAACCGACGGCCGCTTGCGCCGCATGAATGCATGTTAATGAAAAATTCGTCAGAAAATTTGTTCGTTCCGGAAGATAAATTTCGGTCCAACGGTACCATTAAATATTTTTCTTAAAAGTGTAATGACTTTTAAAAGGTAACATTCCGCTCCATTACTTTCTTAAAATAAAATACATAAAAAGTAGGTTATCTTAGATGAAATTAATGAAGCTGAGCTGGGCGAAAGTGAAAGAGATTCCTTAGTGTTAATTTTAGTTATTGTGTTGATTTTTAAACTGAAAATATTTGTTAGATTTTATTTCTGTTTGATTGAATATAAGTGTTTATCATGACACTCTGAAATCTTGAAGGTGTGTGAGATTTGGCATATATTAAGTTTATATGTAGAATGAGCGTAGAATTTATTGTACACTAAAATACCGAAAAGGACTAAAGAACAATTTAAAGTACATATAGTACTAGCACATATACAACAAGTGGTCTTTTGTCAACTATGAAAGTGATCTCTTCCACCTTTGCGTAGAGGACTGATGCGAACAACGGTTCAAATAGAGAGGATGTAGGACAAATATGTGATTACATATATATATATATATATATATATATATATATATATATATATATATATATATATATATATATGTGCAAGTTATTAGGTGCCCCGTTGTTTTTCGATAGTATTAAACCTGTTTTAAAAACAAAATTTGATCAGATTTTAAACCACGTTGATAAATTGTATAAATTAAACCCCCACATAGCTCTTACTATTTTAAAATATTGTCTTCTTGTACCTAGATTTACATACTTACTCCGCTCGAGTCCAGTCTGGAAATGTATGTATATTTTACAAGATATTGATAATAATCTTAAAATAGCTATAGAAAAAATTCTAAATTTAACTTTAAATACAACAGCCTGGACTCAAGCTACTTTACCTATAACATTTGGTGGGATTGGTGTGAGAAATCTTTCTAGCGTTGCATTGCCTGCTTTCCTTGCTTCCGTACATAGTGTCAGTGACTTATGTAATATAATTTTAAATAATAAAGTAGACCTATGCTTTGCTGCGGAGGCAGGGCAGACATGGCAAACGCTCTGTCCTGGTGAAAATGTTCCACTGGAAGTTAACCAACAAAAACAGTGGGATATTCCATTGGTACAGGGCGTGCAGAAAAATTTGTTTCATAATCTCCATAGTGACCAAGATAAGGCACGCCTTCTAGCTGTTTCGGCTAAGGAATCTAGTCACTGGTTACACGCTTTACCATCAAGTAATCTCGACACATTACTTGATGCGGAAAGCTTACGCTTTGCCGTAGGAATCCGACTAGGAGCGGCGATTTGTCAACCCCATCAGTGTCCCTGTGGTAGCAGCGTCGACAAGTTTGGGCTCCACGAACTTTCATGTAAGAAAAGCGCTGGTAGATTTTCACGACACAGTTCTTTGAACGATGTCATCCGAAGGGCTCTTGTCTCTATAAATGTTCCCTGGGTTTTAGAGCCTTGTGGAATATTTAGAGACGATGGCAGGAGACCCGACGGTATGACATTGGTCCCTTGGGAGAAAGGTAGAGCCCTAGTGTGGGATGCTACTTGCGTCGACACTCTGGCGGTGTCTCATCTCAGGGGTACCTCGTTTAGAGCCGGGGCGGCTTCAGAGGCAGCTGAACTGAGTAAGTGGCGCAAATATGAGTCTCTGAGAGATGGCTACATATTTGTGTAATTTGCTGTAGAGACTATCGGTCCGTGGGGTCCACGTGCGGTGAAGTTCCTAAAGGAACTCCATCCGCGGCTGGTCGTTGCTGCTGGTGATAAGAGGGCTAGTTCTTTCCTCGCTCAAAGGCTAAGTATAGCCATTCAGCGGGGAAACGCAGCCAGCGTTCTTGGCACGATACCGCGGGGAGTAGGACTATATGATATTTAAGTTTCTAGTTTTAGTTTTTTTTTATTATTATTATAGTTTTTAGTATTTAGCCTATTGTTAATTATATTTAATAAATGAAAAGGAATTTTGCGATAGTTATTCCTTATTGGAGAGTATGTCACGGCAAAAGACTCTCATTTAATATTAAAACTAAAAAATTAAAATTTATCAGATCATTGAAAAATAAAACACTAATATAGAACGTCAATATATCATCATCATCATCATCATTATTACAGCCTTTCATAAGTCCACTACTGAACATAGGCCTCCCCCAAGGAATGCCACAAAGCACGGTCCTGAGCCACCTGCATCCATCGACTTCCTGCATGTCTTACTAGGTCATCACTCCATCTCATGGGGGGGGGGGTCGCCCTATACTTCGCCTACTGGTACGAGGCTGCCACTCAACAACCTTTCTTCCCTATCGGTTGTCGGTTCTTCGAGCTATATGGCCGGCCCACTGTCACTTCAGCTTAGTAATCCGTTAGGCTATGTCGGTCACTCCGGTTCTACTGCGGATATCCTCATTTCTAAGTTTATCATGCAGAGAAACCCCGAGCATAGCCCCCTCCATAGCTCGCTGAGCGACCTTGAGCTTCCTCATACGGCCAGCAGTGAAGGACCACGTCTCAGATCCGTAAGTCATCACTGGCAACACGCACTGGTTGTACAATTTCGTTTTAAGGTTTTGAGGAATGTCTGACGAGAAGATGTGTCGTAGTTTCCCGAACGCTGCCCAGCCGAGTTGAATCCGTCGATTGACCTCTCGGTCGAAGTTGGACTTACCTAGTCGGACTATTTGGCCCAGGTAAACATACTCGTCAACAACTTCGAGCTTAGAGCTCCCAACAACTACCGGATTAGGTGTGACATGGACATTGAACATGATCTTTGTTTAATCAATGTCCATCTTAAGACCTATCCGTTGGGAGAAACTATTGAGGTCATTGAGCATGGTGCTTAGATCCTCCAACGATTCTGCCATAAAGACTTTATCGTCAGCAAATCGAAGGTGAGTGATGTACTCGCCATTAATGTTAATAACGTATCCTTTCCAGTCCAGAAGCTTGAAAACGTCTTCCAATGCTGCGGTGAAGAGTTTTTCGGGATATAACGTCACCCTGTCTTACACCTCTCTGCAATTGGATAGGTTTCGTACTCTGTTTCTGTACTCGAATAGCCATCGTAGCCCTACTGTACAAGCACTTCGATATACCGACAGTCAACTTGGCATCGCCGAAGGGACTGCAGCACTTCTGTACAAATTGCCGAAGGGTATGTATATGGTCTATGGTGCTAAAGCCCTTTCGGAAACCGACTTGTTCGGGAGGCTGGAAGTCGTAGAGTCGCATGCGAAACGATTCGTAATGACTTTTGAAACATCAAGTTGACGCGGCTCAGAAGGAAAATCGGTCTGTAGTTCTTCAAGAGAACGTTGTCGCCTTTCTTGGAGAACAAGACCACCGCACTTCTGCTCCACGCCTCTGGTGTAATGCCACCATGAAGTACGGATTTAAATAGCTTCTGAAGAACTTCAAGTACCGGTTTTCCACCCGCTTTTAGAAGCTTTGCCGTTTTTAAGGTGCTGGAGAGGCATTCTAATATCGCTCAGACTGACGTCCGGGATATCATCGGAATAGTGTTGGATGAGACTCGCTCTTGGATGGTTACTCACACTTGCATGTGGCTCCAACGATGATGTGTACAGCTGACCATAGAACCTCTCAATTTCATTCAAAATCTCAGGTGTCCCGGACACGACGCCGCCACACTCGGTCTTCAGCTTCGACAGTTGGCTCTTTCAGGCAGGCAGACAGCAAAGACTTTGGATCCCTGGTTCCGCTTGATCAGTTCTTCAATCCGAGCAGTATTAAAGTTGCGTAAGTTCCGCCGCATGCATTTGTAGATCTGTCTGTTCAGTTGCCTGTATGCTGTCAAATCCACTGAAGACTGCAGCTTCATATCCCGTCTTTAGCCATGAGATTAAGAGTGTGATCGGAGAGTTTTTGTGTTCTTCTGCGGCGGGTCTTGCAGAACTTAGCTCCGACCGCATGGACAGTTTCCACGAGCTTGTCATTCATATCGTCGACTGCATTGCAATCTTCTAGGCACTGAAAACGGTTTCAAAACGAGCTACGAAACCATTTTTGAGCTGAAAGGTTTCGGTATTTTGAATTAGAGCACGAGAAGGACGGAGCGTTGACTTCATAAGACGAGGCCTCTCCAACTTATCGTTTAGGTTCAGTGTGCCTCTCATAATTCGGTGATCGTTGCCGGTTTTCACTCTCACAATCACTGAGACATCACTGAATAGTTGTCGTCGGGTCGTCAAAATGAAGTCAGTCTCATCTTTTGTCAAACCGTTGGAGCTAGACCAGATCCATTTCCTGCGGGGCCGCTTCTGGAAGAAAGAGTTCATCATTAAGAGTCCCTATTTATCCGTGAAGTTGGCCAGCTACTGGCCCCTTCGGTTCCGTTGCGCTATTCCGAATTTCCCTACTTTCAGCTCACCGTTCTATCTTGTGCCTAGATTTGCGTTGATGTCTCCCATTAACACCGTATAGTGGGTTTTGGAGGAATGCATGGCTCTAGAGATATCCTCATATATTTTCTCCACATCCGCATCGGCATGTGCCGAAGTAGGTGCGTAAACCTGTATGACCTTTAGCAAATGCCGTTTGTTGATTCTGAGTATAAAGTACGCAACCCTCGTTAACACACTCTCAATATTTGCAACGTTCCTAACGAGATACTTGTGGACGATAAATCCGACACCTCCTTGGGACAGAGACAGTTTGTATAGTAGGGCTACGATAGCTTTCCGAGTACAAAACCAGAGTACGAAACAACTGCAGAGAGGTGTAAGACAAGGTGACGTTTTATCCCCGAAACTCTTCACTGCTGCATTGGAATATGTTTTCAAGCTTCTGGATTGGAATGGATTCGGTATTAACATTAACGGCGATTACATCACTCTCCTTCGATTTGCCAACGATATGTCCTTATAGCAGAATCGGTGGAGGACCTAAGCACTATGCTCAATGACCTCGATAGTGCTTCCCAACGAATAGGTATTAGGATGAACATGGCCAAAACAGAGATCAAGTATAACGTCCATGTCACACCTATGCCGGTAGTTGTTGGGAGCAATGAGCTTGAAGTTGTTGACCAGTATGGTAACTGGGGACAAATAGTCCAACTAGGTAAGTCCAACATCGAACGAGAGATCAATCGACGGATTCAACTCGGTTGGGCAACGTTCGGGAAATTACGGCACATCTTCTTGTCAGTTACACCTCAAAAGTTGAAAACGATACTGTGATACAACCAGTGCGTGTTGCGAATGATGACCTTTGGAAGTGAGACGTGCTCCTTCCCTGCGAGCCGGATGAAGAAGCTCAAGGTCGCTCAGCGAGCTATGGAGAGGGCTATGTTCGGAGTTTCTATGCGTGATAAACTTAGAAATGAGGATATCCCTAATAGAACCAGAGTGACCGACATAGCCCAATGGATTAGTAAGCTGAAGTGGCAATGGGCCGGCCATATGGCGAACTATATTTTCGAAAAAATCGACTACCGATGGGGAAAAATGTCCTCTAGTGGTGGCCTCGTTCCGGCGGACGAAGTGTGGGGCGTTCTTCTACTAGATGGAGTGACAACCTGGTAAGACATGCAGGAAATAGATGGATGCCGGACCTTATGCAGGGCCGTGCTTTGTGGTATACCTTGCGGGAGGCTTATGTTCAGCGGTGGACTCGTGAAGGTCTGTAATTGTGAATAATGATGATGATAATAATATATTCCCACCGCATAATACAAACCATAGGTTGTGGCTCATCCAGGCTGGTATAAATAATAAAATTGACCATTTTCAACATTGTTTACTCGCCAGATTAATTTTAACCACTAATTATTTTTTTACTTATTTATTATAAGTGGGTGACAAAAGAGCATACAGTCCACTTGATGGTAAGTGGATACTGTAGCCCATAGACATCTTCATCAATCCTCGATAACGAATCAAAATGCCGATGCGTTTTTACGCCTGAGTACTCAGAACGAATGCCTCGTTTCCTGTAAAAAAGGCTCGGGTACTTTATACTCACTGTACGAAACACCGCAGTATTAAGCTGGTATTCTGTGAGAGCTTGGCCATTTCCCTGTCGAGGTGACGCATTAGTGCTACAACTATAATATAACTGTTTGGCTCTACCAAGTGTAAAAAAATCGAAGCTTACGAATTTTGATATTAAAGCTGAACGCACATTTGTCCGCGCCGCACGCGCCGTACGCGCCGTACGCACCGTATTTTAGAATTCGTTGTATGAAATCATATGAAACCTCGCACATTACAGCCGCACTGTACGCGCCGAGTTTTATAAAATGCGGTAGGTATAAGATATCGAAAGACGAATGCTGATATAACGCTCATATAACGCGGCGCGTTCGGCGCGTGTTGATAATCAGTGTTGTCTAATGTTGCCAACTTAGTGGATTTTCCACTATAACTGGTGGTTTCGACTTACATGATAATTTTTGTATTTTTATAACTTTTAATTCATTTGTAATTAATTATACATAATTTGATTTTTTTTGCATCGATTATCAATATGTATTCTTAGCGATAAATTATTTAAATACTGAACTAACAAAAAATAGTTAAATTTAATTCAAAAACCCAATTATGCCTGATTACTTCATTATCAATAAAAATACTTACCTCAAACATACAACAAGTCTTTTTTCTGGTTCAATTGGCTTTCTAAATCTTGATTTTTCCATAGTAAGATATGGTTTTAGTATATGTAACATTTCTTGAAATGTCTTATATGTTGAATGCAAATAAATGTGTAAAAAATCGTTCATCATCATCTAATAAGTCTTTAAATAAAGTATATCCCCTTCATATTCTAAATACAATTGCCTTTTTAAATTAACATTATGAATCCAGAATCTTCTTTTTCTTCGAATTTTATTTTCTTCTTCCTTTGCAAATAAGCAGGCTATAGTGATTTCGAGCGATCAAACTGTACCGTTTCACACCAGTGGTTGGAAAAAACTACAAAAGAAGTTGGTAATACAAAAGATTTGCGTACGGCTCGGACGATGCTACGGCGCGGACGATGCGTACGGGCAAATGTGCGGGGCTATCAGTAAAATTCGGCGCGTACGGCGCATACGGCGCGTGCGGCGCGGAAAAATGTGCGTTGAGCTTAAATCCTCCCCGCTGACATAGACTAAGTGTCCTTGGCTTCAGATCAGTTATGTATCTTATGCTGTACATACCCTAAGAATGGGGTCAGCTGAGATACGGTATCTATCTAGAAGTTCATCGTTGGAATTTTTTAGTACGTATGTCGTCGCACTGGTAGCTTCGCGAATACAATATGGGCCGTCTCGTCTAGATTGCCCCCTCTCCTATAAAAAAAATACTCGTTTAGACTTCTAGTAAACAGTTTAGAACAAACAAGTATAAATTTTTATATATTATTTTTACAGTGGTAGAGCCACGCGGCAGCTTTTACTGTCGCACGGATGGGCCGGCTCGAACTGGGGTGGTACCACGACCTCACAGAATACCAGCGTGAAGTAGAGGTTTACCTCTTGCGTTTCGCTTGGTAAGTGCAGGTGGCCGGAGGCCCTTTTTACTGGAAATGAGGCATTCCATCTTAGTCCTCACGGGTGGCAACGCATCTGCATTTTGATTCGCTTAAACGAGGATAGATGTAGCTGTCTATGGGCCGCAGCAACCACTTACCATCAGGTGGACTGTGTGCTTGTTTGTCACCCTTATCCTATAAAAAAAGGGATGAATTTTGACGTCTGTCCTCGGGTACCGTCATTAGTGCCTTGTGTTTACAAACGGTCACCTGCTGAATAGTCAGGAACTTGTCATCACCCGTCATCAGCATATTTGTGAATGTATTGTGATTTTCTACCGTCTTCAAAAAAAAGACGGTACTCACTTCGACTGTATGTCCATCAAAGCCCATCCACCACGTCCCGTGGCACTCTTTTCTATACTTCCATATACTATATTAAATTATTTACGAATAACGTGATTGCTACCAACCTGATTTAAAATTATTTAAAATATATTTCTGTGTGCACCAAATATTGCATAATAATATATCGAAAAAAAATTTTTATGTAACTTTCTTTTTCTGGTATTTAACGAAATTCTTATTAATCTTCCTATTTACGATTAAGTTAAATATAATAAACGTAATGAATATTACATAATAACGAATAAAGTTGCATCCACAGAAGCTGCAATTTGCGATGTACGCTGAGTGCCTTATATTGAAAGATTTAAAAATGCAATTAGGTTTGAAGTCGGAATGAAGAAATTTTCTCTCTTACTTAATAGAAATTTAATGAAAATATATTTCAAACAACTAGCGTTCTTCAGGCAAGGAATTTCTTTTAAGATTTTATTTCTGTGTCCATAGTATTCTAAGTGTAAAACGTCGGCTAAGGTAGACGGTACTACATTAAAGCTTCTGAAAGCGAAATGATAGCCGTTAAAAGTCTTTTAGAAGATGTTTATTTGAGGTGTTATGCGTTTACTCTTATCATCAGTTTTGATTATTTTTATGTTCCTGTCCGATCTGTGAAGATACTTTAAGTTATGGTGATATAACTATGTTCATGTAATCTTTTTCGGAGAATAAATAATAAATGTTGCGCATTAAACAAAATAAAGCTTAATTAAATTGAAAAGCTCATATGGCAATACATGTAGCGCGTTCAGCCGTCGGGAAAGCAATAGCGTCAAACGTGACGCAAAAGTTGAAAGATTTCAAATTTGTTATTTGAATTTAAAAATGTGCTGGAATTTAGGCACAGGTGCACTCGCTATTCCCTCATTCTTATATTGCGATGGTACGGCTATCCGACACGACCGGAAGGAGATCAGGCTCAGGACCAACGGATTTATGTGCTTTCCGAGGCCGTGAAATACCACCAAATTCCTGACTCTGAGCTGCTACTGAGAATTTCTTGACAGAAAAATTCAATACCTTTTTTGTTGGCCTGTTCCATCTAATTTAAATGGGTAAGTCCACTTACCATCTTCGGCTGCATTACCAGTAACTACGAGTATCAGGAGGGATAGTGTCAAGCACTGATTTATAATAGTAAATGAAAATACTCATTAGATGATTTGTAAGCCTTGTTTTGAAAATAATTTAGCGAAAGAGGATAAGAAAAACAAATGAGGAGAAAGCAATAAGGATTTATAAAATATATTCTAAGGAGATCAACGTTTAGTTTAAAGTGATTATTGAAAACAATTTATTTTATACTATATTTGATACAAAGGCCGGAAACGCATCTGTGATTCCCCTGGTTCCATCATCAATCAAATCATAGTAAACAGCTTCTAGTAAACAGCTTAGAACAAACAAGTTTAAATTTTTATATATTAGATGACGTAAGTTTATTGATTGATTAAAACACATTTATTTATCTTTATGATATTCAGCTTGCGTGAAGTCTTCAGATAAAGGCTTTTGCTGTACAATTTACTCTTTAGATAAGTTAACGTGGTGATACATTTTCGTGTATATTTTTAATCAAGGATCGAATGCAGGTTTTTATGTGCATACACTTACCATCAAGTGAACTGTGTTCTCGTTTATCACTCTCACTCTATAAAAAGATTGTTTCAACTGTCAATTTCAATTGGTCAACATTACCATTCCTTATGACGAGAAACTCGTGAAAGCCGAAACAAAATATCTGCACCTGGCTCACGAGGTGACCGACATGTTGGGTGGTCTGCCAACCGAAATTATTCATGTTGTCATTTCTGCGACCGAGCTAACCCCAGTCAATCTCTTAGGTCATCGGAGGAGACTGGGAATCCGCGACGGACCGCTCCGGACTCAGATGCAGATGGCGGTGCTCCTCGATACCGCATGCATCGTCCGCCGGTTTTTTTCACTTTCTTCCTAACCTTCATTCGTTAGGTCTCCCCTGCCTGAATTAATTTTCGGATCTAATTTTTTTAAACGAAATTGAAGTAACAAATGAACTTTTTTCCACCTAATGATATGTGGATACTATGCTTCATGGGAACCTGCTAAAAATTTCAAACATGGAAGGCTTCAGATGCATTGTACCTCTGAAGACTAAGACCAAATGGCTCTATAGGGATAGCCGTTCTATATAAAATAAAACCATACGATATACATAACTTCAAAAACGGTGTTGGTGGTATTGTCAACACGGCTGCAGGTCCCAAGATATGACGTCTAAAATGAAATCAAATTAATTACTTGACTATTCATGTAATTTTTTTAAGGTGCCTGTAATTTTATTGGTGTTAATATAGCTAGCTTTTTTTTTTACTTATTATAAGCTAGCGTTTGACCACAATCCCGCCCATATATAAAACTACAGATGACATACAAACTAATTATCGTAACGAATTTTTTTTTTAAATTTGCTTATCTTTTATTCTTACTTACCTGTGGAGTGGGGTGATACACAACAAAACTATTTTTAACACAACTTTTTGTTCAGAGACATAATATGAAATAGATCCATTTAATAAATATTTTAATTTCTCTATGTCAAGGATTATACAACTTCCTCACAGGAGCTCTGTCAGTTAACTGTGTATTGATAAAAACATCTGCAGATGGCGCTATTTGTACTTTACATCGTGCTATGGTTGTGCTGTATTAAAATAGATGTATCCTACGAATAAACCCCTTCAGTTAACTGACGACGATGACGATGTATTTTTGGCGGACTAGTTGTCGTATATGACCTTTAGTCTCTTACTAATGAAAAGGAAGTGAAGTGAAATGATTACAAACTCGTTGAAGTTTTATATTAGATAAGAATAAATAGCTCTACATCCCATAATGTAATAGAAATATAATTGATTTTTGACTTACATACCTTTTTTTTTATAGGATAGGGTGACGAACGAGCACACAGTCCACCTGATGGTAAGTGGTTGCTGTGACCCATTCGCAAACGAGGATAAAGGTAGATGTCTACCTTTATCCTCGTTTGCGAATCAAAATGCAGATGCGTTGTCACCCGTGAGGACTAAGATGGAATGCCTCTTTTCCAGTAAAAAGGGTCTCCGGTTCTCTGCACTCACCATACGAAACACAGCAGTGTTAAGCTGCTATTTGATGCTGGTATTCTGTGAGAGCGTGGTCCTTCTCCGGTCGAGCCGACCTATTCGTGCTACAACTATACTACTAATATAGCTGCAGCATGGCTCTACCACGTAAGAAACCTACATTATCTACATTGTAATGTTTTAATAATTCAAAAGTGAAAACCTATTAACCTACCACGTTATTAAATATAGACTAGTTAAAAAATAGTTAATAGTCTTTAAATTTTAACAACTGACACTTTATTCATCAATTATTCAAAGTAAGAATATTATTACGAGTATAATGAATGTAATGTTCCTTTGATTTAAATTGAAAATTTAATTTTACATATAATGAATTTTTTTCACTATACAAATACAGGGTATATGTATAGTGAAAAAATTTCATAAATAGTTAAATAATATTCCCATCTAGTAGCATTGTTATTGGTTAAAAGGTATTTTTTAATCTATCGACATTATCTTTTGTACGAAGGTTGAATATGTGTTGATAAAGCCAAGTAAAAGGTTAGAGTTTTGATTGGGATTAGGCCAGTTTGTCAGAGGCGGCTCTAGCCCTTGTAGCGGCTGTATACAACCGGCGCACTCTAGTAGACACGCGATCAAAATGGAATATGTACAGTTATATTTTTAAACGGAAAGGAGAATGGGATTTTTGGGCCTGAAGTTAACTAATTGGTTTATACTTTAAAAAATTTGTCATATTTTTATAAAGTAAAATACAAAAAGTAGCTCCTTTTACAATCTAGAATTCGAAAAAACAATAAATTAAGTTAGAAAATCGATTGTAGTGTATTCTTTATGGCAATTAATCGAATACCATAAAGAATACACTAGTAATATCTTCTTATTTTGAAACTTGACAGTTCAAACTTCAAACTATTTACTTAAAAGAAAAAGACTCGATTTGAAACGAGCGCAATATAGTCGATTCTCGATTAAATTGAGCATTTTAATATCTATTTTCGACTATTTTTCTGTGTTAAGGAGATAAAAAATGATTGTGTACATATCTACAAAATAATAATAAAAAAAAAACAAAATATCAACATTCCAACAAGTAACAGTTACAACAACAATTAAAGTAATCGATCACAGATCAATATCCCTAATATTCACTTCACATAGTAGTTATTGTTTTAACTTTCATTAATCGTTTCACCATTTCGGTTCATTATTAACCACAGCTTTTTTGGTGATTTTATACTGATCCTGTTTTTATATCAATTGTAATAACAGTGAAAAATCACCTGTAATAGTGTAGGTAGTAGATGATCTTATTCTACAATAAATCAGTTCCTAGATTGACAAATCTTGCCAGATTTTCAGCTATGAATTGTTTATATATACGATTTCAAATTGTCCTACTTTTATCTTGTTAACACTTGGGCCCCAGAATGTATAGAGACGTCACTGGCTGCAACAATGGTGCAATTGTAAATGATATCTGAAAGCAATTGGTACACGAGTTAAAAGTAATTTTTAGGAAGAAAAATAAAAAAAGAATAATATAATACAAGAATAATATAATAAAAATAATACAAGAATAAAAAAAACACAAATTTGTTGTTATTTCAAAATTATTTAACTTAAAAACTAGTAACATTACAGGTCGCTCGGAATACAACACAACTAAATTTACAAAAAAGTTACTTTTCGTGCTTTTGCATTTGCAAAATCTTTAACAATTTAAATTTCATGTTCAATACTTAAAAAGGACTAGACTGGCACCCGCGGGTGCTTCGCCTCTTTCTATTTATGTGGCGTTATTTAGATTTAAGATAATAAATCATAGATTATTTATTTAGTACTAGCGTAGCATGTAACAGTGTCGCCTACCGGGTTCAAATGTAAATTTAAACAATTTAGGGATCCATTCAAACACACACAAAACATTTCATCAAAATCGGTCGAGCCATTTTTGAATTCTAGCGAGACTAACGTACAGCAATTGATTTTTATATACGTATAAAGAGATAAATTTGTAAATCTACTTTGCAACAATGTGGATCTATGATAGTATTTAGTTATTTTTAGTATAGGAAATGATCATTCGCTGTGTGCTACAGTAACTGAGAAGTGGAATTATTTGTATTACATGAAGAACTGTTAAGTTGATAAGAGCAGGCTTGACTATTTCGACCTTCTTTATCACTTCGACCACCTCTTTCATGGTGTGAAGAAGAGCGGCCTCGTGAAGAACGCAAACCACCAGACGGCGTACGATATGCCTTGGCTAAAGGTTGTATATCTAGTACCGGCCGTGTATTTTTGGAAGTGTTGCCCAAATGCAAGAAGAAGACGAGACTTAGCCAGTCTTGGTCTTGGTCTTGCGCCAATACACCTGGTCTTGTTCTTGGTTTTGGTCTTGCAGCAAGAGTCTCGCAAGTCTCGCAAGCCTATTGCTATTTATTAAACGTTACTTTAGATCTTAGAACAACTTATCACAGTAAGCACATTTTGAGCTTGAATTAACATAGTCATAGAAAGACCAATCAAATTATTAATGTCTAAATATTTAATGAGAAATTCGAAAAATCAACTAATACCGGGTGGGGTTTGAACCCACGACCTAAGCGATCCGTGCCGATGCTCTAACCAACTGAGCTGTCTACCATGTCTCACGGCCACGGGAGTCAGTCTGTTTTAAAGATGAGACGTATTTACGCTACCAGGTTTTAAAACCAGGTATTCACTTCAAAGTAAGGCGCCCTGGTACGAGCAAAAAATACTTGCAAGTATGCAATTACTTGCATAGGAAAATTATCCATATCTCAATAGTAGTAAGAAACTCAAAAGTATTTGTGAACGAAAAATACTTAGAATTTCATAGCATTTTTTTTATTTATACGACTTTGCTCCTTATTCATAGTAGGATGACATGGAATACGGGTGAAATTCCTATGCAAGTATTTTCAAATTTTGACACAACGGCTGGACACGTCCCTCGCGTCCCAATGAGACGTATTTACGCTACCAGATTTTAACTTCAAAGTACGGCGCCCTTTTACGAGTAAAAAATACTTGCAAGTATGAGAATACTTGCATAGGAAAATGATCCATATCACAATTGTAATAGAAACTCAATTGTTTTTGTGAATGAAAAATACTTTGAATTTCAAAGTATTTTTTTTATTTATACGACTTTGCTCCTTAGTAATAGTAGCCTAACATGGAAAGCGGGTCGAATTCCTATGCAAGTATTTTCAAACTTTGACACCGCGGCTGGACACGTCGCGTAAGTAGTAGGTAAGTAATAAGAATTATGTTTATATTCGAGGAAGTAAAAGTTTTGTTACGATTTTTTGTAAATTCAATTGTTATTGTGAACTGATTACGTAACCTACTGACCATGACCTAATTTTATAATAGTTATTTCGCGTGTATATTAAATTGAGAGACAATTTTAAAGCTTTTATTAATTAAGAGTCCTAAGCCGAAAAGTAGGAAGGAAAGATTTCATTTCGTTAACAAGAAAATTGAAAACGTTCAGTATAAATTTTTGCCCGAATCAATTTAGGCATATATATATATATATATATATATATATATATATATATATATATATATATATATATATATATATATATATTGACATTAACAAATACTTTCAAGTATTTTTAAAACCTGGTTTCCGACCCTGGTATTTTTCCATACTCGTACTTAGAAGCCCTGGTATTAAATTTTGTAAGTATGTCTCATCTCTAGTCTGTTTCTTAATAAACGTTTACATTTAATAAGCTTACATGTGCTAAAACTTAGTCAAAACATATAAAAAACAAATTAATGACATTAACTTGACTGTATTATAAAGAACATTATCTGTCTAGAAAGAGATTGATAGACCCTTATATGAAATGGAATAAAAGAGTTATACAATTTACCATTTATTGAAATAAAAAATAAAATACAATACAAATTAAATTACATAACAGTACACAACAGCCTAAGGGAGTGAAATGGGACTTGGAAGTTTGTCGTGAAGCGACAATTAAAAAAAAATAAAACCCAACCTAAGAACAACAAAACAACAAAAGTAGAACAAGAAAATAATATATTTAAATTTTTAAAAAGGTATTTACAATTTTATAAAAAAAATGAAATATGATGATGATGATGGATGACGTGTAATTACAATTAGATAAAAAAAGTAAAGATAGGAGAATTGTATTGTAGTGGAGCCTAAAGGTCGAAGTGACGCACGCTGCGCTTGGAGTAGAAGTAGGCACACGCTGAGCTTGTAGTTTCTTGGCGGTGATGGCACGCAGCGCCTGGTCTGGGCACACGCAGCGTCCGGAGCCGGCGCACGTAGCGCCTGAAGTAGGTGCGCTCAGCGCTTGGAGCAAGCAGTCACAGCGCCCAAAGGTAGCGCGGCAGTAGGTGCACTCAGCGCCTGGAGCAAGCAGTCGTAGCGCCCAAAGGTAGCGCGGCAGTAGGTGCACTCAGCGCCTGGAGCAAGCAGTCGTAGCGCCCAAAGGTAGCGCGGGTAGTAGGTGCACTCAGCGCCTGGAGCAAGCAGTCGTAGCGCCCGGAGTAGTGTGACCCCGCGCTTGAAGTAGATTACGCCGACGACTTCAAATGTAGATGGAGGCTTGCAGGATCCCGGGGCAATGCGGCCCCGGGATAAGGCCTTTAGTAGATGCTTCACGTTTGAAAACTGAAGCGAGACTCCCTGTATTCTCCGATTGTTCGGCTTTTATACCTTTTTATAGAGAACGAGAAATTATTTAAATTAAAAGGATTTTTTTTGTAAATGACCTAGAGCAAAAGAGTATTTATATGGAAATATCGAAATAAGAACATCAGACCAGTGACGAATTTGAATAAAAGTTACCATAACAACCATATAAATAATGGTTGTCAAAAATATAAATTTTTGGTTTTAGGTACATAATTGAAAAACAGTTACATTTAAGTAAGAAATGAGATATTATTCATATAGAAAAAACTATAGCGCGGCAGCGCGCACGAAACCTGAAATTGCAGAGTTACGGAGAACTCAATAAAAGATAGAAAAAGGTAAGACTCCATTGACAGCGATTTAAACGGTGCTGATAGCGTGAAAATACGAAGTGAAAATGATTTGTTATTGTGTAAAAACGTTACAGGATCCTATGGAAATAAAGGTGATGCAAAATATGAATGCAGAATGTCAAAAACAGAATGGAAAAATAGTGTAAAATGATATGTAAGTAGCATAACACTACAAGTTTGTATGAAAGTCCTACGTTTTTGAAGTTCGAGACACGACAATCGGCATTAAAGTTATAAGTTTTCAATAATAAAATCCTGAATAAGCTGTTTTACGAAATCCTAACCCTAAGCAAGTCCTATATTTTTAAAGTATAGATATGAATATCGATACTTACTTTATTAGTTTTAAATAATAAATACTTGCATAGTTAAGCTTTACCTATATAGCCTCTTTATACTTAGGTAAGACTTTTGCAGCGGGAAAATTTCAAAATCTCATAGGAAATCAAATATTGTACGCGGACAAAGTCGCGGGCGGCCGCTAGTTACATAAAATAAGTGTTATGTAATTGTGTGATAAGTATATTTTTTCTTCCCTGTCCACTTTTTCCGGTGGTTATTAAAAAGCTTGTGATATCTGCACTTAATTTTGGTATTTCAGGAAGAAATATTTGTGATTCCTTTTTGTGGAAAGATATTAGATGCTTCCTTAAGCCTGAAGTGTTTCTATTTTTCATTTTTATTTCAACCTTTTTATGTTAGCATAATTTACACAAAGCAATTTGGGATGCATGAATTATGTCGAAAAACTCATCAAATTTGCTTTTAGGTCTTTTAGATCTATAACTCCAACTCTCACTACTCCGACTAGAACTATTCGACTCTTCGCCACTAATGTCAAATTGTAAACTTATCACTCCGAGAACAACAAGGATTAGAGTAAAAACAATTAATACATTAGACTCGAAGCAAAGCTCAATTGGGAATGACTGGAATTAAAATAAATACTACTATTTGTAAGTACACGCCGAAAGACCGACAAAGGAAAGTTCGACATTCTTTGATAAAAATAACGATCCTTCAGAAGAGTAATAAAGTAGATGCGTTGCCAGATAAGTAAAGTGTGCCTACGTAAAAATGAAATGTAAATATGTAAATAAAATTGTGTATATTATGTTCTTCTTGTGATTGAATTAATCTACGTTAATTACATTAAATTTGCCTTCACTCGTTTGAAATTCAAAATTCAAATATGTTTTATTCAAGTAGGCATTAAAAATACACTTTTGATAGTCATATAATCACTGTTTTCCCCAATTTTTTTCTTTTCCATGTCCAGGGGTTCTGATTCTACTGAGAAAAATCATGGAAGAAAGTAAGAAACTCTAACTCAGAGGCACGGAGCTGAAAGTAGGGAAATTCGTAATAGGGCAACGGAAATCAAGTGGCCATTATCTGGCCGACTTCATGTGGAAACAGGAACTCTATGTAATAAACTCTTTCTTCTAGAAGCAGCACTACAGAAGGTGGACCTGGTCTAGCCCCTACAGATCGACATAAAATGAGATTGTCTTCTTTATGACGACCAGATAACAACTGTTCAGTGATGTCTTGATTAATATAATTTAATATGACAATTAAGGTATTTATAATATTGTCAAATAATTCTATTTTTTTTACTATTTGTATTTATTCAATGATGTAATTCAGTTTTTATTCCTTAAAAAATAATCAATGCATGTTGTGCTTACCCATAAAAACAAATACAATTATAATGTGTTGAATTTGTTATGAAAATGACCTTTGTATTACTATTGTAATTTCTGTTGGTAGTCATAATAAATAAATAAATAAATGTCTCAGTGATCGCATGGGTAAACACCGGCAGCGATCACAGAATGACTCTCATCATTCAGTGATGAGAGCACACTGAACCTAATCGTTAAGTTTAAGAGGTGTCGTCTAATGAAGTCAACGCTCCATCCCTCTCGTGCTCTTATCCAAAGTCCCTAAACCTTTCAGCTCTAGCTACAAAACCGTTTTCAGTGCCTAGAAAATTGCATTGCAGTGGACGATATGAATGACTAGCTCGTAGAAACTGTGCATATGGTCGGAGCTAAGATTTGCCAAAGCCGCCGCAGAAGAACACAAAAACTCTCCGATTACACTCTTAATCTTAGGGCTATTAGACGGGAATGAAGCTGTAGTCTTCAACTTCATTAAAAAGCATACAGGCAACTGAACAGACAGATCTCCGAATGCATGCGGTGGAACTTACGCAACTTTACTACTGCTCGTATTGAATAAGCGATCGAGTGAAACAAGGGCTCCAAAGACTTTGCTAGAGTACCTGTCTGCCAGAAAGAGCCAACTGTCAAAGCTAAAGACAGAGTGTGGCAGGGACGTTTCCTTGACACTATTCCGATGATATTCCGGACGTCATTCTAAGCAAGATTAAAATGGTTCTCCAGCACCTTAGAAACGGCAAAGCCCCAAACGAGGATGGAAATACAGCAGAGCTTTTGAAAGCAGGTGGAAAACCGGTACTTGCTTTTTAATTCCGTCCTCCATGGTGACGCTACACCGGAGGCGTGGAGCAGAAGTACGGTGGACTTGTTCTTCAAGAAAGGCGACAATGCTCTCTTGAAGAACTACAGACCGATTTCTCTTCTTAGCCGCATCTTCGTGCTGTTTTCGAGAGTCATTACAAATCGTCTCGCATGCAAACTCGACGACTTCCAGCCTTGCGGACAAACTGGTTTCTGAAAAGGCTTTAGCACCATAGACCACATACATACATTCCCTTCGGAAAATTATACGTACGTCCGAGGAGTACAATTTGCCACTATGTCTGGCGTATGTGGACTGTGACAAAACTTTTGATTTCGTCGAAATTTGGGCGGTGCTGCATTCCTTTGGCGGTGACAAGTTGACTGTCGGTATATAGAAGTGCCCTACTGTACAAACACTTTAGTTTGTACAGTAGGGCTACGATAGCTTTCCGAGTACAAAACCAGAGTGCGAAACCTATCCAACTGCAGAGAGGTGTAAGACAAGGTGACGTTTTATCCCCGAAACTCTTCACTGCTGCATTGGAAGACGTTTTCAAGCTTCTGGATTGGAAAGGATACGGTATTAACATTAACGGTGATTACATTACTCTCCTTCAATTTGCCAACGATATGCCCTTATGGCAGAATCGGTGGAGGACCTAAGCACTATGCTCAATGACCTCGATAGTGCCTCCCAACGAATAGGTTTTAGGATGAACATGGAAAAACAGAGATCAAGTATAACGTCCATGTCACACCTATGCCGGTAGTTGTTGGGAGCAATGAGCTTGAAGTTGTTGACGAGTATGGTAACCGGGGACAAATAGTCCGACTAGGTAAGTCCAACTTCGAACAAGAGATCAATCGACGGATTCAACTCGGTTGGGCAACGTTCGGGAAATTACGGCACATTTTCTTGTCAGGTATACCTTAAAAGTTGAAAACGAGACTGTACAACCAGTGCGTGTTGCGAATGATGACCTATGGAAGTGAAACGTGGTCCTTTCCTGCGGGTCGGATGAAGAAGCTCAAGGTCGCTCAGCGAGCTATGGAGAGGGCTATGTTCGGAGTTTCTATGCGTGATAAACTTAGAAATGAGGATATCCCCAGTAGAACCAGAGTGACCGACATAGCCCAACGGATTAGTAAGCTGAAGTGGCAATGGGCCGGCCATATGGCGAACTATATTTTCGAAAAAACCGACTACCGATGGGGAAAAATGTCCTCGAGTGGCGGCCTCGTTCCAGCGGACGAAGTGTGGGGCGTTCCTCTAATAGATGGAGTGACGACCTGGTAAGACATGCAGGAAATCGATGGATGCCTGACCTTATGCAGGACCGTGCTTTGTGGTATACCTTGCGGGAGGTCTATGTTCAACAGTGGACTTGTGAAGGGCTGTCATTGTGAATAATGATGATGATAATAATATATTCTATATATTATTATCATCATCATTATTCACAATTACATATATAGGCTGGTATAAATAATATTATTCACCATTTTCAACATTGCTTACTCGCCAGATTAATTTTAACCACTAATTATTTTTTTACTTATAATAAGGGTGACAAAAGAGCATACAGTCCACTTGATGGTAAGTGGATACTGTAGCCCATAGACATCTTCATCAATCCTCGATAACGAATCAAAACGCCGATGCGTTTTTACGCCTGAGTACTCAGAACGAATGCCTCGTTTCCTGTAAAAAAGTCTCGGGTGCTTTATACTCAATGTACGAAATACCGCAGTATTAAGGTGGTATTTTGTGAGAGCTTGGCCATTTCCCTGTCGAGCTGACGCATTAGTGCTACAGTTATAATTTAACTATTTGGCTCTACCACGTGTAGAAAAATCGAAGCTTACGAATTTTGATATTAAAGCTGAACGCACATTTGTCCGCGCCGCATGCGCCGTACGCGCGTACGCGCACCGTATTTTAGAATTCGTTGTATGAAATCATATGAAACCTCGCACATTACAGCCGCACCGTATGCGCCGAGTTTTATAAAATGCGGTACGTATACGATATCGAAGGACGAATGCTGATATAACGCGGCGCGTTCGGCGCGTGTTGATAATCAGTGTTGTCTAATGTTGCCAACTTAGTGGATTTTCCACTATAACTGGTGGTTTCGACTTACATGATAATTTTTGTATTTTTATAACTTTTAATTCATTTGTAATTAATTATACATAATTTGATTTTTTTTGCATCAATTATCAATATGTATTCTTAGCGATAAATTATTTAAATACTGAACTAACAAAAAAATAGTTAAATTTAATTCAAAAACCCAATTATACCTGATTACTTCATTATCAATAAAAATACTTAACTCAAACATACAACAAGTCTTTTTTCTGGTTCAATTGGCTTTCTAAATCTTGATTTTTCCACAGAAAGATATGGTTTTAGTATATGTAGCATTACTTGAAATGTCTTATTATGTTGAATGCAAATATCTAAAAAAATCGTTCATCATCATCTAATAAGTCTTTAAATAAAGTATATCCCCTTCATATTCTAAATACAATTGCCTTTTTAAATTAACATTATGAATCCAGAATCTTCTTTTTATTAGAATTTTATTTTCTTCTTTCTTTGCCAATAAGTAGGCTATTGCTAAATTGCTTTCCATAGTGATTTCGAGCGATCAAACTGTACCGTTTCACACCAGTGGTTGGAAAAAACTACAAAAGTTGTTGGTAATACAAAAGATTTGCTTACGGCGCGGACGATGCCTACGGGCAAATGTGCGGGGCTATCAGTAAAATTCGGCGCGTACGGCGCGTACGACGCGTGCGGCGCGGAAAAATGTGCGTTCAGCTTAAATCCTCCCCACTGACATAGACTTAGTGTCCTTGGCTTCAGATCAGTTATGTATCTTATGCTGTACATACCCTAAGAATGGCTGAGATACGGTATCTACCTAGAAGTTCATCGTTGGAATTTTTTAGTACGTATGTCGTCGCACTGGTAGCTTCGCGAATACGATATGGGCCGTCTCGTCTAGGGATGAATTTTGACGTCTGTCCTCGAGTACCGTCATTAGTGCCTTGTGTTTACAAACGGTCACCTGCTGAATATTCAGGAACTTGTCATCACCCGTCATCAGCATATTTGTAAATGTATTGTTATTTTCTACCGTCTTCAAAAAAGAGACGGTACTCAATTCGACTGTATGTCCATCAAAGCCCATCCACCGCGTCCCGTGGCACTCTTTTCTTTACTTCCATATACTATATTAAATTATTTACGAATAACGTGATTGCTACCAACCTGATTTAAAATTATTTAAAATATATTTCAGTGTGCACCAAACATTGCATAATAATATATCGAAAAAAAAATTATGAAAGAAAGATTTTATATAACTGTCTTTTTCTGGTATTTAACGCAATTCTTATTAATCTTCTTATTTACGATAAAGTTAAATATAACAAACGTAATGAATATTTCATAATAACGAATAAAGTTGCATCCACAGAAGCTGCAATTTGCGAATGTACGCTGAGTGCCTTATATCGAAAGATTTAAAAATGCAATTAGGTTTGAAGTCGGAATGAAGAAATTTTCTCTCTTACTTAATAGAAATTTAATGAAAATATATTTCAAACAACTAGCGTTCTTCAGGCAAGGAATTTCTTTTAAGATTTTATTTCTGTGTCCATAGTATTCTAAGTGTAAAACGTCGGCTAAGGTAGATGGTACTACATTAAAGCTTCTGAAAGCGAAATGATAGCCGTTAAAAGTCTTTTAGAAGGTGTTTATTTGAGATGTTATGCGTTTACTCTTATCATCAGTTTTGATTATTTTTCTGTTCCTGTCCGATCTGTGAAGATACTTTTAGTTATGGCGATATAACTCTGTTCATGTAATCTTTTTCGGAGAATAAATAATAAATGTTGCGCATTAAACAAAATAAAGCTTAACTAAATTGAAAAGCTCATATGGCAATACACGTAGCGCGTTCAGCCGTCGGGAAAGCAATAGCGTCAAACGTGGTGCAAAAGTTGCAAGATTTAAAAGGAGATGTTCGATTTTGGGCCACCACTATGTACACCACATAGATAAATAGGAAAAAAATTGAGGAATTTCATTTAAATACTAACAAATTAATTTGAAAAAGGGTATAGGCGTACAAAAATGATAATTTCAAAAGTTTTTTGTTATGATAACCCTATTTTAAGGGCAGCCATGACAGCTGTGTTTGATATGACGTTTGACGACTGTGACAGTTTTAAAAGTGACGTCTTTGAGTCTTGTGATTTTTGGGTTCCGTCGTGTGTTATTTTATAATAACAAATTCAGTTTCAGGTATGTCCCCTATCAGTGCATTTACTCGATGTTTTGTTCAAATGCTATTTCTATGTGATGTTTTCTTCCCTTGTTCCATATTCTAAAAGATTTTTACTCATACTTATTCCAGTTTATTGACAATGGCGTGCCTACAGTGCACCTCTGTAATAGATAAAAATGAATAATATTATACTGCCGATAATATGGGTCCCGAAATCATTTCCGTCATCGAGCGGCATCTTGACCATCTGGTAAAAAACATTCTATTTATCTATATAATGTAACATATCTATAAACATTGGATAACCCCTTTTTTGTTTTATTTTGTTTTAGGTTGATGGAAATGGAGTGATGTGCTCTCAATGCTTTGCTATCATAATGCAAGAAATGTCTAATGATAGTGCTCTTGCACATGGAGATCATGAACTCCAGCATTGCCATGATAGCAATGTTTGTGTTAGGTGTAGGACATCTTTGTTTAGGAGGTGTGCTCACTCTATTCCCGAGGGAGCAGAAAGGCAATATATTGCTGAAACAATTGCTCCAAGAGAGGTAAGCACCTTTTTTTCTTTTTTATTCATACAAGGCAGGTAAATGCAGATGTTTCTTATTATGGTCCAAGACAATATCTTTTCAGGAAGAAAAAGAACAGTCACAATTTAGTTTTTGGAAATGTGTGTAGACATGTGACTAATATATAACATCACCTTGGATGAGTCTATAAAAGTGATATTGAAATAACTGAATCTTGATTAATTTAAATTATTTAGAAATGTTGTGATATAAATAAATAAATCTTAATTTCATATTTTTTGTTTTAGATACCAGAGGGTGCCTTAATATGTTTTACTTGTGGGTACATACTCGGCGTACAATACAACAACAAGGATACATAGCAGCTTCTACTGTTATGCATGCAGGTGTATGGTGCTGACGGTCTCTTGCCCAGACACATAGCCACTCTATACCTGAAAGACCTGAATGGACCATAATAACAGAAACAATATATCCAAGAGAGGTAACATTAACAACTTACTTAGTTATCTAGTGTTGAAATTAAATAATTGTGTGAATAGCCAATACATATTGTATTCTTTTCTTTTATTCAGATTCTACTAGGAAGACTGGTTTGCTATGCTTGTTGGGTAGCAGCACGTAGAAATGTGGAGCATGCTACAAGGATTGAGGATAATCGGCAAACTCCAGCCCCATCTAGCCTTCACCAAGACTCTATGTGTGCATGGTGTAGAATGTCGCTACACCGAAGGCTAACACACGTGGCTAGTGGTCCTGTAAGAGATGAAGTTCCAGCAAGAATTTACCCAAATGAGGTTAGATTATTTTAATTTACCAAACCACCATACACAAGTAATGTACATGTACATTCAACGATTAGTAACCCTATCTGTAGCCCCTATGAGTAAATTGTTTTTTGTATTGTTTCAGTTACCATAACATGCGCTTCTTTGTTCCTACTGCTAGACACATGCACAGGAAAATATAGGAATGGAGCAAGAAGTAGTGCAACAATTTGATATGCAGCCAACACACAACACAGAGAAGTGCTCATTGTTTTGTGCCGGCTTGCAGCAACATAGAGCGAAATAGAGTGCCAGAATGCTTAAAAAAATTATATTAAAACAGAAAAAATATTTGTGACTTTAGACAAAATATTATTGATTCCCAATCCCACAAGAAATTATTTAATTAATAGGAATTTATTAATACCCGAGAGCTTATTTGGAAACAAAGAGGCAAGAGTACCTATAATAATATGTGATGGTACCTACATATATCTTCAAAAATCATCCAACTACATGTTTCAAAAACAAACTTATAGCTTGCACAAATATAGAAACCTTGGTAAACCTTTTCTCATCGTTGCCACTGATGGTTACATTATTGATATTTTGGGGCCCTATCCAGCAACAAAATCAGATTCTGAGATCATGAAAGCTTTATTCCAAAATGAAAACGAGGGTCTAAGGGCTTTTTTCAGCCCAATGATGTTCTCATTTTGGATTGAGGCTTTCGTGATTCCATTCCAATGGTAGAGGGCCCTAACAAAGCCCAACGGCTTCAAAATATTTAAACCAGAGTCCTTAGAACAAGGAGAGACACAGTTATCGACCATCAATGCGAACAATACAAGGTGTGTGACACTATGTAGATGGGTGGTAGAGGTAGTTAATGGTCGATTTAAAAGAGACTAAGCTACTGAGACATGAATATTTTAATTTGGCTGCCACCCATTTGATGGACGATGTTCATATTTGTGCAGCTATAATTACTGCCTTCCATCCAGTGATTAAAAGTTTACCAGATGCTGATGCTATACTTACTCGAGCAATGCAGAGAAAAAATATGCCTAACTGGTTAGCAGAACTTATAATTGCTAACCGGATCAACCACTTTACTGACTTACTTACTGGGCTAGGTATATATCAAATAAAACAGGCTAGAAGCTATTTCGGGGAACATATTAGGCAGCATGGATCATTTCAGGTAGAAGTATCGGACCAACTGGAAGTAAGTACTATTAGTGAGAACCTGTTATTCGTTTTTTTGTAAATTTAACATGTTATTTACTTAAGATTTGTAAAGCTGTTGGTTTTCCATAACATAAAAATAAAAAAGTAGTAGCAGAAGCAACCCTATCCCAACTTGATCCTTTTTTAATAAGAGGACGTATAAAATCTCGACATAGCTCAGGACAAACATATACCTACATATTACTGGCAAGGGAAGGATCAAGTGGGGATGATAAAATAATTAGCTATTATTGTAATTGTATCTTCGGACAACGGACAATGGGTTGCTGTGCTCATGTCATGACCATTGTGTGGTATTTGGGTTGGGCTCAGTGCCAAGAGAGCATAGAAGCACCGGTGTCATTCCTGGATGGAATATTAATAAGGGATGATGTGGAAAACGAATAAAATCATAAGTCCCAACAAGTTGTTTTATTTATATACCTCTCATGACTGATTTCTCATCTATTTGATGTCGCTAATACTAGGAATTATATAACATTGAACTTGTTTGAAAAATTGATAGTATTTAGTTGGGCACTGGGTCGGCATGGTGGATTACAGTCCACTCCCTCACAGAAAGGAGGTATAGGTCCCAGCAGTGGGAACATTATAGGCTGATTATGCTGCTGCTGCCTAATTGAACTAGAATAGTTGGTATCTTCCCAGTTGTTACTGTGTAATAGGAATAGTTAACTACTTTAACAATAATTTGCAGTTGTCAGATATTGCATAGCTCACTGCTCACTTATGAATTATCGAAGTCCAGAATAACTTTCAAGCCTTCGTTTCGTTTCGATATAATCAATCTCTAACTACTCTAATAGGTGATATAAGATGTGCTGCCGCAATCGAGTAGAATATCCTGTAGTATAATATTATCGAATCCCAATATTTTCGAAATTCATGTTGTTTTTTTATTGCAGATATTCTTTTTCTTCTTTCTTAGTTTTATGGCCCCTTATTGCAAATATTACGATACACGTCAATCAAATGTCAATGTCAAAATGACATTTTTTGTGTTTTCTCTGTGATCCACCATCTTTAATTTAAGTTTGTGTTGCTCTCCTTGACCAAGTTAATTTGAACGTACATTGAAACGAAGTGAAATTAAAGAAAATTAACAATAAAAAACGGTTACTATATTATATAGCGACATTTATATATAGTGTACATAGTGCTGGCCCAGGCTCGATACATTTCTGAAACATCTCCTTTGTTATTTGAATTTAAAAGTTTGCTGGAATTTAGGCACAGATGCACTCGCTATTCCCTCATTCTTATATTGCGATGGTACGGCTATCCGACACGACCGGAGGGAGATCAGGCTCAGGACCAACGGATTTATGTGCTTTCTGAGGCCGTGAAATACCACCAAAATTCCTGACTCCGAGCTGCTACTGAGAATTTCTTGACAGAAAAATTCAATACCTTTTTTGTTGGCCTGTTCCATCTAATTTAAATGGGTAAGTCCACTTACTATCTTCGGCTGCATTACCAGTAACTACGAGTATCAGGAGGGATATTGTCAAGCACTGGTTTATAATAGTAAATGAAAATACTCATTAGATGACTTGTAAGTCTTGTTTTGAAAATAATTTAGCGAAAGATGATAAGAAAAAAAATGAGGAGAAAGCAATAAGGATTTATAAAATATATTCTAAGGAGATCAACATTTAGGTTAAAGTGATTATTGAAAACAATTTATTTTATACTATATTTGATATAAAGGACGGAAACGCATCTGTGATTCCCCTGGTTCCATCATCAATCAAATCATAGTAAACAGCTTTTAGTAAACAGCTTAGAACAAACAAGTATAAATTTTTATATATTAGATGACGTAAGTTTATTGATTGATTAAAACACATTTATTTATCTTTATGATATTCAGCTTGCGTGAAGTCTTCAGATAAAGGCTTTTGCTGTACAATTTACTCTTTAGATAAGTTAACGTGGTGATACATTTTCGTGTATATTTTTAATCAAGGATCGAATGCAGGTTTTTATGTGCATACACTTACCATCAAGTGAACTGCGTTCTCGTTTATCACTTTCACTCTATAAAAAGATTGTTTCAACTGTCAATTTCAATTGGTCAACATTACCATTCCTTATGACGAGAAACTCGTGAAAGCCGAAACAAAATATCTGCACCTGGCTCACGAGGTGACCGACATGTTGGGTGGTCTGCCAACCGAAATTATTCATGTTGTCATTTCTGCGAACGAGCTAACCCCAGTCAATCTCTTAGGTCATCGGAGGAGACTGGAAATCCGCGACGGACCGCTCCGGACTCAGATGCAGATGGCGGTGCTCCTCGATAACGCAAGCATCGTCCGCCGGTTTTTTTCACTTTCTTCCTAACCCTCGGTCGTTTGGTCTCCCCTGCCTGAATTAATTTTCGGATCAAATTTTTTTAAATGAAATTGAAGTAACAAATGAACTTTTTTCCACCTAATGATATGTGGATACTATGCTTCATGGGAACCTGCTAAAAATTTCAAACATGGAAGGCTTCAGATGCATTGTACCTCTGAAGACTAAGATCAAATGGCTCTATAGGGATAGCCGTTCCATATAAAATAATACCATACGATATACATAACTTCAAAAACGGTGTTGGTGGTATTGTCAACACGGCTGCAGGTGCCAAGATATGACGTCTAAAATGAAATCAAATTAATTACTTGACTATTCATGTAATTTTTTAAGGTGCCTGTAATTTTATTGGTGTTAATATAGCTAGCTTTTTTTTTTACTTATTATAAGCTAGCGTTTGACCACAATCCCACCCATATATAAAACTACAGATGACATACAAACCAATTATCGTAACGAATTTTTTTTTAAAATTTGCTTATCTTTTATTCTTACTTACCTGTGGAGTGGGGTGATACACAACAAAACTATTTTTAACACAACGTTTTGTTCAGAGACATAATATGAAAAAGATCCATTTAATAAATATTTTAATTTCTCTGTGTCAAGGATTATACAACTTCCTCACAGGAGCTCTGTCAGTTAACTGTGTATTGATAGAAACATCTGCAGATATAACATATGCGCTATTTGTACGTTAACATCGTGCTATGGTTGTGCTGTATTAAAATAGATGTATCCTAGGAATAAACCCCTTCAGTTAACTGACGACGAAGACGATGTATTTTTGGCGGACTAGTTGTCGTATATGACCTTTAGTCTCTTACTAATGAAAAGGAAGTGAAGTGAAATGATTACAAACTCGTTGAAGTTATATATTAGATAACAATAAATTGCTCTACATCCCATAATGTAATAGAAATATAATTGATTTTCGACTTACATACCTTTTTTTTATAGGATAGGGTGACAAACGAGCACACAGTCCACCTGATGGTAAGTGGTTGCTGTGACCCATAGACATCTACATTTATCCTCGTTTGCGAATCAAAATGCAGATCCGTTGTCACCCGTGAGGACTAAGATGGAATGCCTCTTTTCCAGTAAAAAGGGTCTCCGGTTCTCTGCACTCACCATACGAAACACAGCAGTGTTAAGCTGCTATTTGATGCTGGTATTCTGTGAGAGCGTGGTCCTTCTCCGGTCGAGCCGACCCATTCGTGCTACAACTATACTACTAATATAGCTGCAGCATGGCTCTACCACGTAAGAAACCTAAATTATCTATATTGTAATGTTTTAATAATTCAAAAGTGAAAACCTATTAACCTACCACGTTATTAAATATAGACTAGTTAAAAGAATAGTTAATATTCTTTAAATTTTAACACCTGACACTTTATTCATCAATTATTCAAAGTAAGAATATTATTATAATGAATGTAATGTTCCTTTGATTTAAATTGAAAATTTATATATATATATATATATATATATATATATATATATATATATATATATATATATATAATTTTACATATAGTGAATTTTTTTCACTATAAAAATACAGGGTATATGTATAGTGAAAAAAAATTATAAATAGTTAAATAATATTCCCATCTAGTAGCATTGTTATTTGTTAAAAGGTATTTTTTAATCTATTGACATTATCTTTTGTACGAAGGTTGAATATGTGTTGATAAAGCCAAGTAAAAAGTTAGATTGGGATTAGGCCAGTTTGTCAGAGGCGGCTCTAGCCCTTGTAGCGGCTGTATGCAACCGGCGCACTCTAGTAGACACGCGATCAAAATGGAATATGTACAGTTATATTTTTGAACGGAAAGGAGAATGGGATTTTTGGGCCTGAAGTTAACTAATTGGTTTATACTTTAAAAAATTGGTCATATTTTTATAAAGTAAAATACAAAAAAGTAGCTCTTTTTACAATCTAGAATAGGGTATTTTACACCATGTAAAAAAAATCAAAGAATATATATTTATGATAGATTTTGTAATAAGTAAACAAGAAATATTGATTTCTATTTATAAAAATGCATTATAAATTTTATATTTCAATTTAAAGAATATTTTTTTTACCTTTGCCTGAAATCTGCAAAACGATGTCCGCCATATTAGATAGTGTCGTGACGTCACTAGGTCAAAGAACTAGGTTATGTGCTGTGTACTAACTAGCTAATTTCCAAATTTTTCAAGTTATCATTACGATTGTTGACTTTTATTCCGAATTTTATTGAAAAGGCATCACGGAAGAGGGATTCGTTTTTACGAATCCCTCTTCGTAGTTTATTACTTCGCTTTTAGCACTAATGTTATAGAGATATAATATAAGCTTAGGTGAGAAAAACTTTATTTTATATTGTTTGTACAAACCCTCAGACGAAATAAAAAGTCACTTTTTTATTTGGTCTGAGTACACACCATGTCTTCATTCCCATATGATAGAAAAAAACAGGAATCAAGTAAAACACTGCACTGCACTTGCAAGGGCTAACAAAATAGCCCACAAAGGGCGGGACAGTCGAGCGATTAACCTAATCTATTACAAAATTTGACTTACAATAGGTACCTATCATATCATGATGTTTTGTTTTGTTTAATCGATAGTTATATATAAGTCATACTTACATCAAAGTGATCTTCACAAAAGTATAGTTTTGATTTTGTAGCCAATGCCTTCGGGTCTTTTCTTACCAATTTTGACCAAGTATTTCTCATTTTTAAATCAGTTGGCATTTTATTCTATAACTTCCCCGGCGTTCTTATGCTCGTATTTTTGCAATCAGGAACAACACAAGAATAATATAAATGATAACTCATTATTAAACATTCAAAAGTATCTTATTCCTTTGCATAATTGTTAAAATTCTACGACAGTGACGTCACAAGTTGAACAGTATGGCGGCTAGCGTTTTCACGCGAATATTTAAAACGATAGATTTAAAGTAATTTTTATGTCACTATTCGGTTAAAAAAAATATAAAAAAATTATAGTGGTTCATTATCACTAGGATTCATTTAAAACACTTTTTGAAAATGGGTGTAATACCCTATTCGAAAAAACAATAAATTAAGTTAGAAAATCGATTGTAGTGTATTCTTTATGGCAATTAATTGAATACCATAAAGAATACACTAGTGATATCTTCTTATTTTGAAACTTGACTTGACAATTCAAACTTCAAACTATTTACTTATAGTGCCACCAACTTATCTGTGAACTGACAGCTTGGCGCTTCTGCGCTAGAGTGTTGCCAGTTCGGGAATATTCCCATCTAAGGGTCTTATATTCCTAGATAGAGTCCACATACGAAGGTAATAAATTAGTCACGGAATATATGCCCAAGAAAAAGAAGAAACAAAAATATCATAATTGAACAAATTAAACTTTAATTAAATAATATGCCTTTATGCCTTTTTTACCGGGCGTTGTAATTTGCGTTCCTGTGGTTTATGCGGTTTCCGGTTCTTTAACTATTTTGGAAATGAATCCTTGACTAACATCTGAAAAAGAAATGAATTGCATTAACCAATCTATTTATCGGAAATACGAAAGGAAGGAACAAAACATAGCAATACTGACCTGTAGCAGCTGATACTCTATTATAGACCTGATTGAAAGGCATTATCGGTGCCCTCGAGCTTCTTGCTCACAAAAGTTTAATACTTTTAAAATCATGTTTCGAGCATCACTTTTAATGGTTTTCGGCAATTTTTATTTTTCTATAAACTCTCAAAACAATGACGTATCGAGTGACATTTAATTAAATGGCGGCTGTAGTTAACAATTTTGCCGCAGCTGTCAGTTCACAGATAAGTTGGTGGGACTATAAAAGAAAAAGACTCGATTTGAAACGAGCGCAATATAGTCGATTCTCGATTAAATTGAGCATTTTAATATCTATTTTCGACTATTTTTCTGTGTTAAGGAGATAGAAAATGATTGTGTACATATCTACAAAATAATAATAAAAAAAAACAAAATATCAACATTCCAACAAGTAACAGTTACAACAACAATTAAAGTAATCGATCACAGATCAATATCCCTAATATTCACTTCACATAGTAGTTGTTGTTTTAACTTTCATTAATCGTTTCACCATTTCGGTTCATTATTAACCACAGCTTTTTTTGGTGATTTTATACTGATCCTGTTTTTATATCAATTGTAATAACAGTGAAAAATCACCTGTAATAGTGTAGGTAGTAGATGATCTTATTCTACAATAACTCAGTTCCTAGATTGACAAATCTTGCCAGATTTTCAGCTATGAATTGTTTATATATACGATTTCAAATTGTCCTACTTTTATCTTGTTAACCATAGCGTCGAATTTAGAGAACATGTAAAAAAAATATTCAAAAATATTTAAAAGAGTGTGCTCCACAGCCAAGTCTTTGCATTTGAGCAACAAAATTAAGATGGCTTCTAATAAAATTAAAATGACATGGAGTATAATTAATAGCGAAACTGGTAAGATCAACTCTCGCAATTCAAACTACAAGTTAAGTGTTAATAACAAATTAACCGAATCAGATCAGGACGTTGCAGTGGTTTTTGAGAAATATTTTACTGATATTCCGATATTAACCACTAAGTCACTGAATTCTTCTCCTGCGGTCGCCGAATCATTACTTAAACAAAATGTAAATGCATGTACAAAGAATTTTACATTTCATAAAGTATCATCAAAAGATATTGTAAAATATTTTAAAACTATTGATGTTAAGAAAACTGCGGATCTGTGGGGGATTTCTGTTAAAGTTATTGCGTCTATAATAGATACAATCGCGCCTCATTTAGCTGTTATTTTTAATACTAGTATCGAATCTGGTGTGTTTCCTGATTTAATGAAGTATAGTAAAGTAATACCTTTATTTAAATCTGGTAGTACATTAGACCCCGCCAATTTTAGACCTATTTCTGTACTACCAACACTTAGTAAGATTTTTGAAAAAATTATTCTTGATCAAATGTTAAATTTCTTTAATATAAATAATTTACTTCATAAAAATCAATTTGGTTTTACAAGGGGTCGCTCGACAACTGATGCCGGTGTTGAGCTGATTAAATATATATTTAATGCATGGGAGAATTCACAGGATGCTTTGGGTATATTTTGTGACCTATCCAAAGCCTTCGATTGTGTTCACCATGAAACATTAATCAGGAAACTTCAGCACTACGGTGTAAGAAGTGATGCTCTAAAATTAATTATTTCATATTTAAGTAAGAGAACGCAAAAAGTTGTCATCAACAGTACGAGTTCTTCCGGGTCGATGGTACAGATGGGCGTGCCTCAAGGCTCAATTCTCGGCCCCTTTCTGTTTCTTGTATATATTAATGACTTACCTTACATAGTAGGAGATAACCATGATATAGTATTATTTGCAGATGACACTTCTTTAATTTTCAAATTAAGTCGACATTTGCTAAAATATGACGAAGTAAATAATGCTATATCTAAATTAGTGAATTGGTTCAATGTCAATAATTTGCATTTAAATGGCACTAAAACAAAATGTATGAAATTTATGACTCCAATAGTCAAACAATTAAATACTAATGTAATTTTAAATGGGGAGAAACTGAGTCTTGTAGATACCACCATTTTTCTTGGAATCACACTAGACGCGAAGCTTCAATGGAGCCCCCATATATCAAAGCTAGCAAGCAGACTTAGTTCTGCAGCATATGCTGTAAAAAAGATTAGAAGTCTAACTAGTGTTGAAACAGCTAGACTAGTTTACTTTAGCTATTTCCATAGCATAATGTCGTATGGTATTTTGCTATGGGGACACGCAGCTGACACTGAAATTTTATTTGTTTTGCAGAAGAGGGCCATAAGAGCAATTTATGATTTAAAGCCTAAAGAGTTGCTGCGACAAAAATTTAAGGAAATTAATATATTAACTTTGGCCTCTCAATACATTTATGAAAATGTAATGTACGTACACAAAAATAAAAGTAGTTTTACAAAAATAAGTGATATTCATTCTGTAAATACTAGGAAAAGACACAAGCTAGTAGTACCAGTTACTCGACTCCACCGAGTCAGTAATTCATTCTTGGGGCGATGTATACGCTTTTACAACAAAATTCCAGAAAATATACAAAATTTGACCTGCTCAAAGTTCAAAAACTTTATTAAACTAAGTTTGTATAAAAAGGGTTATTATAATATTAAAGAATTTATAGATGATAATAACCCCTGGAAGTGAGGTGATCGCTCCCAAGCTATTTCTAATTTGTTGTGTTGTTAATTTGTGTAACATACATGATTGTAAGCTGTTATTTAAAAAAAAAGTCCCGCTGGGTTTCTTGCTGGTTCTTCCCAGGACAGAGGTTTTTTTCGAACCAGTGGTAATTATACAAAAGAGTGACTTTCAATAAGTATTATTTATAATCTATATTGAATAAAAAAGTTTCCGTTTCTGTTTCTGTTTCTGTTAACACTTGGGCCCCAGAATGTATGGATACGTCACTGGCTGCAACAATGGTGCAATTGTAAATGATATCTGAAAGCAATTGGTACACGAGTTTAAAGTAATTTTTAGGAAGAAAAATAAAAAAAGAATAATATAATACAAGAATAATATAATAAAAATAATACAAGAATAAAAAAAAACACAAATTTGTTGTTATTTCAAAATTATTTAACTTAAAAACTAGTAACATTACAGGTCGCTCGGAATACAACACAACTAAATTTACAAAAAAAATTACTTTTCGTGCTTTTGCATTTGCAAAATCTTTAACAATTTAAATTTCATGTTCAATACTTAAAAAGGACTAGACTGGCACCCGCGGGTGCTTCGCCTCTTTCTATATATGTGGCGTTATTTAGATTTAAGATAATAATCATAGATTATTTATTTAGTACTAGCGTAGCATGTAACAGTGTCGCCTACCGGGTTCAAATGTAAATTTAAACAATTAAGGGGTCCATTCAAACACACACCAAACATTTCATCAAAATCGGTCGAGCCATTTTTGAATTCTAGCTAGACTAACGTACAGCAATTGATTTTTATATACGTATAAAGAGATAAATTTGTAAATCTACTTTGCAACAATGTGGATCTAAGATAGTATTTAGTTATTTTTAGTATAGGAAATGATCATTCGCTGTGTGCTACAGTAACTGAGAAGTGGAATTATTTGTATTACATGAAGAACTGTTAAGTTGATAAGAGCAGGCTTGACTATTTCGATCTTCTTTACCACTTCGACCACCTCTTTCATGGTGTGAAGAAGAGCGGCCTCGTGAAGAACGCAAACCACCAGACGGCGTACGATATGCCTTGGCTAAAGGTTGTATATCTAGTACCGGCCGTGTATTTTTGGAAGTGTTGCCCAAATGCAAGAAGAAGACGAGACTTAGCCAGTCTTGGTCTTGGTCTTGCGCCAATACACCTGGTCTTGTTCTTGGTTTTGGTCTTGCAGCAAGAGTCTCGCAAGTCTCGCAAGCCTATTGCTATTTATTAAACGTTACTTTAGATCTTAGAACAACTTATCACAGTAAGCACATTTTGAGCTTGAATTAACATAGTCATAGAAAGACCGATCAAATTATTAATGTCTAAATATTTAATGAGAAAAATTCGAAAAATCAACTAATACCGGGTGGGGTTTGAACCCACGACCTAAGCGATCCGTGCCGATGCTCTAACCAACTGTATAACCCAATACATAGGTATGACGAGGTAATTCGAGGTAGGTATGTAATTGAAATAAAAATTCAATATACAATACTGGCAAACCAAATTTTTTATTAAGAGCCGTAAGAGCCCGAGGGTTATAAAACAAAAAAATAATTCTACTGCGCGAAGCAACAGACAGCTAGCGCCATCTATGATCGCGCTTAGTAACTAAAATAATTAAACATTCCGCCCACCAAGGACGATGTAAACAGAATCGTCCTTAATTAACATTAACATATTATACATAAAACAATAAAAGTAAACCGCCCACCATGCAACAATACCAAAAAAAAAAGAAAATAATCTATATTTACCCACTACAAATAAAATACATTTTATAGGTACCCATAAGGGGTTAAATAAGTACAGTAAATATTTTATTAGTCAGCAGTTAGTCCAGTATCAATTGGAAGTATACAGAGCTTGGATACTGGTCTCTTGATAACTGTATTTTTAGTTCGCAAAGTGACTATACGGGTGATGTTATCAGTTCCTGGATGTTTAGCTA
Source organism: Parnassius glacialis (assembly GCA_033319125.1). NCBI lineage: Eukaryota > Metazoa > Arthropoda > Insecta > Lepidoptera > Papilionidae > Parnassius > Parnassius glacialis. The sequence goes on along the minus strand of JAVANC010000018.1, from coordinate 15,826,383 downwards.
TCACACGACCAAGGAGCCATTTACACGGGGGTAAGTCATTCTCTTTTATTAATACTATATCTCCTAACTGCGGTTCAGGTGTTTGGTGAGACCATCTGTACCTATGTAAAAACTGACTTAAGTATTCTTGCGACCATCGTCGCCAAAACTGTTGCATCAGCTTCTGGGTGAGTTGCCACCTACGTAAACTGCTGATGTTGGAGGTTTCAAAGTTATTGTCTGGTAGGGTAACCAAGGGTTCTCCCACCAAAAAATGGCCGGGAGTTAGTACCTCCAATGATTCGGTGTCTGTCCGAAGTTGTGTTAGCGGTCTTGAATTCAGGCAGGCCTCAATCTGTATCAAGACTGTGGACAGCTCTTCGTAGGTTAAGGTTGTCTCTCCGATAACCTTCCTTAAGTGTGTCTTTACAGACTTAATTCCGGCTTCCCACAATCCTCCGAAATTCGGTGACCGTGGCAGAATAAAGTGCCAAGAAGTGCCATGTGAAGCCAAGGAATCTGCCACCTCTCTTAAGATTCCTGACCTTTCAGATGCAAATAATGCGCGCAACTCTCTAGCGGCTCCCACGAAGTTTGTGCCGTTGTCGCTCCAAATATCGGTACAGAGCCCACGGCGAGCAACAAATCGTTTGAACGCGCTTAGAAATCCTTCAGTTGTAAGATCACTGACAACTTCCAGATGAATTGCCCTAGTCGCCATACAGATAAAAATACAAATGTATCCCTTATATGATTTGTATCCTCTTCCCTTTGTTGTCCGTACGTTAATGGGTCCAGCGTAATCAATTCCACAGCATTTAAATGGTTTAGAAGGTGTCACTCTGGCAGCTGGAAGCTGGCCCATTAAAGGCGGTGCAGATTTTGCCCTGTCCTTGAAACACGTTACACATTTTCTGACATGTGATTTGGTCAACAATTTGGAGCCTAAAATCCAGTATTTGGATTGCAAATATGTAAGCATAAGCTGTGGACCTCCATGTAGTGTTTTCGTGTGGGCATCAGCGACAATTAAAGCCGTTACAGGCGAGTCTTTAGGAAGCAGAATTGGATGCTTTTTGTTTGTGTTCAATTGGGATTTTTCCAGACGTCCTCCAACTCGTAGCAGTCCTGATTCATCTATAAACGGATTTAAAGGTTTAAGAGGACCCTTGATTTTATTCGGTTCGTTAGCCTTTAACAGCTCAAATTCTTTTTTAAAATGTTCCTGTTGGCATTGTCTAATACAGGTGTCAGTAGCCTGTTTTAACTCTAGAGCTGTAAGGTAGTTATGACGGCGTTCAAGCTTATTTTTACCACACAAAAAACGCCTGCAATAAGCCACTACTCTTACTAGCTTGGTCCATGATGAGTATTTGTTCCAAATGAATTGATCCACCTCAGTAAAGTGAACCTTTCTCATTTCCAACTGAGTTTCATCGTTTTTTGGTTTAGAATAATTTACTGTCTTTTCCTGAAGAAGCGGTGGACCATGAAACCACAAAGTATTTAGCAGTAAATCTGATGGATTTAGCCCTCTCGATGCACAGTCAGCAGGATTCTGGCTGGATGAAATATGTGACCAGCGATTCGAATCGATAGTACTCAGAATTTCTGAGACACGATTACCAACAAATGTCTGCCATTTGCTTGGATGTCCTCTCAACCAGGCCAAAACCACTTCTGAATCCGACGTAGCATGAATATGCGACCTTTCAATGTTCAACACTTCAGACACCTCCTTCAGAAGCTTACTCAATAATGTTGCTCCACACAACTCCATTTTAGGAATTGATATTTGTTTAATAGGTGCTACTTTTGTTTTGCAGGTAACCAAGCTGACGTGAATATTTCCATCCGAATCAACAACTCGCAAATACACTACTGCACTATACGCAGCATTCGAAGCATCTGCAAATCCATGGAGTTCTACTACTTCATCGTTAGCCTTGGTTTTCATCCAACGAGGCAACTTGAAATGTTTTAAATTTTCTAACTCGTTCCGGTAAGTAATCCATTCCTTGAGTATTACCTTTGGAAGTTCTTCGTCCCAATTTATGCCTGCCAGCCACAATTTTTGGATTAAAATCTTTGCTTTAATTATACATGGGGCAAGCCAACCTAAGGGGTCGTATAATCTAGCTATGTCTGACAAAACCTTTCTTTTTGTTACAGGTCCTGTCTGCGGCGGAAGAGTCACCGTGTACTTAAATTCGTCGGTTCGTCGATTCCAGGTAAGTCCTAAAAGTTTAACTATCTCATCTGTTTTTAAGTTAATCCCTTCTCCTATATCCTTTCCTTCTTCCTCCTTTTTTAACATTTCCAGTAGCTCACTGTTATTTGTCATCCACCTTTGAAGCTCAAACCCTCCCTTTTTAACATTATGTTCAATTCCCTATAGATCTGTAATCCTTCTTCCACTGTTTGACAGCCCGAGAGCAAGTCATCCACATAAAAATCACTAACAATTTTTTTAGCTGTTTCAGGATACAGTGCACCTTCGTCAAGAGCCAGTTGTTGCAACGTTTTTACAGCCAAATATGGTGCTGAAGCGGTTCCGAATGTTAGTCGCAATAAACGATATTCCTGTATATTTGCCTTTGATTTTCTAGTAGCTTCTACATTTTCGTTCTCCTCATCCTCACCATTCCACTGATCACACCACAACAACCGCTGATAATCTGTATCTTGATCAGCCACCTTGACTTGACGGTACATCTTAATGATGTCAGCTGCCAAGCAAATAGGGTACCTCCTCCACCTTATCAGTAAGTGCCTTAATTCTGGCTGTAGGGTTGGCCCTATCATAAGAACATCATTTAGGGAATTACCATTTTGATCTTTACAAGATGCATCGAATACGACTCGAACCTTGGTCGTGTCTTTGTCATCCCTAATGACAGCGTGATGTGGAAGAAAGAAAGATTTGTTTCCGTTTTGTTCCTTCTCTGGAACGATCTCCATATGATTTAAGTTTTCGTATTCTTTGACTACCTTAGCATATTACTTTTTCAAAGATTCATTTTTATTGAATCTAGATTCTAATGATCTAAGCCTTTTCTCTGCGATCAATTTAGAATTTTTAAACTCGACATTTTGTTGTTTAAATGGAAGCCGCACTATATAACGGCCCTGCGAGTCTCTGCACGTTGTTTGTGCATACAATCTTTCACACTCTTCTTCTTCCTGCGATAATATTTTTGATTGACTCTTGGGATCAGCTTCCATTTCCCAAAATACCTTGAGGTAATCATCCGTCAAAGCATGCATTACAACGACGTGGTTGCCTTGGATCTGTTGTGTAGTACCTGAAATTATCCAACCCAGAGAAGTACTTTGCGATACTAATGACCCTTTTGATCCCCTTTTGATTTGACCTTGTATGACTTGTCCGTATACCTCTGCACCCAACAAAACATCAATTTTGTTAGGAGTGTGATATTGTGGGTCAGCTAAGCATATGCCACTTTTATTTATCCACTCTAATTCAACAACCTTTTTACTAGGAAGAAAAGAGGTAATAGACTTGAGAATGTAAGCTTGAACAGTTATCACTGTGGTGGAATCAAACCTAGGATGAACCTTCAATTTTACCATATATTTAACTGCAATGTTGTCGTTACCTTCCAATCCAGATATACGCCCCTGTACAGGCATCTTCTTAAGACCCAAGTACTGAGCAACCGCTTCCGTGACAAAAGAGGCTTGGGAGCCTTGATCAAGCAGCGCTCGGATTAAATGACGCTCTCCGTTGGATGATTCTGCCTTAACCAGAGCTGTGGCTAACAGAATCTGACTTTGAACTGTCAACTGATTTGATGAATGGCACGTGATAACAGGGTCATTTTCTACTGAGTTGGATGACGCAACTATCTTTTTAGTGGATGAACCCTCAACATCCTCACCAGACAGAGAAACAAAAACCTTACTAGACCCTTGAGCACTAGTAGAACTACTAGACACATCACCAGACCTACCTGAACCTTCATCGTGAGACATTTTAGGATGAAGCATCGAATGATGTTTGCGTTTACAAATCCTACAGCTTAAAGTACTTTGGCATACCTTGGCTGCATGATGACCAAAACAATTGAAACACAAACGGTTCTTCTCAATAAAACTTCTACGGTTATCTACGTCTTCCTTGGCGAACCTTTTACAGTTACCAATTTTGTGTTTGTCAGAACAGAATTCACATTTAAGTTGAGTTGTGTGAAAAACCTTAGGTTTATTAACATTTTGTGACTGAATGTTTTGAGCCTTGTGTGACACTGATGACTTAGGTTCCAGAAATTCTAAAGCGCGATAACGTTTCGTTAAAAAGTCTTTAAATTGAGTGAACTTCGGAAGTTCGTCTAATTCACTGTTGTTGCTAATATAGATTTCCCACTCTTTTCTGGAATCTATGTCAAGTTTAAGGGTTAACAAGTGTATTATAAGTATATCCCAGGAGCTCACATCGACTCCTATGTTTGTTAACGCACTCAAACAGTCAGTGGTGGTGTCAATCAATCCCTTTAACATTTGCGCAGACTCACCGACAATATTTTTTTGACTTAATAATTTTTTGAGAATAGAATGACACAAGAATTTCTTATTGTTATATCTCGAATTTAATAATGTCCAACATCTCGTATAATTTGAATCCGCAATTGGAATCTGCCTAAGAAGTTGTTCCGGTTCACCAGACAAATAACCCTTTAAATAGTGCATTTTCTGTACATTGTCTAACTGAGAATTACTATGCACTAACGATACAAACAAATCTCGGAACGTCGTCCATTCTGAATACTGCCCTGTAAAGGTAGGTATTATAATTCGAGGCAGTTGAATGTTTGTACTCTGTGTCTGTGAACTATTAGAATCCAAAACATTTGAAACTAACTTTGCTGGTTTTTCAAAGGTGTCCAGCACTTGTTTTAAAACTGTTTTATATTCTACATACAACTCTTCAACTAATTCATACATATCATCTTTAAAATAAGCTAATTCTCTATCAGTAGATGCTCTTACAATCTTATCATGTGTATCATTAAACTTAGACCAAAGTTCATTAAGAGAATCTAATCGGATTTGTACATATTGCTGTGTTATTCTCTCTTTAGGACACTTTTTATAATTTATTAAAGCCTTTTTCATACGGTCATAAGAATCGACCTGCAAGTTAACTAAATCTTCCATTTTGAATCAAACTATTATTTAACGTCAATACAAATTTACACTGAATTTATTTTTTATTTTACTATATAAGAAATACAAGTTACAGAAAAATCCTAAAAAAATTACAAGTGTTTTCACAGTTGTTGTTTCAAAAAAAAAAATCGGACATAGGTTCCCCGTCTTTGCCAAATTTCCTTAAAATCTAACTAAGTTAATTGTAAACAAACTACTAAATTATTCTAAGTCCAAGTAACGTCCAAAATTTTACTAAGTTTAAATATTCAAAGAAATAAAGTTCAAATTTGCACCATTTTATTGTAAACACTTCACTTGATTTAATATTTTCAAAGTTAATTGTTGCATGTAAATAAGGTTCAAATCACTCACAATTAATCCTGGTATCACCTCAATGGACTGTAGTTGATGACGTACAAAGCGCGTTGCGCTCCGCACTCCCCTCTGCTCCGCTCGTAGTTGTTCCGCTTTGCTTCCTGACAGGCACCGTCACTCCCGGAACCGTCTGCAGTAGATAGTTGCCTCCTTGCAACCACCGCTGCTGAACTTGGCTAGTTTGCGCAAGCAATCCACTTGCCCAGCCAAAACCTCTTCAAAAAACTGAACAACTTGCCTAAACCAACCGACCGATCCGCAGTCGGCTCGAAGTACCAACACTATGTATAACCCAATACATAGGTATGACGAGGTAATTCGAGGTAGGTATGTAATTGAAATAAAAATTCAATATACAATACTGGCAAACCAAATTTTTTATTAAGAGCCGTAAGAGCCCGAGGGTTATAAAACAAAAAAATAATTCTACTGCGCGAAGCAACAGACAGCCAGCGCCATCTATGATCGCGCTTAGTAACTAAAATAATTAAACACCAACTGAGCTGTCTACCATGTCTCACGGCCACGGGAGTTAGTCTGTTTTAAAGATGAGACGTATTTACGCTACCAGGTTTTAAAACCAGGTATTCACTTCAAAGTAAGGCGCACTGGTACGAGCAAAAAATACTTGCAAGTATGCAATTACATGCATAGGAAAATTATCCATATCTCAATAGTAGTAAGAAACTCAATCGTATTTGTGAACGAAAAATACTTAGAATTTCATAGCATTTTTTTTATTTATACGACTTTGCTCCTTATTCATAGTAGGATGACATGGAATACGGGTGAAATTCCTATGCAAGTATTTTCAAATTTTGACACAACGGCTGGACACGTCCCTCGCGTCCCAATGAGACGTATTTACGCTACCAGATTTTAACTTCAAAGTACGGCGCCCTTTTACGACTAAAAAATACTTGCAAGTATGAGAATACTTGCATAGGAAAATGATCCATATCACAATTGTAATAGAAACTCAATTGTTTTTGTGAATGAAAAATACTTTGAATTTCAAAGTATTTTTTTTATTTATACGACTTTGCTCCTTAGTAATAGTAGCCTAACATGGAAAGCGGGTCGAATTCCTATGCAAGTATTTTCAAACTTTAACACCGCGGCTGGACACGTCGCGTAAGTAGTAGGTAAGTAATAAGAATTATGTTTATATTCGAGGAAGTAAAAGTTTTGTTACGATTTTTTGTAAATTCAATTGTTATTGTGAACGGATTACGTAACCTACTGACCATGACCTAATTTTATAATAGTTATTTCGCGTGTATATTGAATTGAGAGACAATTTTAAAGCTTTTATTAATTATGAGTCCTAAGCCGAAAAGTAGGAAGGAAAGATTTCATTTCGTTAACAAGAAAATTGAAAACGTTCAGTATAAATTTTTGCCCGAATCAATTTAGGCATTCATATATATATATATATTGACATTAACAAATACTTTCAAGTATTTTTAAAACCTGGTTTCCGACCCTGGTATTTTTCCATACTCGTACTTAGAAGCCCTGGTATTAAATTTTGTAAGTATGTCTCATCTCTAGTCTGTTTCTTAATAAACGTTTACATTTAATAAGCTTACATGTGCTAAAACTTAGTCAAAACATATAAAAAACAAATTAATGACATTAACTTGACTGTATTATAAAGAACATTATCTGTCTAGAAAGAGATTGATAGACCCTTATATGAAATGGAATAAAAGAGTTATACAATTTACCATTTATTGAAATAAAAAATAAAATACAATACAAATTAAATTACATAACAGTACACAACAGCCTAAGGGAGTGAAATGGGAGTTGGAAGTTTGTCGTGAAGCGACAATAAAAAAAAAATAAAACCCAACCTAAGAACAACAAAACAACAAAAGTAGAACAAGAAAATAATATATTTACATTTTTAAAAAGGTATTTACAATTTTATAAAAAAAATGAAATATGATGATGATGATGGATGACGTGTAATTACAATTAGATAAAAAAAGTAAAGATAGGAGAATTGTATTGTAGTGGAGCCTAAAGGTCGAAGTGACGCACGCTGCGCTTGGAGTAGAAGTAGGCACACGCTGAGCTTGTAGTTTCTTGGCGGTGATGGCACGCAGCGCCTGGTCTGGGCACACGTAGCGTCCGGAGCCGGCGCACGTAGCGCCTGAAGTAGGTGCGCTCAGCGCTTGGAGCAAGCAGTCACAGCGCCCAAAGGTAGCGCGGCAGTAGGTGCACTCAGCGCCTGGAGCAAGCAGTCGTAGCGCCCAAAGGTAGCGCGGCAGTAGGTGCACTCAGCGCCTGGAGCAAGCAGTCGTAGCGCCCAAAGGTAGCGCGGGTAGTAGGTGCACTCAGCGCCTGGAGCAAGCAGTCGTAGCGCCCGGAGTAGTGTGACCCCGCGCTTGAAGTAGATTACGCCGACGACTTCAAATGTAGATGGAGGCTTGCAGGATCCCGGGGCAATGCGGCCCCGGGATAAGGCCTTTAGTAGATGCTTCACGTTTGAAAACTGAAGCGAGACTCCCTGTATTCTCCGATTGTTCGGCTTTTATACCTTTTTATAGAGAACGAGAAATTATTTTAATTAAAAGGATTTTTTTTTTGTAAATGACCTAGAGCAAAAGAGTATTTATATGGAAATATCGAAATAAAAACATCAGACCAGTGACGAATTTGAATAAAAGTTACCATAACAACCATATAAATAATGGTTGTCAAAAATATAAATTTTTGGTTTTAGGTATATAATTGAAAAACAGTTACATTTAAGTAAGAAATGAGATATTATTCATATAGAAAAAACAATAGCGCGGCAGCGCGCACGAAACCTGAAATTGCAGAGTTACGGAGAACTCAATAAAAGATAGAAAAAGGTAAGACTCCATTGACAGCGATTTAAACGGTGCTGATAGCGTGAAAATACGAAGTGAAAATGATTTGTTATTGTGTAAAAACGTTACAGGATCCTATGGAAATAAAGGTGATGCAAAATATAAATGCAGAAAATCAAAAACAGAATGGAAAAATAGTGTAAAATGATATGTAAGTAGCATAACTGATAGCGTGAAAAGTGATGCAAAATATGAATGCAGAATATCAAAAACAGAATGGAAAAATAGTGTAAAATGATATGTAAGTAGCATAACACTACAAGTTTGTATGAAAGTCCTACGTTTTTGAAGTTCGAGACACGACAATCGGCATTAAAGTTATAAGTTTTCAATAATAAAATCCTGAATAAGCTGTTTTACGAAATCCTAACCCTAAGCAAGTCCTATATTTTTAAAGTATAGATATGAAGATCGACACTTACTTTATTAGTTTTAAATAATAAATACTTGCATAGTTAAGCTTTACCTATATAGCCTCTTTATACTTAGGTAAGACTTTTGCAGCGGGAAAATTTCAAAATCTCATAGGAAATCAGATATTGTACGCGGACAAAGTCGCGGGCGGCCGCTAGTTACATACAATAAGTGTTATGTAATTGTGTGATAAGTATATTTTTTCTTCCCTGTCCACTTTTTCCGGTGGTTATTAAAAAGCTTGTGATATCTGCACTTAATTTTGGTATTTCAGGAAGAAATATTTGTGATTCCTTTTTGTGGAAAGATATTAGATGCTTCCTTAAGCCTGAAGTTTTTCTATTTTTCATTTTTATTTCAACCTTTTTATGTTGGCATAATTTACACAAAGCAATTTGGGATGCATGAATTATGTCGAAAAACTCATCAAATTTGCTTTTAGGTCTTTTAGATCTATAACTCCAACTCTCACTACTCCGACTAGAACTATTCGACTCTTCGCCACTCATGTCAAATTGTAAACTTATCACTCCGAGAACAACAAGGATTAGAGTAAAAACAATTAATACATTAGACTCGAAGCAAAGCTCAATTGGGAATGACGAATTAAAATAAATACTACTATTTGTAAGTACACGCCGAAAGACCGACAAAGGAAAGTTCGGCATTCTTTGATAAAAATAACGATCCTTCAGAAGAGTAATAAAGTAGATGCGTTGCCAGATAAGTAAAGTGTGCCTACGTAAAAATGAAATGTAAATATGTAAATAAAATTGTGTATATTATGTTTTTCTTGTGATTGAATTAATCTACGTTAATTACATTAAATTTGCCTTCACTCGTTTGAAATTCAAAATTCAAATATATTTTATTCAAGTAGGCATTAAAAATACACTTTTGATAGTCATATAATCACTGTTTTCCCCAATTTTTTTGTTTTCCATGTCCAGGGGTTCTGATTCTACTGAGAAGAATCATGGAAGAAAGTAAGAAACTCTAACTCAGAGGCACGGAGCTGAAAGTAGGGAAATTCGTAATAGGGCAACGGAAATCAAGTGGCCATTACCTGGCCGACTTCATGTGGAAACAGGAACTCTATGTGATAAACTCTTTCTTCTAGAAGCAGCACTACAGAAGGTGGACCTGGTCTAGCCCCTACAGATCGACATAAAATGAGATTGTCTTCTTTATGACGACCAGATAACAACTGCTCAGTGATGTCTTGATTAATATAATTTAATATGACAATTAAGGTATTTATAATATTGTCAAATAATTCTATTTTTTTACTATTTGTATTTATTCAATGATGTAATTCAGTTTTTATTCCTTAAAAAATAATCAATGCATGTTGTGCTTACCCATAAAAACAAATACAATTATAATGTGTTGAATTTGTTATGAAAATGACCTTTGTATTACTATTGTAATTTCTGTTGGTAGTCATAATAAATAAATAAATAAATGTCTCAGTGATCGCATGGGTAAACACCGGCAGCGATCACTGAATGACTCTCATCATTCAGTGATGAGAGCACACTGAACCTAATCGTTAAGTTTAAGAGGTGTCGTCTAATGAAGTCAACGCTCCATCCCTCTCGTGCTCTTATCCAAAGTCCCTAAACCTTTCAGCTCTAGCAACAAAACCGTTTTCAGTGCCTAGAAAATTGCATTGCGGTGGACGATATGAATGACTAGCTCGTAGATACTGTGCATATGGTCGGAGCTAAGTTTTGCCAAAGCCGCCGCAGAAGAACACAAAAACTCTCCGATTACACTCTTAATCTTAGGGCTATTAGACGGGAATGAAGCTGTAGTCTTCAACTTCATTAAAAAGCATACAGGCAACTGAACAGACAGATCTCCGAATGCATGCGGTGGAACTTACGCAACTTTACTACTGCTCGTATTGAATAAGCGATCGAGTGAAACAAGGGCTCCAAAGACTTTGCTAGAGTACCTGTCTGCCAGAAAGAGCCAACTGTCAAAGCTAAAGACAGAGTGTGGCAGGGACGTTTCCTTGACACTATTTCGATGATATTCCGGACGTCATTCTAAGCAAGATTAAAATGGTTCTCCAGCACCTTAGAAACGGCAAAGCCCCAAACGAGGATGGAAATACAGCAGAGCTTTTGAAAGTAGGTGGAAAACCGGTACTTGCTTTTTAATTCCGTCCTCCATGGTGACGCTACACCGGAGGCGTGGAGCAGAAGTACGGTGGACTTGTTCTTCAAGAAAGGCGACAATGCTCTCTTGAAGAACTACAGACCGATTTCTCTTCTTAGCCGCATCTTCGTGCTGTTTGCGAGAGTCATTACAAATAGTCTCGCATGCAAACTCGACGACTTCCAGCCTTGCGGACAAACTGGTTTCTGAAAAGGCTTTAGCACCATAGACCACATACATACATTCCCTTAGGAAAATTATACGTACGTCCGAGGAGTACAATTTGCCACTATGTCTGGCGTATGTGGACTGTGACAAAACTTTTGATTTCGTCGAAATTTGGGCGGTGCTGCATACCTTTGGCGGTGACAAGTTGACTGTCGGTATATAGAAGTGCCCTACTGTACAAACACTTTAGTTTGTACAGTAGGGCTACGATAGCTTTCCGAGTACAAAACCAGAGTGCGAAACCTATCCAACTGCAGAGAGGTGTAAGACAAGGTGACGTTTTATCCCCGAAACTCTTCACTGCTGCATTGGAAGACGTTTTCAAGCTTCTGGATTGGAAAGGATACGGTATTAACATTAACGGTGATTACATTACTCTCCTTCAATTTGCCAACGATATGCCCTTATGGCAGAATCGGTGGAGGACCTAAGCACTATGCTTAATGACCTCGATAGTGCCTCCCAACGAATAGGTTTTAGGATGAACATGGAAAAACAGAGATCAAGTATAACGTCCATGTCACACCTATGCCGGTAGTTGTTGGGAGCAATGAGATTGAAGTTGTTGACGAGTATGGTAACCGGGGACAAATAGTCCGACTAGGTAAGTCCAACTTCGAACAAGAGATCAATCGACGGATTCAACTCGGTTGGGCAACGTTCGGGAAATTACGGCACATTTTCTTGTCAGGTATACCTTAAAAGTTGAAAACGAGACTGTACAACCAGTGCGTGTTGCGAATGATGACCTATGGAAGTGAAACGTGGTCCTTTCCTGCGGGTCGGATGAAGAAGCTCAAGGTCGCTCAGCGAGCTATGGAGAGGGCTATGTTCGGAGTTTCTATGCGTGATAAACTTAGAAATGAGGATATCCCCAGTAGAACCAGAGTGACCGACATAGCCCAACGGATTAGTAAGCTGAAGTGGCAATGGGCCGGCCATATGGCGAACGATATTTTCGAAAAAACCGACTACCGATGGGGAAAAATGTCCTCGAGTGACGGCCTCGTTCCAGCGGACGAAGTGTGGGGCGTTCCTCTACTAGATGGAGTGACGACCTGGTAAGACATGCAGGAAATCGATGGATGCCTGACCTTATGCAGGACCGTGCTTTGTGGTATACCCTGCGGGAGGTCTATGTTCAGCAGTGGACTTGTGAAGGGCTGTAATTGTGAATAATGATGATGTTAATAATATATTCCCACCGCATAATACAAACCATAGATTGCCTCATCCAGGCTGGTATAAATAATATTATTCACCATTTTCAATATTGCTTACTCGCCAGATTAATTTTAACCACTAATTATTTTTTTACTTATAATAAGGGTGACAAAAGAGCATACAGTCCACTTGATGGTAAGTAGATACTGCAGCCCATAGACATCTTCATCAATCCTCGATAACGAATCAAAACGCCGATGCGTTTTTACGCCTGAGTAATCAGAACGAATGCCTCGTTTCCTGTAAAAAAGTCTCGGGTGCTTTATACTCACTGTACGAAACACCGTACGAAATGGCCAACATTTCCCTGTCGAGCTGACGCATTAGTGCTACAACTATAATATAACTGTTTGGCTCTACCACGTGAAGAAAAATCGAAGCTTACGAATTTTGATATTAAAGCTGAACGCACATTTGTCCGCGCCGCACGCGCCGTAAGCGCCGTACGCGCCGTACGCGCCGTACGCACCGTATTTAAGAATTCGTTGTATGAAATCATATGAAACCTCGCACATTACAGCCGCTGCGTATGCGCCGAGTTTTATAAAATGCGGTAGGTATACGATATCGAAGGACGAATGCTGATATAACGCGGCGCGTTCGGCGCGTGTTGATAGTCTAATGTTGCCAACTTAGTGGATTTTCCACTATAACTGGTGGTTTCGACTTACATGATAATTTTTGTATTTTTATAACTTTTAATTCATTTGTAATTAATTATACATAATTTGATTTTTTTTTGCATCAATTATCAATATGTATTCTTAGCGATAAATTATTTAAATACTGAACTAACAAAAAAATAGTTAAATTTAATTCAAAAACCCAATTATACCTGATTACTTCATTATCAATAAAAATACTTAACTCAAACATACAACAAGTCTTTTTTCTGGTTCAATTGGCTTTCTAAATCTTGATTTTTCCATAGTAAGATATGGTTTTAGTATATGTAACATTTCTTGAAATGTCTTATATGTTGAATGCAAATAAATGTGTAAAAAATCGTTCATCATCATCTAATAAGTCTTTAAATAAAGTATATCCCCTTCATATTCTAAATACAATTGCCTTTTTAAATTAACATTATGAATCCAGAATCTTCTTTTTCTTCGAATTTTATTTTCTTCTTCCTTTGCAAATAAGCAGGCTATAGTGATTTCGAGCGATCAAACTGTACCGTTTCACACCAGTGGTTGGAAAAAACTACAAAAGAAGTTGGTAATACAAAAGATTTGCGTACGGCTCGGACGATGCTACGGCGCGGACGATGCGTACGGGCAAATGTGCGGGGCTATCAGTAAAATTCGGCGCGTACGGCGCATACGGCGCGTGCGGCGCGGAAAAATGTGCGTTGAGCTTAAATCCTCCCCGCTGACATAGACTAAGTGTCCTTGGCTTCAGATCAGTTATGTATCTTATGCTGTACATACCCTAAGAATGGGGTCAGCTGAGATACGGTATCTATCTAGAAGTTCATCGTTGGAATTTTTTAGTACGTATGTCGTCGCACTGGTAGCTTCGCGAATACAATATGGGCCGTCTCGTCTAGATTGCCCCCTCTCCTATAAAAAAAATACTCGTTTAGACTTCTAGTAAACAGTTTAGAACAAACAAGTATAAATTTTTATATATTATTTTTACAGTGGTAGAGCCACGCGGCAGCTTTTACTGTCGCACGGATGGGCCGGCTCGAACTGGGGTGGTACCACGACCTCACAGAATACCAGCGTGAAGTAGAGGTTTACCTCTTGCGTTTCGCTTGGTAAGTGCAGGTGGCCGGAGGCCCTTTTTACTGGAAATGAGGCATTCCATCTTAGTCCTCACGGGTGGCAACGCATCTGCATTTTGATTCGCTTAAACGAGGATAGATGTAGCTGTCTATGGGCCGCAGCAACCACTTACCATCAGGTGGACTGTGTGCTTGTTTGTCACCCTTATCCTATAAAAAAAGGGATGAATTTTGACGTCTGTCCTCGGGTACCGTCATTAGTGCCTTGTGTTTACAAACGGTCACCTGCTGAATAGTCAGGAACTTGTCATCACCCGTCATCAGCATATTTGTGAATGTATTGTGATTTTCTACCGTCTTCAAAAAAAAGACGGTACTCACTTCGACTGTATGTCCATCAAAGCCCATCCACCACGTCCCGTGGCACTCTTTTCTATACTTCCATATACTATATTAAATTATTTACGAATAACGTGATTGCTACCAACCTGATTTAAAATTATTTAAAATATATTTCTGTGTGCACCAAATATTGCATAATAATATATCGAAAAAAAATTTTTATGTAACTTTCTTTTTCTGGTATTTAACGAAATTCTTATTAATCTTCCTATTTACGATTAAGTTAAATATAATAAACGTAATGAATATTACATAATAACGAATAAAGTTGCATCCACAGAAGCTGCAATTTGCGATGTACGCTGAGTGCCTTATATTGAAAGATTTAAAAATGCAATTAGGTTTGAAGTCGGAATGAAGAAATTTTCTCTCTTACTTAATAGAAATTTAATGAAAATATATTTCAAACAACTAGCGTTCTTCAGGCAAGGAATTTCTTTTAAGATTTTATTTCTGTGTCCATAGTATTCTAAGTGTAAAACGTCGGCTAAGGTAGACGGTACTACATTAAAGCTTCTGAAAGCGAAATGATAGCCGTTAAAAGTCTTTTAGAAGATGTTTATTTGAGGTGTTATGCGTTTACTCTTATCATCAGTTTTGATTATTTTTATGTTCCTGTCCGATCTGTGAAGATACTTTAAGTTATGGTGATATAACTATGTTCATGTAATCTTTTTCGGAGAATAAATAATAAATGTTGCGCATTAAACAAAATAAAGCTTAATTAAATTGAAAAGCTCATATGGCAATACATGTAGCGCGTTCAGCCGTCGGGAAAGCAATAGCGTCAAACGTGACGCAAAAGTTGAAAGATTTCAAATTTGTTATTTGAATTTAAAAATGTGCTGGAATTTAGGCACAGGTGCACTCGCTATTCCCTCATTCTTATATTGCGATGGTACGGCTATCCGACACGACCGGAAGGAGATCAGGCTCAGGACCAACGGATTTATGTGCTTTCCGAGGCCGTGAAATACCACCAAATTCCTGACTCTGAGCTGCTACTGAGAATTTCTTGACAGAAAAATTCAATACCTTTTTTGTTGGCCTGTTCCATCTAATTTAAATGGGTAAGTCCACTTACCATCTTCGGCTGCATTACCAGTAACTACGAGTATCAGGAGGGATAGTGTCAAGCACTGATTTATAATAGTAAATGAAAATACTCATTAGATGATTTGTAAGCCTTGTTTTGAAAATAATTTAGCGAAAGAGGATAAGAAAAACAAATGAGGAGAAAGCAATAAGGATTTATAAAATATATTCTAAGGAGATCAACGTTTAGTTTAAAGTGATTATTGAAAACAATTTATTTTATACTATATTTGATACAAAGGCCGGAAACGCATCTGTGATTCCCCTGGTTCCATCATCAATCAAATCATAGTAAACAGCTTCTAGTAAACAGCTTAGAACAAACAAGTTTAAATTTTTATATATTAGATGACGTAAGTTTATTGATTGATTAAAACACATTTATTTATCTTTATGATATTCAGCTTGCGTGAAGTCTTCAGATAAAGGCTTTTGCTGTACAATTTACTCTTTAGATAAGTTAACGTGGTGATACATTTTCGTGTATATTTTTAATCAAGGATCGAATGCAGGTTTTTATGTGCATACACTTACCATCAAGTGAACTGTGTTCTCGTTTATCACTCTCACTCTATAAAAAGATTGTTTCAACTGTCAATTTCAATTGGTCAACATTACCATTCCTTATGACGAGAAACTCGTGAAAGCCGAAACAAAATATCTGCACCTGGCTCACGAGGTGACCGACATGTTGGGTGGTCTGCCAACCGAAATTATTCATGTTGTCATTTCTGCGACCGAGCTAACCCCAGTCAATCTCTTAGGTCATCGGAGGAGACTGGGAATCCGCGACGGACCGCTCCGGACTCAGATGCAGATGGCGGTGCTCCTCGATACCGCATGCATCGTCCGCCGGTTTTTTTCACTTTCTTCCTAACCTTCATTCGTTAGGTCTCCCCTGCCTGAATTAATTTTCGGATCTAATTTTTTTAAACGAAATTGAAGTAACAAATGAACTTTTTTCCACCTAATGATATGTGGATACTATGCTTCATGGGAACCTGCTAAAAATTTCAAACATGGAAGGCTTCAGATGCATTGTACCTCTGAAGACTAAGACCAAATGGCTCTATAGGGATAGCCGTTCTATATAAAATAAAACCATACGATATACATAACTTCAAAAACGGTGTTGGTGGTATTGTCAACACGGCTGCAGGTCCCAAGATATGACGTCTAAAATGAAATCAAATTAATTACTTGACTATTCATGTAATTTTTTTAAGGTGCCTGTAATTTTATTGGTGTTAATATAGCTAGCTTTTTTTTTTACTTATTATAAGCTAGCGTTTGACCACAATCCCGCCCATATATAAAACTACAGATGACATACAAACTAATTATCGTAACGAATTTTTTTTTTAAATTTGCTTATCTTTTATTCTTACTTACCTGTGGAGTGGGGTGATACACAACAAAACTATTTTTAACACAACTTTTTGTTCAGAGACATAATATGAAATAGATCCATTTAATAAATATTTTAATTTCTCTATGTCAAGGATTATACAACTTCCTCACAGGAGCTCTGTCAGTTAACTGTGTATTGATAAAAACATCTGCAGATGGCGCTATTTGTACTTTACATCGTGCTATGGTTGTGCTGTATTAAAATAGATGTATCCTACGAATAAACCCCTTCAGTTAACTGACGACGATGACGATGTATTTTTGGCGGACTAGTTGTCGTATATGACCTTTAGTCTCTTACTAATGAAAAGGAAGTGAAGTGAAATGATTACAAACTCGTTGAAGTTTTATATTAGATAAGAATAAATAGCTCTACATCCCATAATGTAATAGAAATATAATTGATTTTTGACTTACATACCTTTTTTTTTATAGGATAGGGTGACGAACGAGCACACAGTCCACCTGATGGTAAGTGGTTGCTGTGACCCATTCGCAAACGAGGATAAAGGTAGATGTCTACCTTTATCCTCGTTTGCGAATCAAAATGCAGATGCGTTGTCACCCGTGAGGACTAAGATGGAATGCCTCTTTTCCAGTAAAAAGGGTCTCCGGTTCTCTGCACTCACCATACGAAACACAGCAGTGTTAAGCTGCTATTTGATGCTGGTATTCTGTGAGAGCGTGGTCCTTCTCCGGTCGAGCCGACCTATTCGTGCTACAACTATACTACTAATATAGCTGCAGCATGGCTCTACCACGTAAGAAACCTACATTATCTACATTGTAATGTTTTAATAATTCAAAAGTGAAAACCTATTAACCTACCACGTTATTAAATATAGACTAGTTAAAAAATAGTTAATAGTCTTTAAATTTTAACAACTGACACTTTATTCATCAATTATTCAAAGTAAGAATATTATTACGAGTATAATGAATGTAATGTTCCTTTGATTTAAATTGAAAATTTAATTTTACATATAATGAATTTTTTTCACTATACAAATACAGGGTATATGTATAGTGAAAAAATTTCATAAATAGTTAAATAATATTCCCATCTAGTAGCATTGTTATTGGTTAAAAGGTATTTTTTAATCTATCGACATTATCTTTTGTACGAAGGTTGAATATGTGTTGATAAAGCCAAGTAAAAGGTTAGAGTTTTGATTGGGATTAGGCCAGTTTGTCAGAGGCGGCTCTAGCCCTTGTAGCGGCTGTATACAACCGGCGCACTCTAGTAGACACGCGATCAAAATGGAATATGTACAGTTATATTTTTAAACGGAAAGGAGAATGGGATTTTTGGGCCTGAAGTTAACTAATTGGTTTATACTTTAAAAAATTTGTCATATTTTTATAAAGTAAAATACAAAAAGTAGCTCCTTTTACAATCTAGAATTCGAAAAAACAATAAATTAAGTTAGAAAATCGATTGTAGTGTATTCTTTATGGCAATTAATCGAATACCATAAAGAATACACTAGTAATATCTTCTTATTTTGAAACTTGACAGTTCAAACTTCAAACTATTTACTTAAAAGAAAAAGACTCGATTTGAAACGAGCGCAATATAGTCGATTCTCGATTAAATTGAGCATTTTAATATCTATTTTCGACTATTTTTCTGTGTTAAGGAGATAAAAAATGATTGTGTACATATCTACAAAATAATAATAAAAAAAAAAACAAAATATCAACATTCCAACAAGTAACAGTTACAACAACAATTAAAGTAATCGATCACAGATCAATATCCCTAATATTCACTTCACATAGTAGTTATTGTTTTAACTTTCATTAATCGTTTCACCATTTCGGTTCATTATTAACCACAGCTTTTTTGGTGATTTTATACTGATCCTGTTTTTATATCAATTGTAATAACAGTGAAAAATCACCTGTAATAGTGTAGGTAGTAGATGATCTTATTCTACAATAAATCAGTTCCTAGATTGACAAATCTTGCCAGATTTTCAGCTATGAATTGTTTATATATACGATTTCAAATTGTCCTACTTTTATCTTGTTAACACTTGGGCCCCAGAATGTATAGAGACGTCACTGGCTGCAACAATGGTGCAATTGTAAATGATATCTGAAAGCAATTGGTACACGAGTTAAAAGTAATTTTTAGGAAGAAAAATAAAAAAAGAATAATATAATACAAGAATAATATAATAAAAATAATACAAGAATAAAAAAAACACAAATTTGTTGTTATTTCAAAATTATTTAACTTAAAAACTAGTAACATTACAGGTCGCTCGGAATACAACACAACTAAATTTACAAAAAAGTTACTTTTCGTGCTTTTGCATTTGCAAAATCTTTAACAATTTAAATTTCATGTTCAATACTTAAAAAGGACTAGACTGGCACCCGCGGGTGCTTCGCCTCTTTCTATTTATGTGGCGTTATTTAGATTTAAGATAATAAATCATAGATTATTTATTTAGTACTAGCGTAGCATGTAACAGTGTCGCCTACCGGGTTCAAATGTAAATTTAAACAATTTAGGGATCCATTCAAACACACACAAAACATTTCATCAAAATCGGTCGAGCCATTTTTGAATTCTAGCGAGACTAACGTACAGCAATTGATTTTTATATACGTATAAAGAGATAAATTTGTAAATCTACTTTGCAACAATGTGGATCTATGATAGTATTTAGTTATTTTTAGTATAGGAAATGATCATTCGCTGTGTGCTACAGTAACTGAGAAGTGGAATTATTTGTATTACATGAAGAACTGTTAAGTTGATAAGAGCAGGCTTGACTATTTCGACCTTCTTTATCACTTCGACCACCTCTTTCATGGTGTGAAGAAGAGCGGCCTCGTGAAGAACGCAAACCACCAGACGGCGTACGATATGCCTTGGCTAAAGGTTGTATATCTAGTACCGGCCGTGTATTTTTGGAAGTGTTGCCCAAATGCAAGAAGAAGACGAGACTTAGCCAGTCTTGGTCTTGGTCTTGCGCCAATACACCTGGTCTTGTTCTTGGTTTTGGTCTTGCAGCAAGAGTCTCGCAAGTCTCGCAAGCCTATTGCTATTTATTAAACGTTACTTTAGATCTTAGAACAACTTATCACAGTAAGCACATTTTGAGCTTGAATTAACATAGTCATAGAAAGACCAATCAAATTATTAATGTCTAAATATTTAATGAGAAATTCGAAAAATCAACTAATACCGGGTGGGGTTTGAACCCACGACCTAAGCGATCCGTGCCGATGCTCTAACCAACTGAGCTGTCTACCATGTCTCACGGCCACGGGAGTCAGTCTGTTTTAAAGATGAGACGTATTTACGCTACCAGGTTTTAAAACCAGGTATTCACTTCAAAGTAAGGCGCCCTGGTACGAGCAAAAAATACTTGCAAGTATGCAATTACTTGCATAGGAAAATTATCCATATCTCAATAGTAGTAAGAAACTCAAAAGTATTTGTGAACGAAAAATACTTAGAATTTCATAGCATTTTTTTTATTTATACGACTTTGCTCCTTATTCATAGTAGGATGACATGGAATACGGGTGAAATTCCTATGCAAGTATTTTCAAATTTTGACACAACGGCTGGACACGTCCCTCGCGTCCCAATGAGACGTATTTACGCTACCAGATTTTAACTTCAAAGTACGGCGCCCTTTTACGACTAAAAAATACTTGCAAGTATGAGAATACTTGCATAGGAAAATGATCCATATCACAATTGTAATAGAAACTCAATTGTTTTTGTGAATGAAAAATACTTTGAATTTCAAAGTATTTTTTTTATTTATACGACTTTGCTCCTTAGTAATAGTAGCCTAACATGGAAAGCGGGTCGAATTCCTATGCAAGTATTTTCAAACTTTGACACCGCGGCTGGACACGTCGCGTAAGTAGTAGGTAAGTAATAAGAATTATGTTTATATTCGAGGAAGTAAAAGTTTTGTTACGATTTTTTGTAAATTCAATTGTTATTGTGAACTGATTACGTAACCTACTGACCATGACCTAATTTTATAATAGTTATTTCGCGTGTATATTAAATTGAGAGACAATTTTAAAGCTTTTATTAATTAAGAGTCCTAAGCCGAAAAGTAGGAAGGAAAGATTTCATTTCGTTAACAAGAAAATTGAAAACGTTCAGTATAAATTTTTGCCCGAATCAATTTAGGCATATATATATATATATATATATATATATATATATATATATATATATATATATATATATATATTGACATTAACAAATACTTTCAAGTATTTTTAAAACCTGGTTTCCGACCCTGGTATTTTTCCATACTCGTACTTAGAAGCCCTGGTATTAAATTTTGTAAGTATGTCTCATCTCTAGTCTGTTTCTTAATAAACGTTTACATTTAATAAGCTTACATGTGCTAAAACTTAGTCAAAACATATAAAAAACAAATTAATGACATTAACTTGACTGTATTATAAAGAACATTATCTGTCTAGAAAGAGATTGATAGACCCTTATATGAAATGGAATAAAAGAGTTATACAATTTACCATTTATTGAAATAAAAAATAAAATACAATACAAATTAAATTACATAACAGTACACAACAGCCTAAGGGAGTGAAATGGGACTTGGAAGTTTGTCGTGAAGCGACAATTAAAAAAAAATAAAACCCAACCTAAGAACAACAAAACAACAAAAGTAGAACAAGAAAATAATATATTTAAATTTTTAAAAAGGTATTTACAATTTTATAAAAAAAATGAAATATGATGATGATGATGGATGACGTGTAATTACAATTAGATAAAAAAAGTAAAGATAGGAGAATTGTATTGTAGTGGAGCCTAAAGGTCGAAGTGACGCACGCTGCGCTTGGAGTAGAAGTAGGCACACGCTGAGCTTGTAGTTTCTTGGCGGTGATGGCACGCAGCGCCTGGTCTGGGCACACGCAGCGTCCGGAGCCGGCGCACGTAGCGCCTGAAGTAGGTGCGCTCAGCGCTTGGAGCAAGCAGTCACAGCGCCCAAAGGTAGCGCGGCAGTAGGTGCACTCAGCGCCTGGAGCAAGCAGTCGTAGCGCCCAAAGGTAGCGCGGCAGTAGGTGCACTCAGCGCCTGGAGCAAGCAGTCGTAGCGCCCAAAGGTAGCGCGGGTAGTAGGTGCACTCAGCGCCTGGAGCAAGCAGTCGTAGCGCCCGGAGTAGTGTGACCCCGCGCTTGAAGTAGATTACGCCGACGACTTCAAATGTAGATGGAGGCTTGCAGGATCCCGGGGCAATGCGGCCCCGGGATAAGGCCTTTAGTAGATGCTTCACGTTTGAAAACTGAAGCGAGACTCCCTGTATTCTCCGATTGTTCGGCTTTTATACCTTTTTATAGAGAACGAGAAATTATTTTAATTAAAAGGATTTTTTTTTTGTAAATGACCTAGAGCAAAAGAGTATTTATATGGAAATATCGAAATAAAAACATCAGACCAGTGACGAATTTGAATAAAAGTTACCATAACAACCATATAAATAATGGTTGTCAAAAATATAAATTTTTGGTTTTAGGTATATAATTGAAAAACAGTTACATTTAAGTAAGAAATGAGATATTATTCATATAGAAAAAACAATAGCGCGGCAGCGCGCACGAAACCTGAAATTGCAGAGTTACGGAGAACTCAATAAAAGATAGAAAAAGGTAAGACTCCATTGACAGCGATTTAAACGGTGCTGATAGCGTGAAAATACGAAGTGAAAATGATTTGTTATTGTGTAAAAACGTTACAGGATCCTATGGAAATAAAGGTGATGCAAAATATAAATGCAGAAAATCAAAAACAGAATGGAAAAATAGTGTAAAATGATATGTAAGTAGCATAACTGATAGCGTGAAAAGTGATGCAAAATATGAATGCAGAATATCAAAAACAGAATGGAAAAATAGTGTAAAATGATATGTAAGTAGCATAACACTACAAGTTTGTATGAAAGTCCTACGTTTTTGAAGTTCGAGACACGACAATCGGCATTAAAGTTATAAGTTTTCAATAATAAAATCCTGAATAAGCTGTTTTACGAAATCCTAACCCTAAGCAAGTCCTATATTTTTAAAGTATAGATATGAAGATCGACACTTACTTTATTAGTTTTAAATAATAAATACTTGCATAGTTAAGCTTTACCTATATAGCCTCTTTATACTTAGGTAAGACTTTTGCAGCGGGAAAATTTCAAAATCTCATAGGAAATCAGATATTGTACGCGGACAAAGTCGCGGGCGGCCGCTAGTTACATACAATAAGTGTTATGTAATTGTGTGATAAGTATATTTTTTCTTCCCTGTCCACTTTTTCCGGTGGTTATTAAAAAGCTTGTGATATCTGCACTTAATTTTGGTATTTCAGGAAGAAATATTTGTGATTCCTTTTTGTGGAAAGATATTAGATGCTTCCTTAAGCCTGAAGTTTTTCTATTTTTCATTTTTATTTCAACCTTTTTATGTTGGCATAATTTACACAAAGCAATTTGGGATGCATGAATTATGTCGAAAAACTCATCAAATTTGCTTTTAGGTCTTTTAGATCTATAACTCCAACTCTCACTACTCCGACTAGAACTATTCGACTCTTCGCCACTCATGTCAAATTGTAAACTTATCACTCCGAGAACAACAAGGATTAGAGTAAAAACAATTAATACATTAGACTCGAAGCAAAGCTCAATTGGGAATGACGAATTAAAATAAATACTACTATTTGTAAGTACACGCCGAAAGACCGACAAAGGAAAGTTCGGCATTCTTTGATAAAAATAACGATCCTTCAGAAGAGTAATAAAGTAGATGCGTTGCCAGATAAGTAAAGTGTGCCTACGTAAAAATGAAATGTAAATATGTAAATAAAATTGTGTATATTATGTTTTTCTTGTGATTGAATTAATCTACGTTAATTACATTAAATTTGCCTTCACTCGTTTGAAATTCAAAATTCAAATATATTTTATTCAAGTAGGCATTAAAAATACACTTTTGATAGTCATATAATCACTGTTTTCCCCAATTTTTTTGTTTTCCATGTCCAGGGGTTCTGATTCTACTGAGAAGAATCATGGAAGAAAGTAAGAAACTCTAACTCAGAGGCACGGAGCTGAAAGTAGGGAAATTCGTAATAGGGCAACGGAAATCAAGTGGCCATTACCTGGCCGACTTCATGTGGAAACAGGAACTCTATGTGATAAACTCTTTCTTCTAGAAGCAGCACTACAGAAGGTGGACCTGGTCTAGCCCCTACAGATCGACATAAAATGAGATTGTCTTCTTTATGACGACCAGATAACAACTGCTCAGTGATGTCTTGATTAATATAATTTAATATGACAATTAAGGTATTTATAATATTGTCAAATAATTCTATTTTTTTACTATTTGTATTTATTCAATGATGTAATTCAGTTTTTATTCCTTAAAAAATAATCAATGCATGTTGTGCTTACCCATAAAAACAAATACAATTATAATGTGTTGAATTTGTTATGAAAATGACCTTTGTATTACTATTGTAATTTCTGTTGGTAGTCATAATAAATAAATAAATAAATGTCTCAGTGATCGCATGGGTAAACACCGGCAGCGATCACTGAATGACTCTCATCATTCAGTGATGAGAGCACACTGAACCTAATCGTTAAGTTTAAGAGGTGTCGTCTAATGAAGTCAACGCTCCATCCCTCTCGTGCTCTTATCCAAAGTCCCTAAACCTTTCAGCTCTAGCAACAAAACCGTTTTCAGTGCCTAGAAAATTGCATTGCGGTGGACGATATGAATGACTAGCTCGTAGATACTGTGCATATGGTCGGAGCTAAGTTTTGCCAAAGCCGCCGCAGAAGAACACAAAAACTCTCCGATTACACTCTTAATCTTAGGGCTATTAGACGGGAATGAAGCTGTAGTCTTCAACTTCATTAAAAAGCATACAGGCAACTGAACAGACAGATCTCCGAATGCATGCGGTGGAACTTACGCAACTTTACTACTGCTCGTATTGAATAAGCGATCGAGTGAAACAAGGGCTCCAAAGACTTTGCTAGAGTACCTGTCTGCCAGAAAGAGCCAACTG
Organism: Parnassius glacialis; assembly: GCA_033319125.1. Taxonomy (NCBI): domain Eukaryota; kingdom Metazoa; phylum Arthropoda; class Insecta; order Lepidoptera; family Papilionidae; genus Parnassius; species Parnassius glacialis. The sequence goes on along the minus strand of JAVANC010000018.1, from coordinate 15,801,218 downwards.
TCAAAGCTAAAGACAGAGTGTGGCAGGGACGTTTCCTTGACACTATTTCGATGATATTCCGGACGTCATTCTAAGCAAGATTAAAATGGTTCTCCAGCACCTTAGAAACGGCAAAGCCCCAAACGAGGATGGAAATACAGCAGAGCTTTTGAAAGTAGGTGGAAAACCGGTACTTGCTTTTTAATTCCGTCCTCCATGGTGACGCTACACCGGAGGCGTGGAGCAGAAGTACGGTGGACTTGTTCTTCAAGAAAGGCGACAATGCTCTCTTGAAGAACTACAGACCGATTTCTCTTCTTAGCCGCATCTTCGTGCTGTTTGCGAGAGTCATTACAAATAGTCTCGCATGCAAACTCGACGACTTCCAGCCTTGCGGACAAACTGGTTTCTGAAAAGGCTTTAGCACCATAGACCACATACATACATTCCCTTAGGAAAATTATACGTACGTCCGAGGAGTACAATTTGCCACTATGTCTGGCGTATGTGGACTGTGACAAAACTTTTGATTTCGTCGAAATTTGGGCGGTGCTGCATACCTTTGGCGGTGACAAGTTGACTGTCGGTATATAGAAGTGCCCTACTGTACAAACACTTTAGTTTGTACAGTAGGGCTACGATAGCTTTCCGAGTACAAAACCAGAGTGCGAAACCTATCCAACTACAGAGAGGTGTAAGACAAGGTGACGTTTTATCCCCGAAACTCTTCACTGCTGCATTGGAAGACGTTTTCAAGCTTCTGGATTGGAAAGGATACGGTATTAACATTAACGGTGATTACATTACTCTCCTTCAATTTGCCAACGATATGCCCTTATGGCAGAATCGGTGGAGGACCTAAGCACTATGCTTAATGACCTCGATAGTGCCTCCCAACGAATAGGTTTTAGGATGAACATGGAAAAACAGAGATCAAGTATAACGTCCATGTCACACCTATGCCGGTAGTTGTTGGGAGCAATGAGATTGAAGTTGTTGACGAGTATGGTAACCGGGGACAAATAGTCCGACTAGGTAAGTCCAACTTCGAACAAGAGATCAATCGACGGATTCAACTCGGTTGGGCAACGTTCGGGAAATTACGGCACATTTTCTTGTCAGGTATACCTTAAAAGTTGAAAACGAGACTGTACAACCAGTGCGTGTTGCGAATGATGACCTATGGAAGTGAAACGTGGTCCTTTCCTGCGGGTCGGATGAAGAAGCTCAAGGTCGCTCAGCGAGCTATGGAGAGGGCTATGTTCGGAGTTTCTATGCGTGATAAACTTAGAAATGAGGATATCCCCAGTAGAACCAGAGTGACCGACATAGCCCAACGGATTAGTAAGCTGAAGTGGCAATGGGCCGGCCATATGGCGAACGATATTTTCGAAAAAACCGACTACCGATGGGGAAAAATGTCCTCGAGTGACGGCCTCGTTCCAGCGGACGAAGTGTGGGGCGTTCCTCTACTAGATGGAGTGACGACCTGGTAAGACATGCAGGAAATCGATGGATGCCTGACCTTATGCAGGACCGTGCTTTGTGGTATACCCTGCGGGAGGTCTATGTTCAGCAGTGGACTTGTGAAGGGCTGTAATTGTGAATAATGATGATGTTAATAATATATTCCCACCGCATAATACAAACCATAGATTGCCTCATCCAGGCTGGTATAAATAATATTATTCACCATTTTCAATATTGCTTACTCGCCAGATTAATTTTAACCACTAATTATTTTTTTACTTATAATAAGGGTGACAAAAGAGCATACAGTCCACTTGATGGTAAGTAGATACTGCAGCCCATAGACATCTTCATCAATCCTCGATAACGAATCAAAACGCCGATGCGTTTTTACGCCTGAGTAATCAGAACGAATGCCTCGTTTCCTGTAAAAAAGTCTCGGGTGCTTTATACTCACTGTACGAAACACCGTACGAAATGGCCAACATTTCCCTGTCGAGCTGACGCATTAGTGCTACAACTATAATATAACTGTTTGGCTCTACCACGTGAAGAAAAATCGAAGCTTACGAATTTTGATATTAAAGCTGAACGCACATTTGTCCGCGCCGCACGCGCCGTAAGCGCCGTACGCGCCGTACGCGCCGTACGCACCGTATTTAAGAATTCGTTGTATGAAATCATATGAAACCTCGCACATTACAGCCGCTGCGTATGCGCCGAGTTTTATAAAATGCGGTAGGTATACGATATCGAAGGACGAATGCTGATATAACGCGGCGCGTTCGGCGCGTGTTGATAGTCTAATGTTGCCAACTTAGTGGATTTTCCACTATAACTGGTGGTTTCGACTTACATGATAATTTTTGTATTTTTATAACTTTTAATTCATTTGTAATTAATTATACATAATTTGATTTTTTTTTGCATCAATTATCAATATGTATTCTTAGCGATAAATTATTTAAATACTGAACTAACAAAAAAATAGTTAAATTTAATTCAAAAACCCAATTATACCTGATTACTTCATTATCAATAAAAATACTTAACTCAAACATACAACAAGTCTTTTTTCTGGTTCAATTGGCTTTCTAAATCTTTATTTTTCCACAGAAAGATATGGTTTTAGTATATGTAGCATTTCTTGAAATGTCTTATATGTTGAATGCAAATATCTAAAAAAATCGTTCATCATCATCTAATAAGTCTTTAAATAAAGTATATCCCCTTCATATTCTAAATACAATTGCCTTTTTAAATTAACATTATGAATCCAGAATCTTCTTTTTCTTCGAATTTTATTTTCTTCTTTCTTTGCCAATAAGTAGGCTATTGCTAAATTGCTTTCCATAGTGATTTCGAGCGATCAAACTGTACCGTTTCACACCAGTGGTTGGAAAAAACTACAAAAGTTGTTGGTAATACAAAATATTTGCTTACGGCGCGGACGATGCGTACGGGCAAATGTGCGGGTCTATCAGTAAAATTCGGCGCGTATGGCGCGTACGACGCGTGCGGCGCGGAAAAATGTGCGTTCAGCTTAAATCCTCCCCACTGACATAGACTTAGTGTCCTTGGCTTCAGATCAGTTATGTATCTTATGCTGTACATACCCTAAGAATGGCTGAGATACGGTATCTACCTAGAAGTTCATCGTTGGAATTTTATAGTACGTATGTCGTCGCACTGGTAGCTTCGCGAATACGATATGGGCCGTCTCGTCTAGGGATGAATTTTGACGTCTGTCCTCGAGTACCGTCATTAGTGCCTTGTGTTTACAAACGGTCACCTGCTGAATAGTCAGGAACTTGTCATCACCCGTCATCAGCATATTTGTGAATGTATTGTTATTTTCTACCGTCTTCAAAAAAGAGACGGTACTCAATTCGACTGTATGTCCATCAAAGCCCATCCACCGCGTCCCGTGGCACTCTTTTCTTTACTTCCATATACTATATTAAATTATTTACGAATAACGTGATTGCTACCAACCTGATTTAAAATTATTTAAAATATATTTCAGTGTGCACCAAACATTGCATAATAATATATCGAAAAAAAATTATGAAAGAAAGATTTTATGTAACTTTCTTTTTCTGGTATTTAACGCAATTCTTATTAATCTTCTTATTTACGATAAAGTTAAATATAACAAACGTAATGAATATTTCATAATAACGAATAAAGTTGCATCCACAGAAGCTGCAATTTGCGAATGTACGCTGAGTGCCTTATATTGAAAGATTTAAAAATACAATTAGGTTTGAAGTCGGAATGAAGAAATTTTCTCTCTTACTTAATAGAAATTTAATGAAAATATATTTCAAACAACTAGCGTTCTTCAGGCAAGGAATTTCTTTTAAGATTTTATTTCTGTGTCCATAGTATTCTAAGTGTAAAACGTCGGCTAAGGTAGATGGTACTACATTAAAGCTTCTGAAAGCGAAATGATAGCCGTTAAAAGTCTTTTAGAAGGTGTTTATTTGAGATGTTATGCGTTTACTCTTATCATCAGTTTTGATTATTTTTCTGTTCCTGTCCGATCTGTGAAGATACTTTTAGTTATGGCGATATAATTTTATGATATAGTTCATGTAATCTTTTTCGGAGAATAAATAATAAATGTTGCGCATTAAACAAAATAAAGCTTAACTAAATTGAAAAGCTCATATGGCCATACATGTAGCGCGTTCAGCCGTCGGTAAAGCAATAGCGTCAAACGTGGTGCAAAAGTTGCAAGATTTAAAATTAGTTATTTGAATTTAAAAATTTGCTGGAATTTAGGCACAGATGCACTCGCTATTCCCTCATTCTTATATTGCGATGGTACGGCTATCCGACACGACCGGAGGGAGATCAGGCTCAGGACCAACGGATTTATGTGCTTTCCGAGGCCGTGAAATACCACCAAATTCCTGACTCCGAGCTGCTACTGAGAATTTCTTGACAGAAAAATTCAATACCTTTTTTGTTGGCCTGTTCCATATAATTTAAATGGGTAAGTCCACTTACCATCTTCGGCTGCATTACCAGTAACTACGAGTATCAGGAGGGATATTGTCAAGCACTGGTTTATAATAGTAAATGAAAATACTCATTAGATGACTTGTAAGCCTTATTTTGAAAATAATTTAGCGAAAGAGAATAAGAAAAAAAATGAGGAGAAAGCAATAAGGATTTATAAAATATATTCTAAGGAGATCATCAACATTTAGGTTAAATTGATTATTGAAAACAATTTATTTTATACTATATTTGATATAAAGGACGGAAACGCATCTGTGATTCCCCTGGTTCCATCATCAATCAAATCATAGTAAACAGCTTTTAGTTAACAGCTTAGAACAAACAAGTATAAATTTTTATATATTAGATGACGTAAGTTTATTGATTGATTAAAACACATTTATTTATCTTTATGATATTCAGCTTGCGTGAAGTCTTCAGATAAAGGCTTTTGCTGTACAATTTACTCTTTAGATAAGTTAACGTGGTGATACATTTTCGTGTATATTTTTAATCAAGGATCGAATGCAGGTTTTTATGTGCATACACTTACCATCAAGTGAACTGCGTTCTCGTTTATCACTTTCACTCTATAAAAAGATTGTTTCAACTGTCAATTTCAATTGGTCAACAGGCTCACGAGGTGACATGTTAGGTGGTCTGCCAACCGAAATTATTCATGTTGTCATTTCTGCGACCGAGCTAACCCCAGTCAATCTCTTAGGTCATCGGAGGAGACTGGGAATCCGCGACGGACCGCTCCGGACTCAGATGCAGATGGCGGTGCTCCTCGATACCGCATGCATCGTCCGCCGGTTTTTTTCACTTTCTTCCTAACCCTCGGTCGTTTGGTCTCCCCTGCCTGAATTAATTTTTGGATCTAATTTTTTTAAATGAAATTGAAGTAACAAATGAACTTTTTTCCACCTAATGATATGTGGATACTATGCTTCATGGGAACCTGCTAAAAATTTCAAACATGGAAGGCTTCAGATGCATTGTACCTCTGAAGACTAAGATCAAATGGCTCTATAGGGATAGCCGTTCCATATAAAATAATACCATACGATATACATTACTTCAAAAACGGTGTTGGTGGTATTGTCAACACGGCTGCAGGTGCCAAGATATGACGTCTAAAATGAAATCAAATTAATTACTTGACTATTCATGTAATTTTTTAAGGTGCCTGTAATTTTATTGGTGTTAATATAGCTACCTTTTTTTTTTACTTATTATAAGCTAGCGTTTGACCACAATCCCACCCATATATAAAACTACAGATGACATACAAACCAATTATCGTAACGAAATTTTTTTTAAAATTTGCTTATCTTTTATTCTTACTTACCTGTGGAGTGGGGTGATACACAACAAAACTATTTTTTACACAACGTTTTGTTCAGAGACATAATATGAAATAGATCCATTTAATAAATATTTTAATTTCTCTATGTCAAGGATTATACAACTTCCTCCCTCACAGGAGCTCTGTCAGTTAACTGTGTATTGGTAGAAACATCTGCAGATGGCGCTATTTGTACTTTACATCGTGCTATGGTTGTGCTGTATTAAAATAGATGTATCCTACGAATAAACCCCTTCAGTTAACTGACGACGATGACGATGTATTTTTGGCGGACTAGTTGTCGTATATGACCATTAGTCTCTTACTAATGAAAAGGAAGTGAAGTGAAATGATTACAAACTCGTTGAAGTTTTATATTAGATAAGAATAAATAGCTCTACATCCCATAATGTAATAGAAATATAATTGAGTTTCGACTTACATACCTTTTTTTTATAGGATAGGGTGACAAACGAGCACACAGTCCACCTGATGGTAAGTGGTTGCTGTGACCCATAGACATCTACATTTATCCTCGTTTGCGAATCAAAATGCAGATCCGTTGTCACCCGTGAGGACTAAGATGGAATGCCTCTTTTCCAGTAAAAAGGGTCTCCGGTTCTCTGCACTCACCATACGAAACACAGCAGTGTTAAGCTGCTATTTGATGCTGGTATTCTGTGAGAGCGTGGTCCTTCTCCGGTCGAGCCGACCCATTCGTGCTACAACTATACTACTAATATAGCTGCAGCATGGCTCTACCACGTAAGAAACCTAAATTATCTATATTTTAATGTTTTAATAATTCAAAAGTGAAAACCTATTAACCTACCACGTTATTAAATATAGACTAGTTAAAAGAATAGTTAATATTCTTTAAATTTTAACACCTGACACTTTATTCATCAATTATTCAAAGTAAGAATATTATTATAATGAATGTAATGTTCCTTTGATTTAAATTGAAAATTTATATATATATATATAATTTTACATATAGTGAATTTTTTTCACTATAAAAATACAGGGTATATGTATAGTGAAAAAAAATTATAAATAGTTAAATAATATTCCCATCTAGTAGCATTGTTATTTGTTAAAAGGTATTTTTTAATCTATCGGCATTATCTTTTGTACGAAGGTTGAATATGTGTTGATAAAGCCAAGTAAAAAGTTAGATTGGGATTAGGCCAGTTTGTCAGAGGCGGCTCTAGCCCTTGTAGCGGCTGTATGCAACCGGCGCACTCTAGTAGACACGCGATCAAAATGGAATATTTACAGTTATATTTTTGAACGGAAAGGAGAATGGGATTTTTGGGCCTGAAGTTAACTAATTGGTTTATACTTTAAAAAATTGGTCACATTTTTATAAAGTAAAATACAAAAAAGTAGCTCTTTTTACAATCTAGAATTCGAAAAAACAATTAATTAAGTTACAAAATCGATTCTAGTGTATTCTTTATGGCAATTAATCGAATACCATAAAGAATACACTTGTGATATCTTCTTATTTTGAAACTTGACTTGACAGTTCAAACTTCAAACTATTTACTTAAAAGAAAAAGACTCGATTTGAAACGAGCGCAATATAGTCGATTCTCGATTAAATTGAGCATTTTAATATCTATTTTCGACTAATTTTCTGTGTTAAGGAGATAAAAAATGATTGTGTACATATCTACAAAATAATAATAAAAAAATCAAAATATCAACATTCCAACAAGTAACAGTTACAACAACAATTACAGTAATCGATCACAGATCAATATCCCTAATATTCACTTCACATAGTAGTTGTTGTTTTAACTTTCATTAATCGTTTCACCATTTCGGTTCATTATTAACCACAGCTTTTTTTGGTGATTTTATACTGATCCTGTTTTTATATCAATTGTAATAACAGTGAAAAATCACCTGTAATAGTGTAGGTAGTAGATAATCTCACTTTTACTTATTCTACAATAACTCAGTTCCTAGATTGACAAATCTTGCCATATTTTCAGCTATGAATTGTTTATATATACGATTTCAAATGGTCCTACTTTCATCTTGTTAACACTTGGGCCCAAGAATGTATGGAGACGTCTCTTTCTCCTTTGGCTGCAACAATGGTGCAATTGTAAATGATATCTGAAAGCAATTGGTACACGAGTAAAAAGTATTTTTTAGGAAGAAGAATAAAAAAAGAATAATATAATACAAGAATAATATAATAAAAATAATACCAGAATAAAAAAAACACAAATTTGTTGTTATTTCAAAATTATTTAACTTAAAAACTAGTAACATTACAGGTCGCTCGGAATACAACACAACTAAATTTACAAAAAAAGTTACTTTTCGTGCTTTTGCATTTGCAAAATCTTTAACAATTTAAATTTCATGTTCAATTCTTAAAAAGGACTAGACTGGCACCCGCAGGTGCTTCGCCTCTTTCTATTTATGTGGCGTTATTTAGATTTAAGATAATAATCAAAGATTATTTATTTAGTACTAGCGTAGCATGTAACAGTGTCGCCTACCGGGTTCAAATGTAAATTTAAACAATTTAGGGATCCATTCAAACACACACAAAACATTTCATCAAAATCGGTCGAGCCATTTTTGAATTCTAGCGAGACTAACGTACAGCAATTGATTTTTATATACGTATAAAGAGATAAATTTGTGAATCTACTTTGCAACAATGTGGATCTAAGATAGTATTTAGTTATTTTTAGTATAGGAAATGATCATTCGCTGTGTGCTACAGTAACTGGAAAGTGGCAATGTGGTGGACATTGACTGTGGACAGATTTAGGAACACTGAAATTAATTTATTTTTAATAAATATCGGTAATAATTTGGTTTCATTAAAAATTTTATCTTTTATTTATTAGCTCTGAAGAGCTAGTATAGCACAGTTTGTTTCTAAATTAGAACAATGTCTATCACGTATAAAAATTTACTTATTGCATGCCTTAAGCGCGAAGCGCGCAGGTATGTTCTGCTAGGGCCTAAAATTAAGATTCCAACGTTTTGTTGCACGAAATCGTATCTAGCAATCATATTATACATATAGATGATATAAAAAGCAGATTGTCAGAAAGATAAATGATTGTTGAACTTATTAATATTTTTTTAAATCGATTAATTACTATTTTTACATAAAAAAGGGGTTTTGGTGGCACGATGACTTTTGAAAATATCAATTATTGAACTCAATTTATTTTTAAAACTCTTCATCTATCATGTGGGAAGCCATGGAATGTAAATTGCAGTTTAATTTTGTTTTGTTTAGGTATAATTATATTTTTTTGGCTAAGAAATGGCGAAATTTTTGGTTGTTTGAGAGCCTTGTATTAATTTATTTTATTAAATAGGCCGCAGCCGCACTCCGAGCCACAGCCACAGAGTACTTTATTTACTCCGGGCTCAAATGCTGTCGTGAGAGGTCGTTTGTTACAGCGGCTCGTGCAGAAAAATATCGATCGCCGTAGAAATACAAAATATTCCAAAAACCAAAGGAGACAATTTCTTTTTGTATGGAGAATGGGCACACTACAAATTTTAGGGAAACTTAATGAAATGTATGTCGATTTATTCCTTATTATCTTAGATTACAACACTAATATTTTATCGCATTTAACGGGAAAACTGAGAAATTAAAAATTAAAATATTAATATCACAATAATCTGACAAGAAACTAAACGCTATTTTTTAAACTGCCTTTACGGATCTGGGTTCAAAACATTCTGAGCCTAACCTAAAAGCTATTTTCTATTAGTAGTATAAGTTAGAGTAGTGTATATAGAATAAAATAGAACAGCTGAATAATTAATAGCATAAAACAAAGTTGCAGGTGCATTCAGCATTTATAGGTACTTTTAGACTGATGGAAAATGCTTTTAGTAGTTCCGGCAAAAATAGTGCACCGAAAAACAAACGTGGTACGGAGACTATTTTTTACATGTATCGATTGTTTAATGAATAGACATTACAAAAACCGTTACAGTAATTAAATAAATATGATTAAAGCCAAAATGAATATTAGATAATATGTCCATATACAATATTACCTTTACATGCTATATAGTAAGAAAGTTGTTTTAATCTGGTTGTATAAGGATAAAAACACAAAGTAAAATACCACTGCATTTATTACTGTAATCATTTCAAAAGTAGTCTATTAATAGCGAGACAGACAGACAGACAGGCGCGGTGTCAAGAATTTGTTTTAATATTTCTTGGTTGGTTAGTAAATGTGCAGTGTGTAAACTTTGCTTTAAAATATATTAACCCCTTATGACCTGAATTATTTTATAGGCTTCGAATTGGATATTTTTTGATATGTTGTTACTAAAGGTCCCTTAAGTTATTTTTGACCGTCAAAAGTTAAATTGATTTCTTAGTTTTGGAAAAAACAATGGGTGCCGTAAGGCGCAGCTAGGCTCATTCGTAGGCTTTACTTATTTATATTAGGTATGTATTAACTTATCATTAGCTAAAAGAAATCACCGTCTATTGATAAAACTATGTAGATTGAAAGTAGTGTAGGAGTGAATAAATAAAATAGAGTACTGATTTTATGAAATAATGTAGTTATCAAGATTTGTAGTTTACATACCAACGTGAAAAATAAAGAAATAAAGAATATTTTACGATTAATCTACCAAAAGGTTGTAAACACTCTTTCCCAAAAATAAGACCAGGATTTCCGTAGGTGACTTTCTCAAACTGAACTAAAATCTCCTTCAGGAAACATGGGTGCTCCTGAACTAAATCTTCATCAATCCATCTTCGTGACGCATTCTTCTTTTTTAATTTTTTTGGTGGCGGTTCGTCTGCTTCGGAATTATTTGTATTACATGAAGAACTGTTAAGTTGATAAGAGCAGGCTTGACTATTTCGACCTTCTTTACCACTTTGACAACCTCTTTCATGGCGTGAAGAAGAGCGGCATCGTGAAGAACGCAAACCACCAGACGGCGTACGATATGGCTCGGCTACAGGTTGTATATCTAGTACCGCCCGTGTATTTTTGGGACTAGAGGAGCATATCCGACGTGAAGACAATGACGTAGATGCGAACACAACTTACACCCGTATTCAAGAACGATACTATGCGTGCGCACAGTAGGCTTTAACGCACAGTGGACGAAATTTTGTTTCATAATCGTCACTTGAGTGTTAAACGACACTATGCGCTCATTATAATGAACGCACAGATAAAGTAGCTCGATAGCTTTTTTACGCTACGCATAGTGCGACAAATCAACGCAAATGTCAAATTGGTATGGGGTATATAGCTTGTTTGTTGATTTGTGATACGCTGATTGGTTTTGTTTGAATAATTGAAATGTATTACAGTAGCGAAGATGATTTTGATAATTATATCTTGGAGAGAATAAACGTTCAAAGAACGGTTAGCACAAGAAAAGTGATACGTGACTTTCAAAATCCTCTTGAATATAACAGTGCCAATGAATTTTAAAGTCGCTATAGGTTTTCAAAGGATATCGTATTAAATATACTTCTGCCTCTAATAAATGCAGATCTTTTGAAAGTTACTAGTGGCGTTTCCAGTTTTGTAATAGGGAGTTTCCAGATTTGTAATAACAATTCAGTTAATCTACCTATCAACAGATTCAAATCCACATTATTTTAATAATATTTTATGCATAGGTATAATAACAGTACCAGTAACGTCTTTTACCTGAAAGAAAACAACACATGTTATTATTTTATCTGTCATTCAACTCGAGTGAAGTCGCGTCACAACGTTAACCAATCACGGCGCCCCATTCAGTGCTATGTGTCCGCACAACAAAGAGTCCACTAAGTATTGTTCATGAAATGAACGGCCTGCCATGACGAACACAGTGAGAAATACCTTACTTAGCATAGTGTTGCTACCATACTTATGTATGTATCGTTCGTGAATACGGGCCTTAGCAATTAGCATTGAGTTGATGATCTGTGAGGAATCTTGATCAGAGTTGATTGCTGGTTCTGGAGGTACAATATAAAGCAACCACATTTCAAGCTCTTCATCTTCCTCTTGTAGGGCTAGTGCCTCGTGTAGTGAACAACCCCTATCAAGACAAATGAATACTATTACACATGGAAAAATAAAAAAAGACATTACCACATGTAATTTGAAAATATATCCTATCGACCTATAGGTGCCATGCGGCACCCGTAACTCTTGACGTATGATAAACGAAATTCGCAAACAAAACTGAACAAAACTACATTACACTCTAGTCAAACAAATATTTATACGAATAAAACAAAATGCATTTCTATTATATATTACAGAAAATAAATAAATAATAACATAGTTACTTGAAAGGTAAATCTATTTTAGGCAATAATTTCACAACACTTATTTATTGACGGTCGTGCCGGTTTCAACGAGTGCATCAGTTGAAATAAAGTATAAAAACTGTTAGCTATCTTGCTTTAGTTTCACATCGACAGCTAATTACCTGGCTTCGCTGTTTGAGGCGTGCGTATGGCGCGAAAATATGAAGGGCTAGAAGTGGGTGCCAAAGGGCACCGCAAGGTTATAATGGGCTGATTAGTTATTATACCCCAAACACCATTAAAGCTTAAATGACTAGGTAATATCATGTTTATTTATGTTGATAAATATGAAGTGAGACGTTTTAAACTGATTGTGTAAGGATAACAAATCATGTATAATTTAATGCTAGTAATTATTACTTCAAAAATTTTTTTCAAAATAACTTGATTATAACATGTTCATTTATGAAATTGTTAGGAATCATAAGGATATTTTACGTGATATAAGACTGTTATCTTGAATATCCATATACTTTTTTGTCTCAGCTTACGTGCAGCTCTGCAAGATTTCAGCCTACAAGACATACACATTTATTCTAAGCAATCCACATGAAAAAAGCTTATGAATATTGTAAAGACTATACTAAATAATAGTTATTATCAATTTTTTTATAGGATAAGGGTGACAAACGGGCACACAGTCCACCTGATGGTAAGTGGTTGCTGCGGCCCATAGACATCTACATCTATCCTCTATTACAAATCAAAATGCAGATGCGTTGCCACCCGTGAGGACTAAGATGGAATGCCTCATTTCCAGTAAAAAGGGCCTCCGACCACCTGCACTCACCAAGCGAAACGCAGAGGCAAACCTATACTTTACGCTGGTATTCTGTGAGGTCGTGGTACCACCCCGGTTTGAGCCGGCCCATCCGTGCGACAGCAAAAGCTGCCGCGTGGCTCTACCACTGTTAAATAAATAAAATATATTAGTTTTTCTATATTTATTGTAATCTAAATAGTGTGTGGGGTCTATGTTTATGCTTGAATTGATTTACATTTCAAACACTATAAAGCCAATAAAACACGTCCACATATTATGATAATGTTAGAAATCAGGACATTTTCAGTAACAAGAGATATAAGTTTTTATATATACTATACTTCAATGTCAATAAACTATATTTCCATATTTCTGACAGTATTTTAACTCTACCTGTATGTTAAATAATCAAGAAATAATTATAAAATATACAACATTAATCAGCTCCAGATGACCTAATACTAAAGTATTAATTATGGATTTACACCCACAATGCTTGACTATATAATAGTTGTCTGATTTCTTATTTTCACTGGTTTCATGTAGAGAAAAGGATATTATTTTAATACCAATTATCTGATAGTAAATGACAAAATAATATTAGTTTCTGCAGAGTTAACAATACAGCAGTCTAAGCACAATGAAGCATCTGATCAACAAGGATATAACTATTACACAAGTAAAAATGGCTTAACTAAGTTAAAATACTTATGCAAACTGTATATTTGCTTCTAGTACAAGTAAATACTACTTACTTACACATAAATATATCTACTATTAATACGGTCTATCTACTATGACTGGCATAAATTCAGGATCCATGTTTGATACCATTTGGTATTGTCAAGTTAATGGAACAACTCGCTGAATACATAAGGTATTTATATCTAAATGCAATGATGCAATGTTAAATTAATCGCTCATCAAAGCCGATGAAGCTACATCAAATAAAGAAGCTTTTTTAAATTCCTCGACCCATTGGTGCTAATTTTCTTTTAACATAAACAAAAACTTATTTTATATTTTTACTCTATCTATTATTTAATTAATATATTACTAATAACATAAAACTTTAATACTTTGTCACTTTTATCTCACTCATAAGGTTGTAAGACCTGCGTTTGTCATTTTTTTTAGGTAATTCATTATGAAAAATATATTTTATAGATTTTTCAAAGTTCTAGGTGTAAAAGTAAACTCTTGTATTACATACATACTTTAACTAAAGTCATCAATTTTCATTTTCCAATTTTGAATGTCATTGATAAATTTACCATGCGACCACAAAAAAATAATAAGGAAGTAAAGTCTAAAATCCATATTATGTTAAACTCTTGTGCATCGACGAGACTATATTTATTTTATGGTCTTGTAAACAAACAAGAATAAACGCTTTGCTAATAACTAATTTTGCTATCAAAAATTATTTTAAAATATATAACCATTAAGGTGGAAGCACCAGGGTAGGCCGCGAAATTCAAATTTCCTGACGTTTTTTGCAATTTGCAGGTCAGTGTCAGGTTATATGTTTAACAAAATATTATTCGCGGCCGTTGCGAGTATGCGTTTACACAATTATAATCATTATAATCGTCAATACAACCCTCTAAGTTCGTATAATCCCATTGTATGGCTATTTCCAGAAAAACTCATTTAAAAGGATTATACGAACTTAGAGGGTTGTATTGGTGATTTTAATGATAATAATTCTGTAAACACATACTCCTTACGGTCGCGAATCATATTTTGTTAAACATACAACCTGACCCTGAACTGCAAATTCCATAAAACATAAGAAAATTTGAATTTCGCGGGCCACCCTGTCGCTTTCACCTTAACCACAAACTTTATTCTTACTGTAGTGATGCAATTCGAACTCTGTTTTCATTCGATTCAATCGAGTGAATTTGTGTAACTCGGTACTTGAGTGAAAATAAATTTTTACTCGAGTCCGCTTACACTCGAGTTACCGAGTCAACTCGGCGTACCGGACCGTGTAGATTCGGAAAGCGCTAGATAGATGTCAGTTCACTAATTCACTTGTAGTATAAGCCGCCGCGGGTGACGGCACTGGTTACATCCAAATTCAAACTTGCACCTGGCATGTTGTAGTCAAATATGAACTTAGTTTGATTAATTATATCGTGATTGTGCTATCATTGTTTTTTATTTTTTGTTACTTTGTATAAGTAGTGCTTAGCATGAAAGATGATTTAAATATACTTGTTTGTGTAAAGTATGAATGATAACAATGAAACAACAAAACAAAAATCGTCAGAGTGGCATTATTTTGAAAATAGAAGCGATTTGTAAGATATGAAAAAAGCAGTTTATAGTTTTTAAAAAAAATACATGTCTGTTGTAAATAAAAAACATGGAAATACTATAATAAATAAATATTTGTATAATATTCCATATTGCCACATATTAGTTATTTAATACAGGTATCTATTTAAAAATGCTTTGACTAAGATAATCGCTATTCTCAACTCAAATGACAAACTATAATCGATCCAGGGACTGTAAATATTTCATTCGAACAACTCAAAAACTAGAGTACAACTAGAGTGACACGATAAAACACGAGTGACTCGAGTCACAAAATTCTGCAATAGTAAAATTAAGTAAGTAAGATAAAATCTTACGGTCAATGCGGTGTCTGACTACAATTTAGTAGTGAACTCGACTTACTAGTTCGTGCAATTTATTGATATATTACGTAATATCAATAAGCTGATTAAGTATAATTTGTTACAGTTAAATTATTAATAACATTAAATTTATGCTACATCATAAAGTTGAAGTGGTAATATTTTATGAAGATTGTCTATACGCAAACAATAATATACAGGGTATTTTTGGAACGCTCCCGAAAACTAAGACAGGTGAGAGCACCAAGTATACCTTTGATCATGGGTCACAAATAAATTCGATCCTAATGAAAAAAAAATCATCTTTTTACAACGTTTTATTAGCTTAGTTCACGCGCCATCATGTTAGTACAGCTAAATGAAACGATAATTTCATAAAAAAAATCATGAAAATACTGAAACCTAAAACCAGCAGTGGAATAACTGAATTCATATCAGCTGATTAAAGGTCAATGTACGCACGAACGCAAATTCGCGCGGTCCGCAACTAGCGGGCCATACCACAATACCTAATAATTTACAACACTTGTCTAAATACCTAACTTATCTACTTAACCTACTATTTTGCCACTGTACTTGTCTCCACGTAGCCATTTTAATCCGAATTTACAGGTTAAATAACCCAAATAACTGGTTCGATTTCCCGCTAATGAAAAAATACATAAATGAAATGTAACCAAGGTTAGAGTCATGCGTTTTTATTCATCGTGTAGGTATGTTTATTATTCTCATGTATTCAGTTATGTATGTATTCAGATTAGTTCAGTACTAAGTTATTTAAAAAAATTAGTTATGAAACAGCTTACCGCTCTAAATCCTCCGTGGTCTTATGAGATGCGGCTCAAATTGTGCTCCATTCACTTCAAGGCAGATTTGGGCTCGGTGTTGCGTCTCCTCATGGAGACGGGGCATCATCGTGTGGTCTTCGACACAGTCCGTACGTAGTTTGTCGAAAACATCCACGATCTTTTTGTAGTTTCGTCAGCACTATCACACTCACGATTAAAAACCCCAGTGCACAGTATGACACACTTGTTCCATCCCGACGTCTTAATAATTTATTTAGCGATACTTCGTGTACCTAGGTTCGGATACATAACATGTTGTCGTATTCACAATCACTATAAACTTACGCGTTAAGCATTATTAAAACAAAAAACGTAACAACAAGTAACAAAATCAACACGGAACTGTTTCAAAAACTACAATTAAACTGAAACCTACTGCGTCACAGCGTGATGCGACACGAGCCGGGCGGGTTACATTATTTCGCACCGAGCTAGCAGGTCGAGTGGAGGGAGGTTACAGTCGCGTTCTAAAGTACTACATGGTATTGGGATATTGTTTTATAATATTATAGTAAGTAATTAATTGTTTTATTGTAGAATCATAATAGGTGCCTTACTTGGAATTAAAAATGGATAATGTTTACTTGAGCATTATTTGTTATTTATATCGTAAAATATAAAGTAGTTTGTAACAAGAAAACTTAAGGTAAGGGTGGCACGCCGTCCATTATGTCGTCTTGGGTCACATAGAAGCCAGATGTTGAAGGTGTGTTGGTGTTACTGGATGCTACTTCATCATCACTTTCATCTTCGCTTGAGCTTCCGTCATCAGGTCGATCACATGGTAATTTTTTCGGTATTCTTCCTCAACACTTTTAAATTTACTGCACAATTTTCCCCATTCACCTTCTCTTATCATATTTACCTTTTCGTTCACTAGTTTAGTCATAAAACAATAGATATAAATAATTTTTCTTTCCTTCCTTTTTAAAACATCGTCGCGAGTCGCAAAGTTAACTGTGTATGCGACTGTATTTTTGGAGCGAACAAAGCGCGGGAACCAATAGCATGCAGGCACAGTAATACTGGCGGATTGTTCCCCCGTCGCGCCCCCTTCGTACCAATATGTGATAAATCGCTGTGCCCAAGTTCAAGGCCAGCGTTCTTTTTTCACCGTTCGCGCGTACATTAACCTCCATTAGTCAGGTGATATCAATTCAGTTTTCACTGCTGGTTTTATGTTTCAGTATTTTCATGATTTTTTTTATAAAATTATCGTTTCATTTAGCTGTACTAACATGATGGCGCGTGAATAACGCTAATAAAACGTTGTAAAAATATGATTTTTTTTCATCAGGGTCAAATTTATTTGTGACCCATGATCAAAGGTATACTTGGTGCTGTCGCCTGTCTTAGTTTTCGGGAGCATTCCAAAAATACCCTGTATAACTACCGATTAAGTTAAGTAATAATAATTATCTTGAATGTAAAAACAAATATAAAAAAATTGTAATAAGCTGCCAATTCGAGTTATGTGAATTTCAAAACAAGTTAACTCGAGTCGAGTTTTTTCCGAGTAGGCACATCTCTACTACAATTTTTTTTAATATTACGTTATCTGAACCAATGACATGAACACAAATATCAAAACAACTCTTTTTTTGTTTCAGATTTCTTGATTCCGTTTAGATTTTCATAAAATCTTTATACTATTTACGATAATAAATTGGTATCTTTTTTTTGTATATAATAAATACCATTGAGAGTCGCGAAAACTTCAAGTGGGCCCAAAAATGATTGGCTCACTAAGGTAACATATTATATATTTTTTTCAATCACAGATTTTTATTACAATGTTTTGTTTCGCACGCAGGATTTATATATAAATATACTTATACGTCTTGGACTTTATAGACCCAAAGGTGTGTCGGTATCTGCTACTGGAACTCCTCGACGAGGAGAACTAGATGTACCGAGTTTGGGCTCGTTTTGTTAGTTATGATAAGACCTTACCTCTTGGCACCACTTGGCAATCGTGGCACTATGGCAAATATCCCTCCTATGAGGCAAACAATGGGGGCGCCCTATGTGCTGCTGTTGACTTAAATAGGCTGTAACGGTTACATTTTTACACGTTTTTAAAAAAAGAGAAAGAGAAATAAAAAAAAAATTACAAAAAAATCCTAACAAAGCTTGACTCGTGTTTGGTAAAATTTAATAATTTGACTTTATATTCAAACAAAATATAATGATCTATTTATTTATTCATTCATTCATTAAAGAGCCTCCTCCATACGTTACAAAGAGGATATGTATTGATTTGCCTTTTCTGTGTTAAGTTTCAAGACACCCACGGTACGTTGTAATAATATATATTGTTTGCCTACGATTTGATATGAGGTAGCGGATTTTCTTACACTGCCACTTTTTTATACGGGGAAATGCCAACATATACCTAGGTGCAAGGACTGGTTATGTCGGACTTGCACCAACTAAGCCCCATGGTGATCCACCATCGACGCATATTGGCAGGGCCACGGGAATGCTTCCGCATCCGCGACCCTACCAGCGTCAGCCACCCCATGGCAACCCCTCCTCGAGAGAGGACTACTCCTCCCCTTCTCCATCTCAGGCAAGGTGCACTAGAACACATGGCGCGCCTTTCTGCGCATACTCCGACTTCACCTACCCAAAGGACCTTTCCGCTCGGTGCGTAGAGGCCATGGGGCCAGGAAAAACAAGTACTCAGAGGCACTAGCCTTCCTGACCCCAGCAGTGGATCTAATCAATGGCTACACCGCCAAACAAAGTTCGGCCGCAGAGGGTAGGAAGAGAGGCACATCGCAATACCGACATTCCTCTCCCCCGCAGTCCCACAACTACCGCATCAACGGTGCCGCTCCGCCAGAGTCGCGGAGGATAGGGCGACTGGCGCATCGCCATACTAACACATCTCTTCTTCCCCAACACCAACACGGCTGCAGTCGTAGAATTAGGGAGAACCCCTCTCGGCGCAGCCCGCCAACACACACCGGAAGTGGGCTGCTAAGCCCACTCGGAGTGGCTATCTCGGGCTAACCATGTGAGTTCCTTTTAAATCACCGTGGGTCACCCAGCCACGGCTACTGAGCCCGCCCGCCACAAAGCGGAATCCCGTTCGGTAACACCCCCTTACGCCGCTACTTCACATCGATGAATTATTGAATTAATATAATATGTATATGGACTAAATACTCGTAGCTAAGGCATTATCTACCCTATTAAAGAAAACTAAAATTGTTTTAGCTGTTTGTTTTTGTATTTATTATGTTTATATTTCAAATTGGATTAAATTTCAGTTTTAGTAATAAACAAATGGTTTAAATTATTATTGTAAAGCAAACACATTCTGGTTTTAAATACAAATTATTTTGTGAAAATTTAGTAACAACAATCTCAGTTTTAATAAAAGTAAAATATTTATTTACTTTCGGTTTTATTACTTTTTACTTTTCTTGGTCTTTCTTACGTCGAATTAAGGCCTTAATAGTGGGTGAAATGCTGAATTTTTTACTTGGATATTTAAGTAAAAAAAAACACAATAACTGTTAATTAAATCAGATTAAGCAAAAAAAAATATAGGGTAATATAAGAGGATTTAAGAAATGTTTTTAATTAAATCAAATTGTATTTTTTCAACCCCTTATTAGAAAAAAAATCCCAAAAGAGTACCTATCTTTGTCATATTATGCAATATTTCACCAAAACGGCACAAACTCTTGAAAAAGTTTTTATACTACAAAAAAGGACTTCAAAATATTAATATTTTATACTGAAAGTTTTATTTTTGACCATATTACTAAGAAAATATCATTTTCCCCCAAAATATTCGGAGGACGCGGGGAAGGCGCGCCTTGTACTCTAGTAGCCTTGCCTGAGAAGGAGAATGGGAGGAGTAGTCCTTTCTCGATGAGGGATCGCCATGGGGCGGCCGACACTGGTGGGGTCGCGGAGGCGGAAGCATTTCCGTGGCCCTGCCAATATGCAACGATGGTGGAACATCATGGGAGCTTAGTACAAGTCCGACGTAACCAGTCCTTGCCCCTTGGTATACGTTGACATTTCCCCGTGTAAAATAGGGCGGCGTAAGAATATCCGCTACCTCATATCAAATCGTGGGCAAACAATACATATTATTACTATTTATAGAGCATAGACGTAAATAAGACAAACTAAGCAGTTCCTGCCATGTGAATACACTATAAATATGGTATTACAAAGGTACGGGACGCTTAGAGAAAATAGAACTGAATGTTAGGGTAAAGGATTTCTCTACATATTAATTTATTTTTATTAATATTTATAATTAATATTATATTTTTAACAGTGGTAGAGCCACGCGGCAGCTTTTGCTGTCGCACGGATGGGCTGGCTCGAACCGGGGTGGTACCACGACCTCACAGAAAACCAGCGTGAAGTAGAGATTTATTCGTTTATGTTTACGTTATGCGTTTCGCTTGGTGAGTGCAGGTGGCCCGGAGGCCCTTTTTACTGGAAATGAAGCATTCTATCTTAGTCCTCACGGGTGACAACGCATCTACATTTTGATTTGAAATAGAGGATAGATGTAGATGTCTATAGGCCGCAGCAACCACTTACCATCAGGTGGACTGTGTGCTCGTTTGTCACCCTTATCCTATAAAAAAATATTCCTTTGCGGTGTTAAAGGAAAGCCAAACAAATTTTTATCTAACATAAAATATCGTTTGCAACTGTAAAAATATTTATTGTAAATGCATCTCCATTATGTATTAGCTTAATTGATATTTGTTTATTTTTAATTTTAATATTATGATAAGAACAACTTTAAAATAAACAAGAAGAGGAAGAAAAATCGTGGTACTAAATTATTTTTTGAATATTTAATAATGGTTTATCAAATTTAAATATAGTCAGTTTTACATCACTAGTATTCCTCATCACTGTCATATGTTTAGTAATATCAGTGGAAGTAGTCTAAACAAAACGTCGACTTTTCTTTATATGTCCCAGGAAATTATTTAACTTTAAAATTTGCTCCCGTTTTGCAGATATTTTGATTGTTAGTCCTTTTAATTTTATATCAACTTAACAAATAATACAAATTATATTGAACAAATTCTTGAATATTTTTGTATTACAATATTTAAAAGTAAAGTAAAGTTGCAGCCTATTTACGTCCCACTGCTGGGCACAAGCCTCCTCTCATTTCTAAGAGGGTTGTAGGGCAAGGAAATATCCGCCGCGCTGCCCCAATGCGTGTTGGCGAACGTCACATGTCTTCGAAATATTTTTTTTCCTTATTTCTCAGACATGCAGGTTTCCTCACGATGTTTTCCTTCACCGCCGAGCACGTGATAAATCAGCACTTAAAATTGCAATTAACAATTTCATTGGTGCCGGCGGGGATTGAACCCGGATTGCTCGAGTACTGTAAAGCTTACAGCGAGCGCTAACCATCTGAGCTACCATGGCTCTACAATGTTATATGTATTATAATAATATATATTACAATATTTACATCACACGTATATTTTTCTTACGTGGTAGAGCCATGCTGCAGCTAAATTAGTAGTATAGTTGTAGCACGAATGGGTCGGCTCGACCGGGGAAGGAAAAAAGTTAAATAAAATTATGGATAAATAAATCAATTTCAAAATCTACGTAAAACCACACAATATGTAGGTATTGATTGCAAACAAGGCGCATGAAAATGATTATGCTCAATATCAATAAACAGAAAGTAATTTTTTTTCTTAAGTTTTTAATTTTTTTATTCCAATCATGTTTCAATTTAGATTAAGGCTGCCTTTTTAAGCATCGGTACGATGCCACTTGTCGAGGTCTTATTTATATCGTAAAACTTTAACATTAACTGGCACGGCATTCTATTCGCTATTTAACTACGTGACCACACAACAATCAAAACGAAAAGTTGAAGTTTTTATTGTTATCTTTATAGACTGGGAGATGGTGACAGAAAATAGTCTCCCATTTTCTCCTGCATGCCTTTTTAAGAATTGATAACTAACCCTAAAATATGAAAGATAGAGGGGTTACGAGCCCTTGCGCCCTTGCACGTTATAAAGAAAAAGCTCTTCTTTTTGTGTAAAGAATTTTAGTATTTTTCCGTGACATTATATTGCATGCCTTTGTAATATAACGTAGTTGGAACGAATTTAAGCTATAATAATTGGTGACATACAATTCGCAACGGCCGACGGGGCTCAAAGGGTTACGTAGAAATGAAAAAAAATACAACATTTCCGTGTTTACAAATTGCATGCCGAAAAATTTAGATAGATTTAGAAAATTAGTTTTTTTAATCTCAAACATACTCTACGAAAATGGGCATGCACACCTCGTATGACCAAGGTTGGAAAATATTAGGAAAATGTTGTGAAAATTCAATACAACTTTTCCGTGATTTCAAACTGCATGCCATTTGAACAATACTTAATTTTTATGATTAATTGACGTTAGCAAATTTGGCACGCACAACAGGAAGTTGTAAAGCAGTGGCATGCATGACGAAAATTGCAAAAAACGCTGTTATAATTTCCGTGACTTTATTTTGCATGCCATTCAATATTTCAATAAAAAACATTATTTTAAGTTTATAAAGAAATGGCATGCATATTACACAAGCCTGACATAAAAAACTTGTGCAAAACTAAAATTATTTTTTTTTAACGAGAATAAAAATAAGGAACATTTCCATGTTTTTTTTGCATGCCTTTTTGTACATTGTCTGTAAATATTATTTTAAACTTCAATAACAAATGGCAGGCATGTTTATTGATATAAAAATACTTAAGTAAACAAAAACAACCGCTGCCAATACATTGGAACGTGGCTTTCTTCAAACAAGTTATTGTTTCTATTCTTAAGTACTCGGGTTTACTTTATTAAATAACTGAAATATTTTATATATTATATTGTTAGTTCCAACAAAAAGTCACGAAAAATAAAAAAATTGTTTTTTTTTGTGATTTTGAAATGCTTATAATTTTTTTATGAAACTTTCATTATTATTAAAAATACGATCGTGTTATTTAATACGCATGCCATTTTCGGTATTTACTTAAAATAATATGTTTTTATGAAATACAAAACGGCATGCAAATAAAAAACGTGGAAATGTTTCATATATTTTATGAAACTTTCATTATTATTTAAAATACGATCGTGTTATTTAATACGCATGCCACTTTCGGTATATACTTAAAATAATATGTTTTTATGAAATACAAAACGGCATGCAAATAAAAAATGCGGAAATGTTTATTTAATTTTTGGCAACTTTTGTTATTATTTATAATATAATGATCATGTGCAACATGCATGTCATTTGTATTTCAGAATTATTTTGTCATAAAATTAATATTTATCTTTATTAGAAGTAGTTTGAAATCACGGGAAAGTTGTATATTTTCGTAGAGTATTTTTGAGATTAAAAAAAACTAATATTTTACAACGGCATGCAATTTGTAAACACGGAAATGTTCTATTTTTTTTTTTTCATTTCTACGTTACCCTTTGAGCCCCGTCGGCCGTTGCGAATTGCATGCGATCAATTATTATAGCTTAAATTTGTTCCAACTACGTTATATTACAAAGGCACGCAATATAATGTTACGGAAAAATATTACTCTTTACACAAAGATGTGATGTCTATGGGCTGCAGCAACCACTTACCATCAGGTGGACTGTGTGCTCGTTTGTCACCCATTTCCTATAAAAAAAAAAAAAGAAAAAAAAGAGAAGGCTCGTGACCCAGCTATCTTTCATATTTTAGGGTTAGTTATCAATTCTTAAAAAGGGATGCAGGAGAAAATGGGAGACTATTTTCTGTCACCATCTCCCAGTCTATTATGGAATATAATATCTTTCTTCTTTCTTTCTTTAAAGAACTCTTCACTAGCAACTTAACAAAGTTTTATGCGTGTAAACCAATTTTTAAAATACTTTTTGTCAAGTTCGCCTTAGATACATTTTCTACAACCCGTTCGAACTTCTAGGTAATTTTGTTGCTTTAGGAAGTAAAAAAAAAAAAATTAGGGAATAATAGAAATCAGGGCCGTCAGGAGGGTAACTCAAATGTTTAACTGGTGTTGTGTCTATGAATTCCCTCGTTTTGAGCGTTGAGTGTAGTGGTCCGTGGAGCTCCGTGTATAGTTCTGGCTAGTATTTGATAATATATCAGTTAGCACTGATACTACTTACCTTGTTAGGGAATAATTCACATCAGATAGGCTATTGAAGAGTTGGTCAAAGTAAAAAAAAAAACTAGCGATCAAAACCTTCCCAACGCTTCTTAATCACTTTACTTTGGTGGGCGTTATATTTTGAAATAGTCAAACTGTCGGCTGGTGCTTCGTTTCTGAATAGTATTGATAAATCCAAGATTCATTACCTCTACTCATATTATAAGCAACCGTAAGCGAGCCGTATTTAAATTTAGTAATAATGTCACAGCACCATTCCACACGGTCCTGCATCTAAACATCGGTGAGGTTTCGCATCGCGAAAGTTTCATGTTCAATACCGTGAATCAGATAGGGAAACAAATACAATCTGCAATGCGTGCTGAATCTCTTCATACGTTATTTGCCTATTCTCTATAATTAAATTTTCACTGCTAGCAAGTTTCCTTCCGCAACAGCCGTCAAAGAGCGACCGTTTCTTTCTTCATCTATCAAAGTTAGCCGACCTGAAATTTCTTATACCAGCGGTACATGAGAAGGGCCTTAACTTGTAAATGCCATTTGAAATCTGTCAAAAGATTCTCCCGGTTTTAGGCGACATTTGAAATCGCAAAAAATCATCACACTAAAATGTTTCCAACGCTGAGATTTTTCAATAAAACACGATATTTCACTTTATCTCGTAAAAATGTGGAGGAAAATTTTAAGAAAGAACACTTCTACTTTATTTTAAAATAATGGTATTTCCTAAATGATTCAGCCATGTTACATATTAAAAAAAGTTTTTTGTGGATGTAAACTTCTAAGTGGCCAATCCTTTGCAAGTGATATCGTGCAGATCACTAAAGAAACAGTTTAAAAGTGGCATTTGAGGTACTGGTTATCTGATGACAGAGTGGTTATATGGCTCGTAAAATAACTAGCTAAAGACTAAAATGCACTGCCTGAAGTCTACTATTGAGAGTAACTAGTAACTAGTAACTTAAAAATGTATAACTAGCTTATAAATAAAATACTAGTTTTATAGCTTACTATTTTCGGAAGCATTGGATATAAAACGTATATTTTGAATGAATTTTATTTAATATTATTTCTGAATCATTGGACATTAAACATATATTTTGAATGAATTTTATTTAATATTATTTCTGAATCATTGAACAAAAACGTATATTTTGAATGAATTTTATTTAATATTTAAACATATACGAGGGTGACACTGAAAGTTCTTAGAAAATCAAAAACTGAACAAACTAGCAAGTTGTTAGTTTTATTATATCTTTTTAAAATAGTGTCCATTTACATCAGTGCATCGGTGCATCCGAGAAAAACCTCTAAGAAAAGCACTTTGTCCACTCGTCCTTAGGGGTCTCTTCGACGGCATTTTAAAACGCAGCCACTGCTTCCTCGGCGTCCATAAAACGATTTACTCGTTTTATGGACTAAGTTTTTCTTTTATTTTTGGAAACAAATAAAAATCGCAAGGTGCGAGATCGGGGCTATAGGGCGGGTGACCCAGTAGTTTCACGTCTGACGTCACCAAGTTGTCTATTGTTTGCTTGGCGGTGTGTGACGATGCGTTGTCGTAGTGAAGGAGGATCCTACTGCGAGGTCGTATCTCCCGAACTTTTTCCAAGATGTGTGTGAAAGTTCTTTTTTTTATAGGAGATGGGGCAAACGAGCATGCAGCTCACCTGATGGTAAGTGAATACCGCCGCCCATGAACAACTGTAACACCAGGGGAACCAGGGGAATTGCAGATGCTTTTCCGGCCTTTTTAAAAAGGAATAGACTCTTTTCTTGAAGGTCCCTAAGTAGTATCGGTTGTAGTGGCAAACAATTGTTAGTGTACCACCCTGCAGTAACTGTTTTTCGATCTTCTAAAATAATTTGTGCGTAATGACCTGTCCTTCCGAAGAACGAGGCCACTATCTTTTTTCCCACGTTTAGAACACTTTTCACTTAAGTTGGCAACTCCTGCGAAGTAAACACCCAGACAGCAGGACTGCCTCTTAGTTTCAGGATCATAACAATAAATCCAGCTTTCGTCACTCGTAAGAATGTCGAACAAAGCCTTTGAGTCACTTCCGTTAAATCTCTGAACCATTTCACGACACCAATCAACACAACGGAGTTTTTGGGCCTCTATCAAAGTATGAGGTATCCACCGGACACAAAGCTTCCTGACCGTTAAATGTTCATGGAGTATTTTGTGCACTTGACTCATACCGATGCCAAAGCTTATCCAAATCTGCCGATAAGTCACTCTTTTGTCAGTCTCTATCATACGCCGCATAACACTGATGTTATCTGCAGTCGTCGCCGTAGAAAGCCGTACCTCACGCAGATCATCGGTGAGATTAGTGCGACTATGTCTAAACTCATTAAATCAGTTATAAACAGTGGCAAGAGATGGGGCTTCATCGTGAAAAGCCAATCGAAGTCTATCATGACTTTCTTGTTGACTTAAATGACATAGAAAGTCATAAAAAATCATTGTACTAAAATTATCTCGTGTTAAATTCATGCTGACGTGACACAGACAATTTTCAATTTGCCGCCAAATCGTAAATAAATGACAAATTAATAAAATACATACACAATAATATTTGCAAAGAGTTCCATTTTCAAAATTTGAATTTTTTTTTATATCGTTTACAAGTGGCCAATTCTAAAAACTTTCTGTGTCGCCCTGGTATTTTGAATGAATTTTATTTAATATTATTACTGTATCATTGGACATTAAACATATATTTTGAATTAATTTTATTTAATATTATTTCTGAATCATCAGACATTAAACATATATTTTGAAAGAATTTTATTTAATATTATTTCTCAATAACAGGACATAGAATGGTTTCACTGGTAGAGAATGCCTCCAGGCATTAAGTCCGCTCTTTGTATTCTTTTGTTTTAAGGAATGCAATAAATAATAAATAAATAAAATATCCTAAAAAGATAAGATGTTTGAATCAGGTTTTAGTCTTCAATAAGCTCATTACTATTTAAACCTATTATGTGATCTTATAACAGCATTATGATATAAAAATTTAATTTTTACCCCTCTTCATTATCATAATTTTAAAAGTTTTAATTGAGATAAAATTAGAATGTCAAAAACATAATAAAAGCAATTAGAACCGTGCTTAAATGAAACTAATTTTTACAGATTTTATCGCGTTTAATTTAACTTTTTAATTCCCGACGTTTCGGGTGCTTTATGGTCCGGGGGGAGGGGGCTGAGGCGTTTGACGTTATATAGTTAGTCTGGCTAACGGCTAATATTCAAAAACTGAAGGTAGCCGGACTAACTATGACATCGGGACGTCAAATATTTCAGTCCACCCCCTACCCCCGTGACAATGGGTGCTGTAAAGCACCCTAAACTTCGGGAATTTAAAAGTTAAATTAAACGCGATAAAATCCGTAAAAAATAGTTTCATTTCATGTGTAGTCTTCACGTAAATATAAGAAACCATTATGAGAACCGTGCTTGTTTTTGCTAAAATCTGTTAGGTTGATTGAATGGTCAATTTATTCCTAAATCAATGCTATTGACCTGTAATATTTTTAACGTTTTTGCATGTGAATCTCAAAAAAAAAATTGTTTAAAATGCTATTAATTATAATTAACTAACGAATACTATGTTCAAAACAGAAGCATTAAAAACAATAATTACGCGATATAATTTCTTTGTTAACTTTACGCAAAATAATAATATAATTACTA
The DNA here is from genome assembly GCA_033319125.1 of Parnassius glacialis. Taxonomy (NCBI): domain Eukaryota; kingdom Metazoa; phylum Arthropoda; class Insecta; order Lepidoptera; family Papilionidae; genus Parnassius; species Parnassius glacialis. Next base: position 15,772,903 of record JAVANC010000018.1, on the reverse strand, counting down.
CATTTTTGTTTGTTGAAAATATTATTGCTTGATATGTGCACTTTAGACGCTAAAAGCTATCTCAATTTCAGACTGGAGCTCAACTCGAGATATTCTCTTAGAATAAAATCTTCGCACATCTATCAAAACGGATGCAATAACTCAGCGACAAATTGACACTTCGATGCGCTTAAACCATGTCTTGTCGGTTCAGATTTGAACGTGAAAATAAATAAGACTTAGGATATTCTCTATTCTCCTTTTTATAATTAAGAAAGTATTGCAAATATACATTGCATTTCCACAACTTATAGTTCTTTGGTAGCATAAGCCTTTTTTATGAGCCACAAATTATAACATAACCTAATTATGGTTAGGTATTTTGACCGGTTTTTCCGCTGTCAATTTATATACTGAACAGTGATTCGTTCGTCACAAATAGTAATAATCAATTATATTTATTTAGTCGAATTCCGAAAAAATGTTCACATATTCCCGCTTCTTCTTCTCCTTCCTGTCCTTATAAGTAAGCTTTTGGACATGGATCTCTCCAATTGTACAGAGAATTTGCCTTTATCATCACGTTGTCTGGCTGGTGGATTAACGACCACTTTACCCGAAGTTTCTTTCTGGTCACTCCCAGTCACATGATATTCACGTGCAGGATTAGCGTTGAGATATGTAATTTTTCCGTGTATTTTATAGTTTTCTATTAGAGTTAATTATTGCAGAAAGTCAACTCGGCTAACCTCACAAATCGGCTCTATCTATGACTGATAAACTCTATGACTTAGCTACGAAGTTACGTCTTCTACATCAAAATGAGCAATTTTTCCTATACTAGTAACACCGATATATCTTTGACATTCTTTATTATGAGTAACAACCGTAGACTTTTATAAATACGCGGTAATCAGGATGGAGGGCCCTAGCATTAGTATAAACGTATATTTTCCTATAAAGAGCTGCGTCTGCATTTCCATTGTCCCTGCGTTTCTCATAAATAAAAAGCATGTTTACATACCTTGTCGTTGTAAATATCACCAATTAAAACAAGTTCAAATCAGTAAACAAAACGAATAGTCCATTATAATAGCCAGATCGTTATTTTTACACTAACAAACGATTACGACAAAAATACGAACGAAATAAACACATGCAGAACTAAAAAGTAGTGTGACACATTAAATTCTTACTGGTTTTTGGATATTTATATTTATTATAAACAATAAACGATTATTGTTATTTATCACTAATATCTAATATCGTTTCTTTATTACACTCGAAAAGTCGGCTTAGAACAGTTTTTACATTAATTGTTTAATGTAAAAATTGTTCTAATAATACAAAATTTAAGCATTCTGGATATGATAAGTAATAATTCACTATTAAATTTAGGTACAGTAATTAATTCGAGAGTTTTGAAATATACATTGAAACATAATATTCTAAAATACTACTTGGTCACTACTTGGCAATTTTTCACTTAAACAATAATTTAAGTTTTAATTAAAAGAATATGCAATAAATATCTCGGAAATAGCAACAGGTGATCCCACTTCTGATCTTGGAAATTCAGCAGAAGATCGCAATTCTCATCTCAGAAATACATCAGGAAAGGTTAATTGTTAAAAATAATAAATGGGTGAGAGCGGATGTTCAACTTGTTCTCTTGCTTACGCAATTAATCATTATCAGTAATAAGACAGCATAACGCACTATCCATTCAGTATAGACTAATTATTGATCGACAATACCGTAACACGTCCCCGCCATATTAATACACCAGTGTAACGTGAGCTAAGTAATTACACGATAACACCAAAGTATGCAAACCAACAGCAACACCACCTATCTCAGTAGAACACAGGGTAGCCTCTCAGCAACATCAATCCCTGCCTGCACAATAAAAACTACTCTTCTCACTCACAGAACCACTCATCTTAGCACTAGTAGAATGACTACACTCGTAGGATGTCTTAAGCGAAATCTGTCGCGCACGGTGTCTACAGTGCACTTTATACTGCACAAACAAGTGGGGGATTTCTTGATATACCGTCAATTCAACCTCAATCCGAACGGTATTTTATAGACGCTCCGACACGGCAATTCCTACGTATGACGATCCTCAGACGTGTATCTTCATTCATTCCTGTAACAAACACTAATAGTCATCAATTCGTCCGCCCGTCCATCCTGATATGTGTAGGTACACTATCTTTGGATATCTAAGGACTGGCCCACATACACAAGTAGATTATATTTGATCTCATGTAAACTAACACTAGCTAAGGCGTTCTTTCAACCAGACATCATTTCTTATAATGAGTTGGACCGGACAATCTAGCTCTCAACTAATCATCATCTCATATGACAACGTGGACGGGACAAAACTATCACTGGATACAAACGAAAGTTATCAATGGCTGCCCGACGCGGCGCCAGTGTGCTCACGGATTGACACCGCCGTCTTGACGTTTCATACTTCCTCGTCTGTGGTAGTACTTAGTTCGAGGAAAAGGGTCGCCACAGTAAAGTGCATTCGCTCGGTCAACTTGACTACAAATGAACAAACCGTAATTTTAAAATTTTACAAGCAGTTAAAATTTTTTTTTTATAGAATAAGGGTGACAAACGAGCACACAGTCCACTTGATTGTGAGTGGTTGCTGTGGCCCATAGACATCTACATCTATCTTAGTTTGCGAATTAAAATGCAGATGCTTTGTCAGCCGTGAGGACTAAGATAAAATGCCTCTTTTCCAGTAAAATGGGTCTTCGGTTCTCTACACTAACCAAACGAAACTCAGCAGCATTAAGCTGCTATTTTACGCTGGTATTCTGTGAAAGCGTGGTCCTTCCCCCGTCGAGCCGACCCATTCGTGCTACAACTATACTATTAATATAGCTGCTGCATGGCTCTACCACGTGCAGTTCATAACTTGTAGCAAAACAAAGATCTCCAACAACATCAAAAGAAAAATAGAGTCTAAAATGAAATTCAAACGAAATAAATTTTCAGGATAATGCAGGCCGGCAGGCCGAACAGAACTTTAGAAACAGTTAACTGCAAGAGGCTCTCAAAACCAAACGCAAACCTGCGTTCGGCACCTGATAGACCTCAAGATAGATTCCATCCAGTGTCTGATAGATCTCATAGCAACCTTAGTATGGCGTCTGATAGATCACAAGACAGCTTCCATCCAGCGACTGATTGATCTCAAGACAAGCTTGGTACGGCGTCTGATAGATTACAAGACAGTTGAACTTCAGGCAACCTTCAACCGGCGCCAAATGACTACAGACAACTTGCAACCGGCGTCTGACAACTCAAGGTAACCTCCAACCGGTATCTGATAGCTCAAGATAATCTTCCTCCGGCATCTGATAGCTACCATAGTCATGACATTGTGAGTCAAAAGCGAACTGTTATACGGGACCTCGTAAACTAGGTTTTAAAAAAAGCACTTTTATTACACAATGGAAATAGTATAATTTAGAAATAGAAATGGTTACAAATTGTAATTAGCCCGAAATCGAAACTGGCAGACACGAGATGATACAGAGGTGTTATGGATTCAGCGGTCGGGCAGAGACTAACTTGTTCCCGTGAGCGGGAAGCAGAGCTGCCTTTAAATGATGACATGACTATTTAGAGGAAATCTATGTAATCACTTATTACCTATGATTAAGGGTTTTCCCTAGCATTGGGAAACCATAACAGCCCCCCGATTTAGAGTAAACTATACCCTTAAAATTGGAGTTTATGTTATAGTAAATGAAATATAAATTAGCCGATTCGAAGAGAAGGTCCCGTGTTAATGTTTGAGGGGTTACTGTCATCTAATTTAATGTCCTTATTTTCAGGAGTTTTATTTTCTTTAGATTTCATTATTTTCTTGTGTATGCCAGTTTTATATATCTTATAAATAATAAAGCACATAATAAAAACTATAATTACAATTGTGATACCTGAATAATATTTTTGATATAAAACAATATGTGGTTTTTCAATTATACTGTTAAGGCTTTTCAGGATTTCAGGATCATCATAAGCTAAGGAATCTAAGTTAACATTCTTAAGATTAACTACCGGTAAGTTTGATACAATATTATTATATGCTACAATATTACAACAGGAATCATTTAAAATGTTAAAATTAGTTACAATAGTTTGCAGTTGAATTTCACGATTTTCATGCGGTGTTAAACGAGTGTCTTTACAGTAGGCGACACATTAAGGAGGTAAGTACAATATACCATTTCCACTAAATTCTGTTTCAGGAACTTGGGAGTTATTACATTCAATAATTATTTTAGTTTTTTCAGACATTACAAATAACCATCTATTATAGCGTAGCGGCTGCCAGATGCTAACGTGACCATGAATAAATTTAGTTTCACAAATCGAAGGGATTGAGGTAAGTACTTTTGTAATAATTTCGCTTTCACAGAAGGGCATCGCGGAAGAGGAATACAGTATTGGTGTTTGACAAAGGTAATGATCATTTTTTATTACTTTACAATAATCTAGGTTATCTAACTTACAACACATTGATCTATCTTTGCTTATACCAATATATTTGGAGAATGGAATGATGGTCAAATATGACTCTGGATTATTTTTGTCATGAGGGACCAGTGAAGGTAAGCTATGATATATATTTAAGTGTATAGGGTTAATGAGAGGGATTTTTACTGCAAACACTACTTTTTATTTATTGAAGTAACTAGATATTTCTGATACATTTAAAATAGTATGCATGTTATCGAGATTTAAAGGAACTGGGAGTTGTTTAGATTCGGGTAAGAATCTGTAGTTTTCGACCAATTCGAGGTAAAGTTATTTAGGTGTTAGGATAGTAGGATCATGTTTAGCAAATCTAATATCCTGTATATTAGATTTGCTAAACATGATAGCATTAATTATGTCCTCAACTTTGAAGGACAAGGCTAGGAGACTACTTTCTATCATGGAAGTTAATTCCAGCATGCGAGATCTAATACCTAATTCTTTTGAAGCGTAAGTTAGATTTAGGATGTCTTGGGACAGTCCATCAATTGCGTTTTTCAGGTGGTTATCATTTAGTCTAATTTTATGTGAAGTTTCGTTAAAAGATCTGAGCGAAGAGGTAGTGACTAGTATATTTTCCTTCATCAGGAGGGCTAATTTCTTTTGGTCTATTTCTACCTCTGTAATGGCGTTATCAAATCGGATGGCATCGTCTTCATCCATTGTGCCAAATAACTTTTTGATGCAGTGCCTACGAATTCTAGAAGTGTAGATCTTCTCGACTGGCGAGACGTAAGATGGAAGATGGCTTCGTTGTCATGAGCTATATCATTATAACGGGTGTTCAACGGTTCAAAGAGATTAGTACATTCCAAACGATCAAAGACTTTGCCATCATTACATACTTGTTTGGATTTATCTAGGACTAGTCGCAGATTTAGAATATGTGGACTGATAAGAGATACATCATACGGGATAACTACACTAAGATAACAACTAAACTTAAGGAACCTAAAGTGTCGAAGTAGATACCAGGACTTTTCGTCAAAGACGTAATTAATTCTTGACGCGGAATTACTGTAATAGAATATAATTAAAATTAATGTTATGTATATAACTAGGGTTACGTTTCAGATCTAGGAGCTAATTTAACTTCGTCATAGTGATGTGTCACATGACGTCTACTTATGAGTAATGTCAAGGTGTTTCTGCCATTGATTTTTACAACCTTATACGGTCCTTTCCAGATAGGCGAAAGGGCTTTGCGTAGACGCACATGATTTTTGAGATATACGTAATCTCCAACTTTATACTGAACGGGCCGTGACCGGATGTCGTAATACTGTTTAGATCTTTCCTTAGATCTTTGTATGTTTTCTAAGGCTTTTTCGCGTGAAAGTTTTAGACGATGGTGTAGAGATTTGAGATATTCTGGATATGTTAGGTGCGATTGTAATTCGTAGACGGAGTCCGGGATGAAAGGCTTCTGACCGAAGAGGAGTTCGTATGGTGTGAAATTAGTAGTGGAATGAGTAGATGTGTTATATGCCAACATAGCGGTATAAACATACTTATGCCAATCAGAATAATTTTTGTTGACATAAGATTTAAAGTGCTCCTTAAGTGTGGAGTGACTGCGCTCAAGTGCACCTTGCGTTTGAGGATGGTATGGAGAAGACCAGATTTGTTTAATTTTCAGGAAGTTGCAGGTTCTTTTAAATAGTTCTGCGGTGAAGTTTGTGCCTTGATCGGTTAAAATAGACTTCGGGATGCCGAATACAGAAACAAAGTGCACTAGACATTCACATGTCTCTTCTGCAGTCGCAATAGCGATAGGGTAAGCGAGGGAATATTTGGTGAGGTCGTCCTGCAACGTAACAATAAATTTGAGTTTATTTAGTCCAGCTTCTGGAAGTGGTCCTACAAGGTCGAGGCTGATTTGTTCAAATGGTTTGGTGGAAGTGGTAGTTATTTGCATAGGTGATTTATTAACTTGTCTTAAGGCTTTATTACTTTGGCATTGGGAGCAATTATTCACGTATGTATCGATGTCTGTCAGCATATTTTTCCAGAAATACCTCTGTTTTACTCGATTATACATTCGCGTAGATCCTAAATGATGTCGTGGTTTTCACGAAGTATTCTGGGTATCTCGGAGGGCGTAGGGTAAATTATAGCATTGTGATAAATATGAACTTATATTTGAGTATTGTTAAAGATATAGCAGAACATGTTGTATATTTTTGTCCAAATGTGTTTGTCGAAAGGATTTTGGAATTCAGTAATGGCTAAACTTAGATTGGAATCAGTGGGATTACGTAATATATCGCATCGAAGATTTAGTAGGCTTTTATAAATGTCTTCATAAGAACTGTTATGGAAGTTGTATACTTTGGTGAATGGAAAATATATTGTTTTTCCTTTGTGATCGAATGAGATAAAGGAATAAAGAGTTCTTTCCCTGTCTAAGAGTTCTTTAGAGTTTTCGAGGTTACTTAGAATTTCTTCTACGTGAGGGTTGGAGTCATCGAGATCGATGGAAGTAGGTATGACAATGATTTCGCAGTTAGTTTTCAGGATGCTTTGTTTCGTTGCGTTGCTCATTGTTTTTAGAAATTTGCTATAATTATCATCACGAGAAGGATTTGGTATAGGATCTGGAGATTTGTTAGATGTGGTCGGTGTAGGAGGATCGTCGATACCTGGTAGTGAATCATTGTTTGCCAAGAGGTCTAAGGAATCAGGGGGTGGTTGGATGTCAAGATCGTCAAGAGTAAGAGGGCTGAATTGAGGTGTGAAGTTATCTTCATTTTGATTAGAATTGGATGGAACAGGATGAGAGTCTGATGGTTGAACTGGGTTTACAGGATATTGGGATAGGGCGTCAGCAGCGGCATTAAGTTTTCCTTTCTGGTATTCGATCTCATACTCGTATTCCATTAGTTTTAGGCGCCATCTTTGTAACTTGCTACTGGGGTCTTTATGATTAAATAACCACTTTAGTGGTCTATGGTCAGTAATGATCTTGAATTTTCGTCCATAGAGATATGGGCGAAAGGTTTTACAACCGAACAAAATAGCAAAGAGTTCTTTTTCAGTGGTTTTGCTTTTCGCTTTTGTTTAGGGTCCGAGAGGCAAAGGCTATCGGCCTATCTTTGCCAATTGGACCTTGACTGAGTACAGCACCAATGGCATAATTAGAGGCATCACATGTCAGGATAAAAGGGATGGAAAAATCTTGATAAATGAGGATAGGAGCAGAGGTAAGTTTGTGCTTGAGTTCGTCGAAGGCGACTTGTTGTTGGTTTTCCCATAGAAAGGGGACATCCTTTTTTAGAAGTTGAGTTAAAGGTTTAGCAATTTTTGAAAAGTTGGCAATGAAACGGCGATAATACGATACAAGACCGAGGAAGGACTTAATGTCTTTTGGGGATTTGGGAGTAGGAAATTGAGTTACCGCTTTTACCTTTTCGGGGTTAGGTTTTACACCATCTTTAGTTATTTGATGGCCAAGATATGCGACTTCACGTCGGAGAAACTCGCACTTGTCAGGTTGGAGTTTTAAATTGTAGTTTCGAAGCCTTTGGAATACTGACGAAAGGTTATCAATATGAGAATTTAAATCATGAGAGTATATGATGCTGTTGTCAAGGTAGACAAAACACCGTATACCTTGGAGGCCTGTGAGCGCGGTATTCATTAATCGTTGGAAAGTGGCAGGCGCGTTTTTTAAACCAAATGGCATTCTTGTAAATTGGTAGTGTCCTTGTGGTACACTAAAGGCTGTTTTGGGAGCGTCTTCTTCATTGATCAAAATCTGGTGAAATCCTGACGCGAGATCAAGGGTTGAGAAGTATTTGCTCTGTCCTAGCTGATCTAAAATTTCGGATATTTGCGGTATAGGGTACCTGTCACCGACAGTGATGTCGTTTAATTTCCGATAGTCGATAACTATACGCCATTTTTGTTGCCCGGATGCGTCAATTTTTTTTGGACAATCCAGATTGGTGAAGACCATGGAGACTCTGAATGTTTTATGATTCCCTGGTCAAGCATTTGGTCAATTTGTTTTTTAACTTCTTGTTTATGTACCTCTGGGAACTGATAAGATTTTACATTTATGGGATTTTGATCACTAGTTTTTATGTTATGCTTGAGGGCATTTGTGTGGGGTAGTTTGTCGCCAGGAATAAAGAATATGTCCGAGTATTCAGAGCGAACATCGTGAAGAGCGTTTGTCTCTTCAGGATTGAGGTGGGAGACTCTAAGTAGGTTTAATACTTCTTGTGTTCGGAGGTAAGAGTTTGTGTTTTTTAAATTGCAAACTGTGTAAGTGTTTATTGGATCAAAAGGTTTGGTTAAAGAACTTAAGGGAATTAGTGTGATATCTAAATTTGACTATAGGATTATAGGAGTTTCAGAGGTATTGATTACTGATAAGTAATTTTTTTTTTTACTTATTATAAGCCAGTGCTTGACCACAATCCCACCTGGTGGTAAGTGGTGATGTAGCCTTAGATGGTAAATCGCACTGTCTTATCGTAACAAAAGCCTATTCACTCTTGCCTTGAAGACGCCTAGATTGTATTCGGACGGAAAGATAGACGCCGGCAAATTATTCCACTCCTTTGCTGTACGCATTACAAAAGACGAAGCAAACCGTTTGGTTCTAATGCGTGGAATATCGACAACAAAGGGATGAAGACCCGCCGACCGTCTGGTTGTCCGATGGTGGAAAGGAGAGGGAGGAATTAAGGCGTGTAATTCCTGCGCACACTCACCGAAATGCATCCTATAGAATACCGAGAGACTGGCTACTCTGCGCCTGTGCTCAAGGCTGACAAGATTGGTTTCAACCAAATCAAGGTCACCAATGAGCCTCTTAGCACGTCTCTCCACTGAGTCCAATGCTGCCAGGTGGCATTTTGCAGCACCAGCCCATATGTGACAGCAGTACTCCATGCACGACCGGACTTGGGCTTTATATAAGGTAAGAAGCTGCCCCGGCGTGAAGTACCGCCGCACCCTTGCAAGGACACTAAATTTCCTTGCGGCTGCTTTGGCTCTGGACTCAATGAACCGCCCAAAGTTTAGGTTCGGAGAAAATTCAATCCCTAACAACTGAAGGCGGTCAGTGTACTCCAAGGATACATTCCGGAAAGTAGGAGCCAAGGTGAGCGGGCTCCTTTTAGCGGTAAAAAGACACGCTTGTGTTTTGGAGGCGTTAAATCTCACGAGATTGGCATCGCCCCATTCGGAGACTGCCTGTAGTGTGAGACTCACACGCTCAACCATAGCCTCTCTTTCTGACTGGATTTGATCCCGACTGGCCCGGGCACTTGGTTCGTATCTCTCCACAACTGTGCTGTCGTCTGCATACCCATAGACACCGGGAATGAGCAGATCATTTATATGCAGCAGGAAGAGAGTTGCGGAGAGAACGGACCCCTGAGGAACACCGGCGTTAGTCGCCACAGTATTGGATGAGCAGCCATCCACGACGACCCGGAGTGACCGTTCACTCAGAAAGTCCTTCACCCAGACAATAAGGCCAGGGGATAAGCCGTACGCTGAAAGCTTGCCTAATAGACTAGCGTGCCAAACACTGTCAAAAGCCTTCGAAACATCTAGGGAAACAGCAAGTGCTTCACCACTGTTCCCGAGGGCTTCGCCCCATATGTGAGTGGCATACGCTAGAAGGTCCCCAGTTGATCGATTTCGGCGAAACCCGTACTGGCGATCACTGAGGAGATCATTTTGCTCTAGGTATGCCATAAGGTGGGCGTTCAATATACGCTCCATAATCTTGCAGAGTATGGAGGTAATTGAAATTGGCCGATAGTTGGCAGGGTCGGTACGGCTACCATTTTTAGGCACAGGCTGCAGATTGGCCAGCTTGCAAGATTTAGGCACTATTCCAGTCCTGAATGAGAGGCGGAACAAGCGTGTCAACACAGGAGACAACTCAGGTGCACAGACCTTTAGAACTATAGCTGGTATATCATCAGGTCCACTAGCTTTATTCACATCTAGACTTCGCAAGGTTTTAAGAACCTCCTTGTTGGTGATACAGACCTCAGACATAGAGGTATCAGACATAGAGGTATTCTTTTGTTTTCTTTGACTGCGACTAAACAATTAGCGATTAGTAAGTCTTCATGATAATATTGGTCTAGTACGAGTCCTTCTTTTACTTCAGGGTTGGAGACAGAGCATTCTATGACGGTTTCAGATCTGGGAGGAATAACATAAGTAGGTTCATTGAAATGTAATTTTATTTCATTTCCACCTATTTTCAAAGTTTCATGAGTGTAGTCGATTGTGCAGCCAAAGGCGATTAGCATATCAGTACCAACTATACCATCATAAGGTAAGTTTATTTGAGGTATTATATGGAATCTATGTGTGATACTATTTTTATCATTTATTTTTATCTTAAGTGGAAAATGGCCCATTGTAGGTGAAGCTTGATAAATAGGGTCAATACCTTTCAGGAATATTACCACTGTTGTGATGTCGACTGGGTTTTGTATAGAAGATCGTTTCAGTGGGCTAACTGTTGCGCCAGAGTCTACAAGGAGAGATAAGGTAGTGTCCGATACTGAGGAATACACAAGGATATGGGGTAAACGTTTCTTGAATGGACCAATGTTAATTTCATAAATTCTGGTTTCAGGAATAGGACAAGAAACAGTGGTGTCTAAGGTAGGTTAAGCATGTATGGAATAATTGATTTTACGTTTGGTGAGGCAGGTGGATACAGAAGATACAGCGGTGCGGCTAGGTTGCGAGTCCTTATTGTTGGTGAGTACAGAGGATACAGCGGGAACAGAGGATGCAGAGGATATAGTGGATGCAGGGGATACAGTGGATACAGTGTTGCGTTTACTTCGCGATTCCCTATCATAAGGGGATACAGAGGATACAGCGGATATAGTATTTTGTTTAATTTGCGTGTCCCTATCGTTAGGGGATACAGAGGATACAGTGGATACAGTGGATGTAGTATTGCGGTTAATTCGCGTGTCCCTATCGTTAGGGGATACAGAGGATACAGTGGATACAGTGGATGTAGTATTGGTGCCTTTGATATGGTAATGTTTTGGAATTCGATTTTTGGGTCTCACGAAACACCACCGTGAGCCCTTTATGCGTTTAAATCATCGTTTGATTTATCCTGATCTTCCGGGTAGTCACTGCATTCGTTAATGTTTACCGCGTGTATGTGAGCTTGGTTATTTTGATAGCGTCTAGGAGATAGTCTCTAAAGCGGTTATTATTGAATTCCCGTTTCCTACAATTATCGATAGTTTGACCCACGTTTTTACAAGAACGGCACACTGGAGGACCTTAAGTAGACGGCCCTTGACTGTTGGTATTGTTTGAGTAGCCTCGCTGTGTAGGGTTTCGGCTTGGTTGGGATTGACGTTGAGGCCAACGTCCTTGATTAGGCGAACTGGTATTAATTGCCGAAGGATTACGCTTAGAAGAGGTCTGCAATATCTTTTCTTCGGATATAGCGAAGCCAATGGCTTCATTTAAGGTTTCAGGGTCACGGCATCTGACTACCGTTGACAATCGAGGATTTAACCCACTTACAAATGTATGCAAAGCTAAATCTTGCATTGCGGCGACACGGCCAGTCAGTTCACCTTTCTTTTTCGTGGGTATTGAGATATTGATTTCGGTTAATAGCTTTGATAGACATGTCTCTACGCGTAGTGCAAACTGGTTGACCGTTTCGTTATTAATTTGACAAAAATCTTGATGGTCCGAGAGTAGTGCAGCGTAATGCTTTTTCTCGCCAAATTAGTTTTTGAGAAACTCCTCTAACTGTTGCCAGTTCTCGAATTCTTTAATGGAGTACGCACTTTCGGCACGGCCTTCGAGTTGGCTTAAAATATATTTTAATATTATATCTTGTTGAGACGGTGACGCAAGGCTTATTGGATTTCTACAGTTATTTAAAAACGCATTAAGATTTTCGCGGTTTCCATCAAATTTATTAATAAATTTACTTAAAAAGTTCATGTTGATTTCTTTTGTTTCTTTAGACATGGTAATAGGCTCGTCCTTAGGCATAGCAAGTTAGTCAAAACAAAGATAATGCGTGAGGTACGGAGTTGAGATTAGAATGGAATGTTGCACTATTCTCGGAACTGAACGATAAAGAAATAATACAATGGAACAATGAATGATTAATTAAATGTTACTAAGTCTAATACTCGACCTGGCAACGTACAACGCACGCACCCTGAGGACTGACGAGAAGATCGTGGAGCTGGAAGAAGAGATAGACAAGTTACGCTGGCATATTATAGGATTATCCGAAGTCCGAAGAGAGGGGGAGGACACGGTAATCCTCGAATCCGGCAACTTGCTCTATCACCGGGAGGGCGACCATCTGTCCCAAGGAGGTGTCGGATTTATCGTCCACAAGTCTCTCGTTAACAACGTTGTAAAGATCGGGAGTGTGTCGACGAGGGTTGCGTACCTTATACTCAGAATCACCAAACGGTATTCGCTGAAGGTCATACAGGTTTACGCACCAACCTCGGCACACCCCGATGAGGAGGTGGAGGAAATGTATGAGGATATCTCTAGAGCCATGCATTCCTCCAAAACCCAATATACGGTGTTAATGGGAGACTTCAATGCAAAACTAGGCACAAGAGAGAACGGTGAGCTGAAAGTAGGGAAATTTGGAATAGGGCAACGGAACCCAAGGGGCCAGCAGCTGGCCGACTTCATGGAGAAAGAGGGACTCTTTATGATGAACTCTTTCTTCAAGAAGCGGCCCCACAGGAAGTGGACCTGGTCGAGCCCCGACGGTTCGACAAAAAATGAGATTGACTTCATTATGACGACCAGACGACAACTGTTCAGTGATGTCTCAGTGATCGCGAGGGTGAAAACCGGCAGCGATCACCGAATGGTTAGAGGCACACTGAACCTAAATGTTAAGTTGGAGAGGTCTCGTCTGATGAAGTCAACGCTCCGTCCCCCTCGTGCTCTAATCCAGAGTCCCGAAACCTTTCAGCTCGAGTTACAAAACCGTTTTCAGTGCCTAGAAGACTGCAATGAAGTGGACGATATGAATGACAAGCTCGTGGAAACTGTCCATGCGGTCGGAGCTAAGTTCTGCAAGACCCACCGCAGAAGAACACAAAAACTCTCCGATCACACTCTTAATCTCATGGCTGTTAGACGGGAGATGAGGCTACATTCTTCAACAGATTTGACAGCATATAGGCAACTGAACAGACAGATCTCCAAATGCATGCGGCGAGACTTACGCAACTTCAATACAGCTCGTGTTGAAGAAGCGATCGAGCGGAACCAAGGCTCCAAAGTCTTTGCCAGAGATCTGTCTGCCAGAAAGAGCCAACTGTCAAAGCTGAAGACCGAGTGTGGCAGCATCGTTTCCGGGGCACCTGAGATTTTGAGTGAGATTGAGAGGTTCTATGGGCAGCTGTACACGTCATCGTTGGAGCCACACGCAAGTGTGAGTAACGATCCAAGAGCGAGTCTTATTCGACACTATTCCGAAGATATCCCGGAAGTCAGTCTGAGCGAGATTAGAATGGCTCTCCAGCACTTTAAAAACGGCAAGGCCCCAGGCGAGGATGGAATTACAGCGGAGCTTCTGAAAGCGGGTGGAAGACCGGTACTTGAAGTCCTTCAGAAGCTCTTTAATTCCGTCCTCCATGGTGGCATTACACTGGAGGCGTGGAGCAGAGGTGCGGTGGTCTTGTTCTTCAAGAAAGGTGACAACACTCTCTTGAAGAACCACAGACCGATTTCCCTTCTGAGCCGCGTCTACGTGCTGTTTTCAAGTGTCATTACAAATCGTCTCGCATGCAGACTTGACGACTTCCAGCCTCCCGAACAAGCCGGTTTCCGAAAGGGCTTTAGCACCATAGACCACATACATACCCTAAGGCAAATTGTACAGAAGTCCGAAGAGTACAATTTGCCACTATGTCTGGCGTATGTGGACTATGAGAAAGCCTTTGATTCCGTCGAAATTTGGGCGATGCTGCAGTCCCTTCAGCGGTGCCAAGTTGACTGTCGGTATATCGAAGTGCTGAAGTGTTTGTACAGTAGAGCTACGATGGCTATCCGATTACAGAACCAGAGTACGAAACCTATCCAATTGCAGAGAGGTGTAAGACAGGGTGACGTTATATCCCCGAAACTCTTCACCGCTGCATTGGAAGACGTTTTCAAGCTTCTGGACTGGAAAGGATACGGAATTAACATCAATGGCGAGTACATCACTCACCTTCGATTTGCCGACGATATAGTCCTCATGGCAGAATCGCTGGAGGAGCTAAGCACTATGCTCAATGACCTCAATAGTGTCTCCCAACGGATAGGTCTTAAGATGAACATGGACAAAACAAAGATCATGTTTAATGTCCATGTCACACCTATGCCGGTAGTTGTTGGGAGCACTAAGCTCGAAGTTGTTGACGAGTATGTTTACCTGGGACAAATAGTCCGACTAGGTAAGTCCAACTTCGACCGAGAGGTCAATCGACGGATTCAACTCGGCTGGGCAGCGTTTGGGAAGCTACGACACATCTTCTCGTCAGAAATACCTCAAAACCTTAAAACAAAATTGTACAACCAGTGCGTGTTGCCAGTGATGACTTACGGAACTGAGACGTGGTCCTTCACTGCTGGCCGTATGAGGAAGCTCAAGGTCGCTCAGCGAGCTATGGAGAGGGCTATGCTCGGAGTTTCTCTGCGTGATAAACTTAGGAATAAGGATATCCGCAGTAGAACCAGAGTAACCGACATAGCCCAACGGATTAGTAAGCTGAAGTGGCAGTGGGCCGGCCATATAGCTCGAAGAACCGACAACCGATGGGGAAGAAAGGTTCTCGAGTGGCAGCCTCGTACCGGTAGGCGAAGTGTAGGGCGTCCCCCCACAAGATGGAGTGACGACCTGGTAAGACATGCAGGAAGTCGATGGATGCAGGTGGCTCGGGACCGTGCTTTGTGGCATTCCTTGGGGGAGGCCTATGTTCAGCAGTGGACTTGTGAAGGGCTGTAATGATGATGATGATGAAGTCTAATACTTTTAAACACTTAATACTTTAAATTGAAATTATGCGACGGACTTTATAGCTAAATCACTGACACTTTTTTTTTCACAACACAAATAGCTTCGATGTAGAATGAATGTACTTACAGGAACACTGCAACTATGACGGCAACACGAATTATTTCGTAGCCAGGCGAGATCACCCAAGGTGAGTGATAGGTCTTCGGAGTATGCCCAACAAGGCACGTGAGGGTATAGTAAGACCAGCAGGATACAGCGGTGTTTAACAGAGATACAGCGAAACGGAAATGAGATTGGGATTTAGCATTTTTTAACCGACACAATTACACGTATATATGGATTTTATTTTGTTAAATTTTCACTGAATTGAGGCGTTCCGAGGATTTACTTATTTCTTTTAAATCCCTTAAGCTGCCACCAATGTTATACGGGACCTCGTAAACTAGGTTTTAAAAAAAGCACTTTTATTACAAAATGGAAATAGTATAATTTAGAAATAGAAATGGTTACAAATTTTAATTAGCCCGGAGTCGAAACTGGCAGACACGAGATGATACAGAGGTGTTATGGATTCAGCGGTCGGGCGGAGACTAACTTGTTCCCGGGAGCGGGAAGAAGAGCTGCCTTTAAATGATGACATGACTATTTAAAGGAAATCTATGTAATCACTTATTACCTATGACTAAGGGTTTTCCCTAGCATTGGGAAACCGTAACAGAACGAAACAAAGGACAGTGCTGTTCGGTAGTTACCAAAACATTTTACTGGTCAGAATAAATGTCATAGACACAAGTACGTCCAGGCATCTGGCACAACCCATTATGTGGGTACCTGTAAGTTTGGTAAGAACTTAAGATTCTCAGGACTTAAAAATTACCTTCCAGGACTTCCGCGACTTTAAATGGACCCTTTTATTTTAGGTTAAGCTTGGTTTGATTAAGTTCTTCGTTCTGCAAGAGAACGTAATCTTCGACAGAAAATGGCTTTACCTTGGCCTTGGTGTTCTCGAATCGGGCTTTGTCTTCAGCAGAGGCTCGTTCCAAGTTTCGTACTGCTTCAGCTCTGACATCGAACTCGAAATCGAAGTCTGGTTTCTAATCGTCAGCCAACATTATCTCTACAGGTCTAGAAACTTTGTAACCGGTGGAAAGAAAAGGGGAGATCTCCCGCCGGGCAAGGTGTTCTGCCCGGGGAGCGGCCAATGCTCCGAGTAGTAATTCGGAGCTATTCTATATATACTACTTTAATTTCGGAACTTTGTTAGCGCGATTTAGGCTTTGATGTGTTTCACTTGTGGCGCGACGACAGCGCCGCCACAACTTTACCTATGAGCAACTCCAGTGGACTCACTATAAAATCGTGGTTCTGGGTGCAGTTAAGCGAGAGCTGCAAATATAGTTCAGTGTCCTGCCATGAACGGTTGATGGTCTCTGCTGTGGTAAGCATGTTCTTCAGGGTTCCCGCTCAATCAGGCCATTAGCTCGAAAATTTCCATTTAAGATCGAGGGCCACAGTACTACGCCTTTCACTAAATCCTCAACATCAAATCCAATTTTATCGACAACATAATACTCGGAGTAACCTGTAACATTTATCAACACATTAGAACACAAAAACTACTATTTTTTAAATTCATAGCACGTTAAAATTCAAATTTTTTTTGATACGTCGCTTAAACACTTCGAACTTTAAAATGTCAATCATATTTTACATAAACTATCAAATTATAACATATCGAACATTTTTAATTTCAACTGAATGCAAAATTATAACTCATCTAGGTACATACCTTCAATATTTCTTTCAACATTTGTTAACATATTTGGTTAGTTAAGAAATTACAAACGTACTTACCTCTAATATAAATCGAACAAAAATATTTGAGTTTTCATCATCATCATCATCATCATCATTACAGCCCTTCACAAGTCTACTGCTAGTTTGGTTTAAAACATTTCACTGTAAGCTTTTATTGTACACTTTAATGGTACGTGAATGTCGTAAGTAAGGCAGCAAATATTATTACGACATTTATTAAAAACAAAGTCATCAACGCGAAGTATTTCACAAAGGTAATAACCATCATACTATTCGAAGACTATTTGTGAGTGATAACAAGGACTTTATCCCACTTCTGATCTCGGAAATTACAACAGGAGATCCCACTTCTGATCTCAGAAATACATCACGAAAGGTTAATTGTTAAAAATAATAAAAGAGTGAGAGGGGATATTCAACTTGCTCTCTTGCTTCCGCAATTAATCATTATCGGAAATAAGATAGCGTAACGCACTATACATTCAGTATAGAGTAATTACAATTCGACCAAACCGTAACTCGTCCCCGCCACAATCACGCAACAGTGTAACGTGAGGTACGTATTTACATGATAACACCAAAGTATGCAAACTAACAGCAACACTACTTATCTCAGTGTTACACATGGCAGCCTCTCAGCGACACCAATTATTGTCTGCACGATAAGAACCACCATAACGGATAGAACCACGACACTGTCTTAGCACTACTAGAATGACTACACTCTCGCGCACGGTCAGTGAATTTTGTACTGCACAAACAACTGGCGGTTTATCAACTATGCCTTGCTCCATCCGATATTTTATAGATGCTCCGATAAATACATATATTATAAATAGCTGTCGAAATATTATTATATTATTAGTATTCTTCGAAATATTTTTCTTCTATATACATTTAGGTTTTTTTTTTTACAAAATTTTCCTTTGAAAATTGAGTACTATTTCTGTACCCTCTGTTATTGTACTTTGCTTTGAAATATTGGAGGAATTCCTTTCAATCTTAAAAATTTAACCCAAGAAATGTATTGCATTTTGAGTATTATTTAAATTAGTTTTTATTCCGTCTGCTATTTCTAATGGCAACCAAAATATTAATCATCAAAGAAACCTTTCATACAAAGCAAATGTGAAATATGTTTGCGTGACCTAAGTATACTTTAAAAATATCACACTGTCCGAATTTGCGCCCGCGTGATGTATCACGTCCGCCAAGGGTATAAGTCTGCTTGGCGTAGAGAAATTCTCGTGGCTTATTACATCTGCACAAGTACAATTTCTTTGTTGTGAGTTAATGAAAAAATATTCCTTAGATCATCAAAATTGTAAAGTTTGTCGAAAGCTTGCTTTAATTTTCTCACCAACCTTGACCTCTACTAATATATTAGTACAAAATCGTAGTACCTGGGCTAACAGACTTTTTAAAATAGTGACCGCAGCACTAGACACACACGCCTTTGACATTGTTCTTGATATAACATGATCAATTCGAGGACACAAGAAATTCTCGGCCCTTTCTCTTAGACATCCCTCAAAACACTCACACAGTCAGATGAAGTGATGTTTTCTTATAAATTATTGTAGGACTCCGACTAGAAGCGGCGATATGTCAACCCCATCAGTGCCCCTGTGGTAGCAGCGTCGACAAGTTTGGGCTCCACGGACTTTCATGTAAGAAAAGCGCTGGTAGGTTTTCACGACACAGTTCTTTGAACGATGTCATCCGAAGGGCTCTTGTATCTATAAATGTTCCCTCGGTTTTAGAGCCTTGTGGAACATTTAGAGACGATGACAGGAGACCCGACGGTATGAAATTGGTCTCTTGGGAGAGAGGTAAAGCCCTAGTGTGGGATGCTACTTGTGTAGACACTCTGGCAGCCTCTCATCTCAGGGATACCTCGTTTAGAGCCGGGGCGATATCGGAGTCTCTGAGAGATGACTACATATTTGTGCCATTTGCTGTAGAGACTATCAGTTCGTGGGGTCCACGTGCAGTGAAGTTCCTAAAGTAACTCCATCCGCAGCTGGTCGTTGCTGCTGGTGATAAGAGGGCTGGTTCTTTTCTCGCTCAAAGGCTAAGTATGGCCATTCAGCGGGTAAACGCAGCCAGCGTTCTTGGCACGATACCGCGAGGAGCAGGACTATATGATAAATAAGTTTCTAGTTTTTGTTTTTTTTTATTATTATAGTTTTTTCTAATTTATTCTTGTACATATTTATTAAAATGTTTTAAATTATTATAAATAATGTCAGGAGCAAATGGGTTACTGCCGTCAGGTATCATAAATGAGAGCTCTTTTTCGCCCTCTCCCCTAATTTTCACAATTATCTTAAAACATAAAATCGTTAAAGTCTTCTTTCATTCATTATTATTGCATTACAGACTGTCAAAAGTCCACTGCTTAACATAAGCTTCCCAATAGTTTGCATTATAACCCCCGCTATTTGCTATAGTTGCCAGGCTTGTCAGGTGAGATGGCAGTTGCAGTTCTTCATTATTTTCAGTTATTATTAGGATGATGTTTAAGTCCATCTCCCTCTTACAGAGGCACTATCCCAAATCCTCCTGGATTTGGGATAGTGGATATTCTTCCACACTACACAACAAAGCCTTATTTATTCAAAAGTCTTCATTTAGCATATAATTATTTAAAAATGAATTAAACAATACGAGTATAATGAGTTTTTATACGTATTCCAACCAACAAATTAAATTAAACATTAATAATATTGGCAAGTGAGTGTATGCGCAGATTACTTCATTACTTGCAATGTATTAGAGTTCGTTACATATTAATTGTAAGCCGTTGGACCGTTGGCCGTATTTGGACATTGGGCATGCCATTAACAAGTTAAGTGAGAATTACTCTCGCACAGATTTAATAGTAAATGATAACCAAGGAACATCACTTTCATAATACAAATATCATGTATATAAAGAATTTAAAAAATTTGAATATTTTCAACGCCTTTACTTAAAGTAGCTTCTAGTTACGTGGTGCAAGGTTTTATCATTCATATTTTATAGGATTACAAAAGATATAGCTCAATAATGTTACAAGTACCTTTATTAAAAAAATAAATTTGACATGTCTGTGTTTCAGTAAGAAGTAGAATTTTGAAGGAGGATTTTATTTTAAAAAAAGACGTTCATGTTTTAGCAATTTAAAAAAAATGTATTACGAAGATTATGTCGTCCACTGACACACATCGGAGAAGCGCGACTGACTCTTCCATGCTCTAAAACTCAAAGAATAAATCAAAATAAACCTTTTGCAGGCCTTAAGCGAAAGCGCGAGGTATTTTCTACTATCGCCTAAAAATTAAGATTTCAACGTTTTATCGAATAAAATCGTATCTAGCAATCATATTATACATATAAATGATATAAAAAGCACATTGTTAGAAAGATAAATGATTGTTGAACTTATTATTAATTTTTTTAAATTGATTAATTGCTATTTTTATATAAAAAGGGTTTTTAGTGGCTTATGGTGTATATTTATCTTGCCTTGGGGCTTGTAAACACGATAACTTTTGAAAATATCAATTGTTTAACTCAATCTATTTTTTAATCACTTCATCTATCATCTGGAAAGCCACTGAATGTAAATGGCAGTGTAATTTAGTTTTGTTTAGCTATAATTAATTTTTTTCGGCTCCAAAATGGCGAAATTTTCGTTGATTTGGTAGCCTTGTATGTAAATTATTTCTGTAAATGGGGAGCTACAGCCACAGAGTAGTTTACTCACTCACTCAGTGCGGCGTCAGTCGCCGTCATGAGTGGACATTGTTTCGGTTGTTTGCAGCGGCTCAAAAAGGTCGCTGTACAAATACACAAAATTCTAACAACCAAGTTTCTTAAATACTTGATTATAATAATAATAAGAGATTTTTTATTACAATATTTTAAAAGCACAGAATAAATAACGTACGTACTAAAAGTAAGTAGTATCATTTTTTTGTCATGGGTGAATTTTCACCCATGACAAAAAAACGAGAGAGAGAGAGAGAGAAAGGGAGCTCCTCCTGGATGCCTCGATCGTGCAGGCCTGGGTGTCATCACCGGACAGGCCTGCCGACGTCAATGATGAGGCAGGGTGGTTCCAGGAGGCCATGTCCGAGATATGTGACGTGGCAATGCCCCGCGTCCCGCCAGGAAGCGCCCGGCGTCAGGTGTATTGGTGGTTGCGTGAGCTGACGTCTCTGCGCGAGGCTTGTGTCGCCGCGCGGCACCTGTACGTCAGGCATCGCAGGCTCCGCATTCGTCCACCGAATGCGGCAGCCATTGAGGCGGAGCTGTACGAGGGATACAGAGCGGCGAAGACCGCCCTCCGGGAGGCTGTCCTGCGGGCCCGGGATCGGGCCCGTGAGGAGATGCTGGAGACTCTCGACAGAGATCCGTGGGGGCGCCCTTACAAGATGGTACGGGATAAACTCCGCACCTGGGCCCCCCCCGCTGACGCAGAGTCTCCGGCCTCAGCTCGTGGAGAACGTGGTGAGCGCTCTGTTCCCTGCGCGAGGGGAAAATCCGCCCCCGCCTATGGCTCCGCCACCTGCGGTGCCGGAAGCGGACCACCAGGACGACCTCGATGACATCCCGGAAGGGACCGGGGTAGACCTGAGAGTGGCGGTACGTAGGCTCAAGGCCAGGAATACCGCCCCAGGACCCGATGGCTTGCCTGGCAAAGCCTGGGTCCTGGCCTCGGAGGCTCTCGGGCCCCGACTGGAGGGGCTCCTAAGCGCATGCTTGGAGAGAGGCCAATTCCCGCTTCGTTGGAAGACGGGGAAGCTGGTCCTCATTCGGAAGCCGGGGAGCCCTGCGGACTCTCCGTCCGCATACCGGCCCGTAGTGCTGCTCGACGAGGTGGGCAAGCTCTTTGAAAGAGTAATTGCAAACCGCCTCGCAGAGTACCTTGCGGGGTCGGGGCCGGATCTTGCGGAACACCAGTTTGGTTTCCGCAAAAAGCGCTCTACGGTGGACGCCATCATGCGCGTGAGAGCCCTCACGACGGGAGATGCAGTGGCCAGGGTGGGGAAGGTTGTCTTGGCGGTGTCTCTCGACATCGCCAACGCCTTCAACTCCATGCCCTGGAGCTGCATTAGGGAGGCACTCCGGTATCACCGGGTGCCGACCTATCTCCGTCGTATAGTCGGGGACTATTTGACGGGCAGGGCCGTCATCTACCCCGGTCGCAACGGTGAGTGGAACCGGCGAGAGATGTCGTGCGGTGTCCCACAGGGTTCGGTTCTGGGGCCGCCCCTGTGGAACATCGGTTACGACTGGGTGCTGCGCGCCGACCTCCCTATCGGCGTCAGCGTAGTTTGCTACGCTGACGACACGCTGGTACTGGCACAAGGGGGGTCGTACGAGGCGGCGGCGGAAACTATGACACGCGGGGTTGCCATAGTCGTTGAGAGGATCCGGCAACTGGGTCTCGAGGTGGCTCTGCACAAGTCAGAGGCCATGCACTTCCATGGTCTTCGGAACATGCCACCACCGGGATCCTCAGTGATGGTAGGAGGGGTATCCATCGGCGTCGAGTCGACGTTGAAGTACCTAGGACTCGTTCTCGACGGCCGATGGAACTTCGTTGAACACTTCCGACGTTTGGCTCCCAAACTGGAACGGACCGTGGCTGCCTTCAGGCGGCTCCTGCCGAACCTGGGGGGGCCAAACGCCTCCTACCGGAGGATCTACGCGGGGATCGTGCGGTCCATGGCCCTTTACGGGGCCCCGGTGTGGGCGCGTGGTTTGGCGCGGCTTGCCGTCCACCACCTAAACGCGCCCCAAAGGGTGGTCGCCGTGAAAATGGTTCGCGGCAACCGCACGATCTCCCGCGAGGCGGCGAGCCTCCTTGCCGGATTGCCGCCATGGGCTCTGGAGGCGATAGTCCTCGCGCGCCTGCACGAATGGCGCGCGGAGGCACTATGCCGGGGGGAAACCCCGCTGCCGCGGCAAGTTGTCGCGCAGCGGACAGACTTCCGGCATGATCTCATGGCGACATGGAGAGAGCGACTGTCGTAACCCCGAGCTGGGCACGCCACTATAGCGGCGATAAAACCCCTCTTTGAGGAGTGGCTTGAGAGACGCCACGGCGTCCTCACCTTTCGCCTGACGCAGGTCCTCACCGGACACGGTGTGTTCGGGAGGTTCCTGCACCGAATCGGGCGGGAGGAAACGCCCGGGTGCTCCCACTGCGAGGATCGACCAGAGGACACGGTGGAGCACACCGTGGAGGTGTGCCCTGCTTGGGCGGAGCACCGCCGTGTCCTTGTAGCGGCGATAGGCGACGGCGACCTTTCGCGTCCGGCCCTGGTCGAAACCATGGTCCGGAGCGAGACGGAATGGGATGCCGTCACCACCTTCTGCGAAGCAGTGATGCTAGCGAAGGAGGTGGCGGAGCGGGAGAAGGAGAGAGCAGCAGCTTTCCTTCCCGGCCGCCGCGGGAGACGCCCCGGGTGTCGGGGGCTACGTCGTGGCCCCTGGCCACCGTAGGCGCGGGCCTGTGGACGGCGAGCAATGGGTAGCTCGCCGTCCATCCATCTAACGACGACAGGCCGTGTCGACGCCGCGTTTTGTTCGACGCGCGCCTCAAAGAGCAAGGGCCGACGCCTGCCGGGGCTGCGGGCTGTTTGAAAGAGATACCGCGGCTCCGGAACGTAAGGGCACTGAAGGAACACGGATGGTTTTTAGTCAGTAAAAGTCTGACACTCCCTTCCGCTCCACCCAGAGCGAAAGGCGTCATTAGATGATTTTCCATTCGCAAAAAAAAAAGGTGGCGGCTGCAATGGGTATTAATTTTTTCATCATGGGTGTCATTCTCATGGTTTTCGAGGGTGTTGAAACCGATAGTGCTGTCGAAATGTAAATCCAGGATGGCGGCTGAATTAGGTACCAATTTTTTCATCATGGATGTCATTTTAATGGTTTTCGAGGGTGTTGAAGCCGATAGTGTTGTTAAAATGTAAATCCAAGATGGCGGCTGCAATAGATATCAATTTTTCATCATGGGTGTCATTTTCATGGTTTTCGAGAGAGTTGAAGTCGAAAGGATTGTCGAAATGTAAATCCAAGATGGCGGCTGCAAAAGATATCAATTTTTTCATTATGGGTGTCATTCTAATGGGTTTCGTGGGTGTTGAAGCCGATAGTGCTGTCGAAATTTAAATCCAAGGTGACCGCTGCAATGGGTATCAATTTTTTCATAATGCGTGTCATTTTCATGGTTTTCGAGGGTGTTGAAGCCGATAGTGCTGTCGAAATGTAAATCCAGGATGGCGACTGCAATAGGTATCAAGTTTTTCATCATGGGTGTCATTTTCATGGTTTTCGAGAGAGTTGAAGCCGATAGGGTTTTAAAAATGTAAATCCAAAACGGCAGCTGCAATAGATATAAAATTTTTCATCATGGTTGTCAGTCTCATGGTTTTCGTTGGTTTTGTGAAGCCTAGTGCTGTCGAAATGTAAATCCATGGTGCCGCCTGCAATACATATCAAGTTTTTCATCATGGGTGTCATTTTAATGGCTTTCGAGGGTGTTGATGCCGATAGTGCTGTCGAAATGTAAATCCAAGATGGCGGCTGAAGTAGGTACCAATTTTTTCATTATGGGTGTCATTTTCATGGTTTTCGTGGGTGTTGAAGCCGATAGTGCTGTCGAAATGTATTTAAACCATTTTAAAAAAATCCGTTTAACCATGGTATACGTAATTTTAAATGCGCTTAAGGCATGCCCAATTGGATTTACCAATTTTTTTATTTTTCTTTTATTTTTACATGCCTAAAACACAAGGCGCGCTTTCCTCTGCGGCCTCCAACTCGACACCTGCGCAACGGTACGAGTTCTATACGCAGAGACGATGGGGTACTCTAAAGCTAGGGTCCCACGGCCTGCCAGGCGACAGGCCGCGCCAGGCGTTGCCCCGCCTGTATGGGCCTGTCGCGGCCCGTACTGAGCATTCCCACGGCGTGTGCCGGCCTGGTGCGGCCGGTCGACTGACATTCCAACATGTTAAGTGATGCGGAACGCAAGTCTGCGTGTGCAGCCGTTGTGGTTTTTTTCAGTGGTGAACGTTTGATAAACCAAGTGAAAGGAAAGCAGAAGAAACAACGCTGGTGGGTGTCGTCTTTCAACAAAAGCCGTTCTTGTTTTTATGTTGAGGCGACGAACTATTCCAAAGCGCTGGTCCATTTTCATAAAGAGTTAAAAACTCGATTATGAGCTCGTTTGTCCACTCCATAATTAGCGTAAACGCGCAGGCGCCTCCGCAGCTAAAATGGTGGTGATTTTTAAAATACATAATTTAAAAATCTATATTATTCACGTTTTATTTCATTTGTAAAGTTAGGTTTTCTTTTTCATTAAAAATAATTGCAAAAATTGTGTGAATTCTATGATAAAACGGCGTACGTCTAAAGAGGAAACGAAAGCTCAAGGTTATTTGTTCACGGGAACACCTTAAATCGTTCAGCAGTTTCCAATAAATCGGTCAACATACATAAAAAATATACGCGTCGAATAAACAACCTTCTATTTTTTGAACTCGGTTAAAAACCTTAAAACAAGAACAACAATCCGCTTGCGGCCATATGTTCATTTAGAAAATGCAGATCTTGAATCTGTACATCAGATATTAGAATACTCTGAACAAAAAATATAAATGCTCCTGAAAATAAAATGCTTCATATGCTGCGGGATTTTCTGCATTTGTATGCTATATTCATGTAGCTGCATTCGACACAGATGTTGCTAGTTGTCAGTAGTATTAAAACTAAAATAGGTCACATAGAGGAAAAAAAAAAACTAAAATCCGTAAAATATAAGCGCTATAAAAGATTCAAAAAATTGGTAAATTATTTCATAAATAAAATCAGTTTTCGTTTGTTCGTTTATATGTTCAAAAAAGGCCTTGTACATTAAGAAATGAATGGTATATTTGCTTATATAATATAATGTGTAATAGAAATAAGAACAACTATATGAAAAACATTAGACACAAATACATTGGGTTGCAAATTGAAGCAACGAAAAGGTTACCGAAACATGACAGTGCAGTGCTGCCACAGACACAACGCTGTTATTCTTTCGGTGCCTCATTTTTACCGAGCAGTTGTCGGAAATAAATTTCTAATAAAATAAATGAAAATTAGAACACAAAATCTTTATTATAAAATAACCTTATATTTTGAATATGAATACAAATTAAAAGTAAGCAAATCAACTTAAAAAAGTAAATCAGTTTATGCTTAGTGTTAACATGCTCATATTCACAAAAATAATATAGAAGTATAAGAAGATAAACGTCAAATAAGCGGTCCATACAAGGGATCGTTAAACTGAAGTCAGCAGTTATGTCACTAACTTATTCTGCTGAGGATATGCCTGTTACGGAATTGTTCAGGAATTTATAATTCTATAGATTTATATGATCATAATGACCTATAATTGCTGTGATGTGGCGACGTAAGGGAATACATCACCCCATTTCATTCTGTGAGTTTCATCAGGTAACTCAGGGAATAAACAGATAAATCTTATGGCTGCCAATATATGGCTGTATAACCATCTCATTTACATTAAATGTAACATACACAGACTGACGACAGGCATCAGCATCAAAGGTACTAGGCGATTGGTATTGCGATCGTTAATCTGCCAATCCTACCAAGTGATGTTTAAGACAAATCCTTTCTACAACCCATAGAGGGTCACGATCTGCTATGTACTTTTACAGTCTAATTAAGAAGTACCTATAATTAATACAGTATTTGACGCAGTTTCTTTTCGAAAGTGTTTCGCGAAAAACATAAAAAAAATACTTGTGATACAATATATTTTTCCTGTTATCAAGAAAATCATGTAAATAATCAGAAAAAAAAATCATTAAGAGTAGAATTAACCAAAATTATATGAACATTCAAATAATGGAATGGAGTATTTATTACACAAGTACAGCTTTTGTTGCAACGCTACGCCATGGTGTATTATGGATGCAATATAATTAATGCCCGATTCCTATATTTAAGAAACGTTTCGTTTCCCGTAACGATCCGTTTTATTACATACGAGGTGCATGTAAAAACAGTTTATATTACTAACTATTTATTCAGAAACTAAGGTCAACTTAAAATGAAAAAACTTAAAGGATTCATGAATATTTCTATATGTATTTTGTTATAAAAAACGGGTTTTAAGGGTCATGCCACCATGAGAGTCATTTAAATCAATTTTTGTTCGACAAAATGCTTTTACCTATAGAATGAAGTAGATGACACTATTACAAAGCAATTTTATTCGAAAGAAAATATTATAATGATTTATTACACTTAAATTATGTCTAAAAATGAGTATTGTAACATTTTTATTTGCTATAAAAAAGTTATTAAAAGTAAAAAAAGTGAATAAAACAATTCAGTTTAGTTTAATAAAAAAAAACTAAAAACACGTTCGGTACTCATACACTTTAGACGTTGTCCAGAAGTCAAAGAAAACGGCTTTCGTGCATCCAATCCCTATCAGGCCTACCGCCATCACCCTCTTGTTTTGGTTGCTCTAACTCCAAGCCTGGTGTTGGTTCCACAAGACTCTGTGCTATCGCACTTTTGCATATCAATGATACATTGCAAATTAGTAATGTTCTTCGTTACGCAGATGATTTATACACCGTCGTGCTAATAAAATTGGGAGCATGCTGTCGAGTGCCGGAACAAACTCATATCTGAAGTTAGTCTAGAATCAGGGGCGATTAAACCTAGTCTAGTTTAACTCCCAAAACAAATAACAGGTAGAGATACGTTTACAGCTAAAAATAACCCATTTGTAGCATCTCCTCAATTTCAGGATACTCTTCTTTTTGTTTCTTGTTCAGTTCTACGGTTTGCTGGAATCGGGACAGTATTTCATGCTAGAACATCGATTGCAGCTTTTCAAGGTGTAAGTTCGGGTTCACGTAAAATACTGTTCTCATCTTCGGGTCAGGGCGCCTCAGTGCTAGCCCCTTCACTTGACCGTTTCCAACAAAGAGCGGCATATTGCATCCATTTGCTTATTTTATCGCTTTTACCACGGGGAGATCAGATCAGAGATACTACTCAGAAGAATTGTTCGGACTAATTTTCTACCGACTTCAAACAGGAGGAGGTTCTCAAATTTGACTGTATATTTTTTATGTGTGCTACCTCATAACATTTTTTCTGGGTGAACCGATTTCGATGATTCTTTTTGTATTTGAAAGCTGGTGCTTCACACGTAGTCGCATATACATTTGATCTAGGTCTGACCAATAGTTCATGAGTAATTCTTAATAATTAATAGTGAATTCGCCTTATACGTGGTAGAGCCTAATAAAACTGCTGTGTTTCGTATGTTGAGTGTAGAGAACCGGAAACCCGTTTTACTGGATAAGAGGCATTCCATCTTAGTCTTCACGGGTGACAACGCATCTGCATTTTGATTCGCAAACGAGGATAGATGTAGATGTCTATGGGCCACAGCAACCACTTACCATCAGGTGGACTATGTGATCGCTTGTCACCCTATCCTATAAAAAAAGTCCGTTGTATAAAACTTTTAATTTTAAATTATTACAATCGCACATCGGGATAAAAATTCGCGATACCATCCATCATACTATTTAGATGATTGGTGGTCCAACACTGTGCAATTTACTAGAAATTTCCTTCCTTGCACAATTTCTTTGTAGAAACTGCTACCACCAGCAATTTTTCCGGACCAATACTATTAAAAGGCCGGCAACGCACATGTGATTCCCCTGATGTTGCAGTGGTTCATGGATGGCGGAAGTTAGTTAGCATCAGGTTAGCCACATTCTCCGTTTGCTCCCTCTTCTATAAAATATGTATAATTTTCTCACGTTTAATTTGGCCTTACTGCGGCATTTTATGGATATATTGTGTTCCTTAGGAGAGATCTATGTTCATCAGTAGACTTGTGAAGGGCTGTATTGATGATAATAATGAGGAATAGCGTTAACTTAAAAGCAAACCTAGTAGTATTTTCTTTTGTGGCAAAGATTTTATTTTCTTAATTGTTGTGAAGCAGCTGTCAGCGCTTTATCTGTTCCATTTTATGCGTAAGATAAAAACAAAAACAAATGAAAATGTGTTCTAAACTTTCTATTTGATATAAGTTTTACACGGATTCATTATGGAATCGTTTAAATTATAGTTATTTTTTGTCTACATCCTGTCCGTCGCTTGGACGAGCAATTTATTTAACTATCACTATTATAACCCGCCACAGAAGAACACAAAAACTCTTCGATCACAATCTTAATCTCATTGCTGTTAGACGGAAAATAAAGCTGCAGTCTTCAGTAGACTTGACAGCATACAGGCAACTAAACAGAAAGATCTCCGAATGCATGCGGCAGGACTTACGCAACATTAGTACTGCTCGTATTAAAATAGAATAGAATAGAATATACTAATTTTTTATTCAATATTGATTATTACATAATTCTTATTGAGAGTCATTTTTTATTTACCACTGGTTCGGAAAATACCTCTGTCCTGGGAAGAACCAGCAAGAAACCCAGCGGGACTTTTTTTTTCAAACATATTTCACTTAACAATAATTTCATTCATACAATTATTAAATTATTTTTAATAGAACCAGCATGGTGGCGATTACCTAATTCCCAGGGGTTATTTTCATTCATGTATTCCTTGATATTATAATAACCCTTTTTGTACAGTTTTTATTTAATAAAACTTTTAAACTTGTTTATTGATAAACTTTGAATATGTTCTGGGATTTTGTTGTAAAAGCGTATACATTGCCCCATAAATGAATTAATGATTCTGTGGAGGCTAGTAACTGGTATTACAAGCTTATGTTTGTTCATAGTGTTTAAAGTATGCACCCCATAGCAAAATTCCATAAGACATTACGCGATTTGCGCTCCAAAGTCTTTGCTAGAGATCTGTTTGCCAGAAATACCCAACCGTCGAAGCTGAAGACCGAGTGTGGCAGCGTCGTTTCCGGGATATCTGAGATTTTTAGTGAGATTGAGAGATTCTATGGGCAGCTGTACACATCATCGTTGGAGCCACTTGTCTGTGTGAGTAACGATCCAAGAGCAAGTCTTATCCAAAACTATTCTAGTGATATTCCGGTCGTCAGCCTGGGTGAGATTAGAATGGCTCTTCAGTACCTTAAAAACGGCAAGGCCCCAGGCAAGGATGGAATTACAGTGGAACTTCTAAAAGCGTCATTTCATACTCCATGATGGCACTACACCGGAGGTGAGGAGCAGAAGTGCGGTGGTCTTGTTGTTCGAGAAACGCGACAACGCTCTCTTGAAGAACTACAGAGCGATTTCCCTTCTAAACCGCGTCTACGTGCTGTTTTCGAGAGTCATTACGAATCGTCTCGCATGCAGACTCGACGACTTCCAGCCTCCCGAACAAGCCGGTTGTCGAAAAGGCTTTAACATCCTATACCACATAAATACCCTTCACAAAATTGTACAGAAGTCCGAGGAGTACAATTTGCCACTATTTCTGACGTATGTGGACTATGAGAAAGCCTTTGATTCCGTCGAAATTTGGGCGAAGCTGCAGTTCCTTCAGCGGTGCCAAGTTGACTGTCGGTATTTCAAAGTGCTGAAGTGTTTCTACAATAGGGCTGCAATGGCTATCCGAGTACAGAACCAGAGTACGAAACCTATCTAACTGCAGAGAGGTGTAAGACAGGGTGACGTTATACCCCAAAAATTTTTCACTGCTGCATTGGAAGACGTTTTCAAGCTTGTGGACTAGAAACAATACGGTATTAACATCAACGGCGAGTACAGAACTCGCCTTTGATTTTCCGACGACTTAGTCCTTATGGCAGAATCTCTGGAGGACTTAAGTACTATGTTCAATGACCTCAATTGTGCCTCTAAACGGATAGGTCTTAAGATGAACATGGACAAAACAAAGATCATGTATATTACCATGTTACACCTATGCCATGAGTTGTGGGAGCACTAAGCTTGAAGTAGTTGACGAGTATGTTTACCTGGTACAAATAGTCTGACTAGGTAAGTCCAACTTCGACTGAGAGGTCAGTTGTCGGATTCAACGTTAGGAAAATTACTGCACATCTTCTCGTCAGGTATACCTCAAAACTTGAAAATGAGACTGTATAACCAGTGAGTGTTGCTAGTGATTATCTATGGAACTGGGACGTGGTCCTTCACTGCTGGCCGGATGAGGAAGCTCAAGGTCGCTCAGCAAACTGTGGAGAGGGCTGTGCTCGGAGTTTCTCAGCGTGATAAACTTAGAAATGAGGATATCCGCAGTAGAGCTAGAGTGACAAACATAGTCCAACGGATTAGTAAGCTGAAGTGGCAATGGACCGGCCATATAGCTCGAAGATTCTACAACCGATGGGGAAAAAAGGCTTTCGAGTGGCGGCCTCGTACCGGCGGCCGAAGTGTTGGGCGTTCCTCCACTAGATGGAGTGACGACCTGGTAAAACATGGAAGAAGTCGATGGATGCAGGTGGCTCAGGACCGTTCGTTGTGGGAGGCCTATGTTCAGCAATGGACTTGTGAAGGGATGTAATGTTGATCACTATTATTTTCATGATTAATGTTGAAAGTACAAATTTCATAGAATAAAAAAGGTACCGTTTTTGATATGTACTTTAGCAGATTTTTATTGCGGACTATTGGTGGTTACAGTGTAACTAAAACTGGAATCCTTTGCAATACGATATTGACTTTCTGATTGCGGTCATCTATTGAACAAGGGATCGCTTCAACTTTGTAAATTACTTTATTTTATGTAAACTAAGGATGTCGTCATCATTCTTATTCAGTCATAGACATAGTCTTTATTTTTAATTTTTGTAAACCATATATCTATAAAAGATTAGTTTTTATATATGTAACTGTAATGTATGTATGTAACCTTTATAAATATAATTGCTCTTGACAACTGCCTCGTTGGTCTAGTGGTTGTAGTAGTGCGACTGCTGATCGTGAGGTCCCGGGTTCGAATCTTGGGTCGGGCCAAAAAATCAGTTATTGAGTTTTTCCATCAAAAAATTCAGTAGCTGCCCGAAGTCAGGAAGGTGGCGGTGTTTCACCCCGTGCCTCGGAAAGCACGTAAAGCCGTTGTTCCTGCGCCTGATCTCTCTCCGGTCGTGTCGGTTTACCGTCCCATCGGGCTATGAGAGTGTGGGAATAGATAGTGCACCTGTGCTTGCGCATACACTTGGGCACTATAATACAGTCCTGCGCCGATGGCTAGTCTCCGTTGAGACTGGCCGCCGTGGCCGAAATTCGGTCTGGAGGACATTATTATATAAATATAATTCTTCTGTTCGTGTATTTGTAACCGAACTCCTCCCATAAGGTTGATTCAATTTTGAAAAAAATGTTATATGTTCAAACATAATATACATCCAATAAACATCCAAGAACCCACTCAAGTGGGTTCTTGGATGTTTTAGATTCTCTATTAGTCCCGGTACAATGCACTGTTGTCAAGATCCGAAATTCACCTGTACGAAGCCGTGGCGGATCGTTTGTTCAATTTAAAGAGATACGGAGTAGTAAAATTACGTATTTTTAAATATTATAATTAAATATGATGATAATGTTATTTAAATAACATTATCATCATATTCTTCTAACATAATGGCATACACATTTAATGTTTATAATTAAAATGTTGAAAGCGGGACTCGTCTTAAATTACTTGCTGTGTTTTCCAGGAAAATGAGTTTCTATTGTTCTTTCAATTGCCGTGTAGTGGCGGTCAAGAATATCCACTACCCCATATCCTCCCGTGGGTGTCGTAAAAGGCGACAAAGGGAAACAGGCAGGAGATGGGCAGCAGCATCTTCTTAATAACGGCATAAATACAATAAAAAAACTGCGGTTGCCAACCCGCTCGCCAAGCGTGGCAACTATGGCAATATACCCCCCCATGAGCAATGACAATAATAAACGGCCCCCAGTCCCCGGCGGCCCCGCTATTCCTGGCTACGGTGGCGACCATGGTAACGGCGGGGCAGGGGGTGCTAAGAATCTCCGGTGGAGGTTCGGTTGCCACCTTAGACGACTCGACCTGGCAACGTACAACGCACGCACCCTGAGGACTTACGAGAAGATCGTGGAGCTGGAAGAAGAGATAGACAAGTTGCGCTGGCATATTATAGGATTATCCGAAGTCCGAAGAGAGGGGGAGGACACGGTAATCCTCGAATCCGGCAACTTGCTCTATCACCGGGAGGGCGACCATCTGTCCCAAGGAGGTGTCGGATTTATCGTCCACAAGTCTCTCGTTAACAACGTTGTAAAGATCGGGAGTGTGTCGACGAGGGTTGCGTACCTTATACTCAGAATCACCAAACGGTATTCGCTGAAGGTCATACAGGTTTACGCACCAACCTCGGCACACCCCGATGAGGAGGTGGAGGAAATGTATGAGGATATCTCTAGAGCCATGCATTCCTCCAAAACCCAATATACGGTGTTAATGGGAGACTTCAATGCAAAACTAGGCACAAGAGAGAACGGTGAGCTGAAAGTAGGGAAATTTGGAATAGGGCAACGGAACCCAAGGGGCCAGCAGCTGGCCGACTTCATGGAGAAAGAGGGACTCTTTATGATGAACTCTTTCTTCAAGAAGCGGCCCCACAGGAAGTGGACCTGGTCGAGCCCCGACGGTTCGACAAAAAATGAGATTGACTTCATTATGACGACCAGACGACAACTGTTCAGTGATGTCTCAGTGATCGCGAGGGTGAAAACCGGCAGCGATCACCGAATGGTTAGAGGCACACTGAACCTAAATGTTAAGTTGGAGAGGTCTCGTCTGATGAAGTCAACGCTCCGTCCCCCTCGTGCTCTAATCCAAAGTCCCGAAACCTTTCAGCTCGAGTTACAAAACCGTTTTCAGTGCCTAGAAGACTGCAATGAAGTGGACGATATGAATGACAAGCTCGTGGAAACTGTCCATGCGGTCGGAGCTAAGTTCTGCAAGACCCACCGCAGAAGAACACAAAAACTCTCCGATCACACTCTTAATCTCATGGCTGTTAGACGGGAGATGAGGCTACATTCTTCAACAGATTTGACAGCATACAGGCAACTGAACAGACAGATCTCCAAATGCATGCGGCGAGACTTACGCAACTTCAATACAGCTCGTGTTGAAGAAGCGATCGAGCGGAACCAAGGCTCCAAAGTCTTTGCCAGAGATCTGTCTGCCAGAAAGAGCCAACTGTCAAAGCTGAAGACTGAATGTGGCAGCATCGTTTCCGGGGCACCTGAGATTTTGAGTGAGATTGAGAGGTTCTATGGGCAGCTGTACACGTCATCGTTGGAGCCACACGCAAGTGTGAGTAACGATCCAAGAGCGAGTCTTATTCGACACTATTCCGAAGATATCCCGGACGTCAGTCTGAGCGAGATTAGAATGGCTCTCCAGCACCTTAAAAACGGCAAGGCCCCAGGCGAGGATGGAATTA
Organism: Parnassius glacialis; assembly: GCA_033319125.1. Lineage (NCBI taxonomy): Eukaryota > Metazoa > Arthropoda > Insecta > Lepidoptera > Papilionidae > Parnassius > Parnassius glacialis. The sequence goes on along the minus strand of JAVANC010000018.1, from coordinate 15,738,026 downwards.
CAGCGGAGCTTCTGAAAGCGGGTGGAAGACCGGTACTTGAAGTCCTTCAGAAGCTCTTTAATTCCGTCCTCCATGGTGGCATTATACCGGAGGCGTGGAGCAGAAGTGCGGTGGTCTTGTTCTTCAAGAAAGGTGACAACGCTCTCTTGAAGAACTACAGACCGATTTCCCTTCTGAGCCGCGTCTACGTGCTGTTTTCGAGAGTCATTACGAATCGTCTCGCGCGCAGACTTGACGACTTCCAGCCTCCCGAACAAGCCGGTTTCCGAAAGGGCTTTAGCACCATAGACCACATACATACCCTACGGCAAATTGTACAGAAGTCCGAAGAGTACAATTTGCCACTATGTCTGGCGTATGTGGACTATGAGAAAGCCTTTGATTCCGTCGAAATTTGGGCGGTGTTGCAGTCCCTTCAGCGGTGCCAAGTTGACTGTCGGTATATCGAAGTGTTGAAGTGTTTGTACAGTAGAGCTACGATGGCTATCCGAGTACAGAACCAGAGTACGAAACCTATCCAATTGCAGAGAGGTGTAAGACAGGGTGACGTTATATCCCCGAAACTCTTCACCGCTGCATTGGAAGACGTTTTCAAGCTTCTGGACTGGAAAGGATACGGAATTAACATCAATGGCGAGTACATCACTCACCTTCGATTTGCCGACGATATAGTCCTCATGGCAGAATCGCTGGAGGAGCTAAGCACTATGCTCAATGACCTCAATAGTGTCTCCCAACGGATAGGTCTTAAGATGAACATGGACAAAACAAAGATTATGTTTAATGTCCATGTCACACCTATGCCGGTAGTTGTTGGGAGCACTAAGCTCGAAGTTGTTGACGAGTATGTTTACCTGGGACAAATAGTCCGACTAGGTAAGTCCAACTTCGACCGAGAGGTCAATCGACGGATTCAACTCGGCTGGGCAGCGTTCGGGAAGCTACGACACATCTTCTCGTCAGAAATACCTCAAAACCTTAAAACAAAATTGTACAACCAGTGCGTGTTGCCAGTGATGACTTACGGAACTGAGACGTGGTCCTTCACTGCTGGCCGTATGAGGAAGCTCAAGGTCGCTCAGCGAGCTATGGAGAGGGCTATGCTCGGAGTTTCTCTGCGTGATAAACTTAGGAATAAGGATATCCGCAGTAGAACCAGAGTAACCGACATAGCCCAACGGATTAGTAAGCTGAAGTGGCAGTGGGCCGGCCATATAGCTCGAAGAACCGACAACCGATGGGGAAGAAAGGTTCTCGAGTGGCAGCCTCGTACCGGTAGGCGAAGTGTAGGGCGTCCCCCCACAAGATGGAGTGACGACCTGGTAAGACATGCAGGAAGTCGATGGATGCAGGTGGCTCGGGACCGTGCTTTGTGGCATTCCTTGGGGGAGGCCTATGTTCAGCAGTGGACTTGTGAAGGGCTGTAATGATGAATGATTGTTCTTTCACTTAAGCTTTTCGTAATTGGCAATTTTAAATAACAGCTAGTTTACGTTTTTTATAAGATAAAATACCCAATGGTAAACTATGCCATAGAGAGGTCGTATGCGGAAGAAATCTCCTAGTGCAACTCGTACAGTGGTGGACCGCCAAGCATCCAGATGGTGTGGTGGATATCGTGAGTTTTGCCGCGATGTACGTTCGTGAAATGTGACGGCTGGGATTAATCCGAACAAATCCTCAGAGCAATCCCCATGGTAGATGCGAAAAAAATGCAAGGAGATGCAACATCTCTTTGGCGTGCCAGTGAATCGACCTCATCGGAAAAAAACTGCGACGTCGACGATTCGAGCCGCATTGCGCTGGATGCGGTCAATTGGAAGCAGCTGGCACTCGGAATCCCCAGCCTACCTGCACTTTGTGAAGTTGCGAGCGGTGTGCCGGTATGTAATACTGTCCCGCTCTCCTGAGCACGCCAAGTTTTTTAGAAGCCAATTTAGCTTTCTCTTCCAAGTGATCACAAACTACACGTCACTCGGTACGTCGAGGATTCCGATATAGGCTGAGGCAACAAGGGTAGTGCCTTAACTAAATTAAGCTGAGGAGATACGACTAAGGGGTGTTTTAGCAGTAAAAGCGCCAACTGTGTCTTCTGAGGATTAAACTGGACTAGATCTTGTCACCCCCAATCCGAGTCTTTGTTCAGCAAAGACTCAACTACAGACACAAGTTTGTTCCGGTACTCAGCGAAGTTATCCCGAGAAATATTGCCACGACCGGTGTATAGAGCATCACTAGTGCTGTCATCCGAATAGCAATGAATGTTACCAGTTTGCAATATATCATTGTTATGCAGAAGAAACAACGTTGGTGATTGCACACAGCCTTGTGGAACACCAGCGTTAATAAGCTTATAATCGGAGTATGCACCGTTTACAACGACCGTGATGCTTCCATCTGCAAGAAAGCTGGTGATCCAATTTTATTTTTTTAATACTATAGGGTGACAAACGAGCACACAGTCTACCTGATGGTAAGTGGTTGCTGTTACCCATAGACATTTACATTTATCCCCAATAAAGAGTCAAAATGCAGATGCGTCGTCACCCTCTTTTTCAGTAAAATGGGTCTCCAGTTCTCTACACTCACCATACGAAACACAGCAGCATTAAGCTGCTATTTTACGCTGGTATTCTGTGAGAGCGTGGTCCTTCCCCGGTCTATATACTAATATAACTATACTAGTAATATAGCTGCAGTATAGCTCTACCACGTATAAAAATTGCAATTGCACGAATTCTCGGGAAGCCCATAGGAAGGGAGCGTTAAAAAAAAGCGCTTTGTGCCAAACCCGATCGAAGGCCTTCGCAATGACGAAACTAATGGCCAATGCCTCACCCTTGAACTATATTGCTTCCGCCCAACTATGAGTCAGGTAGACCAGAAGAATATCAGCTGATCGACCCTGACGAAAACCGTATCGGCGATCACTTATCAGCTTGTGATCATCAAAGGACCGATGAGCTAGCAGTTTATAATGGATTCCATTATTTTGGAAAACAAGGAGGTGATGGCGATAGGTCTGTACTTAGACGTGTCTGAGCAGTCGCCTTTTTTAGGGATCGGGTGGACGAAAGCCGTTTTCCTTGATTTTCGGACTACGCCTAGGGGGTAGCAGTACTTGAAAAGACGCGTTAGAACTGGTGCCAGCTCTGGAGCACATGAACTCAGCACAATTGGGGGGATTCCGTCAGGCCCACTCAACTTGTGGACTTCTAGGGAGAGGAGTGCTGTGCGGAACAAGCGCTGTGTGAATCACACATCCGACGTGGAGCACCCACACCGCGGGATGGTTGGCGGTGTGCTTGCCCCGTTGTCGAGCGTCGAGTTGGATGCAAAGAAAGAGCCTAGAACCTAGCAGATCGGTTTTTTCCTTTGCGGTATGGGCCAGTGAGTCATCTTTCCTGTACAGAGATGGAAGAGATGGCTGACAGAAGTTCCCTTGGACAACCTTGGCGAGATACCAGAATGCACGAGTTCTCGATGGAAGGCGAGCTAGTTTCTCGCCAATTCTGCCTATGTGCTCTGACTTTGCATTGGCAATTACTCTTTTGAAGGACCTAGAGGCGGAATTATACTTCATTTACAAGTGCAGGATGCAAAGCAAGATCGCATCCTATCCTAATCAGTCGACTTATAGTGCCAAATACGGTGGCAGACTGCCAAAAGCATCCGCGGTTTCAGCGTGAGTGGCACTATACTCCGGAATAGACGATGGTCCGAGAAGCAAAGAAGGGCGTCGACGGAGACTTGATATCTATCCGGATGAGAGGTCAGCAGAAAGATCAACAGGGAAGGTGCATGATTCTTCACATCGGGAATCCGCGTAGGCGTTGTAACTAGTTGTGTCATACCATATGCCAAGGCAAAGTTATGGACCGATCTCCCGCATGATCGTTTATACGTGAACCGAGACATTTGGCATGGTGGGCGTTAAGTAGTCAAAGATCACGATCTTTGCAGATGGGATCTGCCGTAGCAAGGAATCTGTAGCCATTTGGACGTGGTCGAAAAGTCAGTCTGTTTTGGCATTACTGCTATGGGACCTATAGAGGCATCCGTAGATGCGCGGATGGTTGCCGCTGTCTACGCGTAGCCAAAGGATGAACAGGTCTAAACCTTCAAAACGGCCGAAGCGTGGAGAACAGATGTCGTCTTTAACGTATACGCAAACTTCAGCCCAAGGCACAAAAGGAGCATGCCAATTTGTACCTCGTGTATAAGAGATATAAAGTATTAGCTGGAGAGGACACCTGCGTCTCGATGGGAAAGAGCAAGGCCTGCTTCGCCGTCTCAAGATGGTGGTGGACGGCTTTTAATGTCGAGCGAAGTCCCCTGATATTGCAGAAATTGTGGAAGGGTCGCCTTGGTCTTTTTGCTCAGCTTGCTCCAAGTGATTGTCTTGAGCGAATTTTTGCCCCCACCCCCCACCCCTCCCAGAATACGAAGGGCGTCCTGTGCACCCACGCTAAGGAGTGAAGTATCTTGGTCCTGAATGCTCAGCGGTGGATTTTCCAGGGGCGTAGGTACCCTCCTGGAGTAGTCTTGTTTTTATTCCGCTACCATATTAATGGGAGGGGGGGGGGGTGATTGGGCCTTCGGCCACCTGCATTCACCAGACAAAGGGCAGAAGCAAAGCTTCTTCTTCACGCCAGTATTCTGTGAGGTTGTGTTATCATCACGGCTTTAGCCGGCCTATAAGTGCAACAGCAAAAGCTGCGGCATGACTTTACCACTGTTGAAACTCGGCTGGGCAGCGTTCGGGAAAGTACGACACATCTAATCTTCAGGCATACCTTAAAACTGGATTGTATAACCAGTGCGTGTTGCCAGTGATGACCTATGGATCTAAAACGTGGTCCTTCACTGCTGGCCGTATAAGGAAGCTCAAGGTCTATCAACAAGCTATGAAAAGCGCTAATTTCGGCATTTCTCTGCATCTATAATGCATTTAAAAACAAGGATATCCGCAGTAGAACCAGAGTAACCGACATAGCTGAAAGGATTAGTAAGCTGAGGTGGCAATGGGCCTACCATATAGCGCGAAGAACCGACAAGCGATTGGGAATAAAGATTCGATTGGCAGCCTTGTACCGGCAGGCAAAGTGTAGGGCGTCCCCCCCTAGATGGAGTGACGACCTGGTAAGACATGCAAGAAGTTAATGGATGCAAGATGCTCGGAACCGTGCTTTGTGGCATTCCTTGGGAAGGCCTATGCTCATCAGTGGACTTGTAAAGGGCTTTATTGATGATGATGACGACGAATACTTTGTGGAATCGTTTACCACTGGTGATTTTTCCGGACCGGTACGACTTAGGGACCTTCAAGAAACGAACTTAACTCCTTTATAAAGGGGCGGTAACGGACCTGCAACTCCACTGGCGTTGCAGTAGTTCATGGGCGGCGGTCGAAACTTTCCATCAGGTGATCCGAATGCTCGTTTGCCCTTCTGCTAAATAAAAAAAAATATATTTGATTTTTTTATTATTAATCCCTTGTTTTCAACAACCTATTTTTATTTAGATAGAAAAGTCACCCGTGTAATGGATATGTTTTTTCATACTTTTTTTCATCATTTCACATTAATGTTTACATATTAGATAATGTGAGCTTAAGTGAGTCCATATTTGCTTCAAAAGCTTGGGTAATTTACTACTCATATTAATGCAAAATGTCTATTTCGGATAAGCGAAAAAAGGCATCATAATATTTTAGGCATTATTACAGTCATCTCTTACAACATCCACAGAATGATATTGAATGATGAAATCTCATAAGTTACCATTTTATTATTATTTTGAGATTTACGCCTTCTTAATCTAAAAATCACATATTGTTTAGAACACGAGAAATAAGTACCTACTTCAGAATGAATTTAACATATTAAGATATGAGTTATAATAATAACGACAAAACTCATCACACTGTTGTATGAATTCATTTAAGCATCTCAACGGGAAAACACCGTTTTATGATGGTTATGTAAATTAATGTAAATGCAATTTCGCCTCAGCAGTTTTTACAAATTTTTCATCTTTCTTTATACTAAGTGGTGGGTCTTTTTGCCTAGGAGTCCGTTTGGGTATTATATTATATTCATTTCATTTTCGTCTTTTTAGTTAGTGTATAGATATAACACTTTTGAATTGATTTGTAAACAATTTTTAACATTCATTTTTTAAATAAATTAAAGAAAAGTAAAAATAAGAAGTTGTCAGTTGTTTTAAATTTATAATTTATAACGACTGACGGCTTGACCGTAAAGAGGCGTTGTACCTTTGTACATACAAAACCCGGTATCGTCCCGTAGGTGTCGTAAGAGGCAGCAGAGGGAAAAAAAACACGTATTACATAGACTGTAATGAATAAATGAACTAATGAAAGAAGAATGAACCAATGATAGAATGAATGAACTTATGAATAAATGAATGAACCAATGATAGAATGAATGAACTTATGAATAAATGTACTTGTCAATGAATGAATGAACTTATATATGAATGAACACACACTGGATCTCATACTGAATCAGTGTTTGTAGTGGCCCACATAAAAAACTTCCACACACGCGTTTGACACGTGTCTGCCTGCATCTGTAGCGGCACGATTCTTTTAACTCGTAATAGTGGAAATTTTTCTATCTTGCTTTTATTTAATAAATAGGTTTTATCATCCGTAGCCTGGTTTGACCTCTTTGTTTACGATTTTTAGTACAATTTGTTACAAAACTTTTCATTAACAAAATATTGATACGCGTAGCTCTATAAATATTAACTTATTGTAAGAAGAGAGTTAATGGAAGAGTCAACTATAGAAATGCTAAGATCTCTACGTCTTCGATAGAGGGCGGTATAAGCATATCGAATATGCCAAACTTATGCAAAATACCCAGAATAAAATAATTTTTTACTCAATATGTTTTGTACGGAACTCTTTTAAATGATATATGACATATGTTTAGGCCAAACAATTAACATTTGAAATTTGCATTCACACTCGTTTCCGCCCGCTGACTTGAAAATGTCACCTTGGCTCCACTTCCGTGCGTCGTCGGGTAGAGGGCGCGAAGGCAGAACGTGCAGCAGAGTGGCTTGAATGCAGTGATATCGACAGCACGTAGTGAAGTCGTTCGGGATAACCTCCATTTTTTAGAGTCGGTTTTGATAGCAAATTGTGCACGACGAGGAATCGTAGTCTAGAATTAGACGCCGGGTTGAGAAATTGTTAGGAGTTAACATTGATTGCGATCAACGTCTGAATTGTGTGTTATGCGCGCCTAATTTACCGCGAATTTGGTTATTCTAATTTGATAGCGTATATAAGTGCATTTGACAATATTAACTACTCGTGCGGCATTTGATATAGTTCGGAAACATTTTCCGTTGTCGGTTGAACGCTGAACTTTGTGATACTAGAGAAGGTCGTGTTAAGTTCTAGAAATAATTGTTGCCACGCGAACGGATGTGACCTTTGATCCGAGCATTCTGTATTCGTGTTGTGTTTTACGCTTTATAATAAACGAGTGTTAGTGGCGTATGGAAGTTAGTTAATTGTACGGTATAGTTAATAGACTGTCATAGTGAAGAAGGAAGAAGGTGACTGTGGGTGTCGTCGCTGGAGATAACCACAATTTGGAGCGGCGCCGAAGTCCGGGCTGCTGCCGACTTCAAAGGTCAGGTCTATCACAACCAACACTACAAAAACACCACTACACTCAACACATACACACCTCCAGCCTATCGTGCCCTGAGACAGCAGTCTTCTCCTATACATGTAAGTAATATCTATTTGGCTAGCCTCCCCATTAAATTGTAGTAGGATAAAACATTTTCCATGTAGCTTAGTATTATAGCAAATTCTTCCATTTAGCCATCCGGGCTCGAACCCGCGTCTGCCCGTCGAGCAGGCTGCTATGGGCCCCAGCCAAGGCGATCTTTGCATTGGCAGCTGCGGACCGTAACAATATAAGAAAAAATTAATTCATTTAAACTTAATAATGATATTGGTACACAATTGATACTGATATTGATATAAAATTGATAATGATATAGAACGCACCCGCCATGTTCGGAATGAAAACGTGACTGCTTAAAAAATAAAGTAAATGACGAAAATGATATTGACCTAAATAAATCGCTTTCTAAAAAAATGTACGGTTGCACTGTACATATTTTACTTGTGTAATTCTTATTGAATGTTATTTTTACTTTGCCGCTGGCTCGAAAAAAGTCCTCTGTCCTGGGATTAACCAGCAAGAAACCTATCCCGACTTTATTAAAGTAAATTTTACATGAATGGTTATACAAATTATTTACAAAATTTATTTTAAGGAACAGCTTGGAAGTGACCACCTCATTCCGAAAACACAACAAGTTCTCCTCTTTAAGGAATGAAATTTTTAATATGTACAATGAAATATTATACGGTTATCATTATTAAAACAAAAATAAGAGATCATTTCAAAGAACTGAAAATAAAAAAAATATTTTAAGATAATAGCTTCTGAATCCGACGATTAGACAGTGTATAGAATAAGTGAAGGCCAATCCTTGAAGTTGACTTTCACTTATTAGCGGAAGATTAATTTTTCAATCCTTTTTACTGGATAAAGGCATAGTTTTATATAATCGATGACAAGCGAACACACAGCTTACCTGATGGCAAGTGGGTACTGTGGCTTATTGACATCTACATCTACCCGCAATTAAGAATCAAAATGCAGAATGCGTTATTATCCTTGAGGAATAAGATGGAATGCCTTATTTTTAGTAAAAAAGGGTCTCCGGTTATCTGATATTAGCATACAATACAAAGCAGCATTAAGCTGGTATTTCTTGCTGGTATACTGGTAGAAAGTGGTCCTTCATACACTTACACGTGGTAATTTTTACATAATGGAATAATTAAACATGCAAAAGAAAACACTTCTTTTAATAATTGCTAAAATATAAAAATGATAGATTATTATATTAAGAGCAAACGCTAATTTTATTTAAGTTATAATACTTCACACGATTAGCAATTTCAAATGACCTTGTCTTATAAGCTTTGTGGGTGCAGTAACATAACCTTAATTGGGATATATCTCCTTTCTTACTTCTTACTATTAAGACAGCGAAACCAAGGCAAGATATAAGAGTATTCATGACCCCATTTCATCCCGTAGGCGCCTATGGAAAAAACTAGAAAGACATCATGGCCTTCATTAGACCTCGGTATTACCATGAATTTTACAGCCTATCAAAAGCCCCCTGCTGTAGGCCTCCCCCATAGTTAACCTCATATAAATTGACCATTGACATGATCAAAATGTATTTTGTAGATGAATTTTCATCCCTGAGGTTATAGATGGAATGCCTCGTTTCCAGGTAAAACGGTCTCTGGTTCCCTGCACCTACCATACGAAACACAACACCAATAAGCTGCAAATTCACGCTGGTATTCTTTAAGAGCGTGTTCCTTCCACAGTTGAACCGACTCATTCGTGCTACATCCAAGCAGCTTGACTCTACTAAATACAAAATGTTACTAACTGATCCTGCATAATAACACAAAAAACCAATATTTCAAGTCAGGTAACAATTAGAATGTCTCTAAATAGCTACATTAAAATACCATCCCATATTTTTTCACCACTAGGGATGAAATTTTGTCTTAAAACTTTTATGGGTCCAATCCTGTAGAATAAAAAGAAATATTTAATAAAAAAGATCATCCAAAACAGTTGACGAAGATATTCCGCAATGTATGTACATAAACAATAACAACCATTCCGCAACATATAAAAAAGGATTGAGAATCTCATCCAATTTGAAGTCATCTAGTTTGCTTTATATAAAAAGAGATCAATAGTGCAATGTCCCATCGATTAACCATACTAAACTTTGTAACATACACCACTTAGTAATAATGGAATAAAGCTTTCGGCATGTTATTATATGCGAGTGCTTTAGCACATGTATTAGAATTTACTACATACTTTTATGACGAAACTAATTTATTCTAAAGAAAGCACGGATATTATTTATTTTTCACTCGACATGAAAATATTTATGGCTATCGGCATAGCATTTCTATTAATTCTTTTTATATTTTTGCATATTACAATTATTAAAGCTATGCATAATATAACATTTCTTTTAATAATTGCAATGCCCAAGGGGATCTCTCAAAATGTAAAAATGAAAGATAATAAGAGCAAACGCCTGCCATATAACTGCCAAGTTCGCTCATCATTCACTAAAATATTCTTTTATTTCCTGGGTCCGTCTCTTTACAATAAAATAAGCGAAAAATATCCTATATATGGGTTATCATTATATAACTGCAAGAAGACTCTCCGTTCATACCTTCAAAACACATCTTATGACGAAACAGAAAAATATCTTAACTGACTGATTATAAAATAACTAACCTGATTTACCTACTCTGCACACACAAACACACACGCACACACATGCGTACACACGCACACAAACACACACACACACAAACACGTGCACATACTTACACACGCATACATTTCTTAATTTTATAATTATAATTTGAATTACTAGAAATCGTTATAATTGTAGCACTTTTAACTTTATGCATGTAATTATTATATACATAATATTATGGGGATTGAGACTGTTACTCCTTAATACAAGTTATTCTGTGGCCTAGCTAGGAGTGCAGAGCTACATCCACTAGATTTAAGGACATATTTTATAGATAGTACAAATAATGTAATGTCAAACTAATGGTACTAGAATCACTTTAATATAAATTAAGTTATTATTATTATACTATATATTTTATTTAAATACTAGTACTTCATGCGTAAAACACGTATAATGTGGTTAAAAAGTGAAAATAAATTTCAAATGACTAGTCTTATAAGCTTTTGAACGCAGTGATACTAAAATGATCATTAAGTTTTTGTAAACGCAATACAACTCTGGGATAAGTATATTTACTTTTTAAGCTGATACATATTGAATAGCGTTTTGAAAGTTGGTTAATTCCTTTGGAAAGAAGGCTTAATTTTGGGACTTGAAAAATGCCTCTACAGCACGTGTCACGTCATTTTTGCCGTCGAATTTTATACCACGCAAGTGCATTTTTAGGTGAGTAAAACGGTGAAAATCACTTGCGGCTAGATCTAGAGAACATGGTGGGTGCTGGACCAACTGAAACCCAGCAGTTCGGATGGCAGCACCTGTAACATCAGATCTATGGGCAGGAGTGTTATCATGATGAAAAGCACTCCACCACTCTAAAAGCACTACATTTATTCTTTAATTCTTCGCGTAGTTTTATTATTAATGATACGTAATAATCTCCGGTTATTGTCTCTGATGTACTTCAATAGTCGATCATTATTATACCTTCCGCATCCCAGAAGACAGAGACCATTTTTTTTCACGTTGAATCTCTTGCCGGGTGGGGAAGACAGTCTTTTCCACTACTTACTTTGGTTTTCCGTCTCCGGGTCAAAATTGTGTACCCACGTTTCATCTACGGTTACGAAGCGAGCGAAAAAAGATCTGTATCTCCTTCACTTATTTCTAAATTTAGCTTTGAAATGTCAACTGTTGCTTTCTTTTCGGCGTCTGTTAATATTAGAGGATACCAGCGCGCGTCCATCTTTTTGAATTTTAAATTATGCGTTAAAATAAACTAAATTTTCCCAAACGAAAGCTTTGGAATCTCAGTTAAATAACAGGTGGTCACACGTCGATATACCGTAACAATATCTTCGATTTTTTTACGTTTTCTCGCAAAGCTGTCGTTGTTAGCTGATCGAAGTGAGTGTCCTCATTGCTAGTACTTCTGCCGTGTTTAAATTTAGCGTACCAGTATGCCACTGTCGAATAAGATGGAGCATTGTCTGTCAAAGTAGACTACAGTTCTTCAAAAATACATTTCTTTACCAGATATATTCTATAACTAATGTAAGGTGTGCGCGTATTTACAATTATAAAATCAATATATGTTCATCACCATTAATAATATAAGAACATAAAAGGAACGAGACGTCTGGTACTGCTGGCGCCCATCCACCTGCCAATCATTCCCATAGTGTAAGAGACCTGTGACCAGAAATAGATTGTTATGAATTGATAAATATTGTCTTGTTTATACTCTAACCTATAATTATCTCTTCTAAAAATTAATTATAAAAATAAAGACAATTAATCAAATTGTTGGAGTTGGACATACTCGAATTTATAATATTCAACATGTCTTTTTTTATTTTAAGAATATTTATTATTATAAGATCAAAATGCCAAAACAATAAACGAAATTGCTTTCTGACGTAATTTGAAATTATATTTACTTATTCCATTTTGTTGCTCATATGAAAAAATTGAGAAAAACCCGAGGAATTTTATAAATGCATCAGTGAACAATAGACCATTTTCTTAACGTAATATTAAAATATTTAGAAGAAATAATTTACAATAGCAGAAAAGTCTACAGATTGAGGAAACATTTATTAACTTGTTTTTAAAATGTTTTTTTTTTACTATTAATTTTATACTTATTTATCTCTCTCATCGTCAACCCGCAAACAATATTTTGAAATGTATGCGAAGTTTGAAAAAACTTATACACTAAAAGAGTTTTTTTAATCTTTATGTTATTACTAGCTCGCCAGGCAGACGTTGTTATGACCTTTCCAACGATCCTTCCTATAAAAATCCATAAATTCGCAATAAAAAATGTTGTTGGTCATTTCTCGGGATAAAAACTATCCTATCTCTCAAGTTGGACCAAAATGCACACAGTATGTGCATTTTGATCCAACATCCACAACAACACAAAATTTCAATGAAATCAGTTCAGTAGTTTAGGAGTCCATCGCGGACAAACAACATGACGCGTAATTTTTATATATAAAGATTACCTCTTTCAAAATAAGTATTTCAAATTAGTAAAAAATTCATCGTCATCATCACATTATCAAACGTTAGTCGTGCGAAATAGAACCCACGCTGCAGCTATACTATGGCTGTAGCACGAATGGGTCGACTCGACCGGGGTAGGACCACGCCCTCACAGAATACCGGCGTAAAAAGGGTTTTTTAATGCTGCTGTGTTTCATATGGTGAGCGTAGAGAACCGGAAACCCTTTTTTTTACTGGAAACAAGTCATTCCATTTTTGTCCTCAGAGGTGACATCGCATTTGCAGTTTGATTCTTAATCAAGGATAAATGTAGATTTCTATAGGTCACAGTATCCACTTTCCATCAGGTGAGCTCGCTCTGCCCCCTTATTTAAAAATATATCGGTGCGGCGACACAGCCTTCCGTGAGAACGCCAGAGCGTCTGTGGTGACGTTTATATTATATATTACTCCACTCTGTGGTGCTGACTTGTATAATAAAATGGTGGTTTCTGCCGGTTATACCATCCTAGATTTAAAAGTTTGCGGATTACATGTGTTTGATATTTTATATATTGCCGTGTAGTGGTGGTTAAGAATATCCACTACCCGATATCTTCCCGTGGGTGTCGTAAAAGGCGACAAAGGTAAACAAGCAGGAAATGGGCAGCAGCATCTTAATGATAACAGCAAAATTACAATAAAAAAACTGCGGTTGCCAACCCGCTCGCCAAGCGTGGCAACTATGGCAAATACCCCCCAATGAAGAGAGCAGCAAATAGACGGCCCCCAGTCCCCGACGGCCCCGCTATTCCTAGCTACGGTGGCGACCATGGTAACGGCGGGACAGGGGCTGCTAAGAATATCCGGTGGAGGTTTGGTTGCCACCTATAACGACTCCACCTGGCAACATACAACGTACGCACCCTGAGGACTGACGAGAAGATCGTGGAGCTGGAAGAAGAGATAGATAAGTTACGCTTGCATATTATAGGATTATCCGAGGTCCGAAGAGAGGGAGAGGACACGGTAATCCTCGAATCAAGCAACTTGTTCTATCACCGGGAGACCGACCATCTGTCCCAAGGAGATGTCGGATTTATCGTCCACAAGTCTCTCGTTAACAACGTTGTAAAGATTGAGGGTGTGTCGACGAGGGTTACGTATTTATACTAACAGAAGCACCAAACGGCAGTCGCTGAAGGTCATACAGGTTTACACACAAACCTCGGCACACCCCGATCAGGAGGTGGAGGAAATGTATGAGGATATCTCTAGAGCCATGCATTTCTGCAAAACTCATTATACGGTGTTTATGGTAGACTTCAATGCAAAACTAGGCACAAGAGAGAACGGTGAGCGGAAAGTAAGGCAGCTGGCCGTCTTCATGGAGAAAGAGGGACTCTTTATGATGAACTCTTTCTTCCAGAAGCAGCCCCACAGGAAGTGGACCTATTCGAGCCCCGACGCTTCGACAAAAAATGAGATTAACTTCATTATGACGATCAGACGACAACTGTTCAGTGATGTCTCCGTGATCGCGAGGGTGAAAACCGGCAGCAATCACCGAATGGTGAGAGGTCCACTGGGCCTAAACTTTAAGTTGGAGAGGTCACGTCTAATGAAGTCAACACTCCGTCCCACTCGTGCTCTAATCCAAAGTCCCGAACCCTTTCAGCTCAAGCTACGAAACCGTTTTCAATGCCTAGAAGATTGCAATACAGTGGACGATATGAATGACAAGCTCGTGGAAACTGTCCATGCGGACGGAGCTAAGTTTTGCAAGACCTGCCGCAGATGAACACAAAAACTCTCCGATCACACTCTTAATCTCATGGCTGTTAGACAGGAGATGCAGCTACACTCTTCAACAGATTTGACAGCATACAGGCAACTAAACAGACAGATCTCCAAATGCATGTGGTGGGACTTACGCAACTTCAATATAGCTTGTATTGAAGAAGCGATCGAGCGATCCAAAGTCTTTGCCAGAGATCTGTCTGCCAGAAAGAGCCAACTGTCAAAGCTGAAGACCGATTTTGGAAGCATCGTTTCCGGGACACTTGAGATTTTGAGTGAGATTGAGAGGTTCTATGGGCAGCTGTACACGTCATCGTTGGAGCCACACGAAAGTGTGAGTAACGTTCGAAGAGCGAGTCTTATCCGACACTATTCCGAAGATATCCCGGACGTCAGTCTGAGCGAGATTAGAATGGCTCTCCAGCACATTATGAACTAAAAGTCCCCGGGCGAGGATGGAATTACAGCGGAGCTTTTGAAAGCGGGTGGAAAACTGGTACTTGAAGTCCTTCAGAGGCTCTTTAATTCCGTCCTTCATGGTGGCATTACACCGGAGGCGTGGAGCAGAAGTACGGTGGTCTTGTTCTTTAAGAAAGGTGACAATGCTCTCTTGAAGAAATACAGACCGATTTCCCTTCTTAGCCGCGTCTACGTGCTGTTTTCGAGAGTCATTACGAATCGTCTCGCGCGCAGACTTGACGACTTCCAGCCTCCCGAACAAGCCGGATTCCGAAAAGGCTTAAGCACCATAGACCACATACATACCCATCGGAAAATTGTACGGAAGTCCGACGAGTACAATTTGCTACTATGTCTGCCGTATGTGGACTATAAGAAAGCCTTTGCTTCCGTCGAAATTTGGGCGGTGCTGCAGTCTCTTCAGCGGTGCCAAGTTGTTTGTCGGTATATATTGTCGGATGTGTTGAAGTGCTTGTACAGTAGGGCTACGATCGCTATTCGATTGAGACAGGATTTTTTTTGGATCAGGTGACAAACGAGCACACAGTCCACCTGATGGTAAGTGGTTGCTGTGGCCCATAGACATCTTCATTCATCCTCGTTTGCGAATCAAAATGCAGATGCGTTGTCACCCGTGAGGACTAAGGTGGAATGCCTCTTTACCAGTAAAAAGGGTCTCTGGTTCTCTACACTCACCATACGAAACACAGCAGTGTTTAGCTGCTATTTGACGCTGGTATTCTGTGAGAGCATGGTCCTTCCCCGGTCGTGCCGACCCATTTGTGCTAGATTTATACTACTAATATAGCTGCAGCATGGCTCTACCACGTATTTGTGTGATGTTATATTCCCGAAACTCTTCACCGCTGCATTGGAAGACGTTTTCAAGCTTCTGGACTGGAAAGGATACGGTATCAACATCAATGGCGAGTACATCACTCACCTTCGATTTGCCGACGGACGAAGGACTATATTCCTTATGGTATAATCCCTGGAAGACCTCAGCACTATGCTCAATGACCTTAACAGTGTTTCATAGCGGATAGGTCTTAAGATGAACATGGACAAAACAAAGATCGTGTTTAATGTCCATGTCACACCTATGCCGGTAGTTGTTGGGAGCACTACGCTCGAAGTTGTTGATGAGTATGTTTACCTGGGACAAATAGTCCGACTAGGTAAGTCCAACTTTGACCGAGAGGTCAATCGACGGATTCAACTCGGTTGGGCAGCGTTCGGGAAATTACGGCACATCTTCTCGTCAGGTATAACTCAAAACTTAAAAACGAGACTATACAACATGTGCGTGGTGCCAGTGATAACCTATGGAATTGAGACGTGGTCCTTCACTGATGGCCGTGTGAGGAAGCTCAAGGTCGCTTAGCGAGCTGTGGAGAGGGTTATGCTCGGGGTGTGTCTGCGTGATAAACTTAGAAATGAGGATATTCGCAGTAGAACCAGAGTAACCGACATAGTCGAACGGATTAGTAAGCTGAAGTGGCAGTCGGCCGGCCATATAGCTCGAAGAACCTACAACCGATGGGGAAGAAAGGTTCTCGAGTGACAGCCTCGTACCAGTAGGCGAAGTGTAGGGCGACCCCCCACTAGATGGAGTGACGACCTGGTAAGACATGCAGGAAGTCGATGGATGCAGGTGGCTCAGGACCGTGCTTTGTGGCATTCTATATATTTCTATGTTCAGCAGTGGACTTGTGAAGGGATGTTGAAGATAATGATGATTTTTTATTATTAAAAATATCTTTTGATTTTAATTTCAAATACGAAAATTCATCATCATCATCATTACAGCCTCACATAAGTCCACTGCTAAACGTAGGCCTCCCCCAAGGAATGCCACAAAGCACGGTCCTGAGCCACCTGCATCCATCGATTTCCTGCATGTCTTACCAGGTCGTCACTTCATCTAGTGGGGGGTCGCACCACACTTCGCCTACCGGTACGAGGCTGCCACTCGAGAACCTTTCTTCCCCATCGGTTGTCGGTTCTTCGAGCTATATGGCCGACCCACTGCCATTTCAGCTTACTAATCCGTTGAGCTATGTTTGTTAGTCTGGTTCTAATGCGGATATCCTCATTTCTAAGTCTATCACGCAGAGCAACCCCGAGCATAGTCCTCTCCATAGCTCGCTGAGCGACCTTGAGCTTCCTCATATGGCCAGCAGTGTAGTGGCGGTTAAGAATATCCACTACCCCATATCTTCCCGTGGGTGTCGTAAAAGGCGACAATGGTAAACAGGCAGTACATGGGCAGCAGCATCTTCATGATAACAGCAAAATTACAATAAAAAACCTACGGTTACCAACCCACTTGCCAAACGTGGCAACTATGGCAAATATCCCCCAATGATGAGAGTAACACCAAAGTTACAGGTCCAATGCAAAATGTTCAATAAATTTTAACTGAATATCAGTCTATTTTTTTAATTGGTGATTCATTTAGAAAAAATAGATAATTAAGATATAAAAAAAATTAGACATTTTATTTTCGATTTCAGAGCTATTTTCGTTGTAATGGACTCGGGTCACTCGTATATCAAAAGATATCGCGCAAATCCATTTAAAACAAGAGTCTTATATAAAATATCTACTATCATTTTGCTTCCAGCTAGTTTATAAAGGTTTCTATTTAAATCTTTAATGTTTCACAGAAAAAAACGATATAATTGAAACGCTTTGTTTCCAAAAGGTTAGTTTCTATTGTATTTCTACTTTAGCTTTTCTTTAATTGGCAATTATGAAGTTTGATCTTAAACAAGAAGGGCGTCGTATAGCTTCCTTAATTTTTAAAAGATAACTTTTGCTGTTAATTTTTGTTTTATAACGTTTAATTATAGGGGCAATAAAAACTTGAATCGTAATTGAAACAAAAAGGAAAGCTTTTGGTATTTATAAAAATAAGTAACTTACTGGTTTGGAAACCTTATTCCATCTGGTACTGCGATTGTTAATTCACACGCCAAGGGAAAAATCTACCTACAATGGCAGAGGGTTTCCAGCCGAGGACTTGTACGGTTTGTTGAAAGTGCACTTTACATTCTAGGCTCACTTTCCTCCTAGGAAGCAGGTAGGTACGACCCTCTTATTTATTCCTTCTAATTAGCCGCACTAGTAGAAAACTTACTATTACTTTATTTTGAATTATATTAACCACATAATTACAGACAGGCCAAAGGGTTCTTTGTTTGGAGCTAGCAGAGTTACGCAGACTACTTGGAGATGTAATCAAGCGCTGGTTTATAATAAGTAAAAAAACTCCTTTATGATTGACCATTTTTCTAAACTTTCCCAAAACACTTGATAACTATGTTGTAAAATTAAACAAGAAACACTTTTGTATTATTACACAGTGACCTGATTCATATACAACTAGTGATTTGGGTCAAGTAGTTTGTGCAATATCATAAAGGTATGAAAGCTTTACCGTATTGCATTTTATTACTCTTTCTCTCTTTTGTTACTTTTATCCAGAGTAATTTTATTTTCATTCTTTGTAAGGTCAGCTAAGATAAGACGTTTATTGTGTTCTTGTACTTTAAAGAAAACTATCAAATCTATTACCAACTTTGCAGGAATAATGTGGCACATAAAAATATTTTTTTGGGTTCCGTATTTTAAAACAAAAAAACAGAAACCCTTAGAAGATCATTTTATTGTCCGTCGGTTTGTCAATAAGTGTTTCATGGCCCTTTTCATCAAGAACGTGTAGAAGAATCAAATTGAAAAATTTAAGCTTCTAGGTCAACGCAACCAAAAGATACGGCTTTTAATTTCTGTCAAATATTTTGGTACTCGCAAACTCACTCATGAAAACCTATTTTCACTAACTATTCAACCATAAATTTGACATGGAGCATGTTCCCACAATATAGCTAAGAAAAATATCAGAAAATCGTTAATTTGTAGCTATGTATATCACATTTTTATTTTAAAAATTTACATGATTTGTAGTTAAAGCAATAACTGTAATGAAGATTGATGTAGGAACATAATATCGCTACATCCCTACATTAGTCTTCATATCTCTATGGAGAAAACTTTCACTTGGTCCACTGCAAAGTTAATGCAACGCAGCAATAATCAGTACTTACTTTACTTATAATATTTTAATTTATGATTATAGTTTTTTGAAATTAGATACTTACCTGAGTTTGAACGGAACCCTCAGGACGCGAATCCTATTTGCACTTGTCCGAAATTTTTTATTATCAATTTAAATATAACGTTTTATTATTTTAGTTTTATGCGAGCACACAAAGATTACAGTCTCCTTAGATTTATATTTTTGGATTAATCTCCTACTGCAAAATTTGGATTTTACTTCTAGTTCGCGTATTAATTATGGCTACTTTAGTTTGCATATTTTTATTATATTAAACTGATAAACGCGTCGTTCCCTTTCCTCTGGTCCGCAAAAGCGTTTAGACGTGCTCTCTGTATTATTTTTTTCTCTCCAAAAGTTGATTATTTTGATAAATTAACAACGAGTTATGTAGTTTTCGGCAAAAGATTGGGACTGCATAACTTTCGAGTGGTATGCATTGGTACGGAGCGGGCGTATGGTATGACAGAGACAACTATAGTGGACACAAGCATAAAGAGCCAGCTTCCCTTCAACGACGTCAATCCAACAACGTGCGTATACGTCACAAGAATCGCTTAACCTAATTCATAGGTGAAAGCGATTTAAAGAAAAAGGAAATGCCAATAAAGAGAATTTCACCGTCTACTTTGGAACAGGAAAGTTTCTTGTTGCAGGTCCTTGAATCAAGCCAGTATTGAGACAAGAAACATTTCTATACATAAAAAGGAATCTGATGCAATGGAATATCTGGGGTAGCTATTAAAAAGTTGGAGAATCTGTCAATGTATGTGTAGAAGAATCACAGATCCGCGACGTATTTCACCTTAAAACGAAAAAAGAAAATAAACAGCTCTTTATTTTGGACCTGAAATGAACTCAACAGGTACGCTAAAAGAAAATATAATGACTTTAGCTGAAATACTGAAAATAAAGATAAATTCGTGCTGCGACTATAATATAGCTGCATAATTGCTCTACCATGCTTTGAATGTGTGAATATTCGAACTTCAAAGACCTGGGTTTAGCGAAATCTGCAGGAAAAGTAAATTAAGTGGACAATGCGACTGTGATTTCTTTATAGAATAAGGGTAACAAACGAGCATACAGCCCACCTGAATTTAAGTGGTTGTCCAAAAGAGGGTGTCTAGTTCTCTACACTAACTATTAGAAACATTGCAGCGTTAAGCTGCTATTTTACGCTGATGATAATAGCAGAGAATCCATTTGAAAATGCTAATTTACAGACTAGTGATATAGTGCCTCTTTCTGCATTTATCGATTCGTTTACCCCGTCTGTAATATCAACTTTCAAATAGCAAATTGCATTACAATAAGTCAATGAATGTTAACAAACTAAATACTGGCGACCATAAAATAAGAAACCCCATGAGGATTGTATTTGGGCTCTACACTACACTGAAAATGCCCACAGCGAGATAATGACATGTTTGGATTACAATTTGCCTACGTTAAATATAGGAAAAACCAAGTACATAACATTCACCGCACTGGAAAATACTCAACCGTCCATTGAATTTTCTATAAAGGCACACACTTTTGACAGATTAAATAATTGCTTCAACTGTCCACAGTTATCATCAACATGTACATAGCTTAAAATACCTGTACTTAATTTTAGAAAATAATCTTCATTGGTCATTAGATGCTTTCATTAAAAGTCCTAATTATAATATTATTCCTATTTTTTACAAACACCGGAAATCTGCTGATGGCAACACCCTAATGTTATGTCTACTATGCTTGCTTCTTACCAAGCAAGGATCGGACTAGTTCTATTATGCTTGTCCGATCCTTGATTTAATACTGCATTGTCTTATGGGGTGAAACTAGCATTAGTACCCTGCTTTCCTCTAGAGCGGACTCAACGTGCAATATTAAAACTAATATAAAAGACGTCGTTAGTATAGCACGTCACTACTCTACCGCGAACGCTCAGTTCTCATGGTAAGAAACTTGTTTATCATGCACAACACTTCGTATCGTAAGTATCTAGGACTGTCATACGTTGTATCTCATAAGTGAAATAAGAGTAAAGCCTGCACACCACCTCTACACAGAACCATTTTTGCCAAACGGGATGACCTTGTTATAAGTTCCCATCTCTTAACATCATAAATAAAGCTTTAAATATTTATCCGCTAATTCTAAAGCAGTGTGAATTCGCTACTCGAGATTAGTTACTGAATCTAGATTCTGACGAGATAGAAAACATATATTTTCATTACTTATTTATTACATACCTTTACACACACTTTAGATACATTTTTACGTAGAGCCATGCTGCAGCTATATTAATAGTATAGTTGTAGCACGAATAGGTTGGCTCGACCGGGGAAAGACCACGCTCTCATAGAATACCAGCGTAAAATAGCAGCTTAATGCTGCTGTGTTTCGAATGGTGAGTGTAAAGAACCAGAGACGTAGATATCTATGTGCCACAGTAGCCACTTACAATCAGGTGGACTGTGTGCTCGTTTGTCACCCTTATTCTATAAAAAATACATCTCCTAACACATATACTATACACCTAATACACCTTGTGGTAATTTTGCATATTATATTCTATATTAATTTATTTTGTATCTACCTGCATGTTTTAATTTTTTTTTATAGGATAAGGGTGACAAACGAGCACACAGGCCACCTGATGGTAAGTGGTTGCTGCGGCCCATAGGCATCTACATCTATCCTCTATTACGAATCAAAATGCAGATGCGTTGTCACCCGTGAGGACTAAGGTGGAATGCCTCATTACCAGTAAAAAGGGCCTCCGGCCACCTGCACTCACCAAGCGAAACGCAGAGGTAAACCTCTACTTCACGCTGGTATTCTGTGAGGTCGTGGTACCACCCCAGTTCGAGCCGGCCCATCCGTGCGACAGCAAAAGCTGCCGCCCGGCTCTACCACTGTTATTTTTTCTTGCAAAAATTTTAAATATTGCTTGTTAAAAATGTGTAAAACAACTTGCCTATTAAGTTATATTATTTAATTCCCAGAGTGGACGGCGCAGGCACCTCTGGCACCGTTTATACTAGTACGGCTGCCGATGTTAACCTGTCAATGTAATTGATGGTACTTTTTATTTAGCGTAGTTATGATTTAAAACTAGTAGAGTAAATAAATAAATAATTAGTATTATTATTTATTTTTATCGGATTACCGATGTTAATGATACATGGACACTTGCAACCAACTCCTCATTCTGCTACAGTTGTGCGTTGCCACTTCAAATGTTTAAGTTAATGTTTAACAGCCTTTTTTACAGAATTAAGTTAACAAACGAGCACACAGTTCATCTCAAGGAAAGTGGATGGTGTTGCCGATAGACATTTACATATGTTCTCGATTAGGAATAAAAATGCAGGTGCTTCGTCACCCCTGAGGAATAAGATGAAATGCGTTTCCAGTAAAAACGGTGTCCAGTTCTCTACACTCATCATAACAGAGCAGCATTAGACTGCTATTTAACGCTGATATTCTGTGAGGGCGTGGCTTTTCTCGGTCGAGCCAACCCATTTATGCTACAATCAAAATATATATGCAGTGTGATTCTACCTCGAATTTTACCGGCCATTTTCTGAAGATCCCTTTTGCTGGTGCTAGAAAATTCTATCTAAAATCACACTCATCCACTTTTTAATTTTTAATCAAAGAGATTAATGTGTTTTGAGCCACAGCATTTTGTTAACATCAGGTGAACTGTGTGCTTGCGTGTTACTATTATTTTATATTCTTATTCTTACGTAGATGCAACAAATATTATTTTGAATACTTTTAACAAATAAAAATAATAAAAAACTGTGGTTGACAACCCGCAAGCCAAGTGTGGAAAATAAGGGAAATGCCCCATTATTATGCAGTTCACGGGGGAGGCCTATATTCAAAAGTAATCTTTGGTAGGCTGCAATTAATGATGATGACGATTTTATTTCATATATCTCGTTGGGTGACTTTGTCTTGCTGATATTAACATCTAACTAGAGCGCTCCGTTATCACCTGCAACGTAGAGCTCGAGTATATCGTCTTAGTTGAGGACGCGCTAAACAAAAAACACTTGTAATACTAAATTACCATTAAAAAGGTATTTCCTATACCTTTTTACCGGTAATTTAGTATGAGAGAGCCTGGTTTCCTGTTTTAATCTAGATAAAATAAATAAAACGATGATTATAACTAATTAAATTATGATTAGTATTTTGAACAAAAGGCCCTATTTTCGCAATCTTTTTTGTTGCTCATGGTTAATCTTAATAGAAAACATGGTAAGGTGTCACCAATTTATCTAATATCTTTGAGAAGACCAATTGTACTATACCTACAGAATTTTCATATAACTTTATTTATTTACGCAGCATACGCCGTTGAAGTTGTTAGATGTCACAATTTTTCCGACAATATCATTATATAATTATTACAAACAAAAACTATTCATAGATTTTAAACCCCAATAACTCTCATGGACGAATCTGTCTATTCGTGAAAACCGAATTAAAATCTCAACAGTACTTTTTGTGATTAGCGCAAAATTATATATGTATTTTCGACAGGGAAAAGTCCCCCTGTTGAAAATAGGAGGGAAAGTCCCCCTGTTATATTATTTATTTACAAATTTTTTTATGAGTTAAGGAAATTCGTTATCCTGTTTGGCAAATAGATATCGTAGAATTAAACTAAAATAATGATACATACCCCATATCTTCCCGTGGGTGTCGTAAGAGGTGACAGAAGGAAACTGAGGCAGAAGATGGGCAGCAGCATCTTTCTGATAACAGCAAAACAACAATAAAAAACTGCGGTTGCCAATCCACTCGCCAAGAGTGGCGAATATGGAAATATACCCCCCATGATTAAAGTTATGAAGAGATGGCCCATAGTCCCGGGCGGCCCCGCTTTTCCTGGCTACGGTGGTGACCATGGTAACAGCGGGATAGTGGGTGCTCTCCGGTGGAGATGCATTTGTCACCTAAGATGATTTGACCTGGCAACATATAACGCACGCACTCTGAGGACTGACGAGAAGATCCTGGAGCTGGAAGAAGAGATAGACAGGATGTGCTGGAATATTTGAGATTATTTTGGATTATCTGAGATCCGAAGAGAGGGGGAGGACATGGTAATCCTCGAATCCGGCAACTTGTTCTATCACCGGGAGGGCGACTATCTTTCCCAAGGAGGTGTCAGATTGAACGTCCACAAATCTCTCGTTAAAAACGTAGTAAGGATTGTGAGTGTGTCGACCAGGGTTGCGTACCTTATACTCAGAATTACCAAACGGTATTCATTTGAGTCATACAGGTTTACGCATCAACCTCGGTACATCCCGATGTGGAGATGAAAGAAATATATAAGAATATATCTAGATCCATGCATTCCTCCAAAACGCACTATACGGTGTTAATGGGAGACTTCAATGCAAAACTAGGCACAAGAGAGCGGTGAGCTAAGGGTAGGGAAATTTAGAATAATGGAACCCAAGGGGCCAGCAGCTGGCCGAATTCTTGGAGAAAGAGAAACTCTTTATGATGAACTCTTTTTTCAGAAGCGCCCCCATAGGAAGTGGCCCTGGTCGAGCCTCGACGGTTCGACGAAAAATTACAACTGTTCAGTCATGTCTCAGTGATCGCGATGGTGAAAACCGGCATTGATCACCGAATGGTAAGAGGCACACTGAACCTTAACGTTAAGTTGAAAAGGTCACGTCTATTGAAGTCAATGATCCGTCCTCTTCGTGCTCTAATCCAAAGTCCCGAAACCTTTCAGCTCGAGCTACAAAACCGTTTTCAGTACGATATGAATGACATGCTCGTGGAAACTGTCCATGCATTCGGAGGTAAGTTTTGCAAGACTCGCTTCATAAGAACATAAAAACTATCGATCACTCTTAATCTCATGGCTGTTACACGGAAAATGAAGCTGCAGTCTTCAGTAGATTTGACAGCATACAGGCAACTGAACAGAAATGTCTTTAAATACATGCGGCGGGACTTACGCAATTTTAATACTGCTCTTATTGAAGAAGTGATCAAGTGAAATCAGGCTCTAAAGTCTTTGCTAGAGATCTGTATGCCAAAAAGAGCCAATTGTCGAAGCTGAAGACCGAGTGTGGCAGCGTTGTTTTCGGGACACCTAAGATTTGGAGTGAGATTGAGAGGTTCTGTGAGCAGCTGTACACATAATCGTTGGAGCCACACGCAAGTGTGAATAACGATCCAAGAGCGAGTATTACCGACACTATTCCGATGATATTCCGGATGTCTGTCTAAGCGAGATTAAAATGGCTCTTCAGCATCTTAAAAACGGCAAGGCCCCAGGCGAGGCAATAATCTTATTAAATTCTTGATTAACAAATACAAATAAATGAATTACTAGAGTACATTAAAATGAAGCGGCATTTAAAACAATATTTTTTTCGTGGCAAGATAAGAAAAAGTGCGAGGGAGATGGATATTATTCCATCTCGCTCGCACTATAGAAAGGGGGTCGTGACGGAAAATCTAACACTTTTTGTCTACTAGGCCCTATTCGTCAAATTCGTACCGAGCGATAAGCAACTTCGTTTCAATAAATCAAAACAATTTCCTCCACACAAATGTAAGAAACCAGGAAATAAAGAATTTCTTAAATAAGGACATCTGTTCTCGTTAACCTATTTAACATTAGAAATGTCGCCGTAAATTTGCAAGAGAACAACCTTACGCCCCAAACGGAAGTCCATGCGGCCCTCGTGGTAATGAAATTATGATCACCGACGCGTGAGAGGAATTTATTTGATCATTTTTTGTTTCATGTTATGAATATGAATTTAGAGTCAAATTTAAATTTATAACAACAAAATGTATAAATATTAAGTTAAAATAATAATTGAAATTGAAATCATCAATAATGTCAAATGTAGAACAAGATCGTTTACAATTTTAATTTTAAACGAAGAACCGCTTTTACTGCGAAAGTTTTTACTGCTAACAATATTAAAGCAAATTAAAAATCCTTAATTTGTTCCTCATATTTAACGAGAAAAATTGCGTAAGCAAAAGTAAAATACCTTCCCCTGCATTAATAATAGATATCACATAAAATTCTTTCCCTCTTCTATCCGATAAAGGAAATGGATAACTCTACCCAACTCATTGTTAAATAATTATTGTCTAGGTTTAAACTTTATTTACCTACTTCCAAAGCACAATTTCAATTTCTTCTTCTTCATCAGTCTATAAAAGTCATGGGCCTCTCCCACTGTGGAAATTTTGCCAGAATGGTTCACATTTGGCAGACGAATTTGACAATTGTCGTGATTGACGTTTTGCGCGTTTGACGCTGCTCCTCGTACCTATATAAGTGACCTAAGAGGCAACAGAGGATAGCAAAAAAAAAAGAAAAAAAAAAGACGCTAATGCACATAATATCCTGGTATTATGTGCATTAGCGTCTTATTTATAACAACTAGAAATTTAAATACTGCGAGTGCCAACTATGCTGCCAAGCATGGTAGGCCATTCTTGGCAGGATGGTTGGATGGCACTATCACTGGCACTACCCACAATCACCTTTTACGACATTAACGGGAAAAAATGGGATGATTGGTTCTCTTAGGTCGTCGCCACACACAAAGATTATTGTTAAATGAATATATAACGTAATATGTAACGTATATAACGAGAGTGAGCACGTTGTTATTTTTCACAAGACTAACAGTAGCATATACGTAGATTTACAGCTATAATTTTCGAGGGAATAGACAGATAGAAGGTGGATTATGCTAGCAGCAGATCACGTTAAATAACAACAATATGGGTCTAGAAGAAAAATTATGAATGATGTGGCAGGTGGCTAGTCCATCGCCCACAAAATTATGAATCCAATATGGGATATTGGATTCATTAGTCACATTTTACGACAAGCTAGGCAAAAAACATGGTAGGTTTATTCTTTATAAGTTTCACAGCAACCTCGGCCTATAAATCCTTAACTATGGTAGAGCCACGCGGCAGCTTTTACTGTTGCACGTGTGGGCCGGCTCGAGCCGGGTTGGTACCACGACCTCACAGAATACCGGCCTGAAGTAGAAGCTCTGCTCCTGCGTTTTTTCTGGTGAGTGAAATCGGTGGATTGGGACGGAATGTGGTATTTCTTTGTATCCTACCCATGGGGGCGGGTTTGCTTCTCGCCGGATGATCCCAGCGCTGTTGCTGACTCTGTCACTGATGTAGTGCTACAGGGAATGGAACTTTTTATTCCATCATCTGTAGTACCCATCGGAGGCAGATCTCAGCCTTGGTTTGGTCGCTTCTGTAAGACTGCATTACGCAGTAAGCAGGAGTGTTATCAAGCCTGAGCTGCAGCTTCGGCGACTTGTGATGCAAAAACCAGCATGCTTAAAAAGAAGTATAACTTCACCTCCAGGTACTTCAAAAGAGTTATTGCCAAGGCAAAGTCAGAGCACATAGGCAGAATTGGCGAGAAACTAGTTCGTCTTCCTTTGGGAACCCGTGAATTCTGGTCTCTCGCCAAGGCTGTCCAAGGGAATTTCTGTAAACCGTCTTAACCATCTCTGCACAGGGAGGACGACTTACTGGCACACGCCGCAAAAGAGAAAGCCGACCTTTTAGGCTCCCTTTTTGCGTCCAACTCGACACTCGACTCTTGATGACGGGGGAACATGCCGCAGACCATCCCGCGGTTTGAGTGCTTCATGCCGGATGTGCGGTTCTCACAGCATTCGGTTCGCAAAGCACTCCTCTCCCTGGACATCTACAAGTCAAGTGGGTCTGACGGAATACCCCCAATTGTGCTGAGGACGTGTGCTCCAGAGTTGGCACTGGTTCTAACGTGTCTTTACCGTTACTCCTAATCCTTAGGCGTAGTCCCGAAATCATGGAAGACAGCTTTTGTCCACCCGATCACTAAAAAAGGAAACCGCTCAGACCCGTCTAACTACAGGCCTATGGCCATCACCTCCTTGTTCTCCAAAACATTGGAAAACATTATTAACTGACAGCTCATGCGGTACCTTGAGGATCACCAGCTGATTAGTGACCGCCAATACGGTTTTCGTCGGGGTCGATCAGCTGGTGATCTTCTGGTCTACCTGACTCATAGATACGCGAAAGCAGTAGAGGCCTTCGATCGGATTTGGCACAAAGCGCTTCTTTCGAAGCTCCCTCTCTATGGGCTCCCCGAGAAATTATGCAATTGGATAACCAGCTTCCTTGCAGATCGCAGCATCAAGGTCAGTGTATACGGTGCATGCTCCGACTACAAGCCTATTAACGCTGGTGTTCCAGAATGCTGTGTGCTATCACCAACGCTGTTTCTTCTGCATATCAATGATATGCTGCTAACTAGTAATATTCATTGGTATGCGGATGACAGCACACCGCCTGCAACTTTACAAGGCACAGGTTCGGCCTCACATGGAATACTGTTCCCATCTCTGAGCAGGGGCTCCCCAGTGCCAGCTCCTTCCACTTGACCGCATCCAGCGCAGAGCGGCTCGAATCGTCGATGACCGAGTCCTTTCCGATCGGCTCGATTCATTGGCACTGCGAAGAGATGTTGCATCCCTTTGCATTTTCTTTCGCATTTACCACGGCGACTGCTCTGAGGCACTGTTCGGATTAATGCCAGCCACCAAATATCACGACGCATATCGTGGCAGAACTCCCGATACCATCCTCACCATCTGGATGATTGGCGGTCAACCACTGTGCGATTTAGAAGATGTTTTCTTCCTCGCACAACTTTCTTGTGGAATCGATTACCATCAGCGATTTTTCCAGACCGATACGACTTAGGAACCGTCAAGAAAAGAGTCTACTCCTTTTTAAAAGGCCGGCAACGCATCTGCAATTCCTCTGGTTCCCCTGCTGTTGCAGTTGTTAATGGGCGGCGTTTGTCACTTAACATCAGGTGAGCCGCATGCTCGTTGTCCCCCTCCACTGCACAAATAAACCAACATGGGACAGTACCACTCGTACAATATTATACTCTCTTCTTAGCTCAGACTCATATCTGATAACACCGCAAATTTTTAGTTTCTTTCATGGTACTGATATACCAAAAAACTAATAAATAACTTTTTTTTTAAATCAAACTCATAGCTATGTCATGACTTTTTAGCAGTAGTGATGAGTAGGACATACAAGAGGCAGTAAATTGAAAAAAAATTGTACAAAAGAATGTGAGAGGGGCTCAACATTTTGACTTGTACTACTTCAAATTTTATGTCGCATTACTCCTTACTTATCACATGTGAACTTTACGAAGAGAGTAAGAGAGAACAAGGTACATGCTTTAATAACACGTAGTTTTATTCATCAGATATTTACGCGAATCAGTAGATATACCATTAAGTTTTTCATTATTTTTAAATACATGTCATTTATTATTTATTTAGGATTTACTTAAATAATGTTTGAAAAACAAATCACCTTCACAAATTTATCACAATGGGGGTAATAAGTAAAATGTCGATAAAACAGTAATTCCTCCATTGTCAATCGCTTCTAATTACTTTGTAAGAAGTCTGAAGTCAATCATACTTTGCAAGTAGGTAGGTAGTAATAATACAAGTACAGCAACACTACATCAAGACTTATCACCAGTGGCATAACAGTCCATACTATAATTTTTGTTAGAGGTATTAATATGTCATGACAGTTTGTCCATGTTGCAGTAGATGTCGCTTTTTTAAATTTAGCCATGCCAGGCCAATTAAGGATCAAACAAATTAATGAATAGTTCAAAATATAATCTAACCTTGCTAACTGACTATTTTGTTACAAAACAAATTTGTAATTAAATATTTAGTGTAGTTTATTTATTTTACATTTATTCAAGTGAATTATTATGGTTTCGTCGTTGCAAATTGTTTTATCCGTTTATCTATGGCAAAATCCGAAGGGAGAGATCTATGGTCATTTCGGTCTGTCAATGTTACAAAAATGTCATTTATATTTAATTTTATTATAAACATACAATATTAAAAACAAAAGAAACTAAAACTAGTATTTTGTGCGAGTGTAAAACTAGTAACTTCATTTAACGTAATTTAATTTGTCTGTTTGTCATTTCCTTCCTTTTGTGGTTTGTGAATGTGCTCTGTTTGTGTTTATAAGACTTTAACAACTTTGCTTGATCCCCGGACTCCGAAGACTTCGCCTTTTTCATTGGACTTACGCATGAAACTCTGGACCCTGATTTGCTTAACTATTTGTGCTCTGTTGACCTGGATTGTGGCTTCTTTTGAGAGAAGTTGTTGTGTACTATTACAATAAAAGGAAGCATTATATAAAAAAAAACATCCAACCGCTAAACAGTTGTTTTATTTGCCTAAATTATATTGTATACAAAGTAATTTCTAAAAGCCAAATCAATATTAAAATGGTTTGACTTTTGGAAATTACTTTGAAAATAAATAATATTGTAATATAGAGCATCCTACGTCGCTGGGCTGTAGGGACGTCGTATATCGATAGATGGCGCTAATGCTACGATTCTAAGTGATGACTCTATTCCCTATATATAATGTACTCTGTGCTTATCACTTTAAATGTAGCGCCATATGTACTGGCTAAGTACAAAAAGATGCTACTCTTACAAACTCATTTTTAAACACTACTCATCAGAATTTTTAAAATATTACTTTATTTCTAATTTTTTTAGGAAAGATCTACCCCTTAATACCCCTTCTCAGATTAAACACTCATTTACAGATATCAATGTGTTAGCTAATGTTGTTTCGTTGTCCTGACGGTGCAGCATTTTTCGCATACTTTTTCAAACATCAGTCGGTCGAAAGTCGGAGAAAATTAATTTATGGTAATTATTACATTTGTACAACAGTTCATCATTTTTTTAATTTTAATCTTCTGTGCGTGTACGATAAGACCCGGCCTGACGTCCTGACTTTTCGCGTCGCATTATGCACTACTAACTTTAAGAGCATTTTGTAGGATGTGCAATAATATCACATATAATACATATATGAAAATAGATTTAAAAAAATATTTATTTTTATCTAAATTGTTATTGACTTTGTGTTGTTTTCGCATTGTGTTGTGTTTTCCATTAAATAAATACAATAATAATCTTAAAATTATGTTATTACATCGTCATAAAAATTTACGTTTGGAGAGTGAAGTTAGTAACGGTAAGCGCGATAATAAGATTTTCTCCTTAAAATGTTTAAAAATTCATTTACGGGGATATTTTGTTAAAACATTTACCTCGACGAAGCGACAGTAATAAAAGAGATAATAAAATTCAGTTATTAAACATCGCAAGAAAATGGCACTACAAAGGCTGCTCAGCTCACATCTATGTGTAATAACTAATTCTCTTCTCATTATCTACCCATGACTAATATATCGCGTCGTTGATAAATCAAAGATATATTAGTATACAATCAGTGTTACTACTATATACTAGCCATGTACCTACGGCGATCTATAACGCCTTTTTCTTTCTAGTGTGTAGTATTGTTTAAATTTTACAACTGTGACAAAAGTTAGAATTATATTTTTATATTTAACTATATCGTTTACGCCTGTTTTAATCTACGCAAATCGGTGATAGAGAACAGGGATTTTTTATGGAATAGGAGGCAAACGAGCATGCGGCTCACCTGAAGGTAAGTGATTACCGTTGCCCATGAACATATGCAACACCAGAGGATTTGCAGGTGCGTTGCTGATTTTTTAGGAAGGAGTAGGCTCTTAGTACTAGGCCTGTAGTTGGACGGGTACGAGCGGTCACCTTTATAGGGATCGGGTGCACTAAGACTGTCTTCCATGAGCCTGAAACGAACGAACGAACGAAAAACCTAAAGGGTACATCTCTGGAGCACACATCTTCAGCACAATTATGGGGATTCCATCAGGCCCACTTGTTTACGTCCAGGGAGAGGAGTGCTTCTCTCACCGAGCGTTGTGTAAACAGCATATCCGGCATGGAACACTTACACCATGGGATGATCGATGGTGTGTTCTCCCCGTCATTTGTGCAACAGCAAAAGTTGCTCTACTGCGTGCCTATACCACTTAAAAAATATCTTATTGCGGTTACCGATCTTGAAACTTTTCCAAGTTAAAATTTGATTCTCTCTTATAAATATACTTTAAAAAGACGTCTCTTTAAAAAAGAAGGTTAAAATAGAAATTTATGCTTTTCGAAGAATTAAGCTAATGTAACATCGTAGTAAGTGAAAATGTAGTAAGTAAAAATGAAAGGTGATATGAATTGTCCAAATAAGCGCCTAAAGAAATCGGTCTCAAGATGATATTATAATATTTTCTAGAGATATACGAGATGAAAAACCACAGGTCCAGAAACACAAATTTCAAAAACAGTAATATCGGATAATATGGATCACAAAATTTAAATATGTTTAAACTTAGACTTTCAAATATTGAAATTATTTAAAAACTTTCAAATGAGAAGTTAAAAATGATAATTGTATTTTAGGTAAAGTTACTATTTTAAAATAATAAGGTATATTCAAATAGAGTGTTTATATTTGCAAGACCTTTGACTCCTTGACATTGACATTTGACTCCTGTGTGTGACTTTATAAATATCGGACTCATTAATATAACTTCCAAATGATAAGTTCATAATGATATATTTTAGTTAAAGTTATTATGTTAAAAATAAAAGGTTTGGTCCCTATCACCGTGATGGCAAGCGTTAAATTAAATTACCGAGGATACAGAAGAACATTTATTTCACCGTTTTAAAATTTTGCTTTGACGTTAATGTAGATGAGTAATTTGTAAGGGTTCCCCCTTATTTATGAAAAACCCTAAAGTTATACTACTACTATATTCATATAAGGGCGCCTCTGTGCCGCCGTTAACATCGTATCCTCACTTTTATTGTGATAATAAAGCAAATAAAGTGAATTGGGCCGAAAAATATAATTCATAGTTTAGTGTTTATCTCAAATTACATGGAATTGTTAAAGTTTTGTGGAAAAAAACGATACTAAGTGCAAAAACTGAACCTGAACAGTACTTAACAACCAGTGACTGTTTTCTTAAATTGTGAATTGTTATTCAAAATTGATGGAAGAATCAACAATTCTACGACTTTAGAAATCTTTTCCAGCGTTCTTGACACCTTTTTTCTCACCGCTTCAAGAACATAACCTCAAAGTAACAAAAAATATCTCATAAACACGTCGTCATTGCACAAGAACCAGTAGCGCCACCTAGATTTAGTAGGATAACCAACACATAACAGAAGCTGGAAACTCGAATCATTTCAGCTCGTCTCGACCAACAGAGGGCGACATCTGTATGTAAGCATCAGCATATATCACAAATTGATTGCGAAATTAGCTGTAATGCTAACAAGTAAACATGGAAGAAGTCTTGGCTACTCTAAGCTTAATCCGGAAGGAATTGGACGAACAAAAAAACACAATCAAGGAAAGTGGAGCACAGAAAATGTAACAGAAAACATAAACAAAATTATTGAGGAGAAGTAAGATGCTTGGGAAGGAAAATATGAAGAATTAAAACAAAAAGTAGATAGACAAGAACAAAGATTGGATCTGTTGGAAAAACAGGTGAGAAAAAGAAATGTGGTGATATTTGGCATTGGGGAACAAGAGCAACGTTACTCGGACTTAGAAAATATCGCTATTGATTTCATATCTAAACATCTATCAATACCTATATCATATAACGAAATCCAAGAACTAAGGAGAATAGGAAAAAAATCTGATAATCCTCGCCCGCTTATATTATCACTCACAACTATGGAGAAAAAAATTGAAATCTTCAAGCAGAAAAAATTACTGAAGGATACTAAGTATTATATAAAAGAAGACTACCCACAGCATGTTTTAGAAAAAAGGAGAGAGCTACAAGAACAACTGAAAACAGTAAGAGAGAAAGGAAATAAAGCAATAATTAAATATGACAAATTGGTAATATTCCTTCCGAGTTCCGACATTACATGGCGACCCTGCCAGGCGGTGCGCAGCAACAATGCAAGCGCACCGCCGCGGCCTGCAAAAAGTGTTGAAAATAATATAAATATTTACTCGGACTACACGGAATTTATACACGGATGTGACGAAAAAATAACTAAATATCAATACAAGAAGAGGCCTTAATAATAATTTTACAGAAGGGGACTGAAAAAATAAAAAGTATAATGTATATGAAGTAGTACTATGAAGTCAACTAAGAGGAAAATAAAGTGATTTTTTATATAATGAGCAAAATTCAAGAAACAGCAGATTAATTTTAAAAGGAAAGAAACAGTTGTACTTTTGCAAGCTTCGTCCAGAAGAATATGAAAATTTAGTTAAAAAGAACAAAGAAAAAATAAGAGGTAACTTCGCGCCTGTATGATTTTTATTCAATTTTAAACTTTATTTATCAATTTGTGATTGTTTTTATGTTCTTTTTGCTATTATATTTGATAAATTTAAGTGGAATATATTCTGATTTAATATACCTATGTTTAAATTGAATGTAATTATCAGATAGTTTACGATTCAATTGATTTTTTAATAATTTCATTACTGTATCTGAAAAAATTATCAAAACGCAATAATTATAAATCAAGTTACGTATACACTTCTGTGGCATATTTTTATTAAGGTACAAGACGATTTTATATTCACTTTTATTCAGTTATTGTTTTATATTATTATTATTATTATTACTGTGTCGTGCAAAAATTAATGAAATAATATGACAGATTACATTTTTACGGACTTAAATTTACCATAGTTCATCATAAATTAAATTTTTCATCTTTTATAGTTAAAATAACACTTTTTCTTTTAACGACCGCAAACTAATCTAGATAAGTTAAATTAAATTTCAATTCGAAATTCAAATGTAACAGGAATCAATCTTTACACAGTGAATATAAAATGTCTGCTAAACTATTCTTAAGAATGATATATCTAGAAATATGACATGAAATGTTATGCAATGAGCTTATCTTAAAACAATAGAAAGCAATATGAGATATATGAACAGGTGCATAAAAATAAATCATTACAACATTCTAATAACGACGAAAGTAATAACTATCAGAAAATAAATAAGAAATGATCTGTCATAGTATTAATATAAATATGAAAATAATGAAATACTGTAAAATAAAAAATAAAATAATTAAGAGGTTTAATAGTAAAGTTCCTTAACAGTTAAAAACGGCAAAAAAAAATTGACTGACAAAAATGTTATCCCATTTGTACAAAATTAGAATGTATGTAATTAAAAGATATGAGGAATGGAAGAAAAGAATGTTCGAAAGTGTGAATACGAATGATCGAGTTGCTAAGTTTCTTCAATATTGGACTGATCACCCAAATATTGATGAATGCTTAAACTCTTGGTATGGAACTCATTATGAGCGAGAATAATGCAAATTATTATATGGAAGTGGAGCATGCAAGTGAATAAAATACCCGATACACTCAAACAGATATTAAGATGTTAAAAAAAACGGTCATGTATAAATAAAGAAGCAAAAAGGTTTATTAAGAGAATAGAAATAAAACATATTATGTTGACCTTGATAAACAAGTAATGGAGAGATACGGGAACGTCCATCACTGGTAAAGTATATAGTCCTCGAGCAGGGTATGTTTCCATGATTGGATGATAAAATAGGGAGTAACGGGAACAATACCTTCAGTACAAGTGAGATGTGAACAAGTTTGCTCATATTAGTACCTACTGTTGGGAACCAGAGAAGTCTTAAATTTGTTGCCCTTAATAATGGTACATAGAGGTCACATCCTTCGTTGGATCATAGTGTGAACTTAGTTTTCCTCCGTGATAATTGTTGGAGTCCTTTTAAAATGACTTAAAAGTTGACCTCAAGGTTGTGCGCACAACCCAAGGTACAATTCTACCTTGATATAGTATGACAAGAAAAAGTTTATGTCCCAATAAAATGAAATGAATGTTATGAAAAAGTAATATAATGCCCAAGTAAATGGGGGGCCCATAATTATAAAGTACCCGCGTGATAAATATCACGAAATAAAATATAAATGAAGTGAATTAATACTCCGATTCCCAATATCTAATTAATAAATAAATATATAAGTGAATAGAATTACTAAAACAAATTAAGCTACTTCAAAGGTGAAAAAGAATAAATTATTATGAAAGGAAAGAAAGTATGTACATACAAGAATTATAAAAGAAAATATAAATACATATATGTATAAGTTAAGGCCTAATAATTTAAACAAAGTAAATAGGGGTAGTGGTACTGGTATGAAAATAAGTACAATGAGATGAGAAAAATTCAAATCATTAAAGGACATGAGAAAAATTAAATGAGTTACATACAAGGTATTAAGGGAATCACCGACCAAATCTATAAAGTGAGATAGGTAGTTATTTGCATTTCTTTACTAGGATACCACCCAAAATGCTACCTACTAGTTGCACATGTAGTACATATAGGATCGATCCACATAACTACATGTATAATTAAATAAATACCTAATATAATCCACGTGTTATAATCATATAGCAAATAATATATTTTATCCATAATCGCAATAATATAGAGTATAGGGCTTAAAATAAAATAAAATCATTATATAAATTATTATTGTAATAGGTACATATTATACAAGTAATAATAATAATTACGTTATAAAAATGATGAATAGTTATAAAAGATTGTTTCGTATTATATAGAATCAATTAATCAAAGTTTAAAATTCGACATAATAAAAAAAATAGGGAAGAAGATGTTGAAATAAATTAAAGATACGAACGTAATCAGAGTAGAGTTTAAATATTATATTTATACAATAAAGTACAGTGCACGGCGCACATTTCAGCCAACTAATATTAATTAAATACAGGCAATTATTTAACACTCACAAATTAAACGTAGTAATTATAGACACACAACCACACGTACACAAAAAGATAAATAATTAAATATGAAAAAAAAAAAACATTTTCGCGTATATATTTCGCGTATATTTCATATGAATTTACAAGATTTTTTCTTTAAATTAATAATTTAACCTTAAATTTTCTATTTTGTGTTATGTTTTTGTTTTGTTTATGTATAATTTGTACAATTTTAAACTAAAGTTGGTTTATATATTGCTTTTTAAAATCAAATCGAAACAGTATCGATCCACTATTATTATAAGTTTCATAATGTAATAGTTTTTTTTCTTTTATTATAGACAATGAAACCTACAATTATGTTATTATATACTAATAATACTTAAAACAACAAATACAACATATATTTTGCTATAATAACGTATAATTGTGTAGCCTATTTTTTCATAAATTTATATTTCAAATGAGATAAACACATTCCTTAGGAGTCATGTAATCTTAAAAAAGTATTAATGCATTTACGACTATTAATGATAAATAACCGTTATAATAATAAATACTTGGTAATGTATGTAAATTTATTATGACACAATGGAATGTAAAATATTTAATACGTAAATTAAAAAGTGTTTAATACTAGAATTTTCAGATACATTTTAAGTGTATTCATAATAAAACATTTTGAAAGTTATGGTAAAATTATGTAATAAAGAATATCTAATAAAGAAGTAAAATAAATACCTAATAGTTAACCAAAAGTAAAAATAAAAAATAAATCAAGCTAAACTATTGAACTGAGTGACCAAAACGTGTCATTCTCATTGACACATTTCCTATATCACATGTTTTTTTTCTATAGTAAATTTTATTTAAATATAAGTACTGAATTTGAAAGGGGTTAAAACATTTCGGTATTATTAAGAAATGTTAGTTTTTCTTTTCTTTTATAAAGGCAGTGAACCTTAAAGTTGTATAATAACCTATTTAAAAATTGAAATTATTCTTTTAAATATTTAAATAAGTTAATGTTTTGTTATGTAAACTTGATAGTAGTTGTAATATTTTTTCAATAATGTTGTGTATACTAAAAAAAATACCATCATAATATTTCTACCAAGAGTAATTTTGGGAAAAAAAACCTAATAAATTTTTCGATGTATGTAAACCTAATAAAACTATTCACGATGTGGCTATCTTGACTTCTATGATTAACTATGATTTTAAGGTACATTTTAGTTACATTTATATTACCCATAACATATTATACAAGTTATCTTAAAATTAGGTGTGAATCATACCGTGTGATCATAGTTCGATGTAATAGCAAACGTTTTCCATATACGTACTTTGGAATTAAAACAAAGGTGTCTCAAATCGCTTGCGCTGCTAAGAGTGGAATTACAATTTGTATTTTGATCTATCTGTTGTTATGTGACTATGATAATATTATTGAAAATGATTACGTTGCTTTGACTTCTTTGTGATGTATCTTAATATGAAATGCAATAATTTATTTTTGATTTAATATTGATATAACTTTCATTTCATAAGGTTTTAATTATTGTAATTCATTATTTTTGGGATAAGAGATTGAATATCTAACCTATTTGTGTGGATAATGAAAATATTTTTTTCGTTTAATTAGACTTTGAAACTCATTATATTATGTATACAATTAATTAGTTTAAACTTTGTTGTGACCATATTGTGTGCCTCCAATTCCTGACTGACAATGATGTAACTAAACATTAAGTACAAGAATATATGATATAAATTTATAAAAGACGTAATTAAATGTATGGATAAGTTACGGAATTTATCATTATGAATGAAAAATATTGATAGAAAGTAGAAATTATGGCATAGATAAAGAAAAATTATCGGAGGTTAGCATATTCACATACAATCGGCCCGATCAGCTGAGAGTTTGGAAAACCTAATAACTGATTAATTTTTAAAGTTGTTCGGATTCGACGAAATACGGAATGATTTTAATGAATTTTTTAAAGAAATGTGACTTTATTAAGAACTGTATAGGAATATTGTTCATTATCTTCATCATGTATTTATGCGAGTCGTGTACGTGAAAGTTATGGTACAATTAAATAATAAATTATATGAGCTGAAATTCTATAAATGTAAAGAGTTGAATAAAGTGATATTGGTCATTGTCTTGATTATGTATGTACGCGAGCCGTGTACGTGAAGGAAATGACACAAATATTGAAAGAATATGAAGCAAAAATGATGAGAAGTAAAATGAAAAATAAATAATTGTTAGAGAAGAATGAAGTAAATATATGAAGTAAAAAAGGGAACAAAGAGAAGTATTGAAGTGTGAAAAGAAATATGAAAATGAAATGGGTACTATGTATTATTAAATGTTCTAACTAGATGACTTGTCTTGCTGATTAAGAATACGAATAAAAAATAACATGAATGTTTGCGAAAATCAAAACATTATAATATTATATTCTATTATGTTATACATAATTATGCCTGACTATGTCATATACTTCTGTGAATACGCGAGTTTTACTAGCGAGAGAGCGTTGCCAAACGCCCTGCTCAATCTCGGTATACATTAGATTATAGTTTTTATAACACTTAGACTTGATTTCCATTAAATTTTAATTAAGATTATTCATCAATTATGTTTAGAATAGTTTTAAGGTTGGATAAAAAATAGATAAATTTTTTTTTATTTTTTTTTGTCGGTGGGAGGTGTAGTGTAGCCTCCACGACAGTATCTATATATTAGTGTTAAGTAGAATAAGTTTAGACAGTATAATTAAAGTTCTTGTACAAGCAACACGTCTCCTTCATTCAGCACCTTCCGAGTTCCGACATTACAGATATTCCTACCCCGGAAAACAACAAAAAAAGATTTCTTTCTGTATTCCCTCAAGAAAAGGAAATTAGCCATAATCATACTCCCCTTAGAACACAAATAAACAAGAAAAATAAAACAACCCCTTTGAATGCTACGCCCACACCGTTTCCCGATTGCTCTGAAGAAAAAGTGAAGCCGGGCATTCGAAATTATTTAGTAAATAAAACATCTACAACTAATCAAAGAAACCATAACAAAAATGAAATCAATTAACAATCAGGCCCCCTCTCAAAAAATAGAAATAATAAGGAAAAAAAGAGAAAATATAGATTATCTTCCAACCCGGTTGGTCACCGTGGAAGAGTATGAGCACTAACCTCCAAGGAATATACCCACGATTACTAAACAAAAAAATAATAATAATAAGCTCTATGTGGCAACGTACAATGTCAGGTCCCTATCTTCATACGAGCGACTGATTGAACTGCATGAGGCCTTAATGGGCGTGAAGTACGATATCATTGGCATATCAGAGGTAAGACGCCTGGGCAGAAAAATAGAAGAATACGAGGATTTCATTCTATGCTATATGAGAGAGACTCCAGGAAAACACGGTGTTGGCTTTCTGATAAATATATCTAAAAAAAAACACAGAAGGCTTTACTGCAGTCACAGAAAGAGTCGCATTATTGAATCTCAACATACAAGGATACAACATAAGCATTATACAAGTATACGCGCCCACTGAGTCAGCGGATGATGAGGAGATCAATGAATTTTACAAATCGATAGATAAAGCCATGATGTTCGCCCATTAAAACCTAATTGTTATGGGAGATTTTAATGCAAAGATTGGTCACCCCGAAAATACGAATATTTAATAACAAAAAGGTTATGGACAAAGAAATGAAAGAGGACTGAGAGAAATTTTGCTTTCGAAAAGAAGCTATCGATTATCAATACATACTTTAAGAAAAAACCAAGCCGTAGATGGACTTGGCGATCTCCAAATGGTCAGTGTAAAAATGAAATAGATTACATAACAACTAACCAACCAAAAATATTTCAAAATATAGAAACATTAAATTTAAATTATCCATCAGACCATAGACTAGTCCGAAGCACAATTATCCTACCAAAACCTCATAAGAGTCGAGTCACATACATAAGCAAACAAAATAGTACTCTTAAAAAATTACGACGATATAAAGGAATACAAAAATAGTCTTGAAACCCATCTGTTAAACTGG
Source organism: Parnassius glacialis (assembly GCA_033319125.1). Lineage (NCBI taxonomy): Eukaryota > Metazoa > Arthropoda > Insecta > Lepidoptera > Papilionidae > Parnassius > Parnassius glacialis. The sequence goes on along the minus strand of JAVANC010000018.1, from coordinate 15,696,838 downwards.
ACTAAAATAGATACCGTACAAAATTGTTATGATTCACTGATATATGTTATAATACAAAGCCTGGAAACCAAAAAATTAACACGACAATCCACTAAGAATCATAAAGTTTTATCAGAAAGAATACTATCGCTTTTATAGAGAAGACAAGTACTACAAAAAACCAAAAATAAATCCGAGCTTAGCGCTCTATATAAGTTAACGAGCAAATATATCAAATTTGACTACAAAAACCACAGGGCGAATATTATAGAAAAACATCTTAAGCAAGAAGGGAGTCTGAAAAAAGTTGTTAAGGAACTGCGAACTAATAGAGCCTGGATCGAGGGTTTTAAACAGCTGGGGAGAGTATCTCACAAACCCAAAGATATAATCGATATTGCAACAAACTTTTACGGGGACTTATACAGCGCCAAATCAGATACACCGCTTCCTACTACTAAAATCACCCAGTATAATGTAGAGACATTGGATACGAGTATTGAAAACGAAATTACTCCGATCGATGAAATAGAAATTCTTCAAACAATAAAGAGGCTAAAATCGGATAAGTGTCCAGGGCCAGATAAAGTCACCAACGAGGCTATAAGGTACGGAGGAACTCTACTGGCCATGCCATTGGCTCACCTATTTAACCTCATTTTGGAAACGGCGACTATACCTACCTTCCTACTACTACCTACGCAATGGACCGAATCAAACATAATTTTACTATACAAAAAAGGAGACTCCCATGATATTGGCAACTACAGACCTATTAGCCTTTTACTGACTCTATATAAACTATTTTCTTCGATCATTAATAAGAGAATAAGCGAAACGTTAAACACATGGCAACCTGTAGAAAAGGCAGGCTTTCGCAAAAGCTTCTCTACAATAGATCACATATACTCCCTAGAACTAGTTATTGAAAACTACCAGGAAAGACACAGACCACTCTACATCTCCTTTGTCGACTATCAAAAAGCATTCGATACAATATCCCACACGAGTATCTGGGAAGCCTTACAAGCTCAAAAAGTAGAAAAGAAATACATAGAAGTGATAAAAAACATTTATAGTAAAAGTACTGGCAAAGTTAAATTGGAAACGATGGGCCAAAGTTTTTTTTTAAGAGAGGAGTAAGGCAAGGCGACCCGTTATCGCCAAATCTTTTTATAGTTGTACTGGAAACCATCATAAGAAAATTGGAATGGAATAAATGTGGTCTGAACATTAATGGCAAATACTTAAGCCATCTAAAATTCGCAGACGATATAGTGTTACTATCAGAAACTAGCTGTGGCCTACAATATATGTTAGAGACCCTTTATATAAGCAAGTGGGATTGGAGATGAACCTGTCAAAGACGAACGCTATGACAAATAACATCAAGAACTGTATCAGGTTAGAAAATAAGCCGCTAGACTACGTGGATGAATATATCTATCTTGGAAAACAAATAAGTTTCAAAACGAACAGCAATGAAATGGAGATACAGCGTAGAATAAAAATCGCGTGGAACAAATATTGGCGCCTAAAAGAAGTAATTAAAATCAACATGTCGATAAAGTTCAAAAAGAAAACTATGGACTCATGCATTCTGCCCTCTCTAACGTATGGTTGCCAGACGTGGAAAATTACAAAGAAAATTAAAAACAAAATTAGTTCATGCCAGAAAGGAATGGAACGTAGCATGTCAAACATAAAGAAAATACACAAAATACGGCACACGAAAATACGAAACTATACCAAAGCAATAGACGTGCTGGCTTACGCTCAAATACTAAAATTCAGATGGGTCGGTCATATAGCTCGATACGTGGACAACCGGTGGACCATAAATGTAACCACATGGAAGAGCCCGCCAGGCAAACGCCGAGCAGGGAGACCCTACATGAGATGGGAGGATGACATAAAAAAGATCGCGGGAACAAACTGGTTACAAATAGCAAAAAATAGAGATAAATGTAAATCCTTGGAGGAGGCCTTTACCTGAGAGGTGTCCATGCTAATTATAATATTTATATCATTTTAGCATTAAATATTACTTAATTTAATATTTAATATACTGATTAATATTTTAATATTGAAATTGATTTATTTAATTTAATATTTAATATTTATTTATTTAATAACAACCTTTTTTACATAAGTTCATTGTATTGTATAAGAAGATTAAATTTTAAATAAATAATTGTATTTTAATAATAATGAAAGATAGGCACATAAGCAAAAATTAAATAATAAAAACAAAAAAAAACATAATGTTTTATGTTAATAGTCCTCTAAGCTAAATGTCATATATTTTATTTTTGAATAAAACTGTTTTTTACGGATTTTATCGCGTTTATTTTATTATTTTTATTCCCGACGTTTCGAGTGCTTTTCAGCAACCCATGGTCACGGGGGGGGACTGAGATGTTTGACGTCCCAATGTCACAGTTAGCCCGGCTACCTTCAGTTTTTTAATATTAATTTTTAGTTTGATTTACGCAGAATGAACTTACAGTATCCGGAAGTCTTACAGTGTTATGCTTGGGTTTGGATTTAATTTTGTTAATTATAGGATCCCAAGCAGATGGCAGCACCCATCCATCTTCTCTATTGAAATTAGGATGTTTTTTAATTTCAATAGCCTCGCGTATCATCCTTGGTAGGAATCGGTGTTCTTTTGCAAGGATTTGTGGTCTATCAAATCTGATGTAATGGCGGGGACGATCTTGAACATGTTCACAGACTGCAGACTTCCCAGAGCGTCGGTGCTTCACGTCAGCTATATGTTCTTTCACGCGGGTTTTAATGGATCTTTTTGTTTGTCCTATGTAAGAGAGACCACATTCGCAATCAAGCTTGTACACTCCTGCATCTTGTAGAGGGATATTACACTTGACGGATGGTAAAAATTGACTAATCTTCTTCGGCGGCTTGAAGTATGTTTTAATAAATGCTCGCTTCAAGATGTAGCCAACCTTGTCTGTGACTCCTCTGACATAGGGTAGTACAGCAGGCACACGCTCGACTGTGGTCGGCTTCACTCGGTCACTGTGACGTAGGCGCGGGACCCGAAGCTTGTTGTCTTGCAATACTTGCTCGACGTACTGAAGCTCGGTGGCCAGATGTTTTCTGTCACAGATCCCTCGTGCTCTCTGAAACAAAGATTTTCCCACGGTAGCTAACTGTGATGGATGATGGTGCGATTCACCATTTAAATATCGGTTAGTATGGGTCTTTTTTCTATACACAGTATGACCAATAGTGTTATCAGGATTTCGGATGACTAAAACATCTAGAAAAGCTAAAGAATTGTTGGCCTCTAACTCCATTGTGAATTGTATTTTAGAATTTATGGAATTAAGGTGGTCTAAAAATGCAGTTACTTTGTCAGATGGTAAAATTGTGAAAGTGTCGTCTACATACCGCTTGTAGAATCTTGGATTTACAGGAGCAGTAAGAAGGGCTTTCTCCTCAAAGTCCTCCATGAATATGTCGGCGACTATGGGAGATACAGGTGAGCCCATCGCCACTTCATCTACTTGCTTGTAAAACTCCTCCTTCCACAATAGATAGCCAGATGTAAGGCAGTGTTTGAGTAATACTGCATATTCTGTAGGCATGTTGTATTCTTCTAGCTTCCTGGTTACAATTGAGATGCAGTCTTCAATAGGTAAGCATGTAAATAGTGACTGAACATCAAAACTGACCATAGTTTCATTGTCAACAAGATGTAGGTCTTTTATCTCACTAACAAAATTAGAAGCTCTCAAAACAAAGCGCGCAAGATATATAACAGCTTTGAACTTCTTGAAGAGATGTAGAGATCACAGTCTCATTCCTACGTCTGTCAAAATATCAACTAAAAAGGACATTCGAGGAAGCGCTAAGATCTTAAATCAGGCAAGTAAAAAGTTGTTACGAACGGTGATTCAGCAAAAACGGTTCGATTTACAATTCATAAATAATACCATAGACAATTTGTCCAGTGAGTTAAAGACAGTTTTACTCACTCATTCTCACGACATTTGATTTTAATAATTGCATAGAAACTTTGAACAAACGTGAAAAAGCTAAATATAATGAATGCAAAAATAAACAAATAGAGAAATACCAAAAATTAACGATCAAATCAAATGCCAAACATCCATGTCAACGTAGAAACGATACACAACCGTTGACCACAGACACAAACAATAAACAACGCACGGTCTATAATCTGTCACAACAAACACTGGACGAACCTACATTAAAAGTATTATCGAAGGGCCTGAATTTCGCAATAACACCGAAAGAAATTCCGTATGAGGAAATTATATGCAACGTTGAGGATTGTCTGTTTAAAAACAATGTGGGAAAGGAAGATGTTGAGGCCATACGTCAAGACATTTCGTCCTTGTTACGTAGAAGTTCTGTGCCGAAACTAAATCTCCCCAAAGACGAGTTTAAAGCGTTGTACAACTTACGCAACAGACCAGAGCTCACGATTCTCCGTGCAGATAAAGGAAATGCTACGGTAATAATGGATACGTCAGATTATAATTTGAAAATACAACAACTTTTATCGGACGAAAGTACATACAAAAAGGTCAAAACAGACCCTACAACCAATGTGCTTAAAACAACTAGCGATCTAATAAAGAATTACTCCGAAAAATTAAATCTCGACGTAAACTCGATAATACCACCGTGTACTAAAGCACCAAGGTTATATGGGTTACCGAAAATACACAAACCAAACGCTCCACTACGTCCCATAGTGAGCCAAATCGATTCACCAACTTATAAGTTGGCTCAACACCTGGCAAAAATTCTGTCACCACTGAGAGGACAATCTAGAGCACACACAAAGGATTCGTACCATTTTGTTAGTGAGATAAAAGACCTACATCTTGTTGACAATGAAACTATGGTCAGTTTTGATTTTCAGTCACTATTTACATGCTTACCTATTGAAGACTGCATCTCAATTGTAACCAGGAAGCTAGAAGAATACAACATGCCTACAGAATATGCAGTATTACTCAAACACTGCCTTACATCTGGCTATCTATTGTGGAAGGAGGAGTTTTACAAGCAAGTAGATGGAGTGGCGATGGGCTCACCTGTATCTCCCATAGTCGCCGACATATTCATGGAGGACTTTGAGGAGAAAGCCCTTCTTACTGCTCCTGTAAATCCAAGATTCTACAAGCAGTATGTAGACGACACTTTCACAATTTTACCATCTGACAAAGTAACTGCATTTTTAGACCACCTTAATTCCATAAACTCTAAAATACAATTCACAATGGAGTTAGAGGCCAACAATTCTTTAGCTTTCCTAGATGTTATAGTCATCCGAAATCCTGATAACACTATTGGTCATACTGTGTATAGAAAAAAGACCCATACTAACCGATATTTAAATGGTGAATCGCACCATCATCCATCACAGTTAGCTACCGTGGGAAAATCTTTGTTTCAGAGAGCACGAGGGATCTGTGACAGAAAACATCTGGCCGCCGAGCTTCAGTACGTCGAGCAAGTATTGCAAGACAACAAGCTTCGGGTCCCGCGCCTACGTCACAGTGACCGAGTGAAGCCGACCACAGTCGAGCGTGTGCCTGCTGTACTACCCTATGTCAGAGGAGTCACAGACAAGGTTGGCTACATCTTGAAGCGAGCTTATATTAAAACATACTTCAAGCCGCCGAAGAAGATTAGTCAATTTTTACCATCCGTCAAGTGTAATATCCCTCTACAAGATGCAGGAGTGTACAAGCTTGATTGCGAATGTGGTCTCTCTTACATAGGACAAACAAAAAGATCCATTAAAACCCGCGTGAAAGAACATATAGCTGACGTGAAGCACCGACGCTCTGGGAAGTCTGCAGTCTGTGAACATGTTCAAGATCGTCCCCGCCATTACATCAGATTTGATAGACCACAAATCCTTGCAAAAGAACACCGATTCCTACCAAGGATGATACGCGAGGCTATTGAAATTAAAAAACATCCTAATTTCAATAGAGAAGATGGATGGGTGCTGCCATCTGCTTGGGATCCTATAATTAACAAAATTAAATCCAAACCCAAGCATAACACTGTAAGACTTCCGGATACTGTAAGTTCATTCTGCGTAAATCAAACCAAAAATTAATATTAAAAAACTGAAGGTAGCCGGGCTAACTGTGACATTGGGACGTCAAACATCTCAGTCCCCCCCCCCCCCCCCCCCGTGACCATGGGTTGCTGAAAAGCACTCGAAACGTCGGGAATAAAAATAATAAAATAAACGCGATAAAATCCGTAAAAAACAGTTTTATTCAATGTGTAGTGTTCGCGTAAATATAAGAAATCATTATTTTATTTTTATTTTTATATAAATATATATTACAAATGCATGTAAATAATAATTAATTAGTATGTTAATTCGTGTTGTCAATTGATATAGGGAATCTGAATTGAATTGTTGCATAATATTTCAAAATTGAAAAAATTATTGTAATGCATGGAATTAAAGGCTTTTTATTTTTTATTTTTAAATTATTTATTTTATTTATATTCATATGGCGACGAGAATAACTGACTCGACAGTGATGAAAAAAAAAAACGGCAAAGTGCGAGATTCGCGCATGAAGGATTCCGTACCACCGTAAAACACGTATCTAGTAGAGAAGCCCCCTTTAATTTTTAGTTTATTGTTATTTTTTGTTATAGCGACAACAGAAATACACTTTTTGTGAAAATTTCAACTGTCTACATAGATGCAGCTCGCTGATACACAGACAGTGCGGTTTTGTTGCGTAGTAGAGCCATGCTGCAGCTAATAGATGCTAGTATTGCCCATCCATTCTAAGACTCATATTTTAGTGGAAAATTCAGCAATGTCTCTTTAGTATATATTATTTTAAATGTAGAAGGTAGCCTCCGTTAATTTTAACATTAGGATGTCAAACACCTTAATATAAACTAAATTAAACTGTAGTATATTTCCCATACCGACAAAGGGAAACTTGAAACATGCGATGGGCAGCAGCATCTTCTTGAACCTCGATAATAATAATAATAATATGGCGTTTGCTGGGACAAATATCAGTTTGTCCCAGCCGGATATAACGCAAAAACTGACGGAGCGCATAGACGACCTGAAGCAGAGAATCGCTGCTTGGGGGAAGCGGATTCGGCGATATACCGAGAGGTCGACACGGTTCAACCAGAATCGTCTCTTCCAGAGTGATCAGAAGAGGCCCTATGAATCATTGGAGCGACCAATGGTACGTGGAACGGGCCCAGCACCGAATCAGGCCGACACTATCGCATTCTGGCGCGGCCTGTGGTCAGAGCCCGTAAACCACAGCGAGGGCCCTTGGACGGAAGTTGTGGCGAGTCAGTGTGCGAATATTACGCCCATGGACCCCGTCATCATAACGCCGGATGACGTAGCTGAGGCGGTCCGTAGAGCCCCGAACTGGAAAAGTCCGGGACTCGACGGACTGCATCACCACTGGCTAAAGGGGTTCGTGGTGTGTCACGCTGTGCTCGCCCGACAGTTTCAAGAGGCTCTCAACCAAAAGTCGCTCCCGAGCCTCTTCACTACTGGAATCACTCATTTGGTTCCTAAAGACCGGGATTCCACCGACCCGAGCAAATACCGCCCCATAACGTGTCTATCTACCATATACAAGACACTTACATCCATTTTGAGCGCGAGAATCACTCGTCACCTGAACTCAAATCAGGTGATGTTGCGCGCTCAGAATGGATGTCGGGGCGGTGGTCGTGGAACCAAGGAACCACTCCTCATTGACGCGGTCATTGGCAAGGTGGTTAAACGCAACCGTCGGAACCTCTCCGCCGCCTGGATAGACTACAAAAAGGCTTTCGACTCGGTGCCTCATACATGGCTTAAGAGGGTCCTCGAGCTGTACAAGGTTGAATGTACGGTTCGAGACTTCCTCGGGCAGTGTATGGGGCAGTGGAGTACGATCCTTTGTCATCTAGGCCAGCGGATGACTTTCTACATTGATGATCTCAAGTTATTCGCCTCCAGTCGCTCCCATCTTATGGAATTGCTAAACATCACGTGTGATTTTAGCAATTCTATTGGAATGGAGCTGGGGACGGATAAGTGTGCGATCCTCCATGTTGAAAGGGGAAGGGTTGCTAACTCTGAGGGCATAGACTTATCTATGCCCATCAACATAAAGACCCTTTCCGAGGCTGAAACATACCGATACCTGGGTATGTCACAGAACATCGGTGTAGATGAGGCGGGTGTGAAACAGTCAGTTTGCGATGTGTTTTATGCACGCTTGACCAAAGTGCTTAACAGCCTTTTATCCGGTGTGAATAAGGCGCACGCATATAATGGTTGGATCATGCCTGTTCTTATGTATATTTTTGGCATACTCAGGTGGACTCAGACTGAACTGAACGCTCTGGACAGAAAAGTCTGCACTATAATGACGTCCCACAGGATGCATCATCCGAGATCGTCAGTAATGAGGCTGTACTTGCCGCGGAAACATGGTGGGCGCGGCTTTTTAAGCGCGCTCACCATGCATAATCGCGAAGTGTGCAGCCTCCGCAATTACTTTCTGACGAGAGCGGATGATCCATACTATAGGGACGTTATTTTCTGTGATAAAGGACTTACCCCTCTATCCTTAGCCAACGAGCAATGGCAAGACCCGGCAGTACAGGGCATTTCCGACTGAGAGACCGTATGGAAGGAGAAGGAGCTCCACGGGAGGTTCTACAAGGCTCTTCATGAGCCTTTCGTAGACACAGTCGCCTCCCTCCACTGGCTACGTTTTGGTGACCTCTTCGGGGAAACCGAGGGTTTTGTCTGTGCAATACAGGATCAGGTTATTAAGACCAACAACTATCGGAGATACATCCTCAGGGATGGCACCGTCGACATTTGTCGAGCTTGTCGCCATCCCGGTGAATCACTTAGGCATGTCATCTCCGGTGGTTCGGCGCTTTCTAACTCTGAGTACTTGCATAGGCACAACCTAGTAGCCAGGATTCTACACCAGGAGCTCGCTCTGAAATACGGTCTCGTGGATCGGAAACTGCCGTATTATAAGTACTTGCCGGAAGCCGTGCTTGAAAATGACCGCGCCAGACTCTACTGGGACCGGGCCATCATTACGGACAGGACTATTCTTGCGAATAAGCCTGATATTGTGCTGATGGACCGGGCACAGTCAAGGATATTTTTGGTCGACATTACCATTCCTTATGACGAGAACCTCGTGAAAGCCGAAACAGATAAGCTGACTAAATATCTGGACCTGGCTCACGAGGTGACTGACATGTGGGGTGGATTGCCGGCCGAAATTATACCTGTAGTCGTCTCTGCGAATGGGTTAATTCTAGTCAGCCTCTCGGGTCATCTGAGGCGACTGGGACTCCGTGACGGACCGCTCCAAGCTCAAATGCAGAAGGCGGTGCTCCTCGATACCGCCCGCATCGTCCGCCGATTTCTTTCCCTTTCCCCCTAACCCTCGGCCGTCTGGTCTCCTCTGCCGAGGGCTTCCATCTGGTTGGGTTTTTATATATTTATGTATTTTTTGTGTATTTATTTTATTTTATTGATATTTATGTACGTTTACCATGTTTGTTTACAATTATATATTTATATTGCATAACCAGATGAGAAAACTTTATGGATACCCCATAATAATAATAAATATAAATCTTTGTATACATATTTATTATTCTTTTATACGTAGTAGAGCCATGTAGCTATATTAGTTGTATAGTTGAAGCACGAAAATGTCGGCTCGACCGGGGGAGGACCATGCTCTCACAGAATACCAGCGCAAAATAGCAGCTTAATGCTGCTGTGTTTCCTATGGTGAGTGTAGAGAACCGGAGACCCTTTTTACTGGAAAGGAAGCATTCCATCTTAGTCCTCACCGGAAAAATAATAATATTAATAATATATATATATATATATATATATATTAATATTATAACTACCTAATACGTTGTCACTAAATATACTACGTTTGTCAATCTTCTACCAACCGTGGAAACTATGGAAAATATTACACCTATAAAGCAATCTACATCGAATGCGTTAATATACTTGGGTTTGGGTTTTTATTTTAAACTGTAACATATTGTTTTTAAGGCCATTGACGTTTATAAATAACACCGATATATTTTTAGGATATAAAATCTAGATACTACGGTGCGCTACTCTGATCGACATTTACCCGTTGTGAACATGCGCAGCGTTTAAATCGTTTTCGGGTATATTCGACGGAAGCGGAGGTCTGATGTCCGGATCTCCACGAATTTATAGTTTCAACGATAAGAACATCATGACGGATTCGAACTGGTAAGATTTATATGTGATAAAATTGAAATCGTTACATTATCGTCTTTCCTTATTTATTAATTCTTTCTCACTATTTAAGATTTCCTTCTCATCTTTAACACTTTGAAGTCTAATTACTCAAAATCCATTTTTACTTACATATGATACATAGAGTTTTGCACAAAATTAAAAATGAACAATTGAACGTAGCACCGCTTGTTTTATATTTCCGGAACGACAAGATCTTAAACTCTAGCGCTCAAAACTACTGCAATCTATTTTATAATACTTTTCCTTGTAAAATCTTTTTTTTAGACACACACCTCCCCTGCCGGAAGGTGAGGAAGCTTGGTGCACATCTGCGCTTGCGTTAGCATAGGCTACAAAATGGCGTTGATTACGGTCGACAAACCGTGTGAAAATATTTGTGCTGTGCTTATTGGACAGCGCAACTGGCGTTCCGCGCTATAGCACGCACACGAGCCTGCGCCTTTAGCCAGCCCCTCTATCCAGCATGTCTGGCCCCCTGCTGACCGTCCGACCGTGCGGATCGACGACTGGACCCACTATCCCCGTGTCTATAGACACAGAATACGACACCGCGTCCCCTGCGACTTCTGCGAATTCCACCCGCGGCCGGTCTCCGGTCATTTCTGACGCCGAATCAAGCTCCGACATGGAGACCGACATGCGTGTCACGCTTATGCCCGAAGACGAAGGCTTCACCCTCATTCAGGGCAAAAAGCGCAAATGCGCAGCCCCTAAAAAGGCAGCCGAGACTAACTAGGTCCCCTCGTCCCCCATCGCTACTCCGGCTAAAAAACCAGCCTCCGCGGCGCGCACTTAACCCCCTTAGCCTGCGACTAAGCGCGCAGCAAAAGGGTTCCCTACTGAACGCAGGGAAGAGCCGCCGCCGCCTTAATAGTACAAGAGAAAACCAAATGGAAAAACCTTTCCAATTGATTCAAATGTGGTCGTTCGAGGACTCCCACGGAGCACGTGCCCGTCCACATTCTTGAGGATCTCAAAGCCCAAAATTTTCCGGTCCAGGAGGTGCATAGAATGCACCACCAGACCGACCAGAGACGTTTCCTAGATCTGTGCCATATTATTCTAGACTTGTCTGCAAAAGGCGCGGAGCTTTTTAAAGTTTGGCACATTTGCCACCTAACGGGGATTGCAGTTGAGGCCGCCTGAAATAGGGGCATTGGTGAACAGTGCCACCGATGTTAACTGTCCGGCCACTTGGCCAGAAACTGCTACACCAGACCTGGGTGCGTAAAGTGCCTAGGTGACCATGGCACCACTGACTGCCCCACACTCCCGAGACGGTTGAACCCCCGAGCTACGTCAATGGCCGCGAAGGGGGATACCCAGCGAATTATTGCGCCTGCCTTCCCAGGCCGTATGAAGTCCGTACCACAAGGCTAGTTTTCTTACGGCGCTGAATTCTCTCTAGTCTGCAGCTTCATCAGCAACATTAACGTTAGTGAATTATACTAACGAGTATGTGACACTTCCTCAATCGAAGCGACCATATTACAAGTCGCTAATTGAAATGCTTTATTAGTTTATCAATTCATAGTTTTAAACTATCTTCTCTGGTTGAAAAAAAATTAAAAAAACAATGAATTTCTTTTGATGTTAAATAAATACGAGTATATAGCGGCGGGCCAGGCCGACTGTTGGCGAGGAGACGCATCGTTACGCTGTATGATAATATGTATGTATGTAATTTCATATTTGTAATTTTATTATATTTGTTTAATTTTTGTATTTTTTTATAGAAATAGGGTGACAAACAAGCACAGAGTCCACCTGATGGTAAGTGGTTGCTGAGGCCCAAAGACATCTACATCTATCCTCGTTTGCGAATTAAAATGCAGATGCGTTGTCAGCTTTGAGGAATAAGATGGAATGCCTCTTTTCCAGTTAAAAGGGTCTCCGGTTCTCTACACTCACCATACGAAACACAGCAGCATTAAGCTGCTATTTTACGCTGGTATCCTGTGAGAGCGTGGTCCTTCCCCGGTCGAGCCGACCCATTCGTGCTACAATTGTACTATAAATATAGCTGCAACTTGGCTCTACGTAACGAATTACGTACGAAACATAATATAAATTTTCATTAATATTTAATTAATATTAATGTTTATTAAATAAACAGTCATCTTTTTCTTGAAAAAACATTAATATTTTATTTTTAATTCTTCAGTCTTCAGAAATTTACCTAATAAAGTTAATTTTACTGATAAAATTATAAAAGTTTAAGTTATTGCACTTGCGTATACAGTTACATACATATTATGCTTACTAGCAGTTTTTTTTTAATTACTTGAAATGTGACGCATAATCGAACGTAAAAACTGTAAAGGCAAATTAATTCCATCTCTAGATACGTCAAACTTTAAGCTGTCACATGCACCATGATACAACGTAATTTCTATAATTCCACTTTAATTATTGAATATAAATTAATTACGCATATTTCTATATAATAAGGGTGACACACAAACACATAGTCCACCAGATCCGAGTAAGTAGATGCTGTGGTCCATCGACATCTACATCTGTCTCATCATCATCATTACAGCCCTTCACAAGTCCACTACTGAACATAGGTCTCCCCCAAAGAATGCCACAAAGCACTGTCCTGAGCCACCTGCATCCATCGACTTCCTGCATATCTTATCAGGTCGTCACTCCATCTAGTGCCCGCACCGTCCCCCGGGACGCCCTACACTTCGCCTGCCGCTACGAGGCTGCCACTCGAGAACCTTTCTTCCCCATCGGTTGTCGGTTCTTCGAACTATATGGCCGGCCCATTGCCACTTCAGCTTACTAATCCGTTGGGCTATGTCGGTCACTCCTGTTCTACTGCGGATATCCTCATTTCTGAGTTTATCACGCAGAGAAACTCCTAGCATAGCCCTCTCTATAGCTCGCTGAGTTACCTTGAGCTTCCTCATCCGGCCAGCAGTGAAGGACCACGTCACAGTTCCGTATGTCATCACTGGCATCTGCCTACATCATATTAATCATAATCTAAGAATCAAAATACAAATGCGTTGTTACCTCTGGCGACTAAGGTAAAAATAAGATGGAATTCCAGTATAAAGGATCTCCAAATCTGTACAAACTCTTAAAAACTTTATCATTTCATAAATATTATTAACCAATAAACGGATATTACCCGCATTTATAGTTCTCGTTGTTTTGATTTGCTATATCTCTATCGCCATTACACAAACCCTGTCCTGTGTTATGTCAAAATTTATGAATACGGTCCTGGCAATAAATGCTTTATGGGTATGCGTCTATCGTTTTCACTTGTTTATGAGGAATAATTTATTGCTAACCTGTTTAATCTGCATCGACCTACGATGCAGATTAAACAGGGGTAAATGAAGCGTGGAATATTGCTATATCGGCTTTATTGTTGTTTCAAGTCCGCTATATTAAATAGAGTCAATATTAATTGAGAATATTCCACCCCGAAGGGTAAACCTAGGTGCTATATGCTTCAAAATTTCTTGTTTACACCTTACAAGGAGTAAGCGAAGCCAATTAACTTAGAATAGTATATATTAAGCTAGCACAAAGCATCTTGTGATCTTAGTATAGACGTATTGTTACGTAATAATTGGATAGGTTATTAACTTACGAGATAAAATTGCAACTTAAGCAATGTATTATATGCACCAATAACACTTAGCCTTTTGACATTGTAAAAGACGTTATTTATTTACAGAGCATAGTTAATTTTTTCCATTTTCACTAACACGCTACGACAAGGCTCAAACAAATCACTTCTATTTTTTTCCTTACTAATTGTCGCGTATGGTTGTTGTACTTTTGCAAATTTTATTCAGAACATTTGTTTATAAAACTTTTAACAATATGTTTATGCGGAGTTTAACAGCCAATATCATTTTTGTGACCTATATAGTATCCTTCAATAATTGATTTTTCACTCAACCCCGGTCCAATCGATTCGAACCCCACCAGTATCACCGATTAGCAGTGGCAATTACGACCACAAGACGTACGAGGTAGTTAGTCCGAGTGCCATATGATATTTATTTTCTAACACAGTGGATTTTTTTTTATTAATATCAAAATAGAACAAGTTCTAGATCTTAATTTTCTTCTTTTTTCTTTCACCCAATATAACAGCGAATATAACAGCCTGGACACAAACTCTTTCACTCATAAAATATGCAGTTATTGGGAATTAAGCGTTGCATTGACATCATTCCTTGCTTCCGTGCAAATTGTCAGTTATTAATGTTTTTTTTTATATAGAAAAAGGGTCACAAATGAGCACACAGTCTGCTACTTTACGCAGGTATTCTGTGAGAGCGTGGTCTTTCCCCGGCCAACCCATTCGTGTCAGCAGCTTGGTTTAACCTCGTAATATAACAAAAAAAATAACTATTCCTTGATCCGGAGGCAAGGCAGACATAGCAAACACAGTCCCAGCGAGAATATTCTACTGCAAAATTAACCAAGAAAAACCAGTGGGATATTCCGTAGGTACGGAGTGTGCAGAAAATATGTTTCACGTTTTCATAGTGACCAAGGTTAGACAGGCTTTTTAGCTGTTTTGGCTAAAAAAGGGTATCCCAAACATCAATATATAAAACTTTGATCGCATATGCAATATTGAAGTGACGTATTTTATCTAATTCGAAAGTATTGGAAATAAAACGAATTATTACCACCAAGAGTCATTCGGTAAGGGCATTATTTCTTCGACAAACTTTTCACCATCATGCGAAAAAACATAGTTAAGTGGGGTACATACCCCACTTATAGTTGTTTTTCCTTTTTATTTTAAAAATTTGTATATACGTAGATAATGGTTACATAGTCTTTAATATTGATAATTTGCTTGGTCTACGATAACTAATTCGTTGCAATAAGTTGTAATCACTTTCAAAATAATTGTTCAGCTGCACTGTTCTTGTTAATGTAGTGTATGTAATCACTGTCTGAAAGCCCACCTGCTCTATAAACAAGAATTCATCATCAGAACTGAAAAAAAATTCTGCCATTTTTTTTTGAAAAAAAAACGTTACCTCCACACTAGGATTTTCTCCTGTATCGTGGAGGCAGTTTACAAACACAAATTGCACAAAGACAAACATCCAGACCCGGAACAATTATTTGTAGGCCATACAAATACTTGTTAAAGATAAAGATCATTTTATTTGTTCAAACATGAGTATACATACATATGCATGCAAGATGTTAAAAGAAAAATATCTCGACAGTCATGTTTAGCCTCTACGGCGTACAAATGTTAAAAAAATAAATAAAAAAAAATTACAATTCCAATTGGCCTTCGCCTTATTTAGTATTAATAAATTATACAATAAACATTAAAACAGAAAACAAACATCATTCGAGAAGAGAATCTATATATTTAAATATACTTGTACTTAAAAACATACCTTTATTTACCTAAATGATTGTACAAATTTTTAGTGTTACATACTTACTTTAGTCAATTTCGTATATTATTACTTTCGATTATTTTATGAATTCTATTTTATTATGTTCAATTAGCAGTAAGGTAATGTGCAATAATTTATATAAATGTAGTTATTATATGTCATAGCAGTTAGTGGTCAATGTTGTCTTGCAGAAAGTCATTAATATTGTAGTAGGCTTTATTTGCAAGCAAATTATTTAATTTATTTTTAAGTATGTTACTATTATGTTCTTTCCAGCGTTTAGGAATTTTATTATATATTTTTGGGCCCATGCAAAATATGCTGTTATTCATTAACGTAGTTTTTGATTTATGTAGACGAAGTTTACTGTTATCACGTCTATTACGAACGGCCGCATCAGACATGCGTGGGAATAGCTTAGGATTGCTCTTAACGAACATTGCGCTTTCCAAAATATAAAGTGAGGGTAATGTCAATAATTTATATTGTATGAAAAATGGTTTACAGCGCTCCGTGACCTTTAGTTTGAAAATGGTCCTTATGCATTGCTTCTGGGCTTTAAATACTAATTCTTTATTCGTAGAGTAACCCCAAAAGATAATGCCGTATCTAAGAATGGAGGAAACTAAACCATGGTACGCTGTGAGAAGGGCATCGATATTGAGCATTGGTACTAATTTGTAGAATGCGTAAGAGGATTTACTGATTTTTTTTATTAAGGCTTCTATGTGTGTTTTCCAATTGAGTTTTTTGTCAATAATTACACCAAGAAACTTCGCATTATCTACCTCATTAATAATTTTATTATTGTAGCGTGTATGTAGGTTTGACATAGTAGATCCTCTTTGTGTAAAGTGCATAATATTAGTTTTTTCCAAATTGATTTTTAAATTATTATTTTCTAGCCATTTTATCATTGATATTAGGGAATTTTTAATGTCATTATTATAGGTATCATTATTTTTATAAGGTATAGTTATGGTACTGTCATCGGCAAATAGTGTCACGTATTGGTTAATGCTTTTAGGTAGGTCATTGATATATATATATATATATATATAATAAATAATAGAGGTCCCAAGACACTGCCTTGAGGCACACCATATTTAACTACTCGACCTGATGATCGATAAGTTTCTTCATGTTTGGTGTGTGTGTTTATTGATGTTATTTCTGTATATTCCTTTCTATTCGTAATATATGATTCTATGAGACGCGTACCGTGCGGGATTCGAATCCGCGGCCCCCAGCGCAGCAACTCATTGCTAAGCCACTGCGCCACGGAGCCGTCTAAAAGTATTGATTCATATCGTCTATTAATAAAAGGTTGGGGAAAAAGTTTCTTCGTATTTTATTTACAAATTCAAGACATTTTCACATTTTCTTGTTGCCATCTTGTAGGTAGTCCCACATCACATAATCCTGTTGATGTAAAAATCTTTTAGAAAACTTTTAATCAAAAATGCGACAAGAGTGTGCAGAGTAAGGGCTCTGTGGTGGATGAATTAATACTTCCCAACTAAGCTCTCTCAATTTTTTCTGAGTGGCCAAAGATGTGTGTGGTCTGGTGTTATCAAGATGAAAGAACACTCCCTTTCTGTTGATCAATTCTAGCCGTTATTTCTCAATATCTTGCTTGAGTCTAATTAGATGTTGGCAGTAGAGATCAAAATCGATTTTTTGCCAGGCGGTACAGGCTCATAATAAACGATGCCCTTCCAACCCCACCATACAAACAGCTTCACCTTATTGCATATTAATCTAGGTTTCGCTACAGTCTGTTGAGATTGACTACTCTTAGACCATGATCTTTTTGCACATTCTTGTCGCAGGTGGTACACTTTCCATCACTAGTGATCAATCATTTCAAAAATGGTTCGGTTTCATTAAGTTTCAAAAGAGAATCGCAAATGAGTACACAATTCATTAGGTTCCTTTCAGTGAGCTCGTGTGATACCCAAATATAGAGCTTTTTTGTATAGACTTTTTCAAAGAGGTCAAAACTGCTTTTTGGTCAAATCTCAGTTCGTCGGCTAACAGTACTAATATGCCGATCTTGCTGCAATTTTTCAAAAATGGCATCAACTTTATCCGTATGAGGGCGACCAGTGCGAGCTGCATCTTTGGCACTATTTGTCCACTCTATAAAGAAAATATTTCTTAGTTATTAAATAACTAAAATCAGTTTACAAAATAAAAATTTCATGTCATGTATTTTATATTTAGCTTCATTCTTCTTGTTACAATCTAGACGTATAGGCGCCATTAAAATACGTGAACTGTCTTCTGTGTGTTTCCCCGTGTAGTAGCGGGTAAGAATACTCACTGCCCCATATCTTCCTGTGGGTGTTGTAAAAGGCGACAGAGGTAAAGTTAGGCAGAAGATGAGCAGCAGCATCTTTCTGATTACAGCAAAAGACAATAAAAAAGCTGCGGTTGCCAACCCGCTCGCCATATATAACGCACGCACCCTGTGTACTGACGAGAAAATCCTGGAGCTGGAAAACGAGATAGACAAGTTGCGCTGGAATATTATAGGATTACCTGACGTCCGAAGAGAGGGGGAGGACACGGTAATACTCGAATCCAGCAACTTGTTCTATCACCGGGATGGCGAAAATCGGTGTCGGATTTATCGTCCACAAGTCTCTCGTTAACAACGTTGTAAATATTGGGAGTGTGTCGACGAGGGTTGCATACCTTAGAATCACCAAACCGTATTAGTTGAAGGTCATACAGGTTTACTCACCAACCTCGGCACATACCAATGAGGAGGTTAAGGAAATGTATGAGGATATCTCTAAAGCCTCCAAAACCCACTATTTGGGTCATGTCATGCCACGTCTTACAGCCATGATATTAAAAGTGTGATTGAAAAAATATAATGTTATTTTGCGGCGGTCTTGCAAAATTTCGCTCCGACTGTATGGACAGTTTTCACGAGCTTTTCACTTATATTGCCCACTGCGTTGCAATCTTCTAGGCTTTTCTAACGGTTTTGGAACTCGAACTGAAAGGTTTCGGGACTTTGAATTAGAGCACGAGGGAGACGGAGCGTTGACTTCATCAGACGAAATCTCTTCAACTTAACGTTTAGGTTCAGCGTGCCTCTAGATATTCGGTGATCGCTACTAGTTTTCACCCTCGCCACTACTGAGAAATCATTGAACAGATGCTTTTTAGTCGTCATAATGAAGTCCATCTCATTATTTGTCGAACCGTCATACCAATTATAAGGAGTCTGCTCAATTTTGTGCAAATGCTTTGTATGTGTGCCTTCCAATTGCAATGCTGGTCAAGAATAATACCCAAAAATGTGGTATCCTCTGCTTCTTGAATTTCTTGTTCTTGGCAAACTATTTTGAGATTCACTCGATTTGAATTATAATGCGAAAACTGTATAAATTTTGATTTTAATACATTGACACACATACATTCATTTATATATTTAAGTGTTTCATTGATGGTTTGGTTGTAGCTTACGGCTTTGTCACGGTTTGGAATTACTACTGATAAATCATCTGCATATAAAACTGATGGATAATTAATTAATTTAGGTAAATCATTTATATAAATTAAAAACAACAATGGGCTCATGACGCTCCCTTGTGGGACACCGTATTAATTATATAGAAGAGGTGATTTAAATGAAACTATTTCATAACTTTTATTTATCTTACTGATTTCTACGCATTGCAGACTATTAGAAAGGTAACTGCTAATCCAGTTCAGAGCATTCCCTCTTATACCGCATTTTTCACATTTAGTCAAGAGTATCTCATTATTTACAAGGTCCTACAAGAGCCTTGCTCATATCGAAAAATATAGACACAACTGGCACCTTCTTGTCTATGTTTTCTATTATTATTTTTATTAGAGAGTAGGCTGCAAGAGTTGTCGATTTATTAGCCTAGAAGCCGTTTTGCTCTTTAGCTATTACACTATGCTTTCTAAAAATGTCTATAATTATTTTTATCATTACTTTTTCAAATATTTTAGAAAGTATAGGGACGAGAGTTATTGGACGGTAGTTGTCCAAATCTTCAGTACTATTTTTCTTATGTAAAGGCTTTACTGTAGACCGCTTTAAAGCTTCCGGAAAAACTCCTTGAGCAAAAGAATTGTTTATGAGGAAGCTCAAAACACGTGCAAGTTTTACTATTCGTGACTTTAACAATTTTTTTATAGAATAGGGGGCAAACGAGCATGCGGCGCACCTGATGGTAAGTGACTACCGCCGCCCATGAACAACCGCAACACCAGAGGAATTGCAGATGCGTTGCCGGCCTTTGAGAAAGAGGTAAGCTCTTTTCTTGAAGGTTCCTAAGTCGTATTAATCCGGAAAATTCGCTGGAGGTAATTAATTCCACAATGAAGTTTTGCGAGGGAAAAAACTTTTTCTAAATCGCACAGTGGTGGACCGCCAATCATCCAGATGGTATGGATGGTAACGCGAGTTTTGTCGCGATGTGCGATAGTGAAATTGAGCGGCTGGAATTAGTCCGAACAATTCCTCAGAGCACTCCCCGTGATAGATGCGATAAAATACGCAATTAGATGCAACATCTCTACGCAGTGCCAGTGTATCGAGCCGATCAGAAAGAACTCGGTCGTCGACGATTCGAACTGCTCTGCGCTGGATGCAGTCAAGTGGAAGGAGCTGGCACTGGGGTGCCCCGGCCCACAGATGAGAACAGTATTCTATGTAGGGCCGAACTTGCGCTTTGTAAAGTTGCAAGCGATGTGCGCGCATGAAATACTGTCTCGCTCTGCTGAGCACGCCAAGCTTTTTAAAGGCCAATATGGCCTTCCCTTCCAAGTGACCACGAAACTGCACACTATTCGATATGTCGACGCCAAGGATTCCGATGCTAGCTGAGGCAGCAAGGGGAGTGCCTTGAAACTGAGGAGATACGGCAAGGGGGTTTTTTTAGCGGTAAACGCGCAAACTTGTGTCTTCTGAGGGTTAAACTGGACTAGATTTAGTCGCCCCCAATCCGAGACTTTGTTAAGCAAAGACTCGACTTCAGACACAAGTTTGTTCCAGTACTCAGCGACGATTTCCCGAGAAATATTGGCACGGCCGGTGTATTAAGCATCACCAGTGCTGTCATCCGCATAGCAATATGAGTCTGAGCTAAGAAGAGAGTATAATATTGTACGAGTGGTACTGTCCCATGTTGGTTTATTTGTGCAGTAGAGGGGGCCAACGAGCATGCGGCTCACCTGATGTTAAGTGACAACCGCCGCCCATTAACAACTGCAACACCAGGGGAACCAGGGGAATTGCAGATGCGTTGCCGGCCTTTTAAAAAGTAGTAGACTCTTTTCTTGATGGTTCCTCAATCGTATCGGTCTGGAAAAATCGCTGATGGTAATCGATTCCACAAGGAAGTTGTGCGAGGAAGAAAACATCTTCTAAATCGCACAGTGGTGGACCGCCAATCAACCAGATGGTGAGGATGGTATCGGGAGTTCTGCCGCAATATGCGTTCGTGAAATTTGGCGGCTGGGATTAATCCGAACAGTGCCTCAGAGCAGTCCCCGTGGTAAATGCGAAAGAAAATGCAAAGGGATGCAACATCTCTTCGCAGTGCCAATGAATCGAGCCGATCGAAAAGGACTCGGTCATCGACGATTCGAGCCGCTCTGCGCTGGATGCGGTCAAGTGGAAGGAGCTGGCACTGGGGAGCCCCTGCTCAGAGATGGGAACAGTATTCCATGTGAGGCCGAACCTGTGCCTTGTAAAGTTGCAGGCGGTGTGCCCACATGAAATACTGTCCCGCTCTGCTGAGCACGCCAAGCTCTTTAGAGGCCAATTTGGCCTTCTGTTACAAGTGACCACGAAACTGCACATATATATGGCACATAGATATGTCGACTCCAAGGATTCCGATACTGGCTGAGGCAAGAAGGGGAGTGCCTTGAAATTGAGGAGATAAGAAAAAGGGATTCTTTTTAGCGGTAAACGCGCAAATTTTTGTCTTCTGAGGATTAAACTGGACTAGATTTAGTCGCCCCCAATCCGTTACTTTGTTCAGCAAAGACTCGACTTCAGACACAAGTTTGTCCGGTACTCGGTAACGTTTTGCCGAGAAATATTGGCACGGCCGGTATATAAGGCATCATCAGTGCTGTCGTCCGCATAGCAATAAATGCTACCAGTTAACAACATATCATTGATATGCACGATAAACAGCGTTGGTAAAAGCACGCAGTCTTGTGGAACACCTGCGTTGATAGGCTTGAAATCAGAGCATGCACTGTCTACTACGACCTTGATGCTTCAATCAGCAAGGAAACTAGTGATACATTTGCACAATTTCTCGGGAAGCGCATAGCAAGGAAGCTTCGAAAGAAGCGCTTTGTGCCAGACCCGATCGAAGGCCTTCGTTATGTACAAAATGTCTCCCCCTTGGACCCTACTGCCTCCGCCTATCTATGAGTCAGACAAGAAGATCACCAGCTTATCGACCCCGAAGAAAACCGTTCTGGTGGTCACTAATCAGCTGGTGATTCATAAAGGTACCTCAAGGTACCTTATGAGCTGGCAGTTTATAATGGATTCCATAATTTTGGAGAACAAGGAGGTGAGGGCGATAGGCCTGTAGTTAGACGGGTCTGAGCGGTCGCCTTTTTTAGGGATCGGGTGGACCAAAGCTATCTTCCATGAGTTCGGGACTACGCCTTGGGAGTAGGAGTACCGGAAAAGACGCATTAAAACCGGTGCCAACTCCGGAGCACACGTCTTCAGCACAATGGGAGGGACTCCATCGGGCCCACTCGACTTGCTGACGTCCAGGGAGAAGAGTGCTTTGCAAACCGAGCGCTGTGTAAACCGCACATTCGGAGCACTCACATCGCGGGATGGTCGGCGGTGTATTCACCCCGTCATCTAGAGTCGAGTTGGCTGCAAAGAGAGAGCTCAACAGATCGGCTTTCTCCTTTGCGGCATGGGCCAGTGAGTCGTTCTTTCTGTGCAGAGATGGAAGAGATGGCTGACAGAAGTTTCCTTGGATAGCCTTGGCAAGAGACCAGAATGCACGGGTTCCCGAAGGAAGGCGAAATAGCTTCTCGCCAATTCTGCCGATGTGCTCAGACCTTGACTTGGCAATGACGCTTTTGAAGGACCTGGAGGCGGAATTATACTTCTTTTTAAGTGCACTGGTGTTTACATCCCGAGACATTGATGCGTCAGCCCAGGCCCGGTAGCACTCCTGTTTTAGCGGGATGCTATTTTACAGGAGCCACCAAACCATGGCTGGGATCTGCCTCCGATGGGCACCACAGAGGATGGAATAAAAAGGTCCATACCCTGAAGTACCACATCAGCAAGAAATTTAGCAACTACCCTGGGATCTTCCGGCGAGAAGCAGACCCGCCCCCAAGGGTAGGATGCAAAAAAAGTACAAACATTCCGTTCCAATCGGCTGACCTATAGTGCCAAACACGGCGGCAAGCTGCACGTCGCAACTGCAATTGGAGCGTGAGTGGCACCGTACTCCGGATTATTGATTACTCAAATTATAAGTTATTTTTATTTTTGTTTATGTCTTTAGGTACTGAGTTAATGAAACGTTTTAAAGTCACTTCTTCTGGATACTTAGCTTAGATCACACTTGTATATCCGTATTTGCACTTTAACTTGTTATTTTACTATAAATTACGAGTTATTACGAAAGAAAACTATCTATAATTATTTTTAATTTGTGGAGCACTTGTTTACGTGACTAGTAGCGCCATCTCCAATTTACAGAATGAATATCACTTATTTTTGTAAAACTACTTTTATTTTTGTGTACGTACATTACATTTTCATTCTATCAGCTTAAGGATTACTTTAGTGGACTGTGGGTCCTTTGCAGCAATTCAGTTGATTTTCGTTATCTATAGTCGTCGTTAGGAGACTAGTATATAGACGCTGTTCCCCATCACCAGCCTGTCTTCATACATCTATAGATCTATATCCATCATCCACTATCTAATACGGGATGTGTGGTCTTTTGGAGTTACTGCTGTGTTTCGTATGGTAAGTGTAGAGAACCGGAGACCCTTTTTACTGGAAAAAAGGCATTCCATCTTAGTCCTCACAGGACAACGCATCTGCATTTTGATTCGCAAACGAGGATAAATGTAGATGTCTATGGAACACAGCAACCACTTACTATCAGGTGGACTGTGTGCTCGTTTATCACCCGATCCTACAAAAAAGCCACTGTCGAATTTTAAGACAGCCACGGAACAAGATGTATTGATAGGTTTTTATGTGGGGATACCGCGAGATTAAAAGTATCGTTTGTTATCTAAATACATACCTATGTCATTTTAGACGCATAATTTGTTTTTGTTCTATATACGTATACAAAAATATGAAAGAAATTTCATTGAGTGAAACAAACATAAATTAAAGTTCTCAAAGATGTTAGAACTGAAGGTCGGTGATAAATTTAGTCCGATCAGTATTGAGACCACCGATATAAATTTTTCTTTGGTTACTTTATTAAATTTTCTGTAAGTTATAAAAGTTCATTTTGATCGGTAATCTTGGACCCACAAATTCAGCAAAATTCTTAATTTTCTTCGTCATTTACGTTAATAATGTCACAGGCCTGAATCTTATAAAAGAGGCAGCATTAATTTAACAAAGTTTTCTTTAATACTAACATTTTGCAAAATTATTCTACAACTTCATGAATTTAGAGAACAGATTTGAAATATTTTAGGGTCCGGTAACCATTGATAATAAATGGTTTTACATTTTTTCTTGGTTTTATGTTTAATTTGTAGATTCGTAACGGGTTTTGTTGTGAAAGATTTAATCTTAAAAGATCATTAATTTTGCGAGTACATGGTACATTTCAATTCACTAACGCAAAATTAATGATTAAAGAAACTTACCTAAACTGAAGTTCTATCATAATTATTCAAGGTGCTTCATCCTAAGAGATTAGTAACTGGAACTTATTAAACACAGGTAGATATAATACAAGAAGAATAATTTTAAGCAAAGATTAGCTTCAATTACTCAGAAAATCAATTTAGTTAACACATAAGATAAAAAAAAATTAGTATAAAAAAATCTTTATGAATAATTTATCCTTATATCCGCCACATTGTCGATTTTGACACAGTGGCGATTTTGGAAATTTGACATATCAAGAAGACTCTTCTTTCACAATTAATTTTTTTTTAATTTTGTATTAAATCCCCACAAAAACAAATATACGTAATCTTTTTGAATCAATCTATCTATACTAATATAAAAAAGCCGAGGAGTTATTTTGTTTGTATATTATAGCCAAATTTATGAGCAATAGTATAAGCTATCCAACATGAGGCTACACTTCTCAACTATCCTTAAATAAATAATGATTTTTGTTAACCCGTCAAGCGCCTGTTCATTTTTATTTTTTACGCACCAAATGTCTGGGCTTGCAAGGAAGATCGCCCGATACTGGCAGGCACTAATATAAAAAATTACATATTTTTTAATTTTATATGCCATTATGTATAACACTTAAACGTATCGAATCGTTATGAATTAAGATATTTAATTGTATTAAAATGAGATTGATAAATTTTATAAATATTATGAATCTCATTTCAAAGTTGAAATGTGTTTTCAAAGTTGAAAGTACGAATGACGCACAAATGCTAGTCTGATACTATTAGTTCAAACGTTCTAGATAGCAGTGTTTGAAAAAATTGGCAAAATTTATGGGGTACTTTCACCTATAGGTATATGTACGTTATAAAGCGAATTTATATTTTATCCACTCTTCCTCCCCCTCTCAGGTGAACGTCAATCTTTTTATTGGCACAGAATAAATAATAGTAATAAAATAATAAATAATGATAATATATGCCACATTGTTGCATTAGGCTCCTGTAATAACAATTGTGAGTTAGTGAATAAATAAATAAATAAATAAATAGTTAAAATGACAGAAGTATCACTCTCTGATAGCAAACTTGCAAGTTTAAACTTAGTTACAACGTTGCTAATGTTCATAATAATTTGCACGCCTCGGAAGTGACCTTCGTAAAATTAGCCTACCTTTTATTTCCTCCAAAAAATTTGGCGCGGATATTAAATCAAAGTGCACCTTATGTCCGCGTGCGAGTGTCTGTATTAGGGATGTTACGGAAATGGTTATATCAGAACCAAATTCGGAAGCGGAGTTTTAAATTTGGTTTGTCAGAATGGGATCCGGAATCGGAGGTGGAGGCAGAAGAGAGATGTGTTAAGTGCAGGTCTAAGAAAATAAAATTATACACATTATTTATATTTGTTTATATTTGTATTGTATTAAAATAAACAATTAAATTTTAAATCTTAAACAGTACTACCAGTGAAGTTAAGTAAAAAAAGTTAAAAAAATGAAATTATTCCAAAAGAAGCAAATTATATTGAATGAACAAAAGATTAGCAGCTTTATCTCCATCCAATCTATTTTTCACCGGGTCATTGATTAGGCCAGCACCACTGAAATGTTGTTTGCTTGCTACTGAGGTTGGTGGACAGGATAAATATTGGCGGACAATCGAGTTCAGGGATTGAAATTTTGTATTCACTTTCCACCATAATAAAGGATCATTACTGATAGAAATCCGTTTTTCTCTCTGGTACTCGTTAAGTAATCTCTTTAATGTAAAAAAAATTGTCCAAAACTGCATGCTCGTCGGATGTAGTATTATTATTAATATCACTACTCAATAATAGAGTGTGGAGTGCTTTTAGCCGGGATGGAAGATATGATTTAGATGTGGTCAGGCGTGTCGCTGCCGGGAACAAAGTCAATAGTGCCCTGACTGCGTTAGTCAAAAGGCAAGGCGTAGTGAAGAGTGCACGCCTTGCAATACATAACGCAGTGTTGGTACCGACTTTGTTATATGGCAGCGAAACCTGGGTGTGCCAGAAGAAGCATAAAAGCAAGTTGAATGCAGTGGAGATGCGATCTCTTCGTAAAATGTGCGGCGTTACCATGGCCGACCGAAAGCGAAACGAAGAGATTCGCAATATGGCAGGTTTGAAAGATGACCTTATCACAAAAATTGATAAGGGCGTGCTTCGATGGTTTGGGCACGTTGAGCGAATGAGTGAAGACCGAATGGTAAAGAAAATGTATAGCGCGAAAGTTAATTAAAAGGTGTCGAGGTAGACCGAGACTAACTTTGGAAGACCATGTGAGCAAACTGCTCGAAGAGGGGAGGGTCAAGAGTACTCGGATACCTAGACGTGCATGTATGAAGAAGATAATGAATCTGAAAGAAGCGAAAGAGGTATGTAAGGATCGTGACATTTGGCGATCTGTTCTCTCTGGCTACCCCGTCAGGGATTGTGCGTGAAGATAAGTAAGTAAGTAAGTACTACTCAATAATATATTTGATAAAATCGCTTGGACATTGCTACAATTATCGGTAGACTGACCAACTGCTATATTTTTAACCTCATTTGCAAATTCATTTTCACTATTAAGTAAACTCATCAATTCGAACTCAACCTCTTGCTTAATTAATTCGTTGAAAAATTATCCTCCATAACGAGGATCCAGATATGTAGCTATGTAGCTATTGCAAACTCTTTATAAGAATGTAGGTCTCTAAATCTTGAATTCTAAAGGATAATAGTACATTTTATTACTAAACGCCGTCCACTACCATCTCGAGACGGCGAAGCCGGCCTTGCTCTTCCTGACCGAGACGCAGGTTTTCTCTCCGGCTGATATTTCGTATCTTTCCTGCCCGGGGTACAAATTGGAGCACTCCTTTGTGCCACGGGCTGGAGTTTGCGTGTATGTCAGAGAGGACATCTGTTCTCGACGCCTCGGCAGTCTTGAAGGTTCGGACCTGTCCATCCTTTGGCTATGCGTAGACAGCGACGACCATCCGCGCGCCTACGGGTGCCTCTATAGGTCTTATTATTTTCTATTTGTAACAAATGTTTTAACGTGTGTATTAATGGAATAACTGATGAGATACTTGTGTAACTGTCGCTCATGTTTCGTGTAATCTCCTCAAAATAATGAGGTATAGTCACTGGTTTCTTGAGCTGCAGCCATTTTTCAGCAGATATTGGTGGGATATTGTGTTTACTTGCGTAAAAGCAAAGTGAATCCTGTATTTAATCATTCGTTTCAACATATAAAATGTAATGTTCCACCTGTAGAAAAATAAAATGAAATAAGAATAACAATGTTTTACTATTGAGTCATAAAAGTTAAACTAACAATAATAATAAGGGAATAATTGCGATTATTTATTACACAAGATAATTAATTTAATTCTTAAATCTTATAAATAACATAACATACAAGTAAATCATATACCAATTTAATTAAAATATGTGCTATTTAATGCACATGCATTTTTAAAACGAAATTTTATCAAAATTGATTCAGTGGTTTGGCCACACGGCGTAGTGTACGTAGAGTAACAAACTGATAGGTAGGAAATAGGGATACATATCAGTGTGATAAAAAGTTTTTTTTTTTATTATTGATCGATGCATTAAAACAAAAAAAATTGTAACTTACCGCGTACTAGACTTCTGCACCACACCTAACACATCTTGGTTAATTTATTCCCTTTGTATTTTATGCAGTTCCGATTGAGCAATTTGGGAGTGATTAAAATGAGTCGAATTTTTTTTTGTATTTCATTATTATGTTTTTGATTTCTTCATCACAATCTAACATAGTCCCACTCATAGTTATAATTGATGTACAGTGCAATTGACATCAGGTATAGCGGCGAGTCTCATTAATTTAATCATATTCTCCACCGAAAAATAAGCTGAAAGCATCAACCCAACATTAGCATTAAAATTGCAAAATTGATTTGGAAAGCAAGGGGCGGTAACAGTTTAATTGTCATCATGTCAAAAATCTTTACACTAATGTTAATTTTGATGTACGAGATACCAGTCATTCAGGTGTACGGTGGACATGTAACTGGATGTCCTTAGTAACTTAGTTATGGGTTTCAATATTTTGGTAAATTATAGCACGTTATTAAAAAAGCCGAAGGTACTTTCAAAATTATTTAACATTTTTATTAGTAAATAAACGTCTTTAATACAAGATCGAAGGCTACTAGTGCAGCGGACCAGCACTGAGCCGATGCGCAGACTGCTCGCTCGAATCCTGAATAGAACTAGAATTTTGCATAGCCCACAAGTTCTTGTTACGGGATCGGATACCTATCCTTGCACAATTTATGCATGTAAAATGGCCTCCACAATACAAGAAAAACCCAGTGTGGGTGCAATGTTATTTAAAAAACAAAATAATAAAAATATTGAGATAATTTAACAGTTTTTCAATGTAAGTTATGCCGTTCGCAAGTCTTTAATATAATTTTAAATGGCTCGTCACTATAAGTTTTTAGTTAATGCCATTTTGTTTGGGTGTCATTCAAGTTTGACATAAATGTTTGGAAATTATTTTACAATAAGTAGTAAATTATTTATCGTTTCAACAAATTGCGATCATTCCGCGTTAGAGAAGAGAAGGCTTGGCTGTTGTCGTTGAAGTTGTGTATTAATGAGTTTAGGGACATAGGTCTTATTCCACGACAGTATGATGCGGTTATTGGTAATAAGCGACCGTAGTTTTATAAGCAACGCCAGTTGTCATGCATATTTTGCCTAATCTATAGAAAGAAATCGCAATAATCTCGAGGATATTGTGTTATTAAATGCACCATGTGTTATATACAGTTCCTATGAACATAACTTTTCTTAGGATTATGTTACATTTCCCTTGAAAATAGCGATCCCATTTTATTTAATTGAATAAAAACCTACCTTCCAGTTGATCAAAGCTTCGAATCACTCAGGAGCTTGATTGATATTCTATCTGTGCGCCTTTAAGCGCGCTGTAATTTGTACTTTAGTTTTTTTATTACTTCATTTAAGTATTACTTACTTTTTGGCATATTATCAGTAAATCACAAAGTTTCACTGATAGCAAAATACTACATTAAACAAAATTGAACACAATACAAAAATAGAGAGAGGCATTGAGTGGTGAAGCACTAAACTGTGTACGACAATAATGACATATCGAAGGCAGAATCTATGGATGGTGCATGGGCGTGAGATTCTCCCCACTCCTGGTAACCGAGGAGGAAGGGAACAGTAGGGAATTTTAAATATTGCGAATGGTGAATTATAGACGTGATACTACCTGTGTTCAATAAGTTTCAGCTACTAATCTAGAAGGACGAAGCACGAAGTGTAATTACTTATTGAGTTTTATATGTTTTCAAGTACAGTTACTTACAATATATGCATGCAGAATTACGAATAGTTTATATCTAGTTTTACCTAATTCATTCTTTCGGGGAGAATGGGCTGTTATGCATGAATTTCTAAAGCTAGTGTTGCAAATACATTAGTAATGATTTATTAATTTGCTTCAATAAGCAATGACCGGGATTTATTACCAACAGGCGGCATTAAAATTCAAACCAATAAAAACCAAAATAACAGAATATTTCGAAACCATTTCAAAATATTTTCCTTTCCACTTATTAGTCAAATTACAAAATGCACTACATTGTATAAATGCTTTTCGCAGCCCACTACTGGATATGGTCTCTCTATCAAGTCCAGAAGTAAAGTATCATCATAACTAACAAAACGAGCCCAAAATCTGTACACCTATTACTACTCGTCGCGGAGTTCCAGTCGCAGTCATTGAAGTACAGCTTCAGGTCACTCTATTAAGTCCGGAGGTAAAGTCTCATCATAACTAACTAAACGAGCCCAAACTTGGCACTCCTATTTGTCATGGAGTTACAGTAGCATTGAACGAAATACACCTTCAGGTCAAATTATCAAGTCCTTGGATAAGGTATCATCATAACTAACAAAACAAAGCCAAACTCGGCACACCTGGTTCTACTCTTCGAGAAGTTCCAGTAGCATTCACCGCAGCACACCTTCAGGTCACTCCATAAAGTCCAAGATGTATCATCATCATTATCATCATCATCATTACAGCCTTTCACAAGTCCACTGCTGAACATAGGCCTCCCCCAAGGAATGCCACAAAGCATGGTCATGAGCAACCTGTATCCATTGACTTCTTGCATGACTTACCACGTCGTCACTCCATCTAGTGGGGTAACGCCCTACACTTCACCTGCCGGTACGTATAAGTTAGTATATTTATATATAAATTCTACATATTTTTAGCGAAACCAAATATTGTAATCAAAATTTGTGATTATAAATGTTCTTAAGAATGTATCAAGTTTGGTTTTTGGAATATTTTGTATTTCTACATCGATTGATAATTTTGCTGTGTATTGTCGCTGCTATAAGCAAACGATACAGAAATCCACTCACGACGGCAGCCGAGCGCGGAGTGAGTGAGGCAAAGCAAAGTGTATTCAGTAAAATAAATTAATACAAGGCTGTCAAACCATATACATATATTAATTTTAACTAATCAAAACAAAATTAAACGTCTATTTACATTCCATGGCATGACATGATAGATAAAAGATAAAAAAATAGATTGAGTTAAACAGTTGACATTTTCACAAGTTATCGTGTTTACCACTCCATGCGGACTTGATAAATCTACACCATACCACTAAAACCAATCAACCACTAAATCACTTTTGTTATATAAAAATAGTAATTAATCGATTTAAAAAATATTAATAAGTTCAATAATCATTTATCTTTCTGACAATGTGCTTTTTATATCATTTATATGTTCAATATGATTATTACATACGATTTTATGCGAAAAAACGTTGGAATCTTGATTTTTAGACGCTAGTAGAAAATACCTACGTGTTTTGCGCTTAAGGTATTTAATATTCTTTTTCGTATATTGTAAAGATATTGCACGACATTATCATGGTAGAATGTAAGGTCTCATTAATAACTAAAAACATCATAATATTCTGTACTACATTCTGGCAATAAATAAATTTGAAATTTAATTTGAATACGAATATATTGCAGGAATTTGACTGACCACAACAATGCGTTTTGTGACATGCCTTGGGGGAGACCTATATTCAGCAGTAGACTTGTGAAGAAGGGCAGTTTTTCATAGGTCGAGCCGACTCACTTTTGCTGCACATATAGGGCTTTACCACGTATAACTATAAATGCTTTTAGTATAACAACTGTAACAGCCTCTCTTACAAACGCTTTTGCTTACGGTAAATTGTGATAAAATCGTAAGAACTCATCTTTACATCTTTATATATAAAAATTACGTGTCACATTGTTTGTCCGCGATAAACTCCTTAACTACTGAACTGATTTCAATGAAATTTACACACTCTGTGCAGTTTGGTTGAACTTGAGAGATAGTTTTTTCCTGATAAGTGACACTCAATATTCTTTATTACGAATTTAAGGATTTATTATATGCTGCTTCGTCGAAAAGAGCAGAACAACATCGGCCTGGTCAGCTAGTATATATTTAAAAATCTAATTATATAATAATGGATAAGATATAAAATGCCATCCATAGAAAGTCATAAGCTTTTGATGACACTTACGTCCTGTGGGTTACACAGAAAGTGAAATGTATCACAGTTATCATATAATGTGAAAAAAAGCTTAGATCAATGCCAATTTCTACGATTAAAAGTCGTTGAATGTTGTAGATAAGGCGTCATTGAACACGACATAAAATGTTCCCGTTATCCGAATATACATATATATATATATTTATAAATATATATAATTGCAATAAAAATACGTAACGTAGCCTTGAATAATTTTATATATGTAATATCCAGTGCTATTTTCACATTTATATAATATAACTCAAATTAAAAATTAAAAAAACCCCAAAAAACAACTGATGACCTTGAAACGGCTTAACAAATGTTGATAAAATATTTATAACAACTACCGCTAGAAAACCTGCTTTTAAGTACAAAATACCGCACTGAAATCGGTTCACCCGTTTAAAAGCTCCGGTGCCACAGACAGACATACAGACGAACAGTCACGCATAGCGGTCAAACATTACACGTTAACACACACGGCAGTTGTTTTTGCGTCGGCGTTTAATAAAAAAAGTATATTTCATGTTAGGTTATAGAGTTTAGAACACTGCAACTTCCCTAAACTACATTTAAATTTTACAGAACATACGACAATTGATAATTTTAATTTTAGTTGTAGGTGTTAAGCTTTTTATTTAGAGGAACTTTTTTTAAGAATCCATGTGAGAAGTTTCAACTGCTTAACAGCACTACGTCGATTGTTTCGTTCAGTTTAGAAGCGTATGAAGATCCAATATAATTAAGGCTGTAACGCGCACCATCCTCCTCATTTATACTATATTTATACTCAGTAGTATAAACGTATCTGTAATTATCTTTTTTTATGTTTGATTACTTGTATGAAGTTGTTTGTGTATACCATATTACACAATTACTGTGGAAAATAATATACTATACATAATTATTGCATACCTTAAGCGGAAGCGCAAGGTATGTTCTACTATCGCCTAAAAATTAAGATTCCAACATTTTATCGAATAAAATCGTATCTAGCAATCATATTATACATATAAATGATATAAAAAGCACATTGTTAGAAAGATAAATGATTGTTGAACTAATTAATATTTTTTTTAAATCGATTAATTGCTATTTTTAAATAAAAAAAAGGGTTTTAGTAGCTTATGGTGTGGATTTATCATGTCCCTGTGGCTTGTAAACACAATAACTTTTGAAAATATTAATTGTTTAACTCAATCTATTTTTTAATCTCTTCATCTATCATGTGGGAAGCCACTGAATGTAAATGGCAGTGTAGTTTTGTTTTGTTTAGCTATAATTAATTTTTTTCGGCTCCAAAATGGCGAAATTTTCGTTGATTTGTTAGCCTCGTATACAAAAATATTTCTCTAAATGGTTGTTGTTGTTGTTTTTATTATACGCTCGAGAGAGCAGGCAAAGGAACTATGCCATACAGCCTTGTCTTCATGTATAATTTTCCTTCATATTTCACTGCTTCACAATATGTTGATGCGTCACATTGTGCAGCCTTGGGAGATTTTGACGGTAACTTGAGCCAGCAGGCAGCTGACAGTTGGCGATGGTATCTAAAGGCGCCTATGCAAACAAACAGCTTATCTTGAGATTCCATCACCATCAGAGCACTTGTTTCACAGTTTCCATTAATAGTTCACATGCGCAGACACTTAATACACAAAATCGCACTACTTTTACATATCAAAGTCCACTTCAAACCATTATTTAAACAATAATTCAGGAGCAGCAAGCCGCCGCCGGTCGAGTTCCCGCCAAAACTCTTTCTCTAAATGGGAAGCTACAGCCACAGAGTAGTAATGAGTAGTTTAGTTTGGCTCACAGAGTACATTATATATAGGGAATAATGTAAAATAAATAAATTATACTAAAAATTTAATTACAAATTTGTTTTGTAACAAAATAGTAAGTTAGCAAGGTTCGATTGTATTTTAAACTATTCATTAATTTGTTTGATTCTTAATTGGCCAAGCATGGCTAAATTTAAAAAAGCGACATCTACTGCAACATGGACAAACTGTCATGACATAATAATACCTCTAAGAAAAATTATAGTATGGACTGTATGCCACTGGTTTGGTAGTGTTTCTATATAGTTTGTGCTGGTGTTTTTTTTTTTTTTCTGTGGTTTGGCTTCAGTCGCCTTCGTGAGTGGACATTGTTTCGGTTGTTTGCAGCGGCTCAAAAAGATCGCTGTACAAATACACAATATTCGAGTAACCAAATTTCTTAAATACTTAATTATAATAATAATAAGACATTTTTTTATTACAATATTTAAAAGCACAGAATAAATAATAGTAGTACGTACTAAAAGCAAGTAGTATAATTGTTTTTGTCATGGGTGACATTTTCATGGTTTTCGAGGGTGTTGAAACCGATAGGGTTGTCGAAATGTAAATCCAAGATGGCGGCCGCAATAAGTATCAATTATTTCATCATGGGTGTCATTTTTATGGTTTTCGAGGGTGTTGAAGCCGATAGTGCTGTCGAAATGTAAATCCAAGGTGGTGGCTGCAATAGGTATAAATTTTTTCATCATGGGTTTCATTTTCATGGTTTTCGAGGGTGTTGAAGCTGATAGTGCTGTCGAAATGTAAATACAAGATGGCGGCTGAATTAGGTACCAATTTTTTCATCATGGGTGTCATTTTCATGGTTTCCGAGGGTGTTGAAGCCGATAGTGTTGTCGAAATGTAAGTCCAAGATGGCGGCTGCAAAATATATCAATTTTTTCATCTTGGGTGTCATTTTCATGGTTTTCGAGGGTGTTGAAGCCGATAGTGCTGTCGAAATGTAAATCCAAGATGGCGGCTGCAACAGGTATCAATTTTTTCATCATGGGTGTCATTTTCATGGTTTTCGAGGGTGTTGAAGCCGATAGTGCTGTCGAAATGTAAATCCAAGATGGCGGCTGCAATAGATATAAATTTTTTCATCTTGGGTGTCATTTTCATGGTTTTCGATACAGTTGAAGCCGATAGTGCTGTCTAAATGTAAATCCAAGATGGCGGCTGCAATAGGTAACAATTTTTTCATCATGGGTGTCATTTTCATGGTTTTCGAGAGAATTGAAGCCGATAGGGTTGTCGAAATGTAAATCTAAGGTGGCGGCTGCAATGGGTATTAATTTTTTCATTATGGGTGTCATTTTCATGAGTTTCGAGGATGTTGAAGCCGATAGTGCTGTCGAAATGTAAATCCAAGATGGCAGCTGAAGTAGGTACCAATTTTTTCATCTTGGGTGTCATTTTCATGGTTTTCGAGAGTGTTGAAGCCGATAGTGCTGTCGAAATGTAAATCCAAGATGGCGGCTGAAGTAGGTACCAATTTTTTCATCTTGGGTGTCATTTTCATGGTTTTCGAGAAAGTTGAAGCCGATAGTGCTGTCGAAATGTAAATCCAAGTTGGCGGCTGCAATAGGTATCAATTTTTTCATCACGGGTGTCATTTTCATGGTTTTCGAGGATGTTAAAGCCGATAGTGCTGTCGAAATGTATTTAAACTACTTTAAAAATTCCGTATAATCATGTTATACGTAATTTTTTTAATGCGCTTAAGGTATGCCCAATTGGATTTACCAATATTTTTTAATATTATGGTAAAAATAGTTTAACAATTTAATATTTAGTTTTTAAATATAATATACAAATTATAATAAAAACGAAGATCTCAACTGGACCTACACGTACATACTGCATATAATATCACAACACAAGCTACTTGTTCAGATTGATTGAAGTGTAACATCTTCTGTATTTTGTTAAAATTATTGCAATCAAAGTAAGTGATATCTGGCACTGGAGTATCTGCATTCTCTAGTCCTCTAGAGAAATTAACTCAAGTTTTAAGTGGTGTGTCAGATTTTTTATTTTTTCACATTTTTCAATTTCTCATAGCAATGTTGTATGACAAATACTATAAGTTTTTGTTATTACCAACATAGAAGTTAGAGTAACGACTTAACAAGTAGTTTATTTAATCCAATATTGTTTTACTGTAAAAATAATAAAGTCTCTTCTTAAACCTGAGTAAACTCAAAGCTTATTGATCAATTGTGAAACCACAATGAACCTAAATAAAGCGGAAATTGCGTCTTACAATTTCCTCCAATGCTTAGGTATAATCAAAACAGCGAAATAATACAACGGATTCTTAGCATGGCCTAACGGACAAATTATTACTTATGTATTTAAAATTTAGTAAAAGGTCATATTAAAAATTTGCACTTTGTAGAAAAATAATTAATGTGTGAGATTAGAGGAGATTATATGAAATATAAAAAATGTTTAAGAAGATCCAAAAAACTACATCGATTTCTTACGTGGTAGAGTCATCCTGCAGCTATATTAGTAGTATAGTTTTAGCACGAATGGATCGGCTTGACCGGGGAAGGACCACGTTCTTCCAGAATACCAGCGTCAAATAGCAGCTTAACACTGCTGTGTTTCGTATAGTGAGTGTAGAGAGCCGGAGACCCTTTTTTCTGGAAACGAGGCATTCCATCTTAGCCCTCATGGATGGCAACGCATCTGCATTTTGATTCGCAAACGAGGATAAATGTAGATGTCTATGGGCAGCAACCACTTACCATCAGGTGGACTGTGTGCTCGTTTGTCACACTATACTACAAAAAAAAAATCGAATTACTATACATTTTTAAATATATGTCATTTTGAGTTATATTCGTTCTTGTTCCGTTTTTAATATGTTAATGTCAATTATTTGCCACCTAGTTATTTATAGTCCTAAATAATAAAAAAAAGTTATTTTAGTCAATGCAAAAAAGTAGAGAATAACGAGTTAGGCGTGGTAGCTCAGAGGCTATACTTCGCCGTAAATCTAAGAGTACGCGAGAAACCTAGGTTCTTTCCCCGTCCGGTCCAAGGGAACTAATATTTATCTATTTTTATGTAGTTAACGTTTTCGTGGAGTTAACATTCCTTGAGTATCCTAGACGTGAAATAATTTAAAATTTAGTACAGCCGACTTCAATACAAGTTATTAAGAATAACTCAAAAACTAATAGTTTGACCTTAATCAAATTCATACGGAACCACATGAAAAGTATCAGCTTTCAAATAAAAAAAGAATCATCGAAATCGGTTCACCCAGTAAAAAGTTATGAGGTAACACACTTAAAAAAACATACAGTCGAATTGAGTACCGTCTCCTTTTTGGAAGTCGGCAGAAAAGAGGGACTTTGGGGAATTACCACAGGTGTGGGCGAATTAAACATTAAACGAGTGAGTGATATTGTGGCAAAAGCCTAAAATACCTATATTGGTACCTATGTTCTCTTTTTTCTATTTTTTAATCTTTTTATATTGGTTTAAGGCATTCGCGATTTTTGTGGGGGTAGAAAATTACTAGACGGTCTTTGGGGTGGGTCATTTTAAAATGTAATAATTTTTTAAAACGTTAAAATTTAATGTAACTACGCCATTGTTACGGTGTTATTAACAAAAACCTTGAGGTTAAGGCGTTTCCGGAAAATCACCTCAGTGAAGCCGTTGAAGCCGTGTTATTAAATTATTTTAAACACTTACCCTGAGTAAACTGTAAAACTTACCTAACTAGAATATTCAACTTTGCTTAGTAGCCCACCCACGTTAATTCTATTTTCAGGAGTTGGAAATTTAAGTTAAGGACAGAAATAAGTTGTTAACAATATTAAGCCCCTCAGTCCTTGCTAAGCCTTCAAAATACTTTACTGTATACAAGAAAGGACTAAGATGGAATGCTTAATTATATTCAAAGGGTATTCGATATAATCTCATATTAAACATAACAATGGCGTGGATAGGATTGGTCTTTCTGTTTGTAATTGTACTTATGAGCGTATTATATTTTCCATACAGTTGATAACATTCAAAAATACTTTAACGAACATTGTTTGATGAAATTAACTAGAAAGATATTTATCTTTTACGTTCGATGATATATTGTTTTCTTTTTAAAATATTACCCTTAGAATTTTCCAAACCAAGACAGGCCACTGATCCCGATAAGACAAGATTTTCTCCTGTGTATTGGAGACTGTTTACATACATAAATGGCACAAATACAAACACCTAAATCCGGACAAATATTTGAAGGCCATTTACATATTTGATCCGCGTGGCATTCGAAGCCACGGCTCTCTGCGCCGCAACTCAATACTAAGCCACTGCACCACGCAGCTACAAAAATTTATGGTCTAAATAACTAGTTACCTTACAAAACTAAGCACATGCTGCTTCATTCTCTTTTTTTACTTATCTATGATTATGCACATTGATATCGCTTATATCTAACACGATTTCTAAGCAAGATGGAACGACTTTTCATGATAGTATGTTGATAAAATCCCTAATATATACAGCGCGCGTACATCGCCGAGTTAACATCGTATTGTATTAACTCCGTGTTGAAAAAATATTTTTGCAGTTAATGTTTATATTTATACTGTGTAAAAAGCAAATACCGATAGTTAGAAGTTAGTTACTTAAAATTAAAGTAAAAGTGCAAAGAAAGTTTAGTGTGAACAAAGATTGAATTGCTTCGTAATTTTAATACTCAGTGCGGCGGACTTTGATACTGCATATTGTTCTGGTTCGTCTACAATTATTGAATCGCGTATGTTTTTCCTAATACCCACTTGTTGTTTGAACAAATTATAAAGTGTTTTGGTAAAAATAATTACTATCATTGTGTATATTAGTACAGTTTTTTTTTTAATTTCTCTTAAAATGAAATGCTCAGCATGTGAAAATTCTATAGAGCGAAATGAATTATTGGGATGCATTTTATGTAAAGGAACCTATCATTATATGTGCCTTAATATTACATCTGCGAAATTTATGGGTAACTATCAAAAATTCAAAAGATCATGGAAATGTCCTACTTGCACCAACGTTACGGAACGGCGATCCAGAAACGACGACACACCGGTAAAAGTTAACTGTGGGGATTCATCACCATCTGATGTCATTAACATGTCTAGTGATAACATGCAAGTAAATGAACTGCCGCCTTCGGAT
Organism: Parnassius glacialis; assembly: GCA_033319125.1. Lineage (NCBI taxonomy): Eukaryota > Metazoa > Arthropoda > Insecta > Lepidoptera > Papilionidae > Parnassius > Parnassius glacialis. Next base: position 15,657,527 of record JAVANC010000018.1, on the reverse strand, counting down.
TTTGAGCACCGTGGAGGTAAAAAACAAAATACTTTTACTTTTTCTTTAGAAGAATTAGGTAAATTGCTTGACGATAAATTAGACACTAAGTTACAAAACACTCGTCACTCATTAGCTACGGAAATTAAACAAGAATTTAATGAAGTTTTAATGAAGTTGGAAAGTGACTTTTTGAAAATAACCGAATCCCTAACAGGAGAAATATGCGACTTAAAAAGAGATATAAGTACACTTCGCGAAAAAGTTCAAACACTTGAGCAAGAAAACATATGTGTACGTAAACAAGTAGAAAGTGAACAAAATAAGCCTTCAAACATTTCACATATGGAGACCATCATAAAAGAATTAAAACAGGAAATAAATGACAAGGACCAGAAAGCGTTGCTCAGTGACATTGAAATAGTTGGAATACCTGAAGTTTCAGGTGAAAATCCAGTGCATATAATGTCGACAGTTGCAAATAAGTTGGGAGTTACCTTAAATGATCATGACATAGTATTTACAGAGCGTGTTGGTCGACATTCGAGTAATCTACTTCAAGAGGTGCAAACAGGGAATCAAAACCGTATAGAGGCACGTCCCCTAGTTGTGCGTTTAGCGCGCCGCATCACTCGTGACATCCTACTGAAAAATGTACGTGTGCGCCGTACGCTCACCACTGTAGATACACACTAGGGCTACCTTATAAAGAAACAACCAAGTTTTATGTTAATGAGAGGCTAACGAAACCAAATCGTGTGCTATTTGCTAAAGCACGTGAAATGGCCCGAAAATTAAAATGGAAATTCGTGTGGACAAAAGATGGCCGAGTTTATGTCAAGAGAGAAGATTCTTTTAACGCTCCGGTACGCGTCATCTACTCGGAAGACGATTTTAGGCGTATTTTTGGTGAACCATATTCCAAAACAGTTAAATGATTATAAATTGATTTTGGTGGCCTTTGGGCTTCTAACGTTTTTGCTATTATTCGGTTTGTTGTATAGTAGTTTTAATGTCAATTACACTTTCAATGTCAACTTAGTTCTAGTACAGTTTGATTACATATATTATTACATTCTATTATTAATTAATATTCCGTTAACAGTCAAAATATTAAAAAAATATTTTTCTGTTAATATTAGGGGTTTAATAATTGTGCCCTACTGTTTAAATTTTAATTCAATCTTCTGCCTATATTCTGCTAAACTGTGGAAACAATTTTTAATAATGTTTATATGTGTTGTTTTTATTTTGATGTCGGTCAGTACAAGTTATAACTTATTGTTGTTGTTACTATTCGGTTTTTTGTGTGTTAGTTTTAATATTAGTTATTTTTTCAATGTCAATATAGTTTTAGTGCAGTTTGATTACAAACACTATTACATTTTATTATTTAATATTCAGGTAACAGTAAAAATATTCAAAAAATTTTTTACTTTTAATATTAGGAGTCTCATTGTGCCCTACTTTTTTTACTTAAATTCAATCTTTTGTCTACATTCTCCTAAACTGTTAAAATCCTTTTTAATATTGTTTATACGTGTTGTTTTTATTTGGATGTTGGTCAGTACAGGTTATAACTTATTGTTGTTATATTTCGGTCTGTTGTATATAAGTTTTAATGTTCGTTATACTTTTAATGTCAACTTAGTTCTAGAACAGTTTGATTACAAATATTATTACATTTCATTACTTAATATTCTGATAACAGTAAAAATGTTAAAAAAATATTTTGCTGTTAATATTAGGGATCTCACTGTGCCCTGCTTTTTTATTTTTTATTTTTTTTCAATCTTTTGTCTACATTCTGCTAAACTGTTGAAATCATTTTTAATATTGTTTATACGTGTGGATTTTATTTCGATGTTGGTCAGTACAAGTTATAACTTATTGTGTCCTTACTTTTCCATATATTTTTTATTTAATTTGTTTCAAAATTTAAGACATTACATTATATTATATAAAAATGGCTAGATATAAAAGTTTTAGAGTTGGTCTCTATAATGCTGGGTCAATAAGAAGCAAAATAGACGAGTTTCAGGTTGCCTTACAACGTGACTCTGCTGATATTATGGCAATTAACGAAACATGGCTGCAGACAGGTGACAATGTAAGTGCCCCATTAGTTCCTGGATATAGCTTCCGTCATATTCCTCGATCGTGTAACATGTCAAGAACTAGGGGTGGAGGTGTAGGTTTCTACATTAGACGAGGGGTAAATGCTCGATCCTGTCCACATATTAACACATTTACTGAAGTGGAGCAACAATGGATATCGGTAACCATAAATAGGTGTAGAATATTAATTGGTACAGCATATCGACCACAATGGGTCAATGTGGATAATTTTCTTGATTCTCTCACCGACACTTTAACTTCACAATCCAACTTTGATTATTTTATATTATTAGGCGATTTTAACATTAACATTTTGGATACTAATGACAATAAAACTCTTCGTCTTAAACAATTTTTGACCTATACTAATTCAAGTAACTGTATTTCAGAACCTACACATTTCACACGAGACAGTGCAACGTTAATTGATTTAGTTATCACGGATGCACGTGTTACAAATACATTTGTTAAACATACACCAGAATTAGGAGGGCACGCTTTTGTTTTGGTTGACTTCCATTTTAAAAAACCTAAGATAGCACCAATACAACAAATTATAAGGCCTATTAAAAGTATCAATATGCTTGCTTTTCTATCAGATCTCGAAGCTATAAATTGGGATACTATCATAGGGTTTAGCTGTGTCGATCAAATGGTATCTGAATTTTCCAAAAAAATTTTAGAATTATTTGATAAGCATGCTCCTGAGAAATTAGTAACGTTTAAAAAAAGACAACTGCCATGGTTCACTAGTAATGTTCGGTACATGATGCAACTGCGTGACAGCGCTCATAATAAGTATCGACAAACAAAAGCCGAAAGTGATAAAACTCATTACAAATCTCTTAAAAGACTAGTTAATAGTTGTCTTAATACTGAGAAGAAAGCATATTTTGACAATCATATTAATCAGAACCTACATAAAGCAAACATTTTGTGGAAAAACTTGAAATCGGTTGCATTACCTTCATTTAAAAATTCTAACAATTTACCAGACCATTTTAATGATCCTGATAAAATTAACCACCACTTTCTTAATATTCCGGACATAAGCAATACTGGTTCGTTTTATTCTAAATTCTTTAAAAGTTCTAAATATAACTCAAACACATTAAAGTTAATGCCAGTCCATGAAAACGTAGTTGCAAAAGTTATTATGGCTATCAAGTCGAACGCACAAGGGGTTGATCGAATTAGTATGGAAATGATACTTTTGACACTACCACAAACATTAAAGGTTATAACAGCAATAATTAATAGGTCTATCACAGAATCAATTTTTCCTTCCCAGTGGAAAACCGCACTAATTCGTCCCGTACCAAAAAAAGACAACGCAGTTGATTTAAGCGACCTAAGGCCTATTAGCATTTTACCATATTTATCAAAAATATTGGAAAAAGTTGTACACTTTCAAGTAGTATACTTTTGTGAACTAAATAAAATACTACCTAAGTTACAATCAGGGTTTAGGAAGAGTCATGGGACAGCTACAGCCCTGATAAATGTCGTAGATGACGTGCTGTCTTTTTCGGATTCTGGCAAAGGCACGATCCTCACTCTTTTAGATTTTTCAAAAGCATTCGATTCGATAAATACGGATTTGTTAATAGATAAACTATCATATTATGGTTTTGATAACGGGGCATTGGTGTGGTTTAAGAGTTATCTCAATAATCGTCTACAACAAGTTATAATTAACAGGAATGATGGCGAAAGCTATGTTTCCCAACTTCTTCCTGTCAATAAAGGTGTCCCTCAAGGATCAATTTTAGGCCCTTTGCTTTTTATCATTTATAGTTCCGATATAACAGCATGTCTTGAAAATTGCAAATACCATATTTATGCTGATGACCTACAGGTGTATATTAGTGTAGATAGTAAAAATGTAAATACAGCGGTAGATAAGTTAAATGAAGATCTTCAACGCATTAGTTCTTGGTCACAAAATAACTCCATGCTCCTTAATCCTACAAAATCTAAGTTTATTATTTTAGGTACTAAAAAGCAGGTACAGGTCATAACTTCTACTGATCCTAATATACGTATTGATGGGGAAAACATTGAACGAGTTTTTGAAGCACGAAATCTAGGGGTTCTTATGGACAGTTATTTAAAGTTTGAAAATCATGTAATTAATGTCGTAAAAAGTTGTTTTTTCCGATTAAAAGTTTTATATTCAATTAGGCAGTTTATCACTGTAGACTTACGCGTTAAACTATGTGAAACCTTAGTTCTGTCTAAACTAAATTATTGTATAACCTTGTATGGACCTTGTCTATTTAAAAAATCAAAAAATTTAATTCAAAGGGTACAAAATGCTTGCGCTCGTTACTGTTTTTACATCCCAAGACGAACACATGTTACACCTTACCTTAATGCCTCTAATATGCTTAAAATGCAGGAACGTCTCAAATTATTTTATGCCTCCCTGCTATTTGGAGTGATAAAAACAAAGGAACCAGAATACCTATATGAAAAGCTTCAGTGGAGACAAAATCAACATAATATGTACGGTATTCGAGAGTGTGCAAAAGTACTTTGCATACCTCAACATAGGACATCAGCATTTCGTGGTAGTTACAAATTTATGGCCACAAAATGTTGGAATGATCTTCCACCACCATTACGAGTCAAAACAAATAAGAACAGTTTTAAGAAAAAATACAAAGAGTATTTATTAAGTACGCAGAAAATGTCATAAAAATGAAAAAAAGAAAATAAAGGGAAAAACGGCGGGGGCTGAGTATCCCATATTTAGTTATATTCAATTATGTAACTTACATTTACTACCAATATTCTTTTTAATAACCATTATGTTGTTCTAGCATAATTATTATAATAAGTTGAATAAATAAATCACTACTGTAGCTCTTACTTTTAATATTATTTTTTTTTTCATATGTTTTTGTTTATATTTCGTTTATATTTTCTTTATATTATGTTTATCTTTTGTACATGAATATTAATTATCAATTTATTAATAAAAATAACATGAAAACTTGTACTGGTAAATGAAATAGTTCTTGTACTGGCTGTATGAATAAATAAATAATTTAACACTAAAATCTATTTGTAATATGTATAATCAGTGATGTACGCGTACTGTTATACTTTAGCTCACTAAGTAGGTATATTGGTGCTGACAGAATAACAGCGTTGTAGATTCTCTGCAACAAATGCTGAGTCAGAACCCTTTCATTGTCCTTCTAAAAATATCATTTTTGTATTAGTTTAACTTTTAAATATTTTATTTCTTTTGGTCAATGAATAAATATTTTATTATTATTATTATTATTATTAATCGCAAATAAGCTGTTTGTAAATACTCATTACTATAAGTACTTAATCGTCATCATCATCATCATCATTACAGCCATTCACAAGTTGACTGCTGAACATAGGCCTCTCCCAAGGAATGCCACAAAGCACGTTCCTGAACCACGTGCATCCATCGAGTTCCTGCATGTCTTACCAAGTCGTCATTCCATCTAGTGGGGGGTCGCTCTACACTTCTCCTACCGGTACGAGGTTGCCACTCGAGAACTATTTGTTCTGTTTCTACTGCGGTTATCCTAATTTCTAAGTTTATCACACAAAGAAACCCCGAGCTTGACCCTCTCCATAGCTCGCTGAGTGACCTTGAGTGTCGTCATTCGGTCAGCAGTGAAGGACCACGTGTCAAATCCATAAGTCATCAATGGCATCACGCACTGTTTGTACATTCTCTAATCTACAAGTACTTACGTACATAAAGGAGACATTTTACTAGTATTACTTAACCAGCCTTATATCCTTCCGATGTTCCCAAGGGATCTTTTCGAAGTATACGCTTTGCAAGTTAAGGAAATTGAATTTTCTAAGCATTTGCCCGTTTAGAGCTTGTATCGGATGAAAGTAAATGAGTATTTAATTTAACAAAACATATTTTAAAAGAAAATTCCATGCGTCCATCTATTACAGTCCTTTAAAGGCCTCTGTTGAATATAGAGCTCCTTCGTAGATTCTCTCTTAAAGGGGATTTTGCCATAGTTACCACACTTGGCTTCGGGTTTGCAATCGCAGTTTTTTATTATTTTGATTTGCTGCCAGAAAAATGCTGCTTATCAGCTGTTTTAGTTTCCCTCTGTTGTCTCTTACGACGCGATGTACTACACTCTTTTCTGACGCAAGATGCTGCCACTACATGCGAAAGATATTTTCTCACCCAGTCCAGAATTTCTCAAATCAAGCGGCTCTTTACCACCTAACCTGGGCCTGAGGAGATAATAAATTAATATTTCGCGGACATGTGAAGTCCGTCATGTGTTTTTCAGAATATTGTGTTTAAGTTTTATTGAGGGACCATAATTACACGTATTTTACTATCTATAACTATTTACTTTGTTGAATTGTTATTTTAATACAGTTTACATTCAACACTCTGTCCTCTTACTGGTATATTATTACATTCAAGGGCGCTAAAAGCGCGTTTCGCTTCAAACCTCTAGAGAAATCAATTTAAAGTATTCTGTAATATCACCTCCCTCTACAATCTGCTGGCTCACGTATATTGAATTTTTTATAGTATATTTTATTTAAATAATCTTAATATTTACTTATCATAAAATAGTCAATAAGCATTTAAATGATATGTTAAATGTTTTTACAGGCGAATTAATGTATTTTTAATAAAAATAATATAATAATAAATTTATTTATTCACCTAAAATACTCGAGTCTTATCCGACACTATTTCGAAGATATCCCGGACGTCAGTCTCAGCGAGATTAGAATGGCTCTCCAGCACCTTAAAAACGGTAAGTCCCTGGGCGAGGATGGAATTACAGCGGAGCTTCTGAAAGCGGTTGAAAAACCGGTATTTGAAGTCCTTTAGAGGCTTTTTAATTCTGTCCTCCATGTTGGCATTACATCAGAGGCGTGGAGCAGAAGTGCGGTGATCTTGTTCTTCAAGAAAGGCGACAACGCTCTCTTGAAGAACTACAGACCGATTCCCCTTCAGAGCCGCGTCTACGTGCTGTTTTCGAGAGTCATTACGAATCGTCTCGCGCGCAGATTTGACGACTTCCAGACTCCAGAACAAGCCGGTTTCCGACAAGGCTTTAGCACCATAGACCACATACATACCATTCAACAAATTGTACAGAAGTCCGAGGAGTACAATTTGCCACTATGTCTGGCGTATGTGGACTATGAGAAAGCCTTTGATTTAGTCGAAATTTTCGGTGCCGAAAAATTCGGTGTCAAGTTGACTGTCGGTATATCGAAGTGCTGAAGTGTTTCTACAGTAGAGTTACAATGGCTATCCGAGTATAGAATCAAAGTACGAAACCTATTAGCAGGGTACAAGCCAGTTAAAACAGCATCCTGAGGACCGTAGCGGACAGATATATATCGCCGCTGTGGAAATATCTTGTGCAGAGACTGATCATTGGGCCCTATCCACCCCCATGATGGTCTGTCTCGGCACAGGGTATTACTTTATTTCACTAGATTTTAAGCAAACCATTGTATTGCTAACCCTTGTTATTATTATTATTATTTTATATCTTTATTTTTTCTAGCCTTGCGGCCGTTATTAATGCTAATTACGGGTGTTCACCAAGTAAAAAGCATATGGGCATTTTATTAAGTAGTGTGTTCTGGGATATTGGGCGTAACTTCGTTTTCATCTATTTGTAAAAATTTTCTCACAATACGGCACGTATTTAATATGGCGGCTTTCTGTAATTGTATGTATTTATTCTCTTTTATATTTAATAGTTTCAGGCTGTGGTGAAGATGTTTTGGGATAACACCTGTGGTTGATAACACGATCGGTACTATGTAGACTTTTTCTTGTTTCCAAATTCTGCTAACTTCGTCTTGGAGATCTGCATATTTGTGGATTTTTTCTGTAATTGTCTTTGTAATATTATGTGTGTTAGGTATAGCTATATCAATGAGGTATGTGATTTTATTAAGTTTATCTTGTAGCGTAATGTCTGGTCTATTATAATGTATTGTTTTGTCAGTTAGGATGGCGCGGTCGTAGTATAACTTATGTGTTGTATTTTCTAGAACTGTGCTTGGGATGTATTTATAATAAGGTGTAATAGTGTCTAGTATGAGGTTATGTTGAATAGCAAGAGTTTGGTGTATGATATTAGCTACCTGGTTATGTCTATGAGTGTAATCGGTTTGGGCGAGATGGGGGCATGCTCCAGTTATATGCTGAATGGTTTCAGAATGTATGTGGCACTTTCGACACTTATCATCTAATACAGTGGGGTCTTTAATGATATATTTCCTGTAATTTCGAGTATTTATTATTATTATTATTGTATTACTAACCCACATATGGATTTTAATTATCTGAAGTAAGGAATATATTATTTATTATTATTACTACCCCAACTGCAGAGAGGTGTAAGACAGGGTGACGTTATATCCCCGAAACTCTTCACCGCTGCATTGGAAGACGTTTTCAAGCTACTGGACTGGAAAGGATGCGGTATTAACATCAATGGCGAGTAAGTCACTCACCTTGGGTTTGCCGATAATATAGTTCTTATGGCAGAATCGCTGGAGGACCTAAGCACTTTGCTTAATGACCTCAGTAGTGTCTCTCAACGGATAGGTCTTAAGATGAACATGGACAAAACAAAAATCATATTTAACGTCCATGTCACACCTATGCCGGTAGTTGTTGGGAACACTAAGCTCGAAGTTGTTGAAGAGTATGTGTTTCTGGGTCAAATTGTCCGACTAGGAAAATCCAACTTCGACCGAGAGGTCAATCGACGGATTCAACTTCGCTGGGCAGCGTTCGGGAAACTACGACACATCTTCTCATTAGATATACCTCAAAACCTGAAACCGAAATTGTACAACCAGTGCGTGTTGCCAGTGATGACTTACGTATGAGGTCGTATGTGGAAGCTCAAGGTTGCTCAGCGAGCTATGGAGAGGGATATGCTCGGGGTTTCTCTGCGTGATAAACATAGAAATGAGGATATCCGCGGTATAAATAGAGTAACCAACATCATCATAATCATCACAGCCCTTCACAAGTCCACTGCTGAACATTAACCTCCCCCAAGGAATGCCAGAAAGCACGGTCCAGAGCCACCTGCATCCATCGACTTCCTGCATATTTTACCAGGTCGTCACTCCATCTAGTGGTGGGACGCCCTACACTTCGTCTGCCTGTACGAGGCTGCCACTCGACAACCTTCTTTCCCCATCGATTGTCGGTTCTTCGAGCTATATGGCCGACCCATCGCCACTTCAGCTTACAAATCCATTAGGGTATGTCGGTCACTCTTGTTCTACTGCGGATTTCCTCATTTCTAAGTTTATCACGCAGAGAAACTCCGAGCATAGCCCTCTCCATAGCTTGCTGAGCGACCTTGAGCTTCCTCATTCGGCCAGGAGTGAAGGACCACGTCTCAGTTCCACATGTCATCACTGGCAACACGCACTGGTTGTACAGTCTCGTTTTGAAGTTTAGAGGTATACCTGACGAGAAGACGTGCCCTAATTTCCCGAACGCTGCCCAACCGAGTTGAATCCGTCGATTGACCTCTCGATCGAAATTGGACTTACCTAGTCGGACTATTTGTCCCAGGTAAACATACTCGTCAACAACTTCGAGCTTGATGCTACCAATAACTACCGGCATAGGTATGACATGGACGTTAAACATGATCTTTGTTTTGTCCATGTTGATCTTAAGACCTATCCGTTATGAAACACTATTGAGGTCATTGACCATAGTGCTTAGGTCCTCCAGCGATTCTGCCATAAGGACTTTATCGTCGGCAAATCGATGGTGAGTGATGTACTCACCATTGATGTTGATACTGTTTCCTTTCCAGTCCAGAAGCTTGAAAACGTCTTCCAATGAAGCGGTGAAGAGTTTCGGAGATATAACGTCACCCAGTCTTACACCTCTCTGCAATTGGGTAGGTTTCATACTCTAGTTCTGTACTCGGATAGCCATCGTACTGTACACCTAGTAGCCCTACTTTACACGCACTTCAACACTTCGATATACCGACAGCCAACTTGGCACCGCTGAAGGGACTGCAGCACCGCCCTAATTTCGACGAAATCAAAGGCTTTCTCATAGTTCACATACGCCAGACATAGTGGCAAATTGTACTTCTCGGACTTCTGTACAATTAACTTCAGCTAATTGTCTGGCTATTGGGTATGTATGTGGTCAATGGTGCTAAAGTCTTTTTGGAAACCGGCTTGTTCAAGAGGCTGGAAGTCGTCAAGTATGTGTGCGAGACAATTCGTAATAACTCTCGAAAACAGCACGTAGACGCGGCTCAGAAGGGGAATCGGTCTGTACTTCTTCAAGAGAGCGTTGTCACCTTTCTTGAAGAATAAGATCACCGCACTTCTGCTCCACGCCTCCGGTGTAATGCCACCATGGAGGACAGAATTAAAGAGCTTCTTAAGGACTTCAAATACCGGTTTTTAGAACCTTCGCTGTAATTCTATCCTCGCCTGGGGCCATGCCATTTTTAAGGTGCTGGAGAGCCATTCTAATCTCGCTCAGACTGACGTCCGGGATATCATCGGAATAATGTCGGATAAGACTCGCTCTTGGATCGTTACTCACACTTGCGTGTGGCTCCAACGATGATGTATACAGCTGCCCATAGAACCTCTCAATCTCACTCAAAATCTCAGGTGTCCCGGAAATGACGCTGCCAAACTCGGTCTTCAGCTTCGACAGTTGGCTCTTTCTGGCAGACAGATCTTTAGCAAAGACTTTGGAGCCCTGGTTGCGCTCGATCGCTTCTTTAATACGAGCAGTATTAAAGTTGCGCAAGTCCCGCCACATGCATTTGGAGATCTGTCTGTTCAATTACCTGTCTGCTGTCAAATCTACTGAAGACTGCACCTACATAACCCATTTAACAGCCATGAGATTAAGAGGGTGATCAGAGAGTTTTTGTGTTCTTCTGCGGCGCGTCTTGCAAAACTTAGCTCTGACCGCATGGACAGTTTCCACGAATTTGTCATTCATATCTTCCACTGCATTGCGATCTTCAAGGCACTGAAAACGGTTTCGTAGCTCGAGCTGAATGGTTTCGGGACTTTGGATCAGAGCACGAGGGGACGGAGCGTTGACTTCATTAGAAGTGACCTCTCCAACTTAACGTTTAGGTTCAGTGTGCCTCTTACCATTCGGTGATAGCTGCCGGTTTTCACCCTCGCGATCACTGAGACATCATTGAACAGTTGTCGTCTGGTCATCATAATGAAGTCAATCTCATTTTTTGTCGAACCGTCGGGGTTCGACCAGGTCCACTTCCTGTGGGGCCGCTTCTTGAAGAAAGAGTTCATCATAAAGAGTCCCTCTTTCTCCATGAAGTCGGCCAGCTGCTGGCCCCTTGTGTTCCGTTGCCCTATTCCGAATTTCCTTAATTTCAGCTTACCGTTCTCTCTTGTGCCTTGTTTTGCGTTGAAGTCTACCATTTACACAGTATAGTGGGTTTTGGAGGAATGCATGGCTCTAGAGATATCCTCATACATTTCCTCCACCTCCTTATCGGGGTGTGCCGAGGTTGGTGCGTAAACCTGTATGACTTTTAGCGAATACGGTACGAAACCCTCGTCGACACACTCCCAATCTTTACAACGTTGTTAAGGAGAGACTTCTGGACGAGAAATCCAACACCTCTTTGGGAGTAATGGACATAGCCCAACAGATTATTAAGCTAAAGTGACAGTGGGCAGGCCATATAGCTCGAAGAACCGACAACCGATGGGAAGGAAAGGTTCTCGAGTGGCAGCCTCATACCGGTATGCAAAGTGTAGGGCAATCCCCCACTAGATGGAGTGACAACCCGGTGAGACATGCAGGAAGTCTTTGGATGCAGGTGGCTCAGGACCGTGCTTTGTGGCATTTCTTGGGGGAGGCCTCTGTTCAGCAGTGGACTTATGAAAGGCTGTAATAATGATAATGATAACCTAAAACACTTAGCCATAATTCAAAAAAAGTCTGTGACTCCCACACTAGGAATGGCCTGTCTCGTGGGGGTCAAACAAAAGATTTTACAATAAAACAAAGTGGCTATTTGTCGAAATTACGTAAAAAAATTATGCGTAGGTAAACAAAAAATGACTTAAAAATTTAAAAAACGTAACAAATAACATAACATACAGACATAACATGCGTGTTATGTCGTGCGTATTTAGTGCATGCGTGCGTGCGTGCGTGCGTGCGTGCGTGCCTGCGTGCGAGCGTGCGTATGTGCGTGGGTGCGTGCCTGCCTGCGTGCGTGCGTGCGAGGTGCGTAAGTGCGTGCTTGCATGCGTGCGTGCGTGCGTGCGGGCGTGCGTGCGAGCGTGCGTGCGTGCATGCGGGCGTGCGTGCGAGCGTGCGTGCGGGCGTGCATGCCTGCGTGCGTGCGTGTGTGCGTGCATGTGTGTGTGTGTGTGTGTGTGTGTGTGTGTGTGTGTGTGTGTGTGTGTGTGTGTGTGTGTGTGTGTGTGTGTGTGTGTGTGTGTGATAAAAGTAATGCTATCATGCCTATTTCATAGATCTCTAGGAAGTTTAAGTAAAAGTGTGAGAATTTGCGATTGGGGATAAGTTTGAGTGGTGAGGTAGTCCGATTAAATTCTTGGGATCGGATGGCAGGGCTGGCGCCATTGCTGTCCACTACCGTTTGAACACCTATTTAAGGATCACCAATATTTTTTCTGTTTCTTCATAGTCCGAAGTCAATAAATAGCTCGTCATTTTTGTTTTAGCCTCGTAATGTATGGGATCGCTTTAAGCCGTACAAATTGACTAATTTGTTGTAGATGCGTGGGAATAGGAGCAGTCTGAAATGATGAGCGAAAGATATTTCAACCAACTCAATTTTCATTTTTAAAAACATCAACAAACAACAAACACTCTTTTAGTTTATTAAAGTATCAAATGTCAGCAGTTTCGAAGCTTCCCTATGCATAAATGTAAAAACCCTCAGAAGATACAATCTACGGACACTTAATACTTGAGCATCTCTTAAGAGATCTGACGTATGATAACACCTTGGTTTACTCATAGCTACCTTCAAAACTGCACTTTGGGCCATTTTCAGCACTAGCAACGTAGAGGAGGCTATGCCACCCCACGCCAGTATGCAATAGCTAAGTACGGACTGACATAGTGCAAGGTAGACTTACTTTAAAATGCTACAGATATGCATCAGTAGAATGTCTCAATAGTCTCATTGTGTGTATTAGCTTATGGATCCTTGCTGATGTCGCCAATGTATGACTTTTAAAGTTTACGTTCTCATCTATTATGATGCCCAAATGTTTAAGGGAGCTTACCCCATTTATCAGGTCACAGTTACAATTAGGAGAGCTCACGGAACCAAAACTACAGTTGTTATTATGTACTTTAAGGCTATTGAAAAGTGACGGCGGCAGTACAGACGCTGCAGTTTTATGAAAACAAATTAACTGCGTTTTTGAGTTGTTCAGTGTTAAGATGTTGTAATTTAACCATTTTTGTAATTTACGCAACTCGGAGACTGCCGAAATGTAGGCGTCGTGTCAAAATTTACTGTATCGTCAGCATAACATACAACCATTTTCGAGTTCAATTGACATAATGTAATTAATATATAAAACAAAAACAATCGGCCTGAGAACGCTACTCTGAGGAACGCCAAAATCTTTAGATCTAAGATCGCTTGCTTGATCGCCTATTCGAACACATTGTTTTCTATCCGACAAATATCTGGGAAACCAGTTTAAACTCAGACCACGGATACCAAGAGCACTTTTCTTAAGGAGGATGGGGATCGATACCGTATCGAATGCTTTAGCCAGATCGAGAAAAACACTGACACTGGATCAACCCTGATCGATATCAGTTACAACCATATCTGTGAGAAGACTTACTGCATCCTCAGTCGATTTTCCCTGACGGAAACCAAACTGACGCTCCGAGAATATACTATTCTTTTCAAGATAGTTAGTCAGCCCCTTATGAACAACGCGTTCCAGGAGCTTAGAGTAACCACCCAGCAGTGATATGGGACGATAATTACAAGGATCGTCCTTAGCTCCATTCTTGTATATGAGGATAACTGCCGCTACTTTCCACTGACTTGGGAAGACTCGTGACGAGATACTTAAGTGAAATATCGCAGTCAGGGGCTCCGCAATTGCGTGGGCTACTGACTTTAAAAGTTTGTTAGTGATACCGTCCATACCCGGGGTACTACCTGAATTAAGAGACCAGATGAGACCCAAAACTTCCTGTTCGTCTGTAGGATCCATGAGAAATGAACCAACGGGTTGATCAGGAATGTGAACTTTTTCGGCAAGGGACTCCTGAGTCTCATTTAATTTCATTATGATAGAGTTTGCCTGCTTATTACCTACAGAGGCAAAGTAAGACTTGCAAACATCGAGAGATTCCTTTACAGAGGGCCTTGAGTTGATGAGAGCCAGAGAAGAACTTGAACTAGTGTCTTTGCCAGTTATCCGGTTAATAGTACCCCAGAGTTGTTTTGGAGCACATTTATTTTTATCTATTTCTTTATTGTTGTAATCACATTTTAGTTTTCTGATTAGACCTATGTAAAATTTCTATAACGCGTATATACAAGTTTTTAGTAGGGTTGTTTGGGTTCTTACGATATTCAATATGGAGCTTGTAGCGGTGCTTAGAGCATGTGATTAAACCAGGAGTCGTCCAAGGCTGTAAGATGGTTTTAGAGCGGCTTATTACACAAGTTTTCGAGTATCTCAATATTGTCTGATACCGTCTTTGTGAAATGACTCACAGACTCGTCAAGAGAGCTGCAGTTTATTACTGGGGACCAGTGCGTTCCCTCCAGCTCTGATTTTATTGAGTCTATGTCAACTATAACTCTTGATCGAATAGGTTTTGGTCTTTTTGGTTTTTGTGTCTTTAGCATTATGCCTTCCATAGTGATATCATGGTCAGTAGCATCATTGAGATACACTACGGACTCCGCATTAGATCTTACGGGTACAAGAATGTTATCTGTTCAGGTTTTGACCAGAGTTGGTTTGGTTATGGCTGAAGAAAGTCCATACCCTGCTAATACATCTAAGTACTCCGTGTGCAAATTTTTGTCAGCTGCGGACCCAATAACATTTATGTTTATGTCTCCAGAAAAAATAAGACAGGGAGAGTCTTACCGTTTTTAAGTTACCATCAAGAGCAAATAAATGTTTCTGGGTTAGTGTAACCAGGTGACCTGTAAGCGACAACTACTGAGAAAATGGGCTACAAAGTAGTGACAAAATATTAATGACTAACTTCTTGAGACTCAGATAACGTTTATTAAGTGGCTGCCGTATCCGGTTTGGTTTGGGCAGAGAGCAGGCGGCTGAGATCACTTTACCACTTAATACGGATTGTGGGGCTCCCTTCCTTGACATGCCCTTTCCTAATAAATATGAATCCGTTTTGCAGCTAGCAAAACCTGTAACCTTGTTTGACGGCGAATGCTCTCGCAGTACGAAATAACCGTCAATTTTCACCAGTAAGATGCTCATTTACGTAGATCATATTTTCAGGCCCGTGATTCAAAATGTCTTTACTCTTTAGGTTTTTTCTAGCTTTCGCGTGTTTAAGGAATTCATCTCGATTAGCTCGTCGCGTGAAAGCAACCACCAAGGAACGCTGAAGTGTACGGTTCCCACCTACGTCAGCCTTTTTGTTTTGGTTTTTGGGACCTGCTCGGTGTGCGTAATTTAAGTCCATGGCCTGAAGCTCAATGCCCAGTTTAGCGGCTACAGTTAATACCAAGTGAGTTGGGTTTTCATTTGGTGTTTCTTTCAGACCCGATATTTCCAGTCCATTTCCTAAGGCAATCTGAGCTTGGCTGAGACGAGACTGCAGATCGGCAACGGTGGCCATAAGGATATTATTTTCTTTTTCTACGGACTTAAAAGACTTTATTCGCCGATCATAATCGGTCAGTTAGTATTCAAGGCGTCGAGACAAGGAATACTTATCTTGGATAACTTACAATCAAGTAGCGCGCCATACTGGTCGTATGTTATTGCCGCAGCGGAAGGGTTGGAGGTCGTAGTAGAATTATTATCTACTTGGCTGTCATTTACCTCCCCCTCGGAGGTCCCCAGAACCTCGCCGCCTGACATGTTCATATCATCAGCAGCCGTAGTGGATAGTGGAGAGAGTTGTCTACGAACAGGTGTGCTTCTTGCGTCAGCTAATCTCATGTCTGTCATAAAATTACCCTACCCGAGTCGGGTAATTTTATGACAGACCAAAAAATAATTTTATTTTATGTAAGTAGCTGCTGTAATATTATGTTCAAGTTACTTATTTCTAAAACGCGCAGAGGCAAGAAACGCGCTGCAGAGAAACTATGATGTGCTACGTGTCGTAGATGAGTTAGCTGGATGAACAAGTTTCGTAGTCCGCAGCAATCCCCGTAGCGATTAAAGACACTGAGCCGACGTTACGTGTCGATTCGTCGTCTCTTCGGCTGTCTTCGGCTTTCTTCGCCGGCCGGCGGTCACTGACATTAGTAGCACACTGTGATAGACAAACTTAGTGCACACTTGTTGAGGTAGGTCACAATATTGCAATTATTTAGGAATGAACTTTTGTCACAGTTCCCTAATTGTTGACGAGATTAGAAAACGGATTGCGGCACTAGAGAGGGTTGTAAGCTAGCTTCAAGTAGATACCAGTTTGACAGTAGCCACTAAGTTTTTACACTGTTTTTAGAGTAAGTCTCACGGAGCAAACTGTTACGTTGTTTACTTAGTAACGGTCGCGGACATTCTGGTTAATTTTTAATATAATAGGAAAATTAAAGTTGTTCACTACTTAGTGGTGGCGTAAGAGCATTCACCACCGCATATCATCCCGTGGGTGTCGTGAGAGGTGACAACACGGAATGAAACAGAAGATAGGCAGTAGCATCTTCATAAAAGATAATAAAAACCTAAGCACCAAGCGTAGTATGTAGCGAATATCACCCCCATGAGGGAATCTATGAGGAGGCCTATGTTCATCACTAAACATTTGTAGGCTGAAATGAATAAATGAACAAAATAGTCTATATTACGTTGTAGATATTTCTTTTATTAATTTTAATTTTCTATACGATAGTAATGTACTATTATTAAAGGAAATGAAATGAAACTTATGTCAAAGTTTTTTAGAAATTTCTACTATAATAACTCGGTAGTTTCTGTTCCTATTTTATTAAAATAGGTTACATACAGCTCTTTTTTTATATCATATTTTATTGTATAATAATATCAAATGTGTCTGCGTAGCCTTAGCAACTCAAACCTGGATGCACTTATATTATTGTCATTTGAAACAAATTTCCGAAAGTTGCCTTATAAAATATGCGCGAGTGATGTGCGAATGTGTTCCAAGTTCATATAATGAACCATAAAGATCACCTGGGCGTTGTTTTAATTGAAATTTTATTCAGACGGAGTGTGACTGCCGGAGTTCTATATTTCACATTGAAAGTTATCTTGGGACGTATAATTAATCTGGACTGTAAACTTACGCTCTACCTTTAGCATGCTTAAAATAAGGATTAAGATATCTCATTGTGCAAATTGAACTTTGATCTTGTGGGAAGCTGTCTAATCAATTCCAGTAATTGGTTTATTTATTTATTCTTTATTGCATTCCTTAAAACAAAAGGATACAAAGGGCGGACTTAATGCCTTGAGGCATTCTCTACCAGTCAACCCATGGAGTGGTGAGAATTTGACGTAGGTGCGGCAATATAGAATAAAATAACACTAAACAAAATTATAATTAACTACATAATACATACATTTTACTAATAAATAAACTATACACATATGATGGATACATACATACACATATACATCTACACACATATACACATACACACACACACACATATATATATATATATATATATATATATATATATATATATACAAATGGAGATATAAATACATGCATATACATAAAAATATACATATTTAAATACACTTAATATATATAATTAGTACATACAAATACCTATGAATATATGCGTGTGTTTAGCAATACACATTAAATGGATGATTCATGTAAAATGCGTTGTCTTCAATAGATGATTACGGATCAATTTTTTAAAAGCGTACTTATTGGGTGCTTTTCTAATGTCATCGGGCAAGGAGTTCCAAAGGCGTGTAGTCTGAACTGTGAAGGAGTTACCATAGAACTCGGTGAAGTGAACAGGAATACAGATTTTGTTGTTAGAAGAAGATCGTAGGACCCTATCATGAGATGAGGAGAGATAGTGAAATTTACTCTTAAGATAAGAAGGCGAAGATAGGTCATTTAAAATGGAAAAAAGAACAAGCAGTATTCTGGAATTACGCCTCTGGCGGATTGTAAGCCAATTTAGCTTAGATCTATATTGCGAAATATGGTCATACTTACGAAGCCCGAAAATAAATCTTATACAGTTATTAAGAAGGCGTTCCAGCTTGTTCAGAAGATCTTGGGACAGATCTGAGTAACACACATCTGCATAATCAATTATGGGTAATATGAGTGATTGGACAAGCATGATCTTAGATTTTGTGGGAAGAAAATGTTTTAGACGATACAGAGAACATAAAGTGGCAATGACTTTACGACTCACTTTTGAAACCTGGGTTCTCCAGTTCAACGTGCTATCGATATATAGGCCAAGATTTTTAATAGAATTACTGAACGGAATTATAATACTATCATAATAAATAGGAGGTAAATCTGCCAGATTAATCTTAGCCAGCATTCTTGAGCTACCCACCAGTATAGCTTGGCACTTCAAAGGATTGACCAAAACTCCATAACGAGTAGACCAATCTTTGATAGCTGATAAGTTGTCGTTAAGTTTTATGATCCCATTATGAATATCCCCAATTTCAGCTTGCACATATAACTGAAGGTCATCGGCATACAAATGATACGAGCAGTCGAGGATGGAGGTGATAAAGTTTATAAAAATTGAAAAAATTATAGGAGAGAGAATACCGCCTTGCGGCACACCAGCATCCACATCAGCCCAAGCTGAGGACATTTGTCCAACACAGACTGATTGCTGTCGACCGCGAAGATAAGATGCAAACCATTCCAAAGCAGCAGGACCAAAATTCAGATGAGACAGTATGGAAAGGAGAATTTCGTGATCAACTGTGTTGAAAGCATTTGAGAAATCAACTAGTACCAGTACTGTTATCTTTTTTTCTTCCATACCTTGTCTTATATTATCAGTAACATTAATTAAAGCAGTAGTGGTACTATGACCAGGGCGGAACCCAGACTGAAATATACTCAGTAGGTTATGTTTCGAAAGAAAAGTAGAGATTTGCTTGTAAACACAGGAGTCTAAAATTTTGGAAAGAAAGGGTAGAATGGATATTGGGCGAAAATGATTGGGAAGAGTGGGAGTAGGGACTTTTGGGAGAGGCTTTATAAAAGCCCTCTTCCAAAGATTAGGGTACTGACATGAATCAAGGGAAAAATTGATAACATGGGAAATTGCCGGAAGAAGGTGCTCTAGAATAAATACTACCATATGTCTACTAATCTCATCATAGCCCACCGCCTTGGATTGGATTGCTAAAATAGACTTTTTGACATCATCCTGAGAAACAGGAGAAAAATTAAAGACAGGAATGTTAGGAGTTTGCACAGAAGCAATGGATATTATAGTTTGGGAGCGAATTGTAGGGTCCAATGCTTTTACAGAAGCGAAATGTTGGTTGATTTCATCAAGTGATAGAGAAGGACCACAATCCAATATAGCTGGCCTACAAAGACCAAAAGATCTTAGAAATTTCCACACTACGGCTGGAGAAGAGTTATTAATACAATTATGGAAATATCGGCGTTTAGCTGCACGTACCATCTGATTTTTTATAGGTTTCATTGTTATTATGTTGTGGAGACTGCGCAATAAACAATATTCGTAGTGCTCATTTTGCTTAGAATATAATAAATAAATAGAATATAGATTTTTCCTAAGGAATTTATATTTTAAGCTATTCCGGCTTTAGATTTAAAAAAATCGTATTTTGTAAAATCAATTAAATAACACTTAGAGATTTATTATTAATAAAAATAACGTATACTTCTGTAACTGTAACTTCTGTCGAGACAATACTTTATGACTATCCTAGGATGCGATAGGTGAAGTAACAGTCAAATTTTAAACAAATTCTACGGACTATATGACTAATATTCACAAATAATTTTGTTTCGTGAAAATCACATAAGCTGGACCCATAGGTGTACGTATACGTACTCGTATTAATAATGTTTATTTTAAATAAAGGAATTGAAATAAAGAATTTTACATGTAATTGAAATCACATTATAATCTGTTAAATAATAATGTACAGATTTTTTGCTTCAAAGTAAATTCAAGCCTCAAAGTAAAAATGCTAAAGAACACAAAAGCCTGTCAGAAGCCAGGCAGGCTGCTACCAAAAAAGCCTGCGGTTAATTTCTCTCCAATCTCAAAACAAAAACGTGAACTTTTATAATAATAAAACTACAGTAGGTAGTTAAAATAACGAACTTATTTTTTATAATAATTAACAAAAACATAAAGGCAACATTTTCTTAATACTTGTATATATACATAACTGTACAATGACCAAACCAGATATCGAATTGTCTACTACGGGTTATAATAAAACTACCGAGTGCTTGATACAAGTGCTTTATTACGATATCATGCATCTTAGCTATACTATTTGCAAAGGGCAAATTATATCGAGATTTAGGAATGCAACAATATTTTAGCAGTACCATCTAATGTCAAAACATTGTATTAATAAAACTTTTATATGTCATTTATATGTAACTGTAGTAATATAATTTTGTAAGTAAATTGTAAGTAAAAGTAAATTGTTTAACAATGCCATCTAGTATCAAAAATATAACATATTAAAGCGTTGAACATTCCGCCCACCAAGAACGTTATTAAACGTTCTTTCCATTCCGCCCACCATGACATAACTGGGCAGTAGGCTTAATTTATATGTTTCTTAGGCATCAAACAAACATACTTAATCTAATTTAAGCACTAGCTATTACAACCGTGAGATAAATTATTATTATTGTGTAACAGGTAAAATACATAACCTTGAAGTTGGTCTTTTTAAGAGAGATTGACCACACTTCAACGTCACAACGCGAGTGATTTGGTCTAAGCCAGGATGCTTGGCAACCACTCTTCCTAACAGCCAACGGCCTGGAGGAAGATTGTCCTCCTTAATTAAAACTATGTTTCCAATTTCAGGTTCGGGTATTATCTTTGACCATTTATATCTCTATAAACAATTCACCAAATACTCTTTGGACCACTTTCGCCAAAAATCCTGCACCATTCTTTGAGTCATTTGCCAGCATCTCAGAGTACTGCTGTTACTCTGTTCATACTCGTAGTTTCGTTCTGGTACGATTACTAGAGCTTCGCCAACGAGGAAATGTCCTGGAGTTAGAGGCGCGGGATCACTGTGATTATCTGGTAATATCGATAAAGGCCTTGAGTTTAGACACGCTTCAATTTGCGTGAGAACGGTGGTTAACCCTTCATATGTCATTGTGGATACGCCAATGACTCGTTTTAAATGAAATTTCATAGCCTTCACGCCTGCTTCCCATAACCCGCCAAAGTGTGGCGCATGGGCAGGAATAAAATGCCACGAAACACTATTGTTGCTTAACCACTCACGAATTTCAAGAGCAACTGATGACTGTTCAGCGGTGACGAGCTTAAGGAGTTTCTTGGATGCTCCAACAAAGTTTGTTCCGTTGTCGCTCCATATTTCGCTCACATGTCCTCTACGAGCTACAAAACGCTTAAAGCCTGCTATGAAGGCATCACTAGTGAGATCGCTTATTAGTTCTAAATGTATGGCTTTTGTTGCCATACATACAAAAAGACTAATATAACCCTTGTATGATTTATTACCTCTTCCCGTAGACATTCGGACGTTAATGGGGCCAGCAAAATCCACACCACTCTGAAGGAATGGTCTAGCTGGCGTTACTCTGCTATATGGTAACTGACCCATAAACTGATTTTTTGTCACTGCCGCTTGGCGAACACACACTACATAATTACGCACATGCATTTTAACTAGGCT
The DNA here is from genome assembly GCA_033319125.1 of Parnassius glacialis. Taxonomy (NCBI): domain Eukaryota; kingdom Metazoa; phylum Arthropoda; class Insecta; order Lepidoptera; family Papilionidae; genus Parnassius; species Parnassius glacialis. The sequence goes on along the minus strand of JAVANC010000018.1, from coordinate 15,635,294 downwards.
TTTTGCCGATATAATCCAATATCTTGTGCGCAAATGGTTTAGCATTAGTGTTGGACCTCCGTGTAATGTCTTTCGGTGGGCCTCATCAATAACTAAATTGGTAAAGTGACTCTTATGAGGAAGGATAATAGGATGCTTAGTATCTGTAGGAAGATTAGCATTCTGAATTCTACCTCCCACTCTCATTATTCCCTTATCATCAAGAAAGGGGTTTAACGGTTTCAATTTTTGCTTGGCATCTCTTAAATCTGTTAGTTGACATTGTTTTATACAAACGTCTAAAGATTCCTGCAGCTCGGTGCTTGTAAGGTAAGGTTTAAACCTACTATTTCTTTTGTGCCTTAGGAATCTGCGACAAAAGGCAACAACCCGTATAAGCCTTTGTAATGACGAGAATTTGTTCCATAGATCGAAATCAGTAGCAAATTGACTATTAGTTACAGCGTGGACCTTTAATTTTCTTTGTTCTAAAGTAGTCGAGATGGACTTTGGCCTTTGATAAATAATATTATCATCTTTTAACCATGATGGACCCTGCAGCCACAAGCTACTTTCAGCAAGTTCCAAAGGAGTGCAGCCTCTGGAAGCGAGTGCCCATTGCGTATTGTCCAGCCTTGACAGAACATCTGACGTTCTGTTGCCTATAAACGTTGTCCACCGACTAGGGTGACTGCTGAGCCACGCCAATACCACAGTGGAGTCGGTCCAGCCGTGTATATTGTTATGATCGATTCCCAGAATATTAGCCACATCTGTGATTAACTTAGCTAAAAGAACTGCCCCCATAAGTTCAAGGCGAGGAATGGAGATTTGCATAGTTGGAGCGACCTTAGTCTTTGCCGTAAGTAGATTGACGTGTATCTTAACTTTAGCATCAATCGCTCTTAAGTAAACGACCGCAGCGTATGCAGAGTTGGACGCATCGCAAAATCCTTGAAGCTCCATGCAAGTATCATCTACTTTAGTATTGAGCCACCTTGGAATACTAAGCTCGCGAATATTTATTAACTGAGATGTGTAAAAATTCCACTCCTTTAATAACTCATCTGGCAGTTCTTCATCCCAGTCTATTCCTGCCAGCCATAATTTCTGGATAATTACTTTAGCTATGATGATGCAAGGCGCTAGCCACCCCAAGGGGTCGAACAGACGTGAGATGCTGGATACTACCTTTCTCTTGGTAATAGGATTATTCAATTCGGGAAGTTGTACACTGTATTGAAAATCATCCGTTTCCTTATCCCAGAAAAGGCCCAATACCTTAACTACCTTATCGATCTTAATATCAATCTTTTCTACCTCCTTTCCGTGTCCATCCATTATTTCTTCTGCTAAATCTTTGTTGTTTGTTACCCATTCCTGCAACTTTTCATATCTTCATAAATGCCTTTTCCTTCTTCCACTGTCTGACATCCAGTCAACAGATCATCCACGTAGAAATCCGTTTTTACTTTTTCAGCTACATTGGGAAATTTCTTACCTTCGTCAATTGCGACCTGATGTAGTGTCTTTACTGCTAAGTAAGGAGCAGATGATGTGCCAAATGTAACCCTTACTAATTTGAATTCTTTAATTTCAGACTCAGGCTCATCTCTCCAAACTAGCCTTTGGAAGTCTGTGTCTAGATCTGCAACGATAATTTGGCGATACATTTTCATAATATCTGCACTAAGACATATTAGATGCATACGCCATCGGATAATAATATGACGTCAGTCTTGCTGAAGCGTGGGGCCAATCATCAATGTATCGTTTAGAGATACTCCGTTTGTGCCCTTGCAAGAGGCGTCAAACACTACTCTAACCTTCGTAGTAGTTTTATCCTCTCGTATAACGGCGTGATGGGGTAAATATACTGATTCCGATTTATTAAGGTCACTGCCAGTTATAAGTTGCATGTGGTTTAGGTTCAAATATTCATGTATGACTTCGGAATATCTTGCCTTGAATTCTGAGTTCCTTTTGAAACGATTTTCAAGAAGATGAAATCGCTTTATTGCAATGTCTCTGGAATTCCCATACTTACATTGAGGATTGTCTTCACGGAAGGGAAGTCTCACTATGTATCGACCTGTTGAATCCCGCTGACTGGTATTACTGTAATATTCTTCACATCGCTGTTCTTCCTCATTAAGAACCTTGTTTTCACCAAAATCGGATTCAATTTATCAAAATCTCTTTAATAATTCATTGTCATCAGTTTGAGAGTGCATGCTAATAATATTACGGTGACAATGAGATAAAGGTGCTTGATTATGATCGAGTAACTGTGTGGGGCCAGATAGTATCCATCCTAAGGCAGTACACTGAGCAGTTGAAATGCCATTAGGACCCTTGACCAACCCTTCTCTTATAACCTGACTGTAAACGTCTGCACCAAGTAAAACGTCTATTTTACTTGGGCTGTGAAATTGCGGGTCGGCAAGAGTGATATTAGCCAATTCTGGCCAATCTACATTAGCTAGCTTCTCCGATGGAAGTAGACTAGTTATCGAGCCCAAAACATGCGCACGCACTTGTATTTGGAAGCTAGGATCGAAACGCAATTGAATGTTTATCATTACGATATACTTAGAAGATAGAGAGCTCTTATCGCAGCCTACTCCTGATATGTTGCTTCTACTGGGTATCTTCCTAAGGCCAAGTAGTTGTACCGTTGACTCTGTAACAAACGACGCTTGCGAATCCTGATCAAGAAGAGCTCTGAGCAAGTGGGCATAACCGTTTCTTGCCTCTGCTACAACAAGTGCAGTTGCTAGAAGAATTTGATTAGGTACTATCTTCTTAGAAAAATGCGCTGTAATGTTCGTAGTCAATTCCGGCTTTTCTTGAGCTGTCTTTATCTTTGACAGCACAGACTTAACTTCAACTGACAAATCTGGCTTGGACAAAACAGCTTTTTGTGTTTTTGTTATTGGTTTTGGGTGGAGCAATGAGTGGTGCTTATGCTTACAAATGCGACATCTCGTGAATAAACGACACGTATTAGCAGAGTGGTTACGACCCAAGCAATTAAAGCAAAGACCATTATCTTGGACGAAATTATGTCGAGTGTTATAATCAACCGCGGCAAATTCTTTACAATTCGATATTTTATGCTCATTATTGCAATAAGGACAGTTAAATTTGGCTACAGCGTTAGAGCTGGTTGCCATGGAGTGTATTACCTTAGATTTTTGGTTTGAAACATTTGGTTTGCTTCTTTGTTTTTGATCCATGAACTCAAGTGACCGAAATCGGGTTTCCAGAAATTCTCTTAATTGGTTCAACGTTGGCAGTTCTTCTGAAGTGCTTATTTTTGATTCCTAACATTTTCGGGACTCTGAATCCAATTTTGAACCAATTATGTATATAACAATTGTATCTCATGAATCTACATTCATTCCCAAATTTTTCAAACCATGTAACGTGTCATTGGTAACGTCTAACATGTTTTAATTGCATTACATGACTCGCTGCCGATGCATTGTTGATTCATAAAACGCTTCAATAGACAATTCGCAATGTATTTTTTATTATTATAACGACTGTTAAGTGTTAACCACGATTCTTGGTAATTAGCCGATGTTATAGGTACATGCCTTAAAAGCTGTTCGGCTTCTCCTGAAAGATGCCTTTTAAATAGTTCATCTTTTGCACATCATCTATTGAAGAGTTATTATGGATCAACGAGACATATAAATCTCTAAACGTTGTCCATTCTGCATATGACCCCGAAAAAGTGGGGATGTTTATCTTAGGTAATTTAACATTGCTTTCAACTTTAGAAATTAAATGAGAACAAGAACTTGAGACACTAGCTTGAGTCTTTAGAACAAATAATGATTCTCTGATATCAGACTTATAATCAATATACATTTCCTCTACACTTTCATAAATACTTTCTTTGTAATATTTAGATTCTACTAATTGCTCTGATAACTCTATTGACATTTTTTATGCGTTTCTGCGAATATCTGCCATTTTTCTTTTAATGAATCTAACCTAGTGAGTAAATACGACTCTTTACATAGGCGTTCTTTTGGTGATTTTTTATAATTTTCATAAGTATTTTCTATCATAGACTTATATCCTAGCTGACTCTTTATTAAGGCTGACAACGACATTTTTGTACAATATCTAAAGCAATGTTTTTTTTTCACAAAATTTTACAAGTGTTTAGGTAAATAAAGGAAGTTACATAAAATTCGGCATAGGTTCCCCGTTTGATCTTTTTTGAATAGTTATTCTAAGTTACTAACTAACATGAACAAATTAAAGTTTACATTTATCATTAATTATTCTAAGTCTTCAACAAAATTCTTGATATTTTTAAAGTTATTGAAATCCTTCAAATTATTAACTTTTTAAACTTCACTGATAAATTAGAAAAATATACTCACGATTTTCACTTGCAAACCTGTCAACTCGGACAATGACGTCGTTCACGTCACTGTTATGATGGCTCCACTGCAGATTGTTCCTTCCGCACGCGTAGCTTTACACGTCACGGATGCGACGTCACGTTTATGATGTCGCTGCTGCTCTGCGTCCAACTTCTTTCTTTGTACTCCTCGACTGAATGCGGCCGGTACACTCCAAACGCACAACACCGCACTGCACTCAATCAACCGGTACGATTCACTAGAATCGTCCGGTGCGCATCTTCAGTGGCGATCCACCACTGGTTTCTAGTGCGAATTTTTCAAAAACACTTCCGACTCGATTAGGACCATGTACAATGACCAAACCAGATATCGAATTGACTACTACGGGTTATAATTATACTACTGAGTGCTTGATACAAGTGCTTTATTACGATATCATGCATCTTAGCTATACTATTTGCAAAGGGCAAATTATATCGAGATTTAGGAATGCAACAATATTTTAGAAGTACCATCTAATGTCAAAACATTGTATTAATAAAACTTTTATATGTCATTTATATGTAACTGTAGTAATATAATTTTGTATAAGTAAATTGTTAAACAATGCCATCTAGTATCAAAAATATAACATATTAAATCGTTGAACAATAACATTTGTCGCAGGTTCTTGATCGAAAACCTAGTCTTTTGTTCAAGAACCGGAAAAAGACAAAATTACTACTTTATGTTATCTTTATGCACTTTATGTCACTTTGCCTGCAGTGGTAGGTGGAGAGGAAATCTCTCTCACCTAAGTCCACACACATCCGAAGTGGACTCGCCAAGGCCACTCGGAGTGGCCACCTTGGGCCAGCCCTACTACACCTCGAGCCAGCCAAGTGGGTTCCTCTTTGTTCACTGCGTGTAACCAAGCCACAACTACTAAGCCCCCCACCACAACAAGGCGGGAAGCCTTTCGGAGGGAATATTTTTTTATATGGGGAAATGCCTACGCATACCCGCTTAGCGGGGGCTAAGACGGGTTATGTCGAACTTGCTCCGACTAAAACCCCATGGTGTTCCACCTTCGCCGCATATTGGCAGTGCACGAGAACGCTTTAACACACATCCGCAGCCCCACCAGCGCTGGCCGCCCCATGGCAGCCTTCTCTTCGGCGGAGGACTTCCACCCCATTCTCTTTCTCAGGCAAGGTGCATCAGGAGCATAAAGCACGCCTTCCTCCATGGTCTTCAACTCCACCTGCATAACGGGCCCCCCGAGTCCATTACGTGGAGAACAAGGGGCCAAAACATCGAGCGCTCGGTAGCACCCGCTTTCTCGGCTCCAGCGGCGGGTCTTGTCTTTGGCTGCGCCGCCAACCAAGTTTCGGCCGAGGAGAGTAGGGCTAGTGGTGCATCGCCATACTGTTAGTATCCTCCTCTTCCCCCGCGACTCCACCTCGGCTGCAGAGGTAGGGGTGAGAGCGCACACTTCACGCCGCAGCCCACTGACACACATCGGAAGTGGGCTCGCCAAGCTCACTCGGAGTGGCCACCTCGGGTCGGCCCTACACCACGAGCTAGCCAAGGAGTTCCTCTTTGTTCACGGCGGGTGACCAAGTCCCGTTTGTTAAGCCCCCCGCCACGACAAGACGGGAACCCGTTTGTGGGGTTTCGGAGAAAACCTAATCTAAAAAACTTAAATTTTATCATAAACCGAAACAATTTCAGGTTTTTGGTAAAAAAACGGGATTTTTTCAGATTACCTAATAATACGATTAAGTAATAACTGTCTTCTTCCGGTCCTTGATCAAAAGTCTAGCGTTTTGATCAAAAACCTGATTTTAGTATAAACCTGCGTCATATATATTAAACAGGAAGAAAGGTTCTCAAGTGACAGCCTCCTACCGGTAGGCGAAATGTAGGGCGGCCCCGCCCTAGATGGAGTAACAACCTGGATGCAGGTGGGTTTTGTGGCATCTCTTAGGGGAGGCCTATGTTCAACAGTATACTTGTAAAGGACTGTAATGATGTTGATGACATAATATATTGATTGCTGTCTCGAAATCAACGCAAATTAATAATAATCATAGTATTTATTTCTCACTACAAAACAATGGAAGATTAATTGTTACATTAAGTCATTCGTGGGTGACATGTAGATTTAAAGACCGCATATAGAGCTAAGCTAAGGAGGTTATTTGCGTGTCGTTAACACATGAATAACAATTTTCAAAGTTTTTGTCAGACTTTCTGCCTGTCTGTCTAAGTCCCCGTCTTTTAGTCCGGGCTAATCTTCAAAATGGCTGAACCAATTGTAATGAAAATTCACGAACAGATAAAGGCAATGCCAGGAGTGATCTATATTATATATATCCGATTCGGACTATATTATATCCGAAAAACTTGGAACATATTTCTGAAAAAGGAAAAACTGTACCACTTATGATATATCGGAACAAATGTACAAAGCTGGTGTAAAGCGTTGGGCAATTTTACTGTCGTCATTATTAGAAGACACATTCCACATTCTCTGAGATGTAGCACCAAAAGAACTCATTTTATGCCGAAAAAGTGTACATCCGCAGAACGTTTCAAGTTTTATAAGGCTAAGCAACGTTCAGGCGAAGGATTGGCTGAATGGGCAGCCAGAATACGAAGTCTTGCACAATACTGTGGATTTAAGAGCGAGCTTGATATTGCTTTGCGGAACCGAATTATGGCTAGCAAACACAGCAGAAAAGAAAAGTTATTCCCAGAATGTATTGACACCTTGACGTTCAATAAAGCGTTGGAATTAGCGCAGAGTGTGCACTGTGCACGATCAGCTTTGCAAAGTACATTGGAGAATACGGGTGAATCATCAACATCATAGCAGACGGTATTTGCCGAGCGCGCGAGTACATCACGGTTGCAATGGCAGCAAAAACAGCAATGAAAAAAGTTTTGAAAAGTGTACGGTTATAAGAACCATGTTACAAATCAATGTAGATTATTATATTAATTATACATGTAAAAATGTCATCAAATAGAACATTTGAAACAATTGTGGTAAAATCAAATAAGGAACAATAATTTTTTAATGGGGGAAGGAGACAACATTGTATAGAAGGTGCGATATTTTTTAATATTATATCAGTTAATGGTGAGCCTATGCAATAGATGGTAACGATAGTAGACGACAGCATTTTATGTGAAATAGATAGCTGTAGTGCCGTTTCGATGATGACAATTGACATCCAAAAAACAAAATTAAGAATGCGTTTTTCTAATATCGTTTTAAATTTTTATAACGGGAGCAAAATAGCACTTAAGGGTTCTGTGGAACTAACGTTGACGTATGAGAACTGTACCCAGCGAATAATTTTTTTTGTAATCGATGAAATACATAAACGACCTACATTGTTGGGGAATTGTTGAGTTGGATTCAATAAATTTAAAGATATCTTGAAAATCAAACCAAATGTACCTTTAAAAGTTTTTAAGTCACGCCCTGTACCTTTTGATCTAAAAATTAAGGTAGAAATGGAAATAAAACGGTTTGTCGAATGAGGTATTTCAGAAAAAGTAGATCATTCCGTCATCGCTATGTAACATCAACATCTGCGGAGACTATTCTGTCACCTTAAATGAAGCTCTGTATGTAGATAATTATCCGGTACCGCATATTGAAGAATTTAGAAAAGCATTTTATGAAACTTGAACTCTCTAGGGCCTACAACCAGTTGGAACTGGATGAGTCAAGACAACTGACTTGCAGTAATACCCACAAGGTTTTATACCGTTATACAACCGGCTAGTATTTGGATTATCTAATGCTCCTTTTATTTTTCAACAAACTTGAAAATTTCTGGGTGATATTGAGGGTGTTTGCATATTTATTGATGACACCTTAATGACGGGCCAAAATCGTAGTATACACTTGGAACGATTAGAGAATGTTTTAGGCAGATTAAAGGATGCTGGTATGCGGTTCATCATCATCATCATTACAGTCCGTCACAAGTCCACTGCCGAACATAACATCCTACACCCTACAAGGAATACCACAAAGCACGGTGCGCAACCTGTATCCATCGACTTACTGCATGTTTTACCAGGTCGTCACTCCATCTAGTAGGGGAATGCCCTACAGCTCGCCTACCGGTATGAGGCTGCTACTCGAAAACCTTTTTTCCCATCGGTTGTGGATTCTTCGAGCTAGATGGAAGGCCCATTGCCACTTTAGCTTACTAATCCTTTGGACTGTGTCAGTCACTCTGTTTCTATTGGGGATGTTACGGACGGCGAGAGGAGCCGCCGCTCCGTCGCCCCTTCATACCCCGTTGCGCCCCGCGCACCCCGCACACCGCCAGCAGATCATGTGATTTCGCCGACCAATCAGCGCGCGGCATCACCTTACGACGCTACTCACATACTGAGACACTCTCTTGCGAGATATAAAATGGGTGTTTTGGACTATGAGCTGCTCATTTCGGAAGCGGCACTCGAAGACAACAGTAAGCGAAGAAATCAAGAGATACTCCATTGAAGATTGAAGAGTGAAGAGTCCCCTCTGTATATATATATATATATATATATATATAATTATATAGTATATTAGTGCCGCATTTGTAAATATTGAATACAGTATAGTCTACAGTACAATCTTTCCTTTAAGCAGCCCCTGGCGTAGTATACCTCAACATCAGTCAGTTAATTAATCAATACAGTCCACTTGCAATAGTAAAATCATACAGTCCACTATAGTCCCTAATAGGGGATGTTCTCATTTCTAAGTTTATCACGCAAAGAAACCCCGTGAACAGCCCTCTCCATAGCTCGCTGAGCGACCTTGAGCCTCCTGATACAGCCAGCTGTGAAGGACCACGTCTCAGTTCCATTAGTCATCACTGGCAGCATGCACTGGTTGTACAGTCTTGTTTTCAAGTTTTGATGTATACCTAACGAGAAGATTGTGTCGTTATTTCCCGAACGCTCCCCAGCCGAGCTGAATCCGTCGATTGACCTCTCGGTCGAAGTTGGATAACTACTTTCGATGTTGGGAGCACTAAGCTCCCAACATCTACCGGCATAGGAGTGACATGGAAGTTAATCATGATCTTTGTTTTGTCGTGTTCATCTTAAGAGCTATCAGTTGGGAGGCACTATTGAGATCATTGAGCATAGTGCTTAGGTCTTCCAGTGATTCTGCCATAAGTATTATACTGTCGGCATATCGAAGGTGAGTGATGTACTCGACATTGATGTTAATACCGTATCTTTTCCAGTCTGGTAGCTTGAAAACGTCTACTAATACAGCGGTAAAGAGTTACGGGGATATAACGTCACCCTATACTACACCTCCTGCAGTTTGACAAGTTTCGTACACTGGTTCTGTATTCGGATACCCATCGTAGCCCTATTGTACAAACACTTCAGCACTTCTATATACCGATAGTTAACTTTGTACCACTAAAGATAATGCAGCACTGCCCAAATTTCGACGGCTTTAAAGGCTTTCTAATAGTCCACATACGCAAGAAATTGTTGCAAATTGTACTCTTCAATCTTCTGTACAATTTGCCGAAAGTTATGTATGTGGTCTGTGGTGCTAAAGCTTTTCCGAAAACCGGTTTGTTCGGGAGGCTGGGAGTCGTCGAGTCTGCGTGCGAGACGATTCGTAATGACTCTCGAAAACAGCACGTAGACGCGGCTCATAAAGAAAATCGATCTGTAGTTCTTCAAGATTGTGTTGTCGCCTTTCTTGTAGAATAAGGCCACCGCACTTCTGCTCCACGCCTCCGGAGTAGTGCCTTCATGAAGGACGAAATTAAAGATCTTCTTAAGGACTTCAATTACCGGTTTTCCAACCGCTTTCAGAAGCACCGCTGTAATTCCATCCTCGCTCGGGGATTTGCCGTTTTTAAGGTGTTGGAGAGCCATTCTAATCTCGCTCAGACGGACGCCCGGGATATCATCAGAATAGTGTTTAATAAGACTTGCTCTTGGATAACTATTCACACTTATGTGTGGTTACAACGATGGTGTATACAGCTGCCTATAGCATCTCTAAATCTTATTTAAAATCTCAGGTGTCCCAGCAACGATTCTGCCACATTCAGTCTTTAACTTCGGCAAATGGCTAGTTCTGGCAGACAGATCGTTGTCATAAACTTTGGAGGCCTGGGTCTGCTCGATCGCTTCTTCAATACTGTTCGTATTGTATTAAAGTTGCGTAAATCCCACCGCATGCATTTGGAGATCTGTCTGTTCAGTTGCCTGTATGCTGTCAAATCTACTGTAGACTACAGCTTCATTTACCGTCTAACAACCATGAGATTAAGAGTGTTGGTGCCAATGAATCGAGCCGATCGGAAAGGACTCGGTCGTCAACGAATCGAGCCGTTTAATGCTATTAAACAAGAAGTGGCCTCGGAGCGGGTGTTAGTACATTATAATTCCGAGCTGACGACAATAGTTACAACGGACGCAGGCCCTGAGAGTTTTGGCACTGTAATGTCGCAAATTCAAGGAAATGGCGAGGAACGCGTCATTACCTATGCATCACGTTCCATTTCAAAAGCCGAGTGCAATTACGCACAGATTCAAAAAAAACCTGCTGTCATTGTCTTCGCGGTGCTAAAGTTTCACCATTTTTTATATGGTAGAATGACACCGTTCATTTTGTGTACAGATTGTAAATCGCTCATAACAATATTTGGGACAAAAAAGGAATTCCCGAGAGCAAATCGATTACAAAGATATTATGTTCTATTTTTGTCAAGTTATAATTTTAATATTAAGTATATTAAAAGCGATGATAGCATTGCAGAATTTCTATCCCGATCAATAGACGGTATGCGCCATGGCAACGATGTACTTAGCCTAGAGGTAGACACATTATGTTTGTACATTAAAAATAAGACAGCGGAAGATTCAATGCTAAAGCAAGTAGTATTTCGTAAATAAAGGGTGGCCAGGAAAATGAGTACATGATGATTTTAGAACTTATTATAATTGAAGGTTTGAGCTTAGCGTAGAAAACGGTTGTATTCTTAGGGGACATAAATTGATAATACCTACTATATTTAGGGAGCCACTTTTAAATGAACTTCATTGTTCTCATTTCAGAATTGTGAAAACTAAAGCGGAAGCGAGATCACGTATGTGGTGGCCAAATAACGACAAACATATTGAACAATAAATAGGTCATTGTAGCATATGCAATGCAATGCGATCCGCTCCACCACACTCTCCGCTCTCTCCGTGGCCCTACCCGGAACATCCAGGGAACGTGTGCATCTTGATATGTTTTCACTAGAGAGTAAACATTATCTCATTATTATTGATGCTCATTCCAAGTGGTTTGAATGATATTCTATGCAGTCAACATATTATACTTTATCGATTATTGTAAAATTGGAAGACGTTATGAGTAGCTTCGGTTTAATAATAGTAATAGTAACGGACAACGCGACAAATTTCTGTTCTAATGAGTTTAACGAGTTTTGCAGTATTAACGGAGTAAAACACATAAATAGCCCTCCTTATCACCCGGCCTCGAATTGACAAGCGGAAAACAGTATTGGAACAATGAAAAAGGAATAAAACTAATTCGAACCGAAAAAAATAATCATGTTTCAATAAATAGAAAATTTAATAATCTTTTGTTTAGCTATCGTAACTCAGTTCATACAACAACAGTTTTTTTTCCTGCTCAATTGATGTTTGGCTGCTCATTACGTTGCCGTTTTGATCTGTTGAATTTTAATTCGCAAACGAGAATACATGTAGATGTCTAAGGGCCACAGAAACCACTTACCATCAGGTGGTCTGTGTACTCGCTTGTCACACTTAACCTATAAAAAATGGGTATCAGGTTGTCGTCACTTATCATAATATGAATACAGCATGATGATACTATTTAGGGCTTATAATTTACTACGGCCATGGACCTTTTACTGTCGAGTCAACCCGTTTTTGCTACAACTAAAACACATCTGTAGTGTGTTTTTACTTACCCGTACTTGGTTTGCAGTCGATGATAGCGAGGTAACCACTATTTAGAAACTATATCGAAGATTCAGAGGAAAAAATCATCAGAGGAAGGCACATGTTCCTTACATTGTAGGTATAGAAATACGGCAAGGTCCGATAAACTATTTTTCAAATCTTTTTTTTAGGTTAGTTATCAATCGACGTAATTTAACATAACATAAAATAATAATGTATTTGTAAATTAAGTGTGCTTTCTCTAAGATAAATGGTTTAGTAATAAATTTTTAGTGATTTTTTTAAAACAAGTTTTACTACTGACTTTTTTTAAATATTTTGATATATATTTGCTCAAACACTAAACTTTTAATTATCGTTAAATGTACGCAGAACGTTATTATGAATGAACTGTAAGTTCACCCGAAACGGAAATTAAACAATTAGAAATTAAACGCGTTTAAATTCGTAAAATTACTTTTGTTCATTTGTTCTGAAATTGTTTCGAGAAAGGTAACAATTTAGGCTCGAAATATCGTCACTGTGCTAACAACGTCCCTTTGAATACCACACAATGTCCTAGACAGATAGCAAACGATGCCATTATTTAGTGGTGATGAGATGTTGAAAAAGTTTTGTAATTTTCAACACCGTTAATTTAACTCTAAAGTGTTTACAACTTATACAATAATATGAAATTTAACACAAATATAAATTTGTTGTATTCTGGTAAGTTTTTATAGTAGAGAGCGCAAATTTATGTAACTTTAAATTTATTCATATTTTGAGTCCTAACCTATATAGAGTCGTTGGTCCTTATGCCACTTTATGATCGAGTACAATATTACTAAAAATGTGGTTTTAACAATACCTGCCAAATTAGTCAATAAAAGAGGAAAATCTTGATAGCGTCATTCATAAATATTTAAGACATAGTAGATCTCTATGATTTTTTTTAAACATCATGCATATGATCAGACTTTTGACCATTAATTGAAGAACTCTGGATATTTTATATAAAAACGTATTAAAAGTAACAATTTCCCATTACTAAAGACACAGGCCAAAGATATCAAAAATCCATAGGTCTTCCTCATAGATTGCCTCATATTCTTTCAATAGTTCCCACGTTAAGCAAACGAGTTGGCAACGTTAGCTTTTTGTCATTTTGAAATGTTATTAGAAATGCTGCTGACCTCATCCTATTTCATTTCCCTCTGTCACCTCTTTTTTTAAATAGAATATAGGTGACGAACGAGCACACAGTTCACCTGATGGTAAATGGATTCTGTGGCCTATAGACATCTACATTTATTCTTATATATTAATCGAAATGGGGATGCGTTGTCACCCCTGAGGACTCAGATGGAATGCCTCGTTGCCAATAAGAAGGTTCTCCGGTTCTCTACACTCACCATTCGAAACGAAGAAATCGAAGTTATCTTTAGTTATCGGAACGAAAAAAAATCGCTGTATGGCACGGTTTGGGTGTGCCATAGCACAAAATGAAATTATTAACTAAAGACTAACTTAGCAAGAGTTTGAGCGTCCTTCCGCGGTAAAGGATACGCTTCCATAAATTTGTTTAGGTCGCATTGGAGAGTTAGTTTGTAACTTATTATTATAATTGTCTATATCTAGAGGGCCTATTATATCTTAGCTTATCCTATCAAAGGCTGAATCAGTTGTAGACGTAATTGTTAAGGGTTCTCGTGAATTCCTATTTTTTGATTTACTTCTATTATTTTATTTAATCCTATTTATTTTTTTTGAAAGGTATACCCCTTCCCCCTCCCCCACCAGCGGGAATATATTGTAAATTTTCCACAAACACTTTACATTTGTCACAACATTTTAAATTTGTTAAAAGTTGTTTTAAAAAGATAACATATGGTGATTACATAATATTCTTTTGTTCTGCTTAACATTTTGTAAGTAACGGTTTGAACAAATTCAGTCGGCGGCGCCTTCTTTATGGTCTAATATAAACGAGTGTTTTCTAAAATTATTAATGCAAAGTAATTATCGTAGGTTTATAAAATGAAATTGTATTATAATAAGTGTGTGAAAGTAGGATGAACAATTCTATAAACGTTTAAGCTAATTAATTAAAACATGTTATTTAGTGACACGTAAAGCATATACAAAAATAAAAACTAATAGCAGTTTCAACTGCGTACTATAATTAACATAGAAATAATATAGAAATTTTACATAGGTGATTAACAAGAGATACAGTAATAAAAGATAACAAAAGGGCATTCTAAAACCTTACATATTCTTAATCTATAATTATAAGACAATAATAAAACAAACAATAATAACTAAAACAAAAAGAACTTGTAAAATATTACATCTTCTTAGTCTATATAACTATACAAACTAACAGATAAATAACAAAACATGCAGTAATGAAAGAGAACAGAAAGAAAACAGAAAGACATTCTAAAGATTATATATTCTTTAATTTATAATTATTTTTGTACCTACTTACTAATTTAATCGTTGTTACCGCTATTTACAATCTTATTAAAGTTTTTTAGGTTCTTAAGTATATTTTCATTTAGTTTTATGAAAGAATCCAGAGCCGCTTCCATGCTCATCAGTTCTGTGAGTTTGTATGGCGACAGTCTTAAGTTATTGCACAGAAATTCAGAATATATTCTGTATCGGCAGAAGGTGGGCAGTTTTCTAATAGATGTTCCAAAATCTGAGCTGTACGGTGATTTTAAAACGGTGCAGATATGTTTTATGATAACCGTGTCCGTTGAGAAATAGTGTAAGGTAGAAGTTAGTTGGAGTCAATGTTCGCAGCCTTTCAATATCATTCAGTGTGGGAAGACGGTTTCTTGTGCGTTTGCCCTGTGATTCACTGAGGTAGTTTGCCAGGTGGAGCGATTGTTTTTCCTAATTATGTACTTGATGTATGTAACAGAGAACTCAGAGTAATCAGGCGACTTGTGAAGTCTAGAGCCCTCACTGGCGGCCTCATTGGCGACTTCGTTACCCGATATACCTGAGTGGCCCTTAATCCAGTTGATGTGTATGATGCCTATAGATTTGTGTTGATGTAAGTATTTGTGTATGTGTGTGACTACGGGGTGTGTGTCACTTCTGTTCTGAATTGCATGAATGGATGAGCGTGAGTCGATGTAAATAATTGCGCGTGTATATTTGTGTGAGGTAGCCCATTTGCATGCTTCCCGAATTGCGAACAATTCCGCCTGGAATACTGTGCAACTGTCGTGAAGCTTAAACTTTTTAGTTGTTACAATGGAGTGAGGGTTGTGTTGACTGTAGCATATAAAGGCGGCTTCCACGGCGCCATCCTCCTGTTTGCTACCATCCGTGTAAAGTGTATAATGTGCTGTCTCTTCGTCAGTACATTGGTGATTGGGTGTGTTATAAGGCTGTATAGTGATTCGGTCAGCGGGTTGAAGCAACTCATGTATAGGAGTTAGTTTCTCCAAGGAAATGTCGTGCGGAATCAAGTCAAACATCCCCAGAAGCCTAGTCTTTTTAATGTTATGGACCTCTTTGATTTCAAAGTCAAGGGGTATAAACTGGGCGAGTGCAATGGTGGCAGGTGTTGATGTAGCGCGAAATGCTCGGATAGTCTTGACAGCAAACCCGCGTTGCATGCTCTCGAGACACCGTTTGATTCACTTTATGTTACTCCGTATTCCTGCACCAGATGTGATCGTAGGCACAATCACCTGATGATAAATTGTACTAACCTTTTCTGGGTGAGCGCCCCAGATGGGCCTCGAGTGCATGCAAATCGTATTAAAGATTTGCCTGGCCTTGCTTATAACATATCGGTCATGATGCCCGAAAAGCAGCTTTGTCGTCCAGTATGACCCCCATCAGTTTTAATTCAGGTTCAAAAGTGAGAAGGTGTCCATTTATGTAAATGTTGGCCGATCTTGCTTTGGGTTTAAAAGCAATAAGTTTTGTCTTGGTGGATCCGAATATTAATTTGACACTCGCTACCCACAGTGCCAGATTGGTAGTGTTCTCTAAATTGCATACATTTGCAACATTGACTACTAGGAGGACATCATCCGCGAATGCCTGTAGATGGCTACCTGCTGGTAGCCTCATGTCTAGGAGTTCATCAAGTATGATATTCCATAAGAGGGGACCACACACGGAGCCCTGAATACAGCCCTTCGACATCGTCTTCGTGGCCTGCCTCCCTTTGAGAATTATTGTATTTGAAAACTATTACATTTTTTGAGATATTTAATGAAGTCGTTTGACATGCCTGGCCAGAAATAGTAATTTTTAATCTTATTTAGCATAAGATTCGTGCATGCGTGGACAACTCGTGAGCAGCAGGTGGAAGTCATTTAAAATTATTTTTATTTGTTCCTTATCATTAACTCCCGTTACGCTTCTAGTAACTAATAAACTAGGTGAAGCTACTTGACGCTTCTTTATGCTGTGCAGCAAACATTTAATGTGTCTATCCTTAGTCTTATTTTTTAAGATGAGTTTATTTTTAGCTTTGAGCGCATGCTTTCTAAATCTCTCGCTATCTCCTCTGGGGCTGATAACGATCGTGAATAAAGAAAGATCGCTGATTGTGACGATACGTACGTGCAGAAACGAGCGTCCGATATAAGAATATCCTTATCATTTTTATATTTAGTGTTTGAGTTTTCTGAAAATCGTAACTCAATGATGTCATTTGGTTTTTTGAGTATTTCTACGGCCGTGGGTTGATCAAACCTGAAGGTTGTCGAAATATCAACTATAGATTTATCTTTTTTTTTACTTTGAGCTCTAGTTAAAACAGAGACAACTTTTTCATGCATATTTTTTAAATATTGTGACGTCACCGAGATACGACTTAATGCGTCTGCAGTTGCAATATTTCGAACTGGGACGTATTCTACGCTAAAATCGTTTAACTCTAAATACAATAAAGAATTTGTTAAGAAAATTTACTATTAAAATCTCTCTAAATTATTATATTTCGTACTTTTTGCAGGACACAGTAATAAAATAATAATTATAAAACAATAAATAGTAACTGAATAACTGTAAATATAAAATCGTGTTGTGCCTTAATACAAACATGCCACAGAAGTGCTTACGTAATTTAATTTATAATTATTGTAATAAGATTGCACTATTCTATTTTGAGACAATAATAAAAATATCAAATAAAATCGTTACATATCTGACAACTTTTTATATATATATATATATATATATATATATATATATATATATATATATATATATATATATATATATATATATATATATATACTAGCTGACCAGGCAGACGTTGTTCTGCCCTTTCCAAACGACTATTTACTTTCCCAAAAACAACTCAACAAAAAACTCCTGAAATTAGCAAAAAAATAATTGAGGGTCATTTATCGGGATAAAAACTATCCTATCTCTCAAGTTGGACCAAATTGCACACAGTCTGCAAATTTATTTTGAAATCGGTTCTATCTGTTGAATACTTACAGCAACAAGTGGTGGTTATACTACTAAATTGTAGCTTATATTAAACGTTTATATTTTTAACATAGTGCCATCTATTAAATATTTACACAATCCAGTCAACAGATATCGTCATCTGACAGAATCGTTTGGAGCTAACAGATAATTGTGACTGTCAAATAATAGACAAATAATTTTCAATAAAATAATATTGTATTACGACTATAAATTGAGATGTAAGCTATCCTATCTTTTAAGTTGGACCAAACTGCACATTGACCAAAATTTCATTGAAATCAGTTCAGTAGTTTAGGAGTCCATCGCGGACAAACAACGTGACACGTACTTTTTATATATAAAGAAGATATATACCCGAGACGTATCATGCAATATATTATAATGCTATTTTTTAAGTATAGTAGTAAAAACTTTATAAAAAAAGTATTAAAAGAAATAATTTACAAGAACGCTCATCGGATTTTACCTCTAGTTTTCTTGTGTATTATATGGACTCCTCGGCTACACTGCTGCTGGTTACTGTTGCTGTCACAATGTTACCTCTGGGCTCGATCGTCTCGGCTAAACTGCTGCTGATTGCTGATTCTGCTCGCTGGACTACAATTTCTTCTACTCTTCGCAAATAGATGAAATACTTTTATCTTCATGCCTTCGTTATTTTCAATTCATTTTTCCTCAAAATTTTATCTTTGTTCTTTGTTAGTCGTCTTCATAGTACTCTAAATACTTTTAAATTTTTCAGTTCAGCTTCCATAAAATAGTTACTGTGGCCTCTTCTCGTATTATTTAGTATATTATTTTGTCGTATCCGGGACTGTGTCAATTCGGTAATTGAATTAATTATTATAATAATATATAATATTGAATGAATTAATTAAATTATTACTCCATAATTATTATTTTTTAGATAATTTTTGTCGGCATTTACACATTTTACAATATATTTGTAGGCGCACCAGCCAGTCGGCTGAGTCGCCATGTAATAATGTGGGTTTTTAGGAGTTTAAAATTAAAGACGTGTTTCTTGTAAGACAGTCCAAAATATATTGTTACAAAAGAGGGAAAACATAATGTCCACAAATACAGTTCAGAGGCGGAGAGGGGATTGCCGCTTAAGCTGAATTTTACACGTCCGTGAGAGAGACTTCACCTTTACACACCCGTGGGACCATTTTCTGGCTTGCATTACTTTGGTCTTATAACACTGCTATTTTACTTTGGTATTCCGTGACAGCGTGGTCCTACCACGTTCAAGCCGACTCATTCGTGGTACAACCATAATATAGCTGCAGCGTGGCTCTACCACGTATGAAATGCATTACGACGTTATTATTGTTACGACGCACACGGAATAATATGAAAGTAGATTCTCTTACGCTGTCAGTACACAAAGATATCGATACAGACTTTCGCTTATTCGCTTCTGATTCCTGAAAGGGTCTAAGAGTAAAGAAGCCATGCAGCCTATAACTGTGTTGGAGCACTTCACCTCATGTCCTAGAAATGTTTTTTTTTCTCAAATATGCTGGTTATCTTACATTTCTATCCATCGGTGTGCATTTTACATGCTTCAAAGTTAAAAATACTAAATTGTTTGTTAAAGACAAACAACAAAGGTCAGACAATGTCACACAGCACAGATTTGTAAACAGACAGCTAGAATATACATTGGACTAATGTCAAATGAAGAGGACCGTTTGAAATCAATATTCTCCATCAAACAATTCAGCATTTTCTGTAAAAGGGGCCTCTAAAAGCCAACTTCCGTATGTTCTTCACAGTTCCACATATACACCAATGTACACAACATAAACCTTTAGACTAGTAAACTTTATAGCTTAGAAATTTAATTAATAAATATTGGTAAATCCAATTGGGCATACCTTAAGCGCATTAAAAAAATTACGTATAACATGATTATACGGAATTATTAAAGTAGTTTAAATACATTTCGACAGCACTATCGGCTTCAACACCCTCGAAAACCATGAAAATGACACCCATGATGAAAAAATTGATACCTATTGCAGCCGCCATCTTGGATTTACATTTCGACAGCACTATCGGCTTCAACACTCTTGAAAACCATGAAAATTACACCCGAGATGAAAAACTTGGTACCAACTTCAGCCGCCATCTTGGATTTACATTTCGACTGCACTATCGGATTCAACACCCTCGAAAACCATGAAAATGACACCCAAGATGAAAAACTTGATATCTATTGCAGCCGCCACCTTGGATTTACATTTCGACAGCACTATCGGCATCAGCACCCCCGAAAACCATGAAAATGACACCCATGATGAATAAATTGGTACCTAATTCAGCCGCCATCTTGGATTTACATTTTGACAGCACTATCGGCTTCAACACCCTCGAAAACCATGAAAATGACACCCATGACGAAAAAATTGGTACCTACTTCAGCCGCCATCTTGGATTTACATTTCGACAGCACTATCGGCTTCAACACCCTCGAAACCCATGAAAATGACACCCATAATGAAAAAATTGATACCCATTGCAGCCGCCACCTTGGATTTACATTTCGACAACCCTATCGGCTTCAACTCTCTCGAAAACCATGAAAATGACACCCATGATGAAAAAATTGATACCTATTGCAGCCGCCACCTTGGATTTACATTTCGACAGCACTATCGGTTTCAACACCCCCGAAAACCATGAAAATGACACCCATGATGAATAAATTGGTACCTAATTCAGCCGCCATCTTGGATTTACATTTTGACAGCACTATCGGCTTCAACACCCTCGAAAACCATGAAAATGACCCCCATGATGAATAAATTGGTACCTAATTCAGCCGCCATCTTGGATTTACATTTCGACAGCACTATCAGCTTCAACACCCTCGAAAACCATGAAAATGACACCTATGATGAAAAATTTTATACCTATTGCAGCCTCCACCTTTTATTTACATTTCGACAGCAGTATCGGCTTCAGCACCCTCGAAAACCATGAAAATGACACCCATGATGAAAAAATTGATACCTATTGCGGCCGCCATCTTGGATTTACATTTCGACAACCCTATCGGTTTCGACACCCTCGAAAAGCATTAAAATGTCACCCATGACAAAAAAAAATATACTACTTACTTTTAGTACGTACTACTATTATTTATTCTGTGCTTTTAAATATTGTAATAAAAAAATCTCTTATTATTATTATAATCAAGTATTTAAGAAATTTGGTTATTCGAATATTGTGTATTTGTACAGCGATCTTTTTGAGCCGTTGAAAACAACCGAAACAATGTCCACTCACGACGGCGACTGAAGCCGAATGTGTTCTTGTTCTGAGCCGAACTAAACTTAATACAAAGGTACTCTGTGAACTAAACTACTCTGTGGCTGTAGATCCCCATTTACAGAAACAATTTATATACGAGGCAAGCAAATCAACGAAAATTTCGCCATTTTGGAGCCGAAAAAAATTAATTATAGCTAAACAAAACAAAATTACACTGCCATTTACATTCAGTGGCTTCCCACATGATAGATGAAGAGATTAAAAAATAGATTGAGTTAAACAATTGATATTTTCAAAAGTTATAGTGTTTACAAGCCACAGGGACATGATAAATCCACACCATAAGCCACTAAAACCCTTTTTTTATTTAAAAATAGCAATTAATCGATTTAAAAAAATTATTAATAAGTTCAACAATCATTTATCTTTCTAACAATGTGCTTTTTATATCATTTATATGTATAATATGATTGCTAGATACGATTTTATTCGATAAAATGTTGGTATTTTAATTTTTAGGCGATAGTAGAACATTACCTTGCGCTTTCGCTTAAGGTATGCAATACCTTGCGCTTTCGCTTAAGGTATGCAATAACTAGCTCGCCATGCAGACGTTGTTCTGCCCTTTTTGACGATCCTTCCTATAAAAATCCTTAAATTCGCAATAAAAAATTTTGATGGTCATTTAGGGAGAAAAAAACTATCCTATCTCTAAAGTTGAACCAAAATGCATACAGTGTGCAATGTTTCATTGAAATCAGTTCAGTAGTTTAGGAGTCCATCGACTTAATTTTTATATATAAAGATTATAAAGCCAGTTAATTTTTAATAACAAAATTCTTAACCGAAAAATCAATATATCTACAATATTGGCTCTTGAATTGTTTACATTTTTGTATAATAGTAGCAGAACGTATTTATTACTTCTTCGATTATTTTACTACACACATTAGGCCGGGTTCACATTTGATCATTTTGACTTATCTAGATGAGGTATATCGTAACGAATAAGTGTATCTTATGTATAGACGCCCATTTTGACCATTACGTATGAATAAATTTATTGTTTCAAAAACGCGTCTACACTTGACCATCGAATCAGAGAAGCGTATTGTCATATTGTAATTTATAATATGTGGACGGTACAAATTTTCCTCAGATATTCGTGTGTTTTTCACATCCAAGCTTTTCAAGACCGTATATAACCATATGTGGTATGGTGCAGTATAGTCAGATTATTTGATGATTGGGAAAAGATCATCTAGAGATGGGACACGGCTTGTCAGGTGTCGTATCGTCGGTCGATGTGACACTCAATCATGATTGGTGTATACGACACAAGGTGTATCAGATACGAGTTTTTGTGCGGAACTGGACGTATTAGATACGTAGGTAATTAAAACGGCGTATCACAGCATCGCTTAGAAACTACCGACCAACTGTCTACGCTACCAGTAATACGTTACACCAAGATAATTACAGTGGATCCGAATCCACTTTTTAATTTTTACTGGCATGTTATGACTTAAAAAGAAAAAAAAAAAGAATGACAACACTTTTAGACAACTAAATAATTTTCTTTATACGACTGAAGTTTCCTTACGTATGTACATACATAATATGTAAAAAAAAAAAGATAGACAATATCTTTTTTTATGAGAGGCTATCAAACGAGCTTACAGTCACAGTGATAGTGGGATATTGTGATCCATAGACACCTATTATATCTGTCCTCCATTAAGAAGCAAAATGCAGAGGCGTTATCATCCTTGAAGACTAAAATGGATTGCATTGTTACGGATATAGGGGTTTTTGCTTTCCGTCACTCACCATACGAAAGAAAGCAGCATTGTTCTGCTTTCTTTTTTATGCTGGCATCTCTATATGAGTGTGCCCTTGGACGGACTTTTCGTACTGCAGTCATAATCCTCATTTGCAGCGAGTCTCTATCTCGCAAACCTATGAAATCTAAAACCTTCTAGATTAATTAACCAATTTACGTGACTTTTGTTTACCGATTCCTCAACAGTGGTTCCATATAAATTTACATTATTTTCTATTGTATAAAAATACATTTAGTTCTTAAATACATATATTAATTCATTATGTAGTGGTAGCGTATAACAATCTACTACACCATACCATCATGTTGGTGTCAACGTGACAAAGTGAAACTAAAACAGCAGCTGTTTTAGTTTAGCAGCATCATCCTGACAACAAATAAAAATAAAAGACAATAGGGGGATTCTTATGCGGCAATCTATGAGAGATGTCTAGGCTCAGCAGTGGGCTTTTTATAGGTTGTAACGATGTACATAATGTATGATTACATCAATTTTTTACACTTAGATTATTGATAGGTCTTCGCCGAAGACCTGTTAGTAACCTACATTTTTATCACTATTTTATTAAGTTACTTTCCTGTCCCGGGTAGAATTTTACAACTCAAATTTCGAATACTTCCCGATGACCTAGAGACTTGAAATGTTGAACAAGGCTCAGAGTCGGATGACAATGTAGAAATATTAAAATAAACGTGGTATATTAATTTCTTTTAGCACAAAATTAATAAAGATCACTTGTTTATATTTAAATTATTTGCAACTGCAACACAACTACTTTTTCAGTAAATTATAATAAATATTTATCAGTTTAATTAATAAAATAATTGATAGTATAAATTTTTGTTTTTCATACTACCTCGTAAAACAGATTAAATACATCATATTTATTTCATCCATCAATTCTGTAAAAGTTATACAAAATGTTGGCTAAGACATGAAAGCAATCAAATTAATCTGTATCTTGGCAAAAATACTCGTTGCACGGATATTGCTTTTTTATTAAAATCGTATTTGAATATTGATACATAAATGTCTCTCATAAATTATAATATTATCACAAGTATATTATTTAAAGTGATTAGTACCACTAATCGATTTTTTTTCGCAGTATATGCTACGTAATTAGACTCGCTTCGCTTCCAAAAAATTATTCCGATTTTGATTAACAACAAATCTATAATTTATTTCTTATAAAATAGAAAATATTGCATACTTCGGTTTCATTTCCTTCCGTCACCTCTTACCACACCCAAGAGTGATAAGGGGAGGTGATTCTTTATTTTTTTAAAGAAAAACATTACCCCATACTAAGATTACCTATGTCCTGTATCGTGGAGGCAGTTTACATCCATAAATTTCACAAGAACAAACATCCAGATCCAGAACAATTACTTGTAGGCCATACATATATTTGTTGGATGTGTGATTCGAATCCGTAATCTTCAGCACCTTAACTCATTGCTAGGCGAATGCGCCACAGAGACATCAGAGAGAGGATGAAATATTCTTTTACACCGCCATTCCTGTAAATATAAGAAATCTTTATGTTAACCACATACTTTAGTAAGGTTTCTAAAGTAACCCATTCCTTTATTTTTCACGAAACATTTGATCATTTAAATAATCGTTTGTGAAATAAATTGTTTGCGATAATCCGTACTTGAAGAGCACCCGACCCTTGTAATCTAATAAAAGTCACTTTTATATACTTTATTTTAATAAATAATGCAGTGTTAAACAGGGTGCCGTTTTACTTCTAAAATGTAAGCCGCAAATTTAATTGTTAAAAGATTAGAATGGTGGTAAAAGGTAATCCCATACTTTGAGTAATCCATTCTTGTACGAGTATTGAACATCAAATATAATATGTAAGAAGTTTCTATATATATTTTGTATTATTATTTTAAGTTTTGTATTTTATACTTGGTTGTAGTATAAACGGGTCGGCTCGGACAGCGCTCTCACACAATACCTACGTAAATAGAAGCTTATTGCTGCTGTGTGTCATATAGGGCGTATAGAGAACCGTAGACCCTTTTTACTGGAAACGAGGTATCACATCTTAGTCCTCTGGGTTGACAAAGCATCTTCATTTTGATACTTAATAGATGATAAGTATGTCACATTTATTATATTAAAAGGATAGGTCTATGATTAAATGTATGACTTATTTCTAACTCTAAGTAAAGCTCGATCGCCAAGGTACTAATTTACAAAGTTACCATGAGACAAGACCATTACAACAGATGGGATAGTTTTTATAGAAGTAAGGTTGACGTGATACAATCTACCCGATGATAAGTGGATGATGTCGCCCACAGCCACCTTCCTCTATCCTCAATTAATAATCATATTATTGCGTTGTCACCCTTATTGAGGAATAAGATGGAATGCTGCAAATAATTTTCTTAGCAGCTGAAAATATTGGTAAATCCAATTGAGCATGCCTTCGCATTAAAAGTAACGTATAGCATGATTATACGGATTTTTTTAAAGTAGTTTAAATACATTTCGACAACACTATCGGCTTCAACACCCTCGAAAACCATGAAAATGACACCCATGATGAAAAAATTTATACCTATTGCAGCCGCCACCTTGGATTTACATTTCCACAGCACTATCGGCTTCAGCACCCTCGAAAACCATAAAAATGACACTCATGATGAAAAAATGATATCTATTGCAGCCGCCATCTTGGCTTTACATTTCGACAACACTATAGGCTTCAACACCCTTGAAAACCATGAAAATGACACCCATGATGAAAAAGATAGTACCTACTACAGCCGCCATCTTGGATTTACATTTCGACAGCACTATCGGCTTCAACACCCTCGAAACCCATGAAAATGACACCCATGATGAAAAAATTTATAACTATTGCAGCCGCCACCTTGGATTTACATTTCGACAGCACTATCGGCTTCAGCACCCTCGAAAACCACGAAAATGACACCCATGATGAAAAAATTGATATCCATTGCAGCCGCCATGTTGGATTTACATTTCGACAGCACTATCGGCTGCAACACTCTCGAAAACCATGAAAATGATATCCATGATAAAAAAATTGGTACCTACTTCATGCGCCATCTTGCATTTACATTTCGACAACACTATCGGCTTCAACACCCTTGAAGCCCATGAAAATGACACCCAAAATGAAAAAATTGATATCTATTGCAGCCGCCATCTTGGATTTACATTTCGACAGCACTATCGTCTTCGACACCCTCGAAAACCATGAAAATGACACCCATGATGAAAAAATTGATACCTACTTCGGCCGCCATCTTGGATATACATTTCGACAGCACGGTCGGCTTCAACACCCTCGAAAACCATGAAAATGACACCCATGATGATAAAAATTATACCTATTGCAGCCGCCACCTTGGATTTACATTTCGACAACCCTATCGGTTTCAACACCCTCGAAAACCATGAAAATTTCACCCTTGACAAAAAAATTGATACATTTTACTTTTAGTACGTACTACTATTATTTATTCTGTGCTTTTAAAATATTGTAATAAAAAATCTCTTATTATTATTATAATCAAGTATTTAAGAAATTTGGTTATTCGAATATTATGTATTTGTACAGCGATCTTTTTGAGCAGCTGCAAACAACCGAAATAATGTCCACTCACGACGGCGACTCACGGCGAACCATAGATAAATATAAATGTAGCAAGCTAATGCGGCGAACTGATATACACAGTAATCTATGGCGATGGCGAACTGAGTTAGTGAGTAAACTACTCTGTGGCTGTAGTTTCCCATTTACAGAAATAATTTTATACGAGGCTACCAAATCAACGAAAATTTCGCTATTTTCGAGCCGAAAAAAATTAATTATAGCTAAACAAAACAAAATTACACTGCCATTTACATTCAGTGGTTTCCCACATGATAGATGAAGAGATTAAAAAATAGATTGAGTTAAACAATTGATATTTTCAAAAGTTATAGTGTTTACAAGCCTTGGGGACATGATAAATCCACACCATAAGCCACTAAAACCCCTTTTTTTATTTAAAAATAGCAATTAATCGAATTAAAAAAAATATTAATAAGTTCAACAATCATTTATCTTTCTAACAATGTGCTTTTTATATCATTTATATGTATAATATGATTGCTGGATACGATTTCATGTGACAAAACGGTGTAATTTTGATTTTTAGGCGTTAGTAGAACATACCCACGCGCTTTGCGCTCGGCATGCAATAGCATTTTTTTCCATATAACCATAAAAATTAATATTATAATATTGTTATCTGATAATTTTCCTTTTATCGTAGTAAATACATAATATATATATATATTCAAACTTAATTCCGCTATTTTTTCAAAATTTACTTAACGATATTTTGGAAATACACAACACACAAACACTCACGCCTGTCACCCAGAGGGGTAGGCAGAGATTACGGACTTCCATTTGGCGTGATCCTGACACACCTCTCTCGCCTCCTTTACACCCATATATCTACGCATACACGCTCGTCGGTTAAGGGTACTCCTAATCTGGCCCATTATAAGTGTATCGCCGATTTGGTCGATAAATCTTCGTCTAGGGTGTCCCTTTCCGACCCTGCCGTTCACTTGCTACACTAACTTTATTATACACTAAATTTGCTTTGTCACTCTTTCCTCGTTCATTATTTCTACATGACCAAACCACCGGAGCATTCCTTTTTTAATCCTGGTCACAAAGTCATCTTGCAAACCACACTTTTCTCTTATCACTCTACTTCTCACCCTGTCATTCAGATTCAGCCCTATTTTGGATACACTGTGAGATCAAAAGTTATGATGTATTTATTTGAAAACATGTGAATAAAATCTTACCCCAAAATTAAAACCTTATATCAAAAATTTGAATTTTGGACGTCTATGTTACCAAATTGTATGAGTATGCTTTATTTAGACAGGCTTCTAGACTCGTTCCATACCATCAATCAATCAATCAATAAATCTTTATTTGCCAACCAAGTGTACATAAATGGTCTTATAATAATAAAAATTTGTCTCAACTTAGTAGCCTTTTTCAGGCATTGCAAAATTGAGAAAGGGAGATAAAATAAGTTATTGAATACAAACGTTATAGAGTAATTACATTAATGAATTATTAATATAGTAAATAGTTTAGCAGTATTAAATCGTGCAAAATATTAAGGCATTTATGACATTTTATATCAACACAATATTTATTCTTCTACTGATACTGTCCATAATAATTTTTGTGTATCAAAACCGCTTTTTCCTTTTTTTATGTATTTCTGTTGACTTAATATTTAGGTATATTATTTCTGTTATTTGTTAAAAGATATGTAATTTGTTATTCGTATTTTGCTTCAATGTATCCTTTGACTGAGTAGAAACATTTTTCTATTAAGAATGTTTTTAGTTTATTAATGAAAAGTGTAATCTTATTTTCAGTTTTTATGTGGATAGGTAATTTATTGTATATTTTTATAGCCATGTATTATCCTCGCCGTGTGTTAGCGGCGTAAAAAAACCATACCCTACTTTCGCACCATGAGGCAAAAAATTAACGAAATGGCCCCGAGTTCCCGGCGCCCCTTTTATTGGGGCAGGGGTGCGAAGAATCTCCGGGAGGAAAACCGGCGACGAGGTTCGCCACCCGTCACGTTCTGTCCCCCGGAGGGGCGAAAAGTGGATTGTGGAAGCCCGTCTGGCTACATTGAATGTATGTAGAGGAATGAATGATAAGATGGATGAAGTATGCGATATGATGAATGATAGAGGAATAGACGTGTTATGTGTAAATGAGACGAAACGGAAGGGAAAGGATGCCACTACACATGGCATGTATAATAATAATAATAATGTCCTCCAGACCGAATTTCGGCCACGGCGGCCAGCCTCAACGGAGACTAGCCATCGGCGCAGGACAGGATTATAGTGCCCAAGTGTATGCGCAAGCACAGGTGCATTCTCTATTCCCTCACTCTCATAGCCCGATGGGACGGTAAACCGACACGACCGGAGAGAGATCAGGCGCAGGACCAACGGCTTTACGTGCTTTCCGAGGCACGGGGGTGAAACACCGCCAACTTCCTGACTCCGGGCAGATACCGAGAATTTCTTGATGGAAAAACTCAATAACTGATTTTTTGGCCCGACCCGGGATTCGAACCCGGGACCTCATAATCAGCAGTCGCACTACTACAACCACTAGACCAACGAGGCAATCAATGGCATGTATACCGTGTACTGGTCTGGTTTAGACGAGACCGAGCGGGCATGCCAGGGAGTCGGTATCATCCTTTCAGAAAGAATGGGTCATTGTGTGAAAGAGTATGAATGTGTAAGCCCGAGACTGCTATGGATACGAATGAAAGTGGGCTTAAAGAAGTTGTTTGTTTTAGGGGCCTACGCCCCAGACATGTCTAAGCCCACTTATATCCGAGAGCAGTTATGGGAGTTGGTAAGGATGGTGCTAATGAAATGCAAGGTTAATGAAAATATTGTGATATAAGGCGATTTTAATGGAAGGGTTGGGGTGAGGAGGCTTGGTTATGAAAGGATATTGGAAACGTTTGGTGATGAAAGTATAAATGAGAATGGTGAAAGCCTTCTCGCCGTATGCGTGGAAAGGAACCTTTTTGTGACGAACACTTTCTTTCGTCATAAGAAAATTCACACGTATACGTGGGAAAGAGGTGATGATAGAAGTATGATAGATTTCATAATTGTTGATGAAAGAATAAGGAGCGCGGTGGTAGATACAAGGGTTTACTGGGGCTCTAACGTAGGGACGGATCATTACTTGGTCTTATGCCGAATTAATGGTCTTTTCAGACGTTGGAGGCATCGGACATCTATGTCTACCACTGCGTTACAGCGTATAAGAACAGAGAGGTTACAAGATGAAGGTGTGAAAGAAAAGTTCAAATGTGGATTGAGAGAAAAATATAAGTGGTATGGCTGAATTGTGTATGAATGATTTAGACTTGGAGACTGTGTGGTATAATGTCAAGAAAAGTTTGGTGGATGCAACTACCGAAGTATGTGGTGTAAGTAATAGAACGAATGAATGGAAAAATAACACGTTATGGTGGGATGATGAGGTACGGATTGAATTTGAAACAAAGAAGAAAGCATGGCTAGATTTAGTAGCAACCAAGGCTAGTAATTCTAGCAGTATGAATGATGATATTTAAAGGAAAAAGGCAGTTTTTAGACACCTAAATAAGAGAGTAAAAGAAGTAGTTGAAAGGAAAAAGCAAGAAATAACGGATAAGAATGATAGAAGAATATCGGATAACTTCCAGGCAAACATTAAAATGTTCTGAAAACTCGTAAGAACTACCAAGGGACATTCAAAACAGCCTAGAATGAATGCTGTACGAGACCAGAATGGCTGTATTCTGAATGATGAAGTTTTGAGTTTAAGGAGATGGAAGGAATACTTTGAAAGCGTGTTTATGAGTGATGAGACGTTTGAATTAAATGAAATAGAAATTCCGAAAGAAGAGGAAATAGGTAGAGATATAAGTATAGATAAAATAATGAAAGCAATGAAAAGTATGAAAGCAGGTAAGGCAGTCGGTTATGATAGAGTATCTCTCGAAATGCTAAGGGCTGGGGAAGGAGTGGTGGCAGACCAGCTGTCCCCTTGTTTAATTTATGTTGGGAACTTAAGCGGGTACCGGGAGACTGGTGCAAAGCCGTGATAGTCCCAATATATAAAGGAAAAAGATCACAGCAGGACTGTAAAAACTACCGTGGTATCAGCCTTCTTAGCATTCTGGGAAAACTGTATGCTAAGGTATTCATTGAAAGAGTTATGAAAGAAACTGATGGAAAAAGTTGGGATGTGCAAGCGGGATTTAGAAAGGGAATGGGATGTACGGATCAGGATCGCGGAGAAGTTTTTGGCCAAGAACCAAAAAGTTTTTTGTGCGTTCATAGACTTGGAGAAGGCTTATGACAGAGTGGACAGGGATGTGTTATGGCAAACACTGAACTCATTGAAGTTGAGCGCTGGCTTGATACAGGCATTGAAATATCTATATAGGGACTCTAGTGCTTGTGTCAGGATCAACGGGGCCTACTCGGACTGGTTTGGCATACATAAAGGTGTCAGATAGGGCTGTGTGGCTTCTCGGTGGCTGTTCCGCCTATTTATGGACAGTTATTTGGAAAATTAGAAAGTACAAGAATGCGGGTTAAGAATGGGTGAGTTAACCGTTAAATGCCTTTTGTACGCCGATGATCAAGTCATACTTGCGTCGTCGGCAGCCGAGTTGCAAATGATGGTTACATTAATGAACAGGACATTAAAAGAAAAGGGAATGAAAGTGAACGCAAGTAAGACGAAAGTTATGGTTTATGAAAGAGAAGAAAGTAAAACGATATGTGAAATAAGAATAGAAGGGGAGTTGGTAGAGCAAGTAGATGAGTTTGTGTATTTAAAATCTGTGTTTAGCAGGGATGGTAGATATGATAAGGATATAGAACGACGAGTGAATGCAGGAAATAGAGTGAACGGGGCTCTACACTCTATTGTGAAAAGTCAGATAGTGTCCAAAAAGGCACGTATGGCAATTCACAATGCTGTGTTAGTACTTACTTTAATGTATAGTAGTGAAAGTTGGGTGTGGCAGAAAAGTACGAGAATAGAATAAATGCTGTAGAAAAGCGGTCATTAAGGAGTATGTTAGGGATGAATCTGAATGACAGAGTGAGAAATTGTTTAATAAGAGAAGAGTGTGGTTTACATGATGATGTTGTGACCAGGATTAAGAAAGGAATGCTTCGGTGGTTTGTTTATGTAGAAAGAATGAATGAGGAAAGAGTGACAAAGCAAATTTATGTTGCAGAGGTGAACGGCAGAGTCGCGAAGGGTCGCCCTAGGCGAAAGTTTATCGACCAAATTGGCGGTGAATTTTAGAAATTTGGGATTGAAAAAATGGGCCAAATCAAGAGTACCTTTAACCGATGAGCGTGTATGCGTAGGTATATGGATGTGGAGGAAGCGAGAGAGTTGTGTCAGGATCGTGCCAAATGGAAGTACATAGTCTCTGCCTATCCCACTGGGTGACAGGTGTGAGTGTTTATGTTATGCCATGTATTATGGACTCTGGTTTAGCATTTTAATTCTTGATCTCTTGATCTGAGGTGTAGTCTGTCTCTGTGGCGTGTGTTTAAATTTTGATTGCCTTTTCTGCCGACTTCCAAAAAGGAGACGGTACTCAATTCGAGTGTATGTTTTTTTTTTTTTTTTTTATGTGTGTTACCTCATAACTTTGTACTGGGCGAACCGATTTCGATGATTCTTTTTTTATATGAAAGCTGATAGTGCTCGTGTGGTCCCATATGAATTTGATCAAGGTCAGACCAATGGTTATTGAGTTATTCTCAAATAACCTATATTGAAGTCGGCTGTACAAAATTTTTAATTTTAAATTATACTTTTGTGAAGTGATTTATGTTCTTAAATACGAATATGCAAATGTCAAATATGTATAATGATGGTAGTGTGAGGATGTTATTTTTAATGAAATAGCGTTTGCAACTGTCAAGATTTTTAATTTGGCCGATGATTCTTATACATTTTTTTTGCAATATAAATAGATCCTGAAATTGTACACTATTTCCCCACAACATAATGCCGCATCTTAACCAGGAGTATGCATATGCGTAGTATACTGACAGTGCGGTTTTTTCGTTTGTGCTGCATTTAAGTTGGAATAGAGCATATGTGAATTGAGATAGTTTTTTTTAATATGTTCGATGTGTGGTTTCCAATTGACGTGCGTTTTTTATAGTTATACCAAGCAATTTGAATGTATTTACGGTTTCTAGTTGTGTGTTGTTGTATTGTGTGTCAATGTTTATAGTGGTGTTTTTCTATGTTCTAAATTGGATGGTTTTTGTTTTGTTATAGTTCATTTCTAAGTTATGGTCGTTGAGCCAGCGATTTACTGTGTCTAGTGTTTTTCGAAGCATTTGTGTTGAGTTTTTGGTTTTGTCATAAGCAATCAATATTGATATATCGTCAGCGAATAAGACGGGCAATGTTTTTTTCTTTATTTAGTACTTTTGGCAAGTCATTAATGTATATCAGAAATAGCACACATCTTAACACGCTGCCCTGTGGTATTGAACATTTTATGCTCCTTTTCTCAGATCTTATTGTTTTATCCTCATTTGTGTTGGAGTCGAAATGGTCAATTTGCACTATTTGTGATCTATTTTCCAAATATGATTTAAAGCATGTGTAAGCTGGACCGCGAATTCCAGAACCGTGCAGTTTATGTAAAAGAATGTCGTACAGTACTTTATTATATGCTTTCGTCATGTCAAGTAATACTCCCAGTACATGTTTCTTCTCATTTTTATGTTTTAAGGCAGTCTGGATATACTTATACACTGCTAGTGTAGTTGATATTGATTTCCTAAAGCCGTTTTGGCTGTCATCGAGGATGTTATATTTTTCTAAAAATCATATAATCTGATAAACATTGTTTTATCAAACACTTTCGGAAACGTGCGTAATAGAGCTATATAGGTCTATAGTTAATAGGGGTGTAAGTGTCGCCATTTTAGTGTATTGGTTTGATCAATGATATTTTTAGGGGGTCTGGAAATTGGCTATCTCGGAGACTTTGATTCACTAGGAATGTGACCGGTATTGGCAGTTTTTCTGCACATTGTTTTTTTTTATAGGATAAGGGTGACAAACGAGCACACAGTCCACCTGATGGTAAGTGGTTGCTGCAGCCCATAGACATCTACATCTATTCTCTATTACAAATCAAAATGTAGATGCGTTGTCACCCGTGAGGACTAAGATGGAATAACTCTTTTCCAGTAAAAAGGGCCTCCGGCCACCTGCACTCACCAAGCAAAACGCAGAGGTAAACCTCTACTTCACGCTGGTTTTCTGTGAGGTCGTGGTACCACCCCGGTTCGAGCCGACCCGTCCATGCGACAGCAAAAGCTGCCGCGTGGCTCTACCATTGTTTAAAGTTTTAGTAGAATTGGAGGGATTTAATCAATGCCGTATCTGTGTGTATTTTTAATTGAACGGATTATGTCGATTATTTCTTTTCTGTCTACATGACGCAAATACATGGAGCACATTTGTGAGTTTACGACGGTTCGACCTAGCGCGTTGTTTTTGTTCGTTGTTTTATTCGTGTCCATACCGACAGTAGCAAAATACTCACTGAAATTATTGCAAATAGTTGTTGGGAATTTTGTAACGTGGTTGTTAATTTATAATGAAATATTTTGTGGAGGGAGTATTTTTTTTGGTTTACCTGTTTTTTCTCTTATGATATTCCACATTGTTTTTGTTTTATTATTGGAGTTTTCCATTTGTTTACTTAATTCGAGTTTTTTACTACTACGTTTTAGAGTAAGGCTATATTTTTTATAAAATATACGTAATATGTTATTGTCAGTCACATTTAGGAAGGCCCTTAATTTCCTTTGTGTGCACATGATACTTTAAGACCGGTGGTGAGCCATCCTTTTATGGTTTATTATTTATTTTTAACTTTTGCATCGGTATATGTAGGTTAAGTAATTTAGTCAGTATACTGATAAATAAATCATAATTGGTGCTTAAATTGTTATGTGTTAATTATATCGTGCCATTGTATGCCATTTAATGATGTGTTAAAATTAAATATGTTTTTTTTTTCGTGAATAATCGTTTTTGTATGTACATCATAATCAATAATATAACGTGATATTATTATTATGATGAAACTGTTTCGATTTTATTATTAATGTAATACCCTTATGATCGGAGAGACCGTAGTCTTGGACGCTGGCTTTACTAATAAGGGGCATGTAGTTTGTGAAGAGTAAATCAATGCAGGTCGAGGAACTTTTTGATACTCGCATTGATTCTTTGATAATCTGTTTGAGATTGTTTGAATACATTAAGTTGATAAGATCCTCCGTCTGTTTATTTTTGTTTAATATATTTATATTGAAGTCACGTCCTATTATTATATATTTATTTTTATATTTGGTGTTTAATTTGTAAAACACTTTTTCTAGCTGATGAAAAAATAAATTAATATGTCGGTCTGCTCTACATAAACTATGGCACAAAATTCTATTATAAATTCTATAGTACAATCGTTTATATCTTGCTTCTCGATGCATTTTAAATTATTCTTAATAATTGTTCAAACACCTCCCATTTCATTTGTTTTACGACAAAAGGGGGAGACCATTCTGTATCCAGGCAATGAAATCATATCACAATATTTCTTAATTTTCCATAGTTCTGACAATAATAATATCATCATCATCATCATTACAGCCCTTCAGAAGTCCACTGCTGAACATAGTCCTCCCCCAAAGAATGCCACGAAGCACGGTCCTGAGCCACCTGCATCCATCGACTTCCTGCATGTCTTACCAGGTCGTCACTCCATCTCGTGGGGGGACATATAATAATAATATATCCATGTTTAAATGTAATAGGAAATGTTCGACTAGGTTAACCTTATTGCCTATACTTTGTATATTTTGAAAGATAACATTTAGTTCAGTATCGAAATGTGTAGTTACGAATTAGGTTTCTCGTGGTATGTTCCACTTGGTTTCTAAGTTTTGATAAAGCAGTGGCCATTTCTATCTGAATCGTAATCTTAACATATTCGAGAAGGGATATTTTAATTTTTCTAGTTTGGAATCTAAGAGTTTGCTGAATTTTTCTAGCATTAAATTTTCAGTTTTTGAGGCTCCGAAGCCATTTGGCGCTAATATAATACTTTCCGAGGTTTGGTTAATTGTATTCCCAATTATGTCATCTAAAGATTGATCATTTTCATTGTTGTAGTTTTGTGTGATCTGAGTGGGTCTTCGCCTTTTTGTAACATATTGCATATGCAACCTTGGCATTTCCATATATCTTTTTGCTCATTTGACATTGTATTAAAAATGGTATTGAGGAATGTTTGCGCATAGTAGATCGTAATATTTATTGCAGTGCGCGCATTTTAAAAACTCTGAATTATTAGTATTACATTTGCACCCTTTGCATTGAGGCATATTGGGTAATGAATATTTCACTCGATTTTGTTAATCAATATTGGTAATAGTAGTGTCCTCGAGCGGCGTAAATTAGTATTATTGATTAAGTTTATTTTTTTTGATGGATAGTTCCGTGTGGCATAGATGGCGCTTTTCGTGGTTTATATGAATTGTTTTGTTTACTCTGGTAAAATTCAAACGGAAAAACGAACAAATTTTTCACACTTATGTCTTGATTAGTTTTAGCGAGTTTAGTATTTCCACTGTCAAAGTTATTGTGGTTTATTGGAATGTCATTGTTTTGCAATTTTATTTATGTTTTCAGAAGTTTTGAATTCACTGTTTATTTGATTACACTGTTTTTGTTGACAAATTAGTTTTACACTTTTTACTGTTCTTGCACTGTATGTATATGTTCACTAACAATAAATGGTGATTATCGAATGTTTAATTACTGGTATATAACATTTACGCACTATTTCTCACTAACTAAATATTTATATATTTTTTTTAACAAGGAGTCGATTTTATCATGGCAACTAGCGCCATCCATTACAGCTACATTACTATTACAGCCTATCACAAGTTCACTACTAAAAACAGGTCTATACTAAGTGATTCAATATCATCGTCATCAGTACAGCCCATCACAAGTCCACTGCTGAACAAAGGCCTCCCCCAAGGAATGCCACAAAGCGCAGTCCAAGCCATCTGCATCCAATGACTTCCTGCATGTCTTACCAGGTTGTCACGCCATCTAGTGAGGGGACGCCCTAAACTTCGCGAGAACCTTTCTTCCCATTGGTTATTGGTTCTTTGAGCTATATGACCGACCCATTGCCAATTTAGCTTACCAATCCGTTGGACTGTGTCAGTAACTCTGATTCTACTGCGAATATCCTCGTTTTGAAGTCTATCACGCATAGAAACCCCAAGCATAGACCACTGCATAGCTCGCTGAGTGACCTTGTGCTTCCTCATACGGCCAGAAATGAAGGACCATATCTCAGTTCCATAAGTCATCACTGCCAATACGCCCTTGTTGAACAGTCTCGTTTTCAGTCGGTTCTTCGAGCTATATGGCCAACCCATTGCCACTTCAGCTTACCAATCCGTTGGGCTATGTCGGTCACTCAAGTTTTACTGTGTATTTCCTATTTCTCATCATTCCTAATTTGTAAGTTTATCACGCAGAGAAACCCTGAGCATAGCGCTCTCCATGGCAGCAGTGGAGGACCACGTCGCAGATCCATAGGTCATCACTGGCAACACGCACTGGTTGTAAAATCTTGTTTTTAGGTACCTATGCCTGACGATAAGATGTGTCATAATCTCCCGAACGCTGCACAACCGAGTTCAATCCATCGATTGACCTCTCGATCAAAGTTGGATTTACCTAGTCGGACTATTTGCCCCAGGTCAACATACTCGTCAAAAACTTTGAAATTTGTGCTGTATTTGTACCAACTATCGGCATAGATATAACATGGACTTTATACGTGACTTTTTTTAAGACCTATTCATTGGGAGATACTATCGCTTAGGTGCTCCAGCGATTCTGCCATAAGGACTATATCGTCGGCAAATCGAAGGTGAGTGATATACTCGCCATTGACGTTAATACCGTATCCTTACCAGTCCAGTAGCTTGAAAAGTAGTTTCAAGTCCTTAATGCCTAAAATAAAGTTATTGTATTGTATTGTATAACCTATTTTATACTGATAAGAAATTAAGATTAAATTGTTAGCGGAGTGGCAAGGCGATTGCCTGCGGCTCTTCTGTTTACGGGATAACACATTTGGACAAAAATACTATACTCGTAATGTTATCATTATTATGATTATAGCCTTTCAAAAGTTCATCGTAAAGATGTGCCTCCTCAATAGAATGCCTTATACTTGAGTATTTGCCAAAGTTGCCCTGGTTGAAAGCCGGGTTGAGATCTTTAGTATTTTTTGTTACGACAACCACAGGATAATATGGGTTAGTGAATTTTCTTACGCCGTCGCCAAAGGAGTCGTAATGTGTGCACAGTGCATACATGGTTATGCAAAATAATAATAATAATAAATGTTTATTTTAAATAATAAATGAGATCCATATCAGAGATATTAGAAAAATCACAAAATATTAATAATAATACAGCTAAGTGGACGGAGGAAGTAAAATGACACGCACACACGCACGCACGCACGCTTTCACGCATGCACACACGCACGCAAACACACACACACACACACACACACACACACACAGCGTAAAACGTAAAGCGCCTACACTATACAGGAGAAATTAGTATAATAGTGTGTTTCGATACTGTAGGATAAATTAAAAATCCAGCAAGGGATATGTGTATTTGCAATAACAAGTAGACATTGCTGCCATCAACTCGCCTTTGTTGTGAAAGTATCCCTCATTCACAGAGAAACCTCATTACCTTTATTACGTGACAGTTGATTGACGCGTGTATACGTGCGCTGTATTTCTTGTAACGTTACTCGACTAATTTCATACCCTTAGAAATATTGACTCGTCAATAAAATAGCTATTACATTCTTTACCGATAATATAGAAATGCTTACACAATATTTCTTATTTATCCGTAATTTAAATAAAACTAGGTTTCTTCAAATTACGGATAAATTATAGTTTTATCGCGTATTAACTTATTTTATATTCACGGGGAGGACTAAGTGTTCGACTTCCCAACGTAAACCACGGCTACCTTAAAAATTGGTTTTTAATAAAATGTGAAGTATTCGTGTAAATATTAGAAATCATTATTTACCCGTAATTTTAATGCGATATGGCGATAAAATCTGTAAACATTATTTTATTGAATATAAAGAAAGTCAGATAAATTATTAAATTTAATATTAATAGTAAATAAGTCCATATTATTAGTAAGTGTCCAGATTTACACCCAGTCAACTCTTGAGAATTTGCCGAATGCAATCGCTACATTAAATAAGGATCTAAATTTTATTCACGAGTGGAGTAAATCATATGGCCTAAATGTCAATCCTAAAAAGTCTCAGGCTATCATTATTGGTAGCCAGAGCTTTATCTCAAGAATTGACTGGTTCTCTGTACCACCTATCGTATTTGATGGAGTTGTTATCCCTTACTTTGACAATGTCAAAAATCTTGGTATTTATATTGATAATTGCTTAAATTGGATACGCCAACTGAATGAGGTAAGTAAGAAAACTTTTGTTGCTCTCTCTTCACTGCGTCGCCCTCGATCATTTCTTCCCATTCCTACAAAAATTATGCTCGCACAGTCTCTTCTCCTTCCGATTCTCAACTATGCTGACGCAAGCTATGTAGAAATAACTGAGGACCAGCTAAATAAGCTTGAGAGACTTCAAAATACTAGTATTCGGTTCATATTTGGATTGCGCAAATTTGACCATATTTCCCAATTTCGCTCACGTCTCAAGTGGTTACCTATCCGACTTCGCCGGAACATGCATATACTTTCTATTCTGTACTGTGTTTTATTTCACCCTACTAATCCTCCCTATCTAAAGGAGAAGTTTAATTTTGTGGGGCTTCCGGGGGAACCTTTACGCTCTTCTAGAAAATTGATTTTAAGTGTACCAACTCACAATACATCATTTTTCAATAAATCTTTTACTGTCCAGTCTATTAAGCTCTGGAATGCCCTACCTTTGCGTATACGTGAGTCACAAACTATTGTTATATTTAAGCGATTACTTAAAGAGCATTACTTGTCTCAATCGTTCGAACACCGTTAGGATAGATTGTGTGATTATGTATTTATTGTATCTATCCAGCTTTATATTATTGTTTGAGGAATTTTGTATATATATGTAAATTGATATATATGTGTTGTGTGTATATTTATGTATATATTTATATGTATATATATATATATATATATATATATATGTATATGTGTATGTATATATTATATGTTTTATTTTATCTTTTATTATGTGTTAGTAATTTATATTATTTCATGTATTACGTAGTTATTTATATCTTTTTTTTTGCATTTTTTATTTGTATATTTATATTGCACCACCTACCACCTACCTATTCATTGTTTGTATTACTTTACACCTTTGGTTGCCTGGAAGAGATCGCTATGTAGCGATAAGGCCGCCAAATTGTACATATTATAATCTGATTTTTGTTATGACCTTTTTTTTGTTAGTGGTGTACAATAAAAGTATATTCATTCATTCATTCATTCATTCATAAATAATACAACATTATTTTATTGGTATGAGAACTTTGGAATAGATTTTTCCGGAGCAGCAAGCTCTCATCTATACAGCACTACTATATTGACTACAATCCCACTTAATGGCATAAGTGGTGACAAAGTTTAGAAAGACATTGTTCTTTATTTTAAAGTAAAAAAAGGAAAACAACACCTATGTATATTAATATATGTATGCATTCATTATATATAGTGCAAAATACATATTTATGTTTCATAAGGTCCTTTGTACGCCTCATAACGCGCAGCGTTATTAGGTAGTGCTTTACTCTAGACACGTCAAGGTCAAGCAATTTTGGGTTTTTAAAATGCTTCTATAATAACCATATTGCACTTATACGATGATATGAATAGCCGTATATCAAGAAAACACTTTAATTAATCCATTTTATATTTTCTAAAATATCATTTTGTATTACCACTTGAAAAAAAGGTTTGAAAAAATTTTACGTTTTTTTTATATTCTACTAAGCCAGCGCCCATCTACGATCCCACGTAATGGTAAGTGGTAATGTAGCCTAATATGGTGAAGCAAAAGCCTATTCAATCTTGCCTTGAAGACACCTACACTGTAATCGGATGGAAAGACAGGTGCTGGCAACTTATTCCACTCCTTTGCTGTACGCATGATGAACGACGTGGCGAACCGTTTGGTTCGAATACGTGGACGTCCGAATGTTGATTTTGTATGTGGTCACGATAACTCCCGAAAAAATTTACGTATCGGGACCGAGTTTTATATTAGCTTCAAAATTACAACAACTGGTACCTAATTAATGTTAATAGCCTAGTGTGCGTAGTTTGTTAATAAAATGATAACTTTTATAGCTATTAAAAATTTAAAGCTGCTTTCATATTTTTTTTGCCCTTGATAGACAAAAGACAAATGTACCATACAACCTATATCGATATTATACTTTGTGATTTATTATAGTAAACATTAATAACTTTCTTCCCTGTAGGTGACACTACCTGTTAAAATAAAAGAACGCTAAACTTAAAACACGTAAATAATATATTTTAAACGTCTGGAATAAAATTTATTTTTTTCATCAAAATTAAATGAAACGCTCATGAAGCGTGCATTTTTGAATTTTTCAAACCATTTTTAATTATTTTTGTACGAGCACTAGACTTTTACAGTGTAGTGACGGTATAAGAATATGCACTATCTCATATCGTCCTGTGGGAGTCGTACAAGTAGCGGCACGTAAGTCTAGCGCTGAACAAAACGTGGAGGGGACGTGCATGAATTGAATTGCATGAATACCACTGGAGAGCCAATCAGCGCGTGCGAACGATACTTACGAGCCACTCAGCGCGACTTATGCGCAATGAGCCAATCAGCATCTTTGCGTATTTTATCGCATCTATCACGGGGAGTGCTCTGAGGAATTGTTCGGACTAATTCCAGCCGCTCAATTTCACCATCGCATATCGCGACAAAACTCGCGTTACCATCCATACCATCTGGATGATTGGCGGTCCACCACTGTGCGATTTAGAAGAAGTTTTCTCACTCGCACAACTTCCTTGTGGAATAAATTACCACCAGCGAATTTTCCGGACCGATACGACTTAGCAACCTTCAAGAAAAGAGCTTACACCTTTCTAAAAGGCCGGCAACGCATCTGCAATTCCCCTGGTGTTGCAGTTGTTCATGGGCGGCGGTAGTCACTTACCATCAGGTGAGCCACATGCTCGTTTGCCCCTATTCTTTAAAAAAAAATTAACAATAACAGTGAAAAATAATATATCAAAATCGCATTCCATATTTTAATTTAGGAAAAAAGAAGATTAAAGCTTTTTAAAATATAAAATTATTTCTGGCCAGTCTATAGTTGTCTCACCTGGAGCCATAATTACTCTGGGCATTTCACTCGCCTTGAAAATTCATAGTGCTTAGATTGGTATTTGGAAAGATATTAAAATAAATTTATATGTTCCTGATATGTACGAGTGTATGTGCATGTGCAGAGGCACTTTCTAATCCCTCACTTCCATAATCCTGTGTAAGATCAGGATGGGATGGTAATCTGACGCGACAGGAGAGAGGTCAGGCGCAGGATTAACGGCTTTATGTGCTTCCCGAGGAAACACAAACTTCCTGACTCTGGGCTGCTACTGAGAATTTATTGACAGAAAAACCTAATTTTGGCCCGACCACTAGATGAACGAGGCTATAATAAATAGTATAGCCCTATAATAAATTAGCAAAAGCCTATTACAACCTTGCAACATAATTCTTATAACCGGTTACAATAATTAATGGGGCCAATTATGGTTTCACATTCTTGTTAAAATTAAAGTAATTGGAACTGATATATTAAAATATACAGTATTATTTCTTCATAATAATTATATTGTTTGTTTCATCTACGAGTATATTAATATTATAAAGAGGAAAGATTTGTTTGTTTGTTTGAATTGAATAGGCTCCGAAACTACTGGACTGATTTGAAAAATTCTTTCACCATTAGAATCCTACATTGTTCTTGATGAACATAGGCGAAAAAAAAAGCACGACTTATGCGCATTAACGGTCACCGCTAGACTTTCGTGTCGCTACTTATAGGAGACAACACAGGGAAATTGAAACTGGTGATGGTCATCAGCATCTTCCTGATAACAACTTAAAATATTTAAAATATTGCGGTTGACAACCCGCTCGCCAATCGTGTCAATTATATAAAAATCCCCTCTATGAGGCAAACTATGGAGGAGGCCTATGTTCAGCAGTGGACTTAATAGTAAATGGATGTGTGGATGAATATAGCTCTAGAAAAGAAATTTATATTTGAATATTTAAATTTATGCTTATGCTAAGGTCTCATTTTAATATTTAAAAAATATTATAATATTTAAGATTGATATTTCAAATATGATAATTATTTAATTTATTACCGTAAACTTTACAATAATTTTATAACACTATTCGGTGCAGTAAATTTACCATATATTGTCCAGGATACAACTGATTTCCTGTTGGCATAGTGCCATTTCAATTGTTCAACACAAATCTATCTTCTATTTGAATAGGAAATTGGATGTGATAATCGGCAATTTGTGTGATACGTCTACTGTTACAGATTGTAAAGGTGAACCTATTATATTGTTAGTTAAATTGAAATATACATTCAATTTGAAAGAGTTTTTATGATAGCATTACATGTCAAAATATCCTTGTATCGATAAGTGAACTGTAGGGACTAAGCGCCATTAGATGGAATGACGATATGATAAGATGTGCAGAAATTAATGGATGTAAGTGGCTTATTGTATTTTTAGCATTTCTTGGAGGAGGCTTATGTCCAGCAGTGAACTTGTGAAGGGTTGTAATGATGGTAACATACTATAATAAATATGTTTGCAAATTAATTAAAAACTATTGGTAAATCCAAGAGTGCATGCCCTAAGCGCATTAAATAAATTACGTATAACATGATTACAGGGAATGTTTTAAAAATAGTTTTAATACACACAAGTTTTCACTAATAAACTTATTATTATATTTCCAACTTCCAATAATTTTATGTCGAACTTCAATTTAAAAAAGTATGTAAAATCCAAAAGTGCAAGACTCATAATGCTCATTGCTCATATTATCATCATATCATCATTCAGATATCCATAAAGTCCAAGACAAATAATTAAATATAAATATACTTAATATATTCATCCTTCTTACTTTTAGAACGTATTACTATTATTTATTCTGTACTTTTAAAATATTGTAATAAAAATCTCTGATTATTATAATAATCAAGTATGTATGAAGTTTGGTTTTAGGAATATTTTGTATTTGTACAGCGATCTTTTTGAGCCGCCGCAAACAACCAATAGAGTATCCACCCACGACGCTGGTTGACGCCGAACCATAGATTACTGTATATATACTAGAGACGCCGAACTGAGTGAGGCAGTCAGACTACCGCGGTCTATCTACAAAAAATACATTAACACAAGGCTGGTAAAATATCGAAAATTTCGTCATTTCGTAGCCGAAAATACTTTATACTATAACTAAATAATACAAAATAAAATTGCCATTTAAATTCCATGGCTTCCCACATGATAGTTGAAGAGATTAAATATAGATTGAGTTAAGCAATTAATATGTTCAAAAGATATCGTGTTTACCACTCCATGCGGACTTGATAAATCTACACCATAAGGCACTTAAACCACCTTTTATGTACAAATAGCAATTAATTGATTAAAAAAATAATAGTAAATTCAACAATCATTTATCTTTTTAACAATGTACTTTTTATATCATTTACATGTTCAATATTATTGTTAGATACGATTTTTTGCGAAAAAAACGTTGGAATCTTGATTTTTAGGCGCTAGTAGAACATACCTATGCGCTTTGCTCTAGGCATGTAATATCAAATTAGTATATGTGCCCTACAATTTAGAATTTAATGTTATGTTGATATAATCATAGTATAATCCGTAACTATATTTCTGAATTTACCAAAATTTCAGAGTATATCTCACAGTTTATGATTATTTCAATGCGCTTCCACCTCATATGATCAAGTTTCTAATTAATAATAATAAACTAGTAACTAACTAATACTAATGGTATTCCACTTTACGGGAATTTTTGACCAGTGTGATACAATATTTATCAAAAAT
Source organism: Parnassius glacialis (assembly GCA_033319125.1). Taxonomy (NCBI): domain Eukaryota; kingdom Metazoa; phylum Arthropoda; class Insecta; order Lepidoptera; family Papilionidae; genus Parnassius; species Parnassius glacialis. Next base: position 15,590,427 of record JAVANC010000018.1, on the reverse strand, counting down.
GTGAAAGTGGGACATTAACTATGGCTATAAATGATAGGGTGATAGATAAATTGTGTGATATGAGAGAAATATGACTTGCAAGAAGATGTTATGACTAGGAATAAGAAAAGAATACTTCGATGATTAGGACACGTAGAAATAATGAATTCTAGAGATGAGTAACAAAGTTGGCAAGGGACGTCCCAGACGTCCCCAGGAAGCTTATCGAACAAATGAGCAATAATTTTGAAGATGAGCCAAATGAAGTGGTTCGTATTGCAGAATCTGTATCATTATAAAGTAAATATTAGCGCTTAATGTGCTTTTATTTTGTAATAACAATTAAGTCGTATTATAAATAGATATTTTGTTGAAGTTTAAAAAAATGTTTTCAGAAGACTGCCATTTCTTAAATAAGATTATTTGAAATTTGCCTCGTATTTCGTAGTAAGAGGCAAGGACATAAAGTCTCCTTGCGGCTGCTTTGGCTCTGGTTCAAGGAACCGCCCATAGTTCAGGTTCGTAGAAAATTCAACACCTAACAACTGAAGTTGGTCAGTGTACTCCAAGGACATATTCCGGAAAGTAGGAGCCAGGGTAAGCGGGCTCCTGGTAGCGGTGAAAAGATACTCTTGTGTTTTGAGGCGTTGAACGAGATTTGGTTCGCCCCAATTGGAGATTGCCTGTAGTGTGAGATTCACAACTCAACCATAGTTTCTCTTTCGAACTGGATTTGATTTCGACTAGCCCGGGCACGTGATTGGTATCTATCCATAACTGTGCTATCGTCTGCATCGTCCATAGATACCGGGCATAAACAGATCATTAATATGAAGCAGGAAAAGAGTTCCGGAGAGAACGAATATTCAATGAGACCAGGGGATAAGCCGTACGCTGGAAGCTTACCCAAAAGTCTAGCGCGCCAAACTGTCAAAGGCCTTCGAGACATCAGAGGAATCAACAAGTGCTTCCCCACTGATCTCGAGTGCTTCGCCCCATACGTGTGTGAAATACGCTAGAAAGTTCCCATCTGACCGATTTCGGCGAAATACGTATTTCCCGTCACTAAGGAGATCATTCTCTTCTGGGTATGCCATTAAACGGGCGTTCAGTATACGTTATAATCTTGCAGAGTATGGAAGTAATTGAAATTGGCCAATAGCTGGCAGAGTCGGCACGGCTACCTTTTTTAGGCACAGAGTGCATATTAGCCAGCTTACTTGTCCACCAAATCTTGATTTCGGCACTATTACAGTTCTGAATGAAAGCGGAACAAGCGCGTCAACACAGGAGACAACTCAGGTGCACATGCCCTTAGCTGGTGGTATGGCTGGTATACTGTCAGGTTCACTAGTTTTCGTCACGTTCAGACCTCGCAATGTTTTTAAGAACCTGTTTTTTAGTAATACGGACCTCTGACATAAGGTACCTCAGTGAAGTAATTGAGATGGTACGCTGTTGCTACTGTCCAGACACGAATTGCATGCAAAAAGAGAAGGCCATTTTCTCCTTAGGCGCGTGCGCCAATGAGCCATCTGTTTTTACCAGCGGAGGCAGTGTAGACCGACTGAAGTTTGTCTCGACAGCTTTGGCGAGAGACCAAAAATCTCAACTGACAGATGATTTAACAGCGAGCTTTCTACAGATATATTTAATGCGGTCGAAATTAGCTTGCCGTAATGCCTTTTTGCAAAACTTGGCGGCTTGGTTAAAGGCTCCCTTCTTAACCCTACAAGGCTCAATTTTTTTTCTGTTGCTAATAAAATTATATGTGATGAGGTTAGTGATGAGTACTTGGGAAAAAATAATAAAAACAATCAAAACCCAATATTTTACTAGAAAATCAGTCTTTTATTTCAGTTCCATATATTATGGTACACTGAGCCTTAACGGTAATTTTTTGTGATTGAACTAGAACTTTTGAATTATTTTAGTAACATGTTACCATTTAAATAACTTTTTTTTATTATCTATCTTTATTTAAAAAGGCTTTAGTCCTACAAGGATATGTCAGCCTTATCGTAACCTAACTTATTCGTGTTACACAAATGCTATTTTGAAAGGGGGAATCGATGTAGTAAGAATATTGAAATTAATGACTTTGCTACCACTGAGTGTGGCTCTGCAAGTATACTCAAAAACCAACCCCACTCAATTTGATATTAAATTTTTGGACCAGATTCTACCTTTCCCTTTGATATTTGACACAATCTGCTAGCATATGTTGGACATCTTCTATATTATGACAAATATCGCAACTGGGCGAGTCTGATTTTTTCATCAAAAATACAATTTTTTTATTGGGATAGTGCCCAGAACGTAACCTATGAATAGCAATTATATGGTTTCTATTCATTTCAATGTTATTATACCACGGTATCCCAAGAGGCTGACTTTGAATTGTTTTATACCATATTCCCTTTTCCCTGCTTCTTTCATCGAATTACTCTCTAAATTTATCATGACAAAGGTTTTTGAATTTTGTCAAGATTTCCATGTAAATTGGTAAAATATTTAATTCGATTCCTTGCGTTATAGTGGCTTTTGCTAATAGATCAGCCTCTTCGTTTCCCTTTAAACCTATATGCGATGGAACCCATTGCAATTTTATATTTATATAGCGACTTCTGTAATCATATATTAAATATAATGTTGAAGTGTACTTAACATCATTAAATAAATATATTACAAAATAATTATAACAAAACAAAATAACGCATTTTTTTTAAATTACCTATCGGTGAAAATTTCCGAAACTATCATTATCTTTATTGAGGCAGTGTTCAACTCGACATTTTTCACACGATATAAATGTTTTTCTTTTACAACCGGGGTATTTACAGCGTTGCCTTTTTAGACCCCAAATTGGAAAATGCTCAAACCCGACACATCTGACATACTTCACGAGGGGTTAACATTGCCGTATTCGGCTTCTTTTTCTTTATTTCTATTTGATCAGGCAAACTTGACGGTCTGCCTGTTTTCTTAGTGATCGATGGCCCACACATGCACAGACTTTTTCCTAGGTCCAATATGTACCCAGGGTAGCAAAGGTACGCCACATCTAGAGGACATCTGAACTGTGTCTCAGTCAAGAAGAGTAAGTGCGACTTGTCAGACTCAAGATGGTAGTGGACTTAATTGGAATTACAGTGCAAACCTCTGATGTTTGTAGGTGCACTTTGATGGAGAGGGAGTGCAACCACTGTGCATACTTACTCTCCTTTTTTAATTTATTTTATTATTGTTGGAGTGTATGGGTTGAGAGAATGGCAGTTGGTTGAGGCGTCACTCATATAACCTAGAGACGCAAACAGAGTCACAACATCGATGGTATCTAGAGATCGCACGGACGCCCGAAACTCCTGAAAATTGACACCAGGGCCTCTTCTCCGGTCTTCAAACGCCATGGTGGCGCCATCTTAGAATTTTTCGTAAGATGGCAGGGCAGCCTTTCATGGAGTGGCCAGCTCTTTACTTGGGCCCCCAACTATCTACAATCGGCCAGTGGTGCAACCGTGCTTCGGAACCTGCTAACCTTCATAACGAGACACCTGAGACTAAGAAAGGGCCGCGTTAGAACGGTTCTTATAAGTAACGCAGCTGTCCAGACCCATTCTCTATATGAAATGGGTTTCACTTAACATCATACCGGAACACGACTAGCATTTGGCGGTATGTCTTTGCCAGGTGTTCTTTTAAAGTTAAAGCGCTTCGTTGATTAATTAGTAATAAATAAGCATTTTACTTTAGGTATTAATGTATGCATAATGTATGGTACAATGTACAAGTATGTCGTTAGAAATTTGAACTTCACGCGAATATAATCATATACCGAACCTTCTTCAAATGATGAATGACATTCAGTGCTAACTTGTAGTAGAAAAACAATTGAGGACATTGGTCGTCTTTGTTTTCCTCTTTATTAATTATAACTTAAATTGAAAAAATTTAAAAACGCCCGAAATGAACCCAACTGCAGGTAAAAAAAACAGCTGATGACCTTGAAACGGCTGAATTTATTTAGATAAAACATGTCTAAGAACCACGGCTAGAAAATCTGATTTTAAATTAAAAAACAACACCCAAACCGGTTAAATATTTTATATATATTTTAGATTCTTTATTAGATTCGTAATAATTTCGTATTCATTCTGGAAATCCTTAGGGAAAAAGCTGGCCACCTCTGCTTACGATATTGCTATGCAGGAAACGAAGTAACCCAAATCGCAGTCAATTCGCAAACTCATTTTTCTAACGAACTGCTTTTTTTATTTACATATTGTTTGCTTTTGGTATTAAAATGGTATAATAGTAAGTATTTGTAATTTTAAAAGTACACAAATAGATAAATAGATTGTTTTAAAGATTTATTATTATAATTTATTATATATATATAAATATTAATCTACTCTTTTCTATTTTCTTCGCTTTTATACTGAGTTTCTTTAAGATAATTGCATAGACAATCTAAATAATGATAAACCTCGAAAAGTGATTCACAAATGTGGAACACTATTTTGAGAAAATTTTCCTTCGGTTATCACGTGAGATCTTTAAGACACTAGTTACTCTAGACGAGCAACCCGGGTTCGATTCCTACCAGGATCAATTAAATTGTAAAAAGTGCTCGGCGGGGAGGAAAAACATTGTGGGAAAACCTGCATGTCTGAGAGTAGAGAAAAATAACTCGAAAACATGTGAAATATGAAACCCGGAAATGTATTTTGTGTCCCTTTAATATGACAATATGTTAAGTTAATACGACGAGTAATTGCATATATTACTCGTCGCATAAGATTGGTGTTGAGTTGTTACCGATGTATGCAAGATAACAAAAATGCTTTTAATAACAATTAAAAGCCGACTTCAAAGTTTTATTCTTCTATACGCCATGTCTTCACAACAACGGCTTCAACTTTTCTATAAATTATGTCTAAGTACTGATTTCAAAATATATAATTTGTATTCTTTTTTGTTTTTGAAGTTGGATCAAAAACTAATTTCCGCACAAAACATACGTTTACACACACACATCGCTTGGTAGTGGATTCACGGATTCGAATCTCACATGGAAGAAGCGTTTATATGGCCTAAAAATAATTGTTCATAGTCTGCAAGTTTGTCTAAGTGCAGTCATACACATACACTGTGTGTGTGGAGGAGGGATTCGTGAGTGAAACAACTTTTTTAGAAACAAACTCTATATAACTAAAAATGTTTAAATGATTATCATCATCATCATCATCATTACAGCCTTTCATAAGTCCACTGCTGAACATAGGCCTCCCCCAAGGAATGCCACAAAGCACGGTCCTGAGCCACCTGCATCCATCGACTTCCTGCATGTTTTACCAGGTCGTCACTCCATCTTGTGGGTGGTCGCCCTACACTTCGCCTACTGGTACGAGGCTGCCACTCAAGAACCTTTCTTCCCCATCGGTTGTCGGTTCTTCGAACTACATATATGGCCGGCCCACTGCCACTTCAGCTTACTAATCCGTTAGGCTATGTCGGTTACTCTAGTTCTACTGCGGATATCCTCATTCCGAAGTTTATCACGCAGAGAAACTCCGAGCATAGCCCTCGCCATAACTCGCTGAGCTACCTTGAGCTTTCTCATACGGCCAGCAGTAAAGGATCACGTCTCAGATCCGTAAGTCATCACTGGCAACACGCACTGGTTGTACAATTTCGTTTTAAGGTTTTGAGGTATGACTGACGAGAAGATGTGTAGTAGCTTCCCGAACGCTGCCCAGCCGAGTTGAATCCGTCGATTGACCTCTCGGTCGAAGTTGGACTTACCTAGTCAGACTATTTGTCCCAGGTAAACATACTCGTCAACAACTTCGAGCTTAGTGCTCCCAACAACTACTGGCATAGTTGTGACATGGACATTAAACATAATCTTTGTTTTGTCCATGTTCATCTTAAGACCTATCCGTTGGGAGACACTATTGAGGTCATTAAGCATATTGCTTAGGTCTTCCCGCGATTCTGCCATAAGAACTATATCGTCGGCAAATCGAAAGTGAGTGATGTACTTGCCATTGATGTTAATACCGTATCCTTTCCAGTCCAGAAGCTTGAAAACGTCTTCCAATGCAGCGGTGAAGAGTTTTGGGGATATAACGTCACCCTGTCTTACACCTCTCTGCATTTAAATAGGTTTCGTACTCTGGTTCTGTACTCGGATAGCCATCGTAGCCCTACTGTACAAGCACTTCAGCACTTCTATATACCGACAGTCAACTTGGCACCGCTGAAGGGACTGCAGCACCGCCCAAATTTCGACGGAATCAAAGGCTTTCTCATAGTCCACATACGCCAGGCATAGTGGCAAATTGTACTCCTTCGACTTCTGTACAATTTGCCGAAGGGTATGTATGTGGTCTGTGGTGCTAAAGCACTTTCAAAAACCGACTTGCTTGGGAGGCTGGAAGTCGTCAAGTCTGTGCGCGAGACGATTCGTAATGACTCTCGAACACAGAACGTAGACGCTGCTTAGAAGGAAAATCGGTCTGTAGTTCTTCAAGAGAGCGTTGTCACCTTTTTTGAAGAACAAGACCACCACACTTCTGCTCCACGCCTCCGGTGTAATGCCACCAAGGAAGACGGAATTAAAGAGCCTCAGAAGGACTTCTAGTACCGGTTTTCCACCCGCTTTCAGAAGCTCCCCTGTAATTCCATCCTCGCCTGGGGCCTTGCTGTTTTTAAGATGCTGGAGAGCCATTCTAATCTCGCTCAGATTGACGTCCGAGGTATCTTCGAAATAGTGTCGGATAAGACTCGCTCTTGGATCGTTACTCACACTAGCGTGTGGCTTCAACGATGACGTGTAAAGCTGTCCATAGAACCTTTTAATCAAAATCTCACTCAAAATCTCAGGTGCCCCGGAAACGATGCTGCCACACTCGGTCTTCAGCTTTGACAGTTGGCTCTTTCTGGCAGACAGATCTCTGGCAAAGACTTTGGAGCCTTGGTTCCGCTCGATCGCTTCTTCAATACAAGCTGTATTGAAGTTGCGTAAGTCCCGCCGCATGCATTTGAAGATCTGTCTGTTCAGTTGCCTGTATGCTGTCAAATCTGTTGACGAATGTAGCTTCATCTCCCGTCTAACAGCCATAAGATTAAGAGTGTGATCGGAAAATGTTTGTGTTCTTCTGCGGCGGGCCTTGCAGAACTTAGCTCATTAGTTACTATATACTACTTAGTTTCCACGAGATTGTCATTCATATCATGCAGTCTTCTAGGCACTGAAAACGGTTTTGTAACTCGAGCTGAAAGGTTTCAGGACATTGGAACAGAGCACGAGGGGGCAGAGCGTTGACATCATTAGACGAGACCTCTCCAACTTAACGCTTAGGTTCAGTGTCCGTCTAACCTTTCGGTGATCGCTACCAGTTTTCACCCTCGCGATCATGGACACATCACTGAAGAGTTGTGGTCTGGTCGCCATAATGAAGTCAATCTCATTTTTTGTCGAACCGTCGGAGCTCGACCAGGTCCACTTCCTGTGGGGCCGCTTCTGGAAGAAAGTGTTCATCATAAAGAGTCCTTCTTTCTCCATGAAGTCGGCCAGCTGCTGGCCCCTTGGGTTCCGTTGCCCTATTCCAAATTTCCCTACTTTCAGCTCACCGTTCTCTCTTGTGCCTAGTTTTGCATTGAAGTCTCCTATTAACACCGTATATTGGGTTTTGGAGGAACGCATGGCTCTAGAGATATCCTCGTACATTTCCTCCACCTCCTCATCGGGGTGTGCCGTGATTGGTGCGTAAACCACCTTCAGCGAATACCGTTTGGTGATTCTAAGTATAAGGTACGCAAACCTAGTCGACACGCTCCCGATCTTTACAATGTTGTTAACTAGAGACTTGTGGACGATAAATCCGACACCTCCTTGGGACAGATAGTTGCCCTCCCGGTGATAGAGCAAGTTGCCGGATTCGAGGATTACCGTATCCTCCCCCTCTCTTCGGACTTCGGATAATCCTATAATATGCCAGCGTAACTTGTCTACCTCTTCTTCCAGCTCCACGATCTTCTCGTCAGTCCTCAGGGTGCGTGCGTTGTACGTTGCCAGCTCGAGTCGTTTAAGGTGGCAACCGAACCTCCACCGGAGATTCTTAGCACCCCCTGCCCCGCCGTTACCATGGTCGTCACCGTAGCCAGGAATAGCGGGGCCGCCGGGGACTGGGGTCGTCTTTTTGTAACTTTTGTCATGGGGTATTTGTCATAGTTGCCACGTTTGGCGAGCGGGTTGGCAACCGCAGTTTTTTTATTGTAATTTTAGCTAATATCAGGAAGATGCTGCTGCGTATCTCTTGCCTGTTTCCCTTTGTCACCTTGTACGACACCCATGGGAAGATATGGGGTAGAAGATATTCTTGACCGCCACTACACTGTTTAAATTATAGCGCAGTATATTCCAAATGGGAGTTAATAATATTAATAAATTTTCCAGGAACTAGTAACAGTGCTATAAGTTTACCTGGTTATTTGCAAGCATTAAGCTGTCAACAACAAGTTGTGCACTCTCATTAGAAACGTCTGGCTATGGTGCACAAAATTGTACGTTATTTTAAATTTAACGCTCAAATTATGTGAGATTTAAGAATATTCGTGTATGCTTCAACTTTCTGCTTGCCTTTTATTCGGCATACCAAGCTGCTTCATACATCCTAGGTTTCAATCAGCTGGTAACATTGGTGCAGAAAAACAAACTGATGATAATGGGGTTGTTATAAACTAATTTGCTTAAGTCCGCGTAAAGAAAGAAAATGATGTATCCTGCCCAGTTTTAAGGGGACGGGACATCCCACCCTCCCTCAATCACGCCATTGTCCATTATAATGGATTTCCGCAAAGTAACGCCTGATTCTATTAATTATCAAACTGATGATGTTTACAAGTGTTACACAGTCCAAATGATCAGAAGTGGTTGCTGCCCCCAAAGACACCCACATCTATCCTGAATACAAAAAATCAGTTCAATTTTACAGAACAGTAACACTGTGCAAAAGAAAATACGGATTTAATTTATATATACTACTACTTCTGTCCTAATATTATTATATAGAGATTTATGGAAGTTTTTTTTGTAGGAAGCAATCTCTGAAACTGGTGTTCTAATTCTGATAATTAAATTATTATTATACAAACTATTTCAACGAAAATTCTTTCTTTTAAAAGAAATATATAAAAACTCTAGAGGTAAAGATTTATATAGGTTTTTTGTAGGAGCTTATACCTTTCTAAAAGGCCGGCAAAGCATCTGCAATGACGGCTCCGTGGCGCAGTGGGTTAGCAATGAGTTACAACGCTGGGAGTCGCGGGTTCAAATCCCGCACGGAACAAGTATTTGTATTGCCTACAAATAATTGTTCTGGGCCTGGATGTTTGTCCTTGTGCAATTTATGTTTGTAAACTGCCTCTACGATATAGGAGAAAATCCTATTGTGGAGGTAACGTTTTTTTTTAAAGCTCAAAATAAACGCTCGTGTTGCGGTTGTTCATAGGCAGCGGTAGTCACTTACCATCAGGTGAGCCGCATGCTCGTTTGGCCCCTCTTCTATAAAAAAATAGGAAGCAATGTCTGAAACTGATGATCTAATTCTGAAAACTCATTTATTAATATACGAACTATTCCGACACTATTTTTTTCTTTTAAAAGAAAAATTACTATATAGAGAAGAGATAAAGATTTATAAAAGTTTTTTTTATAGGAGAAGTAATCTCTGAAACTGGTGATCTCATTCTGAAAATTAATTTATTAATACACAAACTATTTTCGACACTAACTTATGATACTATTTCGAGTGAGGTTGCTATATTTTTTGTGATCTAAATTAGTTCTCTGTATGAAATTAACAAATGTAATTTGTAAAAATTAATTTTCGTTTGTTCGTATTTTATGCTCTGCCATACCGTTCATCAGAATGCGCTAAAACTTTGTCAATTGTTGTTATTGCTTGCACTTGTTAAAAGGTTTAATATTACAACTAACTTATATAAATATGCTTAATATTACAACTAACTTACACTAGGTGGCGCGCGTATCGTACCACCAAAATTTGAAAGTTATATATCATTAAATTTCAATGACGGCTCCGTGGCGCAGTGGCTTAGCAATCAGTTGTTACGCTGGGGGCCGCGTGCTTGAATCCCGCACGGAACAAGTATTTGTATGGCCTACAAATAATTGTACCGGGTCTGGATGTTTGTCCTTGTGCAATTTATGTTTGTAAACTGCCTCCACAACACAGGAGAAAATCCTAGTGTGGGGGTAACGTTTTTTAATACAAAAAAGAGGAAAAAAAGAGAATGAATGTATTAATTATAAAATATAACTCTTCGAAATTTAAAACGATATTTCTACAATTATTTTATTGGCGTTCGCTGAACAATCGGTTTGACATGAATAAACACGTTTGTAATATATATTATAGGCTACACGTTATATATTTCTTAGAGATAATTTTGGAAAAAAATAAACTTTACTTTTACCCAAATTTCAAGCTAGCGGTCACGTTATCAATATTTGCTAAGTTAATAATGGTACAGGCTCACTGTATTCTTTATTAAAAAATACACATCAGTGACTTTCAAGCTTTTAACTGACCCTCATCGTGCCATGAGAAACATTGTGAATTTTAAACTCGCTGAATAAATGCCGCCAAATATTGCAACAACATTACAAAAACTATAACTTTATATAATGTTGTAATATTTTGGAAAGATGTTTTATTAAAAATTTGGTATAATCAAACAATCAGTACGAAAAACCTGCAAATATAATAAAAAAAATAATTTCAAAAATTTATATTTCATGATATTATCAGCGTAACTAACTTTCTAGCCAACTTGAAAAAAAGAGGAGGTTGATAACTCGATTGTGTGTTCTTTTTTTTCTTTTTTTATGTTTTTAACGCGATACTTCGTCAACTGATAATCGATTTTACAGCATTAAGCTGCTATTCTGTGAGTACATGTGCTTACCCCAATTGGGCCGACCCATCCGACCATAATAAAGCTGCAGCGTGTCTCTACCACGTATGGAAAAACTAGTTTTTAACTATAGAGAAGACGTTGAGATTGTGATATGACTTATTCCACTCAAAAGGGTCAAATAATAATTTTTAATAAATAGTAAAAGCCGACTTCAAAAATTAAAAATAATAAAATTATTTTACATCCTGAAGTCGGAACTTGAATTCATTTATGCACTCCATCTTAGCACTGATATCTAAATGTGAAATTATTTCATTATTTATAGATACTTGAAGTCAGATTTTGCTATTTATTATAATTGATATTTTAGCTTCACATTTTAACAGACATATTTGTATAATTAAACAGAAATATTTTTAAAATCATCATCATCATTCATCATTATTACCGCCCTTCACAAGTCAACTGCTTAACATAGGCCTCCCCCAAGGAATGCCACAAAGGACGGTCCCGAACCACCTGCGTCCACTGACTTCCTGCATGTCTCACCAGTTCGTCACTCCATCTTGTGGGGGGACGCCCTACACTTCGCCTGCAGGTACGAGGCTGCCACTCCAGAACCTTTTTTCCCCATCGGTTGTCGGTTCTTTGAGATATATGGCCGGCCTATTGCCACTTCAGCTTACTAACCCTTTCGGCTAAGTCGGTCACTCTGGTTCTGATGATGTTCTGGTGATAATTGCCGTTATCTTCGTTTTTAAGACTATCAAGCAGAAAAACGCCATGCACAGCCCTCTCCATAGCTCGCTGAGCGACTTTGAGCTTCTTCATACAGCGAGCAGTGAAGAACTTTTTCTCAGATTAATCTCACTGGTAACAAACACTGGTTGTACAATTTAGATTTGAGGTTTTGAAGTATGCCTGACAAGAAGATGTGCCGTAATTTCCAGAAGGCTGCCCAACCGAATTGAATCCGTCAATTGACCTCTCGGTCAAAGTTGGACTTACCTAGTCGGACTATTTGTCCCAGGTAAACATAATCGTCAACAACTTCGAGCTTAGTGTTCCCAACAACTACTGGCATAGGTGTGACATGGGCATTAAACATGATCTTTGTTTTGTCAATGTTCATCTTAAGACCTATCCGTCTGGAAACACTATTGAGGTCATTGAGCATAGTACTTGGGTCCTCCAGCGATTCTGCCATAAGGACTATATCGTCGGTAAATCGAAGGTGAGTGATCTACTCGCCATTGATGTTGATACCGCATGCTTTCCAGTCCAGAAGCTTATAAACTTCTTCCAATGCAGCGGTTTAGAGTTTCGGGGATATGATGTCACCATGTCTTATACCTCTCTGCATTTGGATAGGTTTCGTACTCTGGTTCTGTACTCGGATAGCCATCGTAGCCCTACTGTACAAGCACTTCAACACTTCGATATACTGACAGCCAATTTGGCACCGCTGAAGGGACTGCAGCACCGCCCAAGTTTCGACGGAATCAAAGGCTTTCTTGTGAGATTCCACATATGCCAGACATAGTGGCAAATTGTACTCCTTGGACTTCTGTACGATTTGCCAAAGGGTATGTATGTGGTCTATGGTCCTAAAGCCTTTTCGGAAACCGGCTTGTTCGGAAGGCTGGAAGTCATCATGTCTGCGCGCGAGACGATTCGTAATGACTTTCGAAAACAGCACGTAGGCGCGGCTCAGAAAGGAAATCGGTCTGTAGTTCTTCAAGAGAGCGTTGTCGCCTTTCTTGTAGAACAAGACCACCACACTTCTGCTCCACGCCTCCGGTGTAATGCCTCAATGGAGGACGGACAAAAAGCCTCTGAAGGACTTCAAGTACCGGTTTTCCACCCGCTTTCAGAAGCTCCGCTGTAATTCCATCCTCGCCTGCGGCCTTGCCGTTTTTAAGATGCTGGAGAGCCATTCTAATTTCGCTCAGACTGACGTCCGGGATATCATCGGAATAATGTCGGATAAGACTCGCTCTTGGATCGTTACCCTCACTTTCATGTGGCTCCAACAATAACGTGTACAGCTGTCCATAGAACCTCTCAATCTCACTCAAAATCTCAGGTGTCCCGGAAATGACGCTGCCACACTCGGTCTTCAGCTTCGACAGTTGGCTCTTTCTGGCAGATAGATCTCTAGCAAAGACTTTGGAGCCCTGGATCCGCTCGATCGTATCTTCAATAAGAGCAGTATTAAAGTTGCGTAAGTTCCACCGCATGCATTTGAAGATCTGTCTATTCATTTGCCTGTATGCTGTCAAATCTACTGAAGACTGCAGCTTCATATCCCGTCTAACAGCCATGAGATTAAGAGTGTTATCGGAGAGTTTTTGTGTTCTTTTGCGGCTAGTCTTGCAAAACTTAGCTCCGACCGCATGGACAGTTTCCACGAGCTTGTCATTCATATCGTCCACTGCATTGCAATCTTCTAAGCACTGAAAATAGTTTCGTAGCTAGAACTCAAAGGTTTCGGACTTTGGATTAGAACACGAGGGGGACGGAGCGTTGACTTCATTAGACGAGAGCACCCCCTGCCCCACCGTTACCATGGTCGTCACCGTAGCCAGGAATAGCGAGGCTGCCGGGGACTGGGGGCCGTCTCTTCGTTACTCTTCTGGGGGGTATATTGCCATAGTTGCCACGCTTAGCGAGCAGGTTGGCAACCGCAGTTTTTTATTGCTGTTTTGCTATTATTAGAAAGATGCTGCTGCCCAACCCCTGCCTCAGTTTCCCTTTGTCGCCTCTTACGACATCCACAGCAAGATATGGGGTAGTGAGAATTCCTTCCCGCCACTACACGGGCTCTACCACGTATAAAATATTAATTAAAATTTAATGTTATATTAAAAGAACACGCATTCAAAGATAATTCTTTAAGACTTACACTTTAGACTTTAAGACATCACGGCAATCAAAAGTCCACTGCTGAACATAGGTCTCCCCATAGATTGCCTTATAAGGCGGATAATTGTTACATTTGCCACGCTTGACAGACTGTTTGGCAACCTAGCTTGTCGTCTTAGCGTGGGAACAATCACTTTTGTCTAATGTGTTATTTCACATATTCGTGGAAAGACCTTTATAAAACAATACTCAAAAATAATAAAAAGAAAGTAAATTGAAGCTGTGTCAGTGGTGATAATTATTTGATCCGTTACCTTTTTTTCGCTTCGTTTGAAACGTAGAATTAGATTCCAGGTGATTTCATATACAAACATCACATAATCCATATCCAAATTAAGATAAAACACGGGTTCGTTATTTTCATAATAACAACTTACTCCTACCCTGTTATGGAAGCTTAATCTCATTAGACTAATTGACTCCCAAGTTGATTGATGCATGTTCGTCTGCACCTGTTGTATATTTAGGGTTGGAGTAGCATTATCACGTTCAGTTCGTTGCGTCGTAAGTGTGTGTGTGTATATATATATATATATATATATATATATATATATATATATATATATATATATATATATATATATATTTCATAACTATTATCACACCATCATCAACAAGGTTATTCCAACAAACCTGGGTTGCTCGCATACTGTGAAAGTCCCCTAGCTACCCACGGCTAAAAAAATTATGACAAATAATTTATTCTCTATCGTAAATTACCCAAAATTTATTGATTTTGAATCTTTATAGAATTCTCATATAAAAGAAGGATACATTGAGTGACCTTAGGAATTTTAATTGCCATAACTGTGTGGCTTTTCTATACATACTATAAATAATTATACATGTACATATTAATAAATATTATTGCAATACATTATAGTTAGACATATACCTTACCAAGAAAAGTAAATATGACTATAAAATATATTAAGTAAAACACATATTTAAATAATAATTTTTAACCATTTTTTTTTAGAAGATGAAAGGGGGATGAGTCGCTTGCGTCCGAAGGCTATGAACACCTAACCCTCGGCCCACCCTACACGCGTCCCTCGGGGGGCGCTAAAGGAGTGACAAAGTCAAAAGGATATACTTGCCTTCTCGCCGTATGGTAGCGGCGTAAAATCTACCACCCCTTAGTTCACACCATGAGCCAACAAATAACAGAAAGTTCCCAGCGCCCCTTTAATAGGGCAGGGGTGCGAAAAATCCCCGGACGAAAGTATAACTGAGAATGGTGAAGACCTCCTCATCGTATGAGTGGACGTACGGTGTAAGAAGTGATGTTCTTAAATTATTTATTTCATATTTAAGTAAGAGAACGAAAAAGTTGTCATTAACAAACAGTATGAGCTCTTCCGGGTCGATGGTACAAATGGACGTGCCTCAAGGCTCAATTCTCGGTCCCTTTCTGTTTCTTGTATACTTTAATAACTTTTTTTACATTATATTTTTTTCTATTTATATTTTTATCTTAATTATAATAGTATTAAGCATATTTTTTATGTCATTAGTTATATTTATCACTTATTATTTGGTTTTTGTACAGCATCGTCTTGGTTTTGTACTGTTATGATGTTGTTACTGTTTTTCTAATTAATTAATAAAAAATAAAATAAAAATACTTTACATAGTAGGGGATAACCATGATATAGTATCATTTGCCGATGACACTTCTTTAATATTCAAATTAAGTCGACCATTACTAAAATATGACGAAGTAAATAATGCTATATCTAAATTAGTAAATTGGTTCAGTGTTAATAATTTGCATTTAAATGGCACTAAAACGAAATGTATGAAATGAAACTCCAAATGTCAAACAATTAAATACTAATGTAATTTTAAATGGGGAGAAAATAAGTCTTGTAGATACTACCATTTTTCTTGGAATCACACTAGACGCGAAGCTTCAATGGAGCCCCCATATATCAAAACTAGCAAGCAAACTTAGTTCTGCAGCATATGCTGTAAAAAAGGTTAGAAGTCTTACCAGTATTGAAACAGCTAGACTAGTTTATATTAGCTATATCCATAGCATAATATTGTATGGTACATTAGTGTAGGTACACACAGCTGACACTGTTTTATTTGTTTTACAGAAGAGGGCCATAAGGGCAATTTATGATTTAAAGCCTAAAGAGTCGCTGCGACAAAAATTTAAGGAAATTAATATATTAACTTTGGCCTCTCAATACATTTATTAAAATGTAATGTACGTACAAAAATATAAAAGTAGTTTTACAAAAATAAGTGATATTCATTCTGTAAATACTACGAACAGACACAAGCTAGTTAGTTTAGTACCAGTTACTCGACTCCATCGAGTTAAGTAACTAATTCTTTCTTGGGGCGATATATACGCTTTTACAACAAAATCCCAGAAAATGTACATAATTTGACCTGCTCAAAGTTTAAAAACTTTATTGAACTAAGTTTGTATAAAAAGGATTAATACAACATTAAAGAATTTATGGATGATAAAAATCCCTGGGAATGAGATGATCGCTACCAAGCTATTTGTAATTTATTGTGTTTTTAATTTGTGTAACATACATGATTGTAAGCTGTTATTAAAAAAAGTCCCGCTGGGTTTCTTGCTGGTTCTTCCCAGAACAGAGGTTTTTTTTCGAACCAGTGGTAATTATTCAAAATAGTGACTTCCAATAAGTATTATTTATAATCTATATTGAATAAAAAAAGTTTCTGTTTCTGTTTCTGGAAAATAATATTTTTGTGACGAACACTTTGACACACACGAATGGAAAAAGGTGATGATAGAAGCATGATAGATGTTGGCATCGGACATCTGTGTATACCACTGCGTTACAGCGTATAAGAATAAATAGCTTACAAGATGAAGGTATGAAAGAGAAGTATAAATGTAAACTGAGGGAAAATATAAGTTGTTTAAATAAATTATTTATGAATGATTTAGACTTAAAAACTCTATGGAGTAATGTTAAAAAAGTTTTAGTGGATGTAGCTACCGAAGTGTGTGGTGTTAGTAAGAGAACGAATGAAAGGAAAAATAATACTGTGTGATGGAATGATGAGGTACGGATGGAAGCTAAAGCAAAGGCTAGATTTACTAGCAACCAAAGTTAAAGTTGTTGAAAGTAAAAAGCAAGAAAGAATGGATAAGAGTGATAGAAGGATATCTGATATTAAAATCTGATCTGATATTAAAATGTTCTGGAAACTCATAAGAACTACCAGGAGAAAAATGGTACGTATGGCAATTCATAATGCTGTGTTAGTCACTATTTAAATGTATGGTTGTGAATGTTAGGTCTGTCAGAAGAAGCACGAGAGTAGAATAAATGCTGTAGAAATGCGGTCATTAAAGGAGATTGCTAGATCTAAATCTGAATGACAGGGTGAGAAATTGTGTGATAAAAGAAAAGTGTAGTTTGCAAGATGAGTTATGACTAGGATTAAGAAAGGAATTCTGTGGTGGTTTGGTCATGTAGAAAGAATGAACGAGGAAAGAGTGCCAAAGCAAATTTATGTCGCAGAAAAGAACGGCAGAAACAGGAAGGGACGCCCTAGACGAAGGTTTATCGATCAAATTGGCGATGTATTGAAAATGGGCCAGATTAGGAGTACCCTTAACCGACGAGCGTGTATGCGTAGATATATGAATGAAAAGGAGGCGAGAGAGGTGTGTAAGGATCGTGTCAAATGGAAGTCCGTAGTCTTTGCCTACCGCTCTAGGTAACAGCGTGAGTGTTTATGCATAATGTATTTTTTGAAAGACTCAATGCTTTAAGATTTCTTATCGGTTAAGGAAGCGTGTTCCATAATTTGATTGCTTTGACACATGAGGAAGAATGAAAAAAAAATTAAGTTATGAGCAGGCATTCATAAACAAGGTTATCAACAAGTCTGGAATGAACTTTAAATGCGCCCACGAACTCAAATTTTCCTTTAAGATACCTCTGTGTTTTAGTATCAAATAGCACACAGTAAAGTAGAGATAACGTGTGAGTATTTCGACAATGTCTGATTGGGAGCCACTTGAGCTTAGTACGAAATTCTAAAACGTGATCATAATTACAAAAGCCAAATATGAATCTAATAGCAGAAATTCTGAATTTGATGAATTCTGAAATTGATCCTCAGTAAGAATTATTGCAAGGATTCATCTTTTTCTCTAACTTTTTTAGTTACCTGAAAAGGTGTAGCTGATAATATAATACTATAGCAAAATTAACCTTTCTTTCAATCCAGGTTAAACCCTCTATACTACTTTAAAACAATATTTTGAAAGATATTTTTATCTATTTCTACCTATTTATCCAAATATAAGTTTTAATACAACTTTTTTTGGATTTGAGAATATTTTTTTGGTATTAAAAGTTTGTAATTACTATTTTTCTAGTCAGCTTGCAAAGCAAATGTTCGCACTTTATTGACTTTTCTGTAAATTGTTTGGATTTGAGTGGTGATAGCGGAATTTTTTTATGCTTGTCACATCTGTAATGTGAAAATCCACTGGCATCTTTGACTTAGCTAAACTAGGACTGCACTTACGGACAAAAGAAAATAGAATGCACAATACCGTTCATGCAATGTATTATTAAAAGAAAATTTTATTTTTGTAGCTAGTGTGCGTATAAATACATATTCAATGAACCATTTATTTAGTAGCTCCACTATATCTTTTGATGAAAAATGTGTATGGGTTAGAGAACGACCTCTCTGTGTAAATTGATTTGGATTTAGGTTGCTACGATTACCGAATATCAATGTTGAGTAAATAGACATTGCCGGTTTTTAAGCGAATACTCAGCCTAACAAAATTTTCAACTGAAGGAGAAAAAATCTATTACTAGTTTGTTTTACTGTTTATTGATAAAACGATATTTTATTTTGCCTTTTTCTTTTATTTTTCCAAAGTTTGACTTCTGATGGCTTTTCTAAGAGAGCGCTACCTGGTTTGTATATCCACGAAATATAGCTTACTATATTTCGTGGATATATGTTACTTACACACGAAAGTATTACTTACCTTTAATTAAATACCTTACCTATTATAAATATTACTTACCCACGCTGAACAGGCAGATTTATGAGAACCAAGTACAAAGATATTACCATTGAACTTGTTTTTTACTACGTTCGAACATCACAAAATCGTTTAATCAGTTTGTAGAGTACACTAATTATTATTGTTATTAGGTATTTACGCGTCAAGGTAGATCAGAAGATAAGTGCTCGCCGTATATTTCACAGTCGCCGATCAACGTGGACCACATCTCCACCAGCTCCAATGAAATTGTTAATTAAAATTTCAAGAACTAATTTACCACGTGTTTGGCGGTAAACAAAACATCGTGAGACCTGTATTTCTGAATAAATAAATATTTCGAGAAAATGTTGCTAAGTCCGCCAACACTTACTGGAGTGGAGTAGATGTAGTGTAATTTCTCTTTAGTCTTTAGTATTATTGCTTACTTAATAAGAACTTTTATTGCAGTTATTTATAACCCAGATCTTTTACTTGTCTCTTAGAAAAATGAATATTCACAAGAACAATCGGAAGCCGTTAGAAGTACTTAAAACGTTTATGTTAACAATAATATCATCTGTATTTAACATATACGTATCTTCCTTATAGACTTGTCTATGCCCGTCAACATAAACATGAGGTATTATGTTCACAAAATTGGGGTCAGGATCAACCAAGCGTCTTGTTGTCCGATAATGGAACGGAGAGGGAGTAACTAAGTCATGCAATTACCGCGCAAATTCTCTGAAAGTTATCCCATTAAACAGTGAAAAGCTGGCTACTTTGCGCCCATACTCGAGACTAGTAAGATTAGTTCTAACCATATTGTAGTCACCAATACGCCCATCACCACTTCTTTCGTTACGTTTCGTTTATCTTTTTAGGGAAACCGAAGGTTTTGTGTATACGACATAGGAATGGCACCGTCGATATCTGTCGATTTTGCCGCTATCCTGCCGAGTCACTTAGACCTGTCAGCTCCGGTTGTTCGGCGCTTTCAAACTCTGAGTACCTGAATAGACAAAACCTAGTGGCCAGAATTCTACACCAGAAGATAGCCCTGTTGTAACTTCTCGTGGAAAAGGAAACTGACTTATTAACTTATTATAAGTAGGCGTTAAAAGCCATGCTCAAAATGAACTCGCCAAGCTCAACTAGGACCGAACTATCATTAGTCATCATAGACAACTATTTTCCCGAATAAACCCGGTATTGTGTTGATGAACTGGGCACAGTCAAGGTACAAAAATCGTTTTTGGACGTTATTACCATTCCGTTTGATAAAAACCTTGTGAAAGCCGAAACGGATATATGAACAAAATATCTGGCTCACGTATTGACCGATAGTCGTTTTTGCGAACGAACTAATCCTGGTTAGTCTTTCGCATCATCTGTGGCGATTAGGACTCCGTGACGTATTGCTCCTAAAGGCAGTGCTCATCTATTGGTACTCCCACCTATTTGGGTTTTTATTTATTTATATTACTTTATTTTATTTATATTATTATATTCAACATATATTTTATTTTATTCATAATTTCTTATATACTTAAATATCCTAATCAAACAATAATAGTACTATTATATCTTCCATACAATGCAGAGGCACATGTCTAGCAGTGAACTTTTACAGGCTGATGAAGAAGTATAATAGTATTGTTGGGAAAGAGGGTAAAAAAGTGGAAGAGAATATGAGCAAATGAAGGTGGAGTGGTGGTCTCCCACTTGTTTTGGCAGTATAAAGTGTCGCACGGGCGACTGAAAGGCGACAGTCTGTAGTTCTACGAGTCTTATGTCGTTATTGTGCCCCTTGGGCTAAAACATTATTTCTACACTGAGATTCCACCCAAATAAGACAAGTGATGTGGTCCAAGGAAGGTCGTGTTGCTGAGAGGTTGCCCTGTGTATATTGAGATGGGCAGTGATGCTGTTGGTCTGCATACTTTGGTGTTGTCATGTAATTGGGGTCCTGATAGTAAGCGGGGTTTGTTAACGAGTGATGTTCTTCTATTTAAATACTTTTGAGAGTGGTTTCAAACATCAGAAGCGGAATAGTTTCTAAAACGTGACGACAGGTGCACCATTACACGTGCGGCAGCGTCGGTGTAGCTAGACAGAATTCTTGTAAACAACACGTGCACAGCAGACCTGCGCCATTGCACCTGCGGTGGCGACCGTTTGCTTGTATAAAACGGACGGAGCGGCCGCCGTTAAGACAGTCTTGGCTCTGACGTGGAACGGTGCGCGGGTCGTATTCCGTTACTAGTTGATCCTTAAATCGTTGGATAATTAATTCGTGTAAACGAATTAATTATTATTCTTAACTACAAAATTTGTCTCTGTACTATACCTAACTAACGTTTCTACACTTGTTTTATTTAAATGTGTAGTCTTCTAACTATTCTGGTTGAAGAACTCGCTTTTTAGGGAAAAGGACTCAACAACGTGGTTCCTTTTCCATTTGTATCAGGTTCACATAAGTGAATTCCTCATTAATTAGATCTTGTCGCACTCGGCAAGCGCTTACTATTTTTAAATTCAAGTATCAATAAAAGGGGTCAACTCTCACACACATCAATGCCGTGTGCGGCGATATTTAAATATCGAATAGGCGATAGTGAAAACACCGACGACGGACGAGAAGTTAGGGACTGGGCCGAAGTCAACAGCAGAATAATTGGTAAAACAGTAAAAGAGGACTGAGTTCACTGGCTAATCTTAAGTCTTAAGTTAAATGAATTCGTTTTTTATACGTTAAATATTTTATATTTTTAGGTATTTCAAGCATGTGTTTGTAAGTTTAAAAATACTTAAAGTCATTAGGTTTACGTTACTGTAATACGTTATGTTCGAAATGAACGTATTTTAACTTTATAATTTAATTTCATAGGATTTATACTTAATAAAGACGTATTTACTAAGTATATATTGTTGTAGAATTTAGAGTATATAATAA
This sequence comes from Parnassius glacialis, assembly GCA_033319125.1. Taxonomy (NCBI): domain Eukaryota; kingdom Metazoa; phylum Arthropoda; class Insecta; order Lepidoptera; family Papilionidae; genus Parnassius; species Parnassius glacialis. The sequence goes on along the minus strand of JAVANC010000018.1, from coordinate 15,568,600 downwards.
TGTACTTTATATTCTGCAGTGAAACATGCAATTATTTGTCACACACAATTTTCAAGAACAACTTTCCAAGAATAATATTTATAAACAGTTCCGCGGTTATAATTTTATCCGTGTCCGTTGAAATTTTGTTTGTGCTACAATCCCATTGAGATATATAGTTACGTGAGAAGAGTGTTAAAATTTCTTAGCAAATTCAACTTGTTTCATTTTATATTATGGATTATTTATAGCTGAGCCTATCGCTGAGCATATCGGCATGCTATAAATATTATAAAAAATAATGCACCTATTTACTGGTAACAATGTATTCCATTTTAGTTCTTAAGGACAAAGAATCTATATTTTGAATTCTTAATCGAAAACAGACGTAGGTTCCTATGGGCCATAACATTTACTCACTATTAGGTGGACTGTATGCTCGATTGTCACTATAACTTCTATAGAACAAACTTACTGCAGACAACAGTAGTAACAAAGGGGCGATGTGGATTACATCGCTTCATAAAATTGAGAAGAGAAATTAAAAAAATAATCGGAAGGGAAAACCATATTGGGTATTTATTTATTAGTAAAGAAATAAAAAAAAATATTTGTGCGTTTACCAAAGTGCTGGCAATAAACTGAAACGAGATTAGACAGTCTAGAATGTAACAAAATGGACTATTTCTTTATTCAATACTTATAGATTATCATCATCATCATCATTACAGCCCTTCACAAATCCACTGCTGAACATAGGCCTCCCCCAAAGAATGCCACAAAGCACGGTCCTGAGCCACCTGCATCCATCGACTTCCTGCATATCTTACCAGGTCGTCACTCCATCTAGTGGGGGGACGTCCTACACTTCGCCTGCCGGTACGACGCTGCCACTCGAGAACCTTTCTTCCCCATCGGTTGTCGGTTCTTCGAGCTATATGGCCGGCCCATTGCCACTTCAGCTTACTAATCCGTTTGGATATGTCAGTAACTCTGGTTCTACTGCGGATATCCTCATTTCTGAGTTTATCATGCAGAGAAACTCCGAACATAGCCCTCTCCATAGCTCGCTGAGCGACCTTGAGCTTCCTCATCCAGCTAGCAGTGAAGGACCACGTCTCAGATTCATAGGTCATCACCGGCAACACTCAGTGGATGTAAAATCTTGTTTTGAGGTTTTGAGGTAGGTACCTATGCCTGACGATAAGATGTGTCGTAATATCCCGAACGCTGCCGATCCATCCGAGTTGAATCCATTAATTGACCTCTTGGTCGAAGTTGGACTTACCTAGTCGTACTATTTGTCGCAAGTAAACATACTCGTCAACAACTTCGAGCTTAGTGCTCCCAACGACTACCGGCGTATGTGTGACATGGACGTTACACATGACTTTTGTTCATCTTAAGACCTATCTGTTGGGAGACACTATTGAGGTCCTCCAGTGATATTGCCATAAGGACGATATCGCCAGCAAACCGAAGATGAGTGATGTACTTACCAGTTACATTAATACCGTATCTTTTCCAGTAGTTTGAAAAGGTCATTCAATGCAGCGGTGAATAGTTTTGGGGATCCCCATCCGTCACCCAGTCTTACACCTCTCTGCAGTTGGATAAGTTTGCTACTCTGATTATGTACTCGGAAAGCTATTGTAATCCTACTGTACAAACACTTCAGCACTTCGATATACCGACAGTCAACAATGACAATGGTGACAAAATTTCAATGGCAAGGCTTTCTCATAGTTCTAGCGTATAATCGGCAACATAGACAATTTGTTGCCGATTGTATATACTGTGCGTGCGTGCGTGCGTTCGTGCGTGGGTCAGTGCGTGCGAGCGAGCGTGTGTGTGTGTGTGCGTGCGCGCGCGCGCGCGTGTGTGTGTGTGTGTGTGTGTGTGTGTGTCTCACGTTATCATAGGAGGGAAATACAGACGCTGGCACATTATGTACCATTATTTTGATGTATGCATTACGAACGAAGCAAACCGTTTAGTTAATATTGGGTGGTATGTCGACAAAAGGGGGTGAACTCGAGATTCGCGGAGCGTTTAAAAGAAACATCATATACATATATATATATATATATATATATATATATATATATATATATATATATATATATATATATATATATATATATATATATATATATATATGTAGGTAGAATGGTAGAGAATGCCTCAAGTCCATGATAAGAGTCCTGGTAGCTCAGATGGTTATAGCGCTCGCTGTAAGTTTCGCAGTACGCGAGCAACCCAGGGTCGACTCCGCCAGCACCAATAAAATTGATACTTGTAATTTTAAGTACTGATTTACCACGTGCTCGGTGGTGAAAGAAAACATCGTGAGAAAACCTCCGAAGATATTACGAAGACATGTGATGTTCGCCATTGCATTGAACACGCATTGGACCAGCACGGCGGACATTTCCTTACCCCAATGAAATGAGAGGAGGCCTGGGTTCAGCAGTGGAGCGTATATAGGCTGTAACCTAACTTTAACATTTATTAATTTATTTTTGATTTTGAATGTATAAGTTTAATTTTCGTAAATATACTAAGAGCTCTCCTATAAAACTTATTCGTGTACACATTCTATACAACCATCATACAGCAAAAAATAAAGGAATGTGGAGAAGTATAATTCTTAGGCATGAATTATACTTAAATCCCACAGAGTCCCACAGCCGACCCAAACTATAGGCAATGCTACAGGAAATCTCATTTAACTCACGCTTTAATTCAAAGTATTAACAACAACTGTTGCCGCGGGTAGTTTCTCCTCGGGAAATGATAATTACGTCTAAGATCTATTTTCACTGTCTCAACCTCTATATGCACAATGGAACTTACCGGGTCCTCGACTCAGAAAATATAAGAAGGAGCACTCGTAAGCACCAGTCTTTAGTACAAGCCGTTAGAGCTACATTGCCGAGGTTCGGAAAAATGGCCCAGCCCTTAACACTATATATAATGAATTAACGCAGTGGCTAAGCATTTAGCTGCATAAACTACAAGTATTGTTGTAATTAATGCTTCGACAATACAGGAGAAAATTATAGTGTCATGGTAACGCTTCTAGAAAAGAAAATAAAAAAGAAAGTTAGTAAATGTATATACCAAAATATTATTGCAATTTAAAATTATGTTATTAATCTAAAATAATAATTAAAGAAGTTTTTCATTACTAATATTACGAATTTTCCACAAAATTTTCACAATGCACAAACTCTTTACGCGAAATTTCGTGGAATTTCGTAGCCACTTCAAGCGGTGATTATTACGAAACGGAGAAATTATTAAACGTTCAGAATTATTGTGACAATTTTTAATGAAAGAAACGAAAGCGCTTTTTGTTTCAATTCTAGTAATAAAAAAAGTTAATTAACTTTTATTGACTGTTGAACTTTCATTAGCGTTTACAAAGTTTAAGTATAGAGGTATAGTAGGAGTCAAGTACATCGGTATAAGTAAATAATAATCGGTATAATATCTCATTGTTGCAATGCCGGGAATATATAGACAGATCGTCAATACGATTATCTTTGTACCTTGGCTTGTGAATGATTTGATGTAAATTTTATTGTTTTCAAAATCGAAAAGTCTTCAGAATACCACTCCATATTAGTCTGGTTTGAAAATAAGTCCTTCAGTTTACTTTCTTTTTTGGTTGTTATAGCGGTCAAACCGCGGACTCACTTATTATTCTCATTACTAAGAAAGCCCACACATTGTGCGCGACAAGCACTTGGCGACAATTTGTTACTAAATGTTCGATTATTGAAAATTTCAGCTCAATAAAAAAATAAACAACTCTTCAAAACTTTTAAAGCGTCTCCGTCAGCAGAACCTAATGTTTTGTGGTAAATGATAACATTTAGTGCACCCACTGGAATAATTCGTCAGGAAATTTGTTCGTTTCGGAAGATAAATTTTGGTTTAATGTCCAAATGACCATTAAATATTTTTCTTAAAAGTGTAATGAAATTTAAAAGGTAACATTCTGCTCCGTTACTTTCTTTACATAAAATATATAAAAAGTAGGTTATCTTAGATGAAAGTAATGAAACTAATCTGTGTGAAAATGAAGGAATATTTTTTTGTTGATTTTTAAAATGAATATATTTGTAAAATTTTATTTCTGATTGATTGATAATAATTCTTTATCATGACACTCAAACCTTGGAGGATTGTGAGATTTGACATATATAAAGTTTATATATAGAATGAGCGCGTTTTATTCTTTATTGTACACTAAATTACGAAACGAGTAGAGTACAATTTAAAGTAAACGATATGTGTACTTTAAATTGTACTGAACATGACTGTAGAAAACAACAAGTGGTTTTTTATCTCTGAAAGTGATCTCTATAACCTTTGCGTAGAGAACTGATGCAAACAACGGTTAAAATAGATGATTATGAGCCACAGCATCCACATACTATTTGGTGGATTGTGTGGTGGTTAGTACCTGAAAAGGAACAGCAGCTCCTCATGACCCACCCTGCAGCAGAGTTCAACCAATGAGTGACCTTTTATTTACAGATACTAATACCACACAACGTTGGATTCGGGAACAGCGAGGTGGGCGTGATCCCTAAGTAGGTGTGCCACTAAAGCTCGTCTGCATTTTCTCAAAAAAAAGGTTAGACGACTAAGATTACGGGTCTCTATGGATTTGTCCCAATCTTGACGTCAGTTATCAGTGGAATGTAGGTTCTTGTGTTCAAACATGACTCGTGAAATGAAACATCGATTAATTTATAAATCCCCTTTTGGAAATGCGACATTGAAAATTTCCCTACTTTTCCCTATCACTTTACCCTATTGTTTTCTTTCTTGATTTAAAACTGTAAAGTGGTAGCAGGTCCCGAACGAATTTTCAAAATACCAACTTCCTATTGTATTACGATACTAGAAAGAGAACCGCGCTCTGCGCGCCATTACGACATTATCTAATAATGATTTTCACTATCGCATTCCCAAATTTTAAACCATAATATCTTTAGTGAATTAAATTACATAAATTCAAATTCAAATAATGTAATTACATAAATTCTCTTAACAACACATACAAAAGCCACATTATAATAATATTCACAACATTGACATCACATAAAATATTTAACAAAATACAACAATTTTACAAGACATTTTTAAAGTCAAATCTTAAATATCTATTACACACATTCAAAAAATAATCTTTATTAATAAACACGAATGTCTTCAAATATAATAGTTTCATTCACAAATTAAAACCTTTAAGCATCATTACTCTTAAGTGCAAGTTCGTTCAAACTCATAACTGCAAATTTCAATCGCGATTCTTACGCGCAACTGGGTTTGCTTGTCAGTGATATTTCGGTGTAAGGAACTGAATAATGCCGAAAGAGTGACGTAACTGTTGCATAACTTCGCTAATGAATTGCAATCCGTTATCGCTGAGTTCACGGCGGGGTACGCCATATCGCAAGAAAACCTCTGATATCTTGTGGCATTCTGCAAAGCAAACAGCTCTATTCAGCGGGTACAAGTATCTCCTACTACAAGTATCCCCTTTTCCTTCCCTATCCTTCAAATGTTTCTGAGAGTAGACTAAAAAGATCTACAGCAACAATTTCTAAACGGTGTGCAATAGGTGGTGCAGTAAACCGACTGGTTTTCTGTTATCAATTTTATATCGCCTTCACGATGCAGATTTATTTATGTTGTCCGCGATAGATTGTCTTATTCGGATCAATAGAATTTTGAACTCAATCAGTGTTCTTTATATCAAAATGTCCTACATTTGGCGCGTCGTGGTAATCTACCAGGATCATTTCATGTTCATGTTCAGGTTACAATGTACCATCGGACATATCGTATCCTTAGTCTGACTAGCTCCTCCTCATAAGAGGATCATCGGGTGACTCTAAATCGTCAATTGTCCTGCGTAACTCGGGATCTTTAATCTGGATTTCACGTATATCGCTAACGTTTCTTGAGATAAATAACCAACGCATTGTAGATATATATAAAAGCAAAGTATTACTGACCGTTATGTTAAGAATTTTTACACATCTCTTTTAGGGATTTCTCTACTAACCTAACGTTTTAAATTAACTGATCAAGACCATCGACAGCACTTCGTGGGACTCTTTTTTTTACTTCCATTTAGAATATACAAATTATTTAGGAATGACGTGATTGTCACCGTAGAAATGAGGATATCCGCAGTAAAACTAGAGTGACCGACGTAGCTCAACGGATAGGTAGACTGAAGTGGCAATGGGCCGGCCATATAGCTCGCAGAACCGACAATCGGTGAGAAAAAAGGTTCTCGAGTGTGCAGCTTCGTACCGGTAGGCGAGGTGTAGAGCACCCCCACTAGATGAAGTGACGGCTTGGTAAGACAAGCAGGTGGTCGATGGATGCGGGTGGCTCAGGACCGTGCTTTGTGGCAATCCTTGGGGGAGGCCTATGTTCAGCAGCGGACTTGTGAAGGGCTGTAATGATGATGATGATAACCTGATTGCAACGAAGCTGTTTTATAATTCTGTGCGCATCAAACTTTGCATAATATTATTTCGAAAAAAAAACTGCTAATATTTTGGTAGTTCTTCCAAGAAAAAATGTTTATTTTCACTAAACCATTAATTTCAAGATAAATGATTTTATGTTGCTATATTTTTTATCTGATAAAGTTAATGATAAACTAAATGAATATTTCATAATAACGTATAAAGTTGCATCCACAGAAGCTGCCATTTGCGAATGAACGCTGAGTGCCTTATATTGAAAGATTTAAAAATGCAATTAGGTTTGAAGTCGGAATGAAGAAATTTTCTCTCTTACTAGAAATTTAATAAAAATATATCTTGAACAACTAGCGCTCTTCAGGCAAGGATTTCCTTTTCAGATTTTATTTCTGTGTTCACAATATTATAACTGTAAAGCGTCAGCTGAGGTAAACGGTATTACAGCTAAGGTTTTTAAAACGAAATTAAAGTCGTTTAAAGTCTTTTAGAAGGTGTCTATTTGAGGTTGTGGCCGTAGGAAGGAAAATGGGAGGTCTCCCGCCGGGCAAGGTGTTCTGCCCGGGGAGCGGCCAACGCTCCAATTGGTAGTTCGGAGCTATTCTATATATGCTACTTTAACTTCTTAACTTTGTTAGTGCGATTATGGCTTCGATGTGTTTCGCTTGTGGCGCGACGACAGCGCCGCCACATCACCCCCCTGCTCAGACTGGAGGTCGATAGTGCAGTCTAGATGTCGTCGAATTTGCAAGTGCCAGGGAATTGCCTTGTAGTCTGCGGTGAGTCGAGAAGAAGGCAAGTGATCCGCGAGAGCGCCGTGAAGCAGAGGCGAGCTGTAAGGCTCAGAGCCGTGCCGAACACGGTAGCGCAGAGAGTAGCTTGAAGGAACAGGAAGCATTATTATTGCAGTGCTGCGATGAATCTTTGTAAAGCTAGATGGCTTGCAGAATGTGAAGACTGCAGACAATATCTGCTCAGGAGCGAATGAATGGGGTACTTGAGCGTGATGACGAAGGTTTGAAGTTGTAGTTTCCGAAGGTTGTTGGTTGCGTGTTCATATCACGTCGGGGTCACCACTGTGACGGGTGGAAGGAAAAGGGGAGATCTTCTGCCGGGCAAAGTGTTCTACCCGGAGAGCGGCCAACGCTTCCCCGGCTATGCATTTCCCTCTTATTATCGATTTTGCTTCTTTTTCTGTTCTGTTCGTCTGTAAAGGTCATTTTAGTTATCATGATATTACTCTGTTCATGTAATCTTTTTCGGAGAATAAATTAAAAATGCTGCGCATTAAGTAAAATAAAACGGCGCGGTCAGCCGTCAGGAAAACAATAGCGTCAACGTTCAAAGATGATGCAAAAGTTGCAAGATTTTAAAATTTATTGCTTAATTTCAAAAATTTGCTGAATCTTAGGTACAGGTGCACTATCTATTCGCTCATTCTTATATTTCGATGATGCGGCTATCCGACACAATCAGAAAAAAGATCAGGCGTTAGGCTAAAAGCTTTATGTGCTTTCCGAATCTCGGGGTTGAAACACCGCCAACTTCTGAATCTAGAGTTACTACTGAGAATTTCTTTTTTTAACTAATTTTAACTAAACGCGGGATTCGAACTCCAAACCTTATGACTGCCTCTACCATCGAATTTTAAGATTGTAGAGGCGAATAATATGGTAACAAATTGGTAGTCTTGTTTTACTGTAAGTATCATAGTATTACTGTGGTGCTGGAGATTGGAAGAACACTTAACTCTTAAGTGGTATATGATTAAGACAATATATGGCCCAAACAATATCAGCTGGTTGGTACAAACGATCAAAAACGTGGAATCCAGCACCGTTTCTGGCACCACAAAAACGCTGCGCTACACAGCTTTGCCAGAACACTCGCCTCTTTTAATTCAGAAAATGTATCTATCCTACTTCACCTGCCGCATGCCAAGGTCATGTGATTTCTACCTGTTGTCTAAAATAAAAAAGAAATTACATGGCAAATTTTTGAAAACAAAGTAATGTTCTCAGGTGAGGATTATAGTGCTCGAGTGCATGCGCAAGCTCAGGTGCACTTTCTACTCCCTTAATCGAATAGTCCGATAGGACGGCAAACCGACACGAACGAAGACAGATCAGGCGCAAGACCAAAGGCTTTACGTTCTTTCCGATGCCGTGAAAAACCATCAACTTGGTGACTCAAAAAGGCAAATTTGGCCTTCTCTTCAAAGTGACCACGAAACTAAACATCACTCGAAATGTCGACACCGAGGCAACAAGAGGAGTGCCTTGAAAGTGAGAAGATACGGAAAAGGGGTTCTTTTTAGCGGTAAATGCGCAAACATTCTGATGCTTCTGGGGAATGAACTGGACTAGATTTAGTCGTTTCCAATCCGAGACTTTGTTTAGCAAAGACTCGATTTGAGGCACAAGTTTGTTCCGGTACTCGGTGACGTTTTCCCAAAAATATTGGCGCGGCCGGTCTATAAAGAACCACCAGTGCTGTTGTCTGCGTAGCAATGAATGCTACCGGTTTGCAACATATCATTGATATGCATAAGAAACAGCGTTGGTGATGATACGTATCCTTGTGGAACACCAGCATTAATAGGCTTGTAATTGGAGCATGCACCGTCTACTACGACCTTCATGCGCTGACCTGCAAGAAAGCTGGTGATCAAACCGCACAATTTCTCGGGAAGCTTTTGTTAGCTTTTAGCACCACTGACTATCAGATAGGATATTTTTAAACACTGGTTCATGATAGTAAAATAAAATATTCATTAGCTGAACTTGTAAGGCTTGTGTTGAAAATAAAATGACAAAAGAAGATAAGAAAAAGAAAAAATAAAGAGAAAGGAACAACGACTTATAAAATATACCTAAGGAAATCAAAGTTTAGGTAAAAATTATTATTGAAAACAATTTTGTGATTTTTATATTACATATAATATAAGAAGACGTAACGTAAATACGTAAGTTTATTTATTTATTTATTCTTTATTGCATTCCTTAATTTAAAAGAATACAAAGGGCGGACTTAATCCCTTGAGGCATTCTCTACCAGTGAACCCATGGAGTGGTGAGAATTTGAAGTAAGTGTAGTAATATAGAATAAAAATAAAATAAAAATGATAATTAATTACGTTACATATATATTTTACTAATATATACAATAAATAAACTAGAAAAATATCTCCTATTTATATATGTATACAAAAATATATACATACATACATAAGCATACATATTATATTCATATCAACACACATATATGAATAGTGTATATAAATAACTATGAATATATACGTCTAAAAATGTAAAAAGGCCAGGTCAAGAGTACCCTAAACCGAAGAACATGTATGAAGGGAATAATGAAAGTGGACGAAGCGAAACAAGTATCTAAGGATCGCAGCAAGTGGAAAGAAGCGGTCTCTGCCTACCCCTACGGAAATGTGGCGTGATTATATGTATGTATGTAAAAATATAAATGACATGGATGATTCATGTAAGAAGCGTTGTCCTTAATAGATGATTACGCACAAACTTTTTGAAAGCAAACTTATTGGGAGCTTTTCAGATGTCATCAGGCAAGGAGTTCCAAAGACGTGTAGCCTGAATTGTAAAGGAGTTACCATAGAACTCGGTGAAGTGAACTGGAATACATATTTTGTTGTTAGAAGAAGAAAATAGAACCTCATCATGAGATGAGAAGACGTAGTGAAATTTACTCTTAAGATTAGGAGGCGAAAATGGATAATTTAATATGGAAAAAAGAACAAGTAATATTCTGGAAATACGCTTCTGCCGGATTGTGAGCCAATTAAACTTAGATCTATATTGCTAAATATGGTCATACTTACGAAGCCCGAAAATAAATCTTATACAGTTATTGAGAAGGCATTCCAGCTTATTCAGAAGATCCTGGGACAGATCCGGGTAACACACATCTGCATAATTAATTATGGGTGGGGATAAAATGTTTTAAAAGATACAGAGAACGTAATGTAGAAGTCACTTTAGGAACCTGAGTTCTCCAAATAAGCGTATTGTCAATATGAAGGCGAAGATTTTTTACAGACTTACTGAACGGTATTGCAATCCCATTGTAATAGATAGGGGGTATGTCTGCAAGATTAATCTTGGATAGCATCCTTGAGCTACCCATCAGAATAGCTTGGCATTTCGAAGGATTGACCAACACTCCATAACGAGTAGACCAATCCTTGATTGCTGATAAGTTGTTATTTGATTTTTAATACCATTATGGATATCTCCAATTTCAGCTTGCACGTATAGCTGAAGGTCATCGGCAGGCAGATGGTACGAGCAATCGAAGATGGAGGTAATAAAAAAAGAATATTGCCTTGCGGCATACCAGCTTCCACATCAGCCCAAGCTGAGGTTATTTGCCCCACACAGACTGACTACTGTCGACAGTGAAGATAAGATGCAAACCATTCCAATGCGTAGGGCCAAAATTTAAATGAGACATTATGGAAACAAGGATTTCATGATCAACTGTGTTGAAAGCATTTGAGAAATAAACTAGTACCAGTACTTTTACTTTTTTTTCCATATCTTGTCTAATATCGTGTGTGACGTTAACTAAAGCAGTAGTGGTGCTATGACCAGGCCGAAACCCAGACTGATATCTATACTGTCGATATGCCGAGGAGGATTATATACTCAGTAGGTTATGTTTCGAAATAAATGTAGAAATTTGCTTGTAAATACAGGATTCTAAACTTTTGATAAAAAGTGTAGAATGGATATAGGGTGAAAATTATTGGGAAGAATGGGAGAAGGAACTTTTGGAAGGGGCTTTATAAGAGCCCTTTACCAAAGACTAGGGTAGTGACCTGAATTAAGGGAAAAATTTATATCATGGGAAATTGCCGGAAGAAGGTGCTCTAGTATAAATACTACCATGTGTCTACTAATCTCATCATAACCCACCGCCTTGGACTGAATTGCTAAAATAGACTTTTTGACATCATCCTGAGAAACGAGAGAAATTAAAGGTATATTAGGTATATTAGGAATTTGCATAGAAGCAATGGAAGCCACAGTTTGAGAGTGAATTGTAGGGTCCATTGCTGTTACAGAAGCGAAAGGTTGGTTGATTTCATCAAGTGATAGCGAAGGACCACAATCCAATGTGTCTGGTCTGCAAAGACCAAAAGATCTAAGATATTTCCACACCTCAATGGGATAAGAGTTGTTAATACAATTATGGAAATATCGGCGTTTAGAGTCCCGTAGCATTTGATTGCATCTATTCCTGGGTGATTTAAAAGATAACCAATTTTCTTTATTACGTTCTCTCTTAAAACGAAAAAAAGCTCGATTACGTCTAGACATCGCTAACCTTACGCCCCCTGTCATCTGGGCTGGAGGAAGCTTTAATCTAATCTTATGGACTAGGGCATGAGCATCATAAAGGCTGAGAATATTTTGGTTAAGGATAGAGACTTAATTGTCAACAGTAGGTGCTGCAATAAATGAGGTTAGATCGAGATTAAGAGCGTAATCCCTTAGCTTAATGATTGATTAAAACAAATGTATTTATCTGTATGATATTCAGCTTGCGTGAAATCTTCAAATAAATGCTTTTGGTATACAACTTACTCTTCAGATAGGTTAACGTGGTAGTGGAGCGACGCATATATTATGGTTGCATTACAAATGAGTTAGCCCGACCGTGGAAGGATCACTCTGACTGAATACCAGCCAAAAACTTGATGCTGTTGTGTACTGTGTTTCATATGGTAGGAGAATCGGACACCTTTTAACCAGTAAGAATACATTCTACCTTAGTCCTCGGGGGTGATAACACATCTTCGTATAGATTTTAAATCAGGGATAGAATGCCGGGTTTTCATGTGCATCCCCATACCATCAAGTGAACCGTGTTCTCGTTTGTAACTCTCAATCTATAAAAAAAATTGTTTGTTAACAATTATAGGCTCTCAAATGGCCACTGCTGAACCTGAAAATGTCTTCCATAGTTGCCATGATTTGCGGGCTAGTTGGCAATCACATGTCTTTTTACTTTTTTGTTGTTTTTAGGAAGATGGTGCTGCCCATCTCCTGGTGTATTACCCTGCGTCGCCTTTTACGCCACCCAACGGACAATTAATAATAGTTTGTATTTTACGCAAATTGTGAAAATCGTTAAAATATCAAACTGTTGGGCCTTTTAAAAAAAAACAATGTAATCATTATTAAGCCCAGGTAACGTCGTACAAGGTTTGACTTTGAAACGTAATAAATGTCAACCGCTTTGTTTAAGTCGTTTACAAAATATGACAATACTTGATTATTTTTTAGTATTTGGAAAGTATTTTTGTTGAATGTTTTAAGGGACAATTTTCCAATCATATTGTTTTATTTCATTCTATGAATAGATACAAGTTATTCATACAATGAAATACAACATAAACTAATTAAAAATGACAGTTATATGAATAAAATAGTTCCATTGACTCACTTTTAGACCCACAAGGAGCCGCTTCGTTGTCACCTATAATACTTTTTAAAGGACACATTGTAATGCATGTAATTTATATTGCTCTCATCTACGTAAATTCTACATAAGTAACGGCTTTTCGATAGATAAAAATAATATAAGCTCATATTTCAATAATCAGCCATATAATATTTTGAAGATATCGTTAATCTATCATCGCTTTATTTAGTGGTTAAATGGTCTTTAAGTAAAAACAAGATTAGGGCTGAGTTACATATCTAAAAACATGTGATTAAATTAAATAAAACTATTTTTACGGATTTTATCACCTATGACGATTTCAGATGGCTAACACTAGGACGACTAAGCAATTATTTGTCTTAATGAATTATTAGGTACCCTTCGTCAAGTGTAATATCCCTATACAAGATTCAGGAGTGTACAAGTTTGACCGTCAAAGTGGTCTCTCTTATATAGGGCATACAAAAATATCTATAAAAACCCACGTAAAACATCATATAACTGACACCAATGCTCCGGGAAGTTACAGCTTGTGATCATATCCTAGACGGCCCCAACAATTATATGAGATTCGATAGAACTTAAACCCTCACGAAAGAACATCGATTCCTACCAAGGATATACGTGAGGTTTTTGAAATAAAAATAAACATTCTTAATCCAATACAGAAAGAGGCTGGTTAGTACCACTTGCTTGGGATACTGTTATTAAAAAATAAAACAAAACCCAAGCACGCTTCAAGACTTCAAAACAAAGAAAATTCATGCAGTGTAGATCGAACCAAAAGTAATAATTAAAAATATGAAGGTATTCCGGGTTCACTCTGACATCGGGACGTAAATCATCATAGTCCCCCATGACCATCGATGCTGCGAAGCACCCAAAACGTCGGTAATTAAAAATTAAGTAGAATTAAAAGTGATAAAATCCGTAAAGGTAGTTTATCGGACTGTATTTGTTGCCAGTGCTTGATGACTACAATCAAGTGGGGTGGTAAGTGGTGACAAAGTCCTAGACAGTAAATTACATTGTCTTAGCAAAACAATGTAAAAACTTGTTTTTTTTTATATATCAAATAACCAAAATTTATTTTAATTGGTTGGGAAATTATGCAAAAAAAGTCTCATTTAGAGTATCACTTACTGATAAACCCGGGAGGACTCTCTGACATTTAACTTAAAAGAGTCAGTTTCTTCTATAACGATTGAACGCATTAGTATAATGCAAAACGTTCCGGCGAAATCGACTGCAATCAAAATAAACGACAACATCTATAGCATACAAGTATAAGTAACGTAAGGGAAAAGTTTCACAGTTTTTTAGTGTTTTATATCCTAACTTATTAATGAATGCCGGAATTTAAGCTAGGACTGCTCTTGTACTCGAGCAATTATTTACTTGACTATTATTATGTATTCGAATACTCTTGTCTGATAAAACACTTATGCAATGAGATATTCTCTGTAAAAATACGCATGTTCTTAGTCTAGTAATATTTCATATATAAATCCGCATAATATATAATGCCGCAATAACTAATATAGGTCAACTCTATCATAATAATAATCCTGAACCTTAACCTTACATGCATCTGCTATATACTATAAAGCTATTGTAATGACATGTTCTTTATTAAGTCATTATTACCTATCATTTTAACCAATCGAACAATTTTTTTAATAATTTTGATTTAATTTTGCTGTTAAACCTTTATATCATTATTATTGTAGTGACTACATTCTCTACATTGTATGTCGACATGAGACGATGTTACATTACATTATACCGTTATTTTCGTATCCGGTGTGTAAAAAAATAAAATCAGAGGCCCAAGGAGGTAAGTAAAGTTTTTATGTAATCCAAATTTCAGAAGAAACAATACCAGCTTCCTGTATGTGCTGACTGTCGTCGCCACTGGTAAAGGTAAAAAATGAATTTCAATACGGATTACATGTTCTATATTGAATAAAAATTATTCTATTTTATTCTATTCCTCAATTCTATTTCACAAATACACACATTGATGTAATCTATGTCAATATGGGTAATAATGACAATAATACGTTTGCCGTGTAGTGGCGGTCAAGAATATCCACTACCCCATATCCTCCCGTGGGTGTCGTAAAAGGCGACAAAGGGAAACAGGCAGGAGATGGGCAGCAGCATCTTCCTGGTAACGGCATAAATACAATAAAAAACTGCGGTTGCCAACCCGCTCGCCAAGCGTGGCAACTATGGCAATATACCCCCCATGAGCAATGACAATAATAAACGGCCCCCAGTCCCCGGCGGCCCCGCTATTCCTGGCTACGGTGGCGACCATGGTAACGGCGGGGCAGGGGGTGCTAAGAATCTCCGGTGGAGGTTCGGTTGCCACCTTAGACGGCTCGACCTGGCAACGTACAACGCACGCACCCTGAGGACTGACGAGAAGATCGTGGAGCTGGAAGAAGAGATAGACAAGTTGCGCTGGCATATTATAGGATTATCCGAAGTCCGAAGAGAGGGGGAGGACACGGTAATCCTCGAATCTGGCAACTTGTTCTATCACCGGGAGGGCGACCATCTGTCCCAAGGAGGTGTCGGATTTATCGTCCACAAGTCTCTCGTTAACAACGTTGTAAAGATCGGGAGTGTGTCGACGAGGGTTGCGTACCTTATACTCAGAATCACCAAACGGTATTCGCTGAAGGTCATACAGGTTTACGCACCAACCTCGGCACACCCCGATGAGGAGGTGGAGGAAATGTATGAGGATATCTCTAGAGCCATGCATTCCTCCAAAACCCAATATACGGTGTTAATGGGAGACTTCAATGCAAAACTAGGCACAAGAGAGAACGGTGAGCTGAAAGTAGGGAAATTTGGAATAGGGCAACGGAACCCAAGGGGCCAGCAGCTGGCCGACTTCATGGAGAAAGAGGGACTCTTTATGATGAACTCTTTCTTCAAGAAGCGGCCCCACAGGAAGTGGACCTGGTTGAGCCCCGACGGTTCGACAAAAAATGAGATTGACTTCATTATGACGACCAGACGACAACTGTTCAGTGATGTCTCAGTGATCGCGAGGGTGAAAACCGGCAGCGATCACCGAATGGTTAGAGGCACACTGAACCTAAATGTTAAGTTGGAGAGGTCTCGTCTGATGAAGTCAACGCTCCGTCCCCCTCGTGCTCTAATCCAAAGTCCCGAAACCTTTCAGCTCGAGTTACAAAACCGTTTTCAGTGCCTAGAAGACTGCAATGAAGTGGACGATATGAATGACAAGCTCGTGGAAACTGTCCATGCGGTAGGAGCTAAGTTCTGCAAGACCCACCGCAGAAGAACACAGAAACTCTCCGATCACACTCTTAATCTCATGGCTGTTAGACGGGAGATGAGGCTACATTCTTCAACAGATTTGACAGCATACAGGCAACTGAACAGACAGATCTCCAAATTCATGCGGCGAGACTTACGCAACTTCAATACAGCTCGTATTGAAGAAGCGATCGAGCGGAACCAAGGCTCCAAAGTCTTTGCCAGAGATCTGTCTGCCAGAAAGAGCCAACTGTCAAAGCTGAAGACCGAATGTGGCAGCATCGTTTCCGGGGCACCTGAGATTTTGAGTGAGATTGAGAGGTTCTATGGGCAGCTGTACACGTCATCGTTGGAGCCACACGCAAGTGTGAGTAACGATCCAAGAGCGAGTCTTATTCGACACTATTCCGAAGATATCCCGGACGTCAGTCTGAGCGAGATTAGAATGGCTCTCCAGCACCTTAAAAACGGCAAGGCCCCAGGCGAGGATGGAATTACAGCGGAGCTTCTGAAAGCGGGTGGAAGACCGGTACTTGAAGTCCTTCAGAAGCTCTTTAATTCCGTCCTCCATGGTGGCATTACACCGGAGGCGTGGAGCAGAAGTGCGGTGGGCTTGTTCTTCAAGAAAGGTGACAACGCTCTCTTGAAGAACTACAGACCGATTTCCCTTCTGAGCCGCGTCTACGTGCTGTTTTCGAGAGTCATTACGAATCGTCTCGCGCGCAGACTTGACGACTTCCAGCCTCCCGAACAAGCCGGTTTCCGAAAGGGCTTTAGCACCATAGACCACATACATACCCTACGGCAAATTGTACAGAAGTCCGAGGAGTACAATTTGCCACTATGTCTGGCGTATGTGGACTATGAGAAAGCCTTTGATTCCGTCGAAATTTGGGCGGTGCTGCAGTCCCTTCAGCGGTGCCAAGTTGACTGTCGGTATATCGAAGTGCTGAAGTGTTTGTACAGTAGAGCTACGATGGCTATCCGAGTACAGAACCAGAGTACGAAACCCATCCAATTGCAGAGAGGTGTAAGACAGGGTGACGTTATATCCCCGAAACTCTTCACCGCTGCATTGGAAGACGTTTTCAAGCTTCTGAACTGGAAAGGATACGGAATTAACATCAATGGCGAGTACATCACTCACCTTCGATTTGCCGACGATATAGTCCTCATGGCAGAATCGCTGGAGGAGCTAAGCACTATGCTCAATGACCTCAATAGTGTCTCCCAACGGATAGGTCTTAAGATGAACATGGACAAAACAAAGATTATGTTTAATGTCCATGTCACACCTATGCCGGTAGTTGTTGGGAGCACTAAGCTCGAAGTTGTTGACGAGTATGTTTACCTGGGACAAATAGTCCGACTAGGTAAGTCCAACTTCGACCGAGAGGTCAATCGACGGATTCAACTCGGCTGGGCAGCGTTCGGGAAGCTACGACACATCTTCTCGTCAGAAATACCTCAAAACCTTAAAACAAAATTGTACAACCAGTGCGTGTTGCCAGTGATGACTTACGGAACTGAGACGTGGTCCTTCACTGCTGGCCGTATGAGGAAGCTCAAGGTCGCTCAGCGAGCTATGGAGAGGGCTATGCTCGGAGTTTCTCTGCGTGATAAACTTAGGAATAAGGATATCCGCAGTAGAACCAGAGTAACCGACATAGCCCAACGGATTAGTAAGCTGAAGTGGCAGTGGGCCGGCCATATAGCTCGAAGAACCGACAACCGATGGGGAAGAAAGGTTCTCGAGTGGCAGCCTCGTACCGGTAGGCGAAGTGTAGGGCGTCCCCCCACAAGATGGAGTGACGACCTGGTAAGACATGCAGGAAGTCGATGGATGCAGGTGGCTCAGGACCGTGCTTTGTGGCATTCCTTGGGGGAGGCCTATGTTCAGCAGTGGACTTGTGAAGGGCTGTAATGATGAATGATGACAATAATACGTAGGTCACACAATAAGTTTTGAGAAACAAAAAGTATTCCAGATACTATTAATATTATTTTTACATCTTTTCAAAATATTCTCCCTCATGCTCTATACAAAGTTTCATTCGCCTAAACCAACTCTGAAAACACTTTTGCCAGTCTTGATCGGACAAGTCGGAAATTGCTTCTTATCGGCAGCCACGGCTCCTTCGACGCTTGAAAAAAATGCCTTTTATTTTATCTTGGACTCTTGTGAACAAACAGAAACCACAAGAAGCTAAGTCAGGGCAGTAGGGTAGGTGGCTTAGAATTTCAACACCATATTCCTCAATAAATGCTTTTGTTCTACGGGAGGTATGTGAAGAGGCGTTATCGTAATGCAGCATGATTTCCGAAGCCCGGTCTTTGGTCATCTCTCCCGCACAGCTTGAAAAGCTTTAATAAGATAATGCAACTGTAGTATACCATTCAGAGTTGACTGACCTACAATTTTCCAGCATTGACGTCGACAAATATCCGCCCCGCGAAAAAAAACTAGCCACCATTTTCTTGCCGACGTTGCGATGTCTTTGCAGTTTTGTCGGTAACTGTTCTTCTGAGTAGACCCATACCGATGATTGCCTATTTTCCGGATCATATTGATAGATCCATTTTCAAAACGTAGACGTATTTCATGGCACCAATCCAAACGAGTCTGTTTTTCGCTTTTGTAGAGCAAACGAGGGATCCATCGACAACAAAGCTTCACTCAAAGATGTTGTGTAGGATGGTATGAATGCTCGCCGAACTAATGCCTACAATCTTTTCGATTTCCGTATATGTGATTCGTGGGTATTCTCACACCAACATTTCAGTAGTCCATACATTTTCTGCCGTTACTGCTGTTTGCAGGGCCCTGGTTCTTTGGTCATCTTTAAGATTAATTTGCCTCTTTTGAATTCAGCAAACCACCTAAAAATTGTTGCGCGTGATGGAGCTGAGTCCCCTAATGCTGATTGTAATTGTCGTAAACATAATTGTTCGATTAAACCAAATTTAAAATCATAATATATCATAGCGCGCAAATGTTCACGGTTAAGTTCCATCGTTGTAAATGAAAAGCGCGGGAAGCGTTGCAGGAAAATTAATAGAACATTGTTTTTTTTTTATAATATTGAGCAATTGGCTTATGGAGTTCTATATTTAAATAAATTTGCTTTGAGAAACATATAACACGGGTGCGTTCCATTTTTAAATTTCGAGCATCTTAAAACTTATTGAGTGACCTACGTAGGTACTATACTATGATAATATGAGTGATACGTAGGTACTATAATATGAGTGACTACGTAATATTATAGTACCTACGTATCACTTTTATCATATATAATATTTATAACATAGAGTCTCTTTAAATCTTTAAAATACCTTTGCTGTCGACATTCCACCCATTGGAACTAAATGGTTTTCTTCATCATTCGTGTACCACAGTATAGACTGCTTGAACTAATTTTCCGATCTATTTTAAAAAAAAATTAATAAGGTGCCTGTGATTTTATTGGTATTGTAGTAGCTTTTTTTTTAATTATTAGAAGCCAGTGCTTGACCACAAAACCACCCACATATAAAACTACAGATGACAAACAAACTAACTTACCTGCAGAGTGGGATGATACACAACAAAATTATATTTAACACAAAGTTTTGTTCAGAGACATATTAAATAGATCCATTTTATAAATATTTTAATTTCTTTATGTCAAGCAATATACAACTCCGTCACAAAAGCTCTGTCAGTTATCTGTGTATTGATAGAAACATCTACAGATGGCGTCACTTGTAATTTACATCGTGCTATGTTGTGCTGCTGTATTAAAATGGATGTATCCTACGAATAAACCCATTTAGTTGACTGATGACGATGACGATGTATTTTTGGCGGACTAATTGTCGTATTGCGACGTTTAGTCTCTTTGAAATGAAAGTGCAGTGAAATGATTACAAAACTTGTTGATATTGATAATTTGATAATACATAATAATAAATTGCTCTACTTCCCATTATGTACTAGAAATATTATTGATTTTCTACTTAGCTACATCGTTATCTGTTTTAAAATTCTAAAATGAAAACCTATATAAACCTACCACGTTATTAAATAAGAACTAGTTAAAAGAATAGATAATAGCTTTTTTTTATTTTAACATCTGGCACTTTATCCCATCAATTATTCAAAGTAAGAATATAGTTTTAATGAATGTTGTGTTCCTTTAATTTAACTAGAAAATGAATTTTTAATGCAATTTTATAACCTTGTATTTGTATAGGGAAAAAATGTCATAAATAGTTTAATAATATTCCCATCTTGTAGCATATTTATTGGTTAAAAGGTATTTTTCAATCTATCGACATTATATTCTGTACAAAGGTTGAATATAAAAAGCGCTATCTGTTGATAAAACCAAGCAAAAGGTTAGAGTTAAGATTGGGATTAGGCCAGTTTGTCAGAGGCGTCTCTAGCCCTTGTAGCGCTCGTGTGCAACCACCCTGGCGCCCTCTAGTAGGCGAACGATAAAAAGAATTTTTACATTTATATTATTCTGAGATGGAAATTCAAAATTCAAAATTCAAAAAAATACTTTTACAAGTGTGTTCTTTTACGTGGTAGAGCCATGTTGCAGCTATATTAGTAGTATAGTTGTAGCACGAATGGGTCGGCTCAACCGGGAAAGGACCACGATCTCACGGAATACCAACGTAAAATTGTAGCTTAACTCTGATGTGTTTCGAATGGTGAGTGTAGAGAACCGGAGACCTTTTTTACTGGAAATGAGGCATTCCAACATAGTCCTCACGGGTGACAACGCATCTGCATTTAGATTTTTAATAGAGGATAGATGTAGATGTCTACCGGCCGCAGCAACAACTTACCATCAGGTGGACTGTGTGCTCGTTTGTCACCCTAATTCTATAAAAAAGCAATAAAATGAAATTAATTTAATATAATACCCAAGTAAATGGATGGCCCATGTGTAAAAAATACACGCGTGATAAATATCATGACGTAAAATATAAATGAATTGAATTAAAACTCCGATTCCCGATATCTAATAAATAAATAAATCTATAAGTGAATAGAAATAAAGCTATCTAAAGGTCAAAAATATTAGTAAGAAAAAAAATTATGTACAAGAATTATGAAAAAAAAGACCTGACAATCGAAAAGGAATGTAATGAGATGTGTTAGTATGAAAATAATTAACATGCAGGAACATGAGAACAATTAAAAAGAGGTAATAAGGGGATTCCCGGCCAAATCTAAAAAGTGAGATATTATGTAGTTATTTAACATTTCTGTATTAGGGTGCTACTTACAATGCTACCCAAAATGCTGCTTACAAGTTACACATGTGGTAACTATAGGATCGATCCAAACAACCACATGCAAAAAAGAAAAATTGAACATGATAAATAAATTTTCGCGCAGATTTATTTTATATGAATTTACAAGATTTTTTCATATTTACAATAACTATAATAACATCTCCTTTCTGCTGTTTTGCTTTTTCTAAGTTTTTATTTGTGGAACTCATTTTAAGGGCATCAGTATGCTTCTATGGGTTAGTGTATAGTAAGTAGACAGTCGAAGGGGGGCACCCTTCGACTGTCTACTTCGCCACTTTAGATATGGTTCCCATTCATAGTTGTTCGAGTACACACACTGTATAATTATGGGTGACTTTAATACAGATCTGTTGAAAAAACTGCCCTCGTTCCAAAAGCTTCTTTCAATTATTGAGTCGGTTAATCTTTCTAATCTACCTTTAAAAGCTACTCATCACAATATCGGAACCGATGACTCATTGATTGACCTAATCCTTGCTGTTTCTCCTGACCGTGTGATGTTGCACGGTCAGTTACCTGCTTTGGGTATCTCACGCCATGACTTGATTTATGCTTCATATAAGCTTAAACCTCCCAAATATTCCCCTACTGTAATGCATCTCCACAGATTTTTAATAGTAGACTTTGCAAAGCTAATGAATGACGCTCTTAATCTCGATCTAGCCTCTTTAATTGCAGCACATATTTTTTACATGGGGAAATGCCTATGCATACCCGCCTCGCGGGGGCAAGGACAGGTTATGTCGGACTCGGACCGACTAAAACCCCATGGTGTTCTATCTTCGCCGCATATTGACAAGGCCACGGGACCGCTTTCGCAGACATCTGCAGTCCCATCAGCGCTAGCCGCCCCATGGCAGGCCCTTCTCGGAGAAAGGCTTCTCCTCCCCATTCTTGTTCTCAGGTAAGGCGCATTAGGAACAAAAGACACGCCTTCCTCCACGGCTTCCAACTCCAACTGCGTAACGGGGTCTCCCGACTCCGATACGCGGAGGCGATGGGGCCAGGAAAATCGAGTGCTCGGTAGCACCCGCTTTTCGAACCCAGCAGTGGATCTGGTATTTGGTTCCGCAGCCAACCAAGTTTCGGCCGCGGAGGATAAGGAGAGCGGCGCCTCGCAATACTGACACTCCTCTTCCCCGCGGCCTCACCACCATTGCATCCGTCAGGCCCCGTCAGAATCGCGGAGGATAGGGCGAGTAGCGCATCGCCATACCATCACTCCTCCTCCTCCGCATCTAGCGACAGCCCACAGACACACGTCCAAAGTGGGCTCGACAAGCTCACTCGGAGCGGCCACTTCGGGCCGGCCCCACACCACGGGCAGCCAAGGGATTCCTTTTTGTTCACCGCGGGTGACCAAGCCACGGCTACTAAGCCAAGCAGCCAGGAATAGGTGTAATCAGATTGTATGTGCAGCTAAACGCCGATATTTCCATAATTGTATTAATAACTCTTCTCCAGCCGTAGTGTGGTAATTTCTTAGATCTTTTGGTCTCTGCAAGCCAGCTACATTGGATTGTGGTCCCTCTCTATCACTCGAAATCAATTCGCTTCTGTAAATGCATTGGACCCCTAAGACTTCCTATGACTTCCATTGCTTCTGTGCAAACTCCTAACATTTCTACCTTTAATTTTTCTTCTGTTTCTCAGGATGATGTCAAAAAGTCTATATATAATATCCATTCTACCCCTTCTTTCCAAAATTTTAGAATCTTGTGTTTACAAGCAAATCTCTACATTTATTTTGAACCATAACCTACTAAGTTTATATCAGTCTGGGTTTCGCCCTGGTCATAGTACCACTACTACTTTAATTAATGTTACTGATAATATAAGACAAGGTATGGAAGAAAAAAAGATAACAGTACTGTTTCTAGTTGATTTCTCAAATTCTTTCAATACAGTTGATCACAGTTGATCAATGCTCCCTTCCATACTGACTCATCTGAATTTTGGTCCTACTGCTTTGGAATGGTTTGCATCTTTACTTCGCGGTCAACAGCAGTCAGTCTGTGTGGGGCGAATGTCCTCAGCTTGGGCTGATGATGATGCTGGTGTTCCGCAAGGCGGTATGCTTTCTCCTATAATTTTTCCATTTTTATAAACTTTATTACCTCCATCCTCGACTGATCGTATCATTTGTACCCTCAGACCTACAACTTTATGTGCAAGCTGAAATTGAGGATATCCATAATAGGATAAAAAACTTACGGACAACTTATCAGCTAACAAAGTTTGTTTTTTTCGTTATGGAGTTTTGGTCAATCCTTTGAAATGCCAAGCTATACTGTTCCGTATATTATATATGTATTATAATTCCGTTCAGTAATTTTTTTAAAAATCTTGGCCTACATATTGACAGTATGTTGAATTGGAGAACCCAGGTTTCAGAAGTGAGTCGTAAAGTCATTGCCACGTTATGCTCTCTGTATCGTCTAAACATTTTCTTACCACAAAATGTAAGATCATGCTTGTCCAATCGCTTATATGACCCATAATTGATTATACAGATGTGTTTTACCCAGATCTGTCCCAAGATCTTCTGTAAAGCTAGAACGCCTTCTTAATAACTGTATAAGATTTATTTTTGGGCTTCGTAAGTATGACCATATTTCGCAATATAGATCTAAGCTAAATTGGCTTACAATCCGTCAGAGGCGCAATTCCAGAATATTGCTTGTTTTTTTTTCCTTTTTAAATGACCCATCTTCGCCTTCTTATCTTAAGAGTAAATTTCTCTTTCTCTCTTCATTTCATGATAGGCTCCTACGTATTTTCTTCTAACAACAAAATCTGTATTCCTGTTCACTTCACCAAGTTCTATGGTAACTCCTTCACATTTCAGGCTACACGCCTTTGGAAATCCTTGCCCGATTACATCAGAAAAGCACCCAATAAGTGCGCTTTTAAAAAATTGGGCCGTAATCGTCTATTCAAGACGACGCATTTTACAGATTCATCCATTTAATGTGTATTGCTAAACAGACGCATATATTCATAGGTATTTGAATGTATTAATTATATGTATGTATACGTCATATATGTATAGTTTATTTATTAGTAAAATGTATATATTATGTAGTTATTTATCATTTTGTGTAGTGTTATTTTATTCTATATTGCCGCACATACGTCAAATTCTCACCACTCCATTGGTTGACTGGTACATAATGCCTCAAGGCATTAAGTCCGCCCTTTTTATTCTTTTGTTTTAAGGAATGCAATAAAGAATAAATTAATAAATAAAAATTAACTACTCTTAATTTAACTTTAAAGGAGAATGCCAGATCGCCACCTTGTACAAAAAAGGTAAAAATATGAAAAATAATCTTATGAATTTTGAAGTTTTTTGTGATAAATCGTTATTTTATACAACTTGCGGTAAAAAATTAATTAAAAAATTCAGACAGAATTCAACGATTAATATTTACATTTCCATTCATTTTTAATAACATCTGCGTTTCTTTGTACGAATAAGTACATACATATGTATCCATAAAGTATCAAACTACATGTTTTTATTAAAATATATTATCAGTCTTTGTCAAATAAAATGTAAATTATCAATTTTTGTGTAATAATAATGAATTGCATTAGATAATAACTGAATAACAATAATTGATTTTCGTGCACTTTGTAAAATGATACACACACATCATGGTGTCAATATCGTAAGTACGTATGTCAAAATAATGTCGTATATTTATACACATTGACTAATTTGTGTTTGTGAAATATATTGATTATGATTATATCACAGTTTTGCTTGTGCTGTATCTCGCTTTCTTTATCGTTACACTTTTTCCTGCTTTTGCTGACGACTTATGCTCTTATTAATATACAGACTCGATCACTCCTACTTATTGACTTACTGCTAATTACTAAGGACATTCTGATAATTGCATCCACATTGTTATCTTTGCATCAATATGATGCAGGGGCATTTTGTGTCCTCATTTCGATTTACAATTTTAACTCTTCTATCAACATGAAATCTTTGCATCAGATATAAGTATTAAGTTTCATAGCTTTTTCATATAGTTGATAATTTATGGTCCTGCCGTTGTCGTAAAATCAGTTCCTAATCTGTAAATATTTACACCTTCTTCAGACACATGTCATAATAATATGTTTCTTGAAAAATAATTTTGTAAATAATATAACCCGCTTACATGACTAGGACTTAGATTTAATGAAAAACAGGTGGTGCTAGTCTTTTATTGTGTAAGGAACTTTTAGATCTTATATAAGAGAACACTTTTTTCAATGTCACTGATTATTATATTACTATGCTCCTTAAATTTATTATGATATATTATATATTATATTAATATATTATATTTAAACTTTTAAAATGTTCATAATATTTTATTGATATACAACATAATTTTTTTTTTGTTTTGTGTAATAGCCTATTTTTTATTTATGTTTCAAATAAGAGACATATTATACTTAGAAGTCATGAAATCTTAAAAAAAATGTAATAATGCGTTTCGACTATTGATTATAAATAACATATTCTTATAATAAATACTTGATAATGTATGTAAAAGTATTATAGCAGTGCAATGTAATGATCTTAACTAAGTACATTAAAAAGTGTTTAATAATATAATTTTCAAATACTTTTTAAGTGTTCTCAAAATCGATGTAATCACATACGTTCCCATAAACGTACTATGGAATTTAACACAAAAGTGTCAGAAATGTCGCTTACGCGGCTGGAATTATTATTTGTATTTTGATTTGGCTGTAGCTATGTTAATGATAATGATTACGTTGCTTAATATTGACTTCTTTGTTCTGTTCCTGTTAATATGAAGTGTGATATTTTTTTTTGGTATTATATTGATTGTACTTTTAAATTATATAATCTTTAAATTTTATAATTCATTATTTTTCAGCAAAATATCTAACTTATTTATGTAGAACCTGAAAATAATTACTTTGTAACGACTTTGAAAAAAAAATATCTTGAACCATTCTATTAAAATACTTTCCAATAGTTTTTAATAACAGATTGTTTTGTTAAAATCAATACTGAATCTCATATAACAATAGATTCCAAAAGCGTATATGGAAATAGCGTTTATAACAAACATGAATCGGTCGCGCTGTATGCGACCCTTACTCAGGTGTCGACCACACGCGGTGTGCGAATCTGATTCACAATTGAATACAAGCGATCTAATTATTGAGCACAAGTTTTATGTTTTAATTCGTTTCCAATTATGGCGAGATCTTTTAAGAACATTTAGATCAGTTTTGCAATTTGATTTGATTTTAATATTATATGATCATCTAGGTAGATCATACAGCCTATTTCAAACACTTGCAGCAATTCCTTGGCAAGTTTTTCCTTTTTTTCCACTAATGTGATAAGACGGATTAAGATACTTAAAGTTTTGTGTTGAATGGCAATGATTGTATAATTTATTGAGAGATTTGACTGATAAATATAAATTCACGGAGTGTTTTGTACACAGTGAAATTTTTACTTGAAAATTGAAATATTAACTTATTTCAGCAATGAGAAATGTTGGAATTTTAATAGGTAAAGCATAAGATCTGGTAGATAATTTGTTATTTCAGTGATAGTCGCGCGCGCTACCGAGTATTATGGAAATGCTAAAAAGTCAATGAGAACTTTTCGTAGATATCAAGGTTTTGAAAGGGATAAAAAGTACATATAAAATGATATCAAGTTAAATGCAAAACGCATTTTTAATGTTGCCCACTTATATACTTGATCATACTGTACGATTATATGGTATGATATGTGATAAGTTCATGTTAATATGTTATTGTAACTTTATTTTACTCATTTTAGAAATTATGTTAATTTAATGGCTAAATAACATTGTATTTTATTTTAATCTTCAGTATTGAAATTATTATTATGTAATAAGATTCAGGGTTCATAATAATAATAATAATAATGGCGGACGTTGTCAAAAGTAAATGATGTAGTCAGTACAAAATCTTAAAAATTTATTTTGTTTGTATATGTTTCAAGTTCCAAAATAACAAATTTTCAACGCAAATAGATTTTTCAATATCAACATAAATAAAACTTTAAAAATCTGTGGAAAAGAAACTAATTTCAAGAAAAATGTATTTCTTTCAAATTGACAACTGTCATCTGAAAAATTTTACAAACAGATTTATAAAATATTTCATTTAACTTTACATTATGCATCGAACGAGACGACAAATACGAATAAATACCGCCAATACCACAATCGCACACGTAACATCGCCTACGGAGGAGGAGGAGGAGGACTACACATCCATGGAATGTAATCCTAGAGGCACAAGAAGAACCCCCATACCATCTCTGAGGGGACGAAGAGCGCCACCGGCTGGTTTGGGACCTGCAGGAATTACCATCCTACAAGAGGACCCCGCTACTGATGGTGTAGTGCGACGACGCATGCGCTGGACTAAAGAATTAAATATAAGTGTTATGCGCGCGTACTATAAGGCTACCAAAGGAGGAACCAATCTTACATCTTATCGCCCTAAAATGCTGTCTGAATTCCAACAGCTACAGCCCAACCTAACAAACTTAACTGCCCAAAGGCTTTCAGATCAAGTACGTGTCATTCTAAGTCGTAAGATTTTGGACGACAGATTACTTGAACAACTTTGTAGTGAGTACTCAACATCTACTATCAATTCAATTCCTGATCCCCAACGAACACTTCCAGGTGAGACTGATGACTTAAATATTAATAACAGTAACCATAATATAAATATTACTAACTTAAACAACGAAAAAGTAGAGCAAAATTGTTTTGATATAAATGTGAGTTCCCAGGACAGCGAATATATGAGAAGGACTTTCGAATGTTCCCTTCTGGAATATAAAAATACACCTATAGAAAATAGACCGAAACTACCTAAACTTCCTAACAACAAAAAAAACTATATTTACAGTAGCATCAAAGAATATTCTATGTAAAGATTATTTTGAACAAAGTAATACTATTTTGGAAACTATGTCTCTTCTATACTGTTGTGCCCATGCTGTATGTATGATAATGAAAATTCCTGTCATTTCAGTACAAAATTTTAAGAAAAATAATACAGAAACTAAATGGAAACAAAGAATTCAAAAACGAATTGACAACACTCGAAAAATTATAGGAAAATTAATAAGCTACCAAACAGGTAACAGGCGTAAAAAAATAATTACTTTAGTAAATCAAATCGCTATTGAAAATGATATTAGCCAATTAGATCCCCATTTTCCGGATAAAATTACTGAGTACATTGATACGCAAAAACAAAAGTTAAAAGCATGGGCCAACCGTATTAGACGATATTCAGAAAGATCTAAACGGTACTTCCAGAATCGCACATTCGAAAGTAACCAAAAGTGGGTGTATCGGTCTTGGGAGAACACTACAACTAATAGTTGTACTCATGACAGCCCAAGCTTAATTGAATGTCTAAATTTTTGGAAAAGTATATGGTCTAACGAAGTTTCTCATAATGAAGGCGAATGGATTCGTGCAACCGAACGTAAGTTTTCTAATTTGCCTAACATGAGTTCTATCTCAATTACTGCTGAAGACGTATACTCAATTACTCGTAGATTACATAATTGGAAATCACCTGGCCCAGATGGTATACACAACTTTTGGCTAAAATGGATAACAAGTAGCCACGTACGTTTGGCTGCACAGATTCAAGAAACCATAGAGTGCTGTGAGCTCCCGAGACTTCTTACAACTGGTATTACCCACTTACTATATAAAAATGGAAACACCACGGAACCTAAAAATTACAGACCTATAACGTGCCTTTCAACTATATACAAATTAATAACTGCAATTTTAAATAACAAGATCTATAAACACTTGGAAAATAGTAACATTCTTTCAACTGCACAGAACGGATGTCGGAAAGGGTCACGTGGTTGTAAAGAACTTCTTCTCATTGACACAGCTATTTGCCGACAAGTCTTTCGTAATCGCAAAAATATGTCCGCTGCTTGGGTGGATTACAATAAGGCATATGACTCTGTTCCACATTCATGGCTAAAGAGAGTTTTAGAAATATATAAAATAGATGACAAAATTTGTAAGTTTTTAAGTAAATTAATGGGTCAGTGGAACACTGTCCTAAATCTACCAGGTGAGTGGCAAAGTAGTTCGATAGACTCTATAAATATTAAGCGGGGTATATTCCAAGGTGATAGCTTGAGCCCAACTTGGTTTTGTTTAGCCCTGAATCCCTTAAGTACTACTATTGAGGAATCCGGATTAGGGTTTCGGTTTCGAAAAGAAAACTCACCCATCTCACATCTACTTTACATGGATGATCTCAAGCTATTCACATCAAAAGAGAGTGATCTACTATTATTGTTGAAATTAACACATAGTTTCAACAATGATATTAGAATGGAATTCGGAATAGATAAATGTGCTGTCATCAACGTAAATAGGGGCAAAATTAAAGATTGTAATAATTTTGCAATTACAAATGACTTACATTTCAGTTCTCTTTCTGAAACAGAAACGTATAAATACTTGGGCATGGCAGAAGCACTAGGAATTAATGACAAAAATATTAAAGAAAATTCAAAAGTAAAATTTATGTCAAGATTAAAAAAAGTTATCAAAAGTCATTTATCCGGCGGAAACAAAATTAGAGCATATAACTCCTGGGTAATACCTAGCCTTTTATATACTTTTGGTGTTACAAGATGGTCTCAAACGGAATTGGATGACTTAGATAGACGAGTCCGTACATTAATGACTACGCACTGAATGCACCACCCGCGATCATCTGTCATGAACCTCATCTCACCGTATCTTCCAAGAAAAGATGGTGGACGGGGCTTATTAAACATTAAAAACCTACACAACCATGAAGTATACAACCTCAGAGAATATTTTATTTAAAAAAAAGACACATCACGCATTCATAGTGACGTAGTGATTAATGACTCATTAACCCCGCTTAATATGTCGGCAAAGGACTGGCAGAGGCCTCATACTATGACTATAGATGAACGCAAAAAGGTTTGGAATGACAAACAACTGCATGGTCGATTTTTTAAAACATTGACTAATCCTTATGTAGACATGGTTGCATCAGTACACTGGTTACAATTTGGTGACCTTTTTGCAGAAACTGAAGGTTTTATCTGTGCAATACAAGATGAAGTAATTAAAACGAACAACTACCGGAAGTACATTTTGAGGGACGGCACAGTTGACGTATGTCGCGCATGTCACCACCCTGGAGAGTCCCTCAGACATGTTATTTCCGGTTGTTCACAACTATCAAATAGCGAGTATTTGCACAGACATAACCAAGTAGCTAGAATAATACACCAGCAGCTTGCCATTAAATTTTACTCAACAAGACGTTCCATATTATAAGTATGAACCAAAGCCAGTCCTTGAAAATAGAAGTGTCACGCTGTACTGGGATCGGTCAATTATCACAGACAGGTTTATAGTGGCAAATAAACCTGACATTGTGGTGATAGACCGAACTACACGCAAGGCAATAATAGTGGATATCAGTGTCCCTCATGACAAGAATCTCGTGAAAGCAGAGAATGATAAAAAAATAAAATATATCGACTTGGCTCATGAGATTGTCGCTATGTGGGACGTTGATTCTACTATTATTGTACCAATAGTTGTATCAGTTAATGGGCTTATTGGTAAAAATATGGACGATTATCTGTCCAAGTTAGGTTTGGGCAAATGGCTGAAGGGATTAATACAAAAATCGGCCTTATTAAATACGGCGCGTATAGTAAGAAGGTTCCTATCTTTGGATGCCTAACTTCACCGATGGCTTAGGATTCCTCGCCGCGGTGGATAATAGCCGAAATAATAATATTATTTATATAGATTGTATTTATATTTATAATATTATAATTTTGTGACAATATATGTGATAATAAAATAATAATAATAATCTCTATTTGAGTAAAACATGGTATAGATGTTGTTCACAGGTAAAAATCGAGCACTCATGTTTTGCTTATTTTACATAGCATGCAAATATTTTTAAACAATGTCAAATTTTATTTAACTATTTGAAGTACATTAGTCACCTGATTTAGTTAACAAAGAAAAATAATATTATAATAATTAATTACATGTCAATTTGAATACCTAGTAATAGTCGCATAGCTTAATTAAAGATATATTTACAATTTTTAACAGTGGTAGAGCCACGCGGCAGTTTTTGCTGTCGCACGGATGGTACCGGCTCGAACCGGGGTGGTACCACGACCTCACAGAAAACCAGCGTGAAGTAGAGGTTTACCTCTGCGTTTCGTTTGGTGAGTGCAGGTGGCCGGAGGCCCTTTTTACTGGAAATGAGGCATTCCATCTTAGTCCTCACGGGTGACAACGCATCTACATTTTGATATGTAATAGAGGACAGATGTAGATATCTATGGGCCGCAGCAACCACTTACCGTCAGGTGGACTGTGTGCTCGTTTGTCGCCCTTATCATATTAAAAAAAAACTATATTTTATTATTTTATATTTATTACAATAATTAAATGATTTTTTTTAATAAATGTTATCCAGTACATAATCTAATTTTTTTCCAAGAATTGTTCTACACTATAAAAATTATTTTCATTTAGGCATTTGTACAATTTCTTTTTGAACAATGTAATATTTAGGGTTTTAAGTTCGTTAGCGAGTTTGTTATATATTCGGACACACATGGTAAGGCAACTTTCTCCATATTTTTGTGATTTAGGTATATCCTTAAGTAGTAGCTTGTGTGGGTCCCTACGTGAGCGAGTAGTCTGTACCACACAACTTTTCAAATAACTGTTTGTGTCTCTGCACAAAAACACAAACTTCTAAAATATATATCGTTGGTAGTGGCAGTATTCCAAGACCTTTAAATAGAGGCTGACCCGATTCATCGAGTCGTACTCCGCAAATTGCCTTAATGCACTAATGCCCTAATGCATATAATATTATATTTAAATATAATAGTGTGTTCACAGTGTAATTAACATGTAATCATAAATCATTTTTTTAATTATATGTATCAAGAAAATAAAATGCAAAAAAAGTAAATAAAGAACATTTCTTTTTTTTTTCTTAAATATCAGGGGAAGTGTAGTGTACGTGCTCCACCCTACTAGTAGTGTAAGAAATACATGTACTCTTAAGTTTATTAAGCAGTATAATTTAAGTCTGGAACCGAACAGCATGTGTCCTGTTCATCCAACACCAAAAATAAAAAATCATAAATTTGCAGTTATTTCAAAAATATTAAATTTAAAAACTAGTTAATTAGAGGACACTCGTAACACCACAATACGACAATAGATTGCCACCAGCGATTTTTCCGGACCGATACGACCTTCAAGAAAAGAGCCTACTCCTTTTTAAAAAACCCGGCAACGGATCTGCAATTCCCCTGGTGTTGCAGTTGTTCATGGGTGGCAGTAGTCACTTACCATCAGGTGAGCTGTATGCTCGTTTGCCTCTTCTATAAAAAATACAACACAAATATATTTACAAAAATTTACTTTTAGAGCTTTTTCAATAGAAAAATCTTTAATTATTTTGAAATCATGTTCATTATTTATAAAGGACTCGCGACCCGCGGCAGCTGCAACACACACACACACACACACACACAAAACATACATATGATCAAAATCGGTAAAGCCGTTTTTGAGTTTTAGTGAGACTTTTATATATAGAGATAAATTTCTCAATCTACTTTGCGACAATGCTGATCTAAGATAGTTATTAAATATTTTTAGTTTAGAAAATGATCTTTCGCTGTTTGATTCTGTAACTAGTAGATTTGGGAACACTGTAATTAATTTATTCGTAAACAAGTAATTTAAAATTTACAACAGCGTAGTGGAATCATCAATAAACATCGGTAATAAGTTGATTTCATTAAAGAGCTCAAACTTCTCCACATCTGAAGAGCCAGTATAGTACAGTTTATTTTCTAAATTAGAACAACGTATTTTTTTTTACATTTAAGTCCAAAATCTTCCAGTGTTTTAATTTTTTGAAGAAATGAAAAAATTACATTATTTTGATTCAAAAGTTTGAACAGTTTGTCAAACGCATGTGTTTTCACGTCTATTATCGGTTCATCCTCCACCTTAAAATCAAAAACCCTTCTACAGGCGTGACGGTGGGCAGGTGTGAAAAATTCTGCTATGGCGTATTCTTTTCGCGGTTTTCGAGCTATTAAGAAACTCCCCAAAAGAGAACTCAATACGGAATTCAGACAAACTTATTTTTTCATTATCAATCATTTTTACCGCTTCTGACAAGTCTGACTTTTCAAGTGCTTTGCTGACTATATTTATCTTGTTTAAAATTTCAAACCAAATAAGCAGAGAGGAG
Source organism: Parnassius glacialis (assembly GCA_033319125.1). Lineage (NCBI taxonomy): Eukaryota > Metazoa > Arthropoda > Insecta > Lepidoptera > Papilionidae > Parnassius > Parnassius glacialis. Next base: position 15,534,626 of record JAVANC010000018.1, on the reverse strand, counting down.
ATGAATTTAAACAACTTAATTTTTGCCAGCAATGAATTTGCCATATTACTTAACTCCACGTCTCTGCTTCTATTGAATTATATGGTATACAAGGCATCATACACTTTTCCCAAGTTAAAACGTAGAGCTTTTACTGCGTCAACCCTGCTCTCCCATTGGTATTTGAGAGTGGTTTTAGACTTAAAATTGGCAATTATTTAGAAAGTATTTGCCATCGTGCTATTGACGCAGAAAATAAACATAAATTTCTTGTACAATCGAAAAGAAATTGACAATTTCTAATGAAATTTTAGGCACACAAGGTACATTAAATGTGCGCGGATTTAAGTCTAAATTCGGTTTATGTAGACCTTTATTTTTCCCTTTCATGTTCGCACCATCATCGTTACGTTGAACACGCATATGTAGTATGTCAATTTCGTTTAAGAATAAACAATCTAATAAAAATTGAGTTAAGCCATAACCAATAATGTATGCTATAGGAAAAAAAGCCAGAAAGTGTTATTTGATTTTAGCCTTGTGGTTGCTTGCATTTAAAAAAATGTACCGAACGACAACCAATGTTTGTTTTTCGTCTGCAATTTCAGGAGTACCATTTAAAATAATTGGAAAATATTAGGATTGTTTCAATTCCAAGACAATAGTTTCTTCGTATTCTTTTTCCTAATAATTGTATTATTTCATTCTGAATATTATAACCAAGATGATGAGTTAGGCGTGACTCATATTTCTAAATAAGGGCAATGTGTTCTGCATGCACATTATCAAAATTATATTTAAAGTCAACCAGCTGTAAAAGAAATACCATTAGCAGAATCGTAATTTTTTCAGTTTTTCCCCGATATAATAGTAGCGGTAAAACACAAATTGCGGCACGCGTACATGCTTTTTTGCCGATACAGCCGAGTTTTCATTGATTGTCGGAGTGTTTTCAAACGAAGCAAAACAGGTGCCGGCATGCATATTTGTTAGCGATGCTGTACTATCATTACGCCCGGCGTCGGCCATAAAACGCCCGTAGGGTCCTTGAGAGATCTTTGGAGATGCCGCGAGCTGCGCTCGGCACCCCCTAAGACCCTGCGCCCGAGTGCGCTGCACACCCTGCACCATATGTAAAGCCGGCTCTGCAGTTTGTAAACGTGAAGGCATAAATATTCTAGTAATTACCTTGAATGAATTATTTTATAACGTAAACGTCTAACGGATTTTAACGGATAAGATTTTGTTATTGGCGAAAGACTGATGGTATAAAATTAATCCAAATCAAACTCTGAGCCCAAATTTGCCGCTGATAATGGGCGAAGGGTTGGCCAGTGCACGAGTAACGTTTATTTAATCAAGAACGCATTGAATAAACTATTTTTACTGATTTTGTCGCGTTTAATGTACTTATTTATGATTCCCGACGTTCACCAACGTACCTAACCAGAGATGTGGGTAATCTACGTTATGTTTTGTCATCACAATAATATTTGAAGGGTACTGGGGAAAAACAAGGAATACCTAACAGAGATCAGCTGTGGATACAAATAATCATTTGGCAAATATTAACAAATGTGTATAATTTAAAAAATAAAAGTAATTAACTTTTATTCGTTTTTGAGTTTCAGTTATAAATATGGGGAAACCCAAACATTTATTGTTTTTTTTTTTCTATTTGTATGTGAAAATCTTAATGCGGTTCGCAGAATACATCTACCAAGTTTCAACAGCATAGTTCTTATAGTTTCGGAAAAAAGTGGCTGTGACATACGGACGGACAGACAGGCAGACATGACGAATCTATAAGGGTTCCGTTTTTTGCCATTTGGCTACAGAACCCTAAAAACGGCTAAAATAATTTTAGCTTTCTTTAATAGGGTAGATAATGCCTCAGGCATTTAGTTCATATATATTGCATAAAATTAATTCTTTAATTCATCGACGTGTAGTAGCGGCGTAAGTACCCCCGAACGGCTTCCCGCCTTGTGGCGGTGGCAACCGCCGTTTTTTTTTAATTTTTAGCCGTTATTAGGAAGATTCTGCTGCCCATCTCCTGATTTGTTTCTATCTCTCGCATCTTATGACACACGAGACATCATAAATTAATTTTATTTAAATTTAATAAATTTTAAATTATTTTTACTGTGCCGGACGGGCGTAACTCTTCGGAGTAAATGTTGTCGAAGATACTCCGCGAGTCGCTCACGTCCTACACCTGTAGGTTCCGGAATCCTCCCTCTGCCGTCTTTCACTGCCGTCTCTGCGGTTGCTGCGGATAAACTGTGGACTGAGGTTCAAAATTAAAATGCACGATTATAAATTTAAATAGCAAGGGAGTGGCCAGCGGTTCGACTAATTAATTCGTCGCGAAATTTTACAACTATTATTTATTTATCACTATTATTCAAAACGGTTGGTCAACTACGGTTGTTCTCTATAGGTTGGTCACTATATATTTTAAAATATTTAATTTAAATGAGCGGTAGTATAAAATATCTGTCCGGAGTAGTTGGTTCTTTAACACTATTGACTAGCAGCTATTAATCAACTAAATCTAGTTGAATTTAACACTTGTGTAACTGCGAATATCAGTTATCACTTTTTCCGTCTAGCTAACACTTTTCACTATATGTCACACCGAATTTTCAGTTGTGACCTTTTTCCGCTAGCTAACACTTTTTCACTATATGCCGCACCGAATTTTCAGTTACGACTTTTTTCCACTAGCTAACACTTTTTTACTATATGCAACACCGAATTTTCAGTTGCCACTTTTTTCGGCTAGCTAACACTTTCACTATTCACTATATATTTCTGCTAGTCACTGCAACTACTACCGGATACTACTGCTGGGCACTGGTAGTTCTTCCTACTACAACGTTACAGGGTTTCGCCCCCATAAGGTAGACTTCGGCTATACTCTATAGTGAGCCGCTTGCCATTTCTCATTTGCCTCTTTATTTTTAAACATTTTTCTTCATGCAAATGGCACAAATTGCAACATTTTCTATATAACACTAATCTTAATTCTAACACGCTATACATCATTAAATAGGCATTTTTGTTCTTCATCAGTACGTGGTAAAGGATAATTAATATATTTACATTCAAAAAAGTTATTAAGTGAAATGTCCCAAACTTTTACAATAAATGGGCATATTAATTCTTTAATTATCCTATAATTATTGAATGTGTTTAATTATACGAAATATTTCTTTATTATCATGATCTATGCAACATATGCTAACTAAATATCATATTTACAACTCTTTTAGAACATAAAAATATTCTTATTAGTTTTTGGTACAAACTATTACGCAGTTAATTTAAATTTCCAGAAAGTTCTACGACACGGCGCGCTGTGATTGGTCGGTTTTTCTTAAACAAAATAAAGTTGTTTATATTAACTATTATTAAAAACGACCTTTTATACAAACATATTAAGAGTTGTAAATACATGGTAAAAACTATATTAACACATTATTTGATTGATTTTGTCCGTATTTTCACTTTTTAAACAAATTAATATTCTTTAATCACTTTTTGCTTAAAGTCATTTTAGGCCGTCTCGAACATCTCTCCCGCCGTGCAGCGTCGTGAAGACTCGTCGCAGCGGCGCTGCATAAATTCCGGTGAGAGGCGTGGCTTCTACTTTGGCAGCGGCACAAGTTTCCTGGTTGGCCTCTTGATTAGTCCGTTTGCGAAGCGTACCTCCACAGTGCGGATCTGTCCGTCCGCACCGGGGTAGATTTTTTCAATCCTTCCTCGTGGCCAGGTGTTACGAGGTAACTGGCTGTCAGCTATGAGGATTGGGTCGCCCACCTGGAGATCGGGGCCTTGACCATGGGCCTCCCGCCGGTTTTGAAGTTCCGGCAGATATTCTTTTACCCAACGCTGCCAGAACATGTCAGCGAGTATCTGGGAGCGTCGCCAGTGTTTTTTCCTATTCGCATCTTTTTCATTAAAAACTCCAGGTGTTGGCAGTCTCGCGGATCCTCCCAATAGGAAGTGATTTGGAGTGATGGACTCGTTGTCTTTGCTGTCTACTGAGATGTGAGTCAATGGTCTGCTGTTTACTGTGTACTCCACCTCGCAGAGCAGCATGGTTAAAACATCTTCATGCGGATGTCTCTCATGATGGACGGTGTATAGTGCCTTCTTCACGCATCGAACAAGACGTTCCCACACCCCTCCCATGAAAGGCGCGGAGGGGGTTATAAAACGCCACACTATGCCTCGTTGGCTGGCTTCTTCTCGAAAAGCCTCTCGAAGCTCCTTGTCGGCACCGTGCATATTGGTGCCGTTGTCGGAATAAATCTCGGTGGGACACCCTCGGCGCGCTGCAAATCTTCTTAATGCCAGTATGGCGGAGTCTGCGCTGAGATCTGCCACAATTTCCAAGTGGACAGCTCTGGATGTGAGGCAGGTGAAGAGAGCCACGTATCTCTTCTGATGTTGACGTCCCACTGTGACGGAGAGTGGCCCAAAATAATCCAGACCGGTGAACGTGAACGGTCTCTGGTGATGAGCGAGACGTGTGCTGGGATGATCACCGGTGGCTGGCACGGATGGTTGTGCCTTTCTAATGCGGCACTGAACGCATTGGCTCACTATTCTTTTCGTGGTGGGTCTTAGTCGGATTACCCAGTAGTGCTGTCGAACCTCGTTGATGGTAGGTTCGGTTCCACAATGATGCAGGCTACGATGTGTCCAATCGATATACAATTGGTTGATGTGATGATCACCATCCAATATAGCTGGCCCTTTCATATCTTTCGAGACTCCTTTTACAGCGGCTATGCGACTTCGTAGCGCGATGATCCCGTCTTTCAATTGTATTTGAAGCGGTCGTAGGCGGCTATCATGGGCGACCCTCTTATCATTACGGAGATCGGCTATCTCTTGTTTGAAGGAGTCTTCCTGGATGACATGTATCAGGAGCTTTTCGGCCTTTTTTATGTATTCGGCCTCGAGTGTGATGTATCTGTTTACATCTTTATTTTTCCCTCGACTGGGAGGCTGCGCGAGGCGTCGCGGATTATGTTTCGATTTCCTCCAGTCGGGATCTTCCTCTTTATTTCTTTTGGTCCTTTTGTAAAAGGTCCTGTCTGTTGTTTTGCGGCAGAGTGTTATGAATTGAAGCACTCTGGCCGTATATAATACAATAAATACAATAAATGGGCATATTAATTCTTGAATTATCCTATAATTATTGAATGTGTTTAATTATACGAAATATTTCTTTATTATCATGATCTATGCAACATATGCTAACTAAATATCATATTTACAACTCTTTTAGAACATAAAAATATTCTTATTAGTTTTTGGTACAAACTATTACGCAGTTAATTTAAATTTCCAGAAAGTTCTACGACACGGCGCGCTGTGATTGGTCGGTTTTTCTTAAACAAAATAAAGTTGTTTATATTAACTATTATTAAAAACGACCTTTTATACAAACATATTAAGAGTTGTAAATACATGGTAAAAACTATATTAACACATTATTTGATTGATTTTGTCCGTATTTTCACTTTTTAAACAAATTAATATTCTTTAATCACTTTTTGCTTAAAGTCATTTTAGGCCGTCTCGAACATTTACGCAGCAGAGACAAGCTGTAGCTATATTTTGGCTGCAGTACGCACGGGTCGCCTTTGAGAAATACCACGTTCGCAATGAACAGTAGAGTTAAGTAGCGGGGTAAATTTGAACTATTACATATTATGTTAAGAAACGGAAATCTATTTCAACCAACTTCAAAAAGGAGGAGGCACTCAATTAGACTATATATTTTATATGTGTTACCTCATAACTTTTTGTAAGTGAACCGATTTTGATGAATCTTTTTTTATTTAAATCTTCTTATTTTGTCCCATATCAATTTAATTAAGGTCTGATCTTTTGAGTTATCCTTAATAATTTATAATAAAGTCGGTTGTACAATTTTTTAATTTTACCACTTATTACATCGGCATTTTTGATTATTTATAAATGAGTGCAAACTAAGCAGTGCCTGTGATGTGTATACATTATAAATATGGTATTATAAAGGTCAATGTACGGGAATCTTGGAGAGAATTGAACTGAATTTTAGGTTAAAGGATTTCTCTACACATTCCTTTGTGGTGTTTAACTAAAGAAAAGCCAAACAAAATTTCGTCTATCATAAGAATTCCTTTGCAATTGAAAATCTATTTTATTTACATATATGTATTACAAAAACCATATTTTAATAATGGAGATGCCATTATTAAAATATGGTTTTTGTAATGTTGTTGCAATATTTTGTGGCATCGATACAGCGAGATTAAAATTGACGATGTTTGTCATGGCACTATGAGGGGTGGTTGTAAGTCACTGTTGTGTATTTATTAATAAAGCATGGAGGGAGCCTGTTCCCATATCAACTTAGCAATTATTGATAACGAGACCGCTCGCTTGCAATTCGGGTAAATGTAAAGTTTAATTTTTTCCTCAAATATCTCTAAAAACTATATAGTTTGTATTACTAGATGCTTTGCAATATTTAAATATAGTTACGTCTATAAAATACTGCCTAGATCGAGACTAAAGGTTTTACTCCAGCCAAGCGTCGTTTCTTTTGGTAACGTGGCAAACGTTGTTGTTTATAGGATACAAGTAAAGGTCAGTTACGTGGGCTAAGCCCACTCAGGACATGTTATCTTTAAAATGACTGGTCAAAGACCTATAGATTGATATAAAATAATAAGCAAAAAGTCCAAAGTCCAAAAGTCGCATCTCAGCTACTCAGCTGTCATTGCTTTATGTTGCAACGTATGTATGTTTGCGCCGTCCAACATAAGTGCATCTGAGGATGATCCTCTTTCGCCGACATATATTATATGTATATATATTACTAATGCCTTTATTTATGTTAAAGCGTTTGATCAGCGAACACCAATTAAATAGTCAATCGGCTCAATTTTTTTATTCGATTTTTATGAGTAATTTTTTAATTTCATACTGAGAACTAATTTAGAACACAATAAAACAAGGCCTACGTCTGTTGCAAATAGTGTCAGCAATTAGTGTCGATAAAAGTTTGTGTATTAGTAAATGAATTTTCAGAATTAGATCACCCGTTTCAGAGATTGCTTCCTACACATAAATTTACATTAATCTTTATCTCTACATAATGTTAGGATAGAAGTAGTAGTATAGATTAATAAAATACGTCTTTTGTACAATGTTACTTTTCTGTAAAATTTAACAGATTTTTTGTATTGAGGATGGATGGATGGAGGTAGGTGTGTGTGGGCGGCGGCATCCACTTATCATCAGTTTGTTTTTTAGCAAATTTGTTGGCATTAGCTGGAATTTCGAACCTAGAACCTGCGATGAAGCAGCTTGGAATGCCGCATAAAATGCAAGCGGTATGTAGAAATATACACGAATATTATTAAAACACATAAATTTGAGCGATAACTTTGAAATTACGTGCAATTTTGTGCACCTGTTCATAAAGCATCATAGCTAGACGTTTCTAATGAGAGTGCACAACTTGTTGTTGACAGCTTAATGTATGCAAATAAGCAAGTAAACTTATGGCGCTATTATTAGTTCCTGGAAAATATATTAATACGATTAACTCCCATTTGGAAGTTACTGTGCTAGAGCAAGTTCCTGAGCCCATTTGGAAGTTTATTTCTAAAAAAGCTGTTTCTTTCCCGAATCGCTCGCCCACACACACAGTGTATGTGTATGACTGCACTTGGATATACTTACAGACTAGCAACAATTATTTTTAGGCCATACAAACGCTTCTTCCGTGTGGAATTTGAATCCATAAATCCAAAACACTTAGTCGCTACCGAGCGGTGTGTGTTTTATATGTGCGTAAATTTGTTTTTGATGAAAAAAGAACACAATCATTTCAAATTCTGAATTCAGTACTAAGACATAATGTATAGAAATATTAAAGCCGTTGTTGTGAAGATATGGTGTATAGAAGAATTAAACTTTGAAGCGGTTTTTAATTATTATTAAAAGTATTTTTTTCATCTTGCATATATCGAAATAATTATGATGTCGACTCAAAACCAATTTAATACGAAGAGTAATTGCATGAATTACTCGTTTTTTTATTTTAATTTTTTTTATTATCTTTGGTTTTTATTATTTGTTAAATTATTGTATCGTTGTATTTTTAGGGACACAGAATACACTTCCGAATTTCGGACTTCACATGTCTGTGAGTTAGTTTTCTCCATTCTCAGACGTGCAGGTTGTCTCACTTTTTCTTCCGCACCGAGCATATTTTACGATTTCATTGGTGTTTGTAGAAATCGAACCCTTGTTGCTCGCTTACTGCTGGCTACGTGAATGTGTGTGGGAGTGTCTATCTTTTATAAAAAAAAAAACAAAGTTGAAATAACTAGAATGTTGTGTCAAAAAGTGTGTATTAATTTATCCGTCAATTCAATGAAACCACCTTAGAAAAGTAACGTACATAATATGTAGAAGCCACCAACATAAAACGACCGTTAGGAAACTTAAACGAGTAACTAAAGTGTCTTAAACATCTCACGTGATAACGAGACGTAGGAAAATTTTGTTGCCCATCATATTGTTCCACATTTTTGAATTACTTTTCAAGGTTTATTATTAATTAGTTTTTTTAGCCAAATATTTGAAAGAAACACAGTATAAAAGCTAAGAGAATAGAATATAGTAAAATAATATAAACAATTTTAATACATTATAATGATGAATTTTTAAAACAATCCATTTATCTTTTTATGTATTTGTTGAGATACAAAATATTTACTATACCATTTTAATACCTAAAGCAAACAATATGTAATAAAAAACCAGTTCTTTAGGAAAATGAGTTTGCGAATTGACTTCGATTTAGGTTACTTCGTTTCCTTCATAGCAATATCGTAAGCAGAGGTGGCCGACTTTTTCCCTAAGGATTACCAGAATGAATACGAAATGTCTTCAACCAATTTTCACGTTTTTATATTACGAATCAAATAAATAATCTAAAATATATTTAAATTGTTATGGACCAGCCAGCGGGAGTTACATCTTAGACGTTTCTCAATGTCCTACGTATTGTATACGAGGTTCTTAAGTGTCTATAATACAAGTATGTAAAACGTGAGATAATGTTAGATTTACTAATTTTCTCTGATGTTTTCCATCACTTTTTATTTAACCTATGGGAAACGCAACGGAGTGACAAAACGTATAAAACCATCTAGCAAAACCAATAGACTTTTCCCGCAGCTGTACCCACGTTAAGGTTGGATAACGACGTCACTTCACAAACCATGTTAACCTTTATTATACGTATATTAACTATTGTCTGCGATTTCGTCTGCTTAGTAGTCGGTATATCCGATATAATATTTTCAATCCTCGACGCAAAAAGAGGGGTGTTATAAGTTTGACCGATATGCATGTTTTTCTGTCTGTGTGTCTGTCTGTTTGTCTGCCTACGAGTATGTGTCTTTCTGTGGCGGGTTTTTATTTAAAAGCTTTTGTAGCGGTGGTTCTAAGACATGTTTTATCAAAATCGATTCAGCCGTTTTAAGGTCATCAGCTGTTACATTATCTGCGGTAGGGTCCTTTTCGGGGGTTTTTAAAATTTTCGGCTTAAGTTATGATTAATTAAGAGGAAAACAAAGACGATCAATCTCCTTAATTGCTTTTACAACTAAATTATTGTTGCTACAACTTAGTAAAAATTAAATTCAAATTTCTAATGACATTTGTTGTAGCGTATCCTTAATTTAATACTTAAAGATTTTTTTAAATTTATAACTAATTCATCAACGAAGCGCTATAATGTCACAAGAACCAATAATCAAGCGGTCGAAAAATTGGCCTGCTGTAAATGCTAACATTAGGAAGAATGTTCTATACGTGGTAGAGCCATGCTTCAGCTGTATTAGTAGTATAGTTGTAGCACGAATGGGTCGGCTCGACCGGAGAAGGACCACGCTCTCACAGAATACCAGCGTAAAATAGCAGCTTAACACTGCTGTGTATGGTGAGTGTAGAGAACCGGAGACCCTTTTTACAGGTAACGAGGCATTCCATCTTAGTCCTCACGGGTGACAACGCATCTGCATTTTGATTCGCAAACGAGGATAAATGTAGATGTCTATAGGCCACAGCAACCACTTACCATCAGGTGGACTGTGTGTTCGTTTGTCATCCTGTTCTATAAAAAAAAGATGGTGAATTATTTGGAATAATCAATCAAAAAATAAGAGTGCAATTATTCTAATTCTGATTTATTGAAATTAAATTGCGAAAACAAACATTCTTCATCATCATTCATATTTCGTTTTTTAACACAGTTCATGAAAAACACCATTAGTTGACAATATCTAACATTTTCATGAGATACATGATATGTCCAAATTTTTTTGACGGATAATGTCTAAAGTGAATCCTTTGAGCGATTACTGGGAAGTGCCGTGTCATTGGAACATTGGTGAACAAAAGACGAACCAAATTAAGGAAATACGAGACGAATTTCCTCTTTTGAAACCTGATAAAAATTCTATAAATACATACACATTTCATATACATATAATATATATACATACATAGACATAGACATATGTTTATTAGCATCAATACACACACAAAATATACATTTAGAAATAATGAGACATAAAAACATACAAAGTAGTTGAAAAACATAAATAAAAATAAAATAAATCTCAGCAAGAGTGAGTGATGTGATGCCAAAAGGATTCCGTCTCAGCATATAAATACATATACATAAACACTCACGCCTGTCTTCCAGAGGGGTAGGCAGAGACTATGAACTACCATTTGGCACGATTTTGACAGACCTCTCTCGCTTCCTCCATATCCATATACCTACGCATACACGATCATCGGTTAAAGGTACTCTTAATTTGGCCCATTTTCAATATATCGCCAATTTGGTCGATAAACTTTCGCCTAGGGCGACCCTTCCCGACTTTGCCGTTCATATCTGCAACATAAATTTTCTTTGTCACTCTTTCCTCATTCATTCTTTCTACATGACCAAACCACCGAAGCATTCCTTTCTTAATCCTGGTCTCAACATCATCTTGCAAACCACACTCTTCTCTTATTAAACAATTTCTCACTCTGTCATTCAGATTCATCCCTAACATACTCCTTAATGACCGCATTTCTACAGCATTTATTCTACTCTCGTGCTTCTTCTGCCACACCCAACTTTTACTACCATACATTAAAGTAGGCACTAACACAGCATTGTGAATTGCCATACGTGCCTTTTTGGACACATTCTGACTTTTCACAATAGAGTGTAGAGCCCCATTCATTCTATTTCCTGCATTCACTCGTCGTTCTATATCCTTATCATATCTACCATCCCTGCTAAACACACATCCCAAATACACAAACTCATCTACTTGCTCTACCAACTCCCCTTCTATTCTTATTTCACATATCGTTTTACTTTCTTCTCTTTCAAAAACCATAACTTTCCTCTTACTTGCGTTCACTTTCATTCCCTTTTCTTTTAATTTCCTGTTCATTAATGTAACCATCATTTGCAACGCAAGTATGACTTGATCATCGGCGTACAAAAGGCATTTGACGGTTAACACACCCATTCTTAACCCGCATTCTTCTACTTTCAAATTTTCCAAACAACTGTCCATAAATAGGTTGAACAGCCACGGGGAAGCCACACAGCCCTGTCTGACACCTTTATGGATGCCAAACCAGTCCGAGTAGGCCCCGTTGATCCTGACACAGGCACTAGAGTCCCTATATAGAGACTTCAATGCCTGTATCAAGCCAGCGCTCAACCCAAATGAGTTCAGTGTTTGCCATAACACATCCATATCCACTCTGTCATAAGCCTTCTCCAAGTCTATGAACGCACAAAAAACTTTTTGGTTTTTGGCCAAAAACTTCTCCGCGATCATGCGCATGGAAAAGACCTGATCCGTACATCCCATTCCCTTTCTAAATCCCGCTTGCACATCCCAAATTTTTCCATCAGTTTCTTTCATAACTCTTTCAATTAGTAACTTAGCATACAGTTTCCCCACAATGCTAAGAAGGCTGATACCACGGTAGTTTTCACAGTCCTGCTGTGATCCTTTTCCTTTATATATTGGGACTATCACGGCTTTGCACCAGTCTCCCGGTACCCGCTTAAATTCCCAACATAAATTAAACAAGGTGTACAGCAGGTCTGCTACCACTCCTTCTCCAGCCCTTAGCATTTCGAGAGATACTCTATCATAACCGGCTGCCTTACCTGCTTTCATACTTTTCATTGCTTTCATTATTTCATCTATACTTACATCTCTATCTATTTCGTCTTCTTTCGGAATTTCTATTTCATTTAATTTAACCGTCTCATCTCTCATAAACACGCTTTCAAAGTATTTCTTCCATCTCCTTAAACTCAAAACTTCTTCATTCAGAATACAGCCATTCTGGTCTCGTATAGCATTCATTCTAGACTGTTTTGAATGTCCCCTGGTAGTTCTTACGAGTTTCCAGAACATTTTAATGTTTGCCTGGAAGTTATCCGATATTCTTCTATCATTCTTATCTGTTCTTTCTTGCTTTTTCCTTTCAACTACTTCTTTTACTCTCTTATTTAGGTGTCTAAAGACTGCCTTTTTCCTTTCAATATCACCATTCATACTGCTAGAATTACTAGCCTTGGTTGCTAGTAAATCTAGCCATGCTTTCTTCTTTGCTTTAACTTCCATCCGTACCTCAACATCCCACCATAACGTGTTATTTTTCCTTTAATTCTTTCTCTTACTTACACCACATACTTCGGCAGCTGCATCCACTAAACCTTTCTTGATATTATACCACACAGTCTCCAAGTCTAAATCATTCATACACAATTCAGCCACACCACTTATATTTTCTCTCAATCTACATTTGAACTTCTCTTTCACACCTTCATCTTGTAACCTCTCTGTTCTTATACGCTGTAAAGCAGTGGTAGACATAGATGTCCGATGCCTCCAACGTCTGAAAAGACCATTAATACGGCATAAGACCAATTAATGATCCGTCCCTACGTTAGAGCCCCGGTAAACCCTTGTATCTACCACCGCGCTCCTCATTCTTTCGTCAAAAATTACGAAATCTATCATACTTCTATCATCACCTCTTTCCCATGTGTACGTGTGAATCTTCTTATGACGAAAGAAAGTGTTCGTCACAAAAAGACTCTTTTCCACGCATACGGCGAGAAGGCTTTCACCATTCTCATTTATACTTTCATTACCAAACGTTCCCAATATCCTTTCATAACCAAGCCTCCTCACCCCAACCCTTCCATTAAAATCGCCTAATATCACAATATTTTCATTAACCTTGCATTTCATTAGCACCATCCTTACCAACTCCCAAAACTGCTCTCGGATATAAGTGGGCTTAGACATGTCTGGGGCGTAGACCCCTAAAACAAACAACTTCTTTAAGCCCACTTTCATTCGTATCCATAGCAGTCTCGGGCTTACACATTCATACTCTTTCACACAATGACCCATTCTTTCTGAAAGGATGATACCGACTCCCTGGCATGCCCGCTCGGTCTCGTCTACACCAGACTAGTACGCGGTATACATGCCATGTGTAGTGACATCCTTTCCCTTCCGTTTCGTCTCATTTACACATAACACGTCTATTCCTCTATCATGCATCATATCGCATACTTCATCCATCTTATCATTCATTCCTCCACATACATTCAATGTAGCCAGACGAGCTTCCGCAATCCACTTTTCGCCCCTCCGGGGGACAGAACGTGATGGGTGGCGAACCTCGTCGCCGGTTTTCCTCCCGGAGATTCTTCGCACCCCTGCCCCATTAAAGGGGCGCCGGGAACTCGGGGCCATTTCCTTAATTTTGTGCCTCATGGTGCGAAAGTAGGGTGTGGTATTTTTTTTCCGCCGCTACCACACGGCGAGGAGCCGAGTCAGTTCTTTCGGCTTTGTCGCTTGTTTAGCACCACCCGGGGGACACGTGTAGGGTGGGCCTAGGATTAGGTGGTCGAAGCCTACGGACGCGAGCGACTCATCCCCCATCATATACATGTTGTTTAAAACATAATATTACATAAACTCTCACGCCTGTCATCCAGACGGGTAGGCAGAGATTACGCACTTTGATTTCGTACAATCTAACACACTTCTCTAGCTTCTTTCACATCCATTTATTTACAAATATATGCCTTGCGATTATAGGTTCATAATTTAGTGTGCGTCTAATTTATTCGAAATACATTTTGCATATTATACTTAATGCATATTAAGTTAAAACCACTCAGTGGCACAAGATTTTTTTTTATATTGTGGAACTGAAATTTTTGTAAATTCAGAAATAATGTTACGGGTTATAATATGATTATATCAACACAAAATTATACTCTTAATTAGCACACGTATACTAATTTTGATATAATTACATTTCAAATATATTAATTAAAGTACATTACCATCATTACAAACCTTCACAACTTCACTGCTTAACATAATCCTCCTCCAAGAAAGGCCACAAAAGACGTTAAGCTACCTACATCCATTGACTTACCGCAAATCTTACCATAACTAGTGGCGGTTAGTCCTTACAGTTCACTTACCCGTACAAGGATACCACTCGAGAACCTTTCATCCCCGATGGTTTTAGGTACTACAAACTGTATGACTAGCCCATTGCCATGTAATGTTATGTAATACATATAGTACATGACTTCATAAAAACTCTTCCAAATTTAATGTATATTCCAGTTTAACTAACAGTATAATAGGTTCATCTCTATAATCTGTAACAGTAGACGTATCAAACAAATTGCCGATTATCAAAGCCAATTCCCTATTCAAATAGAAGATAGATTTGTGTAGAACAATTGAAATGGCACTATGCCAACAGGAAATCAGTTGTATCACGGACAATGTATGGTAAATTTAATGCACCGAATAATGTTATAAAATTATTGTAAAGCTTATAGTAAAAATTTAATAATTATCGTATTCAAAGAAACAATCGTAAATAATATAATATTCTTTAAATATTAAAATGAGACGTTTGGATAAGCATGAATTGAAATATCAAAATATAGAGCTTTTTCTAATGATCCATCCATCCATCCATCTATTACAGCCTATAAAATTCCACTGCTAAACATAGGCCTCCCCCGTAAATTACCTCATAGGGGGGACATTGCCAGGCCACACGTTTACCAACCGCATTTTTTTAATATTTTGAATTGTTATCAGGATGATGCTGCTCTGTCTATCACCTATTTTCATTTCGATCTGTGGCCTTTTACGACACCCACGGGACGATATGGGGTAGTGAATATTCTTACACCGACTACACGGTAAAAGCTCGTAGTAAAATAATAAAAAAAAACTTTATAAAACATAAATACCCAAATTTGGCTATCTATTGTGGAACGAAGAATTCTACAAGGAAGTAGATGGTGTGCAGATAGGCTTACCTGAATCTCAAATTGACGCCGATATATTAATGAAGGATTTCGAAGAGAATGTTTTGTTTTGAGAGAAAAAGTTATTACAATCCTTTTCTCAAGAGAGTGAGACGCGATTATAAAAGAAGTAAATTTGCTGAGGCCTGAAAAGACTCAAAATGTATTAAGGATACTACAAAAAGCGTTACAAAAACAAGTTCTAGAACAGCATCAGCCCACAAATTATTACAGTTGTGCCGATCCCCAAGTGAGTCGGCTGATAGAGTTAACTCCTCACTCAGCACTAGCTGGCAAGTTTCTAGCTGAAAAATTTGACCAGACGACAGCTATATCAAATCATGCCTCTTCCGCGGCTTCAAGTCCTAATTTAATAGAAAACTCTTTCGTTTTTTTAAATACAGATAAAAAAAGTTGAAAGGATTATAATTTCTTTAAAATCAGATAAAATTGTTGGATGGCATGTCATATCCACTGGTCTACTGGAAAAAGTACAAAAGCATCCTTGTGCGTCCTCTGACATTTAATATCAACTTGTGTTTTTCTGGGGTTGCTGAAAAGAGCTGTGGTTCATCCAATTTACAAAAATGGCGGCCGAAGTCTATCTATCACCCTATATCAATTCTGCCTTCGACATCTAAGGTTTTTTAAAAAATCATAAATTATAGACCGGTGAACCTTATACAAAAGAATTTATTATCAATTTACCAGTTTGACTTTTGTGCGAAAAAACCAATATCAGATGCATTACTTTCGGTTATCAATTTCATAACGCAAAACTTAGATAGGGGGTAGAAATAACTTAACCATTTTTCTCGATCTAGAGAAAGATTTTGCCACCGTTTCAATCCCACTGTTGCTACAAAAGCTTGAGGATATTGGCGTGCGAGGCCAAACAAAATGTTTAACTTTTAAAAGTGAAATTTGCGCACGTTCTAGTTCAATAACATGTGTTTTGGCTGCTCCACTCCAGACTTCAATTCCGTATGTTAATACGGAACACGTAATAATACGGAAAGAATGGCACAAGGCATCATAAGCCAATTTTAAGACTTGTCTATTAGCAACATATCTCAATTTTTAAATACAAAAACTAATTTACGCAATCTACCACATATATTTAGTGTTTAAATATGAGCGTGGAATATTAAGGTGTTGTCAAATAATATGATAAAGAGTAAACTGGAGGAGACGATTGTGGAAACGCGTTGTACGCCTCTCGAAAATTGACCGCTACTCCCGCGCATTACCCTAAGCAAGCGGAATCAGGATGTTGAGATGGCCTTGAACCTATTGCTGGCAACCTTTTTCACTACTGGGATCACTCATTTGGTTCCTAAAGACCGGGTTTCCACAGACCTGAGCAAATACCGCCCCATAACGTGTCTACCTACCATATACAAGACACTAACATTCATTTTGAACGCGAGTATCACTCGTCCCCTGAACTCAAATCAGGTGATGTGGCGGGCTCAAAATGGATGTCGGGGCGGTGGTCGTAGAACCAAGGAACTACTCCTTATTGTCGCGGTCATTGGCAAGGTGGTTAAATGCAACCGTAGGAATCTATCCGCCGCTTGGATAGACTACAAATAGGTATTCGACTCGGTGCCCCATACATGGCTGAAGAGGATCCTCGAGCTGTACAAGGTTGACTGTACAGTTAGAGATTTCCCCGGGTAGTGTATGGGGCAATGGAGTACGTTCCTTTGTCATTTAGGCGAGCGGAAGACGGTTACGGAGAATCACATAAGGATAAGAAGGGGTATCTTCCAGGGCGATTGTTTGAGTCCAATCTGGTTCTGCCTCTCTCTGAACCCTCTCAGTACCTTACTTAAGGGTTTCGGGAGGAAATTTTACCAGAGGAAAGGAGGTACAAAAGTGACCCAACTTTTCTATATGGATGATCTCAAATTATTCGCCTTCAGTCGCTCCCATCCTATGGAATTGCTAAACATCACTTGTGATTTTAGCATTTCTATTAGAATTGAGCTGGGGACGGATAAGTCTGCGGTCCTCCATGTCGAAATGGGAAGGGTTGCTAACTCTGAGGGCATAAAGACCCTATCTGAGGCTGAAACATCAGTATGTTTCAGTCTCCTGGGTATGTCACAGACCATAGGTATTGATGAGGCGGACATGAGGCAGTCAGTTTGCGATGTGTATTATGAACGCTTAACAAAAGTGTTTAACAGTCATTTATCGGGCGTTAATAAGACACAATAATATGACGGTTGGATCATGCCTGTTCTCGTGTATACATTTGGCATACTCAGGTGGACTCAGATCGAAGTGATACGGTCTGGATAGAAAAGTCCGCACTATTATGACGTCCCACAAGATGCAACATCCGAGATCGTCAGTAATGAGGCTGTACTTGCCGCGGAAACATGGTGGGCGCGGCTTTTTAAGTGCGCTTACCATGTTTAATCGGGAAGTGTGCAGCCTCTGTAATTACTTTCTAACGAGAGCGGATAATCTATTCTATAGAGACGTTATTTTTTATGATAAAGGACTTACCCCTCTATCCTTAGCCGACGAGCAATGGCAAGACCCGGCAGTACAGAGCATTTCCGACCGGGAGACCGTACGGAAGGAGAAGGAGCTCCACGGGAGGTTCTACAAGGCTCTACATCAGCTTTTCGTAGACACAGGTGCCACCCTCCACTGGCTAAGTTTTGATGACCTCTTCGGGGAAACTGAGGGTTTTGTCTGTGCAATACAAGATCAGGGTATTAAGACCAACAACTATCGGAGTTACATCCTAAGAGATGGCACCGTTGACGTTTGTCGAGCTTGTCACCATCCCGGTGAATCACTTAGGCATGTTTATCCCTGGTTATTCGGCGCTTTCTAACTCTGAGTACTTACATAATGAAATACGGTCTCGTGGATCGGAAACTGCCTTGTTATACGTACATGCCGGAAACTGCTCGAAAATGACAGCACCAGGCTCTACTGGGACAGGGCCATCATCACAGGTAGGAACATTCTTGCGAATAAGCTTAATATTGTGCTGATGAACCGGTCACAGTCAAGGATAGTTTTGGTCGACATTACCATTCCGTATGACGAGAACCTCGTGAAAGCCGAAACAGATAAGCGAACAAAATATCTGGACCTGGCTAACGAGGTGACCGACATGTGAGGTGGACTGCTGACTGAAATTATACCTGTAGTCGTTTTTGCGAACGGGTAAACCTAGTCAACCTCTCGAGTCATCTGAGGAGACTGGTACTCCGTGACGGACCGCTTCAAGCTCGAATGCAGAAGGTAGTGCTCCTCGATACCGCCCTCATCGTCCGCCGGTTCCTTTCCCTTTCCCCCTAACCCTCGGCCATTTGGTCTTCCCTGCCGAGGGCTTCCATCTGGTTGGGTATTTATTTATTTATGTATTTATTTTATTTTACTGATATTTTTTATGTTTATCATTTTCATTTACAATTATATATTTATACAGCCCATCCAGAAGAAAAAACTATATAGATACCCCACATATTAATAATTAAATTGAGAGAAATAAAGCTTTTTATTTGTCTCAACTCACACATGGTTGTTAAAATGTACAAAAAAGTTCATCACAAACTTTTCTTAGAAACATACTTAGGGAACATAAAAGTAAGGAGACAGACTGGGCTGTGACTTACCTATGTGGAAATTTGAGGTCACCGCTGGTATTCTGCCACATCCGACTTGTGTGAAAACGATTCCATCTGTTGTAATATAATTTTTCAAAATTAGTATCTAGGCGATCGAACTTGGCGCGAAGTAAGAAAAAATGTATAATTTTATCAGGATTCTATCTTTTTTAGAGAATAAGTGTGATACACTTACCTTTGATTTAGTATCAAAATGTAGATTCGTTGTCACCCCAGTAGACTAAGATTGAATGCCTCGTTTTCAGTAAAAAGTGTCTACGGTTCTCTACACGCACCATACGAAACACAGCAGCATTAATTTGCTATTGACGAAGGTGTTCTATGAGAGCATGGTACTACTCCGGTCGAGCCAACCCATTCATGTTACAACCATAATATAGCTACAGCGTGGCTCTACTACCACGTATAAAATACAAAAGCTTAAATACTAAATACAAAATTTAATAAAAATCGTTGGAGCCGTTTCCAAGAAATTAATTACATGTAATAAATATATTTGATTATATATACTCGTACAAGAATGGATTACTAAAAGTATGGGATTACCTTTTACCATCACTCTAAGCTTTTAAAAATTAAATTTTCGGCTTACACTTTAACAGTAAAACAGCACCATGTTTAACACTGCTTTATTTACTCGTATTTAAATAAAGTATATAAAAGTGACTTTTATTAGATTACAAAGGTCGGGTGCTCTTTAAGTACGAATTATCTCAAGCAATTTATTTCACAAACGATTATTTAAATGATAAAATAATGAAAAATAAGAGAACAATACTAAATTATGAGGTTATAATAATGATTTCTTACATTAACAGGCAGTACTATGTGGTTCATAATCTTCTTAATTTTCTTCACCAACCCATAAAAGTTTAATTCAAGATGAGGTTTTCTCCTATTATAGGGAGAATTTACCATAATCGCCACACTTTGCTGGCAAATCCGCAATCGCAGTACGTTTGACTTTGTTCCCTGTCGTCAATCTAGGTAGTTTACATCTGGCAGATATGAGATGATTCATCGCCATCTATCCGAGGTCATAAAGTCTTTTTGACCTCTCTAATGACTATTTACGAGTCCCTCGTGACAAAATGTGGTGATGGATTCCCATACTCATTGAATACAATGTTACTAAGTTAGGTATGTTGTATGCAAAATATCGAGTGATGGTGGCATAAAAAATTCATTACCCTATTTCAGTCCCACTGATGTTGTATGAGGCGACTATGCGATGACCCCGATAAATATAATGCCTTCGGATATATGGCAATATAACTATCTAGCTTACACCAGGCGTTAAATACCCCAACCGGCGGCGGGTGCAGCGTCAAAGTGTTAAACGTCTGGTACTACAATCGTTAACCCGCCTTCCAAGCGAGGTGATTAAGACAAATCCTCCCTGCAATTGGACAGGCTGTAAAATATTCAACTGTGAAACTTTACAGACTGATGATGATAAAGAAAGCATTGAGTCACAGGTTGTGACAGTGATAGTTCATGTTGACGATTTATTTAATGTTTTTAAAACATCTTAAATTTAAGGTTGTCACCACACCAATCGATCGATCATCAATCGATGCCATTGACTGACGTCGATCGATGTGGTTGTGGGCTCTCATGATCAGTATCTTTCAAAACGTATTCAGAAGAAAAGCGCTATTGTTGGTCAGCTTTTGCTGGTATTATTATTAGGACACGAAAATACAGAAGACTCTGGGTGCAACCGTTTTTTAAGGCCAGAGATCGCTTATTTCATATAGACGATATTTTAAATAGCGCTTTTTGGATGTTTTTCGAATGAGTACCAGTTATATTGAAAATTTGTGATTGCTTCAATTGCGAAATTGGATACTAAATACAGACATGTCGGTGGAGCGGGGCGGGTTCTTGAATAATCAAGCAGCTCGATTTACGTCGACTAATCTTTTCTACCATTGATCCATGCAATCGATCGATTGGTGTGGTATAAACTATCGATCGACGTCAACTCATACATTCCACCATCGATCGACATCATCGGTGGACGATCCATCGATTGATCGTGGTAACACCCTAAAATACCTGTAGTCAATTCCTTTTTCAAATTTTTGAATATTTGCACTCTTTTAGAATTATTTCAAGATTTGATTTATTTACATAATAATGGCATACATTATAATAGCAGCGTAAGAGAATATCTCCTCCTCTTTCTGACGGCTCCAAGGCGCAGTAGGTAAGCAAGCAGTTACAGTGCTAAGGGCCGCGGGTACGGACCACGCACGGAAGAAGTATTTGTATGGCCTGAACGTAATTTATCCGGATCTGGATGTTTATTCTTATGCAATTTGTGAATGTAAACTGCCTCTACAATAAAGAAAAAATGCAATAAAACAATTCTAGTGTAATCCTAATCTAATCACAGTGTAAAGTTGTTCTATAAAAAAGCCACTACCCCTTATCATTCTTTGCATGTGGTAAGATTTGACATAGGGAAATGGGACCGAAGTATGACATATTTACAACAATAAGATACAACTTAAGTTGTAATACTGTTCAACTTTTCAGGGTACCTCAGGACGAAGGTTGCGGTTTTCCGCTGAATGCGACGATAAAGTTCCTACTAAAAATTATACATTTCTATTTATACTAAAGATATTATCTACACTTGTACGTCTACTTCTTACATAGTTTATAAAGCAAATTTGTGTAGAAATATACTTATTTTAACATATCAGTTTGTAAGATACCTTTATGTATTCAAATGCGATTTTAATAAAAAAAAAACAATATCTTGCAAGATTTTTGCCAAGGAACAGATTAATTTGATTGCTTTCATGTTGTCTTAGCCAACATTTTGTATAAATTTTACAGAATAGATTGATGAAATAACAATACTTTATTTAATTTATTTTACGAGGTAGTATGAAATAAAATTTTATTAATTAAACTGATAAATATTTATAAGAATTTACTGAAATAGTGGTTGTGTTGCAGTTGCAAATAATTGAAATATAAAAAATAAAAGTAATCATGCATTATATACCTCGTTAAAACCTATAAAAAGTCCCCTGCTGAGCCTAGATATCTCTCATAGAGTGCCGCATACGGATCTCCCTATTGCCATTTATTTTGATTTGTTGTTAGGAAGATGCTGCTAAATTAAAACAAGAGGTGCTGTTTCAATTTCACTTTGTCATCTTGACACCTACGGGATGGTACGGGGTAGTGGATTATTTTACGCCACCACTACATAGTTGATTAATATATATATATATATTTAAAAAATAAATGTATTTTTATGAAATAAAAAATATGTAGGAAAAGAATCGATAAACAAAATATCAGGTAAATTGGTTAATTAACCTGGATGATTTTAGATTTCATAGATTTGCGAGATAGAGACTCGCTGCAAATTAGGATTATAGCTGCAGAACAAATAGGTTGGTTCTACCGAGAAGGGCATACTCGTATAGAGATATCAGAGTAAAAAAGCAGAATAATGTTACATTCTGTCGTATACTGAGGCCCTGTCGTGGCGGGGTGGCTTAGTAGTCATGGCTTGGTCACCCGCAGAGAACTTAGAGGAACTCACATGGCTGGCCCGAGGTGAAGGACCGGCCCGAGGTGGCCATTCCGAGTGTGCTTGGTGAGCCCACTTCAGATGTATGTTGGTGGGTTGCGGCGAGAGGGGTGCCCTTCCCCTTACCGCTGCAGCCGAGGGACTGCGACGGGAGAGGAGTATCGCCATTGCGAGCCGCCGCTCTCCCTATCACCCGCAGTTAAATCTTGGTTGGGGGCGGAGCCATAGACCAGATCCGCGACTGGTGTCAGGAAGGCTAGTCCTTTTGAGTGTTCGTTTATCCTGGCCTCATAGGCTTCGCGCATCAAACACGGGGGCGTCTATTGCTCAGATAAAGTTGGAGGCCGCGAAGGAGGGCACGCCACGTATTCTGGTGCGCCTTATGAGAAGAAGATGGGCAAGAAGTAGTCCTCTGCCGACAAGAAGCCACCATTAGACGGCCAGCGCTGGTTGAACGCGGATGTGTACGAATGCGTTCCCGTAGCCCTGCAAATATGCGACGAAGGTGGAACACCACGGGGTTTTAGTCCGTGCGTGTCCGACATAAGCCATCCTTGTCCACGAGAGGCGGGTATGCGAAGGCATTTTCCAATGTAAAAAAGTGCATATGGATCACAGTATCCAACTACTACTGTCACTGTGAGATTGTTTAATACCCTGTCATAAAAAAAAAATGTTAGATACATATGTCAAAAAAACTTCAGTCGTATAAAGAAAATTATCTCGTTAACTAGTTGTCTAAAATTGTTGTTTAATAATATTATTTTTTCTTTTTATGTCAAAACATGCCAGTTATACTAAGTAAAAAGTGGATCTGGGTCCACTTAGAGCATCTTGGTGTAACGTATCACCGTCGTATAGTGTAGACGTTGATCGGTAGTTTCTATGCAATACTGTGATACGCGGTTTTAATTACATAACTGATACGTCTAGTTCCACACAAAAAATCTGATACACCTAGTATCGGATGAACCAATCGTGATCGAGTGCATATAGACGAATTTTGATACTGTATCACATCGGTTGACAATGTGATATCATATCTGATACGCTTTGTCCTTTCTCTAGTCGATATTTTCCCAATCATCAAATGTGACTACACTGCGCTATACCTCAGGTGACTATACGGTCTTGAAATGTTTGGATGTGGAAAACATACGAATATCCGAGGAAAATTTGTACCGTCCACATCGGGTTAAAGACATTTATTTCTCTTAAAGAACACATTGTTCACTTTTACAGAGATTAAGTATACATACAAAATAATATTACAGTATTTACACGGTAGCATGCATTATATAATTCTATTATGTTTTATTCTTGTATGTATATCCTTAATTAATTTGTTACTCTTTTTCTTACTTAATGCAAACATATGTATGTATTATATCGTAATGTTTTAAAAATATGAATATTGTATTAATGCAGTTACTGATATGTTCAAAATTGAAGATATGCAGTTATGAAATTTTATCTACAATGTATGATTTTAGTTTATTCTTAAAATGCTTAATATTATTACAATCTTTTATAGTATCCGGTAGATTATTATACAAAAGTACACGCTCACACATTATATTTTTATTGCCATAAGATCTCGTCCGAGGCTGCCAGATTTGAAGTTTGTTTTTGTTTCTAAGATTATGTGTAATGCACTTTGGTGTGAATGTAATTGTTGAATGTATGTTTTTAGATATTATTTTTTTAATAATAAGGCATGTGTTATATTTATATAATTGTTTAATGTTTAAAAATTTAGTTTTTCTGTATAGCTCCTTAGTTGGGGTTAGGTAGTTGTAATGAAATAGTGTTTTTATTAGTTTACTTTGTGCTCGTTGTAACTTACTTATGTGCGTTTGTGCAGCAGAACCCCATATCTCTATAAGGTACTCCAGGTGTGGCTTGGCTAGGGCGTTATAAACAGTAGATTTGATTTTGTATGGAATACAGTTTGATACCTTTCGCAATGCTCCCGTAAGTGATGCTAATTTTGATGTTATTTTGTCTATATGAGAGTCCCATATCAGTTTGTCATCTAATAATAGACCTAGGTACTTTTCTTTTTTAGATCTTTTAAGAGTAATATTATTAATCTTAAGTGGTGTGTAGGTAGGTATTTTTTTTATTTTTAGCACAGAAAACCATAAATGATGTTTTGGTCACATTAATTGTGAGAAGATTGTATGAAAACCACTCATTTAATATATTTAAATCCTTTTGTGCTTGTGATATAATTTCATGAATTGAATGTGCAAAGTAAAAAAGACAAGTGTCATCTGCGTAGTGTGATAAGTGACCTGACAGGTTTAAATTTACTATGTTGTTTATGTATGTAAGAAATAACAAAGGGCCTAATATTGAGCCTTGTGGAATGCCACAGGTAATTTGTTGAGGACAACTTTTGTAGTTGGATATTTGTACAATCTGTTGGCGGTTAGCGAGATAAGAGGCCAACATATCTAGTGCTGTACCTGTTATTCCTATATTATTTAGCTTTTGTAATAGTTTTGAGTGGCTTACCGTATCAAAAGCCTTTTTTAAGTCTATGAATATTCCTAAGCAGACATGTTTTCGATCAATGTTTGTCTTTATTTTTGTAACTACATCAATTGCTGCTGACAATGTGTTAGATTTTGATCTAAAACCATATTGTTGTTCGATGAAAAAGTTTTTGACGTTAAAATACTCATTAAGTCTTTTATATATTACTTTTTCAAAGACTTTAGAAATAACAGGGAGCACCGATATGGGTCTGTAATTACTAGGATCAGTTTTTGGTCCGGATTTATGGATTGGGCTGACTTTCGCAATTTTTAGGCTGTCAGGAAATGAACCATTTGATAGGCATTTATTAATGCAATTTGTGAGGTCAGTGGCAATGACATTTTTAATGCATTTAAGGGCCTTTGGACTTATTCCATCGATACCCGTACTTGTATGGTTATTAATATTATTAATAATTTTTAACACTTCTTTGACACTACAAGGTTCTAATTCACTTAAAGTTATATCATGTTGGTAAGTATTTTTATACATTAAGGTATGAACTGAGCTTGTATGGTATTTTGGATTTATATTATTTGCTAATTCTGTACCAATCGTCAAAAAATAGTTTTTAAAAGTTTCACAAACCTTACATCCATCAGATATAATACCGGAGAGTGTGGAGAGCTTAGGCACAGCACAACCATTCTTAATTTTGTTTACAGCTAACGTATTGATCAGGTCCCACATCTTTTTAGGTTTATTTTTACATTTAGTGAATTCATTACAGTAATATACTTCTCTAGATTCTCTAATCATTTTACTCACGCTTTTTTTTCTAAATTATATCTATTTAATATGTCTTCATTTTTACTATCTTTTTTTAAGCTATTCCAGTAAGTATTACGTCTTTCTATACCTTCGATTATGCTTTTGTTAATCCAGTCCTTCTGTGGTTAGTTTAGTATTTTAGTTTTTGTCATTTTATTTTGTTCAATTTGTTCCATTATGTAGTTTTCAAGATAGTTGTAGTCACAGTTCTTATTTATATGCTGGGTTTCTGTGCATCTTTTTTTCAGGCCATTGTAGTCCATGGCAGTATAATGGACCCGTTGCAGCGTTTCTGGCTTATATTTACATACTTCCAGAAATATTTGTTTGTGGTCAGATAAGGACGATTCAAGGATAGAGAGTGAAAACATATTATTGTTTAAATTTGTACATACGTGGTCTAATATAGTATGGGTTGTAGCTGTCTCACGTGTACAGTATTCCTTCTCCACTTTGTTTAATATTTCGTAACCAGATTCTTCTATCGTTCTCAAGTAGTTAATGATATTGTTATTAGTATTTAAGAGGTCCAAATTAAAATCACCTAAAACTATTGCTCTTTTACGGGTTTCTAGTTGGTTGGAGTATATGTCCAAAAATTTATTTACGTTTGACTCACCGGGTTTATATATCCCACCTATATTAAGTGCAAATTTGTTTATATATATCCATAAATAATGATTTCCACTCTCTGTTAGCTCTTCTGTCAAGTCATATTTAATACTGTTGTGAATGTATATAGATACTCCACCCCCCTTGTTTACTTTTCTAAAATTGTAAATATGCGTGTAATTAGTTAATTGATATTGACAAGCATCCTGCTCAGATGTAAGCCAGGTCTCGGTAAAAATAAGTATATGAAGTGACATAGGTACTGCTTGAAGTATACATTGAATTTCCTCGAACTTTCCTGCTTTTTTAATACTTCGTAAATTAGCATAGAAAATTTTTAAAGAATTTGTGCTTGTAACAGGTAGATCTTGGTACTTTTGGAGTAAGTGGTGCGTGATGTAATTATTGTCCGTAGTAATAGGATATTTTATAACCGAATCTCGAATAGTGCGTTTTAATCGTTTTTTGACTTGACTATTTTAGGTACTCCTTGAATGTATTTAATTATAAGGCCATTTTCACCGTTTTCTTTTCGCCTTTTTAACTCTTCAGAAAGAAGTTTTAAAAAGTGTATCTGAGATGGAGTTTGGTCAGCATATAATCGTATGTTACTAGTCAACTTTGCTTTATTTCGCAGTAATTGTTTAGGTGTGGAAGTCGTATCAAAAAATATTTTAAGCGGTCGATTTTTTGCCGGGTTGTATTTACCCAGGCGCATTGTTTTTATAGGTTTAGGGCATTGTTCAAATAACGAGGAAATAATTTTAAACGCTTCGTAATCGTCGTGTTTACGTCTTGCCAGGTAATTTTTGTCGCAAATTTCATTTATACCCACAAGTACAATATTTTTCTCCCGCTGGCATCGGTCTCTGAGTTCCAGCATAAGGTCTTCTTGAATAGGCGAAAGCGATTTTCGGTTGGTTTTCGGTTCATCCACAGGAGTAATACTTGGTTCAAATTGATTTAATTTATTTTGAAGTAATTGATTTTATAATTTAATATTTTCAATTTCCTGTTGTAGTGTTTCGTATTTTGAGTTTAATTTTTCAGTAGTTTTTTTGATACTTTTAACTTCATTCGTGATTTCTGTAACCTCTTGACGAATATGCGACAAAGTTTCATTTTGGGAGACAGAGAACTCTTTAAAAAAATTTGTTATTTCTTTACGAAACTCAGCTAGGTCTTTTTTAAATTCATATTCCATTGGACGCTCTTTTCGTTTTCTAGGACGAATATCTATATATTTTTCATCATCTTCAAAATTCGATAAATTCGACGTGGAGTCCTTGCCTCCGCTTCCGCTTGCGAGAATCTCGCTGCGCGATGTTTGTTGTGTAGACATCCTTGTAACCAGTTAGTAGGTGTAGACAGTTAGAAACAATGCAATTATGAACTTAGCTGTAGTTCGAGCGGGTCGAAAAATTGCAGCTATCTTCTTTACCCGAGGAGGTGAGGGGAGCTTTGTAAGATTTATGATTTCATCACAGTGTTAATAAGTCGTGTGTAAAATAAACTTTGTTTTGCCGAATTCACTTCACAAGTTATTAGTTAATAAGTATCACTTTCAGTTGCTTAAGATTAACGTTATTAGTAAAATGTTTTAATACGTTTGTTAAATATAATGCACACGTCCGCGCAGTTCGAATTATGATCGAGTTCTCACATAATATAAACTACTTTATGACAATGCGCTGCCCTGATTCGATGGTTAAGTGTACACGTGTTTTTGAAACCATAAATCTATTCATACGTAATGGTCGAAATGGGCGACCATACTTATGATACACGTATTGGTTACGATATACCTCATCTTAGATAAGGCAAAATGATCAAGTGTAAACCCGGCCTAATGTGTGTAGTAAAATAATCGAAGAAGTAATAAATACGTTCCGCTAATATTATACAAAAATGTAAACAATTTAAGAGTTAATATTGTAGATATAGAGATTTTTCGGTTAAGAGTTTTTATATTACAAAATATTTAGTTATAGAATTATGTATTCAATTTCTAAGCTATAAAGGTTGCCAGTCCAGATGTTTATATTGTGTACATTGGTGTATACGTGGAACTGTGAGCAACATACGGAAGTAGGCTTTTAAAGACCCCTTTTACAGAAACGGCTGAATAATTAGATGAAGAATTGTGGTTTCAAACGGACCTCTTCATTTTGACAGTATTCCTATGTATATTATAGTTGTATATTGTAGTGGCGGTTAAGAATATCCACTACCCCATATCTTCCCGTGGGTGTCGTAAAAGGCGACAAAGGGACACAGGCAGGAGATGGGCAGCAGCATCTTCCTGGTAACGGCAAAATACAATAAAAAACTGCGGTTGCCAACCCGCTCGCCAAGCGTGGCAACTATGGCAATATACCACCCATAATGAAAGTTACGAAGAGACGGCCCCCAGTCCCCGGCGGTCCCGCTATTCCTGGCTACGGTGGCGACCATGGTAACGGCGGGGCAGGGGGTGCTAAGAATCTCCGGTGGAGGTTCGGTTGCCACCTACAACGACTTGACCTGGCAACATACAACGCACGGACCCTGAGGACTGACGAGAAGATTGTGGAGCTGGAAGAAGAGATAGACAAGTTACGCTGGCATATTATAGGATTATCCGAAGTCCGAAGAGAGGGGGAGGACACGGTAATCCTCGAATCCGGCAACTTGTTCTATCACCGGGAGGGCGACCATCTGTCCCAAGGAGGTGTCGGATTTATCGTCCACAAGTCTCTCGTTAACAACGTTGTAAAGATTGAGAGTGTGTCGAGGAGGGTTGCGTACCTTATACTCAGAATCACCAAACGGTATTCGCTGAAGGTCATACAGGTTTACGCACCAACCTCGGCACACCCCGATGAGGAGGTGGAGGAAATGTATGAGGATATCTCTAGAGCCATGCATTCCTCCAAAACCCAATATACGGTGTTAATGGGAGACTTCAATGCAAAACTAGGCACAAGAGAGAACGGTGAGCTGAAAGTGGGGAAATTTGGAATAGGGCAACGGAACCCAAGGGGCCAGCAGCTGGCCGACTTCATGGAGAAAGAGGGACTCTTTATGATGAATTCTTTCTTCCAGAAGCGGCCCCACAGGAAGTGGACCTGGTCGAGCCCCGACGGTTCGACAAAAAATGAGATTGACTTCATTATGACGACCAAACGACAACTGTTCAGTGATGTCTCAGTGATCGCGAGGGTGAAAACCGGCAGCGATCACCGAATGGTTAGAGGCACACTGAACCTAAACGTTAAGTTGGAAAGGTCTCGTCTAATGAAGTCAACGCTCCGTCCCCATCGTGCTCTAATCCAAAGTCCAGAAACCTTTCAGCTCGAGTTACAAAACCGTTTTCAGTGCCTAGAAGACTGCAATGAAGTGGACGATTTGAATGACAAGCTCGTGGAAACTGTCCATGCGGTCGGAGCTAAGTTCTGCAAGACCCTCTTCACTCACAGCAGCACTTACCATCAGGTGGACTGCTTACTCGTTTGTCACTCTTATACTATAAAACATATATGTTTTAGTCATAAATTACAGTATATTATCTTAGACGCCAAATGAAAACCAAAGAAAAGCTGTCAGCTGAATAAGGAACTGGACTGATATATCATTTAAGGCAACCTTGGACGCTGTTTGAAGATAAAATAACTACTCAATTTTTATAACGAGCATAGAAAGATGATACAAGTAAAATAATTACAAAAAAAATATACGTGACCGTCATCTTTATCCTTCCATCATCACATTCAGCAAAGAAAATGAGAAGAAACTCGCTAAATACATGAAAACTATGCAAAAAAATCATCAACAGTGTTATTTGAAAGTAGTGATTATGTCATTATATGTGATGAAGAAAGTGGAAACAGAGAAGTGGACAACTGGCTAGGCAGTGGAGAAAATTGTTATGAGACGTATCTTATCAAAGACTGACTTAACACATGAAAATTACACCGAGTTTGATGATAAGTGTTCATTATGTGAACAGAAAAGAAAAAAGAGCTAAGACTCAAAATCCTAAAGAAAAGGGTGAGTGAGAGAGAAAGAGTGGTTACAATGCACATTAACAAACTGGCAATCTCTTCCTTGCTACTATGGCCATCTCTACCGGGAGAGATAGCCAATCGCCATTTAAAGAAAAAAGTAATTTATGACACTAATTACATTAACGTTCAATATTTTTATGCGATATTCTAAGAGTTTAGTGTCCAAAATTTAATTAAAAATTCATAAAAATAATATGAAAGTTCGTTTGTAGTTTTAATTTAACTGGTTTCTTAAGAAACAATGGCCAACTCTCCCAGACTTACCCTAGAGTTATTAAAATAAAGATGTTGAAATCACAAAACTTTTTCAAAATCTGAATAACACTAAATATATATATCGTTTGATGTCTGTCAAAGACATTGTGTCGTATTCAATAAGGATGCTGTAAGCGCAATGACGATCTTTCGAACCTAAATTGTTACCTTTCTCAAAATAATTTTAGATTTTTTTTTATAGGATAGGGGTGACAAACGAGCACACAGTCCACCTGATGGTAAGTGGTTGCTGCGGCCCATAGACATCTACATCTATCCTCGATTACGAATCAAAATGCAGATGCGTTGTCACCCGTGAGGACTAAGATAGAATGCCTCATTCCCAGTAAAAAGGGCCTCCGGCCACCTGCACTCACCAAGCGAAACGCAGAGGTAAACCTCTACTTCATGCTGGTTTTCTGTGAGGTCGTGGTACCACCCCGGTTCGAGCCGGCCCATCCGTGCGACAGCAAAAGCCGCGTGGCTCTACCACTGTTAAAAATAATAATAATTGAGCAAAAGTAATTTTATAAATCTTAACGCGTTTAACTTAATTATTTATTTGCCGTTTGGGATGAGCTTACAGTATCATCATGATATCGACCTGGGTAATTTATTAAAAGTATCTACTTCTTGGAAATATACTTCACTAATTTAAATATATAAATAATGTTTGAAAACTTTAACTAAACATATATTACTAAACCCTTAATCTTAGAAGAAGCACATTTAATTTACAAGGACATTATTATTTTATGTTCGAAAAATTATATACTAACCTAACTAACCTAAACAAAAGATTTGAAACATAGTTTATCGAACCTTCCCGTATTTCTATAAGACCTACAATGTAAGGGACACGTGTTTTCCCTTGACGACTTTTTTTCTCGGAATCTTCGATACAGAATAGAATAGAATAATTTTTTGTTCAATATAGATCACATGTGTAATTCTTATTGAAAGTCATTTTTTACTTTACTACTGGTTCGAAAAAAAACCTCCGTCCTGGGAAGAACCAGCAAGAAACCCAGCGGGACTTTTTTTTTAACAGTTTCTACATAGCGGTTACCTAGCTATCATTGACTGCACACTGAATAGGGGCAAGTAAGAACACACTACAGCCGGGTCGGCTCGACCGTGGAAGGACCCTGGCCCTCATATATTACAAGCCTAAAATAGCAGCATAACGCTGTGTTTTGTATGGTGAGCAAGGAATGCCTGAGAGCTCTTATGCTGGTAACAAAATATTCCATCTTAGTGTTCAGGGATCAGACGACGCATATGCATTTTGATTCACAGATTTAGGTATCAAGGAGTCACGAGATACTCTTACTATCAGGAATATATATCTCATGAATTTCAATAGCTCAACTTAGCTCTCTGGATTTATTGCGTAGCAGCAACCCACCAGAGCGTTGCCTAAGATTGATCTATTTTTTTATTGGAGAGGGGCATACGAGCATACGGTTGACCTGATGGTAAGTGACTACCTCCGCCCATGAACAACTGCAACACCAAGGGAATTGCAGGTGCGTTGCCGACTTTTAAAAAGGAGTAAGCTCTTTTACTGAAGGTCATTAAGTCGTATCGGTCCGAAAATATCCGGAAAAAGTAATTTATGTATTCATATAAACTACTTAGCTCTATATTATAGTGTTTGTAGTGTTAAGACACTTTAATTTTATTTAAATTTGTAAGTGTATGTCCTCCCCGTGCAGTGGCGACTTAGAATACCCACTAAGCAATATTTTGTCATGGGCGTCGTAAGAGGTGACAGAGAAAAACTGAGGCAGAAGATTGGCAGCAGCATCTTTCTGATAACAGCAAAAAGCAATATTGCGGTTGCTAACCCGCTTGCAAAGCGTGGCAACTATGACAATATACCCTCCACGAGCATTGACACAAATAAACGGCCCGCAATCCCCGGTGGCCCCGCTATTCCTGGCTACGTTGGCGACCATGGTAACGGCGCGGCAGTGGATACTAAAAATCACCGGTGGAGGTTTGGTTGCCACCTAAGCAGACTCGACCTGGCAACATATAACGCACGCACCCTGAGGACTGATGGGAAGATCCTGGAGCTGGTAAAAGAGATATTCAAGTTGCGCTGGGATATTATAGGATTATCTGAGGATCAAGAGACGGGGAGGACGCGGTAATCCTGAAACCCGGTAACTTGTTTTATCATTGGAAGGGCGAACATCTGTTTTAAGGAGGTATTTCCAATTTATCATCCACAACTCTCGTTAATTAAGTAAAGATTGTAAAGGTTGTACTCTCTGTTGACGAGGGTTGCGTACATTATACTCAGAATCACTAAACGTTATTCGCTGAAGGTCACACAGGCTTACGCACCAACCACGGCACATCCCGATGAGGAGGTGGAGGAAATGCGTGAAGATATCTCTAGAACCATGCATTC
This sequence comes from Parnassius glacialis, assembly GCA_033319125.1. Taxonomy (NCBI): domain Eukaryota; kingdom Metazoa; phylum Arthropoda; class Insecta; order Lepidoptera; family Papilionidae; genus Parnassius; species Parnassius glacialis. Next base: position 15,501,298 of record JAVANC010000018.1, on the reverse strand, counting down.
GTTCAAAACTCACTATAAGGTGTTATTGGGAGACTTCAACGCAAATCTAGGTACAAGAGAGAACAGTGAGCTGAAAGTAGGGAAATTTGTAACGGGGCAACGGAAGCCAAGGGATCAAGAAAACAGAAAGAGTGATCTGTTTTTGATGAACTTTTTCTTCCAAAACGGGCCCCACATAAAGTGGACCTGGTCGAGCCCCAACCGTTCGACAAAAATGAGATTGACTTTACTATGACGACCAGACGACAACTGTTCAGTGATGTTTCAGTGATCGCGAGGATGAAAACTGGCAGCGATTACCGAATGGTGAGAGGCACACTGAACCTAAACGTTAAGTTGGAGAGGTCACGTCTAATGAAGTCAACGTTCCGTCCCCCTCGTACTCTAATTCAAAGCTCCGAAAACTTTTTAGCTCGAGTTACAAAATCGTTTTCAGTGCGGGGAAGATTGCAATGAAATGATAATATCAATAACAAAATGGATGATATCAATAACAAGCTTGTGGAAACTGTCCATATGGTCAGAGCTTAGTTCTGTAAGATCCGTTGCAGAAGAACACAAAAACTCTCCGATCACTGGCTGTTAGATAGAAGAAGCTGAAGTCTTCAGCAGATTTGACAGCATACAGGCAACTGAACACATAGATCTCCAAATGCATGCGGCAGGACTTACGCAACTTCAATATAGCTAGTAATGACGAAGCAATCGAGCAGAAACAAGGCTCCAAAGTCTTTGCCAGAGATCTTTTTGCCAGAAAGGGCCAACTGTTGAAGGTGAAGACCGAAAGTGACAGCTTCGTTCCTGGGACATCTGAGATTTAGAGTGAGATTGGGAGGTTCTATGGGCTGCTGTACACGTCATCGTTGGAGCGACACGCAAGTGTGAGTAACGATCCCAGAGCAAGTCTTATCCCACAATATTCCGATGATATCCCGTACGTTAGTCTAAGCGAGATAAAAATGACTCTGTAGCACCTTAAAAATGACAAATTCCCGGGCGAGTATGAAATTACAGCAGAGCTTTTAAAAGCGGATGGAAAACCGGTACTTAAAGTCCTTCAGAAGGTTTTTAATTCTGTCCTACACAGGCGACAACGTGGCATTCCTTTGGGACACCTATGTTTAGCAGTGGATCTGTGAAGGGCTATAATGATGATGATGATGATAATGATGTATGCATAGATGTGACTTTAGCCGTACATCATTAGTAATTAAAAAACTTCTCGTTAAGTTAACTGAAAGTGTATAAAGTATAGTATAGGAATCCAGTAAATTAACTCGATCCCCGCATGCAATGATAAAATTATTAATTTCAATTTTAGGTATTCTTGAAATAAATATAATATAATATATTAAACAAAGAAATTCGGAGAACAAAAATTTATAATATATTATGGGGTAAACTTACAAATAGAAGTGGCAAACACTAGTAACTTGCGTAAAAGTACATCGATCAGTGCCACGAAACACATCTTTTTGCAAGGAGATTCTCCACGTTTTTGCGACCGTATTTTTAATTTGTATAATAAATTACACCAAAAAATTGTCTATTTATAAAGTCAACAAACGTTCATGTAAAAATAAACTCGTTGAATATCTTCAGGCTCTTTCATGCAGTAATTGTATAGACACTGAAGAATTACTTCAAATAATCTCATAAATGTACACAAACATACACACCGACATACTAACAGTCACACACTCAAATATGCCTCGGCATTCGGCGGCGAATTACCGTGAAGGTGCTTGGCCACATTGGGCGTTGTAAAGTGTATCGCGATAAACACACGCTAAATACAAAATGAACGCCACGGTCGCTCTGTATTATATGGCAGTGAATAATTATTTTATTATTGTGTCAGTTTTAAAAAATAAGAAAAAGGCAAGGAAAAGGCGACATTGGATGATTTCCATTCATAAATTAAGAACTAAGTAAGTGTTTACTTTAAGATGCATGTTGAGTTTTAAATAATAAGGCAGAAAACATATAAGTGATGATAATAATAATAATAACGTGAAGAATCTCCTGAAAGATGTGTTTTATGGCACTGATCGATATACGAGGGTGACACTAAAAGTTTTTAAAACTGACCACTTGTAAACGATATAATAAAAAAACTAAGTTCAAATTTTAAAAATGGAACTCTTTGTCAATATTATTGTGTATGTATTTTATTAATTTGTCATTTGTTTACGATTTGGCGGCAAATTGAAAATTGTTTGTGTCACGTCAGCATGAATTTAACGCGAAAAAGTTTCATACAATGATTTTTATGACTTTCGATGTCATTTAAGTCAACAAGAAAGTTATGATAGACTTCGATTGGTTCGATTGGTTATGCAGGGGCCGGAGGACGTTTTAAAAATACTAATTTTATTAATTAAAAGATGTTTAATCGCTACAAGAACTCGCCTAAGACTAATTTAATATTCTATGCTTAAAAACTAATGCATGAGAGCCCACACATGAGCTCGGCAGTTTCCGTTTGTCCACTCAGCACATGCCTGTGGTCTACAATCAGAATATTGTGCTGATGCGGACATATTGGTGGGTCTCGCCACCCGTAACACCTTCGGATACAAAAATGAAACAATTTTAAATGATACTTATGAACTAAGACACAGGTTACAATAATGAATAACGGTCCATACAATAAAATGGTCCATAGGCTAACACTTTTAATCACAACAATTGCCTTTTCACTTTCACTGTTTTTAATTTCACTTTTTTATTAATGCAACTGACAGAAGTTTGAGGTCCGTAAGATCTATACCTTCTAGGTTCAGCTGCACCGAGGATGACATCTCGAGGGATGAGTTTATTGCAGGTAGGTTAATCTTAGGTAATATAGGGGGTGAGTTGCTTTCAATTTCCACAGGGTTACTTGTTAGGTTAATATAATTGATTTTGGCTGCACAGTTATCGTCCAATGTTAAGATAAACGTGCCATGAATTTACCGCCTTGTTATTTCATTATTACAAATCTCGGAGAGTAAAGTAGACTCCTTGGTGTAGATAATCCATCTGTTAGGTTGTATAAGCTGCACCCTTACAGCTTCCAAAATACCTGGAACTTGGATGCATGAGGATATATTTTCAGCATAAGTCATCAGTTCTGTGATGCAGTCGTCCTTAATTAGTTGGGATATGTCATCCTCAGGACAGAGGTAACTGTATTCATCGGCTTCCTGACAGGGATGAGTAAGTAGTCTAATCTTCGACCCTTTCACTAAAAGGTACGGGAATTTTGGTAAAATGACAGTGGTATGGTTGTGGGATAGTACGGGTAAGGGAGAGAGCTTATAATAAATATAAGTGTCCTTAGTGACGAGAGGTATTTCCAAAAGATAAGTAATGCTATTTCCTTTTAAATAAGCTTTTACCATTATAGTTCGTTCTATTTTAACTAACTTTTCTAATGTAGGAGTGTATAAAAGATTCGCCAATGTACCAATTTTTTCAAGTAAAAATAACAATCTTTTACAGACTGATGTATGATTCCTAATCTACTCAAAGCTAAAGTGGTTTCTATCTCATTCAGTTTTATAAGGATAACCTGAAAGTTATGAATCAATAGGTTGTATGTACTTATAATCCGTGTGTCAATATGATTAGAGTGTTCTCTTTCGACTATACTATTTAAGTGATAATGTTGTAATATCTTTATTAATTTTTATTACATTTTCATTTAATTTTAATGTAGAATTTTTCAGAGATTTTACTATTTCTGTGATCAACGTCATTCTGTTGTCATTACTATTTTGTTTAACTCTTACTTCTGAAATTAATTTATCGTATCTAACGGCATCATCAGATTTCCAGTGACTATCTTAATTAATGAACCTAGTGGGTTAAGTATACCGCGTCTTGTTCTAAAAGAAGGGGTTATTTGTTCAAGCTTATTAATAGTTAAATCCATAATATATTCTACTTGTGTATTAACATCTACAAAGTAACATGAAAAATTCTTATTTAAATTATTAACTAACTTATTTAATTCAGGAAACCTTAGTACATTAACTTTTCCATCCTCTATGAATTATTTGAGGTCTATTATTTTGGCAATGATCCATTTATCGTTACTGATGACGGCAGTTCCTTGCTTCACGGGCAGTATTCCAGGATTGCTATTTAATTCCTGAAGTTGAAGGGCCTGGAGGCGCGTCACCATGGCTACTACCAAGACGAGCAGGAGGTGCCTGTGAAAGGCGTTTTACATTCTTTAGAGGAACTTTACTATCATGTCCTTTAATGTTTATGGGAATAATATTTCTACTAATGGTGTCGGTTACTAGGGCCTTTTGAAAACGTGGCTTATCTTTACTACACCTTTTATTAGTACTTTTTGCATAAATAGTGTCTCCGGGTTCTATCTTAGATTCCGTTTCTCCACCTCTCTTTTCAATAATCTTTTCTTTCTTTTGTATGGCTTGTTCTGTGAGATGTTTATAGAGATATTTAGTACGCTTTGCGTGTTCTTTAAGTAACTGTTGTATATACTGTTTTTCAAAATCTACGTCAAATGCATGTTGTGAGTCTGTATATCCTAATAAAACTTAAAAAGGTGTTAAGCCTGTGGTAGAGTGTATGCTATTATTTTATGCCATTATTGCGTATGTCATTATGGAAGGGGTGTCTGTACATTTGTGTCCATACTTTGCTAATCTATATATTTCCAAGATGGTTGAGTGGAATCTTTCAATCAATCCCATAGAGTTAGGGTTGTTAGGAGTACCAATATGAAGTTCTATTTTAAGTAATTCTTTAAGTAACGCATTGTTAAACTGAGATCTAGAATCTGAACTTATTTTGTGGGGCACACTGTAAAAAGAAAAATATTTAAGAATAGGTCTGACGACTTCGGGCGTTGACCTATTAATTATTTCAAAGGCCTGTTCTAATTTGCAAAAGCATCGGTTATTGTTAAGTAATAGTGACCTTCGATTTTAAAGAGATCTATGAAAAAATCTTCAAGAGGTTTATTTTGGGTTTGCGTCAGTTGGAGTTTAGGTTTCATGGGGTTACGATCATATTTCATATTTTTACATGTGTCACATGAATTTATTACACTGGCTATGATTTGGGCAATATTATGCCAAAAGAAAGAAGAAGAAATGAAACCCTAGCCCCTATCAAACGGTCATACCGTTTGATATGGGCTAGGGTTTCTTTTATACCACGATGGCAAGTTTTTCCGACGTGATATTTCTGAACTATGTCTCTTTGTTCTTTTTCATTATCTACGTAAACGACTCTTTTAGTGCATTTAAAAAATTGTACAAGTTAGAGAATTGTTTACGATGTTCTTCATTTTCGAAGTAAATGAAGTATTTAGTTTTATTCCTAGTGTATTCTTTCAGAAATTGTTTTACTAAATCTGGTCGGTTTAAAGGTAAGTGTACTTCTAAGATTCTTTGTTTTTCCCTAGACAAGTTTTTTACAGATAATTTGTCTATGTTCCAGCTGAACACTAAAATTTGATTGGTTTTGGTGTCGATCGCTTCCTGTAAGATTGGAATTCCCTGTGATTCAGTGTCTTGTCCTGAATGTGCGGTTTCTATACTAGAGGGTTTTTTGGAGGCGGTAAATGTGCTGCTAGAAGCGTACGGTATGGAGTAATCGGATTTAATTGATAGGGTTTATCTGAGTCGGTGTCCTCTATAACAATATCCTTCTCAGAGTCTGTGTTTGAAATAGACATAGATTCCGAAGGTGGTGGTCTAAATGTTCCTTTTTGCAATTCGTCTAATTCTTTAATGTCTTTTATTAAGTGCTGAATTCCCTTATTTTTATCTTCGTGTTTATCTACATTTGCATGAGGGGATGAAATTTCCTTTTTATTTAAAGCATGAATTCTAATTCTTTGTTCGTAACGTTTAATTTCGTTGGTTGGATTGAAAATTATGGGTATATTTGTGTAATTTGTCTGTAATATTTGATTTTTCATATCGATTGTGGAATCTAATTGTTAAAGAAGATCACTTCCAATAAGTCCGTCATAGCGGGCGTCGATATCATATACATAAAATTTATGTACCTGATCACTATTGAAAGTCGGGAACAGGGGTATAATTATTGCTTCATCATGTAAACTAGATGTGTGTGTACTGATAACTTCAAATGGTTCATAACGTTTAAAGTTCGTATAATATTCGTTTGTTTTAGATGGACTTATGAAAGATCTAGAACTTCCGGTATCGATCATAAGCTTAGCATTAATTTCGGGTATGGTATTATTATGGTATGGTATTATTATATATGGTAATTTTAACTTTTCGATTTGATTGTATCCGAGGCTATTATTCGAAATTTTTTGCAATAAGTAATTTCGTCTTCCGTATGCGTGTGGTCTACGTCGCAGTACTGGGTGTCGTTATAAGTATCGTCATCGTTTTCGTTAAGCGCGTATAACTCGTTCATACGAAAACCTTGAGGTTTCACAGGTGGGGCTGTACGCATGCTTACATCGGTTGATTGAAATTGTGATCGTTGTAAATGAGGTGGTGGTCTATAACCAGTGGGTTGGTGACCTTGGTTAAAGTTTGGTCTATATGCGAACTATGGTGTTACACCTAATTGCGGTTTATATCCTATGGGTTGAGGGGGTTGTGACCTAATTCCAAATTGTTTGGGCTGCTGTGTTGGTAGCTTAATTTGCTTGCTTGGCGGTATTCCAAATTTAAGTCTTGGTTGAAATTGCATATTACGTTCTGGTTGAGATTGCTGAGGCTGTTGAAAGTGAGGTCTCATGTTCGGTGTGTTTTGGGGTGTGTTAATTTTAAAACTTTGTTGTGGAATTTGTGTATTTTGTGAGAAAAATGGTTTCATTGAAAACTTGTCAATGAAGGAATTTTGAGACACTGGCTGAGGTTTATGTTGGGCGTTGTTCGGCAATCGTAACATTTTATTTCTCGTCTGATATTGGTATAAGAAATTAACTTCTTCAAGCACTATGCTTAAAACACTTTCTAAAGTGTCATATTCTTTTAACCGTACAATGCGCTATAAATCCTCGGGCAAATTATATAAGAAAACATTATATATAGTAATTTTACTCTTACGAAGGATGATATCTACTACTCTAATAACTTTCGCTATTAACGTACTCTTTATATATTGTATTCTATAGCAGAAATCGAGATATGATTCGCCGTTCTTAATTTTTAAAGTTTCCAACTCTATCGCGATACACTCTTCAGACCGTGGATCACCGAAATGTTGCTCAAAGGGTTATTTTAATTCTCCCCATGTTTCAATATCTGGTATTTTACTAATAAGAGCAGCAGTTGTGTCTACTAACTTTGACGTAACCACTTGAAATATGTATAAATCTTGTTCTGTATTTCCTATTTCTCTACACAACTGTATAACGTATTCACATTTACGAATAATTAAGTTAAGTAAATTTACATCACCGTCAAATTTTGGAATAATACCAGAAAGTTCCTTGGGAATCTGTGTTATTTTAGGCATTTTTATTAAAGTATATTTATATTTAGTTTAATTTAATAGTAATATTTAATAAAATTTATAAAAAATATTTTTCATAAGTTGAATTTAATTTAATTTACTTATTTTTTCTAAACAAAAGAAATAATAACGCACTTCGAATTTTGGAAATAACGCTACCACTTTCTAGACACTTTTTAGGCACACTAGGATTGGAAAACGTAAATGGAATAGCGATTGAGTCTACTCACATACTGCCCATGTCCCTCCGGTGAGTCTTAGTTCTGTAGCGTGACGTCCTAGCTGCTTTTCTTCTCGAAGAATTTATTTGGTTCGTGGATTTTCGTTGAAAACGTTAGAAAACGCTCGAATTAAAAATACTAATTTCATTAATTAAAAGATGTTTAATCGCTACAAGAACTTGCTTAAGACTAACACCACAACAACGCCTCGTTGCACACCGCCAATCAAACAATCGACTACTTGGGGACATCAGACGTGGAATTACCGGGCTACACGCCCTATAGCCCTGACCTCGCACCTTGTGATTTTTATTTATTTCCGTAAATGAATTAATAATTTCGAGAATAAGGTTTTATGGACGCCGAGAAAGCGGTGGCTGCGTTTAAAAATTTTGTCGAAGAGGGAAGGGAACTAACTAAGGGACCCCAAAGAGACAAGTAGGCAAAGTGTTTTTCTCAGTTATTCCATCGGATGCAACGATGTATTGATTGTTGATTGTTAATGGACATCATTTTAAAAAGATATAATAAAACTATATAACTAACTTGATAGTTTGTTCAGTTTTTTATTTTCTAAGAACTTTCAGTGTCACCTTTGGTACTTTTACGCAAATATATTCCATATTATGCAATTAATTTTGGCATCCCGAATTTTTTTGTTTAATATATTATTTTATATTTATTTCAAGGATACCTAAAATTGAAATTAATAAGCGTATGGAGGTGACGACTCAATCAGCCGCTGACGTAACTGTTAAGTGACAAAACTGCTAAGTCAGCGCAGTCTGTCATCGCCTTGCCAAGAAGTGTAAGCGCCGTGCCACGGCAGAATTGAGGGTGCAAAGACCCATTTGTGTTTACGGTCATACATGAAACGGTGCCGGACCTGGGCAGCTCCCGTTAATTGACGCCCATTTAATGGATGATAAAAAAAAAGTATAGAATAGAACAAAATAATGTTTTATTCCAAGGTTACTTCGCCTAAGCGGATTCCAGATGTGGAGGATCATACACCTTCCCTGTTGGACCTTCTGCTGACCTCTCATCCGGTCGGATATCAGGTTTCCGTCGATGTCCCTCTCGGCTCTTCGGACCATTGTCTGATCCGGAGTGTGATTGCCACTCACGCTCCCCTCACGGTTGCGTTCTGCAGATTGCCGCCGTGTTTGGCATTACAGGTCGGCGGATTGGGACGTAATACGGTCTTTCTTTGCATCCTACCCATGGGGGTGGGTTTGTCTCTGTCTGTTGTGACTCTATCAATTATGTGGTGCTATAGGGAATGGAACTATTTATTCCGTCATCTTTGGTACCCATCGGAGGCAGATCTCAGCCTTGGTTTGGTCGCTCCTGTAAGACTGCATTCACAGTAAACAGAAGTATCAGGAGGACTCGGGATGTAAACACCAGCATACTTAAAAAGAAGTATAACGTCGCCTCCAGGTCCTTCAAAAAAGTTATTGCCATGGCAAATTCAGAGCACATAGGAAGAATAGGCGAGAAACTAGTTCGCCTTCCTTGGGGAATCCGTGCAATCTGGTCTCTCGCCAAGGCTGTTCAAGGAAATTTCTGTAAGCCATCACCACCACCTCTGTACTGGGAGGACGACTTACTGGCCCAGGCCGCAAAAGACAAAGCCGACCTTTTAGGCTCCCTTTTTGCGTCCCACTCGACTCTTGATGACGGAGGAAAACACCGCCGACCATCCCGCGGTGTGAATGCTCCATGCCAGATGTGAGGTTCCTACAGCGGTACATTCGGTTCGCAAAGCACTCCTCCCCCAGACATCCAGAAGTCGAGTGGGCCTGACGAAATCCCCCCAATTGTGCTGCTCCAGAGTTGGCACTGGTCCTAACGCGTCTTTTCTGGTACTCCTACTCTCTAGGCGTAGTCGCGAAATCATGGAATAAAGCATTTGTCCACCCAATCCCTAAAAAAGGCGACCGCTCAGACGCGTCCAACTACTGGCCTATCGCCATCACCTCCTTGTTCTCCAAAATAATGGAATCCATTATTAACTGCCAGCTCATGCGATACCTTGAGGATCACCAGCTGATTAGTTGACACTACGGTTTTCGTCGGGGTCGAGCAGTTGTAGATCTTCCGGTCTACCTGACTCATAGATGGGCGAAGGAAGTAGAGTCCAAGGTGGAGGCTTTGGCCGTTAGTTTGGATTTGGTTTGGCACAAAGCGCTTCTTTCGAAGATCCCTTCCGATGAGCTTCCCGAGAAATTGTGCAATTGAATCACCAGCTTCCTTGCAGATAGGAGCACCAAGGTAGACGGTGCATGCTCCGAATACAAGCCTATTAAAGCTGGTGTTCCACAAGGCTGTGTGCTATCTCCAACGGTGTTTCTTCTGCATATCAATAATATGTTGCTAACTGGTTACATTCATTGCTATGCGGATGATAGCACTGGTGATGCTCAATACACCGGCCGTGCCAATATTTCTCGGGAAAACGTCGCTTAGTACCGGAACAAACTTGTGTCTGAAGTCGAGTCTTTGCTGAACAAAGTCTCGGATTGGGGGCGACTAAATCTAGTCCAGTTTAATCCTCAGAAGACACAAATTTGCGCGTTTGCCGCTAAAAAGAACGCCTTTGTCGTATCTCCCCAGTTTCAAGGCACTCCCCTTCTTGTCTCAGCCGGTATTGAAATCCTCGGAGTCGACACATTGAGTGACGTGCAGTTTCGTGGTCACTTGGAAGGGAAGGCCAAATTGGCCTCTAAAAAACTTGGCGTGCTCAGCAGAGCGGGACAGTATTTCATGCAGGCACACCTCCTGCAACTTTACAAGGCGCAGGTTCGGCCTCACATGGAATACTTTTCCCATCTCTGGGCAGGGGCTCCCCAGTGCCAGCTCCTTTCACTTGACCGCATCCAGCGCAGAGCGGCTCGAATCGTCGAAGACTGAGTCCTTTCCGATCGGCTCGATTCATTGGCACTGATTGATTGGCACAAGAGATGTTGCATCTCTTTGCATTTTCTTTCGTATTTACCACGGGGAGTGCTCTGAGGAATGGTTCGAATTAATCCCAGCCGCAAAATTTTACGAACGCGCATCGCGGCAGAACTCCCGAAACCATCCATTACATTTGGATGATTGGCGGTCCACCACTGTGCGATTTAGAAGATTTTTTCTTCCTCGCATGACTTCATTGTGGAATCGATTGCCATCAGCGATTTTTCCGGACCGAAACGAGTTTGGGATCTTCAAAAAAAGAGCATACTCCGTTTTAAAAGGCCAGCAACGCATCTGCACTTCCCCTGGTTCCCCTGGTGTTGCAGTTATTCCTGGGCGGCGGTAGTCACTTACCATCAGGTGGAGCCGCATGTTCGTTTGTCCCCTTTCCTATAAAAAAATACATTTAAGCTAGGCAATAGAGTGAGCATGTACTCTTTCCGGGACCTTGTTGTAATAGCGTATACATTGCCCCAAGAATGAATTAATGACTCTGTGAAGTCGAGAAACTGGTATTACTAGCTTGTGTTTGTTCCTAGTGTTTACAGAATGTATATCACTTTTTTTTACTAAAGTTGCCTTTGTTTTTGTGAACAGACATAAAATTTTCGTAAATATACTCAGAGGCCAAAGTTAATATTTTATTTCTTTAAATATATCTCTAAGAGACTCTCTCGGTTTAAGATTGTAAATAGCTCTAATGGCCTTCTTCTGTAAAACAAAAATAGTTTCTGAATCAGCCGCATTTCCCTATAGCAAAATCCCATAAGACATTGGGCTGTGTAAATAAGTCTGCTTGCTAATTTGAATATATGGGGGCCCCACTGAAGCTTTGAGTCGAGAGTGATGCCAAGAAAAACAGTGGATATAACAGGGCTCAGTTTCTCCACATTTAAAAAAACATTAGTATTCAGAGTTTTAACATACATTGTTGTAAATTTAACACAATTAGTTTTATTTCCGTTTAAATGTAGATTATTAACGTTAAACCAATGCAATAATTTTAATATAGCATTATTAACTTCTTCACATTTAAATGACATAGACATAGACATATGTTTTATTGACATCTATACACACACAAAATATACATTTAGTAATAATAAGACAAAAATATACAAGGTAGGTGAAAAACATAAAAAAAATAAATTTCAGCAAGAGTGAGTGATGTGATGCCAAAAAGGATTCCGTCTCAGCATATGCTACCACGGGTACTGCAGCAGCGCTGATTTTCAGCAGAGCCCTGATTAACATTGATTCCGTATTGCGCCCGCGACGATATCGGTGCTAATATAAACGAATAATCATGAATCTATCATTCACTCAAAGTAAACGCTTCCAAGCATATACATAAAATATTGTATATTATCTTAAAATTAAACACACACACACACACACACACATATATATATATATACACACACAAATGTTTGCGTGTATGTGTGTATATTAAATATAACTTAAAAATATTATATACGCATTAACTATCCCTATAACATGTTTGCTAAATCGTATTTATGAAATAACCTGCCACTACACGTCACTACACGTGAAATAATGATTTTTGAGATGCTAAAAGGTATATTTTTAATTTAGCTTTAAAACTATTTACAAATGTATTTTCTGGTGGTGGTAAATTGTTCTAACATTTAGTGGCCATGTATCTAAATCTGCCACGAAACGCGACTGTTCGATGATATGGGGTTGCCAGTATTGGGGTATCCGTTCTGATGCTTCGACCATTTTCTGCTATTCTCCATTTTAATTTTTGAAAGAGGTATTCCGGCCTTTCTGATTTTATGCATCCGAAAAGAAGCGTAGCTAGATGTAAATCTCGCCCCAATAACATCATGATGTACATGATGATATCGAGGTATATGAAAGATTTACCTTGCACATGCGTTTTGGACCCTTTGTATTGACCTATTTGTTTTAGCAAGTAAGCTAGGACCATACACAGTATCTGCGTACCCAAGCCTTCAAAGTACGAGTAACTCACATAGGCGCAAGCGAACACCTTGGTACAGTAATTTGAGCCTATAAAAACAGTTGCATGTTATTGTGTGTCTTATATGGTGACATACGTTCGCTTTATATAAAATAAAAATAAGTGGCCCGAGTATAGAACCTTGAGGTACTCCCCTAGTTAAGCGGCGAGGAGACGAGCACAGCTGAGTACCATTTTCTTTGTTAATTGCTACAATTTGTATCCGATTGGATAAATAGCTGTCGAACCATTGAACAGCGTGCAATTCAAAACCATAATATCTCATTTTGGATAGCAATAAGGAAATTTTTATGGCAACAAATGCCCGGGAAAAATCAAGTAAGACCTTCTCCAATGTCTTATGATGTCAAGATATTGTCAACTACGTCCATTAAGACTGTTGATGTACTACGTGCCTTTCTGAACCCGGATTGGAAGACAGATAATATTCTATTACACTCTAAAAAATGTGACAGTTGCATACACACGATTTTCTCCAGTACTTTAGATAAACAAGGTAGAATACTAATTGGCCGTAAGTCCTTTATATTTGACACATTATTCTTTTTTTTTGCAGAGGGTTAACTATGGCTGTTTTCTAGGTATCGGGAAAAGTAGACGTACGAAGTGACGCGTTTATAGCTGTAATAACTTTGAGTGTACGTGAAAGTGTCAGTAGCAACATTTCAAGAGAGATTCCATCACTGCCCAGCGCATTTGATTTTGGTGAATGTATGACTTTAGAAACTGTGGTTTCATCAGTGCGCTTTAACTCAAAACAATAAAATTCGTAATAAGTAAGGTTCGACATTGGTGTTTCTATTTCTCCGGGTACCGTACAAAAATGAGAGTTCAGTCTGTTTGGGCTTTGTAAGTGCTCAGGGATTTTAGTAACATAGTGTTTGCCGGCTAAATTAGAAAAACGTTTCAGGTTCTTCCAGAGAGCTTTTGAGTTATTCAGGTTACGGTTTATATAGTGATTGAAATACGCACGCTTTTCATTCTGTAATGCTGTAGTTACATAACTCTTAAGCTCCTTGTAATAATCTCTATGCTTGATCAGGCCAGAGGAGCGATAACGCTTATACGCGTCATTGCGTAATTTCATCATCCTACGGATAGAATCACTGGATAGACACTGGATCACATTCCAGGGATATTTATTTTCTTTAATACGGGTACTTTCGATGGGTACGTGGCAATCAAAAAGAAAAATTATGGCTTTGTTAAACTGAAGCACCATCTTGTTTACATCTGCTACTTTTGACATCGCCTTCCAGTCAATAGCGTCAATGTCATTATCAAAAACATTTATATCGATGTTTTTAGTTTTGTTATTTGGAGTTCTGCTTCTATGAAAGCATGACTGCTTAGACGCGATATAAAATCTACTTTTACATTTGTGACTGCAAGATCACTACAAATTATGTCAGCCGCCCGCGTGCCCGTATTATAGCAGATCGTGGAATTTGGCGTAGACGGTAATTGGGAACTATAGGTGCACGGCCATCCTTACCTTCTCAAAGCCAAATCTCATTTATGGCCATGATATCTACATTATGCTCTTGCTTTGCCACTATAAATTTGTCATGTCTTGTTCCAAGTGAGCGAGGGTTAAGAAAGCCGATCTTAACTTTATGTTTTCTCGCGCCCATGCTAAGAAAAGCTGTTTGTAGCAACAATATGTTTATATAAAAATATAATTATTTAGACAGCCGCGAATAACAACCCTGTCATATGTAAAGCATTATAAAACAACTTATTTGAGCAACGGTAAAGGTCATTAAATCTTAGATTATTAATAATTAAATTGTTAAGCAAAAATATAATAAAAAGCATGTAATGGAATATGGTATAAAATATTATATACAGAAAAATACGTTATAATTAAATATAAAGAATAACAAATATTTATTAAGTTAATACTAATAAATGTAACACCTTCTTCATTAATTAATATATAACATTAATATATAAAATATTAAATATTTATAAAAAATAGTTTTATTTTTACAGTATCTATTATAAGCCAACAGCACTTTCGCCAAAAACCTTCGTGATGTCAACGTCACCACGTATATGACGTGCCTCAGTATCGTGTCGTGGCCGGGCTGATCGAAGCCAGCACTATCGATGCCTTGACGCACTCTTGCACTCTGCAGTAGTTGATCACGCAAAGATCTCCGCATCAATCAAACCACCACAGTGCCGTGGTTTAGCTATACCTTCTCCTTCGACATGGCTGCGTGGCTGTCCCATACGCTCCACGATAACAATATCCTCCTCAGATAACTTCACAGCTAGTTTTTCGGCTACAAGAGAGGTGTGTCGGGTTTCCGCCGTTTACTTCTGGAAGACAGGAGATTTCTACATCCATAAGAAGTTGTTCTTGATCACGGTCAATTAGCTCCATTGTAAGACATCATTTCACGAATTTCATTCCCGCTGTTTGAAGGTGGTTCACAATTTTTTTGTTGCTCAAGCACATCTAAACTGTGTTCTATGCAATCGACTCGCATGCATAGATCGCCAACCGCCGTATAAACTTTATCAAATTTTGCGCTAAAGTTTGTAATTTTTTGACGCATTGATATTATTTCCGATTTAGGATCATGCATAATTTGTAACCATTTGTCATCCGAATCACAGTACTCTAATGTTATTAAATGATTGACGTTTAAGTTTAAAAATCAAGGAAGTAACATCAGCAAATAATAATATATCATGATTATCCCCTACAAGGGAACGTAAGTCATTGATATACACTAGAAACAAGAATGGGCCGAGAATCGAGCCCTAAGGGACACCAATTAGTACAAGTGACCCGGAAGAACTTTTACTTGTACTTTAGCTTCCTAATTAATGTCTCATGGTGAACACAGTCGAAGGCCTTGGAAAGGTCACAAAATATACCCAAAGCCTCCTCCAAATTCTCCCATGCACAAAAAATAAGTTTAATAAGCTCAACTCCAGCGTCAGTTGTCAAGTGACCCCTTGTAAAACCAAATTGATTTTTATGTAGCAATTTATTAATATTAAAGAAACTTAACTCTGATCTAAAATTATTTTTTCAAAAATTTTACTAAATATTGGTAGTACAGAAATTGGTCTAAAATTGCCGGGGTCTAATGTACTACCAGATTTAAATAAAGGTATAATTTTACTATGTTTCATTAAATCAGTAAACACCAGATTCGACGCTTGTATTAAATATAGTGGCTAGATTAGATGCTATTATATCTATTATAGATAAAATAACTTTAACGGAAATCCCCCATAAGTCTGCCATTTTCATAACATCAACAGTTTTAAAATATTTAACGATACAGGAGCAGAAACAGTAACAGAAACTTTTTTATTCAATATAGATTATAAATAATACTTAATAAAGTCACTCTTTTGTTTAATTACCACTGGTTCGAAAAATCCTCTGTCCTGGGAAGAAGCAGCAAGAAACCCAGCGGAACTTTTTTTAAATAACAGCTTACAATCATGTATGTTACACAAATTAACAACACAACAAAATAGAAATAGCTTGGTAGCGATCAATTCATTTCCAGGGGTTATTATCATCCATAAATTCCTTAATAACCCTAATAAGCCGGTCAAATTATGTATACTTTCTGGAATTTTATTGTAAAAGCGTATACATCGCCCCAAGAATGAATTACTGACTTGATGGAATCGAGTAACTGGTACTACTAGCTTGTGTCTGTTCCTAGTATTTACAGCATGAATATCACTTATTTATGTAAAACTACTTTTATTTTTGTGTACGTACATTACATTTTCATAAATGTATTGAGAGGCCAAAGTTAAAACAGGGTATTTTTGAAACGCTCTCGAAAACAAAGACAGATAATAGAAGATACTATACCTTAGCACATGCGTCACAAATACATTTGATCCCGACGAAAAAAAAATCATCTTTTCACAACGTTTTATTAACTTTATTCACGCTCCATCATGTTAGTACATCTAAATGAAACGATAATTTCATAAAAAAAATCTTGAAAATACTTAAACAGAAAACCAGCAGTGAAACTTAAAAATTACATCAGCTGATAATAGGGTCAATATCCTCGCGGACGTCGAACGCTTATAGATCCCGTCACGTAAAAACGCTGGCCTTGAACCTGGGCACTGAGCGATTTATCGAAGTTTCATTTTTAATTTAATTTTTCATTTCTTATACAAAATCAAAGATAACGATGATATAGTGTTTATAATTGTGTAAGTACTGAGTACCCAATTAGCTACGTTTATTAATTTCAATAATTTTTTTGTAGTAAAGATAATGTAATAAAATGTACAAAATCAGGAAGGAGAGTAAAATTCCCTGAGTATTATCGCCCGTATCACGGTCTCTAGAGGGGGGTGATGTGGAGGCATATCGAACCTGGAACTTCAAAGCGCGGCAATGAGTGAGCGTACAGCTGTCTTTATACTATGGTACAGCTACTACTGCTAGCTAACATATGCACGACTGTATCTACGTCAAACGGCCACGCCTCAATCGACTTGCGCGTGAGCGGGTTCCCCCCGCCAGTCCGCAACTGCTATCGACGTAGAATGCATGTCAATCGTGCGCTTGTCCGGGCTATCGTATTCATTAATATAATTATTGTAGTCGCGAGATACATATCGAGTTGTGTATAAGTTCTATTGTTTGTGTTAAATTGTCTTTCCTTTGTTTTCACTGTGTACATTATCCGCCTTCTTAAATGTTCTGTGTATTTGTAGACAATAAACGTTTTGTGCGTTATATGTGGTGACTTTTATTGACACTCTAAACACCCATACAACCATAACTTTTAATTTCCATATGAAAATTAGTCGTAGGGATAAAACTTATAAATAATAAACGTTGACGATGTCTTAACATACATAACGCTTTAACGGTGTGTGGAAGGTTCTCCAGTGCGTCAAGGACTTTACATTGTGCGCATTTGTTTTAGCGTATTTGATTAATAATTAAAATTATAATTAAATTAAGAATTTACCGAGAGAAATTCCCGACCGCTCGACATCCAGCTAACTGATAACAGCAGCATTTCAGCGAGTGTTGGAAAATCGGCCCATTGCTCTGGTAGCGGCAGGAGGTGGAACTCAAGTGGCTGTTCACTCGGAGGAGCGCATTTTAAATGTCGTTCGCCGGAATCCGAACCTAGGTACACGAAGTATCGCTAAATTGTTAAGGCGTCGGGATGGAACAAGTGTGTCATACTGTACAGTTCACAAAGTGTTAAATTGTAACCGAATGCGCCCAAACAAAGTGTACAAAGTGCAAGCTTTAGTTCCCGGCGATCACGACCGCCGGCGAGTTTTCTGCCGTTGGTTATTAGACCAGCAACAACGTGTGCCTGGTTTCATTGAGCACGTCACCACGGAGGATTTAGAGCGGTAAGTTGTTTCATCCCTAATTTTTTTAAGTAACTTAGTACTGAACTGATTTGAATAGGTACATAACTGAATACATCGAATAATAAACATACCTACACGATGAATAAAACACATGGTGCACCTTGGTTACATATCATTTAAGTATTTTTTTCATTAGCGGGGAATCGAACCAGTTATTTGGGTTATTTTACCTGTGAATTCGAATTAAAGTGGCTACGTGGAGACAAGCACAGTGGCAAAATAGTAGGTTAAGTAGATAAGTTAGGTATTTAGACAAGTGTTGTAAATTATTAGGTATTGTGATATGGTATGGCCCATTAGGCTAGTGGGCGCGCGGCCTCTGCGAATTCTGCGTTCTCACGTACATTGACCCTTAATCAGCTGATTGTAATTCAGTAATTCCATTGATGGTTTTATGTTTAAGTACTTTCATGATTTTTTTTATGATATTATCATTTCATTTAGATGTACTAACATGATTGAGCGTGAATAAAGTTAATAAAACGTTGTGAAAAGATGATTTTTTTTTCGTCGGGATCAAACTTATTTGTGACCCTTGTGCTAGAGTATAGTATCTACTATCATTTTTTTTTATAGGAGAGGGGGCAAACGAGCATGCGGCTCAACTGATGGTAAGTGACTACCGCCGCCCATGAACAACTGCAACACCAGGGAGGGAATTGCAGATGCGTTGCCGGCCTTTTAAAAAGGAGTACGCTCTTTTCCTGAAGGTCCCTAAGTCGTATCGGTCCGGAAAAATCGCTGATGGTAATCGATTCCACAAGGAAGTCGTGCGAGGAAGAAAACATCTTCTAAATCGCACAGTGGTGGACCGCCAATCATCCAGATGGTGTGGATGGTATCGGGAGTTCTGCCGCGATGTGCGTTCGTGAAATTTGGCGGCTGGGATTAAAATCATCATCTGTCTTTGTTTTTGGGAGCGTTTCAAAAATACCCTGTATAATATACAGGGTTTTTTTTCCCTTAAATTTTTGTCGCAGCGACTCTTTAGGCTTTATATCATAAATTGCTCTTATGACCCTCTTCTGTAAAACAAATATAATTTCAGTGTCAGCTGCGTGTCCCCATAGTAAAATACCATACGAAATAATGCTATGGAAATAGCTAAAGTAAACTAGTCTAGCTGTTTCAACACTGGTTAGACTTCTAATATTTTTACAGCATATGCTGCAGAACTAAGTCTGCTTGCCAGTTTTGATATATGGGGGCTCCATTGAAGCTTCGCGGCTAGTGTTATTCCAAGAAAATCTTTAAGACTCAGTTTCTCCCCATTTAAAATTACATTTAATTATTTGACATTTGGAGTCATGAATTTCATACATTTCGTTTTAGTGCCATTTAAATGCAAATTATTAACATTGAACCAATTTACTAATTTAGATATAGCATTATTAGATATATTATTCGTCGTGCAGGACCCATATAGAGAGGACGTATGTAAAATTTATTGCAAAAGAACAATGCCCATTTTTCACCTGACAATGTATAGAAATGAAATAAATCTTAAAATTCAGCTAATTGAATTGTAAATTAATTATGCTTATCACAATGTTAAAAGAAACGCAGGAAAAAAATATTTTTACATATTTCTATAATCTTATTCTACGTCAAAGGTAAACGTATTATATATTTGAACGCATCTCAACTACCCTTTTTTTAGGACGTTCCATTTTATACACTGCTACTTTACATTATTTAACTCTGATTCTGAGTTTTATACATTATTTTATGTTTCATTTAATCAGTAAGTATTTATTTATTTGTATTTGTATAGTACATATTAATATAAAATAATATAATAATAAAATAAATTAATCATTCAGTATGTCATCGAGTGCGGACGAATAAAACTGTTTTTTTTGACATATGACAGTTCTGCAATTGGCATCGGCGCAGTTCTTCGTTGTTGCGTTTGCGTCCCGTTGTGTACTGTGCCATTTTGTTTGTGTTACTTCTTTTTACAACCCTATATGGTATCAAGAAAATATTTCTGCTCCAGCAGAATTTCCGGATGACGTACTGGTGAGAGATTTAAGTGAAAATGATGATAGTTAATAAACCATGCCACTTTAACATTGTGTATTATTTGTTTATCCCATTTTGTTCATCAGGTATGTATATAAGTATGTACCATAGGCCAATGAAATATGTTTGGTTGATAAGTGATCATTTTGACAATTCAAGATGAACTAAATGTAGTAAGTAAGTATTTATGTGTGCTGAATAAATAGCAGATAGAGCTAGACACTCAATTTATGGTGACAATCATCGAGAGTAAGTGGTAACTTAGGGGCAGTTGGTTTCAAGAAATTCACAAAGTAACAAAGACGTTTTAGACCATAACTAGATAAGTATTGCTATCTTAAATTCGAGCGTTAATAATAAGTTATAGCACATTTATTTCTTTATTACCTATTTGGTTACGGCAAATCCTAACCAAAAAAGTGAAATAAGTATTTTTTTGGGATTCGTAGCGTTTAAATCGTAAAAATGACTATATGACATTATTTTCTAAGCTTACATGTAGTCTTTCTACTATACTTTATAATTATACATCAAGTTTCACTATCATGTTTTTAAATGTATGGAAAGTGGGCATGATTCTTTAACATTACAGAACATTGTAACTTATACCCTATCATCTTGCAAAAAGTGTAAAAATAGTGTGTGTAGCTGTTACAGTGACGTATTGTGGCCATATCGCTTGTTCACTCAGATCGCTTTCTCCGTCCTATTTTGGCATCGCTTCTTGGACTCATTGCAGCGGGGCGTGCATACTTCACCCCCTCTAAGAAAGGACAGCGTATATTTTTTCGTTTCTGTCATACACACAAAATAACACGATGCAGCGTACTCCACCACCAACAACACCTCCGGCACAGAGGCTAAAATATTCGTCAAATCCAGAACTACCCAAAACGTGTGGTGCTGATGATAATACTTTTGTGAGTTTCCGAAAGCGCAAGCAGCCTGATGATAAAAATATTAAGCCGATACTGGAGTTCGTTGAGCAAAACATAAATGATCAGCTCAGTTCATGGAAATTACAGTTGGACATCATCATTGCCGAAAGTATCAGAAATTCAATCGATTCTGTTATTGATCGAGAACTAAAGAAAATATCAGCGATCATAAATAACTCTTTTAAAGAGTTAGGAGATAGATTGGATACAATCGACAAATCCTTATCTTATACGATGAAAAAGCAGGATAGTGTTGAAACTCGTCTGACACAGGTAGAAAGCCAGCTGAAATCGAGCGATGATGTAACCAGCCAGGTTAACCTATTACAAGACAAAATTGATGCAATGGAGCAACAGCCTAAGGCTTTATAACGTTGAGATTGCTAACTTATCAGAACGACGTGATGAAAACCTTCTATCAATTATTGAGAAGGTTGGTTCTGTCATGAAACACCCTGTCAGCAAATCGGACATTGTATCTGCCCATAGAGTGCCACATTTTGATAAAAAGTGTTCGCGTCCAAAAAATGTGATTATAAAATTTACAACGAAAATAATCCGCGACAACTCCATCACAGCAGCACGGGCAAACAAAGGTTAAAAATCCGACCAGCTGGCGGTACCTGGTACTATACATAACGTGTACATCAACGAACATCTAACAGCTAAAAGCAAACAATTATTTCGATTGTGCCGTCAACAATCGATTAAGAAAAATTATAAATTCACTTGGATTAAGCACGGTACTGTTTTGGTGCGTCAAACTGAGACATCTCCTATTTTTGCTGTGCGAAGCGAGCAAGACCTCAAGAAAATTAAATCCTAAGTTATCTTTTCTATTGATATTGTTTTGTCTTAGCTATACTTATATAAATAATGAATGTTCAACCATGGTTCTATCGGGCGAATATACTATCTGTGCATGTTTAGTAAAATCAAACTCGTTAACTACAAATGTGTGTCAAGTAGGAGAAATAAAATATATTTTTTACTGGTTACTATTTAAAGTTATTTATATAATTACTAAAGTAAGGCGATTCTGGTATGCAAAAACCTATAATAACCACAATCTAAGTAGTCTTCTTTTTTATAATTTTAACTACCTTTTACTAACAACACATAATATTGTTATATTTAAAAATGGATAAGAATATTTCTATCTATTACCAGAATTGTCGTGGTCTTAGAACCAAACTACATACACTTTTTATGAATATACTTGCTCAATCATACGATATAATAATACTAACTGAAACGTGGCTTCATGCAGACATATTAAGAAGTTGCTATGGCTTTTGAGAAACATTTTACTGATGTTCCTTTTTTGACAACAAAATCATTAAATTCTTCTCCTACTGTCGCTGACTCATTGCTCAAACAAAATGTAAATGCTTGTTCTAATACTTTTAAATTCCATAGAGTACTGCCAAAAGATATCGTTAAATATTTTAAAGCTACTGATGTTAAGAAAACGGCAGATTTATGGGGGATTTCCGATAAAGTTATTTTATCTATAATAGATATATTAGCACCTTATCTAGCCACTATATTTAATATAAGCGTCGAATCTGGTGCGTTTCCTGATTTAATGAAACATAATAAAGTCATACCTAGATATAATAGACATAGTAGTATAATAGACCCCGCCAATTTTAGACCAATTTCTGTACTACCAATATTAAGTAAAATTTTTGAAAAAATAATTTTAGATCAGAGTTAAGTTTCTTTAATATTAATAAATTGCTACATAAAAATCAATTTGGTTTTACAAGGGGTCACTTGACAACTGACGCTGGAGTTGAGCTTATTAAACTTCTTTTTTTGTGCATGGGAGAATTTGGAGGAGGCTTTGGGTATATTTTGTGACCTTTCCAAGGCCTTCGACTTTGTTCACCATGAGACATTAATCAGGAAGCTACAGTACTATGGTATCAAGAACACAGCGCTTAAACTTATTATTTCATGTATAAGTAATAGAAAGCAGAAGGTTATTATCAATGGTAAAAGTTCTTCCGGGTCACCTGTACTAATGGGTGTTCCTCAGGGCTCGATTCTCGGCCCATTCCTGTTTCTGGTGTATATTAATGACTTACCTCACCTTGTAGGGGATAGTCATGATATAGTATTATTTGCTGATGATACTTCCTTGATTTTTAAACTTAAACGTCAATTATTTAAATGTGACGAAGTGAATAATGCTATATCAAAATAAGTGCATTGGTTTAAGGTTAATAATCTGCATTTGAACGGAAATAAAACTAATTGTGTTAAATTTACAACAACGAATGTTAAAAATCTGAATACCAATGTGTTTTTAAATGGGGAGCAATTGAGCCCTGTTGTATCCACTGTTTTTCTTGGCATTACTCTTGACGCAAAGCTTCAGTGGGGCCCCCATATATCCAAATTAGCAAGCAGACTAAGTTCTGCAGTCTATGCTGTAAAAAAATTAGAGGTCTCACTAGCGTCGAGACAGCTAGATTAGTTTATTTTAGTTATTTCCATAGCATAATGTCTTATGGGATTTTGCTATGGGGAAATGCGGCTGATTCAGAAACTATTTTTGTTTTACAGAAGAGGGCCATTAGATCTATTTATAATCTAAAACCGAGAGAGTCTCTTAGAGATAAATTTAAAGAAATTAATATATTAACTTTGGCCTCTCAGTATATTTACGAAAATTTAATGTATGTTCACAAAAACAAAGATAGTTTTAGTAAAAAAGTGATATACATTCAGTAAACACTAGGAACAAACACAAGCTAGTGATGTCAGTTTCTCGACTCCACAGAGTCAGTAATTCATTCTTGGGGCAATGTATACGCTATTACAACAAGGTCCCGGAAAGTGTACAGGTTCTCTCTATTACCAAGTTTAAATGTTTTATTATGCTGAAACTGTATAAAAAGGGTTATTATAGTATAAATGAATACATGGTTGATAATAACCCCTGGGAATGAGGTGGTCGCTTCCAAGCAGTTTCTAAAATAAATTTTGTAAATAGTTCGTAATCATTTATATTGTAAAATTTATTTTAAAAAAAATGTCCCGCTGGGTTTCTTGCTGGTTCTTCCCAGGACAGAGGGTTTTTTTTCGAACCAGTGGTAAAGTAAAAAATGACTTTCAATAAGAATTACACATGTAATGTATATTGAATAAAAATTATTCTATTCTATTCTATTCATAACCGATAACGAATACATAGACTATAGGTATAGGGTATTTCGCGCGGATCGAGATCGAGCGGGAAGCGGCCGCCGTAATGGAGGTTGCGTGTTGATTGCGATCCAGCGCACACTGTGCTCTACCGGCTGCGCACCCATCACTATGACCTCCTCCCCACTCCCACCCGTTATCGACCAAATACTCATCGAATTTAAAGTTGCGAAAAGGTGTTTCTTTATAGGTGCAGTTTACATTCCGCCAAAACAATGTCATGAGGTTTATCTTAGTTACTTAAATATGTTACAAAATAAGTTGCTTGACGAGGATACTAGTGTAACAGATTATTTTATTGTTGGTGACTTTAATTTACCTGACTTAATTTGGATGAATAATGAATCCTATGGGCAATATCCTTGTATTAGCTATCTTAACCAATCTCACATACAAATAAATAATTTTATGGCGGTATTAAATTGCTATCAATTAAACTCCTTAAAAAATGACAAAGACCGTATTTTGGATCTTTTTTTCACCAATAAAACAGACTGTGAGTTGTCACCGATATCAAATGCGTTAGTTCCTGCGGATAAACATCACCCACCTTTTTGTGTGTCAGTTGCGTATGATGCAAATCATGGATACATCCGGCTTAAACCATATCTCAACTTCTGTTACAGGAACGCGGACTATAATGAAATTATGCAAAAATTAGCGAATATTGATTGGGATGCTTTCTTTTTAAATAAAAGTGCTGAGGAAGCAGTTTTATTATTTTATGAAAAAACTTACAGTATTATTGATTTACATGTACCCAAAAGATATATTAGGTCTTCTTCGTATCCTGCCTGGTTTACTCCTGAATTTATTAAATCTATTTAATAAAAAAAAACGAGCTTGGGTTATAATGAAAAACTATAACAATAATTCTAATTATAATATATTTTAAATATATAGAAAAAAGTTTAAAACATTATCAGAAAAATGCTATAAAATATACATGGCGAAGGTTGAAAATAGCATAAAATATACGCCGTAACATTTCAAAGATTCCAAGTAGTACATTATAAAGGTTCAATTGCTCATAGTTCAAAAGAGTCTTGTGATCTATTTAGCAAGTTTTTTCAATCTGTGTTTCAACAATCATCTGTATCAGATGATTTTGATATTGATGATATTTGCATACCACTTGAAAATACATCTGACTTTACTATTCATAACATCAAAGTGACAGATTTCAGGTACGTAAAGCCCTGCAAATGTTAGATATATCGAAGGGCGCTGGGATAGATAACATACCAAGTGTTTTCTTCAAGGAAACTGCAACTGTAATTGATCTTCCTTTATCCTACCTTTACAATAAATGCTTATCCGATGGAATATTTCCTGACATTTGGAAAAGTGCAAGGATAGTCCCAGTTTTCAAGGATGGATCAGAAAGTGACGTTATGAATTATCGACCAATATCAATACTACCCATTCTTTCTAAAGTCTTTGAGCGTTTGGTGCATGATGCTATTTACCCCCTCTTGCATAATGTTAGCTTAGATGAACAACACGGTTTTGTCAAACGGCGATCTACAATAACTAATCTTTTCACTAACACATCAGATTTATTTAACGCGCTTGACACCAATACACAAACTGACAGTATTTATACTGATTTCTGGAAAGCATTTGACACTGTTGATCATAAAATACTATTGGAAAAGATAGCTTTCAATGGTATAAGCGGTAATCTCTGGCGGTGGTTTAAGTCGTATGTCTCTTATAGAACGAGAAGGTTGTTATTAAAGGTTCAGAGTCCGATGTTGCTAATGTCACTTCTGGAATCCCACAGGGCTCCATTTTAGGTCCTCTCTTGTTTGTGATCTTCATAAATGATGTTAAAAATTGTTTTAAAAATAGTCGTTTCCTTTTATATGCTGATGATCTCAAAATATATCAATGCATCGATAGGATAGAGGATCACTATTTGCTTTAAGAAGACCTTGACAGATTTAACAATTACTGTGCTCTTAATAATTTACGACTCAACTTAAATAAATGTAAAGTAATCACTTTTACAAAAAAAACGGAATATAAGCTACTTTAACTATTCTCTTAAAGGTACAGATGTTGTAAGGGTGAATAAGATAAGGAATTTGGGTGTGACTTTTGTTAGCAAATTACATTTTGATATTCATATACAAAACATAATTAGTAAAGCTTTTAAAATATACGGACTTGTTATGCGTTCTTCTACTAAATTTAGAAACCCCACCACTTTAATCTATCTTTTTAAATCTTTGGTCAGGCCTCAATTGGAGTACGGAGTACCTGTATGGAACCCACTTTATAAACAATATAATTATAGCATATAAATGATACAAAAAAATTCTTGCGTCGCGTTAACTACAAATATCACCGTAAGCGTTTATCGTATGTGCTCCTTTTAACAAAATATAAACTCTTAGACTTAAGGTCTAGACGCACTCAACTTGAGGCAAGATTACTTTATGATCTGTGCAATAACAAGTATGATTGCACAGATATAATTAATCGTATTAGTTACTCCGTACCACCTCGCGCACGTATGCGTTCTTTGCGTCCTCACTCACTCTTTGCTGTGTCAACATCTCGGACAAACGCCGGTATCCGATCTCCCCTTCATCGTATGGTTGACACATACAATAAAAAATTTAATTCGGTAGATTTATTTTCTTGCAGTACCAGATCATACAATAGACAGATAGTTAACTTGCTATTAAACACTTAATGTCTCTTTTAAAGTCTTGAACACATTAACTACTAACACTAACTATAAAATTATCTAACCAATGACTATATATGTACATGCACAGACACACAAATACGCGCGCGCACGCGCATGCGCGCACACACATTCTAACTCACAAACACACAAAACTTTAACCTCTAATACATGTTCAACAATATTTTAGAAATTAAGGTACTTTATTTTTATAAAAATTAGGTCCCTCACATAATTATTATATGTTTTATACTCTATATGTGACCATCGTCGTTGAGTTTATGATAAGTAATAAATTGTAATAGAACATAAGCTTTAGCATAAGATATATAGTAAACTTGTTTGTGGTTCTCTAAATAAATTTAAAAAAATTATTTACTTTGTCATATTTTAGTAATTGTCGACTTAATTTGAAAATTAAAGAATTGTCATCTGCAAATAATACTATATCATGGTTATCCCCTACTATGTATGGTAAGTCATTAATGTGTACGAGAAACAGGAAGGGGCCTAAAATTGAGCCTTGAGGCACGCCCATTTGTACCATCAACCCGGAAGAGTTCATACTGTTAATGATAACTTTTTGCGTTCTCTTACTTAAATATGAAATAACTAATTTAAGAGCATCACTTCTTACACCGTAGTGTTGAAGTTTCCTGATTGATGTTTCATCGTGAACACAATGGAAGGCCTTGGATAGGTCACAAAATATGCCCTAAGCATCCTGTGAATTCTCCCATGCATTAAAAATATATTTAATCAGCTCAACACCGGCAGCAGTTGTCGAGCGACTCCTTATGAAACCAAATTGATTTTTATGAAGTAAATTATTTATATTAAAGAAATTTAACATTTTATCAAGAATATTTTTTTCAAAAATCTTACTAAGTGTTGGTAGTACAGAAATAGTTTTAAAATTGGCGGGGTCTAATGTACTACCAGATTTAAATAAAGGTATTACTTTACTATGCTTCATTAAATCAGGAAACACACCAGATTCGAATATAGATATCTTTGCAATACTCTATGGAACTTAAAAGTATTTGAACAAGCCTTTACATTTTGTTTAAGCAATGATTCGGCGACCGTAGGAGAAGAATTTAATGATTTTGTTGTCAAAAAAGAAAAATCAGTACAATGTTTCTCAAAAGCTATAGCAACTTCTAGATCAGATTGCGTTAAATTAATGTTAATATTCAATTGAAAATCCGAGTTGCGCGGTTTGACCTTGCCCGTTTCACTTTTTATTATTCTCCAGGTCATTTTAATTTTGTTGGATGCAATTTTAATTTTGTGCTTAAATGTAAAGCCTTAGCAGTGGAGCACACTTTTTTTAAATATTTTAGAATATGTTTTTACATAATCTCTAAATATAACACTACTATTATATGATCTTTCATCATAAAGCTCGAATAACCTTCGCCTACATTTATAAATTCCCACTGTCGCCCATTCATTAAATGATTTGCGACTGTTAAAAGAGAAAGTTTTAGAAGTGACCATTCTTCTAAATTCACAACTTATAATTTAAAAAAACGTACCATATAAATAATTAGCACTATTTTTTAATGAAAGTGATGAAAGTCTTTTTATTATATTACTTCTTAACCTCTCCAAGCGATGTCAATTTATTGGAACAAACACAATTTTCTTATTTTTCTGTTTTTTTTTTGTGTATGTAAGGTAGTGAAACCAACTGTCTACAGTGATCTGAACTTAAATTTTGAAAAATTGATTTATGCAAGGGCTTAAAATGGCATCTGTAAAAATGTTATCTATACAGGTCGCACTAGGCCCAGCAATATGTGTTGGTTCTAAGAATAAATTAACAAGATTATACGATTTAAACAATTGGCTAAACTTAATACTAATGGAAGAAGTTTCAAAAAGATTGATGTTAAAGTCTCCACATATTACAACAGACTTGTTCTGTTTACTAAGTTTGAGCAAAATTTCTTCCACAATCCTTTCAAAATAGTCATAAGTAGCACATGGGTGTCTGTAAACACTTAAAACAATGAGGTGCTCGAGCTCGACACAAGCCATTTCTACAGTTCGGTTCAACAGAGAGGCTCACAATATCCTTACGTTCTTTATAAAATAATGACTTATCTGCTAATATTAAGGAGCCACCACGTAAATTTTTTTCTTAATTGAAGGAACTGACCACCTGGTGATTTCTGAAATTTAACATGAAATTATAATCTTTTAGCCAATGTTCAGTAATACAAAGTATATGTATGTTGTAACTAATTAAAGAAAATTCAACTTCTAATTCTTTGCCCATCATGCCTTGTATATTTTGATGCACCAGGTGTAAACAATTTTTATTACTTATTTGTGGGCTGTATTCAAAATTAATTAACCTCTTATTATTACTAGAGATTGCATCTATTGTCACATTCATTAATTTAAATAAGTTGGAACTGATTCCAAATTAAATGTCAAATGGTTATCATGCTCAACAAAGTCTTGATAGCCAAAAACTTGGCTGAGTTAAAAAGTAAATAATAAGATAGCACATTTGCTACCAGTCTTAAATTATATTTGGATAGATAATACCTATCTTTTGTCCAAAACTTTTTTATTAAATTATTTATGTCAATTAAATGAAATTAATGATTATTACAATTATATGTCAAATTTAAGTTTTTTTTTACTTTTTAGGGTTCCGTACCTTAAAAGGAAAAAACGGAACCCTTATAGGATCACTTTG
Source organism: Parnassius glacialis (assembly GCA_033319125.1). NCBI lineage: Eukaryota > Metazoa > Arthropoda > Insecta > Lepidoptera > Papilionidae > Parnassius > Parnassius glacialis. Next base: position 15,471,639 of record JAVANC010000018.1, on the reverse strand, counting down.
TTGTCCATCTGCCTGTCTGTCTGTCTGTCTGTATGTCTGTCTGTCGGTCTGTCTGTCTGTCTGTCTGTCTGTCTGTCAAGACCCTTTTTCTCAGGATCGCGTGGAGTTATCGAACTAAAATTCATATCAAATATTCGAATCTACTGTCCCTTGGAGCTGTGAAAAAATCAAACTCCTAAGCCAACGCAATCAAAAGATACAGCCGTTTATGCCGCAAATATTATGCCGCAAGGGAATCAAAACCTACAGGGTACTTCCCGTGAACTCAGAATCTTAAAATTTGGTACGAAGCAACGTATTATAGTACAGATAAAGGAAAAATTGCGAAACGTATAAATTTTTAGTTACGTCATATAATAAAAGTATTTTTAATAATTTTAACCTACGAATTTGTTCGGAACCCTCGGTGCGCGAGTCCGACTCGCACTTGGCCGGTTTTTTTATAAAAAATCTTACCCCAACACTAGGATTTTCTCCTCTATCGTGGAGGCAGTTTACAAACATAAATTACACGAGAACAAACATTCAGACCCGGAACAATTATTTGTAGGCCATACAAATACTTGTTCCAAGCGGGATTCGAACCCGCGGCCCCCAGCGCAATAACTTTTGCTAAGCCACTGCGCCACGGAGCCGTCATTATTATTACGTAATTATTATAACATATTAAATTATGCATTTGTATATTTAAATTATGTCTTAAATTATTTTCCTGTGGCAATCCCTGTACATAAGGCAGTGTGAACAAGACAATTTTGTTTACATTTATGTTATTAAGTTGTTCAACATATCTTAATAACTGTTTGTTATTTACACTGCCTCTTCTACCAACAAAAATTATTATTGTCTTATTTGTGCAAAATTTAGTAACCATAATTTTATTTAGGATGCCACTAAAAGATGCTCCAGGCATGCGGCAATTTGTAACTTTTGTCCCTTTAACTAGTCCAGAGATGAGAACAGTATTCCATGTGGGGCCGAACTTGCGCTTTGTAAAGTTGCAAGCGATGTGCCGGCATGAAATACTGTCTCGCTCTGCTGAGCACGCCAAGCTTTTTAGAGGCCAATTTGGCCTTCCCTTCCAAGTGACCACGAAACTGCACACTATTCGATATGTCGACGCCAAGGATTCCGATACTGGCTGAGGCAGCAAGGGGAGTGCCTTGAAACTGAGGAGATACGACAAAGGGGTTCTTTTTAGCGGTAAACGCGCAAACTTGTGTCTTCTGGGAATTGAATTGGACTACATTTAGTCGGCCCCAATCCGAGACTTTGTTAAGCAAAGACTCGACTTCAGACACAAGTTTGTCCCGGTACTCGGCGACGTTGTACCGAGAAATATTGGCACGGCCGGTATATAAGGCATCACCAGTGCTGTCGTCTGCATAGCAATGAATGCTACCAGTTAGCAACATATCATTGATATGCAGGAGAAAGAGCGTTGGTGATAGCACGCAGCCTTGTGGAACACCAGCGTTGATAGGCTTGAGATCAGAGCATGCACCGTCTACTACGACCTTGATGCTCCGATCAGCAAGGAAACTGGTGATCCATTTGCACAACTTCTCGGGAAGCCCATAGGCAGGAAGCTTCGAAAGAAGCGCTTTGTGCCAGTCCCAATCAAATGCCTTCGCTACGTCAAAACTAACGGCTAATGCCTCCCCCTTGGACTCTACTGCCTCCGTCCATCTATGAGTTAAGTAGATTATTATTTAGTAGGTTATCTATATATGTTTTAAATTGTGTTATTTGCTTATTTGCCTCATTCAATTGTAACTTCAATGCAGCAATAAACCTGAGAGCTTCCTCATATTCTTTGCTGCATTAGTCAAACTCATTAACCGTTCCCTGTAGCTGATCTCTTTCTTTTATAACACTTGTGTATTCTGTACGTAACTTAACCATATCACATTTTATTTGTGTATTTTTGGCAATTATGCTAACTATTTCCCTTTCATCATCATCCCTTTCCTTAAGCAATAGTTCACACTGCTCCTTGGAGCGCAAGCTGGAGTTGGTTCTCCATCTGGCGTCTCTCGTCTTGGCGTTGCGAGTATTCATTTTACTATTTATTATAAATGATAAAAGACAACAAAGATCGAAAATCGGATCGAAAAAAATCGAAAATCGAAGATCGGAGCAGAGTAAGTTTATGTTGAGTTGTTGTAGTTTTTTATTGTATTTACAAGTCTCAAATCAAATTGAGACGTGTAAATAGGATAAATAGGATATTGTTAAAAAAATTACTAATCCGAGTAATAGAATAAATCTTTAATTTATAAAAGGAATAATATGAAATAAGAATTACAATTATTTTAAAACAATGTTCGTTACCTGTCACTTTTTGTTCCAAAACCAAAATGTTGTTTTAATATTTATGTACCGACTTTCTTAAATATTAAATTCTAAGCGGCAATAATTATTAACTATAACAAAAAATTGTGGTGTGACCAATTACTTTTACAACTTATCATCTGGGTTGCCACAGTAAAAAAAAATGCGCAAAGGGCCGCGTTTTCGATATCCCCAGGGAGCTGGACCTTGGAGCTGGCGCTGGACGCGAAAGCATGCGGGCCGCCAGCCAAGAGTGGGGGGCTACAAAACCACCTAGCAGCCCCTCGCATCCATCATCCCCGCCAGAACATTTGGTGTCGGCTATGTCTTCTCGGACTCACCAAGTGGCACCCGCCACTTTTGAAGCACGTCACATGCGTTGTACAGAAATAATGAACGCAAATGCATTGCGGGCATATTTTTGGGCAAAAGGTGAAAACACTTGAGGGTTGGCGTATCGGGCTTGGATGCATCGCGTTTTTGCAGAGCTTGAGCCATCTCTAACCGTCACTGAGCAAAACCTAGCAGACCGAGTTCGGTACATCCGGCGCTTCAACATATTTGATGACGACGAAAACGAACGACTAAGACGTGAGGCTGTTCTCTCGTCGGATGAAAATGCTACCGCTGTAAATGCGGTGCCACTACTTGCAGAGCAACCTGCACACGTGGATGCCAGCGTGAATAATCCAGTTATTGTTGATCAGACGATGATGAAATAGTTTCCCACGAACTGCAGCAAATGAGAAGCACATTGGAAGAGGCAATTTCGGAAACGCACTGTACGCCTCTCGAAAGTCGACAGCAACTTTCCCGCGTACCTCAAGTAAGCGGAATTGGGCTGTCATACGGACTGTTAATCCAATGCTGATGACCTATTTGGTAGACGGGACCTTTGCGAGAAGGACTCAATTATTTTAGGCGCCGCACTGGCAGTTTGTCGTATTATTGGCGCCAAACTTTTCACAACTGGATGCGCTACTAGACAAAGTAGCGCCATCGCAGCCTGGAGAAACAGAATTGAGGATCATATCGCAAAGGCAAGGGCTCTCGTCGGTAGATTGACAGGCTTCAGAAAGTAACGAAGCGCATAGATGACCTGAATCAAAGTAACTCTGCTTAAGGGAAGCGGATTCGGCAACATGCTCAGAGATCAAGGCCGTTCAACCAGAATTGACTCTTTCCGAGTGATCAGAAGAGGCTTTATGAATCATTGGAATGACCAATGTTATGTGGAACGGGCCCAGCACTGAACCAGGCCGTCACTGTCGCATTCTGGTGTGGCCTGTGGTCAGAGCCCGTAAACAACTGCGAGGACCCTTGGTCGGAAGTTGTGGGAAGTCAGTGTGTGAGTGTTACGCCTATGGACCCCGTCATCATAACGCCAGATGACGTAGCTGAGGCAGTCTTTCGGACCTCGAACTGGAAAATTCCGGGACTTGATGGGCTGCATCACTACTGGCTGAAGGGTTTTGTGATGTGTCACGCTGTGCTCGCCCGACAGTTTCAAGAGGCTCTCGACCACAAGTCACTCCCGAGCCTTTTCACTTCTGGAATCACTCAATTGGTTCCAAAAGATCAGGATACTACAGATCCGAGCGAATACCGCGCCATCACGTATCTTTTTTTTTTTTTTTTTATAGGATAAGTGTGACAAACGTGCACACAGTCCAGCTGATGGTAAGTGGTTGCTGCGGCCCATAGACATCTACATCTATCCTCTATTACAAATCAAAATGCAGATGCGTTGTCACCCGTGAGGACTAAGATGGAATGCCTCATTTCCAGTAAAATGGGCCTCCGGCCACCTGCACTCACCAAGCGAAACACAGAGGTAAACCTCTACTTCACGCTGGTATTCTGTAAGGTCGTGGTACCACCCCGGTTCGAGCCGGCCCATCCATGAGACAGCAAAAGCTGCCGCGTGGCTCTACCACTGTTCAAAACCTTTGGAGAATCCCTCGCTGGGCATCCATGACCAAACTACTCCATTCCTGAACTTATGTGCTCAGGCTGCGTATTCTGGGGCCAAAACACCGCTCGCGACTAATACTGCTCGGGGCAAGCGTAACTATTAAAACTACAATAGGTCCCATCCGCAGAGACCATAATACTCGGTGATTATAACGCCTACCACGCCGAATGGCTTGGTTCTCGTTTAACAGATCATGCGGGTAGATCCGTCTATGACTTTGCCTTGGCATATAGTCTAACACAACTGGTTACTTCGCCTACGCGGATCCCAAATCTGGAAGACCATGTACCTTCCCTGTTGCACATGGTCTTCTAGACATTTTTATTCCATCCTCTGTGGTGCCCATCGGAGGCAGCTCCCAGCTATGGCTTGGTCGCTCTTGTAAAATAGCATTACGCTATAAGCAGGAGTGCTACCGGGCCTGGGCGTCACATCAACGTCTCGAGATGTAAACACCAACGTCCTTAAAAAGAAGTATAATTCCGCCTCCAGGTCCTTCAAAAGCGTCATTGCCAAGGCTTGGTCTGAGCACATCGGCAGAATTGGCGAGAAACTAGTTCGCCTTCCTTCGGGAACCCGTGCATTCTGATCTCTCGCCAAGACTGTCCAAGGGAACTTCTGTCAGCCATATCTTCCACCTCTGCACAGAGAGGACAATTCACTGGCCCATGCCGCAAAGGAGAAAGCCGATCTCTTAAGCTCTCTCTTTGCGTCCAACTCCACCTGCGATGTGAGTGCTTCATGCCGGATGTACGGATTACACAGCGCTCGGTTCGCAAAGCACTCTTCTCCCTGGACATCATCAAGATGAGTGGGCCCGATAGAGTCCCTACCATTGTGCTGAAGACATGTGCTCCGGAGTTGGCACCGGTTTTAATGCGTCGTTTCCGGTACTCCTACTCCCAAGGCGTAGTCCCGAATTCATGAAAGACAGCTTTGGTCCACCCGATCCCTATAAAAGGCGACCGCTCAGACCCGTCCAACTACAGGCCTATCGCCATCACCTCCTTGCTCTCCAAAATAATGGAATCCATTTTATGCTGCCAGCATATGCGTTACCTTGAGGATGAGGAGCTAATTAGTGACCGCCAGTACGGTTTTCGTCAGTGTCGATCAGCTGGTGATCTTCTGGTCTACCTAACTCATAGATGAGTGGAGGCAGCTGAGTCTAAGGGGGAGGCATTGGCCGTTAGTTTGGACACAGCGAAGGCCTTCGATCGGGCCTGACACAAAGCGCTTTTTCCGAACCTTGCTTCTTATGGGCTTCCCGAGAAATTGTTCAAATGGATCACCAATGTCCTTGCTGTTTGGAGCATCAAGGTCGTAGTAGACGGTGCGTGCTCTGATTTCAAGCCTATCAATGCTGGTGTTCCAAAAGGCTGCGTGCTATCACCAACGCTGTTTCTCCTGCATATCAATGATATGTTGCAAACTGGTAACATTCATTGCTATGCAGACGACAGCACTGGTGATGCCTTATATACCGGCCGTGCCAATATTTCTCGGTAAAACGTCGCCGAGTACCGGAACAAACTTGTGTCTTAAGTCGAGTCTTTGCTAAACAAAGTCGCGGATTGAGGGCGACTAAATCTAGTCCAGTTGAATCCCCAGAAGACACAAGTTTGCGCGTTTACCCCTTTGTCGTATCTTCTCAATTTCAAAGCACGCCTCTTGCTGCCTCAGCTATTATCGGAATCCTCGACGTCGACATATCGAATAGTGTGCAGTTTGGTGATCACTTGGAAGGGAATTACAAATAGGTCTCTAAAAAGCTTGGCATGCTCAGCAGAGCGAGACAGTATTTCATGCCGGCACATCGCTTGCAACTTTACAAAGCGCAAGTTCGGCCCCACATGGAATACTGTTCTCATCTCTGAGCCGGGGCACCTTAGTGCCAGTTCCTTCCACTTGACCGCATCTCTCAATTTCACCATCGCACATCGCGACAAAACTCACGATATAATCCATACCATCTGGATCATTATCGGTCCACCACTGTGCGATTTAGAAGAAGTTTTTTCCCTCGCACAACTTCCTTATGGAATCGATTACCACCAGTGATTTTTCCGTACCGATACGACTTAGGAACCTTCAAGAATAGAACTTACACCTTTCTAAAAGGCCGGCAACACATTTGCAATTCCCCTGGTGTTGCGGTTTTTCCTGGGCGGCGGAAAGTAACTAACCATTAGGTGAGCCGCATGCTCGATCGCCCCCTCTTCTATAAAAAAAAATGTATACCTATCATTTTCATTTACATTTATATGTTTATACAGCCCAAACAAATGAGATAATTATGTAAATATCCCACAATAATGAGTGCGTGCGTGCGTGCGTGCATGCGTGCGTGCGTGCGTGCGTGCGTAATGGCGTGCCACCGAGCGTACTCACGTCCGTACCTGCGTGCGTATGTGCGTATATGCGTTCGTGCGTGCGTGCGTAAGATGGAATCCCTCATTGCCAGTAAAAGCTTTTAACGTACATAAATTTATTTAAACAATTGCAAACACCGATAAAATATTTAGTCAGATGGGTAGTAATAAGAATAATATTTGTACTTGATTTCCCAAGCGCCCGGATTTTAATACCTTTCTGATTACTACTAACCACGATTGCAATAAATTTTAGCAGATCATTACATGAGAGTTGTTATTATAAATGTGCAGTTATAAAATAAATAAATGTTTTATCAACATTCTTACTACATGATTATAGATATAAATCTTTTCAAATATAATATTACTGTAGCCTTCGCAATCTACTCATTAATTTCAATAGATAGCGGTTTATCGGTTCCGTAAATACGTTTTATTTATAGAATTAGGGTGACAAATGACAAAAGAAATGACAGCAATGTTAACTCTTTCGCTGTCCCGTGCACTACATATAGGTCACTGCTATTATCTTACTATTGTGTTTTAAAAACCGGTCAGTGAAAATGTTAAGCTGCTTTTTTACGCTGGTATTATGTGAGAGCGTGGTCTTAAATAATATAATAATAATAATAAGGCGTAGAGAATTGACTACCCCATCGCCCGCTGATGTATCAGTTAAGTGACAAAACTGCTATGTCAGCGCAGTCAGTCAGCGCCTTGCCAAGAGGTTTGAGCGCAGTGCCTCGGCAGAACTGAAGGTGCAAAGGTCGCACCATGAAACGGTGCCAGGCCTGGGCGTCTCCCGTTAATTGACGCCTATTTAATGGGTGATGGAAAAAAGAAGAGTGCGCAAAGGGTCGCTGCCTGGAGGTCGCCAGGGCGCGTCTGGAGCTGGCGCTGGACGCGACAGCATGCGGGCCGCCAGCCGAGCGTGAGGGGCTACAAGGCCACCTAGCAGCCGGCCGCATCCATCATCCCCACCAGAGGGCTTGATGTCGGCCGAGTCTTCTCGGACTCAGCAAGCGGCATCCACCGCTGGTGGAGTACGTCACATGTGTTGGACGGAAATAATGAACACAAACGAATTGCGAGCGTACTTTAGGACGAAAGGGGAAGAAACTTGAATATTGGCGAGCGAGAGCCATCGGTTCATGTAACGGAGCAAACCCTGGCAGACCGAGTTCGGTATATCCTGCGCTCCAACATATTTGGTGACGCCGAACTCGAACGACTACGACGTGAGGCTGTTCCCTCATCGGATGAAAATGCTAGTAATGCGAGCTCTATAAAGATAGCAGTGAAAAGTCAGCAGAAACCTTAAAATTGTATCTAGGAATTTGTAGCTAATTTGTTGCTAATTAGTTGCCAAAATTGCGATTTTGTAGCTCCAACCGATTTTGAGAAATTTGGTTTACTGCTATCCTTACATTAAGATAGCAGTAAAATCTTTCAATCAACCCCACCGTAGTGGATAAAACGGGATAATTTGTTGCTAATTAGTTGCTGAAATATAATGCAAAAAATGTTAAACAAATCAAAAATTAAAAAAAATTATAAAAATAAAGTTCCAAATTAATGACAATTTTGCTACTGATTAATAAACAGATCAATAACTCCCAGACAGCCTACAACAACATAAAATCTGTAGATAAGTTATATCAAGTAATAAGTTACAAATAAATGTGTACATGCTGCCTATATGGAAGATTTGAAAATAGAACAAGTTATATTGTTGCTGTTCAGTTATGGAAGCAGCAAGACATAAAGAGCCAGAAATAAAATAAAATCAATCTATGATCTGCGCCAAGTTATTAATTAGTAATTATTTGTGTACACACTATACTTACGTAAAAATATTGAAAAAAAAAGTTAGCAGAATTTTTGTTGCTGCTCAGTAACAGAAGCAGTAAGTCACAAAGAGCCAGCAACAAAGTAAAATCGATTAATAATATGCACCAAGTAATAAGTTAATAATAAATTGTGTACAAGTAATATCGTGAAAATTTTAGGAAAAAATTTAGCAAAATTTTTGTTGCTGGTCAGTAACAAAAGCAGCAACTCATAAGAAGACAGCAACAAAATAAAATCAATCGATAAGCTGGACCACGTTGTAGTTAGGATTTTTTTATAAGAGAGGGGGCAAACGAGCATGCGGCTCACATGATGGTATGTGACTATCGCCGCCCATGAACAACAGTAACACCAGGGGAACCAGAGGAATTGCAGATGCGTTTTTTGTTTTTTTATAGAATAAGGGTGACAAACGAGCACATAGTCCACCTGATGGTAAGTGGTTGCTGCGGCCCATAGACATCTACATCTATCCTCGTTTGCGAATCAAAATGCAGATGTCACCCGTGACGACTAAGATGGAATGCCTCATTTCCAGTAAAAAGGGCCTCCGGCCACCTGCACTCACCAAGAGAAACGAAGAGGTAAATCTCTACTTCACGCTGGTATTCTGTGAGGTCGTGGTACCACCCCGGTTCGAGCTGGCCCTTCTGTGTAACAGCAAAAGCTGCCGCGTGGCTCTAACCCTGTTAAAACACTGTGGTGTTGCCGGCCTTTTAAAAAGGAGTACGGTCTTTTCTTGAAGGTCCCTAAGTCGTATCGGTCCGGAAAAATCGCTGATGGTAATCGATTCCACAAGAAAGTTGTGCGAGGAAGAAAAAAAATTGCACAGTGGTGGACCGCCAATCACCCAGATGGTGTGGATGGTATTGGGAGTTTTGCCGCGATGTGCGTTTGTGAAATTTGGCGGCTGGGATTAATCCGAACAATTCCTCAGAGCGAATCCCGTGGAATTATGTGTACATGCAATATTTTTAGGTGAATTTTAGGAAAAAACATAGCAGATATTTTATTGCTGGTCAGTTATGGAAGCAGCAAGTCATAAATAGTCAGCAACAAAATAAAAAAGATCGATAAGGAGCACCAAATAATTAGTTAGTAATTATTTGTGTACATGCTATATGTACATAAAAATTTTAGGAAAAAATAAAGCAGATATTATTTTGCTCGTCAACAATGGAAGCAGCAACTCATTAAGAGCCAGCAACAAAATAAAATAGATTGATAAAATGCACCAAGTAATTGGTTAATAATTATTTATATACATGCTATATTACCATAAAAAAATTTAATAAAAAAAGTGAGCAGAATATTTGTTGCTGGTCAGTTACGAAAGCAGAAACTCATAAAGAGCCAGCAACAATATAAAATAGATCGATAAAGAGCACCAAGTAATTAGTTAGAAATTATTTGTGTACATACACAAATAATTACTAACTAATTACTTGGTGCAGCTTATCGATCTATTTCATTTTGTTGCTGGCTCTTTATGAGTTGTTGCTTCAGTTTCTGACCAGCATCAAAATATTTGCTACCTTTTTTCCTCAAATCATCTTTAAAGTATAGCAAGTAAACAAATATTTACTAACTAATTACTTGGTGCTCCTTATCAATCTATTTTATTTTGTTGCTGACCCATTATGACTTGCTGCATTATAACTGACCAGAACAAAATTTTAGCTAAAAAGGTAGCAGAATTTTTGTTGCTAGTCAGTAACGAAAGCAGCAACTCATAAAGCGCCAGACACAAAATTAAAACAATCGATATGCTATATCACGTCATTAGTTAGTAATTATTTGTGTACATGCTACATTTTTATGAAAATTTTAGGAAAAAAGGTAGTAGATATTTTGTTGCACATCAATCATGGAAGCAGCAACTCATAAAAAGCCAGCAACAAAATAAAATAGATCGATAAGCAGCACCAAGTAGCTAGTTCGTAATTATATGTGTACATACTATATTTTTATGAAAATTTTAGAAAAAAATATAGTAGATACTTTGTTGCTCATCAATAATCGAAGCAGCAACTCACAAAGAGCTAGCAGTAATATAAAACAGATCGATAAGGAGCACCAAGTAATTAGTTAGTTATTATTTGTGTACATGCTATATTTTAAGGAAAATTGTAGGAAAAAACATATTAGGTATTTTGTTGCTGGTCAGTTATAGAAGAAGCAAGTCATAAAAAGTCAGTAACAAAATAACATAGATCGATAAGCTGCACCAAATGATAGAATAACAATTAAAATTTTCATAAAATTATAACATGTACGCAAATAATTACTAACTAATTACTTCGTGCTCGCTATCGATCTATTTTATTTTGATGCTGACTCTTAATAACTTGCTGCTTTCATAAATGACCAGCAACAAAATATCTGCTACCTTTTTTCTAAAATTTTGATATAAATATAGCATGTAGACAAATAATTACTAACTAATTACTTGGTGCAGCTTATCTATCTGTTTTATTTTGTTGTTGGCTCTTTATGAGTTGCTGCTTCAGTCACTGACCAGCAACAAAATATCTGCTATTATTTTTCCTAAAATTTTCATAAAAATATAGGGTGTACACAAATATTTACTAACTAATGACGTGGTGTAGCTTATAGATTGATTTTATTTTCTTGCTGGCTCTTTATAAGTTGCTGTTTTCGTTACTGACTAGCAACAAAAATTCTGCTAACTTTTTTCCTAAAATTTTTATAAAATTATAGCATGTACACAAATAATTAGTAACTAATGACGTGGTGTAGCATATCAATTGATTTCATTTTGTGTTTTGCTCTTTATGAGTTGGCGCTTTTGTTACTGACCAGCTGCAAAAATTCTGCTAACTTTTTTTCCTAAAATTTTCACGTAAATATAGTAGGTACACAAATAATTACTAACCAATTACTTGGTGCAACTTATCGATCTATTTTATTTTGTTGCTGGTTCTTTATGAATTGCTGCTTCCATTGTTGACGAACAAAAAATATCTTCTATATTTTTTCTTAAAATTGTCATAAAATATAGTTTGTACACAAATATTTACTAACATATTACTCGGTGCAGCTTATCGATCGATTTTATTTTGTTGCTGGCTTTTATGAGTTGCTGCTTCAGTTACCGACCAGTAACAAAATATCTGCTACCTTTTTTCCTAATATTTTCATACAAATATAGCATGTACACAAAGAATTACTAAATAATTACTTGGTGCTCCTTATCGATCTATTTTATTTTGTTGCTGACTACTTAGGACTTGCTGCTTTCATTACTGACCAGTAACAAAATTTCTGCTAACTGTTTTCCTAAAATTTTCCCAAAAATATAGCATTTGCACAAATAATTACTAACTAATAACGTGGTGCAGCTAATGGATTGATTTTATTTTGTTGCTGTCTCTGTATGAGTTGATCCTATAATTTTTACGATATAACTTCTGTTACTGAAAAACACAAAAATTTTGCTAACTTTTTAAAAATAATTTTACGTAAATATAACGTAAAGACAAAAAATTACTAACTCATAACTTGGTGCAGCTTATAGATCGAGTTTATTTTGTTTCTGGCTCTTTATGTCTTGCTGCTTCCATAACTCAACAGCAAAAATATAACTGTTGTTCTATTTTTAAATCTTCCGTATAGGCAGCATGTACACATTTATTTGTAACTTATTACTTGATATTACTTATCGACCGATTTTATGTTGTTGTAGGCTGTCTGAGAGTTATTGATATGTTTATTAATCAGTAGCAAAATTGTCATTAATTTGGAACTTAATTTTTATAATTTTTTTTAATTTTTGATTTGTTTAACATTTTTTTGCATTATATTTCAGCAACTAATTAGCAACAAATTATCCCGTTTTATCCACTACGGTGGGGTTGGTTGAAAAATTTTACTGCTATCTTAATGTAAGGATAGCAGTAAACTAATTTCTCAAAATCGGTTGGAGCAACAAAATCGCAATTTTGGCAATTTTTATCAACAAATTCCTAGATACAATTTTAAGGTTTCTGCTGACTTTTTCACACAACTTTATAGAGCTGGTAATGCGGCGCCACTAATTGCAGAGCAACCCGCACACTTGGATGCCGCCGTGGATGCTGCCGTGGATATTTCAGTTGTGATTGATTCAGACGATGATGAAAGAGTCTCCTATAAAGTAAAGCAAATGAGAAGTATATTGGAAAAGGCTATTTTGGAAACGGGCAGTACGCCTCTCGAAAATCGACCGCAACTTCCCCGCATACCCAATAAGCAAGTGGAATTGGGCTGTCGTAAGGGCTCTCAACCCAATGCTGGTGACCTATTTGGAAGCCAGCCGGGACTTTGCGATACGGACTTAATACTTTTTGGCGCCTCACTGGCAGTTTGCCGTATTATTGGCGCCAAACTTCCCACGGCTGGACGCGCTACTATACAAAGTAGCGCCATTTCAGCCTGGAGGAAAAGAATTGAGGACCGTATCGCAAAGGCTCTTGTCCTAATCGGCAGACTGACAAGCTTCAGTTCGGGTAATAATAGACCGAGAATTATGCGCACCATCAGGATAGCGTTTGCTGGGACAAATATAAGTTTGTCCCAGCCGGATATTACGCAAAAACTGACGGAACGCATAGACGACCTGAAGCAGAGAATCGCTGCTTGGGGAAAGCAGATTCGGCGATATACCGAGAGGTCGACACGGTCCAACCAGAATCGTCTCTTCCAGAGTCATCAGAAGAGGCTCTATAAATCATTGGAGCGACCAATGGTACGTGGAACGGGCTAAGCACCAAATCAGGCCGACACTGTCGCATTCTGGCGCGGCCTGTGGTCAGAGCCCATAAACCACAGCGAGGGCCCTTGGACGGAAGTTGTGGTGAGTCAGTGTGCGAATGTAACGCCCATGAACCCCGTCATTATAACGCCGGACGATGCAGCTGAGGCGGTCCGAAAGGCCCCGAACTGGAAAAGTCCGGGGCCCGACGGGCTGCATCACTACTGACTGAAGGGTTTCGTGGTGTATCACGCTGTGCTCGCCCGACAATTTCAAGAGGCTCTTGACCAAAAGTCGCTCCCGAACCTCTTCACTACTGGGATTACTCATTTGGTTCCAAAAGACCAGGATTACACAGATCCGAGCAAATACCGCCCCATCACGTGTCTACCCACGATATATAAGACACTAACATCCATTTGGAGCGCGAGAATCACTCGTCATGTGAACTCAAATCAGGTGATGTCGCGCGCTCAAAATGGATGTCGGGGCGGTGGTCGTGGAACCAAGGAACCACTCCTCATAGACGCGGTCATTGACAATGTGGTTAAATGCAACCGTCGGAACCTCTCCGCCGCCTGGATAGACTACAAAAAGGCGTTCGACTCGGTGCCTCATACATGGCTGAAGAGGGTCCTTGATCTATACAAGGTTGACTGTACAGTTAGAGACTTCCTCAGGCAGTGTATGGAGCAGTGGATTACGATCCTTTGTCATCTAGGCGAGCGGATGACAACTGCGGAGAACCACAAAAGGATAAGAAGGGCTATCTTCCATGGCGATTGTCTGAGTCCAATCTGGTTCTGCCTCTCTCTGAACCCTCTCAGTACCTTACTGGAGGGTTCCGAGAGAGTATTTCAGCTTCGAAAGGGAGGCACATAAGTGATCCACCTTTTCTATATGAATGATCTCAAGTTATTCTGTTCAAGTCGTTCCCATCTTATGGAATTGCTAAACATCACTTGTGATTTTAGCAATTCCATTAGAATGGAGCTGGGGACGGATAAGTGTGCTGTCCTTCATGTCGAAAGGGGTGAGGTTGTTAACTCTAAAGGGCATAGACTTATCTATGCCCATCAACATAAAGAGCCTATCCGAAGCTGAAACATACCGATACCTTGGGTATGTCACAGAACATAGGTATCGATGATGCGGACATGAAACAGTCAGTTTGCGATGTGTTTTATGCACGCTTGACAAAAGTACTCAACAGTCTTTTGTCGGGTGTGCATAAGACACACGCATATAACGGTTAGATTATGCCTGTCCTCATACATACCTTCGGCATACTCAGGTGGTCTCAGACCGTACTGAACGCTCTGGATAGAAAAGTCCGCACTGTTATGAAGTCTTATAGGATACATCACCTGAGATCGTCAGTAATGAGGCTTAACTTGCCATGGAAAGATGGTGGGCGCGACTTTTTGAGCGCTCTCACCATGCATAATCGTGAAGTGTGCAGCCTCCGTAATTACTTTCTGGTGAGATCGGGTGATCCATTCTATAGGGTCGTCATTTTTTTGTGATAAAGTACTTACTCCTTTATGCTTAGCCAACGAGCAAGGGCAAGACCCAGCAGTACATTGCATTTCCGACCGGGAGACCGTATGGAAGGAGAAGGAGTTCCACGGCTTCTAGAAGGCTCTACATGAGCCTTTCGTAGACACAGTCACCTCCTGCCACTGGCTACGTTTCGGTGACCTCTTTGGCGAAACCGAGGGTTTTGTATGTGCGGTACAGGATCAGGTTATTAAGACCAACAATTATCGGAAATACATCCTAAAGGATGACGCCGTCCACATCTGTCGAGCTTGTCGCCATCCTCGTGAGTCACTTAGGCATGTCATCTCCGGTTGTTCGGCGCTTTCTAACTCTGAATATGTGCACAGACACAATCTAGTAGCCAGGATTCTACACCAGGAGCTCGCTCTGAAATACTGTCTCGTGGATCGGAAACTGCCGTATTAAAAGTATTTGCCGGAAGCCGTGCTCTAAAATGACCGCGCCAGGCTCTATTGGGACCGGGCCATTATCACATACAGGACTATTCTTGCAAATAAACTTGATATTGTACTGATGGACCGGGCACAGTCAAGGATATTTTTGGTCGACATTATTTTTTTTATAGGATAAGGGTGACAAACGAGCACATAGTTCACCTGATGGTAAGTGGTTGCTGCGGCCCATAGACATGTACATCTATCGTCGTTTGCAAATCAAAATGCAGATGCGTTGTCACCCGTGAGGACTAGGATGGAATGCCTAATTTCCAGTAAAAACTCTTCTTTTTTTCTCGACATTTTTGTGTGTGGTACAGATAAATAGTGATACCGTTTGGTGCATTGATACATGAAAGTTTTCCGAACAGACAAAACACCACACCAATTATGTGGCTGACTGTATGGTGACAGGGGCGATTGGTAATGATGATTGTATGGTGACTGGGGCAATCGGTGTTTCTGACTGTGTGATATCGTTGGTGACTGGTACGTGTCTGGTGGTGAATTAGTTGAGGATGAACGATGAACGAAAGATTGAGGTAATTCCGTGGTCGGTTCATTTATAGTTCGGCCGTTCAGAGAATGCTTTCCTGACACGTCGCGATTGAACTGACGACGTAACTTTGTAATGGCGTTGCAGTTACGATAAAAATATTTTTGCTGGTTGTTTACCGTTTTAACAATTGATGAGCATTAAAACAACATTAATATATGAATAATCAATGAATGTTATAATTTTGTGCCAAACTGAGTGTCAAATAATTTGGTAAACAATATTTTTCTAAATCTATACTGCGCTATTACAAGGTTATGTCAGCGCTTCATATTTGTAGTGCTGTGCTAACAATAACAGGCAATAACAGTATCGTAATCTGTTCTTATACCGTTATACTTTATAAAATAATACGTTTTCTGTTTCTTTTTAAGTATTTGAAAATAATAGACTATAAGATTTTTTTTGAGTCACTCGCGAGCTCTCACATAGCGTAGTCGAACTGTATACGGACTTGTAATAGTTAGTTTCAATTTACCTTCAATTCTGTATAAAGTTAAAAAAAATGCCTAAATGCGACAATTGTGATAAGTCCATAACAAAAAAGTTACCTGGGCTTGAGTGTAACAAATGTGGAAAAGTAGTACACGCCAATCAACTATGCACAGGCTTATCTTCGAAGCAGTTATCTGCGCTGCGCAATACTGAAAACCTGGAGTGGACATGCCAAGATTGTCATAAAGAATCGCCCCATCGTAAGTCTTTCATAATTCCGGAGGATGATGACGATGATAATGATGAGAACCAACTGGGCGAAAGCGGTTCGGCAGCGATGAGTAAACTACTTAGTGATATCTCAACTGAGGTAAAGAAAGCAGTGAAAAAGGAACTGGCTTCTGTGAACAAATCGGTAAGCTCATGGTGTATTAAAATGAACACTATAAACGATACACTGGACACCCTAACGGAAAAAGTTAAAGAATTGGAGAAGAAAAACATTTACTTGACAAATCAAAATACCCACCTGGAATTAAAAGTTAATGCAATGGAACAACAAATAAGAAATATGGATCAAAAAATGCTGGATAATGTACTGGAAATAACCGGAATTCCCGAAGGTAAGAACGAACACTTAGAAGAACTTTCAAGTAAACTAGCCTCGAAGCTAAATATAGAAAAACGTGAAGTATCTATGGTGAAGAGACTGAAAGGCAGGAATGGCAAAGAAGGTGTAATCCAGTTAGTATTGCAACAAGAGGAGCAGGTCGACCAGTGGATCCGCGCTGCGCGAAGAAAAACAATTGTTATGGAAGATATAATTCCCAATGTCACTAATCCTGATGTAGCCAAAACAAGGGTGATACTTCGACGCGCACTAACCAAAGCACATAAAATAATAAAACGCTTCTGTGGCAAGCTAAACAAACCTTGAAGGATACGTACAAATATATTTGGTTCCAGGGTGGTAGAGTTTTGGTTCGCAAAAACGATAATGATAAGCCGATTATCATAAGGAGCTCTTGTGATATTGACAAGATGTCGATGCTAAAAGATCGATAGCAGTTTGACACAACGCAACAGTTTCTTCACCGGAAATACATGAACTGTTTGACTGTGCTAACATAAACGATTTTAGTAAACATTTACCACATAATACTCAAAAACTAAATATTGTCCATATAAATTTAAGATCAATAGTTATTAATTTTTGTCTAGTTTTACAATTCATTCATTCATCTAAAATTGATATTGATGTTATTATATTAACAGAGGTAGGAATTTCCATAAGCAGTAATCTTATGTTTAATATTCATGGCTATGAAATGTGCTGTAAACTTCGTGAGCAGCGAAGAGGTGGTGGTATTGTGATGTATATAAAAAACACCCACAAGTTCCAAATTCTAAATAATATATCACTAAACCATTGTGAATCTTTAATAGGGAAATTATCTACGTCACTTTATTACACGGCACTTATTTGTTCATTGTATAGACCACCTAAAGAAAGCAAACACTTATTTATCAAGGAATTGAGAGAACTGTTGTGTAAGGACTCTTTTAAACGCTAAGATTTATACTTATTGGGTGATATAAATATCGACTTGAAGTCGCATAATAACATACGTGAATACTATATAAGTTGTATGGCCGAGTGTGGCCTAGCGAGTGCAATATCAGATCATACTAGAATCGAAAAACGAAATGATACTATTACGCGGAGTTGCATTGATCATATTTTTGCAAGAACGTGCTTGCTAGACCTTTACTCGGCCGCGCTCGGTACTGTTATGGCGGACCACCGTATGATTGTGTTGTCGTGCATAGGAAGCGGAGTTAAAAACATTATACAGAATGGTGCAAAAAATAAACAGCTAATTGATTATAATATATTAAAACCAAAGCTCAATGAAATAGATTGGAATGTAGCCGATAAGATGCAATGTCCGATAGAAATTTATAATTATATAAAAAATAAATTCGAAATATGTTACGAACAATCTAAATATACAAAAAAAATACATTTGGATAGCAATAGAAACAAAGAATTATGGGTAAATAATAAAATTAACAATATGTGCCAAAAAAGAGATTTACTTTTTAATCAGTGGAAAAAAGATACCAATAATCATATACTTAGATTAGAATTTAATAAACAGCGAAATAAAACTCAAAAATTGATAGAAAAGTCTAGAAACAAATACTTTAATGATATAATTAACAATAATATAACTAATAAAAAGAAAATGTGGGATATATTAAATACACTGACTGGTCGCGTCTGTAAGTCAGTAGATGAAGCTGTAATCAAAGCATTTAAGAATAACAATTTATCATTAAAAAATATAGCTAACAATTTTGGTAAGGAATTCTGCGAAAACGTTACGAACATTTTACCTAGCTGCAGCAAAAAACTCATGTCAGAATCGGAATATATATTTCCAGAAAATAAATCTATGTTATTTAGAAAACCTACTAAGCGCGATATATTAACTATTATAAAAAGTCTAAATGCAAATAAATGGGCTGGTAATGATGGAATTCGATGTTTTGACGTGAAGATGTTAAGTGATAAGATAGCTAATGTTGTAGTTAAGTTGATAAACACTAGCATATCAGTAGGAAAATATCCACCCGAATTAAAAACCGGTATCGTAAGACCAATTTACAAAAAGGGATCGCATAGTGACTATGATAGCTATAGGCCAATAACAATACTGCCAGTCATTGATAAGGTAGTTGAAAAATATGTATCTCAACAAATTCACAATTTTTATACTAAACACGATCTATTGTCAAATACTCAACATGGCTTTCAATCTAATAAATCAACTACTATTTTGCTGTCTAAATTCACGGACGAAATAAATCAACACCTTAATGATAAAAAACATGTTATATTACTATTCATCGACTTTAGTAAAGCATTTGATACTCTTAGGCATGATATTCTTATAAAAAAACTTGACAATACAGGTGTCCGCAGGCCATTATTACAATGGTGCCAAGATTATCTCAACGGTAGAAAATACCGGGTTAAGATTGGTCATGACTTCAGTGACGAAGTACTGGTAACTACTGGAACAGCTCAAGGCTCTGTTCTCGGACCCTTGCATTATTTAGCGTACGTCAATGATATGGAAAACATAATAAAACACTGTTCCATATACCAATACGCTGACGATACATGTCTTGTAGCAGCTGATAAAGATTTAGCTAAGGCTGAACACTGCTTACAAATTGATTTCACTAACTTATGTAAATGGTCTCATGATGTTGGTCTAGTACTCAATGCTAGTAAAACTAAAATTATTCATGTCCGCTCTAACTACCTACTCAATTTTGATAAGAAAATCGAAGTAATCGCGCATAGTCACCAGTGCTTGCATGTTTTGCAAACAAATAGGACCGGTTGCAAATGTGAGTTGTTAGAGCAGGTTCCTCGTTACAAATACTTAGGACTAGTAGTCGATGACAGGCTTAATTGGGGTTATCATATTGACACAATTTGTGACAAACTGAGAGCAATGTTAGCTAAATTTGCTATCTTGAAATACAAAGTACCATTTAAAATATTACTAAATCTATATAATGCACTAGCAGAGTCAATAATTTCATATGGGATCACTAGCTATGGTAGGACATTTAAAACTTATTTGGACAAAATATACAACCTTCAACTTCGGTTTTTAAAAATTATAACTCCTAATAAAATTAAAAAATCAATCTGCTCCGATGACGATGTATTGCCCTTATTTAAATATTGTAAAATCTTACCTGTTCATATAAAAATAAAAATGTGGCTTATAATTGAACAATTTACTAACAAAGAACTACAAATAAAAGTCAATCATAATATAACGACACGGAAAGTTGTTTAATCAAAACTAGTAATACCAAGAGTCAGAAACTATTACGGAAAACGAACAAATGCGTATTTAATACCAACTCTCATTAATGGCATACCAACTAAAACCCAATTGGAAATAACGGATAAAAATTGTAAACATAAATATAAACAATACTTTTATTCTTTACTTTCATAACAAGTAGTCTAATTTTAATCAAATCAAACCTAACACACATACATATATAATAATAATAAACTAATATAACAAATAAAATAATATAACATATCCATAATTGCAACATTCTGTATATAACAAACTCAAGTAGCAACAGCCGGCCGGCCGCCTGCGCCGAGCCGCAATCTATAACCGGTTCCTTATTGTCCGCTTCTGTGTAAACTATGTACCAAAACTGCTAATATTGTATTTTTGATGTTCTTATAAAGTAATATATGTGTAAACAAATGTCTACAGATTGCTCAAGAGTGTCTCAACATCCAGACAAACCCGTAAGGGTTTTTGTGATATTTTTATAATTATATTGTGTTTTTCTTTTCATTAAATAAATTAAAAAAAAAAAGATAACTTTTATTAAATATAAAAATAAAACTACGACCAAACCGAACGCACGAAAGAAAGTAGCATTTTTATATTGAGATTGAAAATGGTAACCCCAAATGGCGTTATGGGCTGCCATTATGTGACGCTAAAACAGTCGTCTGTTGTCGTTTCGTGCGCATAGACCACGTTATTCAAGTGTTTTCGATCTGTTTTTATTTGATTACCCGGCTTTCGTTTAATGGACTGTTTCTGCTTTTCAAACTGACATCAGCGCTAAATCGGACTTCGATTGTGTTTTGTATTGAGTTCTTTTTACTTTTGGTACATAATAATGCCTAAACATGGACAAACATTGAAAAGTGGAGCCCGTGAGTTAATCATCAAGCTGCAAGATTACTTTGAGCGGGAGCGGCAAAATGGCGGACCCCTGTTACCTGTCGAACAAGTACAAGAAAGCGTCTCTCAGGCGCTTGGAGTTAGCAAACGAACGATAACAAATATTAATAAAGAAAAGTTCGGCTCTACTGTCACGGATGATAATATTTTACGTACTCCGAAGAAGAAACGTAGAACTAAACCCGTGACAGAAATTGACACCTTTGATGCCGATGCAATCAGAAATCATATATATGGTTACTATACTAGAAATAAATATCTCAACAGGAAGAAGCTTTTGGCATCGTTAAGAGAAGCTGGACTGTTTAGCGGGGGTAAAACTGCTTTAATCAAAATCATAAAAGATATTGGTTTTTGTATAAAAATACAGACAGAGACAGAGAAAGAAACATTTTATTAGAACGATACGACATAATTTTAAAACGGATAATATAATAAACTGGGATAATGTCTTGTTCATTGACAAGACATGGCTAAACGCCAATCACTCGGTTTCCCGTTCTTGGACGGATGATACACAAGCGTCGACGTCGAAAGTACCAATGGGTAAGGGAGCCCGTCTGATAATATGCCACGCAGGTTCTGCAAAATACGGCTTTGTGAAGAACGCATTACTGGCATTTCAATCAAAAACCACAAATGACTACCACGAGGAAATGAATGCCACTACATTTAAAGAGTGGTTCCAGAACGTGCTTTTGCCCACCCTACCAGAGCCTTCTGTAATATTCATGGATAATGCCTCCTATCACTCGGTTCAAATACAGAAACCACCTACCCAAGCTAATAAAAAAGAAGAAATGGTGGCTTGGTTACAAGCAAAAGGCATTGACGCAAATATGCAGATGCTAAAACCAGAGCTAATTAAAATAGTTAAAGAAAATAAAGCGGCAAATGTGCGATACGAAATCGATGAACTGGCTCTGGAGTACGGTCATCGCGTTCTAAGAATTCCACCGTATCATTGCCAATATAACGCGATTGAGCTAATCTGGGCTCAAATAAAAGGTTACGCTGCCCGCCACAATACTTCCCCGCCATTCAGCACGAAAAAGATGATGACCCTATTGTGCACGACGCAAACAGCGTGATACAAACGAAAGACATTGTAACCGGCACTAGTTGAACAACCTAGGAGCAGTGGGCATGACGACGGTGTAATTATCGGGCCACGCCTCCGGTTCGACAACTAGCTGGGGTTGTGCGGAAGAACTGGCGCAGCCTTATGCGGGATTTAAAATATAACTTTATGTAAATAACTGTAAACCTTATACTGAACGATAAAAAATAATGTTGTTTAATAACTATGTTTAAGGTTGAGTTGTAACTATGCAATAACTCTCCAAATAAAGGCACCATATGAACGGGGAGAGTTAGCATAGACTTGTAATGTAAAATATAATTGTTAAATATAGTAAATATTACCTTTTTACAAAATAAATATATTAAGGCGACACCGCGAAAAAATGCACCTCCTTTCATCGAATAGTATAGGAGTATGACACGACTAACGAAACTGGAATTTTGATATAGGTAAATTCATGTCTTTATCTTGAGTTTGCGTGCTCAAAAACACGATTGTAAAATTTTGACTCGATCATAATAATTTGCGAAAACACCTCTAAAAAATCACTATAGTTGAAATTACAACGAAATTACTTAATCTATATGCTTGGAAACCACTCGAATACATTCATAACATCAATATTCGTAATTTACTTGCTCATTATTTTGATTACTAAAATCAATAATTTTTTAAAAATATTTTAAGATTCTACGCGATTTCTAAGCGGTTTAATTCGTCGCGGGCGCTACGCAATTTTAGACCTTATGACGGCGTTTTTGAAGTTTTTATAGAAATTATGTTTTACTCTGGTTAGTCCGGCGATAGCCCGCTTCAACGGTTTTCGATGTGTCGCCTTAAGCCATTAGGCACATAAAATAATATGACCAAAGAGCATGTTATCGCGACGCGGCCGCGGAGCAAATGAAGCCACGCGCGCCGCGCTTTTTTTTTTTTTTTTTTTTTTGCGCCCGAAGCAATTGGAAATGGGCTACCACAGAGGGAGGCGGAAAATGCATTACGCATACCACGACAGCCGGTCTGTCCTGGTTATGCGGGACTCAAGGTAGGCATACCGGGGGACCTAAGTGATACCCGCTAAAAACCGCCTTTGGGGAGTGGCAACTTAGCTGTTTAAAGCTTCTTATGCCGTATCGGAAGCGACCCTCTTTTGGGAAAAGAGGGCGCAGGCGGCTACGAGCCGCTGAGGGAGTGCCTACGAAGGCAAATTAATTATGAATAATTTAATTAGAGTTGGCCTGAGCCGCCGTGAGGCAGTTCAGGTCGTTTGACAGTTTATTAGGCGGGTCCGAGAGAGAGTTTCTCGGCCTGCGGACTCGATAGCGAGAGGGGAGTGGGGCTGCATAAGTAGCTGCCTCACGAATAAGATGATTGGAGTGCGACTCTGAGGCTTTGAAGAAGTTCTCAGAGAGTTTTTTAAGAAATTGTTGAATTGTAGGGAGCTCTAGGTCCCGATGAAGGTCGGCATTACGGACGTACCAAGGTGCGTTCGCAGCTCGACGACAGAAAAGGTTTTGAACTACTTGGAGTTCATTAAT
Organism: Parnassius glacialis; assembly: GCA_033319125.1. Lineage (NCBI taxonomy): Eukaryota > Metazoa > Arthropoda > Insecta > Lepidoptera > Papilionidae > Parnassius > Parnassius glacialis. The sequence continues at coordinate 15,447,933 of JAVANC010000018.1, read as the reverse complement.
AATTTTAGGGTTAGCGTGGGCAAAGATGGGGCCCGCGTAGGACATGACTGGTCGTATACAGACCTTATAAAGGGTACGCTTGTTTCTGAGGGACATTTTACTGTGTCGGCCCAACATACTGTTTAGCCTATTCAGGTAAAAACGTGCGTGACGGGTTACTCTTTTGACGTGGGGCCTGAAAGTTAGCACTGTGTCTAGAGTGACACCTAAATATTTGGCAGACGTATGCCAGGGGACAGGGGTCCCTAGCATACGTATTGGTGGAGTGTTTTTGATACGGCGTCGTTTATAATCGAAGTGAACGGCGGAGCTCTTCTCCGGGTTCACATCGATGCGCCATTTTTTGAACCAAGCTCCTAGGTCATCAACTGACTTTTGGACCTTGTTCCGTATGAAAGGTAGCGAGATACCTTTACAGTAGAGAGCAGTCGCGCCGCGCCACGACGTTTTATATTTATAGTGCTGAGGCGGGGGGAAGAATCCTCCGCCTATAGCAGCTAAAAAATATAATTTAACACTGTAAATAAATGAAAAGATTGTTATATACACCTTAGTCTAATAAGTAGTTGTAAGAATATTATATAGTGAGTTATGTTTATTAGTTTGTAAGGTTATTAGAGAAATAAAAATAGGCGCGGAGGTGAGGCAAGGGTCCGCTGGCCAGCGGCGGCCAAATAATATAAAAGACGGGCCGGCCGCTAGGGTCGGCAGTCGCTCTCCAGCCACCGAAAAGGCACCAGCAAGAAAAGAAAGTACAAGTTCCTCCTCACAAAAAATATTTTTAGATGCTTTCGAAAGAGCAAAGTGGTTGAAAAGAAGCCGATTTCCATAGCATATTTCCACATTGCGTAGCAGTTATGAACGGAAAACATATTGTTATACTGTCACCGGATCACAGTAGAACTGATGCGTTATCAGCCGTGAGGACTAAAATAGTTAGAATGCCTCTTTTTCAGTAAAATGGGTCTCCAGTTCCTTACACTCACCATACGAAACAGCATTATGCTGCTATTTTACGCTGGTATTCTGTGAGAGCGTGGTCCATCCCCGGTCGAGCCGACCCATTCGTGCTACAACTATACTATTAATATAGCTGCAGCATGGCTCTTCCACGTAAATCGTGTCTCTAATATTGTGATGTCATGCGTTTTACTCCATAACTTCCTAAGGCATTAACTATTGTAAAATATCTAATAATTTATACATTCCGCCTGGCTTCTTGAAAAGTATTGAAAGTGATGAGGTGGTTCCTGGCACTTGGAGGAATGAACAACCATTTGACAGTGCCTTACGTTCACTGCCAGCTGTGCCTAGAAGAAATGTTTCTACACCATCAAACATACGGAATATATTTGCTCAAGTTTTCATCTCACAACACACTTAATTAAACAAACGTTTAATATAAATAAAGATAACTTGGGTACTCTGTCGATATAATCTGTTTTTTTTTATTCTAAATGAATTACTTGAGCCAGCAGTAAGTAATTTTTATTTTTTACCTGTATATTTAGTTTGCCTACAGTCCAGTTACTTCTGTATTTATAGGCTGAAAAAGCTATTTAGGGCTTCTAAAGATAACCAAATGACATTTTAAATTTCTTCTGTCCCAGCACCAAATTCAATAGATTTTTTTTATTATTTAGATGTTTCCTATAATAAAGCATAAGCGAGTTCCGTTCCTTTCTAAATCGTCCATTGTACAAGCCCAACTCAGTTTATATTTTATTCTCACCCAAGCATTATATTTGAGATCCTTTCTCTTGTGGCCAAATGGTTACCTGTATACGGGTCTTTAAATATACACGGGCAGCAGTTTCCCACAAATAAATTAAATAGAGATGTAACACTAATGTATCTTCAATGTTTTTGTGGTGAGAAATAAATATAATTAGTATTATTACAAATTTTCGTTCATTTCGAGACAGTAATTAATATATTATATCATCATCATCATCATTACAGCCCTTCACAAGTTTAACTTAGGCCCCCAAGGAACGCCACAAACACGGTCAATAGCCATCTGTATCCATCGAATAGAATAGAATAGAATAATTTTTTATTCAATATAGATCACATGTGTTATTCTTATTTAAAGTCATTTTTATTTTACCACTGGTTCGAAAAAATACCTCTGTCCTGGGAAGAACCAGCAAGAAACCCAGCGGGACTTTTTTTAAAAGCATATTTTACATTAATTATTGGTACATACAAAATTTATTTTAGAAACAGCTTGGAAGCGACCACCTCATTCCCAGGTGTTATTATCACCATGTATTCATTTATACTATAATAACCTTTTATATACAGTTTCAACTTAACAAAACATTTAAACTTGCTAATGGAGAGAGCCTGTACACTTTCCGGGACCCTGTTATAATAGCGTATACACTGCCCCATGCGTCGAGAGTGATGCCAAGAAAAAGAGTGGATTAAACAGGGCTCAGTTCTTTTCCATTTAAAACACATTGGTACTCAGATTTTTAACATTCGTTGTTGTAAATTTAATACATTTAGTTTTATTTCCCTTTAAACGTAAATTATTAACATTAAACCAATGCAATAATTTTGATATAGCATTATTCACTTCGTCACATTTAAATATTGATGTTTAAGTTTAAAAATCAAGGAAGTATCATCAGCAAATAATACTATATCATGATTATCCCCTACAAGGGAAGGTAAGTCATTAATATACAGTTGAAATAGGAATGGGCCGAGAATGGAGCCCCATTATCCATATACCCATTAGTACAGTTGACCCGGAAGAACTTTTACCATTGAGAATAACTTTCTGCATTCTATTACTTAAATATGAAATAATAAGTTTAAGGGCTGTGTTCTTGACACCATAGTACTATAGCTTCCCGATTATTGTGTCATGGTGAACGCAGTCGAAGGCCTTGGAAAGGTCACAAAATACACAAAAAGGCTTTTGATAGAAGAAGAAGTTATAATATAATCTTATCACTAACCTGAAAAATTCTGTTTTTTTATCAAAAACCTAAACTTGTTTAGGTTTATGATAAAATTTAAGATTAGGATAGGTTCCCCACCTACCCCCCAAGTTACCGTACTTACGTGACGGGAGCGAAGGGTTGCTCAGTAGCCGCGGCTTGCTCACCCGCGGTGAACGAAAAGGAACCCACTTGGCTGGCCCGTGGTGTAGGGCCGGCTCAAGGTGGCAACTCCGAGTGGGATTGGTGAGCCCACTTCGGATATGTGTTGGTAGGCTGCGGCCAGATGGGTGTCCTCTCCCCCTACCGCTGCTGCCGAGGTGGAGTCGCGGAGGAAGAGGGGTGTTAGTATGGCGCTGCGCCACTCGACCTATCTTCCGTGACTCTGACGGGGCCACAACGTTGATGCGGTGGTGGTGGCGTTGCGGTGGGAGAGGGGTGTTGGTATTGCGAGGCGCCGCAGTTCCTACCCTCCGCAGCCGAATCTTAGTTGGCGGCGTAGCCATAGACTGGTTGGGGAAGAGTAGTGTTGGTATGGTGATGCGCCACTCGCCCTACCCCCCGCGACTCTGGCGGTACGACACCGTTGATGCGGTGATGTTAGGACTGTGGGGGAAAAGAATTACCGGTATTGCTAGGCGCCATTCTCTCTACCGTCTGCCACAAAAACATGGTGCCAGAGACCAGATCCGCCACTGGGATCGGGAAGTCTGATGCTTACGAGTACTCGACTTTCCTGGCCCCATTCCGGGCGCATCGGTTTCGGATGGATGAAAGGTGCTCCTCGTGTTCCGGTGCACCTTATCTGAAGGGATAGGAGTTGTCCTCTCCCGAGGACGGGCTGCCATAGTGTGTTTCTCCGACTGCGTACCGTTCCATGAGCCAGTTGGACGAGACTGGCAAATGTTTGAAAGGATAGGGAGAGCGTTGCTTCGCAATACCGACAATCTAAACTCTTCCTCCGGCTCTCCACCTCGACTGCAGTGATAGGAAGAGAGGATACCCCTTTCGCCGCATCCCACCAACACACATCCGAAGTGGGCAGTAGTAATTTTGTCTTCTTCCGGTTCTTGATCAAAAGCTTAGGTTTTGAAACAAAAGCCTAGGTTTTTGATCAAAAACTTGCGACATATATAGTACATTACAAGTATTTAAAAAAATGATGCCTTTATAATTTTGTTAATTAATATCAAAAATTTGCTTTGTAATAAAAACAGGTACGTCATTTTAACTACCTACTCTAGTTGTATTAATATAAAAGTTCACATTTTTGTTTTGAGGCTGTAGAGAAATTAACCGCAGGCTTTTTTGATAGCGGCCTGCCTGGCTTCTGACAGGCTTTTGTGTTCTTTAGCTTTTTATGCTTTGAGGCTTGAATTTACTTTGAAGCAAAAAAATCTGTGCTTACTACATTATTATTTCACAGATTATAATATCATTTCATTTACGTGTAAAATTCTTTATTCAGTCCTTTATTTAAAATAAACACTATTAATACGATTGCGGAGATATACATGGTTGTATCACGACTGAGTTGGCTCAACCGGTGAAGGACTACGCTCTCACTGGATATGCTGCTGTGTTTCGTATGGTGAGTCTAGAGAACTTGAGACATTTTTTACTGGAAACAAGGCATTTCATCTTAGTCCTCAGAGGTGACAACGCATCTGGATTTTCGAGGCTAGATGTAGATGTCTATGGGCTACAGCATCGACTTAACATCAGGTGGAATGAGTGCTGGTTTATAACCCTAAAAATATATCTAACTAGTAATTCATTGTGAAAGTTCTAGGGGTTTCTTCCCTGATTGAAGCTATGCTGTTACACTAAATTAATAAATGTACAACTAAATTGCGTTACATAACTAAATGGCATTTTATTAAAATATTTATATAGTTTAGTTATAACATCACCAGCTTTAATTTAAATACAAATTGTGACGTGTGACCTTTGAAATAAAAATTGAGTATTTGTGTGTTTAATTAATAGTTCTGTGCAATTGTTGATTTAGGTACGATTGGGTACAGACGTCGCATCAAATAGAAAGGCTACATCGCACTAAACAATCTAATTTAATATAATATGTATTGCTTGTGAGATATATTGTGTTTTCATGCGACTGCCAAGTCAATCTTTGTATCAATCTATGGACTGAATAAATTAACCGACTTGGTATAACATGGATCTCACAGCTTTTTACGGTAGAAGAAATGAGTTGCGAGACTTGGCTTTTTTACAAGTTATGTTTTTGATGGCATTATTATATACCGGTTACATGTCTGATTTTAAGTTTAACATTATGTTGTGCCAGTATTTTTAGAGATTTCGGTTACTTCAGAATGACACACAGTAATAATTCTAAACGAAATAAAGAAAATGTGTTCTTTAAACTATTGCTTTATGATACGTCAAGGAAATAATCTATATTAATTTAAATAATGTATTCGATATTCAAAATGTCGTCAATATAAGAATGGCTCACGGTGCTTTTAATTGAAAGATCTCTGAGTTGTAATTAGGTTTAAATCACTGCTCAAAGTTGGAATGAAAACATTTTCTTAGCTATAACTTGGAAATGGAAATCTTTTCACAACTATTGTTATTAAATAAATCCTTTCAAATTTTGAATATTATCAGTACTCAAGTTCTATAACGGTGATTAAAAAAAGTTATGGAGTGTCTCAAGGCTTACTTTAAGTGAATAAGCTTTTTTTCTTTCTTAAAACGTTATCTGCACACTAGTATTTTCTCCAGTATCGTAGTTTACATGCATAAATTTCTCAAGTACAAACATCCAGACATGAAAAATATTTGTAGGCCGTACAAATACATGTAACGTGCGCGATTAGAACCCGCGTTTATTAGCACTGTAACTTATTTTTTTTAATAGGATTAGGGTGATAAACGAGCACACAGTCCATCAGATTGCAAGTGGTTGCTGTGGCCCCTATACATTTAAATCTATTTTTGATTAAGAATCAAAATGCGGATGCGTTTTCACCCATGAGGTTCCGGTTCTCTACACTCAGCATACAAAAAAGAGCAGTGTTAAGCTTTTATTTTACGCTGGTATTCTTTGCGAGTGTGGTCCTTCCCCGGTCGAGCCGACCAATTCGTGCTACAACTACACTACTAATATAACTGCAGCATGGCTCTACCATGTAAAAATCTCTCGGTGAAATTCTCATAGTAAAAAGAAATGTTGACTAAACCAGTATAATAATGTCCTCCCGACCGAATTTCGGTCACGGCAGCCAGCCTCAACGGAGACTGGCCATATGTGCGGGACAAGTTTATAGTGCCCGAGTTAGAGCTTAATCTCAATGCATTATTTACCAAAAATACATTAAGCTTAAGAAAAAAAAGTTTTAAATAAGAAGAAAAATCAGTTTCACGTAAAACCGCGAAGCAGTTCACGTCATATTAAAAATTTGGATAGCTGATTTTAAATAACATTTTATATTAACAGTGGTAGAGCCAGGCGGCAGCTTTTGCTGCCGCACGGATGGGCAGGCTCGAACCGGGGTGGTACCACTACCTCACAGAAAACTAGCGTGAAGTAGAGGTTTACCTCTGCGTTTCGCTTGGTGAGTGCAGGTGGCCGGAGGCCCTTTTTACTGGAAATGAGGCATTCCATCTTAGTCCTCACGGGTGACAACGCATCTACATTTTGATTTGTAATAGAGGATAGATGTAGATGTCTATGGGCCGCAGCAACCACTTACCATCAGGTGGACTGTGTGCTCGTTTGTTACCCTTATCTTATAAAAAAAATAAAAAAATAAACATAGAGTAAACTGCAGTTATATGTGCCAGTGGAACACTCATATATCTCTAATGCTATTTAATTATTAAATGATGACTTGAAATACATCTCCGAATGGTCCAATGTGTATGGCTTAAACGTGAACCCATTTGAATTCCAAGCAATATTATATCTTAGGTAGCCCATGATTATTATCGAAACTAGATATTCCCACCCTTCCATCAATTATGTTAAAAAATAATGTCATACCATTCTCTCCTCATGTAAATAACCTTGGTCTGTACGTTGATAGTTGTTTAACATGGAACAAACTTATACAGGAGGTGAGACGCAAAACTACTGGAACTTTGCGATCTCTATATCGATTAAAAAACTTTCTTCCCACCAATACTAAGATTTTACTTGTCCAGTCACTTATTTTACCGATTATTGATTATCTCGATGTGTGTTGCTCAGACCTGTCTCAACATCATCTTAATACATTGAATCGTCTACTTAACAACTGTATCAGATTTTATGGTAATCATAAATACGAACATGTATCTTCTTTTCTTGCTCAGCTAAATTGGATACCTATCCATCAGCGCAGATATGTTAGAACACTCTGCACCCTTTTCACAATACTGAACGATCCATGTGCTCCCAAGTATCTGAAATCCAAATTTCAATACCTGGGAGATTCTCATAATCGTTCTCTCCGTTCTTTGGCTAATATTAAGTTGCTCACTCCTTTACACCGTACTGGTTATTTATCTCACTCTTTCGCCCTCACGGCCATCAGACTCTGGAACAACATCTCTCTTGACATTAAAAAAGCTTCCAACAAGTTTGTTTTTAAAAATATAGTTCGTATTATTTTTAATATTAAATCAAAATAACTCAAATTATGAATTCTTGAGGGAAAATTTATATTTTATTTATTATTCTATTCTATGGTCTATCTCTTAGCAAAATAAACACTACGAATAAAGACTCCGTGTTTAATGCGCAGCCTCCACTAAATATTATCAACGAAACAATTACTGGAATTGATTCCTTCCCTTTCCAGCTTCCCACAAGATCAAAGTTCAATTTACACACTGAAATATCTTAATCCTTATTTACGCCTTATGTATGCGTAAGCTTACAGTCCAGATTATTTATAAGTTCCTAAGATAACTTTCGATGTAAAACATAGAATTCTGGCAGTCACACTAAATTTGAATAAAATTTCAATTAAAGCAACGCCCAGGTGATATTTATGCTTCATTTTATGAACTTGGAACACATTCGCACATTATTCGCGCATATTTTATACGGCTGTAACTGTCGGAAATTTGTTCCAAGTGACAATGATATAAGTGCATCTAGGTTTGAGTCGCTAAGGGTACATACATAGAAAGAGAAAATTCGATCTGAAACTACCGTTATAGTAGAAACTCCTAAGATTGATTGACATAAGTATTCATTTTATTTAATAGAATAGAATAGAATAATTTTATTTAATATACATTATAGTACATAATACTTATTGAAAGACATTTTTAACTTTTACCACTGGTTCGCAAAAGAAACTCTGTCTTGGGAAGAACCAGCAAGAAACCCAGCGGGACGTTTTTTAAGCACAATTCACAATATAATTATTTATACAATTATTATGAAAACATTTAGAAACAGCATGGTAGTGATCACCTCATTCCCAGGGGTTATTATCTCTCATGTACTCTTTAGTAGTATACCCTTACTAGACGATTTTTGCTTAATAAATAATTTAAATCTTTTGATAGAAAAGGTCTGCATATTTTCTGCGACGTTGTTGTAATAGTGACATTGCCCCATGAAGGAATTACTGACCCTTTGGAGTCGAGTAATTGGTATAACTAACTTGTGCTTGTTCCTAGTATTTACAGAATATACATCACTATTTTTAATAAAACTAATTTTGTTTTTGTGTCCATACAATAAGTTCTCGTAAATATATTGAGAGGTCAAAATTTGTATTTTTATAACTTTAATTTTTTCTCTAAGGGATTCCTTTGGAACTAGCTTATAAATTGCTCTAACGGCTCTCTTATGCAAAAGAAAGATAGTTTCAAGGTCAGTCGCATTACCCCATAGCAAGATTCTTATGCTATGGAAATAACTAAAGTAAAGACATCTAGCTGTTTCAACACATGTAAGGCATCTAATCTTTTTACAGCATATGCTACTGAACCAAGTTTGCTATCTAGTTTAGATGTATGAGGGCCCCATTGAAGCATAGCGTGAACTGTAATACCGAGAAAAACAGTGGATTCAATAAGACCCAGCTCCTTCCCACTTAAAAGCACACTGGTATTTACCTTTTTAACATTAGGTGTATTTAATTTAATACATTTCTTTTTATTACCGTTCAAAGGCTAATTATAATTACTACGCTTGGTGCGTAGGATGGTGGCCGCAGTCTTTAAATATTTTTATTTATATTTGAAGATGCTACGGCCCTTCTCCTGTTCCATTTCGCTCTGTCATCTCTTACGATACCCACGGGGTGATGGGGATGGTGGGGGTGGGGAGTTCTCTTACACCACCAATAGCATAATGAACATTTTAGAATTTTAAAATTATATAAAACATTTACCTTTAGAAACTTTTCATAAATCCGCCTTTAAATAAATTTAACATATCATTTATAGACATATCGCCTATTTTAAGAGAACTCAACACTTTAAATAAAGATAATATATTAAAATCCAATATACGTAAGCCAGGGGAATGTAGATTGAGGTGATATTACAGAACACTTTAAATTGATTTCTCTAGAGGTTTGAAGCGAAACACGCTTTTAACGCACTTGAATGTAATAATATACCAGTAAGAGAACAGTGTTTAATGTAAACTGTATTAAATTTACATTTCAACAAAAATAAATAGTTGCAGTAATATACGTGTAATAAAGTCCTTCAATAAGACTAAGACATAATATTCTGAAAAAGCAGAGCGACGGTAAGAATGACGGACGTCACACGTCTGCGAAATATTAATTTATTATCTCTTCAGGCCCAAGTTTTCTTGCGATGTTGCTCGCCGCTTTACTGAGTGGTAAATAACCGCTTGATTTGATAAATTGACACACTTGGACGCGGACGGAGGGAGAAAATCTTTTATGAGTGTTGGTGGATATATCTAGCAACTTCTTTGTAGATTTTCAAAGATTTTTGATTTTAAAATATAGCGGCATAAAAGTATCACTAACGCATAGCATCCTGTGCAAAAGAACGAGTGTAGAGTGTTGTAAGAATAGGTGAGGAAAAATGAAACAGGTGTTAAGCAGCAGCGTTCCTTGGCAGCAATTCAAAATAACAAAAAACTGCGATTGCAAACCCGCTTTCTAAATGTGGCAACTATGAAAAAATCCTCCTTAGGAGACAATCTACGGAGGAGACCTATATTCAAACAGAGGTCTTTTTATGGGCTGTAATAGATGGACGCATTGAATATTTCTTTTAAAATACCTTTTGTTAAGTTAAATACTAATTTACTTTCACCCGATACAAGCTCTAACCGAGAAAATTCTTAAAAAATTCAATTTCCTTAACTTTCAAAGCATATACTTCGAAAAGATACCTTGGGAACGTCGGAAGGATATAAGTCTGGTTGAGTAATACTAGTAAAATGTCTCTTTTGTGTAAATACTTATAGTATTGAGTGTTTAAAATTAGCTTATTTGCGAATAGGGATTTTATCAACATGCTATCATGAGAAGTCCTTTCGTCTCGCTTAGAAATAGTGTGTTAGATCTGAGCGATATCAATATATATCACGATAATGGGCTAAAATAAGAAAATAAAGCAGCGTCATGTTAGTTTTGAAATGTAAAAAATAATTGAGACCATGAATTACTGTCGGCTCCGTGGTGTAGTGGCTTATTTCTGTGCTATATATATTGAGTGGCGGCGCTGAGGGTCGTGGCTTAGAATTTAGCACTGAACAAGTATTTCAATAGCCTTCAAATATTTTTTCCGGGTCCGGATGTTTGTCTTTGTGCAATTTATGTATGTAAAGTGCCTCCAATATACATATTTCAAATATATCCTGTCTTCTTTTGGTAAATCCGAAGGCTATCGTTTAAAAAATAACAATACATCGAACTTAAAAGACAAATAGTTTTCCGGCTAATTTCAAAACCCTGTTAATCTCCGGGTCACAGCAAACGTTCGATAGAGTATTCTTGAATGTTATCAACTATGTCAAAAGTATGTTAACACAAGTACAATTACAAACAGATAGACCAATCCTTTCTCCATCCATTTTCCTGCTTAATATGGGATTATATCGAATACCATTTTAATGTAATGAAGCATTCCATCTTCGGCGAGCGGCGGCGGCGAGGGACGCAACTCCGGAACAGCAAGGAGAAGCGAGCTGCGGCGTTGAAGAAACGGCTCGAAAATGGTCGACGGATGCTTGAAGATAGCCGGCGTGTGAAGACGGTGCGGCGCTGATGATATTTGTGGCTGCTTCTTGTTTCTATATAGAACGTTAAATATATACGTCAAATTATCTCGCATTGATATGCAGCCCGCAGTATCTTGGTAGCCGGGGGTAATTAGGAAATAAATTTTTTCTTTAGACCTTCACCTTTTGCGTTATGGTAGCAGCAGGGTAACGTTATTAATTAATTTATTAAACGGTTTAGGGTTGATTAGCCTGGCTGCTACAGTCTCTAAACTATAGTCACTAATCACAAAACAACATAATATTTAAAAAAAAACTTAAAATTAAATAAATTATACAATTGAAAATGTTGTTAAATGGATAAACAACAATAATCTTAGTATAAATCTATCTATAATTAAATTTATGCAATTCTACAATGTTAAACGTAAACCGCAATTACTTGATATTAAGTATAACGACGAAAAAATTACTGCTGCTGAATATACCACATTTTAGGTATTAGTTTAGACATACGTTGTAATTGGAAAGATCATATAGATAAAGTTTGTTCTAAAATATTTCAATTTAATTTTGCTCTGCAAAGGCTAACTTCAACCTAGTCAAGAAACACTTTTCTTATAGCATATCATGCATATGTCGTTGCTGTATTAATATATGGTCTCATATTATGGGGAAACTGGACAGACGAAAACCGTGCTTTTATAGCGCAAAAATGCTTACTTAAAAATGCTTAATTAAACTTCAAAACACACTAATAACAAAACACAATTGTACTACTGATCGTTTTAGTTCGGAGTTGTATCGCTTCGAAGTATTTATTTTTATAGGAGAGGGGACAAACGAGCATGCGGCTCACCTGATAGTAAGTGACTACCGCCGCCCATGAACAACTGCAACACCAGGGAAGGAATTGCAGATGCGTTGCCGGCCTTTTAAAAAGGAGTACGCTCTTTTCTTGAAGGTCCCTAAGTCGTATCGGTCCGGAAAAATCGCTGATGGTAATCGATTCCACAAGGAAGTTGTGCGAGGAAGAAAACATCTTCTAAATCGCACAGTGGTGGACCGCCAATCATCCAGATGGTGCGGATGGTATCGGGAGTTCTGCCGCGATGTGCGTTCGTGACATTTGGCGGCTGGGATTAATCCGAACAATTCCTCAGAGCACTCCCCATGGTAGATGAGAAAGAAAATGCAAAGGAATGCAACATCTCTTCGCAGTGCCAATGAATCGAGCCGATCGGAAAGGGCTCGGTCGTCGACGATTCGAGCCGCTCTGCGCTGGATGCGGTCAAGTGGAAGGAGCTGGCACTGGGGAGCCCCTGCTCAGAGATGGGAACAGTATTCCATGTGAGGCCGAACCTGCACCTTGTAAAGTTGCAGGCGGTGTGCCAGCATGAAATACTGTCCCGCCCTGCTGAGCACCCCAAGCTTTTTAGAGGCCAATTTGGCCTTCTCTTCCAAGTGACCACGAAACTGCACGTCACTCGATATGTCGACGCCGAGGATTCCGATACTGGCTGAGGCAACTAGGGGAGTGCCTTGAAACTGAGGAGGAGACAAAGGGGTTCTTTTTAGCGGTAAACGCGCAAACTTGTGTCTTCTGAGGATTAAACTGGACTAGATTTAGTCGCCCCCAGTCCGAGACTTTGTCCAGCAAAGACTCGACTTCAGACACAAGTTTGTTCCGGTACTCGGCGACGTTTTCCCGAGAAATATTGGCACGGCCGGTGTATAAAGCATCACCAGTGCTGTCATCCGCATAGCAATGAATGTTACCAGTTAGCAATATACCATTGATATGCAGAAGAAACAGCGTTGGTGATAGCACACAGCCTTGTGAAACACCAGCGTTAATAGACTTGCAGTCAAAACATGCACCGTCTACAACGACCTTGATGCTCCGATCTGCAAGCAAGCTGGTGATCCAATTGCACAATATCTCGGGAAGCCCATAGGAAGGGAGCTTCGTGAGTAGCGCTTTGTGCCAAACCCGATCGAAGGCCTTCGCAATGTCCAGACTAACGGCAAACGCCTCCCCCTTGGACTCTACTGCCTCCGCCAATCTATGAGTCAGGTGGACCAGAAGATCACCAGCTGATCGACCCCGACGAAAACCGTATTGGCGGTCACTAATCAGCTGGTGATCCTCAAGGTACCGGATGAGCTGGCAGTTAATAATGGATACCATTATTTTGGAGAACAAGGAGGTGATCTCGATAGGCCTAAAAGCTGTCTTCCATGAATTCGGGACTACGCCTTGTGAGTAGGAGTACAGGAAAAGACATGTTAGGACCGGTGCCAAGTCCGGAGCACACGTCCTCAGCACAATTGGGGGGATTCCATCAGGCCTAGTCGACTTCTGGATGTCCAAGGAGAGAAGTGTTTTGCGAACCGAGCGCTGTGAGAACAGCACATCCGGCATGGAGCACTCACACCGCGGGATGGTCGGCGGTGTTTTCCTCTCGTCATCAAGAGTCGAGTTGGACGCAAAAAGGGAGCCTAAAAGGTCGGCTTTGTCTTTTGCGTCTTGGGCCACTGAGTCGTCCTCCCTGTGCAGAGATGGTAGTGATGGCTTACAGAAATTCCCTTGGACAGCCTTGACGAGAGACCAGAATGCACGGGTTCCGGAAGGAAGGCGAACTAGTTTCTCGCCAATTCTGCCTATGTGCTCTGACTTTCCCTTGGCAATAACTCTTTTGAAGGACCTGGAGGCGAAGTTATACTTCTTTTTAAGAATGCTGGTGTTTACATCCCGAGTCGCCGAAGCCGCAGCCCAGGCTTGATAACACTCCTGCTTACTGCGTAATGCAGTCTTACGGGAGTGACCAAACCAAGGCTGAGATCTGCCTCCGATGGGTACCACAGATGATGGAATAAATAGTTCCATTCCCTGTAGCACCACATCAGTGACAGAGTCAGCAACAGCGCTGGGATCATCCGGTGAGAAGCAAACCCGCCCCCATGGGTAGGATGCAAAGAAAGACCGCATTCTGTCCGAATTCGTCGACCTGTAATGCCAAACACGGCGGCAACCTGCAGAACGCAACCGCGAAGGGGGCGTGAGTGGCACCACACTCCAGATCAGACAGTGGTCCGAAGAGCCAAGAGGGGCATTGACGGAAACCTGATATCCGTCCGGATGAGAGGTCAGCAGAAGGTCCAACAGGGAAGGTGTATGATCCTTCACATCTGGAATCCACTTAGGCGAAGTAACCAGTTGTGTCAGACCATATGCCAAGGCAAAGTCATAAACAGATCTCCCCGCATGATCGGTTAAACGTGAAGCGAGCCATTCGGCATGGTGGGCGTTAAAATCGCCAAGGATCATGATCTCTGCGAATGGGACCTGTTGTAGCAAGTAGTAGCCATTTGGACGTGGTCGATGAGTCGGTCTGTTTCGGCATTACCGCTATGGGACCTATAGAGGCACCTGTAGATTCGCGGATGGTCGTCGCTGTCTACGCGTAGCCAAAGGATGGACAGGTCCGAACCTTCAAGATTGCCGAGGCGTCGAGAAAAGATGTCCTCTCTGACATACACGCAAACTCCAGCCCGAGGCACAAAGGAGTGCTCCAATTTGTATCCCGGGTAGGAGAGATATGAAATATCAGCCGGAGAGGAAACCTGCGTCTCGGTCAGGAAGAGCAAGGCCGGCTTCGCCGTCTCGAAATAGTAGGGGACGGCGTTTAGGTTAGCGTGGAGTTCCCTGATAATGCAGAAATTCACGGATAGCTTGGCAGGGGTCGCCTTGGTATTGTTGCTGTTTGCCCCGAACAGTTATGTTTTTGAGCGGAATTTTGCCCCCCCCCCCCAGAATACGCGGGGCAGCCTGAGCACCCACGCTCAGGATCGGAATAACATGGTCGTGGATGCTCAGCGAGGGATTCTCCAGGGGTACTGGTACACTCCTGGGGTAGTCTATCGTGTAATTCCGCTACCATGTTGATTGTGGGGGGGGGGCAATTGGGCCTCTGGCCACCTGCACTCACCAGTCGAAACGCAGAAGCAGAGCTTCTACTTCACGCCGGTATTCTGTGAGGTCATGTTACCAACCCGGCTCGAGCTGGCCCATACGTGCAACAGCAAAAACTGCTGCGTGGCTCTACCACCGTTAAAATTTGTTGTATTCGTTTGTATCACCAATTCAACACTCACTCCGGTCGCGGTCTATACCGGCCTTTTCATTAATGGTGGCACGCAACACTGCCCTTCCTAAGACATGCTCATCTCGATCACCGGGCCCATTATAACATGCCAGTTGATCCACATGGACGATCTTAGGAGTACCTCTTGCACCTTTTTGTATCCGGTAGGTTATGTCATTGATCCTTGTCACAATCCGGTACGGTCCGTCCCATTTAGCTTGAAGCTTAGGAGATTTCCCTTTGCTGCGAACTGGATTGTAACCATACTAGTGAATCTTCGTCGAACCCTTTGTTGTTATTTTGCCGTCATACTGGGTTTTCATCTTTTCAAACATTTGCTCGCCCGATTGTCTGATGGGTTCATAAATGTCATTAATTTTGTTCCGCAAGTTATTTGCATAATTGGTTATACTGCGTGGGGCATCAGGTGGTATTCCAGTGATCAGGTCTGCAGCCAGCCGTAATTCTCTTCCAAACTTTGCAAAAGCTGGTGTCACCGATGTACTTTCGTGAACAGCGCTTCGATATGACAACAAAAACGGTTGTATGTAAACGATTTTCCATATTTCCGTATGACAAAGCATCTGTATTTTGATTTTTATTGTAGCTGGAGGTGGATGCTATTCTTATATTGCTATTACACTTACCATCAGGTGGATTGTGTACTCATTTGTCATGCTTAATTCTTTAAAAATAATACGTTAGGTATACGGAGGCGATTTCGACAAACCGAATTTCGAAAATGAGCTCATGTTCTGCATAAATATTTTAATTAGGGCTTGAGAGCGTTCGACGAGCCCTGAAGGGTGATTGAAAGCGAGTACAGAATACTCTTATCCAATAAGTCATCAATTCAAATTTTAACATAAGTAAGTACCTACAGACAGAATAGTTTAAGCCTATAAACATTTCACGGGTGGGCACAGGCCTTCCCTTCTGTCGCCATCTACATGTACTGCCCATGTTGTCTAATATTTTATACCTCTTACATGCAGTTTTTCTTCACTGCCTTTCATGTAGTTGTAAATCAGCACTTCAAACAATTTCATAGGTGCCGGCAGGAATTAAACCAAGTTTTCTGGGGAACTGTGAAATTAATGGCGGCTAACATCCGAAAATATCTTTAATTTACTCTTAATAAAACTGTTTGTTGATAGTCTTACTCTGCGTAAATGGGACTAAAACTAAATAATTAAATAGCGAAGATAGTTTTTGTTAAGTGCAAATTACATCGCGATGTCAAACGTCTTAGTTTCCAGGTAACCGTGCTGCAAAGCACTCGAAATGCAATTTAAGGATAAGTTAGAGTTACGCAATAATATTACATTAGTTTCATGTGAGGTAGTTGTAATTATTAGCGAAGTAAGTTTGCTCTAAAAGTGTTTCTGTTGCAAGTTTTCATTTAAAACTCATATAACTTACTGTTGTTCGTAGAGTTGCTCCTGACAGTGACTTTTAGTCTCCAAGTTTGCAACAAATAGTTCTCACGCCAGTTTCCAAACTTGCTTGAAATTAATAACAACTTAGTATTTTATTTTAAACGGCTGCAAACTGTTTGAAATAATTTGTTTCATAGTTTTAGTGGCACTCTGACTCTTTATGCTCCAGATTTGTAAAATTATTCACGTTAGTTAGTTTAAAACTTTCTTATTAAAACCTTTGTGTTTATTTAGACTCTTTGCTTTAATTGTATATAATTTTGTGTAACCTAATTGTGTACATAAAAAGTATGTGTAGAAACTATCATAATGAATTTTTTCTGTATCGTGGAGGTGTTTAGCATACATGAAACAACATCCACACCCGGAACAATCTTTATTTATAAATATTACGTGTCACATTGTTTGTCTTCGATGAACTCCGAAACCACTGAACTGATTTCAATGAAATTTTGTAAATGTGTATTGCTTGTTCCAATTTGCGAGATTGGATAGTTTTTAGCACGATAAGTGACCCGTAATATATTTAATTGCGAATTTAATTTTTTTTATATAGGACAAAGGGTCGTCGGAACAGTCGGGTCGGCAGAACAACGTCTGCCTGGCCAGCTAGTTATTTCTTTTTTATAAAATAAGGGTGACAAACGAGCACACAGTCCACCTAATGGTAAGTGGTTGCTGTGGCCCATAGACATCTACATCTATCTTCGTTTGCGAATTAAAATGCAAATGCGTTATCAGCCGTGAGGACTAAGATAATGTGCCTCTTATCCAGGGTCTTTGGTTCTCAACATACGAAACACAGCAGCATTAAGCTGCTATTTTACGTTGGTATTCTGTGAGAGCGTGGTCCTTCCCCGGTCGAGGCGACCCATTCGTACTACAACTATACTATTAATATAGCTATATGTTATATTAATATAGCAACATCGTTCTACCACGTAATTGTTTTATAGATCATATAAATTTATAAGAAGGGAAATGGGGAAATCTCTCACGTGCTAAGTTGTTTAGTCTGAGAAGCAATCAGCGTTCCGTGTGGTAGTACGAAGATATGTGCAGAGTAGTTTAGAAAATTTGGTGGCGTGATTTAGTATTTCGTTTGTTTCTCGTGGTGCAGCGATAACGGCACTACAAAACACCTGTTTCATGTGGAACTTGAACCCGTGGCCACGCTGTAGCGAAATGCTTAGTCACTGCGCTTCCCGAGTTGTCAATCGTCATAGAAGTAAGAAATAACATGGTTAAATCTAAGTGATCTCCAAAACGGTCTGACTAGATAGTCAATATCTACGTGACTGACATTCATTGATGCAAACCATGAATGTCTACTTCATACAATTGTAGTATTTTCAATATTTTAATACGGCATTGATAAAAAAAATACAAAAGATTGGATTGAGGCAGACGACACACCACAATTTGACGTTCAATGATAGCAAACGACAGTCGTAACTTGTAACGAAGCATCTTATTCATCAGGTGTGACAATGCGTCTTCATTCGATACTTAAACGAAAATAGATGTCTATGAGCCACAGCATCTACTTACTATCAGGTGAATTGTGTGCATATTTGTTATCCTTATTCTATAGAAAAAAGATATTTTATAGAAAATACTAAATTTTAAATACATATGTAATGATTTGTCAATTAGTTCACGCTAAGAATCCATTGTATTCTTTCGCTGTTTTGATTATACGAGTACCTAAGCATTGGAGGTACCTTAAGCATTATAAGGCACGATTTTGTTAGGATTCGTTGTGGTTTCGCAATTGATCTATAAGCTTTCAGTTTAGTCAGGTTTAAGTGTTGATTTTATTTTTTTCACAGTAAACAATATTTTATTAAAATAAACTACTTGTTAAGTCATTACTCTAACTTTTTTGTTGGTCACATCAAAAACTTCTATCTCTACAAACAACATTGCTACGAGAAAATGGAAAATGTGAAAGAATAAAAAATATGAAACACAACTTGAAGTTAATTTCTCTAGAGGTCTAGAGAATGCAGATACTCCAGTGCCAGATATCACTTACCCGGATTGTAATAATTTTTTACTGTTTTTTACTGAAGATGTTACACTTCAATCAATCTCAACAAATAGTTCGTGTAGTGACATGATGTGTAGTATATACATACGTGTAGGTCCAGTTGAGAGCTTCGTTTTTATTATAAATATGTAATTTGTATATAATACTCAAGAACTAATTATTTATTTCTTAAATTTGATTACTATAACAGTGAAATAGTTTTGTAAAGTATATATAATGTTCCACAATAATTGTGTAACTTGGTATACATTGCAACCAACTTCTTAAAAAAATCATAAATTGAAATAAAGGTATCTACAGATACATTTACACTACTGAAGATAAAGAAGGAAGACCCTTCTTAACTGAACGAAACAATCGATGTAATGCTGTTAAGCAGCTGAAATAATACCTACTTACATGGATTCTTAAAGAAGAGTTCCTTTAAATAAAAAGCTTCTAATCATTTATCAGTTATCGTATGTTCCGTAAAATATAAATGTAGTTTAGGTAGGTTACAGTGTTCCAAACTCTATGATTTAACATGAAATAAACCTTTTTTACTAACCCCCGACGCAAAATGAGGGCTGTTATACGTTTGACCGCTATGTGTGTCTGTCTGTCTGTCTGTATGTGGCACCGTAGCTCTCCGATTTGGGTACGGTGTTTTTTATTTAAAAGCAAGTTTTAAGCGGTAGTCCTAAATATGTTTTATCAATATCGGTTCAGCCGTTTCAAGGTCATCAGCTGTATTCTCGGAATTTGAAATTTGAATTTGAATTTTGAGTTATATTATATAAATCTGAAACTATCACTGGATAGTATATAACATTATTGAATGCTAAGTTTACATCTACTCTTTTTATTGCAATAATATATAATTATACATTCGGATAACGGCGACATTTTATGTCGTGTTCAATGACGCCTTCTCTGCAACATTCCGTGATTTGTCATCATAGAAATTTGGCATTAATCTACGCTTTAGTATTTTTCACTTTATATATGATATTATATGATAACTGTGATACATTTCACTTTCTGTGTTACCCACAGGACGTAATTGCCAGTAAAAGCTTATGACCTTCTATGGATAGCATTGTATATTATATCCACGATTATATTAGGTCGAGGAAAAAGTTTCTTCGTATTTTATATACAATTGAATAAAACTACTTTTACGAATTTTAGCGCGTTTAATTGTTCTTTTTTTTAATTCCCGACATTTCGGGTGCTTTGAATTTCACATTTCCATTATATACAAATTCAAGACAGTTTTTTTTAAAAATATTTAATTGAAATAAATTGAAAATTTATTTATTTTCTCACCACAAAACCACAAAAATATATTAACACTAGAAATTGATAGCTATTAAACAAGAATGGATTTTGTTATTGTGGATTGCTGGTGCCTTAAGTAGGTAAATAAAACCTGAGTTACAGGTCACCAGGCCTACATCTTAGTTACCATTAATAACTAAGCCCATAAGGTAAAAAATGATAAATATATATGTGAGTGCCACAATTTATGATTGCGTGCGTGCGCGCGAGTGTGTGTGTGTGTGTGTGTGTGTGTGTGTGTGTGTGTGTGTGTGTGTGTGTGTGGGGTGAGTGAGTGAGCGAGTAATGTGTGAAGTGGGTGTGCGAGACTGAGAATATATGAAAAATACAATAGGAAGTTTATTTGAGAATATCAAGAAGATAAATCAGTTTCCGTGTACGATATATTTAAAAGCCATTCTTTCAGAGTGAATTTAAATTAAAAGTGATTTAATGAGTCTTGGAATAATTTCTGATGCAATTGATTATAATGGTTAGGGCCAAGTAATACAAAATATAAATCTATGACTAAAATAAGTATTAAGAGAAATCGATTTCGCGACAAGATGATTGCGTGGTGCAGCATTCTTATTATATTTAGTTCAGGAGTGCTTTTTAAGAGTTGAATACAATATGAAAAGTTGCCGTACTGTCAACACTTGGCAATGCACATAAATTAGTCCTGTAGAATATAAGCGAGGTTTAAAACAACATCCCTTTAGTAAAGCTCTGTGGGCACGTTCAATTTACATAGAGACTTCTTAGTAGCCCCATCCCAGGTAGATATACAATAACCTAGTACCGATTGACATAGGGCATAGTAAATCATTTTTATAACATATGTGTCGGCAGAATGTCGAAGGTGTTTAAAAATGTAAATAACTTACGTACTCTAGCAGATAAGTGTTCAATATAGTATTTAAATGTTAAATTACTGTCAATTATTATGCCAAGATATTTATTAGAAGTGACTTTTTCTAAATAATACACATTGTCGGTTGTAGTGTTGCTAGTTTGTGATGAAATATTAACTATTATATAAAGTGAATTCACTTATGATTGAGAACTATTTCGTATAGAAAAATTTAGTACTTTAGTGTTGGTTAAATTTAGTGTTAATACGTGGTTATTGAGCCATTTTCTAGCAGTATCAAATCTTTTTTGCGCTCGTTAATATGTTTCACTCTAAGTATTGGCCGCAAAAATAAGTGCTATATCATCAGCATAAGTAAATATGGAACCACCTTAAGGATAGGCATAGACTACACAAGTCGTTAAAATACACCAAGAGAAAGATCGGACCAAGGATACTACCCTGAAGTACACCATGTGTAATAGGTTGGGAAGTACTCAGTTATGAGTCAGTTTTCACACACTGAACCCTATTTTTAAGATAACTGTGAAATAGGGATAGGATAGCTGGCTGCCTCTTATTCCCAGGAAGTCGAGCTTAGAAATCAAGACAGAGATCGATTTCATTATAATATATATTTGTGCGATTATGTTCGATAAATTGTTGCCATCTTGTAGATAGTGATATAATCTCCTTGCTTTCGAAATCTTGAAATTTTTGATAAAAAATATGCTACACTTAGTTTTAATAGCACTCTCTAGATGTTAACCTAATACTACCCAAAAAATTCTGAAGAGACCGAAACAGTTGAAAATCTGAGGTAGTAAGGTTAGGACTATGTAGTGGATGTATAAACACTTCCCAGCCAAACTCTCTGAATTTTTGATGAGTGGCCAACGATTTGTGTGGTCTGGCGTTATCATGATGAAATACCACTCCTTGTCTGTTGATCAATTCCGGCCATTTATTCTCAATTTCTTGCTTGAGTCTCATTAGTTGTTGGCAGTAGCGATCCGAACCGATTGCTTTGCCCAGGGGGAAAAGCTCATAATAAGCTATGCCCTTCCAATCCCACCATACACACAGCATCACCTTATTGCGTGTTAATCCGGATTTTGCTACAGTCTGTGAAGCTGGACTATCCTTTGACCATGATTTTTTCACATGTTTTTGTCATAGGTGATCCATCCTCCATCACCAGTGATCAACCCTTTTAATAATGGGTCAGTTTCATTACGTTTTAATAGAGAATCGCAAATGAATACACTATTCATTAGGTTTCTTTCAGTGAGCTCGTGTGGTAACCAAACATCCAGCTTTTTTATGTAGCCAAACTTTTTCAAATGGTTCAAAACTATTCTGTGTTCAATCCTCAATTCCTCGGCTATGTCGTAACTTCTAATATGACAACTTTTCACCACTTCTTCAAAAATGGCATCGACTTTATCCGTATTAGGGCGACCAGAGCAAGCTGCATCTTTGACATCAAAACTCCTAGACTGAAAACGCTTGTATCAACTTAGTGATACTATTATTGACACTGCATTAGGTCTATAAACGTCACTAATTTTTTTCGCGGATTGATACGCATTTTCCCTTTTTTGTAGTAAACTTCAGAATGTATCAAATTTCTTCGTTAGATTCACTCATTTTGGCAGACAGAAAAACAACTGAAAATGTCGGGAAAGTTTTTTTGAACTTTTTATTTATCTTTATTTATTGTCCTATATGTATTAATATTAAAACCAGCCATATAGAAACAGTAAAACCATAGATATTTTTCTTCAATTTTATACAAAGAAAATACGAATAAACTTTTTCCTCGAGCTATTAATTCGATTAGTTACCAAAGACTTCGAAAATACTTTATCTTATCAAAATTTACCGTAAGCAGAAGCTTTTGTAAGAGAGGTTGTTATAACTGCAACTTTATACAATAAGTATGTATAGCAGTTATACGTGGTAAGGTCCCGCTGTAATGTATTATGACTACAGCGGGTAGAAAAATGAGTCGCCTCGAACTATGAAAAACTCCCCTTCTTCACAAGTCCACTGCTGAATATAGGTCTCCCACAAGAAATGTCGCAAAACGCATTTTTGAGGTCAGTCAACTTACTGTAATATATTCGTTTTGTATGTATACAGGTTTAGTTGCAATAACCGGCCTAATTTGCAGAGAAGGTTTCGAATAAGTAATATAGGCAAATGGTTAAGAAAAATTAATTAAAAAACTTAAACATTCTGTCCTTTACACCTTTTAAATTTCAAATGCGTGGTAATGCATTTCTTTAACTGATTTTACTGCGCACGCACACATTCGTAAGGGTCAATCAGTAGGCAAAAACGTTGTTGCTCATAAATCCCATTCAATTTGGGATAATTTCAAATAAAAGTAGAAGCCTTATTTACTCAACGGTATATACATACATACATACATACATAAAAATTCACGCCTATCACCTAGAGGGGTAGACAGAGACTATAGACTTCCATTTGGCACGATCCTTACACACCTCTCTCGCCTCCTCCATATCCTACGCATACACGTTGTCGATTAACGGTACTCTTAATTTGGCCCATTTTCAATATATCGCCAATTTGGTCGATAAACTTTCGCTTAGGGCGTCCCTTTCCGACTTTGCCGTTCACCTCTGCAACATAAATTTCCTTTGTCACTCTTTCCTCATTCATTCTTTCTACATGACCAAACCACTAACGGTATATCATTCTTTGTATATTTGAACTTAAGTTTAAAATTTGGCGTTACTTTGAAAAATAACTCTAAATAACTGTATTATAGTATACAGTCATTGTAGAAGCGTGCTCGTCGCGACCCCTGCCAGCCCTTTTCAGGGCTGCAATTCTACTCAGCTGCACACCCATGCCAACGAGGGTTAGGGCGTCCCCCCAAGGCGACGCACACCAGCTAGTCCCCGTTAGTGTGGAATGCAGCGCGCAAATCGGCGATGGGAACCGCCACCCGTCACGCACAGCCCAAAACGGAGGAAGGTGGAGGACAGAGTGCAGAGTTGGCACGTGGAATGTTAGAGGAGGCATGAAAGATAAGACGAATGAGTTGATTGAAATAATGAAAGAATGAGAATTAGATGTCGTGTGTATGTCTGAGACCAAACGGAAGGGCAGTGGTACTGAAGAACTCCCTGGCGGGGCGTTAGCTCTATGGTCCGGAGTCCCGGAGAGCGAGAGCACCCGCTAGGGAGTGGGGGTGCTGCTGTCGTCTCGGTTGGTCGATGTTATGACTGAATATAAGGTTGTGAACTCAAGACTTCTCTGGGTTCGCTTTAAATTGGGACTGACGATGTTATTCCTTTTGGCTGTTTATGCGCCGGTAGCTTCGTCGTCCAGGGCTGAGCTGGAGGAGTTTTGGGAGAATGTAAGAGAAGTTCTAGATTTGGCTGGGGGAAACGAAAGAATTGTTGTGTGTGCTGATTTGAATGGATGGGTTGGTACCGCTCGACCAGGGTACGAGTCGATGCTTGGAAAGTTTGGCGATAAAATGGTTGATGATGCTGGCAAGCTTATACTGGCGGTATGCAAAGAAAAGGGTCTTCTTGTGACAAACACTATGTTTAATCACAAGAAAATCCATATGTATACTAGAGAAAGAAAGAATGAGAGAAGTATGATCGATTTGTTTCTTGTGGATGACCGACTGCGAAAACAGGTGATGAATACGCGAGTGGTCAGAGGTGCTGACCTGAGAACGGATCACTATCCAGTGATTACTAGATTTAGGGGTCTATTCGCGGGTTGGCGCTACCGGACGGCAATAACAGAACCACAGTCGGTCTGTCGCATCCGAAGCTGGAAGCTTCAGGATGCGGATACTAGGGACAAATATCATGCGAGGGTAGCCGAAAAGCTTGACACAATCGATGGCAGAAATGAATGTGTGGAAAGAACATGGCAGAACCTTAGGGATGGAATGGTAAGTGCAGCGGAAGAAGTGTGTGGAACAATAAAAAGAGGCAGTAGTAAAAGAAGAGATGCATGGTGGAATGATGAAGTGAAAGAAGCTGTAGAGAAGAAGAAGAAAGCATGGTTAGACTACTTGGCCTCTAGTAATGATAAGGATATGAGAGAGAAGATGAAAGAAAGATATAAGCTGCAGAAAGTTCACACGAAAGCATTGATTGAGGCAATGCGTGAAAGGTGTAGAATGGAAGCGGACGAAAGGTTGTCGCACAACTTTAAGGAGAACTCCAAACTCTTCTGGAAAGAGGTTGGAATGACCCGAAATGGTGCGACGGCACAAAGTGCTTTCGAGAACTAATGACGTCCTCACAGAAAAATCGGACGTCATGCAGCGATGGAGCGAATTTTATAGAGAAATGTATGCGTGTGATGATCTTAGTGAGGAATCCGGGGATGACGCCGTGACTGGTACGCCAGACCTGGACCTCGATGACACTGAGGTCATCAGTATGAAAGAGATTGAACATGCGATTCGAAGTTTGAAATGTGGTAAGGCTGCGGGACTAGACAGAGTTACTGCTGAAATGGTCAAGTATGGTGGGCCTCGCGTCTGGGACAGCTTTTATCTGCTGTGCAATTTGTGCTGGCGGACGGGGGATGTCCCGGATGATTGGCGATCCGCAGTCATTGTGCCTTTATATAAAGGTAAATGTTCACATTTTGACTGCGGGTGCTATCGGGCGATCAGCTTGACCAGTTTAGCAAGTAAAGTTTACTCGAAGGTTTTGACACGTAGGATGCAAGAGAAATCGGAAAGATTTCTATGGGAGGCACAATGCGGATTTAGACCTGGAAGAGGATGCACGGATCAAATGTTTTCTCTACGCATGATCACGGAAAAGCTTCTGGCTGCTAACCAGAGGATTTTCTGTGCTTTTGTGGATCTTGAGAAAACATTTAATAAGGTTGTAAGGAAGAAAATGTGGAAACTGTTGCCGGGGTACGGTGTGGATGGTCGATTGCTAAGGGCTGTGCAGTCACTTTACTGTGACTGTAAAGCCTGTGTGCGGGTAGGGCATGACCTGTCACCCATGTTTAGCGTCCAAACGGGCGTAAAACAGGGTTGTGTCATGTCTTCCTGGCTGTTCATACTGTATCTCGACAGCTGTTTACAGAAGCTGAAAGATAGCTGTTTGGGTGTGAAATTGGGTAACATAAAAGTAAATTGTCTGCTGTATGCTGATGATGCAGTGCTTATTGCACCATCAGAGGCAGAACTGCAGGCATTAGTCACGTGTATGAAAGAGGAATGTGAAATTAAAGGTCTCCGTTTGAATGCTAATAAAACTAAGGTTCTGGTATTTGAAAGGGACGAAAATAGAACGAAGTGCGAAATATGGGTAAATCAGGAATGTCTAGAACAGGTAAATGAAATTGTATACTTGGGGAGTGCTTTTAGCCGGGATGGAAGATGTGATTTAGATGTGGACAGGCGTGTCGCTGCTGGGAACAAAGTCAATGGTGCCCTGACTGCGTTAGTCAAAAGGCAAGGCGTAGTGAAGAGTGCACGCCTTGCAATACATAACGCAGTGTTAGTACCGACTTTGTTATATGGCAGCGAAACCTGGGTATGCCAGAAGAAGCATAAAAGCAAGGTGAATGCAGTGGAGATGCGATCTCTTCGTAAAATGTGCGGCGTTACCATGGCCGACCGAAAGCGAAACGAAGAGATTCGCAATATGGCAGGTTTGAAAGATGACCTTATCACAAAAATTGATAAGGGCGTGCTTCGATGGTTTGGGCACGTTGAGCGAATGAGTGAAGACAGAATGGTGAAGAAAATATATAGCGCGAAAGTTAATATTAAAAGGTGTCGAGGTAGACCGAGACTAACTTTCGAAGACCATGTGAGCAAACTGCTCGAAGAGGGGAGGGTCAAGAGTACTCGGATACCTAGACGTGCATGTATAAAGAAGACAATGAATCTGAAAGAAGCGAAAGAGGTATGTAAGGATCGTGACACTTGGCGATCTGTTCTCTCTGGCTACCCCGTCAGGGATTGTGCGTGAACATAAGTTAAGTTAAGTATAATATACAGTCATTATTACAACTTCAACACACTATTAAAAGTAAATAACATTGTAATCCTGTTTCAACATGCGTTACTTGTGACTGTGACTGGACACGAATCTCTAGAGGACCTTTAATTTTAACGTACATAGATTTATTTAAACAACTGAAAACACCGATAAAATATTTAGTCAGATGGGTAGAAATAAAAATAATATTTCTACTTGATTTCCCAGGGGCCCGGATTTTAATACATTTCTGATTACTACTAACCACGATTGCAATAAATTTTAGCAGATCATTACATGAGACTTGTTATTATAAATGTGCAGTTATAAAGTAAATAAATGTTTTATCAACATTCTTACTACATGATTATAGATATAAATCTTTTTAAATATAATATTACTGTAGCCTTCGCAATCTACTCATTAATTTCAATAGATAGCGGTTTATCGGTTCCGTAAATACGTTTTTTTTATAGAATAAGGGTGACAAACGAGCACACAGTCCACCTTCGTCGGTCTTCGGTTTTCTCCACTCACCATACGAAACACACCAGTGTTAAACTGCTCTTTTACGCCGGTATTCTATGAGAGCATGGTCCTTCTCCGGTCGAGCCGACCCGTTCAAGCTGTAACTATACTATTAATATAGCTGCAGCATGGCTGTACTACGTATAAATTATGTAAAAAACTCAAATCGTCACTGCTCCGTCAGAGGAGACTTCTAGTACTACGATCGCTTAACCAATCTCCATAGCAGCTATGGGGCAGGTCCGTATCAAGGCAATGGTCTCTGAAAAGCATTTATGCAATTTAGTGCATTTTGTTATCAGTCTAATAAGTGGAAAGGAATATATTTTCAAATGGTTGCGAAATATTACGTTACTTTTTTTTTCTTTATTATAAAAGTTACCCCCACACTAGGATTTTCTCCTGTATCATGGAGGCATTTTACATGCATGAATTGCGCAGGAACAAGTGTCCGGTCCCGGAACAATAACTTGTAGGATATGCAAAATACTATTTCCGTAAATATTTTCGAAAGTACTTTCGGTTTTTTAGAACGTGGTATAATTCACCAAAGTAAAGAAACCCGTAACTAAGTTACTAAGAACAGTCAGTTACATATACACCGTATACCTGGATGACTGGTATCTCGTTTACTATTAATGTAAAGAAAATATTATTCTTACATTTAAACTATTACCTTCGCTTGCTTTCAAAATTGATATTGAAAAAAGCGCAATAGCATCACAAATTTTATATTGAATCTAATAAATTGCATCATTTATAAAAGGGGTAAAATAAATTAATTCGCGGAGTGTTCAGCGTGTCCTGGGTTATAATATGGTATACTTATACAAATCTTTTTACTTATGAGGTCATGAGTTATGAGATTTATAAAAATATAACAATACTTCAGACCCCTTCAATGTGACTTTAAATGTCCGTGAGGTCAGTAGATAACTCTGTCCGCAAGATCAGAGACTACAGTTATCACAGCTAAACATTTTCTGAAGTCTTTGGATCAGAGATACCTACAGTTTTGATATGTCCATATTTACGGTACATAGTACCACGACACGCCGTCACATCGTGTACCATGTAATCAGCGTTCACCTTGGATATGCACCAGCATATCTAAGGTGAACGCTTACTTACTTAGTACTTTCAAACCTTTTGTAAAATTTTATAAGAGGAATATCTTAAACAACGATGATATAGAACGTATTTTGAGCGAACAAAAATAATACACTTCGACCTTATAATTAGATAGATTTATTTACAAAACTTACATAAGTAGAAGTTTTATGTACGGGTTTCATACAAAATTTAAAAAAAAATGTTAATTGTGAAAGAATTGTCTTCTTGCCGTGTCAAATTTCCAAAATGGCCAACCCCTGTGTATGGAGGTTATATTGATTTCTTTATTATTCATAAAGATTTTTTCTTATTAAAATATTTTTTTATCGTTTGTGTTAACTCAATTGATTTTCAAGATAAACGAAGCTTACTTTTGCTTAAAACTTTTCCTTTTTGTATATGCCTACACAATAGTAATCCATTAAATTTGTAACATATAGTACAAATAATACTGGCAGTGTATTTATCACATTTTTGATGGCGAGTAAATACAGAACAGTTTTATGTTCCTTAAATGGATTTTGATATTTCCTGTTCATGCTCTCAATATCTACCTGTGTTTAATAAGTTCCAGATACTAATATAGAAGGACAAAGCACGAAGTATAATTAATGATTAAACGAACTTACCTCAAGTGAAGTTCTACCATTATTATACGAGGAGCTTCGTCCGTAGAGATTACTTATCCCTCCGTTCGTTCGTTAGCCCTTCTGGTACCCAATTATACAGGAAATATAAAGATATTTGTGTTCAGCTCTAAACTTAATGACATATCGAGGGCAGAATCTATGGATGTTGAACGGGAGTGGAGTTCTCCCCACTCCTGTGAACGGAGGAAAAAGTAGAAAAGAGGGGATTTGAAATTTTAGATTCTCAACTATAGTGCGAGTGGTGAATCCTAGACGTGATTCTACCTGTGTTTTAAGTATTAATTTCTTCGGCTTCATCCGACCTCGTAAAATTATGATAAAACTTCTCTTAAGGTAAGTTCATTTAATCATTAATTTTCGTAAGTGAATTGAAATGGATCGTGCACTCGCTAAATTTCAAAATGATCTTATAAAATTAGATCTTTCACAACAAAAACCGTTACGAATCTACAAATTACCAAAACTACAAAAACCCAAGACAAAATATGAAACCATTGATTATCAATGGCTACCAAACCCTAAAATATTTCAAATCTGTTCTCTAAATTCATGAAGTTGTATAATCATTTTGCATAATGTTAGTATTAAAGAAAACTTTGTTAAATTAATGCCGTCTACTTTATAAGCTTCAGGCCTGTGACATTATTAACGTAAATGACGAAGAAAATTAAGAATTTTGCTGAATTTGTGGGCACAAGATTACCGATCGAAATGAACTTTTATAAGTTTCAGAAAATTTAATAAAGTAACCAAAGGAAAATTTATGTCAGTGGTCTCAATACTGATCGGAATAAATTCATCACCGACCTTCAGTTATTGCATCTTTCAGAACTTCCATTTACGTTTCACACAATGGAATTTCTTCAATATTTTTGTATAGGTATATAGAACAATAATAAATTATGCGTTTAAAAAGAAATATGAACGGAGAACAAAGTCTTGAATTCGATGCACTTTGTGGATAGGTAATTTCAAGTTTCAACGTAGACTAGATATGTGTGGATTATAGTGCTCGTGTGCATGCGCCAGCACAGGTGCACACTCTATTCACTTGCTTCATCGTCAGATGGAACGGTCAAGATTCGGAGTACGTTGACGAAAAGTGTGCACTTTTTAGTTTTACGCATCAACTTTGGCATATGAAGACGTGGGGGCGATTTATGAGGACCTATCTCTAGCACGGCTCTAAAGCATCTCGCATTCCTTCGAAACCTAATGTGTTGATTAAAGACTTCAACAAAAAACTAAGTACAAAAAGGGCAGTGAGCTGAAGGTAGGGAAATTCAAAATAGGGTAATGGCAAACAAAGGTTCACTTTAGAATGTGGGAAATTAAAAGGCCCCACGGAAAGTGGACCTGGTTCAGCCTATTCGGTTCGACAAAAAAGAGACTGACTTCATTATTACAGCAATGTGACAACTGATATTTTTATTGATACTTCTTTTTATTTTTATTGAAAGTATTAAAACTAGTAACGATCACCTTATGGTGAGAGGAGAAGTCTCGTTTAATGAAGTTAAAACTTCGTCCTTTCGTGCTCTATTTTAAAGCCCCGAAAACTTTTCGCTTGAATTCCAAATAGTTTTCGATACATACTGGCGTTGATTGTCAGACCTTGATGTATTTTTGTGCATGGACAAAAAAATTTAAGACTTTGGGTGCTTTACACAATAAAGTGTATCATTACGTCAGTATTTTTTACGTCCGCGAGTGCGACTTTATTTAAAAAAAAAATAACAGTTTAAGATCATCTAATAAATTATTATTTTTTACATGATTTATATATTATATGGTTATAATAAATTATTAAATTGTTATAACCTTCTCTTACCTTATATTACCTTATCTTGTTAAGGACAATCACGATACAGTATTATTTGCTAATGATACATCTTTATATTGGAACTCAAACGATAGTCAATTAATTTTGACAAAGTAAATAATTCTCTATCGAAATTAGTACCTACATTGGTTTAACGCCAATAATTTGCTCTTAAACGGCAATAAGACAAAATGTATTACAATACCCAATGTAAAACATTCAATACCAATGTGCTTTTAAATGGGGAAGAGTTGAATCTTGTGGATACCACTGTTTTTATTGGTATTACTATAGACGCGAAGCTTCAATAGGGCCCCTATATATTTAAATTAGCTGGCTAACTTGTTCTGCAGCATATGCTGTAAGAAGGATTAGAAGTCTCACCAATATTGAGACAGCTAAATTAGTTTATTTTAATTACTTTCATAGCGTGATTTTTATGGAATTTTACTATGGGGTAATGTGACGGACATCAAAGCTATATTTGTTTTGCAAAAGAGAGCCATACGGGCGATTTATAACGTAAATTGTAACGGGGACTCATTACAATTTACGTTATAAATCGCCCGTACGAGAGACGCCCGTTTTAGAGAAAATTTTAAAGAAATAAACATATTAACATTGGCATCGCAATATATTTATGAAAATGTAATGTATGTACATAAAAACATAAATAGCTTTGATAAGAATAAAGATGTTCATTAATTAAACACTAGGAACAAACATAAGCTTGTAATACCAGTTACTAGACTCCACGTAATGAGTAATTCATAATATGCTTTTACAGCAAAATCCCAGAAAATGTACGAAATTTGGCAAAAAACAAGTTTAAAGGTTTTATTGATGAAAAATTATACAAAAAGGGTTATTAAAATATCAAAGAATACATAAGTGAGAAAAAACTCCTGGGAATGAGGTGATCGCCACCATACTGGTTCTATTAAAACTCATTCAAAATTTGTACAAAAACAAATGATTGCAAAGTGTGTGTAAAAAAATCCCGCCAGGTCTCTTGTTGGTTCTTTCTATCTTTAAGGGTATTTCCGAACCAGTGGTAAATAAAAAAATTACTTTTATTAAGTATTATGTAATAATCTATATTCAATAAAAATTATTCCATTCTATTCTATTCTATAAAACTGCATTTAAAAATGTATAAGCTAATTTCGTGAGATAAAATGTTATACAATATAGGTAACTGCTTGCTTATAAAAACTTAATTAGCCATTACTAAATAAATAAAGTTAGCTTACACACCAGGATGACAGAAAAAATTATCAAACATTATACAAATACTTTTTGTCTACTTTTTATAGAAAACATTTATTACTAATTTAAATAAGTTAAGTCAGTTAAAAATTAAAAATTTCATACTATCTATTTTATATTTAGCTTCATTCTTCTTGTTCTTATCTAGACGTATAGGAGCCAGTAAATAAAGTGTACTCTCATGGGGGTGTAATAGCATGATGTTTATATATTGGACAAAGTTTTGATAACTTGTCCAACATTGAAATAAGTTATTACACCACACTGTACTTACATGATACGAACTGTAAAATTTTACTTACACCTAACTGTATACCCAAAAAATGAAATTGAATTAGAGTTAGTTTAGGAGCTTGTATGATTAGATACTAATTTTTATAGTCCTAATTCGTGATTTTATGGAGCCCAAACTCGTATTTTAACACTTTTAAACTTTAAAAAAATGTAGTATGTCAAATCATGAATCAGAATACTTATAACTTTATGACTCAATTTAATAGAATAAAAATAATAATACGATAATTTACGATAATTTTTATATTAAAAATATTAATTATAATTTATATATAATATATAAAATTAAAAATATAATAGTCATTTTTTTATTAAAAATTATATAATTTTTAAAATTCATTCGCGTGTCCTTAAACCGTGATATTATAAACTTTTCATAATAATAATAATAAAATAAAAAATATACATGCCGACACACGTACACACTGTTGTAATGCTTCAGAAACAATCTAATAACTCACTGGTGCTTGTAAAGCGTTTGTTCAGACGGATTATATGTATCGGCGTGATCAAGTAGCAAATATCATTCACCAAAAACTTGCCCTTAAGTGGAAAATAACTAACCAGCTAACTCAAGTTTACTATCAATATAAACCTAAAATAGTTATAGGACTATTTTAGGTATATATATATATATATATATATAGCTTTGTCAAAATGAATTTTGACAAAACTATAGTTACCGACAAAACAATACATTATAATAGATCGGATATGACATTAATAGACAAAGTGAATAAATGTGCTTTTATTATTGACATTGCTATACCTAATTCACATAACTTACAGACTAAAATTAATGAAAAAAATTCCAAATACACTGATTTAAAACATGAAATAATTAGAATGTGAAACTTCCATAATGCCATTACAGTACCTATAATCCTCTATACAACTGTTGTAATACCAAAACCGCTTCATCAATCATTAAAAACTCTTAATTTACCAAAAATTACATATATTCAATTGCAAAAAGCAGTTTTACTTAATACTTGTAGAATAGTTAGAAAATTTATCCCAACAGAAAACTACCCATAACCAAACACGCTCATGATACCCACTTGGCTTAGCCCCGTGGTAGTTACCATTAATCCGGTTTTGATAAAAACAAACTGAGAAAACGTGAAAACTTTAACAATTAATAATAATAATAAATAAAAAAAAATTAAAGAGACTATTGTAAAGAGGTGCAATCCAACAAGATGATCTCCTTGGCAAAAAATAATAATATGATAAATCAAAGAAGCAAAGAATATAAACACTAGTACGTTTCAGGCTTAGATAATGCATATAAATATATAAGGGAAAAGGGTCGCAGCAGGACTGTAAAACCTACCGTGGTATCAGCTTGCTTAGCATTGTGGGTAAACTGTATGCTGAGGTGTTAATTGAAAGAGTTAGGAAAGAAACTGATGGAAAAATGTGGGATGTGCAAGCTGGATTTAGAAAGGGGATGGAGTGTACGAATCAAGTCTTTTCCATGCGCATGATTGCGGAGAAGTTTTTTGCTAAAACAAGAAAGTTTTGTGTATTCATGAACTCGGAAAAGGCTTATGACAGAGTGGACAGGAATGTGTTTTGGCAAACACTGAACTCATTTGGGTTGAGGGCTGGTTTGATACAGGCATTGAGGTCTCTTTATAGGGACTCTAGTGCTTGTTTCAAGATCAACGGGGTCTACTCGAACTGGTTTGGCATTTAGAAAGGTGTCAGACAAGCCTGTGTAGCTTCCCCGTGGCTGTTTGACCTATTTATGGACAGTTGTTTGCAAATTTTGAATGTTGAAGAATGTGGGTTGAGAATGGGTGACTTAACCATCAAACGTCTTTTGTACGCCGATGATCAAGTCATGTTTGCATCGTCGGAGGCCGAGATGCAAATGATGGTTTCTTTAATGAACTGGTCATTAAAATAAAGGAGTCTGAAAGTGAACGCAAGTAAGACCAAAGTGATGGTTTTTAAAAGAGAAGAAAGTAAAACGTTATGTGAAATAAAAGTAGAAGGGGTGTTGATTGAGCAAGTCGATGAGTTTGTATATTTGGGATGTTTATTTAGCAGGGATGGTAGATATGATAAGGATAAGAACGACAAGTGAACGCAGGAAATATAGTGAATGGGGCTCTACACGCCATTATGAGGAGTCAGAATGTGTCTAATACGGCACGTATGGCAATTCATAGTGCTGTGTTAGTTCCTACTTTAATGTATGGTAGTGGAAGTTGGGTCTGGCAGAAGAAGCATGAGAGTACAATAAATGCTGTAGAAATGTGGTCATTAAGGAGTATGCTAAGGCTGAATCTGAATGACAGGGTGAGAAAGAGTGTGATAAGAGAAAAGTGTGGTTTGCAAGATGACGTTGTGACCAGGATTAAGAAAGGAATGCTTCGGTGGTTTGGTCATGTAGAAAGAATGAACGAAAAAAGAGTGACAAAGCAAATTTATGTAGCAGAAGTGAACGGCAGGGTCGGGAAGGGACGCCTTAGATGAAGGTTTATCGACCAAATCGGCGATACATTGAAAACGTGCCAGATTAGGTGTACCCTTAACCGACGAGCATGTATGCGTAGATAAATGGATGTAAAGGAGGTGAGAGGGGTGTGTTAGGATCGCGTCAAATGGAAGTCCGTAGTCTCTGCCTACCCTTTTGGGTGACAGGCGTGAGTGTTTGTGTTGTTGTTGCATTTAATATAGCGGACTTGTAACAGCAACAAAGCTGATTTAACAATATTCCACGTTTCATTGGGGTGATTCACACCCCTGCTTGATCTGCATCGACCTACGACAATAAATTATTACTCATAAACAAGTGAAAACGATAGAAGCGTACCCATAAATCGTTTATTTCCAGGACGTATTCATAAATTTTGACATACCATGGCACAGGGTTTGTGTAATGGCGATAGAGATATGGCAAATCAAAACAACGAGAACTATAAATGCGGGTAATATCCGTTTATGGGATAATAATATTTATGAAATAATAAAGTTTTTAAGAGTTTCGAACGGTGAGTGTACGGACCTGGAGACCCTTTTTACTAGAATTCCATTTTATTTTTATTCTAGTCGCCAGAGGTGGCAACTAATTTCCATTTAATTCTTAATCGAGGATAAATGTAGATGTCTACGGACCACAACAAATACTTACCATCTTGTGGACTGTGTGCTTGTGTGTCACCCTTAATCTATAAAAATGTACGTAATTAAATTTATTCAATAACTATAGTGTAAATTACGTTGCATCATGGTGCGAGTGACAGCTCTGCTCTGATATGGAAGTAGGCGGCTAAGTCGCAAAATTTTGTTTCGAGAAAAATTGAAAAAAAAAAACGCGAAATCAGTTTTCTTGATATATATCACTGAGAAAAATGTTTCAACTATTGGAATGTATGTAAAAAAAAATACGGATCTTTCATACACATTTTTGACTGAAATTATTGGAATACTGTTCTTTTAAATATAAAAATGTAATTAACGTAAGTATTGAATATATTTGAATGTTAATCGCAATAGCAAGGCAAATAGCAAGGTAGTTAAGTATATATTATATTTACCTTATATATACCTTAACTGCTTTTTAGTATAGCACTGACAATAATCATACACAAAAATACGGCTAACCTACCTTAGCTTTCTTTTGATTTCTGACGCATTGTTTAAATTTTACTCTTAGACTAGGCTTTATTGCTGTGTTGTGATTTGACTGCCGTATAGTATAGTTTATCAGCAAAAAATCTAATAATATACAAGTGAAACTAAACTAAAAGATGTACATCAGTCTCACGGAATCGCTTTTTTGCTTAGTAGCATTAATATTATTATGTTAGTTTGAAAAGTTGCTAAGTGTTTTGGTTTAAAAGAATATCAAAACTTTATTAATCCTTAGCACTAACAGCTATTAGGAAAAACAAGAGAATGATTTTTATTCTTATAGAACCTGTTTTTTTATTATTTTGAGATGTGATTTTCTGCTCTACCAGACCGTTTCAATTATAATAATTTTTCATCTTCTGACAAATCTGATCTGATGAATTTATTTTATTTAGTGATTTTCATGATTTTTAATTCCCGACGTTTCGGGTGCTTTTCAGCACCCATGGTCACGGGCGGCTGAAATAATCGGCATCCCGATGTCAGATTTAACCCGGAGTACTTTCAGCTTTTTAACTATTACTTTTGGTTCCATTAAGGCAGAAATGAACTTACTGCCTTGAAGTCTTGCAGGGGTATACTAGGGTTTGGTTTTACTTTATTTAATTCCAGGATCTCAAGCAGGTGGTAGTATCCAGCCTCCTTATCTATTGGAATAAGGATGTTTTTTTTAATTTCGATAGCCTCACAATCACACAATCATCCTTGGCAGGAATCGATGTACTTTCACGAGGATTTGTGATTTATCAAATATATATATGATCACAAACTGTAAACTTTTCTTGTGGACATTGGAACGTCAAACACCTCAGTCCCCCTTGTGACTGAGTGCTATAAAGTAATCGAAATGTCGGGAATATAAAATAAGTTAATACACGCGATAGAATCCGAATCCGTTAAAAACTAGTTTTATTTTAATGCGTAATGTTCGCGTAAACATAAGACATCAATATAGTTTACGGTCTTCTGCTACCTCTTTTATCGCTAGGCTTTATTCAATATTTAAAATAAAAATTATAAAATAAGTACTCAAGTAATGTCAGAGAGGAGGTCAGCTTCCTTACCTTCGGAATCTATTCAATATCAAATAAGGAAAAATATTAGTTTATGAAATTGGTGTTATATCTACACCAATTATGAAATTACCATACCGGTATGGTAATTTCATACACTTCATAGACTTTTCATCCATACTTATGCACGAAAAAGACTATTGTCAGACTTTTGTCCGAGCAGCAGAAGTAGCAGCGCAAGCCTTTTTTTACATGGGCCTACGCATACCCGCCTCGTGAGGGTAAGGACGGGTTATGTCGGATTCGCACTGACTAAAACCCCATGGTGTTCCACCTTCGCCGCATATTGGCAGGGCCACGAGAACGCTTTCGCACACATCCGCGGCCCCACCAGCGCCGGCCGCCACATGGCAGCCCCTCTTCTTTCCACTCTCGCTCTCAGGCAAGGCGCACCAGGAACACAAGGCACGCCCCTCTCTACAGCCTACAACTCCACCTGCGTATAGAACCCCCCCGTGCTCGATACGAGGAGGCCACGGGGCCAGGAAAATCGAGCGCTTAGTAGCACCCGCTTTACTGACCCCAGCGGTGGATCTGGTCTTTGGCTTCGCCGCCAACCAAGTTTCGGACGCGGAGGGTAGGGAGAGCGGCGTCTCGCATAACCAACACTCCTCTCACCCCGGTGTTTCTAACAGTGGTAGAGCCATGCGGCAGCGTTTGCTATCGCACGGATGGGCCGGCTCGAACCGAGGTGGTACCACGACCTCACAGAAAACCAGCGTGAAGTAGAAGTTTACCTCTGCGTTTCGCTTGGTGAGTGCAGGTGGCCGGAGGCCCTTTTTACTGGAAATGAGGCATTCCATCTTAGTCCTCACGGGTGACAACGCATCTATATTTTGAT
This sequence comes from Parnassius glacialis, assembly GCA_033319125.1. Taxonomy (NCBI): domain Eukaryota; kingdom Metazoa; phylum Arthropoda; class Insecta; order Lepidoptera; family Papilionidae; genus Parnassius; species Parnassius glacialis. Next base: position 15,409,753 of record JAVANC010000018.1, on the reverse strand, counting down.
TTGTAATAGAGGATAGATGTAGATGTCTATGGGCCGCAGCAACCACTTACCATCAGGTGGACTGTGTGCTCGTTTGTCACCCTTATTCTATAAAAAAAAAACCCCGCGGTCCCACCATCACCGCATCAACGGTGCGGCCCCGTCAGAGTCGTTGAGGACAGGGAGAGTGGCGCATCGCCATACCAACACTCCTCTTCCTCCGCTACTCCACCTCGGCTAGGTAGGGGGAGAGAACACCCCTCTCACCGCAGCTCACCGACACACATCCAAAGTGGGCTCGCCAAGCCCACTCGGATTGGCCACATTGGGCCGTCCCTACACCACGGGTCGGCCCTACACCACGGGCCAGCCAAGGGGTTCCTCTTTGTTCAACGTGGGTGCCCAAGCCACGGCTACTAAGCCCCCCGCCACGACAAGATGGGGACCCTTTGGGGGGGGAGGGGGAGTGTAAGGGAGCAGCATGCCTACCTCAAATTGAATTGAAAGCTCCTTGGCCGTAGCGTATTTTAATATTATTTTCTGCCGACTTCCAAAAAGGAGACGGTACTCAATTCGACTATATGTTTTTTATGTGTGTTACCTAATAACTTTGTACTGGGTCAACCGACTTCGACGATATTTTTTATATGGAAGCTGATACTTTTCGGGTGGACTCTTATTAATTTTATCATGGTCAGATCAATAGTTTTTGAGTTATTTGAGTTATTCGTAATAACTCATATTGAAGTCGGCAGTACAAATTTTAAATTATGTTTATGAATATAAAGCTCATCTTTTTACATATTGGAGACCTACCGAATAAAATGAACCATTATTGACTACTTTTTAAGTACTAACTAAATCAGGGTTTTAAGATATAAAAGTAGCTACAATTTTTAATATTAATTAGGGTCAAGTACTAAGATGTATATGTTATGTGGCAATCTCAATGGAGCTGCCAGTTTAGACAAATATGATCATAAGTTTTAAATGAGTGGCAAATGTCATTGTAAAAATAAATATTACTATTTTATTTCCTTTAAATTCTATTAAATTTCATCCTCCCAATTAAAGTTTGATCTGCAAGTGACAAAACGTTGGAGTAAAATTGAGTCTAAAGTTCATATTCATTGTGTTACGGCCTGCAGCTGCCTATCCAGGAGTAGAGTCTTCCGGGGCCCATTAACGGAAGACCTTACAAGCAGATGCAGGTCGGGCCTCAACAAGTGGCCACGTGGAAAGTCTCTAATTACAATAAACTATAAGGGGGAGCGTTCTATCCTACTACAATTCAACAGGGAGAATAGTAAAACCGAACTTACTTACCTATATCCAAGGCGTCGGCGGGCGTACGCACGTGTGAATGCAAATTTCAAAGTTAATTGTTTGGCTTAAACACATTGGAAAAGACTCATTTTTGGGGCTGTAAAATAGTTTTTGAAATTAAAAGCGAGACCACAGAAATATACTTCTGACTCATTAATTTCAATAGATAGCGGTTTATCGGTTCCGTAAATACGTTTTTCTTATAGAATAAGGGTGACAAACGAGCACACAGTCCACCTGATGGTAAGTGGTTACTGTGACCCATAGACACCTACATTTATCCTCAATAAAGAATCAAAATGCAGGGGCGTCGTCACCCGTGAGGACTAAGCTGGAATGACACTTTTCCAGTAAAATGGGTCTCCGGTTCTCTACACTCACCATACGAAACACAGCAGTGTCAAGCTGCCATTTTACGCTGGTGTTCTGTGAGAGCGTGGTCCTTCCCCGGTCGAGACGACCCATTCGTGTTATAGCTATACTACTAATATAGCTGCAGCATGGCTCTAAACTAAATAACTCATTAACTTTTAATTATTCAAACTGTTAATTTTTTAACTTATTTGACTGGACTTCTGATCATACTTGCCGATCGAATTCTTCACGCACACATAAACTAACACTTAAACGCTGTTAAGCGTAACACTGGTTTTTTGGGAAGCATGTGATTTTAATATATTAATTCTACGTTCGAAAGCAGATAGGTGTTTTTAGACGTGTTTTAGCTTGTACTACCATTTTTACCGCCTTTTAGCATATTATTAAGGTATATTCTAGCCAAACTGCTGCTGAGGAATAAAGCAATTACTAACGCTTAACTATCTCTTAGCTTAGGAAATGTGTTTAACTGCATTTTTTCTTAGTTTTACAACATCAAACTTTATACTTCTACTAAGAAAATAAATCGTTAAAGTCAATTAACGGTTTTATAGCGTAACGGTGCATATTAACTGATTTCTGGTGTATGACAGCAAACAAATGTTACGCTTAGCCGCCAAAATGCTTAATCTATCTCAGGAACTATCAAACGTAAAAATATAATTCCAATATTGGCCGATAGAGAAATTTTTGCTTACTTTAGTACTGCTGAAAGCTCAAAATCGACAAAATGCACTTAGCGCATCAGGGCAGATCTAAGAGTTTGACGTACCTAGAGATGGGACTGTATCGGCTTTACAGTTTTTACGTTCGATTCGATCGCTAGTAAGCATAATATGTAACTGTACACGCACTAACTTAAACCTTTATAATTTTATCAGTAAAAATATCTATTATAAGGTAAAATTTCTGAAGTCAATATTAATCTAATAATCGACTGCCTCGTTGGTCTAGTGGTTGAAAACGCGACTGCTGATCATGAGGTCCCGGGTTCAAGTCCCGGGTCAGGCCAAAAAAAATCAGTTGCTGAGTTTCTCAGTCAAGATATTCTCATTACCAGCCTGTAGTAAGGCAGTTGGCGGTGTTTCACCCCTGTGCCTCAGAAAGCACGTAAATCCGTTGGTCCTGCGCCTAATTTCTCGCCGTCTGTGTCGGTTTACCGTCCCATCGGACAATGAGAGTAATGTAATAGGGATTGTACCTGTGCTTGCGGATACAATTGGGCACTATAATCCTGTCCTGCGGAGATGGCTAGTGATCAAAATTCGGTCTGGAGGACATTATTTATTAATCATAACAGAATAGAAAAATTTATAAAAAAAATTGTGACCCGTCGAGCGACGCCTGGTAGATGTGATAGATCGAACTTATTTTGTACAGGCATATTGAAGCCGTGGTAGCTCAGATGGTTAGCGCTCGCTGTAAGCTTCACAGTACTCGAGCAACCCGGGTTCGATCCCCGCCGGCACCAATGAAATGGTTAATTGCAATTTTAAGTGCTGATTTACCACGTGCTCGGCGGTGAAGAAAAACATCGTGAGGAAACCTACAAAAATTAAATATATATAATAAATGAAAGGCATACTACATACATACATACTACCATATAGCGTGGCGACGCTTCGCCACGCTAACAGTCAGTCTGACCCGCCGCTGTAGATATATTTCACATCAAAAGAAATTCAGTGTTATTTTCTAAGATCTAATAATTTTACATCTTTTTCAAGGTACGACAAAAAAGGTTCTCGAGTGGCGGCCTCGTACCGGTGGACGAAGTGTAGGGCGTCCCCCCACTAGATGGAGTGACGACCTGGTAAGAAATGCAGGAAGTCGATGGATGCAGGTGGCTCAGGACCGTGCTTTGTGGCATTCTTTGGGGGAGGCCTATGATCAACAGTGGACTTGTGAAGGGCTGTAATGAAAAAGCCTGCAAGCTACATTCTAGATTCTAGTGACTATACTTATATAGTCTTATATAGTCTATATATATACTTCAGGTGACAATGTATGAACGTTACCTTTTTTTCCATTTTTGCACAAGAACGAATAGGCTTTACAAATGCAGGTTTGGAGCTGGACTCCTGTCATTACAATTCATCGTCGCAGGTCCTTGTAACGAATCTGTGCCGGAAGCAATATTTTTACACAGACGTAAGAACCCAGGAAACGAAAATTAACTTTTAACACATGATTGATCTACACTATCAGCTAACAAACCAGTGAAGATAGTTCAAAACTATCGATTAATAAGCTAAAAAAGAATTTCGTTATACCTGTCGTTTAGTCACTTAAAAAAAAAACTGCTTTCTTTCATGTTTTTATAACCTGGTATTGTAATCCATTGTATTTTTTAAATAGAAAGCACGCTATAGTTTTAATTGCTTAATCTTCGACAGCAAACAATGGATTTCTTTATGCTGTAGTAGTTTGGTTAGAAAACAGTGAAATAAAATACTTAATATTCAACTTGCATATACATAAGATAATTAACAATTTATTAAAGGAAATATAAAGAATAATCCCTCTCATGGTACGACACCTAGGTATTTCTTCTTAATCCTATTTCTTTTAATTCCTTTATATATTTTACGTTTACGTCCCACTGAGTGACACAGGCCCTATTCCTTTTTTAGGGAGTATAAAATAATAACCTCAAGGTTTACTCAGTTGAAGTAGCAATGTGTAGTAATAAAAACGTGATTGAGCAAGGTTGCTGCTGTATTACGCGTCTAATATGGTCGCCTCGATCGGGGAAGAATCGTAAAATACCGTAATGGAGTATTAAGTAGCAGCATATGTCTGCTGCTCTATTGGGTAAGAGACGATAATCAGAGACTCTTTTTCTTTCTCTAATTCTAGATTCTCTAAGTTAGAGGAATAGATATAGGTTTATAGACCACAGTATCCACTTACCATCAGTTGGACTGTACGCTCGTTTTTCACCTTTACTTGATCGTAATATAAAATACCTTAGAACTGTAAATATACTAATGAAAATTGGAATAAACTTCAGCGTATGTATTTTAGTTAATAAGAAAAGTGAGAAAGTTTTCTGTTTGGTATCTCAAACCAATCAACAGCCAAACGATATCGCTTCGCAAGTACAGAAGTCGGGACTTATTTACTTAAAACTTTTTTCTATAATTTCAAGTTGTAGGTATAATATACACAGCCAAACAAATAAAGTATTTTTGTTGCTTTCACTCCACAGTCATGCTCCTCAAATATTTTCATACTTGTAATTTTTATCTACTATGATAAAGTGGATAGGTCAATGACATATGCACTTTGACATATTCGGCGATTATCTGAATTTGCTTTCGCCGTCACATATTATGTATTTATTTACTCTAAGCAATAATATGATTTGTATTTCTTCCTACTCTTTATTGTTGTGGTTTTTAGGCGAACGGATGAATTTGACAACTGCATACAAAGGAAGTTTTTTGCTTTTCTTGTACACGTTGATGTACAAGTAGCATTATACTAGTGGAGCAAAAATGTACTTGACGCCATTTGGTAGGTATATCAAGATATAATCGACTTAACGCTTAAATTTTATCACCCGCATATGGGCTAACTATAAAAGCATCATGCGTCAACTTTTTTTTTATAGGATGATGGTGACAAACGAGCACACAGTCCACCTGATGGTAAGTGGTTGCTGCGGCCCATAGAAATCTACATCTATCCTCGTTTGCGAATCAAAATGCAGATGCGTTGTCAACGATGAGGACTAAGATGGAATGCCTCATTTCCAGTTAAAAAGGTCTCCGGTCACCTGCACTCACCAAGCGAAACGCAGAAGTAAACCTCTACTTCACGCTGGTATTCTGTGAGGTCGTGGTACCACCCCGGTTCGAACCGGCCCATCCGTGCGACAGCAAAAGCTGCCGCGTGGCTCTACCACTGTTTAATTGATTTACTTTTTACAATTTTTAGACTGCGTTTGTTTAGAATGCATGCAGAAAATTTTTATAAAGGCAAGGTAGTGGTCTTCCAACCATTAAGATAATATGGATGAAGTTAAAGAGTTCTGTAGCATTATGAGGAATACAATATCTTGAGGATATATGAAATCCGCCAACACGCACCTTGGAGCAGCGCGTTGGATATTTTGGAGGCTTGTTCCCAGCAATAGGTTTAAAATACTTTCAGAAATGAGAGGACTGTTCCCAGCAATGGCATATATGTATATGCCTAGCATTCTGTATGTTGTACAGGCTGTAATTTTACTTCTTTATTATAATGTATTTAATTTTTTTCTTTATCAATAAATTAACACACGCCAGATAAAATTGGTTGCCAGTTATTTCAGTCACCTTGTGGATGATTACTTGATAGTCGGAAGAATAGGTGTGTGTGATATTACGTCAAAACGCAAACAAGGCAATAATAATAATAATTGTTACTATCTTCAAAACATTTATTCTATTAAAATGTATAAATATGTCGGTTGTTTATACAAGAATTCTTGATGTTAAAATGCTTAAAATACTAATACATTCTTAAATGCTGATTGGTATGTCATCAATTACACTTAATACTTAAAAATCCAATTATATCAATAAAAATTGACACCAGATTATGATTTTCTCATTTTTTTTTCTTTGGTTTAACAATGTTGTGTAATTTGAGTACATTTTACATATATAGGTACAATGATATAATATATAAGTATAATGAGACTAGTCAACTAAACATAGGCGTATGAAATCTAGTGGTAAAACATTAATTTTATATAATTTTATTTACGATAAGTACATATTATTGGTTACATTTTTTTCTACGACACTGGTTCCATCAAATAAAATCAGCCTTGCTTTAATGCATAACTTTTAATGGCACACAAGTTAACAACAAACGACGTAAAACAATTGTTGACGCACATAACAAAATTGAATTTATAAATAAAAATGTAAACTTTGTTCATTTGTTCACATCTTATAGCAATTTCATTTGAAATGAAGGATTATTAACAAAATTGTAAGTAATTATGCACTGTAATGCATAATTACTTACAATTTTACAATAATACGTGAGAAAATCAAGTTTTTGTGAAAATTAAATTAAAATCAGACTTCATTTTAAAATTTTAATTTTTTGTTAATATTCTGCGCTAAATATCTACATGTTTTTTGTGTAACATCCATTGAATAGAGAATGAAGTCAATTTGATAAGCTTTTTAAAGTCGGTTGATTATAAGAATCATTGTCAAAATCCTGGTATCGATTTACATGACATACTGTTCCTTTCTGTCATTAACATAACATAGATCGTTGCATGATTTATTTCTCGTAGCAATATCTTATTCTTAAGCCAATAGACATTTAGTTTATTCATTTCTGAATTGAAAGTTTTTCTATATATTTTTTTTTTATTTTAGCGTTTGAAAAGTTCAAATATTTTATAAAACCCCTGGTTTCTTTATTCGGATACATATATTTATTACTTTGATGTTTTAAATTATTAAATAAGGTTGTAAAAGTGCAATACACAAGATATTATGCCTTTTGAATTTTCAAAACTTATTATAGTAACTCTTAAAATTAGGCAGTTTTATTTATAATACCCCAATTTAATCTTAAATTATACGTCGAAACTATTACAATATTTACAGTCTCAAATTAAATTCTTGGAGTACTACTTTTCTACGTAGATTTATCACAAGAAGTTCGATCGATTAAAGAAATGTTTATTTGATTTAGCAATTTAACTAAATAACATAATCATAACTGTATCTTAACGGCTATGTTACGTGAAGTAAAAATAAAATGGCAGTACCGAATAAAGTAAGTATCTTATATGTAATAGTTGCTTGATTGCTTGCCTACTTTGCAATATATTTTGCTTTAATGCCGAGTTTTAAATATTATAGGAATCTCGCGTGAACGAAGCTTAGAAACTCAAGTAATCTCATTGAAAACAGTTACAGTAACAGCTGATATATAATATTATATCAAAAATCTGTAATAGTGTTTACTATTACACGATTAGTATTAAATATCTCCAAGCCAAAATTAAATTACTAGATTTAAATTTCTCTATAAGGTTGAGCAAAAATTTCGTTTAATATTTGTTGATACTCTTCTGCATTATACATATAATCTTCGTCGTCTAATAGGCCCGTATTGTTGTATCTGAAAATTTAAGCAGCCAAATTAAATTTTGTGCACGTGATCCGTTTTTATGTATTATACACAGTCAGGTCATAAGTATTGTCACACAGTAAAAACTTTTCTTTTAGAATGCTGGCCACAAAAAGTTTATTGAATTCGAATTTCGAATTGTTCATGAAAACAAAACTGTATACTTTTTAGAATTTTACTCATTTTTAAATATGGAGTGGACGCTTAAAGAAGACCGTGTTCCAGTTATTGCGTTGCATCGTTGCGGTTACGCGCCAATTCAAATTTTTGACATACTGAAAAATTTTAATATAACCAAAAGATTCGTTTATCGTACCATCAAACGATACAATGAAGACTCTAGTGTAGATGACAGGTCAAGAAGTGGTCGCCCTCGGTCTGTTAGGATTCCAGCAGTGATAAAAGCTGTGAAGGCGCGAATTCAAAGAAATCCCAAACGTAAGCAGAAACTGTTGGCCCTTCAGATGGGGTTAAGCAGAGCCACGGTGAAAAGGGTATTAAATAAAGACTTAGGGCTTCAAGCATATCGAAAAAAACAGGACATCGTTTGAATGCTCGTCTAATGGACCTGAGACTGAAGAGATGCCGCGCTTTGTTGAAGCGGTACGCGGGAAAAAAATATCGGAAAATTCTTTTTTTGGATGAAACAATTTTTACCGTAGAAGAGAGCTACAACAAACAAAATGATAAGGTGTACGCACACAGTAGTAAAGAAGCGAGCAACTGTATTCCGCGTGTCCAACGAGGTCATTTTGCATCCTCGCTCATGGTATGGTTGGGAGTTTCTTATTGGGGCTTAACAGAGGTACATTATTTTGAGAAAGGTGTAAAAACGAATGCAGTTGTGTATCAAAATACAGTCCTGACGAACCTTGTTTCTCATTCTATGTTCAATAACGGGCACTGGGTATTCCAACAAGATTCGGCACCAGCTCATAGAGCGAAGAGCACACAAGACTGGCTGGCGGCGCGTGAAATCGACTTCATCCGGCACGAAGACTGACCCTCCTCCAGTCCAGATTTGAATCCGTTAGATTACAAGATATGGCAACACTTGGAGGAAAAGGCGTGCTCAAAGCCTCATCCCAATTTGGAGTCACTCAAGACATCCTTGATTAAGGCAGCTGCCGATATTGACATGGACCTCGTTCGTGCTGCGATAGACGACTGGCCGCGCAGATTGAAGGCCTGTATTCAAAATCACGGACGTCATTTTGAATAAGCTTTAGTGTCATAAGAATCTATGTTTTGCTAAGTTCATTTTGGTATATAAATGGTTACATAATGAATAAACTTGTTTCAATTATTTTATATTAAACATGTGACAGAATTTATGACCTGACTAGGTATTTCTAATCCAGGACTACGTTGTATTTTTCTTTAAACGCAACTATTGGGCTTCGACTTCAAACCTTAATTATAAAATTCAGCTCTCATCCATTAAAAAGTCAGCTAGTGCATTCTTGGAAATGTCCATGTCTAGCATTAAACTTAAAATGGTTCCTTGATAAAGGGTAATAATGTACCTAATCATTAATCATCACTGTAATGCACTACAAGCCTACTTCTGAACATACCTTCCCCCCGCGGATTTCCAATTAGCGGCCTACGCCGCTTGGAACAAAAAAACTAGATAAAAAATATTATCTGAGTTAGATAATAAATCTCTTGGAATTATATTATTGGCACTCAATACCCCTCTAATACTAACACAGTAATGGATTCCCTGCTAATAGGCAGCAAAAATAGGTATACCTAAGAGTGTGGTACCAACACAGACGGACTTTTATCACTTTTATACAGAAAAGGAGCCTGCTATTGGTAAGGTTGTTTGCAAAAATTCTAATTTACCTTCTAACGTCTCTTTTTCTTCGGTTACCAGTGTGCGATGTAGCTTCAATGCATAAAACTGCAAAATGATTGTTGCAGGTATATCTGTAAAGACAGCATTATTAAATTTATTTAATGGCTTCTGCACTATTAGTACCTACAGACAAACGTGAAATTCAAGTAAATAATTATCGTGCAATCTCAAACACGCTCAGTCGTTACAAAACAGTGACAAGATTGCACTAAGGTTAAAAACCTGTCTAGTAAGATTACCTTTCCTGTGACAACAATTTATGCGAATAAAGAGATGACGCCATGCCACGTAACGTAGGGTCACTGCTCTGCCATTCCTCACAGAATGTATCCACAGCGCGTTCTCCACTGGCGCGCGACCCATGCCATATTAATTTTTGAGGCCTAAAAAAAGTAATAAAAATGATAATTAACCTAATGATTTCTTACGCGAACGCTACACATTTAAATAAAACCAGTTTTACGGATTTTATCGCGTATATTAACTTATTTTATATTCCTTGTAACCAAAAGACTGGAGGAAAACAAAATGCCAATAGAATATGCAGTATTACTCAGACACTGTCTTATATCTGGCTACCTATTGTGCAAGAAAGAGTTCTACAAGCAATTAGATGGTGTGGCGATGGGTTCACCTGTATCTCCTATTGTCGCTGATATATTCATGGAAGACTTTGAGGAGAAAGCCCTGCCTACTTCTCCCGTTAATCCAAGATTCTACAAGCGGTACGTAGACGATAATTTTACAATTCTACCTTTAGATAAAATAACTGCATTTTTAGACTATCTTAACTTCATAAATTCTAAACTTCAGTTCACAATGGAGTTATAGGCAAACAATTCTTTAGCTTTTTTTGATGTGTTAGTAATTCGGAATCCTGATACATCTTGAACCACACTGTGTAGTGTAGAAAAAAGACCCATACAGATAGATATTTAAACATTGACGTGGTAACCTGTTGAACGGTAAATCTTTGTTTCAGAGAGCACGAGAGATCTGTGACAGTAAACACCTGGCCGCCGAGCTCTAACACATCAAGCAAGTTTTGTACGACAGTAAGCTTCGGGTGCCGTGCCTACGTCACAGTGAAGCCGGCCACAGTCGAGCGAGTGCCTGCTATACTGCCGTGTGCCAAAAGTGTCAATGACAAGATTGGCTACATCTTGAAGCATGCTTCCATTAAAACATACTTCAAGCCGCCGAAGAAGATTAGTCAGTTTTTACCATCAGTCAAGTTCCCTCTGGAAGATGCAAGAGTGTACAAGCTTGATTGTGAATGTAGTCTCTCTTATATAGGACAAACTAAAAGATCCATAAAAACCCGTGTTAAAGAACACATAGCTGATGTGAAGAATCGACGCTCCGGGAAGTCTGCAGTCTGTGAACGCGTACAGGATCGCCGCCGTTACTACATTAGATTTGATAGATCACAAATCCTCGCTAAAGAACACCGATTCCTTCCAAGGATGATTCGCGAGGCTATTGAAATAAAAAAAAAACATCCTAATTTCAGTAGAGAAGATGACTGGGTGCTAATTGTTTGTTGTTTGTTGTAGGTACTTGTTAATATTTACACGGTGTAATGGACACGGTAATTTAATAAAAAAGTAAAAAATACTGTAAGTTAATACTGATATTTTTCAAATATGCTTAACCTTCAATTCAATAAACCTTAAACAGAATTGGCTATTACTTTGGCCCTTTATTGTAGTCTGCTTATCCTAAAAATAACAATAATCTTGTAGATCAAATATAAAGAAATTTAGTGAAAATGTTAACGTGCTAACGTTTCGTGAAGTTAATTTAAGTATGTATATATATATTTACCAAATCGAAAGTAGCAACTCGTTCGTACTAAGATAATTTTTTATCGATGTCTTTTAATTTTTACGCTTTAAATTCTAACCTTACAACAAATACTTGTTGTGTTTTAATTTTCCTCATCCGTAGGAATTTTTTTATCAAATGCGTGAATCTCTGGGTACCCTTGTTAGATGATTTAAATGTTTTTTCCCCACGATTCTTTTCTAACACTCCGAAACAGTTTTCAAATTAGTCGAATGCTGATTCTACGAAGTTAGAGCTTAAGTTTGAAGTAACAGATTCTAAACCTCTATTTAAATTGAACTACCGCTTTTTTTTTAACTAGTCACATATTTTGTTATTTATTTCGCATAGTGCTCTTACATATTTTATTTTTAGTCTTTCTTTGTACAAAAGCTGGACTACTCAAATGTATAATCATGAAGTTTAAATTTAAATGTAAAAATTATCAAACTCATCTTCAGTGTATTGTTAGATTGGAAAAGACTTTGGTGTTAAGCTATATGGGGGCACGGCAGTGGCCCGCCAAGTCGAGCAAAAAAGCGGCACGGCCGTACCATCCTTTTCTCGAAGCAGTTCTGGCCATTTTTGAAACCCTATAACTTCGTTGTGGATAAAACTAGAAGCCTGAATTTTCAGTAACCATGCGTGCATTATATAAACACGCCATATTTCTAATTTCATTCAATTTGAACCAGTAGTTTAAGAATTATAACCAGTCAAAGTTTCTTAATTTTGTAACTCACTGACTGACTGATCATCAAAACTCTAAGGCATTTCTAGCAGACGCAGAAGCTTCATATTTGGAACACAATTAGTGTTTAGTGTATAAATCAAGTAAAAATTAAAATATTTTGTAATTTCGATCCAGTTTTCTAGATACACCAACTGCATAAATATCTATGTAATCCTATATAAATATATAGGATTACAAAGTTACATTTGCAGTGAATGGATCAGTGTACCTATATATGTATAATATAAATGGAATATAGTGGTAGGTACCTAGATATAATTATGTTCAAAACTAACTTGTAAACTGGTCAACGGAATGAAAAAGCAAGAATGGGATATGTCTTATGAAGTTATATTAAAATCTCGCAAAGTATTATGTAGACTAAATTGCCCGAAAATCCGTAGTTGGTATTCAAGAAGTAGATGGTATCGGAAAGGGAAAAAAGTAGGACTATGTACAAAAAGAACTGAGATGCCATCAAAAACATAACATGAAAACACAATATAGCTCACAAATAATACATATAATATTAAATTAGATTTCTTAGTGCGATTGCCAAGTCAATCTATGTATTTAAAACATAAAAGATTTTTAATACTGATATGGTCACTATAAGATGTTGTTAGGTTAGCTAATTACATAATAACTTGAGACAGAAGGACCCTTAAGTAGGGACTGAATAAATTAACCGACTTGGTATTACATGGATCTCACAACTTTTTACGGTACAAGAACTGAGTTGCGAGACTTGGCTTTTTTACAAGTTATGTTTTGATGGCATTTAATTCACAATAGGAAAGGTTATCTCGCGTGGGAACATCCGAATCAATTGAATCGAATATTTTGACGTTTAAATTTTATAATTATTTCAAATTCTTATTTTTTCATAACTTTTAGATACCTTTTCAGGTTCATTTTCTCTTTTTTTTTGTATTTACACAACCACGCTAATGATCTGATGGACGATGAAGTAGACAAAAAAGTTCAGAATGTGATCAAAACTTTGGACAGATTTTTAATATAAATTTTTAACTCTCGGCTTTTCCCCTAATAGAGAGATTCTCATTCTTTCTCTCGTTGTCTTTCTTATAAATTGCTTATGCTATTATTTATATATATATATATATATATATATATATATATATATATATATATATATATAGTGATGAATAGGATAGAATAGAATGGAACAATTTTTATTCAACAGTGATTAGAAGTAATTTTTATTGAAAGTCATTATTTTTTACTTTGCCACTAGTTTGGAAAATTACCCTTCTCCTGGGAAGAACCAGCAAGAAACCTAGCGGGACTTTTTTAAATAAATTTTAAAATTTTTTTTTTAAAGGTTACAAATTATTTACAAAACTTATTTTAGAAACTTCAAAGATTCATAACTAAAAATAATAAATTCAAAGTTTGAAAAACATTCAATAAAAATGTTCCGTTGGGCAGAATTTGGCAATTGACCTCTTGGTCGAAGTTAATTGTACCTCTAAAGGAAGGTACAATTAACATTCGCTATAGTATTGTATATACAAAATATAATAGCAAATGTTATGTTATATTTTACACTGGAAATCTGTTACAGTAATCCATATTCGAAAGTGTCGACGCAGCTCTACTTCTTAAATTATTAAGGCTATCGAAAGACTATATAGATAAATATAAACTGAATGGGCATGGGAAGTAACCTCGAGTTTTATTAGTGTATGCTATTCGTTGTGAATTTACGAGTATTTTAAAGAGAAAAAAGTTTTACAAGGGAAGTATTAACAAAATAGATTACAGTAGTTTTGAGTGCCAGATTTTAGGATCATTTCCGTTCCGGAAATATGATAATAGGTGCTGCGTTCAATCGTTCATTTTTAATGTTTTACATTTTTGTGCAAAAAGTGTGTATAATATAGAAGCGAAAACGGGTTTTGAGTTATTGGACTACAAATAGTTAAAGATGAAAAAAAGCCTTAATTAGTGAAGAAGAGTTAATAAGTAAGGAAAGATGATAATGTAATTATTTCAATTTTAAATTAATATGTAAGAAAACATGATAATGTAATTATTTCAATTTTAAATTAATAAGTAAAGAAAAATGATACTGTAATTATTTCAATTTTATCGATGTTTAAAAATAAATCTTACCAGTTCGAATCAGTCATGATGTTCTTATCGTTGAAACTATAAATTCGTGGAGATCCGGACATCAGACCACCGCTTCCGTCGAATATATCCGAAAACGATTTAAATAAAACATCGCCGCGCATGTTCACAACGGGTAAATGTCGATCAGAGTAGCGCACCGTAGAATCTAGATTTTGTATCCTAAAAATGTATCGGTGCTATTTATAAACGTCAATAGCCTTAAAAACAATATGTTACAGTTCAAAATAAAAGCCCAAATACATATTGACATATCCCATAAAGATTGTTTTATAGGTGGAATATTTGCCATAGTTGCCACGGTTGGCAGAGCTTAATAATAATATTATTAATATTCTTATTTTTCCGGTTGGGAAAATACTTATAAAAATATGTAAACTTATTAAACTAAAAACATAAAAATGACATTTTATTATTTTCTCACCTAATTGGGCAGTATAAATATATAAAAGAGAATTATAAATGGTTATACAAAGATTAGTATTTTTTTATTATTATTGTTATCGAGATACTATCAGGAAGATGCTGCTGGCCATCTCATGTTTTAAGTTTCCTTCCGTCACTTTTAAGAAACACAGAGTAGCAGTAATAATAGGGCAAATAATATACGATAAATATACTACAGTTTTAGATATACCGTGAATCTTACCTACTGGTGAGCAGTGCTTTAAATGTACCCTTTAACCCCGCACGTCGGGCTTGTCTGTAACAAGCGTAGTCAGCGCGGCGTACGCCATGCATGTTTCCTGACAGAGGTTCGTTTAGTGCAGCAAGTCGAAGCTGTAGAGTAATGCGTCTATTAATTTTGAATTGTTCTATTTACAAATTTTAAAGATTTTTTGCTGACTTAATACATAATATATGGCTTTCGTAATTTTTTTATTATTATAAGGATACTACAGATTGAATAAAACAAATTATTACTTATATTTTTAACCTTTATTATTCCCAACATTTCGGGCGCTTTACAGCATCAATGATCATGGGGAGAAGGGGAAGGGTTTATTGAGGTGTTTGACTACTCTACTCTTAAGATGTTTACTAAAAAGATATTGCTGAATTTTCCACTAAAATATTAGTCTTGTAATGGACGGGCATGAATCCAGCGCATGGTATATATTAATAAGCCCCGAATACTAGTATCTAAAAAAAGAAATCTTAATATAAAATTCAACTTTTTAACTTACACTGGGACCCATCGATGGAGAATTCTCTACTAGATTCGATATCTGCGGAATGTGGACTAGACTTGCTGCCGGCATTGGTGGAGTCGCCGGAGCCGAAGTCGATGTTGCTGGAGCAGATTGCGTTACCAAGGAACCTAGCTAATATAAAAAAAACAGTTACATTATAATCCAATAGGTTAAATTGATATAATAGAAAAAGGTGCGTTTTTATAGCAACAAATTAAAAGTTATACACATACACAAAAATATGTGTATTAATATAAATAAATATTTACATTGAGTAAGGAATGAATATAACAAAAAAAAAATAGATAATAATATTATAAAAGTTAAATAGATGAAATTAAAAAGATGTTGATCTATTTTCAATGGTCAATGTTATCTTGATACATTTTAGTTAGACAAAAATGTTTACAGAACAACGTTAATAATTAACGTAATATCTGATTATAAAAAAGATACTTCTCATTAAATATTTATAAAATATGAGTTTTTATCGTGCAAGCATGTAATAATGTTGTTATCCTATTATGTTTTTAATTACTTTAGTAATTTTTAACAAAAGGAAGTACTTTTGAGCGATGGACATTGTCTGTTGTAACTGTTAGTCTTATTTTTGTATTTGATAAAAATAAATATAATTTTAATGTATAATATTGATAATTATTATAAAATTAAAGTACACTTACCAAAACGTATTGCCAACCAGAGTTGACTTTTACAAAAAGTGCCTGTTCTTCTATAACGTAAGCTAATGCACCAACTGGGCTATTTGATGTCAGCTAAAATTAATGGATGCATTTGAGATCAAATATTAACAATAATTGATATTGATGAAAAAGCGATCGCTTTTTCTAAAATAATCTTACCCTCATCATTTCCTCCGTAGTTTGAAATACAGCTGCACTAGGAACAGTTTTTGCAGTATTTGAATCATCTGAGTGGTGACCTCTCGATTCAGTATTAGCAAAAGCTGGGGAAAAGCATAACATGTATTACTTAACAAAGTTCTAATCTTCATCTGAGGCGTGGTTAGATTTGCTTACGTCTGGCAAACTGATCAGCAACTACAATTTCAGAGACCTCTAATGTTAGATATTTTAAATATAGCAATTTTTACTAAGGATAGTTAGTCTTTGATAGCACGACATTTAATTCATGACATTTTTGTTAATCACCTTTTATATAACACACTAAGGAGAAACGGACATTGACACTGCATAAAAATCGAAAAGAACAGCTAGTTATTATTCCAATGTGTGGCGATAACTTATTTATCTAAAGTCGTGAGCAATGTAATTTGGTTGTTTACATATCATTATATCTCGATAAAGTAGATGCTATGCAATAAAAAAACCTCATTGGTTATTCAAAAGTTCATATTTGTTCTCAGTTTGATTAAATTTCTCTGCTCATTTTCTATATAATCTAATTATTCTTAAACAATTTTATATAGAATATTTTACTGAAAACTAGCTTCAGCATGACTTCTTATATTACATGCACTTGCGTCTCTCTCTACAAAGCATAAAAATCGTTGATTTCATTAATGTTTATCATTTTATATTAGCGTGAACGACTGTAGAAAGACAACTTGACTAATTCTAATATACTCTTCAGGGAAAGGACATGATTGGCTTTTTAAAGTTAATTTCCTGCAGAACTCCATCACGGCGGCCACTTAATATTATAAGGGTTATGTTTCAAAGTTTTTGAGTAGCCAAATTTTAAAATTAAGTACAAATATTATATAAATAATGATACACCATTATTTCAGTTTTAAAAAATACGAATAAATAAGGCTTCTAATTTTATTTTTAAGTATCCCAAATTTAATGTGATATATGCGCTCCTCTGTGTGCGATTCAATTCGAATCGTTTTCTGCGACCCAGCAACCCTTACGAGTGTATGCGTGTATTGTAATAGTAGGCATTATATATTTTATGAGTGGCAAAAAGACAGTTAATATAATGCATTACCACGCATTTTGAATTTAAAAGATAAAAAGACAGAATGTTTGAGATTTTTTTTAATTAATTTTTATTCGCCATTTGCTTATATTACTTATTCTAAAAGTTCTCCTCGAATTTGGCTGGTTATTGTCACACCCAGTGTAATACTAATACTAGTATCCTGCCTCAGTTTCGTCTGGTTAGAATCTATTAATGGCGCGTTATTTATTATAAGATAATCAAAGATTTTTCATTATTTATTCAGACAAAATATAGCATTGTCATCGCAATTTTTTAAGAAGAGTAGCATGGACAGACAAAAAATTATAGAATGGTGGTTTATGTTTAAATGACCTGCAAATAGCGCTTATTAAAAGACGATAAGCTAAAGATTAACTGACCCTCGAAATATTAAATAGTATTAACTAGCCGCTATTACGAGACCAGACGTGATAATTATGTATAATAAAAAAACAAATGGTATAAATTATATGGAAAAAAATTATATAAATATCTTTTTATAAAGCTATGCTATATTATAAGCTAAATTTATAAAATCGTTAGGAAACAAAATACTTACATTGACGATCTTTGCTTTTGTCTTTTAGATCTTTGAGTTCACGTAGAGCTTTAAGCTCGTCGAATGGACTTTTTGCAACTTTTCCACGCAGCATGAATAAAATTTAAAAATTTGCCAATCATATTTAACAATAAACTGACGTTAATAGTTAATGGAAATAGGTTGTTCATATTTGATTTTACATCAGCCTTAATAGCAGTACTAGCCTATTTCTGGACATAGGTTTTGCAAATCTTGTGGAGGTTTTGCCGCGGCAGGTGACATATCGAATATCTTTGACATTTATAATTTTGATGAATATTTCTTAATATTCTCTCAAGACTTGCGAATGCAAGAAGAAATGGTATGATGTACTCGTATTATATTTTTTCACAATAATGCTCGAAATAATCTTCTTTCTTTCTTTTTTATCAGTAATATAAAAGCGATGTTACTGATGCAAATGGGCCACTTCCATCATCGCCATTATCATTATTGCAAATTCACAATATTTTTGTTCAAAATTGGCCTATACAAAGCTCAACAAAAAAATCTATGCCACGGCTTCAA
Source organism: Parnassius glacialis (assembly GCA_033319125.1). NCBI lineage: Eukaryota > Metazoa > Arthropoda > Insecta > Lepidoptera > Papilionidae > Parnassius > Parnassius glacialis. Next base: position 15,391,070 of record JAVANC010000018.1, on the reverse strand, counting down.
CAAGTCCCTACTGCGGAAAACCTTTTGAGAAGAAGCAACAAGACTCTTACTAGTAGAATATTTTTCTTTCAACATTTAAAATACTTATAAAATATATTCAGGGTTATTTTTCAAAGAGTAGCCAAATTATAAACTAAGTTCGAATATAAAAAATGATATACCGTATCCCAAATTAAATGAGATTAATGGGTAACAACGTTTTTGCCTACCGATTGACACTTACGAATGTGTGCGTGCGCAGTAAGGTCAGTTAAAATAATACAACGCATTTGGAATTCAAAAGATATAAAGGACAGAAATTTTGAGATATTTTTAATAAATTTTTCTTTACCATTTGTGTATATTACTTATTCTGAACTTTCCCTGCAAATTCGGCGGGTATTTGCAAAATAACCCTGAATAAACAAATCAAGAAAACTTAATAAAACAATATGGCTAAGTATTGTTATCTTTTAAAATAATCACATAATGAATACTACCTTTTTTCATTAGAATGCTTTTTAAGTATATGTGAAAGAGGTATGTAAGGATCGTGACACTTGGCGATGTGTTCTCTCTGGCTACCCCGTCAGGGATTGTGCGTGAAGATAAGTTAAGTGTGTAGTATGACTGCTTCGTTGGTCTAGTGGTTGTAGAAGTGCGACTGCTGATCATGAGGTCCCGGGTTCGAATCCCGGGTCGGGCCAAAAAATCAGTTATTGAGCTTTTCCGTCAAGAAATTCTCAGTAGCTGCCCAGAGTCAGGAAGTTGGCGGTGTTTCACCCCCGTGCCTCGGAAAGCACGTAAAGCCGTTGGTCCTGCGCCTGATCTCTCTCCGGTCGTGTCGGTTTACCGTCCTATCGGGCTATGAGAGTGAGGGAATAGAGAGTGCACCTGTGCTTGCGCATACACTTGGGCACTATAATCCTGTCCTGCGCCGATAGCTAATCTCCGTTCAGACTGGCCGCCGTGGCCGAAATTCGTTCTGGAGGACATTATTATTATTATTAGTATTAGGGGAAATCTTTTTATAATAGCATAGATGCCGCATAAATTGCCTCATAGGGTATTTATCAAAATTAGTTCGGTTCAGTGGTTTCAAGGTTATCAGCTGTTTTGTTTCGGGGTTTTTTTTTAATTTTCTATTTATATTAATTATGACACCTGATAATACGACCGTTACATTATTAATAATAGTATTTTATATTCTTACCTGGTCTGCCGTATAGTTTGGTACTGCCATGTGATGGATACTCTTCGTAATAACTTATTCCTGGTTCTCCTTTAGGTCCTACAATAGATACTCCTGGTGAACCTGGTGGACCTGGAGGACCTGGTGGACCTGGGGGACCAGGTACAAATTGCACTGCATCAGATCTTTGTCCAGATGGACCGGGAGGACCTGGAAGTCCTTGAGCACCTTTTTCTCCAGGTGTTCCGTCAAAACCTCGTTCACCTTTTTCGCCTTTAAACTGGAAAAATTTAATGTATTTACATAATGCATTTATTCCTTTACCTCATCACAATGTTAACCTTTAGAAACTGGACATTTGGGAAAACTTTTCCTTCATGATAATCTTCTATTTAAAGGCAAATCCACTCTGTTTTACAATCAATGCCTTCCGACACGCCGTTTGGCGATAGTTGTTGCAACCGTTCAAAATGCGACGAAACTCAATGCCACTACATCTACCAATTAACGAGATCATTACATCGGGGGCCATTAAATTTTCCAAATATTTGTGAGTTTCTTAAAAATCGATTAAGGGAATCGAGAAAACTCAAAGGAAGCAGAAGATCTCTATCTTGGATTTTTATACTCTTATAAAAATCCATTACATGTCATAAGGAATGCAATGAAAACGTTCAAAATTCGTGGAATATTCTTTTAAATTCATTACATTTTAATTTTTGTTGCCTTTCCATTTCAAATACTATTTGATCGTGTAAAGCGAGAAATGTGTTATTCGATAGATGGCGATATATAAAACATGTTAAACACCCAGACTGGTAACTAGAAGTTTTTTTATAGAATAGGGATGACAATCTAGTACACTGTCCACCTGATGGTAAGCGAATACTGTGGCCCATAGACAGGCCCTATATCTATCCTCTAGAATCAAAATGCAAATGCAATTTCAACCCTGAAGACTAAGATAGAATGCGCCTCGTTTCCAGTAAAGGTAAAATAAGTTGCCTCAAAGGGTGTGAGACATCAGCTGCCAGCCTGCCAAACTTGGCGATTATGGCAAATTCTTTCTACCATAGAAGACACCAATGTCTAAAATTGGGCTCATGTACCCAACAGATCTGTTCATTGTGGGTTTGTGTATTCCATGAATTATATTTACATTATGAATTGTCATGCAAATGAAAATTGAATAAAATATAAAATTGTGCAATATCCTTTAAGTAAAAACTTTATATATTATACTTCGTAAGTACAAGAAATAAGTCACAAAGATCATCATTATCGTTAAGTGCTCGTATCTATTATATAGGAAATTGAGAATTCATTTCATCTAATTTAAATTGTTTTTGTAAAGGTATATGGTTTAACTTCTACGTAATATATAAACAATTATATTACAAAATAAATAGGTATTTCATCTATATTGTTAATTAACGTAAGTCAAATTCTGTTAAATAAGATCAACAATATATTAGACAATTAATATAGAGGACAATAAAGTGAGGAATTCACTCTTAATCTCCACTTGTAAGTCCCCTGATATAATGTTAAAACAGACATTAATTTTAACATGGTATTTAAAAGAAGACTCCAGCGTTACTTTCCGATTCTACTCCGAAAAGGTCTTGTCTTCAAAACAAGTGTAGATTTTGGCATTCATAAGAATTTTTATCAAGCCCGACTGATTTTATTCAATTTGGGTACTCGTATTAATTTCAGGTCATTCTGCTTTGAGAGACAAACTGAGAGATTGCTTGAAAGTACCTGCTACCCATAAACACGTAACCAATGTCAGCCATGAGGTCTAAGATGAATAGAGTCTTAGCCTGTAATTATACTGATAATGTTATAAATTTTACGGAACAAGTAGTGGGTGTGCTGCTTCTTGGCGATCAAAATAGTTCAGAAGTTTATACCATCCTAGACAGGCTCCTATATTAAAATACAAAAACAGAAAAGAAGCACCTGACGAGATGAATGAAAGAATTTAATAACAAGAACCGCTAAGAATTCTACACACTATGTTACTAATTTACCTTTACTAACAAATATGGTATGTGGTAGCGGAGTAACAGAATCGCCTCATTTTAACTACGTCATAACGATTAACATATTTTTTATAGGATAGGGTGACAAAAGAGCACACAGTCCAACTGATGGTAAGTGGTTGCTGTGGCCGATAGACATCTACATCTATCCTCGTTTGCGAATTAAAATGACTAAGATGGAACGCCCCTTTTCCTACATTTCACATGATAAAAATTATAAAATCTATTAAAAATTTAAGAGAAGCACGTGCACTTTTAAATTAGATGATATCTATTATTAAATAATGTTCAAATTGGTAATAGCCAAATATCCTAAATTTAAAATATATGTTTACATTTTTTGGATAGTGTTTACCTTCCAGAATCTTATTATAACATCAGGTGAATAATTTTGAAAAAAATTATAGAATGCCTTTCGTCCTTATACTCAAAGTTTTTCAAAACATTGTATTGCGATACGTAAGTGGACATCAACATCATGACAAGATGAACATTTTTCGGTATTGCTTTAGTTACTGTTGTTGTGTAATCTGGTAATACGTAAATAAATGAATAGTAATAGTATAAGTAGGTGCGGATGGCAATACGTATCAACAAGAATATTGGTTTCTTAAAACATAATTTTTACCAAAAGTTTTATAAATAATTAACAGCAAATTTAAAACAAGCCGATTGAATATTAAATTGATTAGGTACCGTTATATTCTATCGTTAAATAAGTTAGAGTATAATATCCTCTACCCCACATCATATCGTGGGTGTCGTAAGAGGCACAACCACAGAGATGCAGCAAGAAAGAAACGCACGCACACGCGCACGCACATGCACACGCCACGCACATGCACACGGACACGTTATTATACTACATGTAGTACTTACATTTTATTATTATACACTTCATGCAAGCACAGATATTTTTTGCAGAACAATGACTTGTACAAGTCATTTCCGCCTGATTTACATGCAGTTCACAGTTGTATAACGTTTTATATTATGTCCTTGATCATTTGATGACTCCTATTCGTAATGCTGCTAGTCGACTCGCAGTTAACTATTTAGTGAATAAATGTAAAATTTTGTTGGTCCGATGATTGTAATGCAATTATACAAATAATATGGACAATAAGATAATATTTACGAATTTGTTTCCATAAATAGAACTCAAGAATCCAAAAGTCTTATGTACGACTGATACGTGCTCAACATTTAGAGTTCCGTATTTATTTACATAAAATTGCAATTTATTTTCAATGTTCTTATTCAATTTACAAACAGTTGCTTTAATATTAAAAATATGTTACATTTATTTGGTAGATTAAAAAAAACGTTTGTTGAGAGTTATTTTTCTCTTAAACACCGTTTATAAAACGAACTAAGCGAAGAAGAAAATTCCAGGAGACTCCGCATTCCACGTTTTCGTCATTTTTGCAAGTCTGGTCTAGAAAATAAAATAATCATACGAGTATAATAATTTATTTTATTTTTTAATACTTACCTAGTATGATCTAGTTTATATAATAGAAATTCTATAACCGAACCGGTAATCAAAATTCTATGATAAACTTGAAAAAACACACTGCATATTATACTTCAAGAATGCAAGAGGTAATAAATTAATTTTAAAGCAACTTTAAATAATAATAAGATGTAATTAATAATTATATTTACAATTTTCTAATTGATATTTTGGATCAGCCATAGATAAAATTTAGAAAATGAGAATTAAACAAGGTAATCGAAATGAAGAAGGGTTCCATAGTTAATCAAAAAATAATAAATCTGTAACTATGGCGTCAGAAGGTACCTAATTATCTAGATCTACCTGTAAATAATAATATCTTACATTTCGGTATCTTTAAGAACATTAAAGAATGAAAAGTCGACATTCCTACTGTTATTTAGGCACCCGCATGCCATGCAGTACCTTTTAGCTTTTTGCGAAGCCATACTAGAATTAAAACTCAAAAATAAATATCAAAAGTGCCTAAATACTTATATGAGACAAATACTTTTTTGTTAACGTAAGGCGTCAGCTCGAGCGCGCATGACAACCTCACGGAATTAGACCCTTGTATGGGCTGCACAGCGTAGTTATATTTTCATACCTAAAGCGCGGAGTGAGACAGGCCTGGTATTAATAAGATAAAATCATATAGCCTCATACAGTTTCATTCGTGATATTCGGGTGACTCTCAGGATAATTTAGGGCAGTGATGGTTTACGCGAAGGTCCGTCACGGTCATATATATCTTAGGGTTGAACTGCCAGGAATATATGGATAGATATTCCAACTGTGACCAGCTTTGTGCGGACTTGTCCTTTGAATGATTTGATGTAGATTGTATTATTTTCAAAATCGAAAAGTTTTTTAATCTTTTTTGAATACCACTTCCTGCAAGTCTATAAAATAAGGCCTTCAGTTACCATCGTCCTACTTAGGTCCATTTTTAGTAATTATAACGGTCAAAGCGGAATCACTTAATATGCTCATTATCAAGAAAACCCACGTATTGTGACGGTCAACTACGGAACTCTATCTCTACATTATGCGTGGCCCGACACGCACGGCCAGTTTTTATTAAAGTATTTATCTTGCTTCCTCGGAGAATATTTTATACTTAGCTTGCATTAGTATGACCGCCGCTTCGTTATCGAGTGGACGCAAACAATACGAGTGACGCGACGTGGCAGTGTAGACGTTCAGTTAAAATAATCGAATTATTATGTGGTACTTTTTAGTATTATTTGCAATTCTGATTTATTTTTACGGTGTGAGAACATTCAACTACTGGAAAAATCGGGGTGTTAAACATGATTCGCCTATACCTTTCTTTGGAAATAATTTGCGCCAGTTTTTTCAAAAAGCTAGTATGGCTATGGTAGCAACTGAAGTGTATAATAAGTACCCGGAAGAAAAAGTAGTTGGTTTCTATAGGGGTACTAATCCAGAACTTGTAATAAGAGATCCATCTATTGCAAAAAGAATTCTCGTTAATGATTTTCAGCACTTTTATGCGAGAGGTTTTAATCCGCATAAGAAAGTAATTGAACCTTTATTAAAGAATCTTTTCTTTGCTGATGGTGACATATGGCGTCTTATAAGACAACGTTTTTCTCCGGCATTCAGTACTGGTAAATTAAGAGCTATGTTTCCAATAATTACGGAAAGAGCAGAAAAGTTACAAATAATTACAAAAGAAGTTTCAAATCTTGATTCATATGATGTACGTGAACTTATGGCTAGATATACTACTGACCTTATCGGGACCTGCGGTTTTGGTTTAAATATGGATTCTCTGAACAACGAAAATTCACAGTTTAGAAAATTAGGAAAAAGAATTTTCGAAAGAACTGCAAGAGATGCTTTCAATGGTGGAGTTAAGATTATGTTTCCAGAACTTTTTAAAAACATACATTTTCTAGCACCTGAGATAGAAAAATCTATGACTTACCTAGTAACATCTGTAATGAAAGAAAGAAATTATACACCTTCAGGTAAAAATGACTTTATAGATCTTATGTTAGAATTAAAACAAAAAGGAAAAATTATAGGTGAATCTATTGAAAGTAAAAACGCCGATGGAACACCAAAAACAGTGGAGATGCAATTGACGGAAATGCTAATGATAGCTCAGGTCTTTGTATTCTTTGGAGCTGGTTTTGAAACATCATCGACGGCATCAAGTTACACATTACACCAATTAGCTTTTAATCCAGATTATCAAAAAAAGGTTCAAGAAGAGTTAGATCGGGTTTTAAGCAATCATAATAATAAAATTACTTACGAAGCGGTTAATGAAATGTATTGCTTAGAAAAAGCGTTTTATGAAGCTATGAGAATGTATCCATCAGTTGCATATATTGTGAGAATGTGTACTTCACCTGAATACACATTTCCTGAGATTGGACTAACAATTAACGAAGGTGTAAAAGTTATGATTCCAATTCAAGCTATACAGAAAGATGATAAGTATTTCGAAAATCCAGAAAAATTCGACCCAGAAAGGTTTAATTTGGGTGTAAAAGAATATAAGGATGTATTTTTTCCTTTCGGTGAAGGTCCAAGGGCTTGCGTCGGTGAGTTAAAGTTTAATTTTATATACTATCTCTTCCTTCTTTTTCACTGGCTTATAGAAGACTACTGCTAGGCTTGGGTCTCTCGTTTTAAGGAGGATTTATTATATTTGCTATTGTGGACTAACTAGATACGTACCTACCGTAAAAGTATTTAAGACTACTGAATCAAAATCAAAGTTAAGAACAAAAGACTGGGAGGAATAATTCCAGTGCAAGGATGGGCGATAAGCCGTTAACTCTTAAGGGAGCTACTAAGGCTTCATTAAAAAAAACATTGTCTTAGGTCAAGAATTTTCTCCAGTATCGTGGAGGCAGTTTTTATACACAAATTACCCCAAAAGTATACGAGTACTGTTACGATAAGATGTATTATTTTGTCTCAAAAAATATTTGTAATTACAGGTGCAAGACTGGGTCAAATGCAATCGATGGCCGGTCTGGCAGCAATTCTACAAAAATTCACCGTAGAACCAGCAAAGTGTAGCGTAAGAAATCCCAAGCCAGATCCCACGTCTATTGTTTCAGAGGGATTTGTTGGTGGATTGCCTCTTAAAATAAAGAAACGGAAAATGGAGTAATCTAAAGAATATCATTATTTTTAAATTATCTATATAATACATAAAAAGAAACAAAACTTTAAGGAAAAATATTACTTACCATAGATACGTCTAGAATATTCACTCCTGGGTCGCCCTTTTCTCCCTTAGGACCAACTGGTCCTGGAGCACCTGGAGGGCCTAAAGTACCTGGGCGTCCCTAAAATGTAATAGTTTCTAAAGCAATACCATAAAAAAATCTATTATTTATTTTTTCATTTTTTTTTAATTACCTTCAGGTTCTGCATTGTATGCATGAAATAAAATAAGTTTAATAATCAGAGACAAACAAAGATGAGATTTATAAATAATTTTAGTGGTAACTCAAAACTTTGTCATATTTTCAGTTTTACTATAAACATTGTAAAAAACATTATAAGATTACTATAATAGTTTTCAGTGATGACATACGGTACTGAGACGCGGTCCTTCACTGCTGGGCGTATGAGGAAGCTCAAGGTCGCTCAGCGAGCTATGGAGAGGGCTATGCTCGGAGTTTCTCTGCGTGATAAACTCAGAAATGAGGATATCCGCAGTAGAACCAGAGTGACCGACATAGTCCAACAGATTAGTAAGCTGAAGTGGCAATGGGCCGGCCATATAGCTCGAAGAACCGACAACCGATGGGGAAAAAAGGTTCTCGAGTGGCAGCCTCGTACCGGCAGGCAAAGTGTTGGGCGTCCCCCCACTTGATGGAGTGATGACCTGGTAAGAGATGCAGGAAGTCGATGGATGCAGGTGGCTCAGGACCGTGCTTTGTGGCATTCCTTGGGGGACGCCTGTGTTCAGCAGTGGACTTGTGAAGGGCTGTAATGGTGATAATAGTTTTCAGTATGTTGTTTTTATAGTATATATTTTTAGATAATAGTATTATTTATTGTGCACACAACCCATAATTTTTATCCTTCTTTAAAGTAATTGCTGTATGGCAATCAGACTATCTCTTGTTTTCTTTCTATATTTGTTTATTATGTTTTTTTTGTGCGTTGTATAGTGGTGTATTATTTTGTGAAATAGTAATTAATATAAAGAATCATCTTCATAAATCAGAAAAAATATTAGTGTAACCATAATAGTGTAGATAATATTTTAAAATGATATCGGTATAATTTTCTTCTTACTAACCATCCAACCTGGTAGACCAATGTCTCCTTTATCACCAGGACGTCCTGGTGGGCCTGGTATACCTTGAGGACCTTCAAGTCCTCTAGGTCCGGGAGCTCCGGGCCTCCCTCGTCTTCCCCGAAGGCCTGGTTCTCCTTTGTCACCCTATTTAATAAGGAAGTATTAATATAAATACAATATATTGTCACCGTTAAATACAATAAATTAATTTATTAATGTACAGTATAATCTAAAGGTTATATAATAAGTTTGTTTTTTTTTAAGAAAATGATACAATTTTATAAGCGCAAAATACATTTTTTTATAGGAATAGTTTGACAAACGAGCCACATTGCTGTGGCCCATAGACATAAGATGGAATGTTCGTTTCCAGTAAAAAGGCTCTCCGGTTCTATACAATCACCAAACAAAACATAGCAGCGTTGAGCTGCTATTTTATACTGGAATTCTGTAAGAGTCCTTCTGTGGTCCTTCCCCGGTCGAGCCGTTCCATTCGTGCTACAACTGTACTACTAATATAGCAGCAGTCTAGCTCTACTTCGTACAAAATACACCTAAAAATAGCAATGACCTGATTTTTCACTTTCTTTATAGCAATTTTTGGTTGTCTAAAATACCTTCTAAATATTCGTCGCTAGCTTTCCAAATATTTGAACATTTGACAACAAATGATATCTTTTTTGATATAACACTTTCCTTATATATATATATATATATATATATATATATATATATATATATATATATATATATATATATATATATATATATATATATATATATATATATATATATATATATATATATATATATATATATATATATATATAAAGATTAATAACTCTCATACCATTTGTAATTTGAGATTAAATGAAATTTTAGCTAATATCATAATAAAGTAAGTATCATTATTTCCTTAATCCAGCTATAATAGCTACCGGGGAAAGACTACACTCTCAAAAAATACCAGCGTAAAATAGCAGCTTAATGCTGCTGTTTTGTATGGTAAGTGTAGAAAACCGGAGACCCTTTTTACTCGAATAGAGGCATCCTAACTTAGGCCACACGGCTGAAGAAGATAGATGTAGATGTCTATGGGCCACAGCAACCACTTACAATCAGGTGGACTGTGTGCTCGTTTGTCACCCTAATTCTATAAAAAAAATGCATACACAGCCCAGGAATGACTTCTGTTTAAATTATTTTAAAATTAATCATAAATTTTGTTATGAATATAATGATATATGAAAACAAATAAAAAATTAATAAAAAACAATTTTTATTTACGTTTACGTGTGTTTATATTTACTTACGCCTAGTTTTAGCTTAAATGCATAGCAAAATTGACAGATATAAAATTCAGTCTAACATTAATTCTTAATTGTCGTTATGACGAATGTGAACATTGTTATATTGGATTGTTATTAACTTGCGCTCATCGCATTTGCATTAAGTAATAAAATGCATGGTATAAGACTCATGCGGAGGCTGTTTTTTTTCTTAATCCCGTAGTGGTTGATTCAATATTTCTCAGTTATCATCCAAAATACTATCTTGCAACGTTTATCTTCCTTCAAAATTTTACTGTACACAGCGTTTTTGCAATTTTCGGAAGTAAAGACTAGAAATGAGTTGTTGGGTGACTCGAACTTTAGGCCTAGTCAGTTTGAATAGCAATCATGTAGAGGATGTCATGGGGTCATGGTTGAATAGGAGCAAAAAGTTCTCATTACACTCCTAGGGGGTCAAAATGGCCAAAAAACAAAAAAAAAAAATTCTTATCTATAACTCCAGCTCCTTCGGAGGTTCTTACACGGTCTTTACTTCCCGCATGCCACTAGAAAAATTTATAAATACATTAGTCCCAAAACAGTTATAACGCATGTTTATATAATATTCTATTCGAATGTCATAAACATTTTACAGATTAATAAATACAACAAAAAACCTGTTGTACAATACGTAAATATCCCGTAACGAACTTACATTCGAAATTATATTTAGAAGTTTTATGGCTTACTTTCTTTGAATCGACATTTAAAAATACTTGTTAATATGCTGATTTAGTTCAAAGTAGAATAGAATAAAATATTTTTTTATTCAATATAGATCATTACATAACTTATTGAAAGTAATTTATTTATTTACCACTAGTAACTAAAATATCTCTGTTAAATACTTCGTAAAGTCCTGAGAAGAACCAGTAAGAAACCCATCGAGATTTTATTAAAATATGACCATGGAAGTGACGAATATACATCTTTGTAAACACAAATATGTTATGTTATGTATGTCAGAATAGAACCTAATCAAACGATTAGGTTCTATTCTGACATACATAACACATGTTTTGAATTCCAGCATGCAATTAAAGCAGATTTTCATTCTTGGGGGTAATTCTCTTGAACTCTTAATCTATAAATATAGTTATAAAAAAACCTTAATTGTAAGAATATCGGAACCCGGAGCGGTGATGCTTATAGGTCCGGGTGGTCCCCTTTCTCCCCTTTCTCCTTTAAGTCCTGGTGGACCCGGTGGGCCAGCTACACCCGGCATTCCTGATGGTCCAATATCGCCTCTGTCACCTGGTTTTCCATCTTTTCCAGGGAATCCTGGCATACCATCATTACCTTGGTCACCTTTTTCACCCTGTCATAATTTATATAAGATATAATTAAAATATGAATGCATCATAATATTTCAAATATCGAGGGTTGAGTTCTAAAATACTATACGTATCAAAAATTAAAATTCTGCTTTTTAACTAGTCTTGATTAACATATTTGGTCATTCCAATGGTTGAACCCAATAAATAAAATTTAAATTTGATTTTAAATTGTTACAATATATGTGCTTTTATCATAGTATTAAAGACTATTGATTCTATCAAGCATTTCACTATTTCTCGTATATATTTTTTTGTGAGATATAATGGCTATTTATTAGCATTCAGTGAATAAGAATTTCCAGATTACTTACTTGAAGACAAAAGGTAATATCATCTATACATATAATAAATCTGTAGAAAAGGCGTGTCAGTAATTCTAAGATATTTAAAAAAAAACAAGCCCAGGGGACTAAATAAAAGGGTTCTGAAGCCAAATTAGTGTTTTTTGAATTTTAATCTGTCTGTGTGTGTATTTCGGATTCACGCATAAACTACTGGACCGATTAACATGAAATTTTGTATGTAGGTAGTTAGTAACCCGGGGCAATTTATGGGTTACCTTTTATCCGATAACTTTAATAAAGAAGGTTAAGTATTTTCCTTCGTTTAGATATAAATTTTATATTGTATCTTAGTTATAAGCGGGATTACTAGTGTTTTTTAAATAAATACCAGATATATAAATAAAGTTTAAGATATAGTTATAACTTTGGTAAAATAATCTGAAACTACACCAATTTAATTATCAAAAGAGTGCCACCTATCATCAAATGGAAAAGTAGTATATTTTGCTTTCAGTTATTAATAAATTAAATAACATAAATAACTTACATTTATGTTAGGAGCTTGGGGTTCGAGACAATTAAAAACTGCCGATTGAATTACCAAAATCAACTCTATCGAATCGAATTACAGAGCACTATAGTCCGTTCGCGTTAAGAAAATAGTGAGTAATCGTTTTCCGCCAGCCTGGCCACGCCCTGCAGCCAATTAATATGCAAGAAATTAGAAAGTCGAGTTCACAGTGACCAGTTGAAGTGAGTTATTTAAAAAAAATATTAATGAAAGTTGCCGAAATCGCCCCACAATATAATAAATATTTAATAGACGAGACTGCCAAAAGTAATGGCATTACAATTCTTCGCCTACCGCCTTACCACTGCAAACTTAATCCCATTGAATTGGTTTGGGCCCAAATAAGAAATTATGTTGGTGCCAATAACTCCACGTTCAAAATGAGTGACGTAAAAAAATTATTAGATGACGCAATAGCATTAATAGACGCTAATCATTGGAAGAAGTGCTGCGACCACGTGATACGCGAAGAAAATACCATGTGGAATTTGGATGACATCATGAAACTTGCAGAACAAAATTCTTTCATAATTAATGTAACTGGAGAATCTAGCGATACTGATTAGTGATTTAAGTCATTTTAAGTAAATTTGTTTTCATTAAACTTAATTAAATGTTGGAAAATAAAAATAATTTTTACTCCACTGTGAATACATCTTTACCCTGTAGTTGCACTGATGACTCACTATTTTCTTAACGCGAACGCACTATAATTACAACTTAAAACACACTAATAATAAAACACAATTGTACTACAGATCACTTTAGTTCGCAGTTGCATCGCTTTGAAGTATTCGCTTCGCCAATTCAATACTGCCTCGGTCGCGGTCTGTACCGACCTTATATAGGGCCTCAGATAGTTTCCAGAACCTTCTACTGTAGAAACATCTAGAATGTTCGAGTACATATCGGTACTGACTGACTAGGTGTCGATAGTTCCAGATAGTTCTTCCAAGGAAATTTCTAGATGGTTCTTGACTTTCCTAGTTCTGCAACTCGATACTAGAGGGCGCTAATGGTATTAAATACAGCGTGCAACAATGTACTCGTATTTTAATAATTAGATTTTTAAAATTATTTAAAAATTCTTACGTTTAGTTTTTCAGTATTTTTGTTATTTTATTTTAAATGTGTAATAATTTCAATAGATAACTGTGACGTCTATAAAAATATCAAAATTGATAAGGTTTTTATTTCAATTACTAATCTATATGTAAAACATTGAGATATATGTACTCTGTACTAGAGGAGACACCTCAACTCGATTGTTTGTAACACACGTTAGAGTGCGCGCTCTCAAACTCACTCAGTCTGTGTCAAACGGTTGCTGAAACGTAAGAAGTTTGAGTAAAGAATTATTTTTAAATTAATACGCCTTCGTGTGCATTGAGATACTGTTCAAACAACTCGAGAAATATAAGTAAAAGTCAAGGAGTGATACGTATACGGGAATGTCAAAGAGTAAAACATTTTTATGCGCAGACTTAACACTATTGACGTATAATGTTAAGTAATTATGGACAGTAAATATTAATATATAATCACGGCAGGAAATGTTAATGCATTAAAACTAATAGTTTTTATTATTATTTGGATTTAAAGGTTTCCTGAATCAAAAAAAGAAAGAGAATCATGGATCAAATTTGTTCAGAAGAATCGCAGCGAAGAAACGTGGTTACCGTCAGATTATTCACGCATATTATGTTCCGTACATTTCAAAGAAAACAACTAATACTTCACTAAAACAAGAAGAGTATACTTAAAGAAATCTGCAGTGCCATGCGATAACGTAATTATATTATTATATAATATTGCTGGGATTTTTGTTTTATTTTGTGATTAGATGACGAACGAATTTTTGTAATGTGTAAATTCAGTATATTTACGGGCCTTAAGAGAGGCGGTACCCTCGGCGCGCGAGTCGTACTAGTATATATGGCGTGTTTTTATTACTGTAACGCTAGAATTTTAACAGGCTTCCCAAATAACTAGTTTTTTTTTCGCCAACTAAATGTGGTGAACAAGAAGTATTAGAACCGTTGTCTGAATCAGTAAGCAGTTTAAATTCCATTTTTGATAGTCCGACAAAAATTATACTCATAAATAAATTACGCAAGCTTCAGCTAGAAAGAAAATTACTGAGAAATTTAAGAATATACAAATAGAAAATTTATTTACAGAAAAATGTGATTCTTACGAATATAATAATAAATAATATAATATAATATAAATGTATATTTTTATATTTTACGTGTTTACCTTTTAAAATATCATTAAAATATAATTGTGACATAATATTATGTAATATTATATTAAATTAGCACATATACAAAATAAATATAACAATAAAAGAATTGTACTCGATATAATTAACAATACAATATAAATAAACAATTATTACATTCTGATCATTCTAACTTCGTATACCTAATCTATGATTACAAAAATTGACCGCGCAGGCACAACGCGCTTATATCAACTGCGCATGCGCTACTCTACTATCTCCCGCGCATGCGCGAAGACATAGAGTAGCGCACATTTTTTGTTTGGAATAGCTTCTCTAGTACGTAGTACACATAACTCAATGATGTAAAATGACCAAAACTGGTTTGGCTGCAATTATTGCAAAATTTTCATTATCATTAAAATTTTATTAAAGAGATTTTTATATATACGTCGTTTCGAGATTGTAGAATTGATCATATATCATAACGTACACGAAGTATATCATTTCTTGAAATGGTGTGGTCATTTCATGATATTCAACACTGTTTGTTGACCATGTCATGATATAGCTAGACAAAATAATTAAATAGAAATCGTTTGACGATATTAATAACTAAACACAAAGTTGCTATTTCATGATATAGTTATATGACGATATCATTAAATCGTTTTTCACCGCCAGCAGCGCTGATAGCGTATTCAACAGATTTGAAATCGCTTTGTGCCTTATTGATATAATTAATTAATTAATTTTCGTTTCTGTCGCTGATATTACTAGATAGTACAGTTTTGACTTTCATTGTTTCATCAAATAATAGCGCCATCTACTTACTTCCAAATGAACTAAAATGGTTACTACCTGATAAAATTAAATAATAGAATGCTACTGAATATACGATGTAAATAATTAAAATTTATTCAAGGCATCGTTGAATGTGCAAATACCAGGCAGATGTGGTCAACAATCATACAAAAGCTTAGTTTCAGATTTATGAATTGTATTTTAACAAACATTCATATTTTCAGACATATTAAGATAATTGTGACAGTCCCGGTTTCATAGCTCATATATAAATGATATATAAACGAACAGGCTCTTACGGAAAGACAAAGGCTTATTTTATTTTAATTGTCAAAGTAATCAAACTGATTAAAACGTAAATTTCATGGTACATAAGCATTATTATAAATTTTAGCATACATTTTAATTGCAATTTGAAGCGTTAATTTACCACCTTCTGCGCGGTGAAGGAACATCTGCATATCTGAGAAGTTTCCCACTTGAGGTCATCCCGCGTTAGATCCAGCGCAGCGAACACTTTTTGGCCTAAAACTCTTTGCGGTCTGTGCCCAATAGTAACATGTATGTAAGCTGCTACTTTTCTTATTTTCATGGGGCAATATAGGCAGTTTTTTTTCATTCATGTTTTCAGGTATTTTACTTTTTTGTTTTCACTCTACCATAAATATTAAGGGTTGCAAAGATGTAGTAGAACTCAGTCGGCCTATCAAAATTTCACTGAAATGAACATAGACTTCCCTCATAAATTGTCAAGTAGCTTGGCATTTGCTATAGTTGCCATGCTTGGTAGGCGGGTTGGCAGCCGCAGCTATTTTTATTTTGATCTGTTGTCAAGAAAATGATGCAGCCCATCCCATCTACTCTTTGTTTTCCTATGTTGCCTCTTACGACGTGGCGATATGAGGTGGCGGATTCTCTTTCACCGCCACAACAAGGCGAACATTTTTCTACTCCCGGACATGAGTGAAGTGCTACCCACGTTCACTGTGAGTAAATTTATAAAAAATAAAACTAATTTTAAGGGTTTCATCGCGTTTAATTTTAAATTCCCAATTAAAAAAATTAAAAAAAAATTAAAACCCTTTTCAATTCCCGATGTTTTGGGCACTTTACAGCACGGGTCACGGATCACGGTAGGACCGAGGTGTTTGATGACCTGATGTCATAGTTAGAATAGAATAGAATAAGAATAGTATAGAATAGAATAAATGCAGTAGTATGCTTGGGTTTGAATATTATTTTATTAATTATGTCCTTAGCAGATGATCATCTTCCCTGTTAAAATTAGGATGTTTTTTTTTTAATTTCGTTGGTAGGAATCGATGTTTTATTGTAAGGATTTGTTGTATATTAGATCCGTTATAATGTTTGAAACGATACTAAACATGTTGACATACTTTAGACTTCCTGGAGCGTCCGTGCTTCACATCAACGATATGGTCTTTTACGAAGGTTTTTATGGAACTTTCAGCCTAATATGCGGAAAAAACCCAACGTAAAAAGTTTAAATTAAACGTGATAAAATCCTCAACATTAGTTTTATTCCATGTATAGTACACGTCACTATACGCATAAAACACAATGTATCTCTCAAGTAATACATATTATATTAGATTAGATTGTTTAGTGCGATTGTCAAGTCAATTTATTTATTTAAAACATAAAATATTTTTAATATTGATATGGTCACTATAGGATTTTGTTAGGTTATCTAATTACGTAATAATTTAATACAGAAGGACTCTTAAGTACTAAGTAAGGGAAAGTAAGTAAGGGACTGAATAAATTAACCGACTTGGTATTACATGGATGTCACAACTTTTTACGGTAGAAGAACTGAGTTGAGAGACTTGGTTTTTTTTTTACAAGTTATGTTTTTGATGGCATCTCATTTCTTTTTGTATAGTTATATCTACGTAGCTGTCTACACCTATTATTCATTTATATTAACCTATTATTATTATTGTTAGTACACTGATTCATTCACTGCTAATGTAACTTTGTAACCCTATATATTTATATGGGAATACTATTTATGCAGTTGGTGTATCTCGAAAACTGGACCGAAATTGCAATATATTTTAATTTTTCCTTGATTTATATACCAAACAATAATTGTATTCCAAAATTGAAGCTTCTATGTCTGCTAGAAGTGCCTTAGAGTTTTGATGATCGGTCAGTCAGTGAGTGACAAAATTAAGAAACTTTGACTAGTTATAATTCTTAAACTACTGGTTCAAAAATGATGAAATTTGAAATATGACGTGTTTATAGTTTTCTATAAATATATTTGTTTACTGAATTCCAATTCAGGCTTCTAGTCTTATCCACAACAAAGTAATAGGGTTTCTAAAATGGCCTGAACTGCTTCGAGAAAAAGATGGTACGGCCGTGCCGCTTTTTTGCTGGACTTGGCTGGGGCACTGCCGGGCCCCCAGATAATAATAATAATAAATTTTGATTCCAAGAAAAATTACCTTTCTTAGGGATACATTTACATGGAAGACACGCGCGATATAAATAATAGTAGATGTTTCTAGACATATACTATTTTATAGGAGAGGGGGCAGACGAGCATGCGGCTCACCTGATTGGTAAGTGACTACCGCCGCCCATGAACAACTGCAACACGGGGGGAACTAGGGGAATTTCAGATGCGTTGCCGGCCTTTTAAAAAGGAAAAGGCTCTTTTCTTGAAAGTCCCTAAGTCGTATCGGCCCGGAAAAATTGCTGATGTTAATCGATTTCACAAGGAAGTTGTGCGAGGAATAAAACATCTTCTAAATCGCACAGTGGTGGATTGCCAATCATTCAGATTCTTATAATTTTAGGAATATCTGTAGTTTGGTTTATCTATTTTAAATCTAATTAATATAAAATATAACCAATAATTAAATTCCCTCCCTATGAAATCTGTCAAATATTTCACCTCATTCCTAAATGGAGCCACCCTGGGGGAAGAACACTTTTGTTACTTATGTATTTTTTTAATAACTTTAAATTTTAAAAATCCAAAATTGTACGACTCATAATATTGTAAATAATAAAAAAATTGTAAATTGTAATTCTATTTGTCAAAGAGTTCCAGTGGCAGTCACCTAAGTACACCTTCAAGTCACCCCATCAAGTCCGGAGGTAAGGTCTATTCATAAATAACAAAAACGAGGCAAAACTCGGCATACCTAGTTCTAACTCTTCGAGGGGTTCCAGTAGCATTCACTGAAGTACACCTAAAGGTCACCCTATCAAGTCCTGTGGTAAGGTATCAAGTCATAACTAACAAAATGAGGTCAAACTCGGCACACCTAGTTCTACTCGTCGAGGAGTTCCAGTAGCAGATACACCTTCAGATTACTCCATAAAGTCCAAGACGTATAAGTATATTTATATATAAATCCTACGTACTTTTAGCGAAACAAAATATTGTAATAAAAATCTGTCATTATAAAAATAACCATGGTTAAGTATATACCAAATTTGGTTTTTGGAATATTTTGTATTTCTACAGCGATCGATATTTTTGCTGCCTATTACCGCTACTGTAAGCATTACAATACAGTAATCCACTAACGACGACGGCCGCGTTTGCTATTTTCAAAAGTTATCGTGTTTACCCCTCCATACGGACTTGATAAATCTACATCATAAGCCACTAAAACCACTTTTTTGATGTTAAAATAGACATTAATCAATTTAAAAAATAATAATAAGTTCAACAATCATTGATCTTTCTGACAATGTGTTTTTTATATCATTTACTAGCTGTTCTCCGCGACTTCGCCCGCGTGAAATTTAGGGTTTTAATTATGTTGTGCGGAACCCTAATTCCTTTTCTAAAGTAAAAGTAGTCTAAGTTACTCCTTATAATATTAGCTATCTGCCAGTGAAAGTCCCGTCGAAATCGGTCCAGCCGTTTCGGAGATTAGCCGGAACAAACAGACAGACAGACAGACAGACAGACAGACCGACAGACAGACAAAAATTTTAAAAATCGTGTTTTTGTTATAAGTTCCGTATAAACTTTCATATGCATCTAGTAAAATGCTGGTATTTTGACATTACAAACAGACCCTTCAATTTTATTTATTTGTATAGAAGATATGTTTAATATGTATGAAAATGCGGCTAAATTTTGGAATCTTAATTTTTAGGCGCTAGTAGAACATGTCTACGCGCTTTACGCTTAAGGCATGCAGTAGATAAAAAAGTCCCTTGTGTGGACTTTTTTATCACTCTCTGTTATCAATCATAAAGTAAAATGTAATAAATTTAATAATTGGGTTTTAATTTTGTTTAAGGTCAATCGAATATTAAATTATGGTAAGTAAAAGAATACGAAAATGTGTTTTAGTTAAATCTAGTTCTTACATATAATTATCATAAAACATACGAAGTTGATACTAAATTCAATTAAATAGCTTTTCACCCGCGGCTTTGCTCGCGTGAGCATGAATTAGGAACATCATTAAATGCTGTTCCGTGCCAAATTTAAAAATTTCGATTACTTTTAGAGTCCCCTCGCTGTCTGTATCTTAATGTCTGTCGAAGATATTTTATGAATTCTAAAAGACTATAAGATGTAGATGATTGGTATTTGACATAGTTATAATATGCTACAGGAATACGTGACTATATAGGCCCAATTCTCCCCCCCCCCCCCATCAACATGGTAGCGGAATTACACCAAAGACTACCCCAGGAGGGTACCAGCACCCCTAGAGAATCCCTCGCTAAGCATCCACGACCATGTTACTCCACTTCTGAGCATGTATGCTCAGGCTACCCCGCGTATGCTGGGGTGGGGGGGGGGGGGCAAACTGAGCAACAATACCAAGGCGACCCCTGCCACGCTATCCGTGAATTTATGCAACATCAGGGGACTTCATTCGAACCTAAACGCCGTCCACTACCATCTCGAGACGACCTTGCTCTTTCTGACCGAGACGCAGGTGTCCTCTCCAGCTGCTACGTCGTATCTCTCCTACCCGGCGTACGAATTGGACCATTCCTTTGTGCCTCGGGCTGGAGTTTGCGTATACGTCGGAGAGGACATCTGTTCTCGACGCCTCGGCAGTCTTGAAGGTTCGGACCTGTCCAGCCTTTGGCTACGCGTAGACTTCGACGACCATCCGCGCGTCTACGGGTGCCTCTATAGGTCAAATAGCGGTAATGCCGAAACAGACCGACTCATCGATCACTTCCAAATGGCTACAGATTCCTTGCTACAACAGGTCCCATCCGCAGAGATCGTGATTCTTGGCGATTTTAACGCCCACCACGCCGAATGGCTCGGTTCAAGTATAACCGATTGGTTTATGAATTTGCCTTGGTGTATGGTCTGACACAACTGGTTACTTCGCCTACGCAGATTCCAGATGTGGAGGATCATACACCTTCCCTGTTGGACCTTCTGCTGACCTCTCATCCCGATGGCTATCAGGTTTCCGTCGATGGCCCCTCTCGGCTCTTCGGACCATTGTCTGATCCGCAGTGAAGTGCCCCTCAGGCTCCCCTCGCGGTTGCGTTCTGAAGGTTGCCGCCATTTTTGGTATTACAGGTCGGCGGATTGGGACGGAATGCCGTCTTTCTTTGCATCCTACCCATGGGGCGGATTTGCTTCTCGCTGGATGATTCCAGCGCTGTTGCTAACTCCAGGGAATGAAACTATTT
Source organism: Parnassius glacialis (assembly GCA_033319125.1). Classification (NCBI taxonomy): domain Eukaryota; kingdom Metazoa; phylum Arthropoda; class Insecta; order Lepidoptera; family Papilionidae; genus Parnassius; species Parnassius glacialis. The sequence goes on along the minus strand of JAVANC010000018.1, from coordinate 15,369,832 downwards.
ATTCCATCATCTGTGGTACCCATCGGATGCAAATCTTAGCCTTGGTTTGGTCGCTCCTGTAAGACTGCATTACGCAGTAAGCAGGAGTGTTATCAATCCTGGGCTGCGGCTTCGGCAACTCGGTTGTAAACACCAGCATTCTTAAAAAGAAGTATAACTTATAAGAAGTATAACGTTCAAAAGAGTTATTGCCAAGGCAAAGTCAGAGCACATAGGCAAATTTGGCGAGAAACTAGTTCGCCTTCCTTCGGGAACCCGTGCATTCTGTTCTCTCGCCATGGCTCTCCAAGGGAATTTCTGTAAGCTCTCACTACCATCTCTACACAGGGAGGACGACTCACTGGCCCACGCCGCAAAAGAGAAAGCCGATGTTTTAGGCTCCCTTTTTGCGTCCAACTCGACTCTTGAACAGCCTGCGATGCGAGTGCTCCATGCCGGATGTGCGGTTATCACAGCGCTCGGTTCGCAAAGCACTCCTCTCCGTGGACATCCACAAGTCGAGTAGGCCTGACGAAATCCCCCGAATTGTGCTTAGGAGGTGTGCTCCGGATTTGGCACCGGTTCTAACGCGTCTTTTCCGGTACTCCTACTCCCTAGGCGTAGTCCCAAAATCATGGAAGACAGCTTTTGTCTACCCGATCCCTAAAAAAGGCGACCGCTCAGACACGTCCAACTACAGCCATCACCTTGTTCTCCAAAATAATGGAATCCATTATAAACTGCCAGCTCATGCGGTACCTTGCGGATCACCAGCTGATTAGTGACCGCCAATACGGTTTTCGTCGGGATCGATCAGCTAGTGATCTTCTGGTCTACCTGACAGTAGAGTCCAAGGGGGAGGCGTTGGCCGGTAGTTTGGACATGCGAAGGCCTTCGGTCGGGTTTGGCACAAAGCACTTAAATAGCACATTGTCAGAAGGGTCAATGATTCTTGAACTTATATATTTTTTTAAATTGATTAATTGCTGTTTATACATTAAAAAGTGGTTTTAGTGGCTTATGGTGTAGATTTATCAAGTCCATATGGAGGGTTAAACACGATAACTTTTGAAAATATCAATTGTTTAACTCAATCTATTTTTCAATCTTTTCAACTATCATGTGGGAAGCCATGGAAGTTAATTGGTAGTTTAATTTTATTTTGTTTAGTTATAATTAATTTTTCTCGGCTGAGAAATGCCAAAATTTACAGTGTTTTAATATATAGAACGTGTAACAAAAACCCTGTGGTTCCCTTTAGGTGCGTTATCAGAGTCAGTATTCAAACGTAAAAAAATACCTTTATTTTTTTCAAAAAACTTGAACATAAATTTTTTTTATTTAAATTAAAATAAATAATTTGCAAATTTTATGTGGTTTTATTACCTCTAACTGACACGAGCATCCGTGAAGGGGGGGTCTTTCACAATCCTCTTATTCTGCGGATAATGCAGAGGTAATAAGACCATACAATTCGCAAATATTTTTTTTAATTAAAATTTTTTAATAAATAAATATTTATATTATATTTGGTTTTTGTTACATATTGTATATAATAATTTATTTTACTAATTACACTTTGCTTCACAGTTCACTCGCACTTCGGGCTCAGCCGCCGTTGTGAGTGGATTACTGTATCTTTTGGTTACAGCAGCGGTAATAGGCAGCAAAAATATATATCTCAATAGAAATGCAAAATATTCCAAAAACCAAATTTGGTATATACTTGACGAAGGTTGTATTTATAATCACAAATTTTTATAACTGTATTTTGTATCGCTAAAAGTACGTAGGATGTATATATAAATAAACTTATACCTCTTGGATTTTATGTAGTAACCTGAAGGTGTACTTCGGTATCAGTAGCAGATATACTCATCGAGGAGATACAGGAACTCCTCGACGATTAGAACTGGGTGTGCCGAGTTTGGCCTCATTTTGTTAGTTATGATGAGACCTTACCTCCGGACTTGACAGAGTGACCTTAAAGTGTACTTCAGTGAATGCTACTGGAACTTCTCGAAGAGTTAGAACTAGGTATGCCTCGTTTGGACTCGTTTTGTTAGTTATGAACAGACAAAATAAAATTACAATTTACAATTTTTATTTAATTTTTTCACGATCTTAATATAATTCGTGCCATTTTTGATTTTTGAAGCTTTTTTTAAATTGAAATTTGACATAAAATTATCAGAAAATTGGAAATAAAGTAATAGTTATAAGGTTTAAGTGAAAACTTGTGTGTAATTAAACTACTTTAAAAATGTACGTATAATCACGTTATACTTTTGACAGTGGTAGAGCCACGTGGCAGCATTTGCTGTCACACGAATGGGCCGGCTTGAACCGGGCTGATACCAATAACTCACGGAATACCAGCGTGAAGTAGAGGTTTACTTCTGCGTTGCGCTTGGTCAGTGCAGGTTGTAGGAGGCCCAATTCCCCCCCTCCCCCACTCCCCAATCAACGTGGTATCGAAATTAAAGAAAAGACTACCCCAGGACCTCTGGAAAAGGACCTCTGAGCATCCACGACCAAACTACTCCACTCCTGAGTGTGGGTGCTCAGGTTGTCCTGCGTATTCTGTGGGGGGAAGGGGGCAAAATTCCGCTCGTGACTAATACTGCTCAGGGCCAGCGGAGCAATAAGACGAAGGCGGCCCCTGTCACGCTATCCGTGAATTTTTGTAACATCAAGGAACTTCATTCCAACCTTAACGCTGTCCATTACCATCTAAAGACGGCGAAGCCAGCCTTGCTCTTTTTAACCGAGACTCTGGTGTCCTCTCCGGCTGATACTTTATATTTCTCCTACCCGGGGAACAAATTAGAACACTCCTTTGTGCCGCGGGCTGAAGTTTGCATATACGTCAAAGAGGACATCTGTTTTCGACGCCTCGGCAGTCTTCAAGGTACGGTACCTGTCCATTCTATGGCTGCGCGTAGACAACGGCGACAATCCCCGCGTCTACGGGTGCCTCTTTAGGTCCCATAGCGGTAATGCTGACACAGACCGACTCATCGACCACGTCCAAATGGCTGCAGACTCCGTGCTACAACAGTTCCCATCCGCAGAGATCATGATACTTGGTGATTTTAACGCCCACCACGCTGAATGGTTTGAATCCCGTTTAACCGATCATGCGAGTAGATCTGTCTATGACTTTGCCTTGGCATATGGTTTTTTTTTATAGGATAAGGGTGACAAACGAGCACACAGTCCACCTGATGGTAAGTGGTTGCTGCGGCCCACAGACATCTACATCTATCCTCGTTTGCGAATCAAAATGTAGATGCGTTGTCACCCGTGAGGACTAAGATGGAATGCCTCATTTCCAGTAAAAAGGGCCTCCGGCCACCTGCATTCACCAAGCGAAACGCAGAGGTAAACCTCTACTTCACGCTGGTTTTCTGTGAGGTCGTGGTACCACCCCGGTTCGAGCCGGTCCATCCGTGCGACAGCAAAAGTTGCCGCATGGCTCTCATCATCATCATTACAGCCCTTCACAAGTCAACTGCTGAACATAGGCCTCCCCCAAAGAATGCCACAAAGCACGGTCCTGAGCCACCTGCATCCATCGACTTCCTGCATGTCTTACTAGGTCGTCACTCCATCTTGTGGGGGGACGCCCTACACTTCGCCTACCGGTACGAGGCTGCCACTCGAGAACCTTTCTTCCCCATCGGTTGTCGGTTCTTCGAGCTATATGGCCGGCCCTCTGCCACTTCAGCTTACTAATCCGTTGGGCTAAATCGGTTACTCTGGTTCTACTGCGGATATCCTCATTCCTAAGTTTATCACGCAGAGAAACTCCGAGCATAGCCCTCTCCATAGCTCGCTGAGCGACCTTGAGCTTCCTCATACGGCCAGCAGTGAAGGACCACGTCTCAGTTCCGTAAGTCATCACTGGCAACACGCACTGGTTGTACAATTTTGTTTTAAGGTTTTGAGGTATTTCTGACCGGAAGATGTGTCGTTGCTTCCCGAACGCTGCCCAGTCGAGTTGAATCCGTCGATTGACCTCTCGGTCGAAGTTGGACTTACCTAGTCGGACTATTTGTCCCAGGTAAACATACTCGTCAACAACTTCGAGCTTAGTGTTCCCAACAACTACTGGCATAGGTGTGACATGGACATTAAACATAATCTTTGTTTTGTCCATGTTCATCTTAAGACCTATCCGTTGGGAGACACTATTGAGGTCATTGAGCATAGTGCTTAGTTCCTCCAGCGATTCTGCCATGAGGACTATATCGTCGGCAAATCGAAGGTGAGTGATGTACTCGCCATTGATGTTAATACCGTATCCTTTCCAGTGCAGAAGCTTGAAAACCTTTTCCAATGCAGCGGTGAAGAGTTTCGGGGATATAACGTCACCCTGTCTTACACCTCTCTGCAATTGGATAGGTTTCGTACTTTGGTTCTGTACTCGGATAGCCATCGTAGCTCTACTGTACAAACACTTCAGCACTTCGATATACCGACAGTCAACTTGGCACCGCTGAAGGGACTACAGCACCGCCCAAATTTCCACGGAATCAAAGGCTTTCTCATAGTCCACATACGCCAGACATAGTGGCAAATTGTACTCTTCGGACTTCTGTACAATTTGCCGTAGGGTATGTATGTGGTCTATGGTGCTAAAGCCCTTTCGGAAACCGGCTTGTTCGGGAGGCTGGAAGTCGTCAAGTCTGCGCGCGAGACGATTCGTAATGACTCTCGAAAACAGCACGTAGACGCGACTCAGAAGGGAAATCGGTCTGTAGTTCTTCAAGAGAGCGTTGTCACGTTTCTTGAAGAACAAGACCACCGCACTTCTGCTCCACGCCTCCGGTGTAATGCCACCATGGAGGACGGAATTAAAGAGCTTCTGAAGGACTTCAAGTACCGGTCTTCCACCCGCTTTCAGAAGCTCCGCTGTAATTCAATCCTCGCCTGGGGCCTTGCCGTTTTTAAGGTGCTGGAGAGCCATTCTAATCTCGCTCAGACTGACGTCCGGGATATCTTCGGAATAGTGTCGAATAAGACTCGCTCTTGGATCGTTACTCACACTTGCGTGTGGCTCCAACGATGACGTGTATAGCTGCCCATAGAACCTCTCAATCTCACTCAAAATCTCAGGTGCCCCGGATACGATGCTGCCACATTCGGTCTTCAGCTTTGACAGTTGGCTCTTTCTGGCCGACAGATCTCTGGCAAAGACTTTGGAGTCTTGGTTCCGCTCGATCGCTTCTTCAATACGAGCTGTATTGAAGTCGCGTAAGTCTCGCCGCATGCATTTGGAGATCTGTCTGTTCAGTTGCCTGTATGCTGTCAAATCTGTTGAAGAATGTAGCCTCATCTCCCGTCTAACAGCATGGCTCTACCACTGTTAAAATGGTCTAACACAACTGGTTATTACGCCTACCCAAATATCAGATGTGGAGGATCATGTACTTTCCCTGTTCGACCTTCTGCTGACCTCTCATCCGGACGAATAACAGGTCTCCGTCGATGCTTCTCTGGCTTCTTCGGACCATTGTCTGATTTGGAAAACGGTGCCACTCACGCTCCCATCGCAGATGCGATCTGCAGCTTGCCGCCGTGTTTGGCACTACAGGTTGGCCGATTGGGACGGGATGCGGTCTTTTTTTGCATCCCACCCTTGGGGGCCGGCTTGCATCTCACCGGAAGATTCCAGCGTTGTTTCCAATTCTATTGCTGATGTGGTACTTCATGATATGGAAATTTTTATTCCATCTTCTGTGGTGCCCATCGGAGGCCGATCGCAGCCATGGTTTGGTCGCTCCTGTAAAATATCATCACGCTATAAGCAGGAGTGCTCCCGGGCCTGGGCTGACGCATCAACGTTTTGGGATGTAAACACCAGAGCTCTTAAAAAGAAGTATAATTCCGCCTCCGGGTCCTTCAAAAGCGTCATTGCCAAGACAAGGTCTGAGTACATCGGCAGAATTGGCGAGAAGCTAGTTCGCCTTCCTTCGGGAACCCGTGCATTCTGGTCTCTCGCCAAGGCTGTCCAAGGGATTTTCCATCATCTCTGCACAGAGAAGACGGCTCATTAGCTCATGCCGAAAAGGAGAAAGCCGATCTTTAAAGCTCTCTCTTTGCGTCTAGCTCGACTCAAGATGACGGGGGAAACACACCGCCGACCATTCCGCGACGGTGTGAGTGCTACATGCCGGATGTGCGATTTACACAACGCTCGGTTCGCAAAGCATTCTTCTCCCTGGAGGTCAGCAAGTCGAATGGGCCTGATGGAGTCCCGTTGTGCTGAAGACGTGTGCTCCGGAGTTGGCACCGGTTTTAACGCGTCCAAGGCATAGTCCCGATAGCTTTGGTCCACTTGTTCATGTAAGATAGCTTTGCACCACCTGATCCCTAAAAAAAGGCGACCGCTCAGACCCGTCCAACTACAGGCCTATCGCGATCACCTTCCTTGTTCTCCAAAATAATGGAATCCATTATAAACTGCCAGCTCACGAGGTACCTTGAGGAACACTAGCTGAATAGTAACCGCCAGTACGGTTTTATTCGCGGTCGATCAGCTGGTGATCTTCTGGTCTACCTGACTCATAGATGGGTGGAGGCAGTAGAGTCTAAGTGGGAGGCATAGACCTTTAGTTTGGACATAGCGAAGGCCTTCGATCGGGTCTGGCACAAAGCGCTTCTTTCGAAGCTTCCTTCCTATGGGCTTCCCGAGAAATTTTGGAAATAGATCACCAGTTTCCTTGCTGATCGGAGCATCAAGGTTGTAATAGACGGTGCATACTCTGATTTCAAACCAATCAACGCTGGTGTTCCACAAGGCTGCGTCACCAACGTTGTTTCTCCTGCATATCAATGATATTTTGCAAACTGGTAACATTCACTGGTATGCAGCAAAAGCACTGTTGATGCTATATACACTGGCCGTGCCAATATTTCTCGGTAAAACGTCACCGAGTACCGGTACAAACTTGTGTCTGAAGTCGAGTCTTTGCTGAACAAAGTCTCGGATTGGGGGCGACTAAATCTAGTCCAGTTCAATCCCCAGAAGACACAAGTTTGCGCGTTTGCCGCTCAAAAGAACCCCTTTGTCGTATCTCCTCAATTTCAAGGCACTCCTCTTGCTGCCTCAGCTAGTATCGGAATTGGGGGTCCACCACTGTGCGTTTTACTGGGAGTTTTCTTCCTCATACAACTTCTCTGTCGAATTGTTTACCACCGGCGATTTTTCCGGACCGATCCGACTTAAGGAAACTTCAAGAAAAGGGCTTACATCTTTCTAAAAGGCCGGCAACGTATCTCCAATTCCCTTGGTGTTGTGATTATTCATGGGCGGCGGTAATCACTTACCATCAGGTGAGCCGCATGCTCGTTTGCCCCCTCTTCTATAAAAAAATACGGAATTTTTAATGCGCTTAAGGCATGCATTATTGGATTTACCAATATTTTGTCTATTTTATTAAATATTTAGTAAAACAACAGATTTTTATTACAATGAATGGCGTCTACATATACCGGGTATTTTTGGAACGCTCCCGAAAACTAATACAGGCGACAGCACCAAGTATACCTTTGAGCATGGGTTACAAATAAATTCGATCCTGATGAAAAAAAAAACATATTTTTACAACGTTTCATTAGCTTTTTTCACGTGCCATCATGTTAGTACAGCTAAATGAAACGATAATTTCATAAAAAAAATCATGAAAATACTGAAACATAAAACCAGCAGTGGAAACTGAATTGATATCACCTGACTAATGGAGGTTTATGTACGCGCGAACGGTGAAAAAAGAACGCTGGCCTTGAACTTGGGCACTGAGCGATTTATCACATATTGGTACGAAGGGGGCGCGACGCGGGAACAATCCGCCAGTATTACTGTGCCTGCATACTATTGGTTCCCACGCTTAGTTCGCTCCAAAAATACAGTCGCATACACAGCTTACTTTGCGACTCGCGACGATATTTTAAAAAGGAAGGAAAGAAAAATTATTTATGTCTATTTTTTTATGACTAAAGTAGTGAACGAAAAGGTAAATATGATAGGAGAAGGTGAATGGGGAAAATTGTGCAGTAAAGTTAAAAGTGTTGTGGAAGAATACCGAAAAAATTACCATGTGATCGATCTGATGACGGAAACTCAAGCGAAGATGAAAGTGATAATGAAGTAGCATCCAGTAACACCAACACACCATCAACATCTGGCTTCCATGTGACCCAAGACGTCATAATGGACGGCGTGTCACCCTTAGCTTAAGTTTTCTTGTTACAAACTACTTTATATTTTACGATAGAAATAACAAATAATGCTCAAGTAAACATTATCCATTTTTAATTCCCTCCTCTTCCAAAGTTCTAAGTAGCTAGTAAAACACCTATTATGATTCTACAATAAAACAATTAATTACTATAATATTATAAAACAATAGCCACACTCCCTCCGCTGTCGACCTGTATCTAGCTCGGTACGAAACAATGCTGCGATCATAAGAAAAAAGGGCGCATTTAACAATGTTGAATAAATGAGTTAAATATACCATTCGTCTCATGATAAGTAGGCGCATCTACTAATTTTTTTTAATATTCACAAATATCAATATTTTAGAAATTATCTTAAGAATTTTAGACGTAACTGTTGATCACAGATGACATTTTTTTAGTAGAAAAGACTTATACAAATTCAACATAAAAGAAAAGACTTATTTAACCAGTTGCTACGTCGTCTTTAACAATATTTGCATCGATTACTTAAATTTCAATTATTCTTGTTTTATTATTCTATATCTTATTATAAAGAGCTTATATCTTATTATTAAGAGCTGGTGTTTCACATGTGGTCCCATATAAATTTGATCGAGGTCAGACCAATAGTTTTTGAGTTATACTTAATTATTTATATTAAAGTCGGTTGTACAAAATTTTTAATTTTTAATTATTATCGTAGTAAGTCTTGTATGATATCCCCTTTAAAATCATTACTCAAGAGTTGCGAGTTTGTCTCACTACAAAAAATAACAACCAAAGCTTTTCTAATATTTACAAAGAAAAAAGTAGTAAATTACTATTAGCGTCCTTTCAACTTCAAATGACCTTTCCAAAATATGTAAAAATGTTAAATGAATGGCAGTTTTTTTATTTATTTGGTTGGAAAGACGCAAATAGTTATATGCGTCTTTCCTTCGATGTTTTTGTGTTGCCAGGTGTATTTTTTAAGCTAAGATGAAAAGGAAAATTCGTTTTATTTAAATAAATAAACAAATTATCAAAAAATAAGTTCGTCCTTAAAATCTTTATGTCTCTACGTATATATTTCAATTTTCATATAGATACCTTATAATATACTTTAGACACAGGGTCTGAAAGAAAAAAATCATCCATTTATTTTTTATTTCCATTTTACGTTTTTGTTAGTTGCGTCCTTCTTTATTACGACGGCAGAATGTAACCCGGCCGGCTCGTGTCGCCTCACGCTGTGACGCAGTAGGTTTCAGTTTTGTCGGGGTTCATTATTAATTGTAGTTTTTGAAACAGTTCCGTGTTGATTTTGTACACGCGTGCACGAGCGACAGCTCAATCGTTTTGTTTATTTAATTGTTATTACTTGTGATAACGTGTTGGTATTATTCTTGTTGTTACGTTTTTTGTTTTAACAATGCTTATCGCGTACGTTTATAGTGATTGTGAATACGGCAACATGTTAGGTATCTGAACCTGGGTACACGAAGTATCGCTAAATAAATTGTTAAGACGTCGGGATGGAACAAGTGTGTTATACTGTGCAGTGCACAAAGTGTTGAAGCGTAACCGAATGCGCCCATACAAATTGCACAAAGTGCAAGCTTTAGTTCCCGGCGATCACGACCGCCGACGAGTTTTCTGCCGTTGGTTATTATACCAGCAACAACGTGTGCCTGGTTCCATTGAGCACATTATCTGGACGGATGAGTCGACATTTACCAGAAACGGCCTGTGGAACCGAAATACATACGTGTATTCAGAGGTTAACCCGCACGCTGTTCGACAAACCGGGCACTAAACCCGATGGTCGGTTAACGTATGAACAGGTTTATTTAAAAATCGCATGCTAGGACCAGTGTTTCTGCCATAGCGACTGAGCGGACAGCGATACCTAAACTTTATAAATGAACAGTTGGTTGACATTTTAGACGACCTATCGTTGGCTGAATATCGCCGCACATGGTTCCAGCATGATGGTGCCCCTCCACATGTCGTGAGGTTCATTCGTGAGCGCCTCAATGAACTATTTGATGATCGCTGGATCGGCAGAATAGGACCACACGCTTGGCCGACTTCTTTTTGTGGGGTATGTGAAAGAAAGGGTTTTTAATCGTGAGTATGATAGTGCTGAAGAAATGCGCCAAAGGATCGTGGATCCTTTCGAGAAACTACGTACGGACTGTGTCAAAGACCACACGATGATGCCCCGCCTGCACCCAAAATCTACCTTGAAATGAATGGAGCACAATTTGAGCCGTATCTCATAAGACCACGGAGGATTTAGAGCGGTAAGCTGTTTCATAACTATTTTTTTTAAATAACTTAGTACTGGACTAATCTGAATAGGTACATAACTGAATACATGAGAATAATAAACATACCTAAACAATGAATAAAAACGCATGACTCCAACCTTGGTTACATTTCATTTAAGTATTTTTTTCATTAGCGGGGAATCGAACCATTTATTTGGGTTATTTAACCTGTAAATTTGGATTAAAGTGGCTACGTGGAGACAAGCACAGTGGCAAAATAGTAGGTTAAGTAGATAAGTTAGGTATTTAGACAAGTGTTGTAAATTATTAGGTATTGTGGTATGGTGGAATTTTCGTTCGCGTGTACATTGACCTTTAGTCAGGTGATATCAATTCAGTCATTCCACTGCTGGTTTTATGTTTCCGTATTTTCATGATATTTTTTATGAAATTATCGTTTCATTTAGCTGTACTAACATGATGGCGCGTGAATAAAGCTAATAAAACGTTGTAAAATATGATTTTTTTCATCAGGATTGAATTTATTTGTGACCCATGATCAAAGGTATACTTGGTGCTGTGGCCTGTCTTAGTTTTCGGGAGCGTTCCAAAAATACTGTATTTAAACAATTTTAGTTACCATCAAGCGTCTGTTATTTTAGTGTGTACTTCAATCTTATAAAAAGTTAAATTAAACAAATGTACATAACGAATCAGCACTTCATTATATATTATATTAGCTGACACGGCAAACGTTGTTTTGCCATATACATTACTAGCTGTGCCCCGCGGTTTCACCCGCGTCATCACGTGTCCGAGGTGTGCGACATAACCTAGTTCAAGCATTTTATAACGGCTAGGGTTTAGGCGTCGTTCGTTCGTTTTAAATTATCTCTTAAATTATGCGTCCAAATAAAATGGTATAAAGAACAAAGTTTATCTTCATAAAATTGTCTTGATGATGAAGTAACTTTCGTTCGTAAGGATAAATAGGCCATGCCTAATAATAACGCTCATAAATCACTTTTAAATTTTCAATATTTTTTGACACTAAATACCAAATTATGGCTTATTTATAAGAAATAGACATATGGTACCGCGAACTTTTATTTAGACGGAGTAAAGGTCTATATTTTTCTAGAACATTGTATTTACGTATCCCTAACAATAACACCAGCGTACGCGAATAAATCATTTCGGGAGTGCTTTTTCTTCTGACTTGCTTAACATATATCCATAGTTAAGGCTAGCTGAGTAATATAGCTTAATGCTAGATAGCCTATACTATTTCACATGAATCTGGCTATAATATACAAAAATAATTTTTCAAACCGGACTGGTAGTTCCAGAGATTAGCGCGTTTCATTACAGCCCTTCACAAGTCCACTGCTGAACATAGGCCTCCCCCAAGGAATGCCACAAAGCACGGTCCCGAGCCACCTGCATCCATCAACTTCCTGCATGTCTTACCAGGTCGTCACTCCATCTTGTGGGGGGACGCCCTACACTTCGCCTACCGGTACGAGACTGCCACTCGAGAACCTTTCTTCCCCATCGGTTGTCGGTTCTTCGAGCTATATGGCCGGCCCACTGCCACTTCAGCTTACTAATCCGTTGGGCTATGTCGGTTACTCTGGTTCTACTGCGGATATCCTCATTCCTAAGTTTATCACGCAGAGAAACTCCGAGCATAGCCCTCTCCATAGCTCGCTGAGCGACCTTGAGCTTCCTCATACGGCCAGCAGTGAAGGACCACGTCTCAGTTCCGTAGGTCATCACTGGCAACACGCACTGGTTGTACAATTTTGTTTTAAGGTTTTGAGGTATTTCTGACGAGAAGATGTGTCGTAGCTTCCCGAACGCTGCCCAGCCGAGTTGAATCCGTCGATTGACCTCTCGGTCGAAGTTGGACTTACCTAGTCGGACTATTTGTCCCAGGTAAACATACTCGTCAACAACTTCGAGCTTAGTGCTCCCAACAACTACCGGCATAGGTGTGACATGGACATTAAACATAATCTTTGTTTTGTCCATGTTCATCTTAAGACCTATCCGTTGGGAGACACTATTGAGGTCATTGAGCATAGTGCTTAGTTCCTCCAGCGATTCTGCCATGAGGACTATATCGTCGGCAAATCGAAGGTGAGTGATGTACTCGCCATTGATGTTAATTCCGTATCCTTTCCAGTCCAGAAGCTTGAAAACGTCTTCCAATGCAGCGGTGAAGAGTTTCGGGGATATAACGTCACCCTGTCTTACACCTCTCTGCAATTGGATAGGTTTCGTATTCTGGTTCTGTACTCGGATAGCCATCGTAGCCCTACTGTACAAACACTTCAGCACTTCGATATACCGACAGTCAACTTGGCACCGCTGAAGGGACTGCAGCACCGCCCAAATTTCGACGGAATCATAGGCTTTCTCATAGTCCACATACGCCAGACATAGTGGCAAATTGTACTCTTCGGACTTCTGTACAATTTGCCGAAGGGTATGTATGTGGTCTATGGTGCTAAAGCCCTTTCGGAAACCGGCTCGTTCGGGAGGCTGGAAGTCGTCAAGTCTGCGCGCGAGACGATTCGTAATGACCCTCGAAAACAGCACGTAGACGCGGCTCAGAAGGGAAATCGGTCTGTAGTTCTTCAAGAGAGCGTTGTCACCTTTCTTGAAGAACAAGACCACCGCACTTCTGCTCCACACCTCCGGTGTAATGCCACCATGGAGGACGGAATTAAAGAGCTTCTGAAGGACTTCAAGTACCGGTCTTCCACCCGCTTTCAGAAGCTCCGCTGTAATTCCATCCTCGCCTGGGGCCTTGCCGTTTTTAAGGTGCTGGAGAGCCATTCTAATCTCGCTCAGACTGACGTCCGGGATATCTTCGGAATAGTGTCGAATAAGACTCGCTCTTGGATCGTTACTCACACTTGCGTGTGGCTCCAACGATGACGTGTACAGCTGCCCATAGAACCTCTCAATCTCACTCAAAATCTCAGGTGCCCCGGAAACGATGCTGCCACATTCGGTCTTCAGCTTTGACAGTTGGCTCTTTCTGGCAGACAGATCTCTGGCAAAGACTTTGGAGCCTTGGTTCCGCTCGATCGCTTCTTCAATACGAGCTGTATTGAAGTTGCGTAAGTCTCGCCGCATGCATTTGGAGATCTGTCTGTTCAGTTGCCTGTATGCTGTCAAATCTGTTGAAGAATGTAGCTTCATCTCCCGTCTAACAGCCATGAGATTAAGAGTGTGATCGGAGAGTTTTTGTGTTCTTCTGCGGCGGGTCTTGCAGAACTTAGCTCCGACCGCATGGACAGTTTCCACGAGCTTGTCATTCATATCGTCCACTTCATTGCAGTCTTCCAGGCACTGAAAACGGTTTTGTAACTCGAGCTGAAAGGTTTCGGGACTTTGGATTAGAGCACGAGGAGGACGGAGCGTTGACTTCATCAGACGAGACCTCTCCAACTTAACATTTAGGTTCAGTGTGCCTCTAACCATTCGGTGATCGCTGCCGGTTTTCACCCTCGCGATCACTGAGACATCACTGAACAGTTGTCGTCTGGTCGTCATAATGAAGTCAATCTCATTTTTTGTCGAACCGTCGGGGCTCGACCAGGTCCACTTCCTGTGGGGCCGCTTCTTGAAGAAAGAGTTCATCATAAAGAGTCCCTCTTTCTCCATGAAGTCGGCCAGCTGCTGGCCCCTTGGGTTCCATTGCCCTATTCCAAATTTCCCTACTTTCAGCTCACCGTTCTCTCTTGTGCCTAGTTTTGCATTGAAGTCTCCCATTAACACCGTATATTGGGTTTTGGAGGAATGCAAGGCTCTAGAGATATCCTCATACATTTCCTCCACCTCCTCATCGGGGTGTGCCGAAGTTGGTGCGTAAACCTGTATGACCTTCAGCGAATACCGTTTGGTGATTCTGAGTATAAGGTACGCAACCCTCGTCGACACACTCCCGATCTTTACAACGTTGTTAACGAGAGACTTGTGGACGATAAATCTGACACCTCCTTGGGACATATGGTCGCCCTCCCGGTGATAGAGCAAGTTGCCGGATTCGAGGATTACCGTGTCCTCCCCCTCTCTTCGGACTTCGGATAATCCTATAATATGCCAGCGCAACTTGTCTATCTCTTCTTCCAGCTCCACGATCTTCTCGTCAGTCCTCAGGGTGCGTGCGTTGTACGTTGCCAGGTCGAGTCGTCGTAGGTGGCAACCGAACTTCCACCGGAGATTCTTAGCACCCCCTGCCCCGCCGTTACCATGGTCGCCACCGTAGCCAGGAATAGCGGGGCCGCCGGGGACTGGGGGCCGTTTATTATTGCCATTGCTCATGGGGGTATATTGCCATAGTTGCCACGCTTGGCGAGCGGGTTGGCAACCGCAGTTTTTTTATTGTAACTTTGGCTATTATCAGGAAGATGCTGCTGCCCATCTCCCGCCTGTTTCTCTTTGTCGCCTTTTACGACACCCACGGGAGGATATGGGGTAGTGGATATTCTTGACCGCCACTACACGGCATTAGCGCGTTTAAACAAACAAAAAACAAAAAACTCTTCCGCTTTATTTTATTAGTATAGATTTCTAGGAAACATTTTTTAGTTTTAAAGATCGCGATTAAAAAACAGGGGTTGATTGTAGTAGGGTGAAAATTTGAAGTTTTATGTGTATTTTTCATTGCTAAATCATAATAAAATTAAAATTAAAAAAATATTTAGGGGTGAGT
The DNA here is from genome assembly GCA_033319125.1 of Parnassius glacialis. Taxonomy (NCBI): domain Eukaryota; kingdom Metazoa; phylum Arthropoda; class Insecta; order Lepidoptera; family Papilionidae; genus Parnassius; species Parnassius glacialis. Next base: position 15,354,643 of record JAVANC010000018.1, on the reverse strand, counting down.
CATCCTTATCATATAGGGGTTTGAAAAATAGATGTTGGCCAATTCTCAGACCTACCCGATATGCACACAAAATTTCATACAAATCGGTTCAACCGTTTCGGAGGAGATTGGTAACAAACACCGCGACACGAGAATTTTATATATTAGATAACATTATTATAGAAATAGCGTGCATGTTATGAAGTTAAAAAGCAATAAAACATATTTAGAAATATAATTTCCTAGTCGAAAATGTATAACATACAACCTAAATATTTGATCTTATATTTTACAAGTTTATAAATACAATGAAACTTTCAACATTGAATTTATAGATCGTCCCTTTTCGTTACACTTTGGATTTTATCACTCAACCCTCGTATAAATGTTCAATCAGTTTTAAACCTCGCAATAATTATCTAATACGTAAGTAGTATTTAGAAATAAAATTAATTCAAAAATGTGTTGTCGAAATTCATATTTCTTATAAATATTTCATTATAGATTTAAATTTGTTTTGTAATAATAAAATTTATGAAATTTATTGATAAAAAGTCCATACCTTTTCGCCCTTTTCTCCTTTTTCTTGCAGTATCTGTCTTTGTCCTAAATAAAAAAAAATGTAAAAATGTTAACTTTTACATATTTCAATGTGAGCAATTTAAAGTGTTTAGAAATATTTCACTTACTAGACGAAAACAATTCGGGGTTATCCGAACTTAAATCGGTAGAGAGCGCTGCAGGAGGCCCCGGTGGACCAGGCAACCCTTGTTCACCTGTTTCGTAATTTAAAAAAAACGATTAAGAACCGTCTTTCCAACATTAAAAAAAAAATCTATAGTGGACTTGTGCAGTAGTGGCCCAAAATTTACAACAATAATCCTAAAAGCCAAACCAGAGAAGAATTATTTTTAGCTATCTCATATAACTGAACTCATAGATAATATAATACAATCCTCATTCCCTGTGCAAGGCGCTATGAATAAAGTCCTGATTTGAAAAATTACCTACTTACAGCAGACTTACAAACTGATGAACTTGATGATAAATAAGATTTATATAATTAAGAAGTATTATAAAATTATTAATTAACTTTGACTGTATCCGTACTCAAAGGAAGTCGAAAGGTATTATATCGACGGAATAAACGTAAGTCAGTCACAAGTCGTGTTTGAATGTAATGGACAAATCTATGACCAAAAAAAAACAAGCAGTTAGCACTCAATTACTAGGTCCGCAAACTTCACTATTTGTGAAAATAAAAAAGAAACATAGAAAGTTCCACTTAGACGCTTTGATAAAGACTTACATTGACTAGGTTTGTCGATGAAGATGTTTCAAACAGCGACCTGTTACATACAACACGTGCAGAAACGCAAGTGCATCACGCCATTCCCTATCTTCATACGTTCTGACGGCGTTTAACCCACCAATAAACTCACTACCCTGTAGGTGATATCGCAATTCGTTATGTACCATCATCATCACTTTTACCTTTTTTAATGCCCTGAGTCAGATGAAGCTGCCAAAGGCTAACGACACGAACATCTCAGAACAAAGGAGAAGAAGAAAAGAGTAATGCAAAAATTTGTTTCATTCAAATTATTTTGAGTGTAATTTCTGACTAGTATATCTGAAATGCCTAACTAATGAACTATCACTATTATTTTATACTTTGTTTTTTATAAATATATAGAATATAATTTTTTGTTAAAATATATCACTTTGTGTTATTATCCGTCTTAAAAAGAGGAGGGAATGACTGTATGTTGTTTGTATATAAGTTACACGATATCTTCATCCATTGTAAGTCGTTTTAAATCGTCCTTCTTTATTAAAATGATTAAATTTCAAGAGCTATCCCATATAAATTCGGAAAAAACTCCAACCCAAAAGTGGAATAATAGAGATTGAAGTTTTTATATAACTATTGCGACGACATTCTAATTGTGACCTTGAGGTTGTAATATTCCTTTACTCCAAAGTCCACTCAAAAGAGTTTAAATTTTAATAAAAATAAAAGCCGATTTCAAACAACTAAAATACGAGTAATAATAATAATTTGAACGTAATAGTTTATAATTCAAAGATATAATTCTTCTATGTACTGTGTTTTGAACTGAATGTAAAAGTAAATAATAAATTTGATGAATTACTTGCATATACGACGTCTACCTTTTTCTCCCTTTTCAGCAGATCGTCCGTTTGCCCCTGGCAAACCCGGTCGTCCATCTAGACCTGGGCTTCCACGATCTCCTTTTGTGCCTCGTTCTCCTTGAGGACCTGGATGCCCCTACATAAATAAAACCAATGTCACGCTCAGACAATATTATCGATAAAAATGGTTTTATTTTCAAGGGAAAGAATATTTCAGTGACGGTGTAAGTTTTATGAGGCAACACAGGGAAACTAAAAGAGACAGGTAGAAGTATCTTCGTAATAACATCTCTAAAATAATAAAAATAGCAGTTGAGAAAAGAGCCTACTCTTTTTAATAGGCGGTAACGCATCTGTAATTCACCTGTTTCCCTGGTGTTGCAGTTGTACATGGACGGCGGTAGTCACTTGCCCTCAGGTGAGCCGCATGCTCGTTTGCCCCCTTTTCTATAAAAAAAGTTGCCAACCTTTCTGTGAATCAAGGCATACTCGTATGTGGGTGATCTTCTCCTTATGATGTAATCTATGGGAGAGTTTTTTTATCAGAGAGGAGCAGCAATAGACTTATGATGGGCTGTTATGAATAATGAAGGAATAAACAAACAGTAAAAGGAGTACTTTTTTAATTGAAAGCAATATTATACAATGTATATGCACGTGGTTACCTTACCCGACGTACTATTCTTATTTAAAAGCTAGACTGATTTACATTATTTCTCATGTGTATAACTTAATACAATGTACAGTACCTACACAATACATTCTTCTTCACAATTTCAACACATTCATACTTTTTACACAAACATTTTTTAAATATCAGACAAAAAGTTTTTATCCAGTTAAGTAAAATAAGCTCAATAGTACTGCTAATAGAAATGTTTTTTATCGGAAAAACAAAATTATTTATTCATTTTTTTTATATTTAAATAAATTTCGCTGAGATAAATAACTTACATAATTTAGACAACTTCCAACAAACAGATCTTCAAATCTGCGAACCTTAATCATGTATAAATGTTATATTGAATCCATCCTTATACTTAAAAATATTACAATTATACATACGAAGCTTAAACAAAAACTTTAACAGCTTAATTGTATTACTACATAGGATGAAATTTGACTGTGATATTTTAATCCTTTCGGAATGTTGGCTATCTTGTGTCATTAACCTTCCGGTTATCTCAGAATACATCTCCTTTAAAACTGTGATGAATAATAATCAAAACAAAGGTGTTGTTGTTATGATAAAGTAGGAATTAAAATTCAAAGTAGAGGAACCTAATATATCCGAAGCGAACTCCTTATTAATAAAAATCAATAACGATACAGCTATAATTGCTATATATAGATACCCTAGCTACCTATCCAATTCCTACTATCGTTACACTTTAACTGAACTATCTTATTTTAAAAGTACTTTCCTCGTGGGAGATTTAAATATTAACATTGCTGAGCTTAATTCGCTGTCATCGAATCACTTAGAAGTGCTGGCTTTCTATGGAGTGATACCGGCATATTTTCATCCTACTAGGGGTAATAGCTGCCTTGACGATGTAATTCTAAAAACGGAATTTCCCACATATACTTTTATTTTATTAACTTCCATTACTGACCACGAAACGGTTCTTTTCTGCATTAAATACATAAAACAAAATATCTACAATAAAAATAATCTCATTAATAAATTAATTGTCGATAACTTATATGAAGATTGTGACAACCTAAATTTTAATCAGATATATAATAATGAACATAATCCAAATTAATCAATACACTTTATTATTGAAAACATACAAAAAATAAGTGTTAATAGTTCAATAAAAATTAGAATACCCACAAGCAAAATCACAATTAAACCCTGTATAACTGTTGGTTTATTAAGATGTATAAGAACTAGAGATAGAATGCATTATAAATTAAATAAAGACCTTCAAAATCAAATTTTAAAATGTAATTATAAGCGATACAATTTTTAATGATATATTAAAAAAAACAAAAGAATCATTATGAAAGAAATGAATTAAAAGCTGCTGGAAATGATAATAGAAAAATTTGGAACGTTGTTAAAAATATAAATAACTTAAATAAACCAAAAGAGCTACCAGCTGAACTTCTCAAGATTGAAAATAACCCGTTAAGTTCCGTAAACTTTATAAACACTTTTTTTGCAAATATAGGTTCTGAAATGTCAAATAAACTTAAAACAAATCTTCCGCCTCTTCCTACCACTATAAATCCTATAACAGTCAAAAGTAAGTCTTTTAATCTACTTAAAACAAGTGAAGAAGAACTCGAACGTCTCATTCTTAATCTTAAGACTAATTGTGGTGCTGCTTGGGATGGTATTACGCCAAAAATTTTAAAATGTCTTGAAGAATTTATAATATCCCCACTAAATCATAGCTTTAATAAGTGTCTACAATGTGTTTATTCAACAGTTTTAAAAAGATCAACCACAATTCCAATTTTTTTAAACGGAAGGCGTGACATCATCACTAATTATCGTCTAATATCGTTACTCCCGTCTATATCTAAGCTCCTTGAAATAATAATAAACACTAGATTTATAAAATATTTAGAAGTTAATGAAATTCTCTCAAATGGTCAATTCGGTTTTCGAAAGAGTAAATCAACTACTGACTCTATACATGTTGTTACAGAATTTATTGTGCAAAATTAGACTCTAATAAAAATGTATCACAATTTTTATTGATCTACAAAAAGCTTTTGACTAGAGATGGGCCGAATATTCGTTTTATATTCGGTATTCGGCATATTCGGCAGCTTTACCGAATATTCGTATTCGGCCGAATATTCTGCTAAATCACCGAACATTCGTTAAAGTGGTACTCACTGTCCACTGTATTGAAATGTACGAACACATTTGTCCATATGTCAGATGTGGCTGGTAGACATTTGGCCTTAGATAGCTCACCTTGAATAGTGCTATAAAATTTTCATATAGTTGTGGAATCACTTTTTCACCTATATATTTTCGGTTCGGTATTTGGTATTCGGGTTTTACCAACTGCATGAGCCAATTAAATCCTTTATATTCGACTATAGAAATTGGATGGTTATCTATTGCTACCATTTCAGCGATTGAATTGGTAATTAGAAGTGATCTGGGGTCGTCGATTCGTTATTTGAAAATAAGCGAATCTTCTAGTATAGTTTGAGTGGTTGGACAGGTTTTAGTATTTGTAGATTGAGCACCTCTGGTGACCTGTGCAACTTCAGATTCATGCTGTATCGTTTCAATGTTCTTTTATACTTGAGCCTACCTGATACCCGGGTTTTTCCAGACCAGAAAATTCCTCAGTGTTTCAATTTTAAATGATTGCTCAAAACCAAGAATGAAGCTTTCCTGTCGGTGCCTCCCCGTGAAAATATTTTTTCGCAAATCGTACATTTCACTTTATTTTGGTCGTCAGTTTCTCTAAAATAAGTCCAAATAGTAGATCTCCTCCTGCCACTCATTTTTATCATGTAATTATGAATTTTCACTAAGAATAACACAACGAAACACTTTTTTGAAAACATTCAAAACATAAGCACGTGCCGGCAATTTGCTTAGTATTAGATGATGCAATAACATGTCAGGTGTGACGGGGGAACGAGGGGCAGGGTCCGGCGCTAATCCTGCGCGCTTTAAGTAAACAACTTTCGATATGAATTGGTTAGGTACCGAGGTGATCCTGCCGAATAATGTTCAGCCGAATATTCGGTTCGGTAAAAATTTTACCGAACTTTCGGCCGAATATTCGTATTCGGTAAAATCCATATTCGGCCCATCTCTACTTTTGACACCATTTAATCTTCTAAACTGATCGAGAAACATGAAAAAATGGGTATTAGAAATGTACAATTATAATATTTTAAAAATTACCTACAAAATCGCTCACAACGAGTTAGGATAGAAGAGATTTTAAGTGATGAAATCCCAATCAACTACAGAGTACCACAAGGGAGTATTCTCGGTCCAACTTTCTTCCTTTGCCTCATAAACGATCTTTGTCAATTAAACATCCCAAATTGTAAAATAATCTCATATGCTGACGACACAACCCTCTCTTTTTACGGGACTCTTGGGAAGACGTTTTCAAAATTTCCCAGGATGGATTCAATATAGTCTGCCACTGGCTTGCTCTAAATAGTCTCACTTTAAATTCCGATAAATCAAATATGTAATGCTTTCCATCCGAAATTTATCCTGTATGACAAATAAATTTTTAAATCACAGCACATTCATGTGATATGGACTTCTATTTCAAACTGTAAATGCCCTTATATTGAAAATACAAATAATATAAAGTACCTCGGCATAATAATAGACAAGAATCTAACCTTCAAAGAACATTATCAAAAAGATTATATATTAAATTAATTAAAACTGTATATGAATCGTTAGGTAAATCTATCCTGTCGTATGGCATTTCTGTATGGGGAGGCTCTAGTAAAACATTAATGATGGAAGTTGAAAAGGTACAAAGGATGATATTAAAAATAGCCTTGAAAAAACCTAGGATTTATCCGCCTACGAACTTGTACGCAGAAGCCAACGTGTGAATGGTTTGAAAAATTTACATATTATCAATAATCTTGAAAAAACATAGTTGTATTGATTTGTTGGATAATATAAGAAATTCCGGTACGAAGAGAGATTATGAAGTTTGTGAAGTTATTCCGGTAAAAACATTTTTGCTCAAAAGTTTTTCAGTTTTTTTAGGTAGTAGATTATATAATAAAGCAAACAAATTATACAGTGTCATTAACCTAACAAAATTTGAACGTAAAAAGAAAATTTCAGATTGGCTGATTAAACTTGATTATGAAAAAATAGAACAATTACTGCAAATCGCATCTTAACATACCACGTACGAGTTAACATACACATTCACTCACACACACACACACACACACACACACACACACACACACACACACACACACAGAGAGAGAGAGAGAGAGAGAGAGAGAGAGAGAGAGTGAGAGAATGCACACACGATTAACCGCAAACGCGTATGCCCTCTCGCAAACGGACAGAAATGTCACTGCTATGTATAATAAAAAATAAAGAATAAAATCTAAGTTGATCATCCTAAATGGGGAGCCGAGAGATCCATAGCACAGGGTATCCTAGTTTAGAATCCCGTCTCCCACAAATTGATGTACTCTTTGTTTTGTTTATGAAAAAAAATGTTTTTAAGAGATAAATTATGCAATGTGCTATTTGTGGGAGAAAACAATAAAGGTTTATTTATTAATTTATTTAAACAATACTATTTGTGAATCTGAAGTATTTGAGGCATGCAAGCTTGAAAATGATGGGATTGATTTTACTTTAGACATTAGCATTGTTATGCGGTGACGGCACAAAAAGAGGTTGTGTAACAGAACGCACAGACACGAGCCTATCTGGTACTTCTGCAATAGTTATTACCTATCCGTTTGTAAATCAGAATAATAGCACTGTGGAGGAGTTCTATATAAATCAGGCTTACTGTTTGCAGTCCTTATAATTATCTAATAATGCTTTAAACTTTAATGGTGCTTCTTTTAATCACAATGTACAAAACATTTAATCTGCTAAAAAGAAGGTTTTTTAAGGAATTAAATATTTGTTTTTATGAAGCAAAATAATTGGTTTAAAAGTTCGATACTCTAATGGGTCTGGCCACCCAATTTTGTTAAGGGTATCAAAAAATTGTATAAAAAATTACGAATTCAATGGTATTTTTATTTTTTTTACCTTTAAAAATTACTGAAATATTGATGAGTAAAATGGTGTTTTACGGTAAGGGCAATCGCTTTGCTCCGCATCGCGATGTGACGTCACAAACCGACACGTCGAAGCCACCAGTAGTCTTTATTGTTATATTTTTCTTATTCTCTTCATATTTATTACTCCATATTTTTCTTGTCATGTTATTTATTTATCAGTAACCTTTATTTTCTGTTTTTTTTTTTATTTCTGTTATAAATAACGCTCCTTGGGAATAAAAGTCCGATATGAGAAGATAAAATCTCAAGTTATGCTTTAATGCAAAATTTCATCAAAATCAGTTTAGTATTACACGCATTGAATGTTTGCGACCATTGCATTTTCAAAACAGTATAGGCACCAACTACCAACGTAATACCGCAATCAGTTTATTCAAAAGTAAGTCAAAGTAAAACTAGGACCATGTTTGCAACCACTGACGAACTACGTAACCAACAAAATTTCTTCACGTGTCAGTAGGTACTAAATAACAGTACGAGTTGATTAATACTCACTGCATTAGTAAGTTAATGTAAGTCTTTTCATTTTATATCGTTGTAAATCATGTGCAACTTCGTGGTTCGGTCAGTTAATACCTACCTATGTATTACTGCCTAATTACTAATCAATGGTAAAGCTGTATACTTTTCATAGTCTTTTATTAGTAACTTACTTTTAGAGCTTTAACCCATGCATTTTTGATGATAAAAAATCATAATTTTCTGAAAAATACTGTGCAACCATAAAAATATCCACTTTTGGCAGATTAGCTGACTGTCTTTTTTCAAAGCCCGCTTCGATTTTCTTTTCTATACAGCACTACACACCGTGACTATACATATAAATATAATCATATAATAGCTAATTATTCCATACTTTAGTTCATAAATCAAATCAAATAGTTCATTTGTGATCACAGTTTACAAAAAGGTCTTATTTAAACACAAATAAAGTTTAGTATGTGATTAGCCTCATGGCCACACAAATGTCAAATAATATTATTAATAGTTCATTGATTACATTATTCATAATAATAGATTAGATTATTAAGTTAAATTATTCATCTTAAATTAGTCATCTTAAAATTGAACAGTGGTAGAGCCACGCGGCAGCTTTTGCTGTCACACGGATGGGCCGGCTCGAACCGGGGTAGTACCACAACCTCACAGAATACCAGCGTGAAGTAGAGGTTTACCTCTGCGTTTCGCTTGGTGAGTGCAGGTGGCCGGAGGCCCTTTTTACTGGAAATGAGGCATTCCATCTTAGTCCTCACGGGTGACAACGCATCTGCATTTTGATTCGCAAACGAGGATAGATGTAGATGTCTATGGGCCGCAGCAACCACTTACCATCAGGTGGACTGTGTGCTCGTTTGTCACCTTTATCCTATAAAAAAAATGATTACATTGGATTAGATTATTAATATTAGATTAGATTATTCATAAATTATTAGTTCAAAATGATTATATACTCGTTGGGTTTATTATAAGCATTATATCATCTAATACCATTGAGTTAAATGTACTACGTACTAGAGAAATCATTCCAAACAATAATTGTGTCCTACTCTATGTCTTCGCGCATGCGCGGTAGTAGTAGTCGCGCATGAGCGAAGACTTTAATTTGATATAAAATAAGATATTAATATAAAATAAATATAAGAATTTAATATAAATATCTTAATTTAATCTAAAAAAAAACATATTTCTAAATAAAATGCAACAATAATTATTTTATGAAATTCACAAATCTTCAATTTACGCAATATTTAGTTTGTATGGATTGCACTACAGTTCAGTTGAACATAGTCAATGTTCGGAATGGCTTCTCTAGTACGTAGTACATATAACTCAATGTCTAATACAGTCAACCGGACATTAACTCTGACATTCGATATAATATGTAGGTAAACTACCGTATACTTCCGAGCGCGCAGTTAGTACTGAACTTAGCAAGTATCTACTGCGCATTCGCTCTATCGGATTGTGACGTCACGTCACAAAGAACGAGCGAGTAAAAATTAAAAAAAATTGTGAAAGTTCAAAACTTTATAACTTTCGTATTTCTGCTCCAATTTGGATGAAACAAAAACTATTGTTATTTTCATAAACAGCGTTAAAGCTATATAGATTTTATTGTCGAATTAGAATATGCTGGTGTGACCCATTATTTAAAACATTGTTTATAAACACATTGAACAGATTTTTGAAACTGGGCTTTGCTATTATGATATCTAATCAGTTGAAAGAGATAGATAGGGAAAATAATATGCAGCTGTTTCTCTTAAGTATTCTTTTATATGTCATAAGATAATTAAGATAGAAAATTTTGTGGGACTTGAACAAATTGAAAATACGTTCGTAAAAAAACTGGTAATTGGATAGAAATGAGTGAAAAAAAAACAACAGATTTTTTAAAAATTAAGGAATGAAACTGTTGCGCTCAAAACTAAATAAATTCCTTAACACGAGCGACCAAATTTCGAAAAAATGTCTGAAACTGCTCAGCTAGCAGGTAGGTTACCGTTGCAGCCTATAAAAAGTCCACTGCTGAACATATCATAGCATCCCCCGTAGATTGCTTCATTGGGTAAGATTTACCGCAGTTCCACGCTTGACCGGCGTCATATTTTTGGGTTATTAGAAGACGCTACTTCCCTTGTCCTGATTTGTTTTACTCGGTCGCCTCTTACAACACACAGGGGATGATGTGGGATAGTGGATATTCTTTCACAGGCACTACACGTTCCAGTACATTACTAAGATGAAAAGGATAGAACCTGTACCACCTATTCTCATAAAATGAAATTTTTACATTTATTTTCAACACATATACACACAAATACACATTAATATTCTAGTGTTCGAACTTTACCATTGAATTTCAACATTTAAACAAATCCATACAAATTATAGTGATGCTATATTTATTTATGCTAATCGTTATTATTAATAACAAAAAAACTAAATTGTGTAACATTGCAATTGCACAGCAACAGTAAAAGAAACATGACAGATATTACAGGAAAGTTACTATAGAAACTTGTTCCAAGGTAACATTTTGTTATTTTAGAATAGGCTACTGGAACTGTTATTTCAAAGGAACAGAAATAGTAGGAAGCACGTGTTTTAACTTTACCTTATCCTTTACCTACACACTGTCACACGCATAACGTAGAAATATAGCATTTTAAACTTATCTTTGAATCTATTTGCACATTAGAAATATTCACCAATACTTTAATTACCATCTTTGAAAAGTCTTACTTTATATGTTAGTAATACACTAATTCAATTATCAGCACACTCCTATGGAATTAAAATAAAACTTTTGCTTATCTACAAAATGATGTTATTTTATAAAATTCTATTCTTACTTGTGGAAAATTGAAAATAAGCCTAACATTTTTTTATTAATAAATTATATTAAGAAAAGAGGTTAATCTTTACAGTCAACTTACACGTTAAATAATTAACAATAATATTACTTACTCGTTCGCCTTTGGCTCCATTTTGACCCGGTTGTCCTCTTTCACCTTTCTGTCCGGTAAATCCTCTTTCTCCTTGCAATCCCATTGGACCCGGTTGCCCCGCATCTCCTTTGGGACCAGGTGCTCCTGGTCGGCCGATAACTCCACCGTATGATCCCAGTAGTGATTCCTGTATACAGCATATATTTTGCATAATGGCCGAAATATGTGTAAACACGTAAATACATACTCGTTTTATTAGAGACGTAGTAAGGCTTTCAGCTCAAATTCTGTTGTAAAAGATATCCTAGATTAAAATCTATTCATTTCATTTTCATATTTATTGTATTGCACCGTTAGTGTTTTTAAAGCGTACTTTTTAACTAAGGAATATTTAAGAATACGCTGTGTGATATGCATTTCATGAAAAGTTAGAGAAGAAAAAGAGAAATATAAGGCAATTTTTTTAAACATACAGTGGTTACCCTCACACTAATGATAATAATTGCTATCATAGTTTGTAGAAGTGAGGTTAGGAAAGCAGAGATGTACATCCAGATGAGATTAACATTTGTAAAGAAAATGATTATATTCCGACTTCACACCACTTTTATTCCCAACATTTATGTTACCACGCTTTCTTGTCTGTCTGTCTGTTCGGTAGAATCTGTAGCCCACAGATTTATACATCTGTCTTTCATTAAGAACCAAAATGATGCATTGTTGCTCCTAAGGACTAAGGTCGAATGCCTCATTTCCAGTAGAAAGGTTCCCCGGTTCTCCACAAGTATTATAAAAAAAAACAGCAGTTGTAAGTTCCGTCCTCTATTGAGCCGGCCCATTTGTGATACAAGTCTCTACCACGTAATAATGTGTATATGTTGATGTATATGTCTATGGGTACAGTGAAAATGAAAAATGAAAAAAATGATCAACCTTGATATATGTGAAAATTCTAGTGTAGAGCAACTTTTTTAAAGAATATCTAAGCAAACTGTATCTTCCTGCTAAGTTGTGACGCCGATGTAAAAACTATACCGAACACTGTAGTACCTACTTATTTTTATTAGCTTCGCATGTATCTATCGTGTATATAGATATATAGATAGATAGACGATAAATGTAATCATTTAATGTAATTTTCACGAACTTGTAGACGGCCGATTGACTTGAAAATTAGCAAGAACGATAATAATACAATAATTTAATAACTTTAATTATCTCTAAAATTGTCTCTAGAATCATCACAGCTCATTATTTATGTGTTTTTTTAAGTTTTCTTAATTTTTATATTATTTAAAGTATATCTATAGAATTTTAGGAAGTCTAATAAAAATATGTTATTGGCTATATACATATAGTATGTAGTAAATTATTTTATATGTAACTTCAAGCTTGTGTATTCTTATATTTACCTAAACTGTTAATTTTCTTACGAAATATAATAACAATGAAATAAAAAAATGTTTTATTTTTGCTTTAGTCATATTCTGAGGATTTTGAAGTTGTACTTTGTATCAAGTGGAACTTCTAACTCGCCTGCAATCGAAACTTATCTGATGAGTGTTACCTCAATATGGATGTAAAAAAGAGATTGATGACTTACTAATTCAAAAGAGGTTTGATTTTGTACGACAAGTACTGTAGACAATTCAATAATATATCACTTTTAGACGATTTCTAGTTATAGATAAAAGAGTGTTCGAGCCAATAATACATATATATTTTTAAACTTTTACTGCTACTACGTAAATTGACATATATTTTATACCGTTTTTGGTCGTCGTCGGGGTCGATCAGCTGGTGATCTTCTGGTCTACCTGACCCTTAGATGAGCGGAGGCAGTAGAGTCCAAGGGGGAGGCGTCGGCCGTTAGTTTGGACATTGCGAAGGCCTTCGATCGGGTTTGGCACAAAGCGCTTCTTTCGAAGCTCCATTCCTATGGGCTTTCCGAGAAGTTGTGCGATTCGTTCACCAGCTTCCTTGTAGATCGGAGCATCAAGGTTGTTGTAGACGGTGCATGTTCCAACTACAAGCCTATTAACGCTGGTGTTCCACAAGGCTGTGTGCTATCACCAACGCTGTTTCTTCTGCATATCAATGATATGTTGCTAACTGGTAACATTTATTGCTATGCGGATGACAGCACTGGTGATGCTCTATACACCGGCCGTGGCAATATTTCTCGGGAAAACGTCGCCGAGTACCGAAACAAACTTGTGTCTTAAGTCAAGTCTTTGCTGAACAAAGTTTCGGATTGGGGGCGACTAAATCTGGTCCAGTTTAATCCTCTGATGACAAAGTTTGCGCGTTTATGGTAAAAAAAGAACCCCTTTGTCGTATCTCCTCAGTTTCAAGGCACTCCCCTTCTTGCCTCAGCCAGTATCGGAATCCTCGGAGTCGACATATCGAGTGACGTGCAGTTTCGTGGTTACTTGGAAGAGAAGGCGAAATTGGCCTCTAAAAAGCTTGGCTTGCTCAGCAGAGTGGGACAGTATTTCATGCCGGCACATCGCCTGCAACTTTACAAGGCGCAGGTTCGGCCTCACATGGAATACTGTTCCCATCTCTGGGCAGAGGCTCCCCAGTACCAGCTCCTTCTATTTGACCGCATCCAGCGCAGAGCGGCTCGAATCGTCGACCACCGAGTCCTTTCCGATCGGCTCGATTCATTAGCACTGTGAAGAGATATTGCATCCCTTTGCATTTTCTTTCGCATCTACCACGGGGAGTGCTCTGAGAAATTGTTCATATTAATCCTAGCCGCCAAATTTCACGAAAGCACATCGCGGCAGAACTCCCGATACCATCCACACCATCTGGATAATTGGCGGTCCACCACTGTGCGATTTAGAAGATGTTTTCTTCCTCGCACGACTTTCTTGTGGAATCGATTACCAACAGCGATTTTTCCGGACCGATACGACTTAGGGACCTTCAAGAAAAGAGCGTACTCCTTTTTAAAAGGCCAGCAACGCATCTGCAATTCGCCTGGTGTTGCAGTTGTTTATGGGCGGTGGTAGTCACTTACCATCAGGTGAGCCGATTGCTCGTTTGCCCCCTCTCCTATAAAAAAAGCAATTAATACACAAACATTTGTAATAAAAGGGCAATTCTATTTCTCTCCGTTTTAAAATAAAAACATTAATCTTCAACTAGAGATTACTCCATTGCGTTCATAAATTGCACATAAACGCCGTTTATATTAAACTCTACTTTGAACAATTATTTTTCAGGCGCAAATACTTGTTTCGTGTTGGAGTCATACTGCCTGGAACATACTGCCCACAGCGTGGCAACCAAAAGCTCATCAATTGCTCTACAGAGCCGTCAAAATAATTTTGAATTTCTTTAACAAAATTATAAAGACCGATACTTATATAAAAATCGTATCTCTCAAAGCTTTTCGTATTTATTTCAAACTTATTTAAAAGCGAAGATTGTCTCTTTGATGTGGCTTATTTTACAAACTTTGTTTTGTATTTATATCGATTTTATTCACTTACTTACTATAAATGACAATTTATTTTATATAAATGAAAAATCACATTTATAAGTTTTCTTTTAACTATCGAGCCGCATCGGCTTTTCCTGGGTAGGGTTTATTAATGTGAAGTTGTTTAGATTTAATGTAATCAAAGGCCATTAATTTAAAAAAAATAGTTTCGAAAAAAATTCCAAGCTTTCGGATAAAATGTAGCCTAGATTACTCCTGGCATTGTATCTATTCGTGAAGTTTCATTACAATCAGTTCAGTGATCCCGAAGATTAGCCGAGACAGACAAACAGGCAGATTCATGTCTCAATGGCATACAAATAATACTATTTCAATTGTGCAGACAGACACATCAATATTAAGTTATTTGATTGTCAGGCGATATCAATCCACCTGGTGGTAAGTGCAGCCGACTTCTAATAAAAGGCCACACATGTATTTTTGTCACTCTTTATGCCTACTTTTATATTGTTTTACTCTTCAAACCAGAACACGGCTGGCGGATGCCCTGCTGCTTTGTGGCAACAATTGGAAGTAGGCAACGCAGACCAGACTACTAAGCAGTAATACGACCAAGAAAAATTAGTATTATATTATATATATTTTGTTATTGTGTAAATTTAAATAAAGCCGATAGCAGTGACTTACCTTATAAATTTGTCTTGGCTTCCAATTCGACTATATGAACAGAAATTGCAAGCATGAGAATGACACTCATCAATGATATATATTTGTTATAGATTGTAATAAATACAAAGAATATATCAACTTTATTAAACTTCTTACTAGGTACTTAAAGTGGTTTATCGATAGTTTACCTTTTAAGAATATTTTAAAACTTTGTTTAAAAGTATCAATTAACTACGTTCAATGATAAGACCATATTAAGTCCGAGTACATACTTTGTTCAATTCTGCTTAAGTTAGAAAGCTAAAATACAAACAAGTGAATAATTAAGATTCCTGACACAGTAATTTTATATTGCGGACAAAATCATGTTGTAAATCTTATAATCTTTTAAAATTTAGTTGCCTAAGATAATTGCAATCGTATGTTATTTTTATGGGTAATATTTTTAAAAGTGATAATAAAATAATAATTCTTGTGCATAATACTCTCCTAACTGAGAAAAACATGGAGTTTTTAAAATTAGAATAATAATATCAAAATTAAAATATTACAAACCTCTTTTTTTTCGGCTAAATTAAAAATGATTAAGTTAATGAGTTGATATAATAAAAGTAAAATATATGCAACTAAACTACTCGTATAATAATATTACTGAGAGTCGATGTGACGTCAGCGGTACGTTTTCAAAAGATTAAAGTTGAAAACTTGTTCCGTTTCATATAAGTATAAATTGATTGTAAATCACTAACAGCTTACTTCAAAATTACTGTAGTCCGATGAACCTGGTGGGCCGGGTGGTCCAGGTGGACCAGGGTTGCCTGTTCTTCCGTCTACTCCTGGTTCGCCCTTAGGACCGGGCTGTCCTTCTGATCCACGTGGTCCCATATCTCCTCTCTCACCCTTTTCGCCTCGAGGTCCTGCCGGTCCTCGTTCACCCGGCATTCCTGGTTGACCCTACAAAAATACATTTAATAATCACAGCGATACCAATACGATTCTTCGATGTTGCGTAATGTAATGTAATACTGTAATGTAGTACTGCTGATGTAAGCCTTTCAAAGAATGCTTCAAATTCTTCATAAGCGATACGCTTGTAAAGCAGCCAATAAAGTACCATTGGTTATTTATTCATTCATTCATTAATTCATTCGTTACAGCCTAACACAGGATCACTGCTGAAGATAGACCCGTCCCACAGATCGCCTGGTCGAGGAGATAATTGTCTTAGTTGCTACGCTTGTCTGGCGCTTTAGTGATAGCAATTTTTTATTGTTTTTGTTGTTATTAGAAAGATGATGCTGCATGAACAGAGAAACTGTTTCAGTTTTCCCTCTGTCGTCTCTTAAATTACACACGAGATATCATTGGGTATGAGATACTTACCATGTGGGATTTGGGTACAGCGTCATCATTACAGCCCTTCACAAGTCCACTGCTGAACATAGGCCTCCCCCAAGAAATGCCACAAAGCACGGTCCTGAGCCACCTGCATCCATCGACTTCCTGCATGTCTTACCAGGTCGTCACTCCATCTAGTGGGGAGACGCCCTACACTTCGTTCGCCGGTACGAGGCCGCCACTCGAGAGCCTTTTTTCCCCATCGGTTGTCGGTTCTTCGAGTTATATGGCTGGCCCATTGCCACTTCAGCTTACTAATCCGTTGGGCTATGTCGGTCACTCTGGTTCTGCTGCGGATATCCTCATTTCTAAGTTTATCACGCAGAGAAACTCCAAACATAGCCCTCTCCATAGCTCGCTGAGCGACATTGAGCTTCCTCATCCAGCCAGCAGTGAAGGACCACGTCTCAGTTCCATAGGTCATCACTGGCAACACGCACTGGTTGTACAGTCCACGCACGCACGCTGCACAATGTACAGTGTATTTGGATGGATTTTCCGTCATCAGTCGCCAATACCTTGTTCGTTAGGAGAAAATGCACTATCATATCATCAGCTCGGATGAGCGGGAGTCGCAAATTGAATAAAGTTGACACATATATTTAGTTATAATTTAGTAATGAAATAAGAACATCAACAGTTTCCTATTATTTTAAACTTAAACGCATAAGGAAAACAAAGACAAAAATTATGGAAAAGAGTCCCTATTAACTTTAAATTTATTACTGAATAAAATTAAAAACTTAAACACAAACTCGCATCTTACAATAATCAAAAAGATTTGAAAGAGCAATATTGTATAAATGGTAAGTATAAGTAAGTTAATACTTATTTTGTATTATGTATCTTTTTTATAGGATAGGGTGACAAACAAGCACACAGTCCACATGATGGTAAGTGGTTGCTGTGGCCCATAGACATCTACATGTATCCTCGTTTGCGAATCAAAATGCAGATGCGTTTGCAGCCACGAGGACTAAGATGGAATGCTTTTTTTCCAATAAAAAAAGTCTCCGGTTCTCTACACTCACCATACGAAACACAGCAGCGTTAAGCTACTATTTTACGCTGGTATTCTGTACGAGCGTGGTCCTTCCCCGGTCGAGCCGACCCATTCGTGCTACAACTATACTACCAATATAGCTGCAGCATGGCACTACCACGTATAAAATCTTAATATTATATTGTCTTATAAAATATATTTATGTATTGTTTATTTGTATGTTTCTATATTATTATAATTTCATTTACTTATGTTTAAATTGGATATGTGTATACATGTTGACTTTTTATAATTTTTTTTGTATTCTCGGTACGGTTGACTGGCAGAGAAGGCTTTTGGCAGTAAGTCCGCTTTTTGATCCTGTAAGATTAAATATATAAATAAATTTTGCGTACCTACTACTGCCACCTATATTTATCCTCGATTAGGAATCAAAATGAAGACACGTTGCCGTCCTTGAAGACTAAGATGGAAAGCCTCGTTACCAGTTACAAGGGTTTCCAAGCATAATGGCAATTTCACTGCCAAGATACCATAAGTGAAAGGATAAGTTTAAACACCGCTGCGTGTTGTGACGACACAATAGCGGATTATTCCTTCAGTTGTTTTCTTTTGCGATAACGTTCCAAACGAATCGTATACAAGTATAGCGAGATGAGGGATCAATTTCCACGCGGAACAAGTATTTGAGAAAAAGTATAGTATGGAAGTACTTTTGAGGAAAAAAAGAAAAGTAAAAGAAATATAATGATATCTTATGTAATACAATTTATATATCTTTTTTTTTATACGATAGGGTGACAAACGAGCACACAGTCCACCTGATGGTAAGTGGTTGCTGTGACCCATAGACATCCACATCTATCCTCAATAAATAATCAAAATGCAGATGCGTTGTCACCCGTGAGAACTAAGATGGAAAGCATCTTTTCCAGTAAAATGGGTCTCCGGTTCTCTACACTCACCATACGAAACACAGCAGTATCAAGCTGCCATTGTACTTTGGTATTCTGTGAGAGCGTAGTCCTACCCCGATCGAGCCGACCCATTCGTGCTACTACTAATACTTTTAATATAGTTGCAGAATGGCTCTACCACGTATAAATGTATAAAGTCTTCGTTAATATGAAATACTGACCGCAATTCCGGGTGCGCCAGTGCGACCTTCAGCACCCATTATTCCGGGCGGTCCTGGAGGTCCTTGCAGTTCAGGAGCTTTCTCCAGCAGTGATAATATAATGGTGGAATTACAGCCACACTGTCCTAGTGATGCATAATGCTCGCCAAATATTTGCTGTAAAATAAGGAACATTTATTAAGAATATTTTACTTATTTTTATTTAATTTCATCTCGATACTTTAAAATACACGAATTTATAATATATTAATTAATGAATATTTATTAATAATAATTAAAATTATAAAATAAAATTATTATTTATTAATTAATATTTATTAATAATTTATAATATAACTTAAGATTGTTACCAACCATAATAGTTTTCAAAATTAATTATTGTTTATTGTTATTTTTTAATTATCTGCTCACATGTACTTAGGTAAGTTATGGATAATTGTTATTGTATATATTAATTTGTTCATGTAACTAGTTTATATACATTATTTACTATGTTATGGTGTTGTTATCCATAACATTAAATAAATATTTTTTTAAAGTTAGATGCAAAAATCAAATTGAAAAATTTCAATGATTGCACGCCTTATAACGTTAAACTATATTTTAGGTATTAAGTAGTGCATTAGTTTTAACACTTCAAGGTCAAGCAATATTGACGCATCGAGACCGGATTTCTTTTATTAGCTTCAAAATTACATCCACTGCCAACTGGTTCCCCTATTTCATATAACAAAAGCCTCAATAGCCTAGTACGCGTCGCTTGTTAACAAAATGATTTTCAAATTTTATAAGATTTATTGCTATTAAAAATTTAAAGGCGCTTTCATTTTTTTCTTTAGCCCTTGATAGAGAAAGGGCAAATGTACCTACCATACAGATTATATCGATTTTATACTTAGTATAATCGATTTATTTTGGTAATTTATTTTTTTCATCAAACCTAAATGAGACGCTCATTGGGCATGCAATTTTGTTAATAGCAAATTAATTAATATTTACATCATGAACATCTTTTTTGTCATTCACAAGTCCATGGCTGAACTTTGCCCTTCTTCAAAGGTCACCTTCAAGTGAAACACTTGTATCCATCGACTCCCTCAGGTCTCATCAAACTGTCGCAACTTCTACAAGAGTACTACCATACATTGCGCTTCTCGGTACGAAGTAGGAAGCTTTAAATGGTAAATCGCACTATCGTAGTGCACCATATGCCTTTTCGATATTAAAATCTTTTTTGATTAAGAATTAAATTGCACATTCCTTTCTTCACCAAATGGAACAAAGCAGTATTATGTAACTAGTTTACGTTCATATAATGTATAAGTGTGGTCCTTCCCTGGTCAATCAGACCCATCCTGGTGCAGCAAAAATACACGTGAACCGTGGTTTTAAGAATTTGAGTTACCTCACGCGGTCTGCATTGAAGGCGAAGTAACGGTTTCGTTAAATAGTTTACGAAACCGTTAGGGTTCTAAGGTAAACATTTCACAACTTCCGAACGAATTGATTCGTTATTCGACCTCTTGATCTATGTTCAATTTACCTAATGGGTGATTTGCCCTGAGTATACATATTCGTAAATTCAATTATATTGTTTATAATACTTTTACATATATTTACAAGAAGAATTTATATTCAATTAATTCTGGCGTAGTAAAATAAGCAATAACTCACATTAAATATATTATACCCGCGTCTCTAATTTAGAATACGTACCTTTATTTCGACCTTCTGTAAAGCGTGAAAAAATAGGACTTTATTAGCATAAGTTACAAATATATAATATGTCGAAGATAGAGGGTTGAAGATAAATAAGAGTGGGAGTAGTTCCCGAAAACCCTACCTGTTTGAGACATAAAGTATGGCACTATTATGACCATTGTGACATGCAAAAACGTAACTATAACGTATTCAACTCTTATAAATAAAATTCACGGAAAGTCAATTCTAGAACATAAGATAGAAAATTTAATTCAAAACAAAGTTTAGCATGTTTATCCTATTACCTTACAAAAAACATACATAAACGATTCCTTTAAAGTCAATTTAAAGAGCTGAATAAAAAAGCAGGTGCTTTAAACCGTTGGAGCTTACGACTAAAGCACCTCGAATTGTACATTTTAAACGTTTCGCTTCGTAAATTTTATCGGAAATTTAATAGGGTTCAGGGTCATCACATTTGAATTATTACTTATTTAATTTATGATTTTATCAGATTTGAATTACATTTCAATGTTTTGTCATAAGATCTTATCATCAAAGTTATTTTAGCAGATCATTGTTATATGTATAATATATCTCCAAAAAGTTAAAAGGCAAATGTTAGGTACCCATTTTAAAATCACGGTAACAATATCTTTAATACTACCACTGTACATGCTTTTATTTTATTTTAAATTCGTTTTAGGAACAGCGTATTTCTGCAGGCACGCGTTACTGATAAGATTTGCCTATGTTAGACAGACAGTTTAGTGACCGCAGTGCGCATAACATTTCAGTTGTAGTGCTACATCTCCTTACAAATCTTCTTTATAATTTTTTTTCTTGTTTTAAAAAAAGTTACCCCGACATTAGGATTTTCTCCTGTGTCGTGGAGGCAGTTTACAAACATAAATTGCACGAGGACAAACATCCAGACCCGGAAAAACTATTTGTAGGCCATACAAATTCTTGTTCCGTGCGGGATTCGAACCCGCGGCCCCCAGCGCAACAACTCATTGCTAAGTCACTGCACACACACAATCTGTTAAACTTAGGGCCAAGATACCTAAATGGATATAGTACTATCTGTCGCATGTCAGACATTCGTATAATAAATAAAGAAAGATTGGTAACAGCCAATCTAAATTTAAAAAAATCAACTTGTTAACACTCAACAAGTGGTAAAATTAAAAATTTTATTCAACCGGCTTCAATATAAATTATTAAGGATAACTCAAAAGCAACTGGTCAGATGTTGATCATATGGGACCAAATGAGAAGCACTAGCTTTGAAATAAAAAAGGATCATCAAAATCGGTTCACCGGGAAAAATGTTATAGGGTAACACAAATAAAAAAACAGTTAAATTGAGTACTTCCTTCTATTTTAAGCCAGTTAAATAGAAGTTTAAATGACCAACGAGCACATAGTCTACGTGATGGAAGGTGAATGATGTATGCTGCCCATAGATACCTACATTTATACTCATTCTCGATTAAGACTTAAATGCAGATGTGTCGTTAACCCCTGAGGACTAAGATGATATGCCTCGTCATCAGAAATATTTCACAATACTATACTCTTGCTATTTTACTGTAATGTTCTATGTGAGCGTGGTATTTTCCCAGTCGAGGTTACCCATTTGTGTCGCAGTTATAACGTACGCTATTAGGAAGACATAATATGCTTAAAACGTATTTTAGTTTTCATTAAAAATTCTATTCTATTCTTCCACCGTTCCGATTTTTTATTTTCCGATTTCTGATTTGTGGGTGTCATAAAAGGTGACAGAAGGGAACAAAACAGGGAACGGGCAGCAAGGTCTTCATAAAAACAACTAAGAAAATTTGGTTGCCAAATTGAAGCACCTATGGGGAAGGGCTACAGCCAGCAGAGACGTTTGATTAGCTGTAACGATAACATGAAAACTTATTCTATTCTTCTTTATATATTACTATACTCTTTGATTCTATTCAATATGCGAAAACCATGATGAAACTTAAAACTAAAACCTACCAATAATAATAAACGTCATCCCACACTAGGATTTTCATAAAATTTGCCACACACATAATTTAGAGAATTTCACAAAAAACCAAAATTTTATACTTTATATGAATTAAAGGACTTTTATCGACAGCACCATTTAGTGGATGGGTAGCTGTAGCTTATCTATCAGCTCATTAGGAAATTTTATTACCTATCTATACAAATAAATAAAATTGAAGTGTCTGTTGGTAGTGTCGAAATAACAGATTTTTACTATATGCAGATGAAAGTATATACGGTACTTATAACAAAAACACGATGTTTAAAATTTTTGTCTGTCTGTCGGTCTGTCTGTCTTTCTGCCTGTCTGTCTGTTTGTTGCGGCTTATCTCCGAAACGGCTGGACCGATTTTGACCGGACTTTCACTGGCAGATAGCTGATGTTATAAAAAGTAATTTAGGATATTTTATTTGAGTAAAAGAATTAGGGTACCGCGCAAAAAATTAAATCCCATTAAATCCAATCGTAATAAATTAGGAGCGGGCGAAGTCGCGGCGAACAGCTAGTCTAACATAATATGTATCAAGTATCTACTCTATTATCACAGGTATCACTGTTTGTTTATAATGTCGTTACTGATAATTTATATATCTACCTATAGCAACATTTGATTAACTGAATTAGACTATAGAACAATAGAGGAGTGTTATATTATACTAGCTGTTCCCCGCAACTTCGCCCACGCGTAATATATTACGATTGGATTTAATAGGTTTTTTTTTGCGCGGAAACCTTATTTTTTTTGACAGACAGAAAGACAGACAGACAGACAGACAAAAATTTTAAAAATCGTGTTTTTGTTATGAGCACCGTATATACTTTCATATGCATATAGAAAAAAACTGTTATTTCGACATTACAAACAGACACTTCAATTTTATTTATTTGTATAGATGTATATATAAAGAAAAATAAAACAGTAAATGCCATGTATTTTACTTCACCAAGAAAAATTAAGTTTACAATACATGCATACGACATTAACTTTTACATTCTTTGTACTTATAAATAAGAGGATAATCCTAACTTCAACTAGAGAGGCTCGTATTGAACATTTACGGGGTGGTGATGAAGAAGATTCTATAAAAAGTATTTTTTCTTTTGTAAAATAGGCAAGAAGAAAGAATAAGTAAGTGTATAACCAATTTGTAAAATCGAAGTAATAACTGGAGTGGCACCAGATAATACCATTAGAGAAGGTAACATAACTCAGTCGGGATTGAAATTCGTACAAAATATGCCGGTGAGTAAATCAAATAAATCAATATCTCAAAACGAAAGTTGGATGGGAGCCAAAGCTTAATAAACTTTGTTATAACTGGTTCAATCAGTTCAGTTCCTGAAGTAAAGTATACCAAGTAAACCTAAAATTAATTTAAGTAAGTTTTTGGTAAACGATGACATGGTAATAAGAAAAAAAATGTTATTTTAACAGAAGGCAGACTTGATTTAGTTTTAGATACTATGGAGAGTTCTACTTTCTACACATTTACAGCACATACGATTTACTTAAAAATAAATAAATATAAACAAAATTTTAGAAAGGTAAACCTAAACAAAATTTTAGAAAGGTAAACCTTAATAATTAAATATAACTTGTTTCTAGGTGGCAAAAAATGTATTATTCTTGAAGAAAATTTATAGCGCGACATAAACATATCGCGTAACATGAACACAAAAAAGAACACGTAGTCAAATAGAGAACGTTTTACAATGAGTCGGCTAAAAAGGACTTACTTTAGTACTTACTACTTACTGTTATAAAAATAAACATAGTTATGCG
Organism: Parnassius glacialis; assembly: GCA_033319125.1. NCBI lineage: Eukaryota > Metazoa > Arthropoda > Insecta > Lepidoptera > Papilionidae > Parnassius > Parnassius glacialis. The sequence goes on along the minus strand of JAVANC010000018.1, from coordinate 15,330,072 downwards.
TGAAAGGAGTTCAAACACCTTGTAACACTACTATTTTTAATAATATTTATGAAGTGAAATTAATCACTGTCACACACACAGTCAAATACAAATAGGCAGAATTTATAGGTGATTGAGGGGCTACAAATATGTAACTGTTGTAGCACTAATTGTTCAGCATACCAGCGTAAAAAAATCAGCTTAATGCTGTTGTGTTTCGTATAGTGAATGTTGAGAACCGGAGATTGTTTTAACTGAAAACGAGGCATTCCATTTTAGACCTCAAGGATGACAGCGCATCTGCATTTTGATTATTAATCCAAGATAGACGTAGACGTCTGTAGGTCACGGTATCCACTTACCATCAGGTGGACTGTGTGTTCCTTTGTCACCCATATTCTATAAAAAAGGCAAAATGAAAAATTATAGTATCCTGTAACAAGAATAACTATCAAGTTTATGCCTAAGGCGATTTGATTGAAAAATTGATGCAATACCTGTACTAGTATGTTTAAGCGATTTAGATATGGCTAACAGCTTTGTACATAGGTAATGAAACCTTTAGAGATACGAAAATTACTCAATAAATAACGAAAATAACGACCGGTAGTAAGTGATTCCACGACTGATATTTCTCGACATGAGCTACCATAAAATGCACGTTTCTTTTTATAGCAGTAAGATATACAAATCTAAAAAAAAGAGAGTCAAAGAAACAGTGTTAGTGAGGCTGTTTAGTGTGTTATTATTTTTTTGTGAACCATGTCATCGTGAGAAAAAAGTAAGGTGTAATAAGTGAACGCAAGCGCGCGCGCATCTTTTCCAAATCCTAGCAAAATAAATTATGAAAATAATACACATATTGTTAATTAAATCGATATAGTCTTATGACCCTAACTTGTCTAAAGAATAATTTAAAATAAACGATATAGCCTCCTATATTAGATACAAAGAAAAAGACATTATTAAAAACATTAGTAAAACATACGATTTCAAATAATTTTTAATGTGGCCTTAAAAATATGATTAATTTAACCTAGATTCTGCGCAAATAACTTTGCCGATACGAGTAGATGCTTATATTAGCGAAAAATTGCGATAATAAACAGGGTACTTACATCGTCTCCAGAACCAGAAAATTCGGATACAGGAAGTGTGCCAGGTGTTCCAGGTGGACCAGGTGGCCCAGGTGGTCCAGGCGGGCCACGAATGGATTCTCCAGGAGGACCCTACGGAAATAGTTTTCAAATAACTTGGTAAGTCCATTGGGCAAAATGTACAAATTTTTATACAAATAAATAATTCCCTTTTATTAAATTAATTAAAAATACTATTATAAATACTGTTCAAATATCATTCTCTAAACATAATGGAAATAATTTGCCATTCAAAGAGCAAATGTTGACAGCGTTTTTGGCACTACATCGCGGGAGTACTGATAAGTAATTTAATATGTGTTTAGTTATATTTTTACATAATGATATTAAATATTGTATAATTACTATAATTTTATGTAAATAAATGATGATTATTTATATTGATTAATTATATTTATAACAAGACTAAAAATCTAAAGAAGATATTTTATTTAATTAATTAAGAAATATTTATTTTTTATTTTCATTAATTTTAATTAATGTCTGCGCTAAAAATGTAATAACTAATTTCGAACATAATAAATGATCTGTATAACATATGCCTTTATTTGTACCAAACTATGGATAGTTAAATTTATAATAATTGTATTTAGTTTACACTTCGGATTTAATTGTAAATTAAGATTCGCATTCCAATTTTGTATAGAAATAACAACTTATGTTAGTACTTGTAACAGCCGTAGATGTGTTGTTTATCTCCGTTATTCTATTTTCAATAAGTTCAGTCTTAATTTAGAGCAGAGAAGAAAAATGACATTTTACAAAATATTTACGAAATAAATTTTACTAAGCACATAATATTTAAACAACATATAATACTAATAATAATACCGAGTAAGTTACCAATATTTAAATACATAATATGTTCAGTTATAGCTGCTATATGTTATTATCGAGTCACGTTTCGTAGTTAAGATTTTAATTATTGTTTAATATTTATTGGTCCAATAATTTTTACGAAGATTTGTTCAATATCAATAAGGAATTTAATACTTAAATAAAAAAGAAAATAAAAGGAACATGTCCTCGACTGTATTTTTTTATCATTAAGGTTATATTCATTTTTATTGTCGCAGTAATTTACAGCTTTAAAGGTTTATTTATTAGCAAGTCTGGGAAACAGCTGGAAAAAGATTATTTCTAATCTGGAATTACTTTACTTTTCTTAATTAATAAATATCTAAATTGTAAAGAGTAAGAATACCTTTTGTCCTTAATTTTATAAATGAATAAAAACCTTGACTAATAAATTAAAATAACTTTATTGATAATCTTTGAAATTTATTCAATAAATATTAATTTAAAAGCGTTTTTAACCATGCAAAATGATGCAGCCGAAGATGGTTAGCGCACAATTGTAACTAACTTTGATTAAGTTAAATTTAAACAATGATATTTCATTAATGTATTACCTATTATTTCTTTAATATATTGTTTGTGCGGTACATGTTAGGCTACAGATATAATAGAACTTTAGTAAAAGATATAAAGTTATAACATAGAAATACACTAACAATATACAAATTTATATGTAAATATCTGTTATATATACTCTCTGGTAATTATGGCTTCTAATTCTGATAAGAAATAATTATAAATGCCATCTGAAATTGAAATGCAATATAAAAAATAGAAAATTAAGCCTTGCTTGCCCTTGGTCCGCGGTCCCCTTTTTCACCCCTTAATCGAAGTGGGTATCCTGAAAACAAAAAAAAACTCTCAACCTACATTTACTTATAATATTTAATTATTATACTAAAATATGTATAATATATATTTATCATTATGATAATGTACATTCCGTGAATACTAGGAATAAGCACAAGTTCGTTATACCAGTTACTTCCTTCACGGGCCAATGTATAATCTAATACAACAAAGGCCCAGAAAATATGCAGGACTTATCTATCAAAAATTTTAATATTTTAATGAAGCAAAAATTGATTTATAGGGGTTTTTTTTATTATAAAGAGTACATGATTAATAATGTCTCCTGGTAATGAGGTGATCGCTACCATGCTGTTTTCATATTAAATTGTACAACAAATTATTTTGGAAATGAATATTCAAAAATAGTTCAACTGAGTTTCGTGCTGATTTTTCCCAGAACAGAGGATTTTAACAGTTCTATCGAACCAAATTTATTGAAATATAATTTCATATGCCTTGCCATCTATTCATTCTTCCACGCATTATCAAAAATGTAGTCACCAGACTATCAAACATCGATTTCTTACAGAAAGATTTATCAATTAAACTGCGATATATATGTAATTACTTGTTTTAAATATTTTTTTATAGAATAGGGTGACAAACGAGCACACAGTCCACCTGATGGTAAGTGGTTGCTGTGGCCCATAGACATCTACATTTATCCTAGTTTGCGAATCAAAATGCAGAATGCGTTGTCACCCGTGAGGACTAAGATGGAATGCCTCTTTTCCAGTAAAAAGGGTCTCCGGTTCTCTACACTTACTGGTGGTATTCTGTGAGAGCGTGGTCCTTCCCCGGTCGAGCCGACCCATTTGTGCTACAAATATACTACTAATATAGTTGTAGCATGGCTCTACCACGTATACACTATAATACACACACGTATACATTTGTTAATTTAAATAAATAGACCGTTATCCGCACCATCCAATCCAGGCGGCAACGGTGGAAACGGTGGGGGCATAGTCCCATAGCGGCCAGATCCTTCAGCATCCCCTTCTTCCTGGTCCACCTGTTTCAAGGATAGTATGTTTTATTTCAAAATATCCTTCTTAAGAAAGTTATGTTTAGTATTAATTACGAGGCTTAATCATTTTTTGAGCACAAAATTAGCATTATTTGTTATGAGAAAAAATGTGATTTACTAATTTGATTATATTACTTGCAGATTATATTTTATTAAATCTCAAAATAATAACTAAGAGGTAAGCAAGTAAAACCACGGCAGTAGAAAGAAAACAAATTCACATATTTCGAACAATTGATAAGTGGACTAATTTATAATTAGACGTATAATATTTATGTGTCTCTAAAACATAATATACACAAAAGTCCTTAGCAAACGATATAAAGACAAGTGTTTGCATGTTTACTTTAACGAACAAAGGTTCTGACGAGGTATCGCTTATGAACATTGTACTTCTGGTAATGTAGCTTCTTGAGCGTTTGATTACAGCATCGGAAACTGAGAACTCGCGAAGCGAATACGTAATTTGCGAAGTTATCAACATTTCGAATGTGGAGTAAGACAGGGTCGATAATGTATTTTAACCGACTTCAAAAAAGGAGGAGGTACTTATTTCGACTATATTTTTTATGTGTTGTTACCTGAGAAATTTTTTCTAGGTGAATTTTGATGATACCTTTTTTTGAAAGCTTATGCTTCTCATGTGAGTCCATATAAATTTGATCAAGATCTGGCCAGTAGTTTTTAGTTATCCTTAATAATGCGTATTTAATTGACTGAAATATGTTCGTTATTGTTCATTTAAAATGTATCTTGTTTTTTGTATTAAATATAAAAACATTGTAACAAAATTTTTTAAATCTGCTCTTTGATTAATATTACCATCAGCGTTGTTGTTAGCTTAAGTCCATTGCTGGGCATAGGTATTTTCACAAATTAACCATTTGACAGTATTCTTAAAATATTTATCCCCACTAACCACGCTGAGTTTAAAAATTTTATATAAGATTGGTGAACTTAAAATTGATGCCCTCCAACTGTTACGCTCCTGCCGGTCACAGTTCTGTGAGCTCTAGAGCTCACAGAATTGTGACCGGCAAAAAGCAATTCAAAAATACCTAATCTAGATTAGGTATTTTTGAATTGCTTTTTTGCTATCGGTCGGCCGTCAGACACTCGTCCATCGATCAAATGGGTGCACCGCGAATTCGTGTTTTTGATTATTTCAGATATCCTTCCTCATCATCATTCCAGTTATTTAAAACTCCACTGACGAACACAATCCTCCTTATAGACTGCCTCATAGGGCAGGGCATATTCACTATAGTTGTCATCGCAGATTTTTATTATACATTTTGATTATAATATACAGGAATATGATGCTGCCCATCTACTTTATTTCCCTCTGTCGCCTTTTACGACGCCTACGGAATTATAGGCTAGTGGATTCTCTTTAGTCGCCACTACATGGTATTTATCCTGACATCCTAATATTATACGTTTTCTTCAAATTTAATTATTATGTAGGGTACGATATGTTTCTAAGGTAGTGATTATAGGTTCCGTGAAGTTTATCGTGCTAGAATTTCTTATATTCTCGATTTTTTTAATACAAAACGTATTTAAAAACTATTTTAAGAATATTGTTTTTGCAAAACCTATAAAAATTGGTTTCAATAAAGGTAAAAATAGCAAAATTAGTATTTTCAAATATGTCGGTCATTTCAAATTTGACCTTCAAGTATTTCCTACTACATCAATGGCTGTTTAAAGTAGATTAGGTCATCGTCCACTGAATATCAGAAAGAGGTGGGCTCGGTAACGATAAAACTTAATATCTAACGCGATGAGTAAATAACACTCGATATTACACAGGATGTAGATATATCTATCTATACATAGTATAACAAGAATTCCGTGGCAAACTGCTGTCCTTCTGTTTGACCGCGCTAATCTAAAATATTGTGGGGATTCTCACCAATAGATAGACTGAATCACGAAGAGGTTTAGGTAATAATGTATTTTTTAAGAATATCTTGTGCAAATGAGCTAATGCCTAGCGATCTGCCCAGGCTGTTTCTGAATCTCGACAACAACGCCACCTACCGCGTTCAATTGTAAATCTAAACCGTTCTCTAATCAACTTAATCACACAAACAAAATTTCATAAAAAACGGTCCAGCTATTTAGGAGGAGTTTTGTCACATACACACAAACAGAGAAATTATATAACATATAATATGTATGTATTATATAAACTCGCTATGTCTACTGATGGAAACCTCATCAAAATCCGTTGCGTAATTTAAAAAATCTAAACGTACAGAAGGCGGGAAGCGACTTTGTATTTCTATGTTCTGCCAAAATCGAGATAAGAAATTAGTGACACACGTGCGCTTTCGGGGCAGGTCACTTTGTTTCATATTATAGCTAAATCAATAGTATTCTTGTATTTCCCGATGAAAGATAAAGAGTCCGCGTGGGGAATACAATTTTAGTGACAATTGTTACAAACTTAACTGCGTTATATTTATATATTAGTTATACATGTAATAACATCATTTACTTGGCATAATTTAATTATAGTCCTTGTTATCTTCTAAATCAAGTATAAGTCCGTTGTATAAATACGTCACTCCATTTCGTTTAATAGGTGTCGTAAAAGATGCCCCCGGGAAAATTTCATGACATACAATCTCAAATATTACCAGAAAAATTTGACAATAAAAATAATTTTAGAGAAAGTTGTCTTCGACCGTCGTGGGTAATCAATGACGATATTTTGTTATGTAATAATTATATAAATGAAGCTGTTCTTTCAAAACTTTAACAAAAACAGTGACATCTAATTATTACAGTGTTAAAAATGGCAGAAAAAGACCCGCGTCTGTATTTAAATCTACTAGGGGAGGCTTATGTTCACGGCGATAAGACCCCTCTTTGAGGAGTGGCTTGAGAGACGCCACGGCGTCCTCACCTTCCGCCTGACGCAGGTCCTCACCGGACACGGTGTGTTCGGGAGGTTCCTGCACCGAATCGGGCGGGAGGAAACGCCCGGGTGCTCCCACTGCGAGGATCGACCGGAGGACACGGTGGAGCACACCGTGGAGGTGTGCCCTGCTTGGGCGGAGCACCGCCGTGTCCTCGTAGCGGCGATAGGCGGCGGCGACCTCTCGCGTCCGGCCCTGGTCGAAGCCATGGTCCGGAGCGAGACGGAATGGGATGCCGTCACCACCTTCTGCGAAGCAGTGATGCTAGCGAAGGAGGTGGCGGAGCGGGAGAAAGAAAGAGCAACAGCTTTCCTTCCCGGCCGCCGCGGGAGACGCCCCGGGCGTCGGGGGCTACGTCGTGGCCCCCGGCCACCGTAGGCGCGGGCCTGTGGACGGCGAGCAATGGGTAGCTCGCCGTCCGTCCGTCTAACGACGACAGGCCGTGTCGACGGCGCGTTTTGTTCCACGCGCGCCTCAAAGAGCTGTCAGCAGCGTGAAGGGGCCCGCAAGGGCCGACGCCTGCCGGGGCTGCGGGCTGTTCGAAAGAGATACCGCGGCTCCGGAACGTAAGGGCACTGAAGGAACACGGATGGTTTTTAGTCAGTAAAAGTCTGACACTCCCTTCCGCTCCACCCAGAGCGAAAGGCGTCATTTGATGATTTTCCATCCGCAAAAAAAAAAAAAAAAAAAAGGCTTATGTTCACCAGTGTACTTTTGAAAGGCCGTAACCGTAACACTAACCTGTATAATGCAATCGGGTACCATTATTTAAGTGCATTTATTATTTTTATGTGGTTTTAATTTTTTAATAATAATTACATTATTTTTGCATGTAAAACATCTTTTTTTTTACAGGATAAGGGTGAAAAACGAGCACACAGTCCACCTGATGGTAAGCGGTTGCTGCGGCCCATAGACATCTACATCTATCTTCTGTTACAGATCAAAATGCAGATGCGTTTTCACCCGTGAGGACTAGGATGGAATGCCTCATTTCCAGTAAAAAGGGCCTCCGGCCACCTGCACTCACCAAGCGAAACGCAGAGGTAAACCTCTACTTCACGCTGGTATTCTGTGAGGTCGTGGTACCACCCCGGTTCGAGCCGGCCCATCCATGCGACAGCAAAAGCTGCCGCCTGGCTCTACCACTGTTAATGTTATCTTCACAAGTTTTAAAAAATATTGAAAAGGCGTGTGAGAATGTGTGGTTATAGCAATGTACCTTATCTCTAATATTCCCTTTATATATATTTTTATTAATACATGTCTGTTTTTGTATGCCGTGCTAAAGTAAACGAGAAGAATGCTTCGTTTAACTTGCGGAGGGTTCACTATGATTGAAATTGTGGCAAACATTTTGTCTTGTGATCTTAATATTTGTGTTGAGAAATACTCCAGCAGATTTTTATACTTTTCTTTATGTTTAGCAGACTATAAAAAGGAGGATAGCAATTCTACTTTATGTCCCTTTTTTATGTTTATTATATATGCAAGTTTATGCTGCACAAATGCGTGGTAGAGTCGTCAATGGACGCCGTTCACGGAAGTTTAATGACCAAATTGGTGATAATTGAAGATGGACCAAATTAAAGATACCTTAACCAACGAGCATGTACGTGTCTTGATAACAGGATTGAGAGTTTACAATATTATGTTTTATATTATGTATATTACGCGATATCTTCGTCATTGTAAACCGGTTTTGTTTATATATATTTTTCATTACATAGCTAAGAGCTCTATACAAATTTTGAGATTATTTTAACCTTAAAGGTGTAAACATATAATGAGATTTTAATGACACTAATGATTTCTTATATTTATGCGTGTTCAAATTATTAGGGTCCCGTACTCGAAGGGTAACCAACGGGACCCTATTATTATGTCTCCGCTGTCCGTCCGTCTATCTGTCAGCTGGAATTATCTCATGATCCGTAATAGGTAGACAGTTGAAATTTTCACAGCATGTGTATTTCTATTGCTGCTATATCAATAAATAATAAAAATAAAAATAAATTAAAAATCAACGAGGGGCCTCTACTAGAAACGTGTTTTACGATGGTATGGTGGATGGATGGACTAAGTGTGAGTCCGACTCTGTGAAGGGTTCCTCACAGAGTCCGACTCACACTTAGTCGGTTATCATTTAATTTAAAATTTAATTTAGCTTGTGTAAATTCCTCAGTTCACTTAAAAACTGACAAAAATTTAACTTTTAATAAAAATTTAAATCCGACTTCAAAGAACTAAAAAGGGTACGGGTGATAATTGAAAATCGACAAATGACCACACGGTCTACGTATATCTACTCTAAATTCAAATCAAAATGCAGATGCGACATGGATGCTGCAGTATGGGTCTACCATTTAAATGGCGGTAAGAAAACTAGCAAATACCACACATGTGTTCTACGATTGACCGCGAGTCAGTCATTTTTTTAATACAGCTCTGAAGCAGATGTAGCTGTAAGAGCCAAACGCCTAATAGCACTGACATCTTAAAATATAGTCGTCTACAACGTAAATATAATTGTTTCAACTACTTTGAAAAATCTCTGATAGATAGATATCTTAAGAAGAATTAAATGTAATTATAAAATTTATTTGGTCGTTTCATACCTTTGTATGTAAAAAGATAAAAGATGATTCATCTGTCTATAGAGACATGCGAATCTGCGAATGGTCGTAGATATAAAACACATCAATTATCTAGCTGCATTCAGCAATAAGAAGAGGTTGCTCTTTATTTTACGCGGTCAAATGGCAGTAACTATTGACATCAATGTTTCAAAAAGATATCGTTTTGTCGAGACATTAAATGCTTTATATAATATTTTACTTGATGAACAATTGTTAACTTTCAATAAGTATTTAGCTTTATGCGTGGTAGAGCCATGATGCAGCTATATTAGTAGTATAGTTGTAGCACGAATGGGTCGGCTCGACTGGAGGAGGATCACGCTCCCACAGAATACCAGCGTAAAATAGCAGCTTAACAGTGCTTGTGTTTCGTATGGTGAGTGTAGAGAACCGGAAACCATTTTTACTGGAAAAGAGGCATTCCATCTTTGTCCTCACGGGTGACAACGCATCTGCATTTTGATTCCAAACGAGGATAAATGTAGATGTCTATGGGTAACAGCAACCACTTACCATCAGGTTGACTGTGTACTCGTTCGTCACTCGATCATATAAAAAAATTTTAAACTATAATCAGACCAAGACCAAGAAATCGGACCAGATGACCACCAATGCCATGGCATTGATGGTCATTTGGTCATCCACAATGAATAGGGACCAATTTCCGATACCGTAGTTTCAGTTACACTTCTAGAACTAAATTTAAAAATAGATACAGTAGTTATAAGTATAAATAAGCTTTACATTATTAAGTCTGGTGTGTTTTGTGTCTAAATAAAAATTTGTCTATTGTGTATTGTCCAGTATCAAATATTACTTTCCTATTATTAATCTTTGCAACAACTATGGGGTTATATTGCACGCGCTAATTAGCAACGCGTTCAAAATATCAAGTTTTATAAGCGATTTCAAAAAGGAGGAGGTACTTAATACGACTGTATTTTTTAATTTTATTTTTTTGTGTGTTACCTCATAACTTTTTTCTAGGTGAACCGAATTTGATGATTATTTTTTTATTTGAAAGCTGGTAATTCTCATTTGGTCCCATATAATTACGATCTGACCAGTATTTTTTAAGTTAAACAACTTAATAATTTATATTGAAGTCGGTTGAACAAAATTTTTAATTTTACCACTAATCGAGTGTTAACAAGTTGATTTTTTTTTAATTAGATTATCTGTTACCTTTCTTTCTTTCTTATACGAATGTCTGACATCCGACAGATAGTATTATATCCATTTAAGTATTTTGGTCCTAAGTTTAACATATTTGTATGTGTAGAGATGTAGCACTACAACTGAAATGTTATGCGCATAGCGGTCACTAAAGACACATATTAATTTGATTAAGTAGTTTTTGAGTTATACTTAATAATTTATGTTGAAGTAGATTGTGCAAAATTTTTAATTTTAAATTATCTTGTCATCGAGTTCGTAAAAGAGTATAACTTTCAAAATATTCATATGACCCGTGTTTCAATCATATGACCCTTGGCTTGGGAAGAACTACGCTTTCATATACTAAGTGCAAAATAGAATCACATAATGCTGTATTTCCTGTAGCGATGAAAACGTAAAAGCGGAGTCTAAAGAACTGAGAAGAATAAAATATTTTCCATATCCTTAAGTCGGTTCTAAGACATACTCGAATTGTATAGATGAAATAAAGCTCGGATTTCAAAGTCTATTATATGGAATAATTTTTATTTTTCGTTTTTTGAAGTCAACTATTGCTTTTTATTATAATTTTCAATTTTTGACGCGTCGATTAAGGAATATCACAAACTCAATGTAAAAACTAGAATATCATATAAATAGTATGTCAAAAGCTTCATCTACTATATTGCTATTTTTAGGGGTTGATTTATTGCTCCTACTTTATATGAAATACCAGCGTAAAATGGCAGCCTCATGATGCTGTGTTTCGTATAGTGAATGTTGAAAACCGGAGACTTTTCAGTGAAAATAAAGTATTGTATCTTTGTCTTCAGGGGAGACAACGCGTACGCATTTTGATTATTAAGTGAGGATATATGTCTACATCTAACTAACTTAATAATCAAAATATATCTATATAGCTCAGGCACAGCATCCACATGCCATCAGGTGAACTGTGTGCCCGTTTGTCATCCTAATTCTATAAAAAATAATTTAATTTGGTTCTTTGACGAAGATACTATGTAACATGCGTACAAAAAAAGAGAGAGAATATAGATTCGAATTGAAAAAGAACTCCTTTTTGAAGTCGGCTAACAACTACTTTACTACTTTGAAGTGAAAATAAAACTGCATTTGTTAACAAGTTAATGCTAATTTTGTGCTTTGAATGATTCAAATTTTAGTAAAATATTGTTAATCGTAGACACATAATACGCACGTGGTTATTTCGCGACAATCACAAACGTATAAACAAAGTAAATAAGATAAAAACAGTGACAATAATACAATGATTAATTCACCTTGTTTGTTAAGCCTCTACCTATTACAATACAAAGGCCTGTTAGTAAATACATCACAAAATAAAATTACGTTAGTAAGACACCACGATGTGGAAGAAAGCGTACGTGAAGACGAAGCAAAATAAAATTAGAATAAGTAATCACCAAAAAATTATCAATGTCAATTTCATCTCCACCGCTGCCATTACCGATTTCCTGTCAAAACATTATACCGTTACAAAAAATTACATTTTTAATTAACTCACAAAGGCAAAGTTTATATCGGGTAGCTATAGGTATATATTTGTCGCAGTCAACTACCTTAATTAGCTTTTCCGTCAACAGCCTAGCCTTTATACTTCAACTTGCGGCCTGAATGATAGTCAGCCGATGGGTGTAAAACATTGCACCTATCTAGTAATATCAGCGACAACGTTATGGTGCGATTTTAAGGTAACCCTTGGGCCACCCTAAAGCCGCATGAATTTATATTATATAGGACATGGTGTGTAATCAGGCTTAAAATGTTGTATTAGACGCACCGGCTGAAACGCATGGGCTGAATATCTTTCTGGGCGCTAGTTAAATGGCGGCCGTTAACTGAATGGCGAATGAAAGCCTGTTGGCTGCGATATAAACGTTTAATTTGTCCTTAACAAAAGGGGCGAGATCATGAAATAGTTTTTAATAAACTTAGAAAAATGAAACTTCAAATTTATAAATTAAATTTATAGTAAGACTAACAAAAACAATGGTAAATTATTTTTCATATAAGATTTCATCTAAATCTAAATTAGTATAATTAAAATTAATGATTAACTTACCTCAAATGTATTAACACACTGCACTTCAGCTTGAGATGGAGATCCGTACAGCTTAAGCTCTTGAAATGCACCCTGTACCATAATCAACGTTAAAACACATCTCCACGCCTTTTTCATTTCGACTGGCAATTTATCGACCTTATTGCTTGGTTACCGTGGTACATAGCCAAAAGTTTAATCTTTTTTTTTGTATAGTACGTAATCCTGCAGACGATTTCGATATAATTTAAAAATAAAAAATAAACGAAAGTTTATTTATACATGTAATGGTTTTTCATAAAATATTGTGTGTTTTAAATATGAGGTGATGTAACAATAGCTTATTATGTATAAAATTATTATACATAACGGGAAATAAATTTGAATACCTATTTAAGTTATACAATTTTGCATATGAAGTAACTTTTAATTGTAAAAAAGTACGTAAATTATTTAACCGGAAACGAAGGAACATGTGCGCGAGCGCAGTACACACGTGCCAGTCAACCCGGTTGCGGCGATGCACTAAATTTAAAATGAAGACTAGGTTCAGTGCGCCCAAAATGCCGTGCCTTCTGCAATCCTGCTTACGATAAGGATTACCGATGTTTAGTGGTTCATTATACGTTGGTTATCCAGAACATTTTACCTGAGTTACTTTCTGTTTTGTTTGTATTTGTGGATATGGATTTGAAACGTGCCTACAGTGCAGAACAGAGGTAACAAACTCGATTTTCTATATAGCCATTTATGAAATTAAGGATATGCTAGCGGGTCAGACTTAATTTAAATGTACGTAAAATAGATTAGTTTTTAAACATTTTTAAATAGCTAACGTGATCAAAAAGGCTCACAATATACAACGCGTACAGCGAGAGCATTACCGTATTCACTGTGCTTTTTTGGGTCTATATTGGTAATTTAAATATTTAGTTAAAAAAAGTTAAACGGCTTCTTCAGCCTAAAACAAATATTTAAAGAAATATTATGTAGAGCAACCGAGGTGTGAGTTTGGGTACGAATCGAAGCCGAATTAATTGCTTATGAACCGAGGCCTATACATAATTGTAATTATTTTCCACGGGAACCTGATACCACATTTAAGATTTACTGACCACATTTAAGATTTAGTATGCTATTTTCGCATAGTCTTTACTAGACTTTGAGCATAGCTAAGTTTGGCTGTTATAATAGAAGCTATATGTTTATTCCAGTGCATTGTATTCATCTATAATAGTTTGTAGCATTTAAAGTAATAACTTTGTCTACGTAGGTATATAAATTATAACTTTTAAAATGTAAAAAAACGTTGGTAATGCTTTAATAAATAATAAAAAGGTCCTTGCTGGCACTGGCATATGCGACTCTTATCACACTCCAAGGGACTCAATGTGCAAAGGGAATGACAGATTCACATTGTTTGCTAGGATTTAGAATGTCTTTTCTGCTTCTAATTCCGGTTTGGGTAGACCACCCTCTTACCTATTTCTGCCACGAAATACCTTTCGGTCTTTTCTACAAGCCATGAATAAATTCAATACACATAAGCTTAAACAAGTAGTTCGTAGTTTTAGTTATTGTTTTTTAAATACAATAAACAATTCAAATCATGTACTGGTAAATTATTTTAGTTTCATGTACATTTGCTTTTAAGTGTTAAGACGTTATATTTCGGTTAAACTTAAGTTTAGGCGGTTTAGCTTAAAAGTAACCGTAACACACAAATGACAATTATAACTAAATATTGTTTAACTTCAACATTGGCCTTACATATAAACAAACTTGCATTTTACAGACCTAAAAGTATTTGTAAAAGTTTTTTTAACTTGGTAATAATTATTTTTTCGCTAGCATAACAATGGCATTCCGAAATTATTGATCATTACCTCTGTAGTAAGTATGCTCAGCTCGTTACCGTCTTTTGTTAAAAATTTCATAACAGAATAATTAGTACACCGACTTTTGTTAACGTGAATATAAAAAATCCAGAATTATTCGAGTATATAATTTGCGTTTTGCGTAAGAAATTTCGCCACCCTATTTCTTTCCTTGGATGTCGTAAGAAACAATTATGGGGAAATGATAAAAAGATCTTTGGGTCTTAGATAGATGGCGGTATAACAGTCTACGACACATGGTAATGCACGAATCAACGGGAAGCAGCATTTATGGTGCAAAATGTTCGGTACTGTGATTGCCAAGATGCCAGTCAAGTGTGACGATTATAGCAAATTCTCTTTACAATGGCAGTGGCTCACGTCTAGCAATCGACTTTTGCAGGCTAATAGTGATGACGATGGTATTTAGAAGTAACTGTATTAAGTTTACTGAAAAAGTTATTAAATTTCTAGGTGCCCTACCGAAAATTGACCATCTAATAATTAGACCTGTCAACAAGCCGCATGTATTAGTTAAGCGAAACCGACCGTGATAAATATTACGAATTATTTTAGACCATATTTGCATATTAAAAATGGTGTGAACGTGCAGTTGTAAGTAGATTTGATTAGCGAATTGAATTTTGTCGTTATGTAGCAATTCATTCACTGCTGTGTTCCGGTTCAAATGGTAAAATAGTGTAAGTAAAATAATTGACTATAAATTATCTTAATTCTGAACATTCTGGTAGATATCTGCTTTTTCATGAGCCCATAAAACTCCACTGCTAGACATGGGCCTAGGCAGAATTTACCTCAATCGTCACGCTTGGCAGACGTATAAACTGTCAGCGACAAGGAACATCATCGTCGCATCCGAAGCTGGAAGCTTCAGGAAGCGGATACTAGGGACAAATATCATGCGAGGGTAGCCGAAAAGCTTTACAACATCGATGGCAGAAAAGAATGTGTTGAAAGAACATGGCAGAACCTTAGGGATGGAATGGTAAGTGCAGCGGAAGAAGTGTGTGGAACGATTAAAAGAGGCAGTAGTAAAAGAAGAGATGCATGGTGGAATGATGAAGTGAAAGAAGCTGTAAAGAAGAAGAAGAAAGCATGGTTAGACTACTTGGCCTCTAGTAATGATAAGGATATGAGAGAGAAGATGAAAGAAAGATATAAGCTGCAGAAAAATCATACGAAAGCATTGATTGAGGAGGTGCGTGAAAGGTGTAGAATGGAAGCGGACGAAAGGTTGTCGCACAACTTTAAGGAGAACTCCAAACTCTTCTGGAAAGAGGTTGGAAGGACCCGGAGTGGTGCGACGGCCTTAAGAATGAACAAAGTGCTTTCGAGAACTAATGACGTCCTCTCAGAAAAATCGGACGTCATGCAGCGATGGAGCGAATTTTATAGAGAAATGTATGCGTGTGATGATCTTAGTGAGGGATCCGGGGATGACGTCGAGACTGGTACGCCAGACCCGGACCTCGATGACACTGAGGTCATCAGTATGAAAGAGATTGAACGTGCGATTCGAAGTTTGAAATGTGGTAAGGCTGCGGGACTAGACAGAGTTACTGCTGAAATGGTCAAGTATGGTGGGCCTCGCGTCTGGGACAGCTTTCATCTGCTGTGCAATTTGTGCTGGCGGACGGGGGATGTCCCGGATGATTGGCGATCCGCAGTCATTGTGCCTTTATATAAAGGTAAAGGTTCACATTTTGACTGCGGGTGCTATCGGGCGATCAGCTTGACCAGTTTAGCAAGTAAAGTTTATTCGAAGGTTTTGACACGTAGGATGCAAGAGAAATCGGAAAGATTTCTATGGGAGGCACAATGCGGATTTAGACCTGGAAGAGGATGCACGGATCAAATGTTTTCTCTCCGCATGATCACGGAAAAGCTTCTGGCTGCTAACCAGAAGATTTTCTGTGCTTTTGTGGATCTTGAGAAAGCATTTGATAAGGTTGTAAGGAAGAAAATGTGGGAACTGTTGCCGGGGTATGGTCTGGATGGTCGATTGCTAAGGGCTGTGCAGTCACTTTACTGTGACTGTAAAGCCTGTGTGCGAGTAGGGCATGACCTGTCGCCCATGTTTAGCGTCCAAACGGGCGTAAAACAGGGTTGTGTCATGTCTTCCTGGCTGTTCATACTGTATCTCGACAGCTGTTTACAGAAACTGAAAGATAGCTGTTTGGGTGTGAAATTGGGTGACATTAAAGTAAATTGTCTGCTGTATGCTGATGATGCAGTGCTTATTGCACCATCAGAGGCAGAACTGCAGGCATTAGTCACGTGTATGAAAGAGGAATGTGAAATTAAAGGTCTCCGCTTGAATGCTAATAAAACTAAGGTTCTGGTATTTGAAAGGGACGAAGAGAGAACGAAGTGTGAAATATGGGTAAATCAGGAATGTCTAGAACAGGTAAATGAAATTGTATACTTGGGGAGTGCTTTTAGCCGGGATGGAAGATGTGATTTAGATGTGGACAGGTGTGTCGCTGCCGGGAACAAAGTCAATGGTGCCCTGACTGCGTTAGTCAAAAGGCAAGGCGTAGTGAAGAGTGCACGCCTTGCAATACATAACGCAGTGTTGGTACCGACTTTGTTATATGGCAGCGAAACCTGGGTATGCCAGAAGAAGCATAAAAGCAAGTTGAATGCAGTGGAGATGCGATCTCTTCGTAAAATGTGCGGCGTTACCATGGCCGACCGGAAGCGAAACGAAGAGATTCGCAATATGGCAGGTTTGAAAGATGACCTTATCACAAAAATTGATAAGGGCGTGCTTCGATGGTTTGGGCACGTTGAGCGAATGAGTGAAGACCGAATGGTGAAGAAAATATATAGCGCGAAAGTTAATTTTAAAAGGTGTCGAGGTAGACCGAGACTAACTTTCGAAGACCATGTGAGCAAATTGCTCGAAGAGGGGAGGGTCAAGAGTACTCGGATACCTAGACGTGCATGTATGAAGAAGATGATGAATCTGAAAGAAGCGAAAGGGGTATGTAAGGATCGTGACACTTGGCGATCTGTTCTCTCTGGCTACCCCGTCAGGGATTGTGCGTGACGATAAGTAAGTAAGTAAGACAAGGAACATTAGAGGCAACCAATATGAGAGTTGTGAACTTATTTGTTTGACATTCTTACAGAGAGAAATTTGATGCAAGTGTTTATTAGCTGCAGTATCCAACCAAGAACCATATCGAACTATTAAGAAAATTGGTAACTCGCTTATCACTTTAATGTTCATAAAAATTAAACAACTTTTCGACAACAATGCAATGAATTAAAATTTGCTTGAATTTCTTCATTAAGCCATTTACTTCAGAACAGTGAGTCTAATCTGTAGTCTAATAATATAATAAATACGTATAATAAATATTTAATTAAACATAATATCCCAATAAGTTCGGTGTTTTCAATTTTAAGGACGTTGAAATTCATGACGAACAATCTCAATTCTATCTCCAATCCCTCATTCGAATGGTTTCTTTTTTGTCCGCTAAAGTAGGTCTCACTATTTATTAGCGTATAACATAACATACAATCCCAGGCTCAAAAATCTCGACAACAATCTGTTCTGTAATTAAAATAAAACAATTTAAGAAAGAACAATTATGATAAAACCCTTTTTGACTATTACAATTGTTTTACGTGTTATTAAATTTACCAAATATTTTTATTATAATATTATGATTTATTTTTAGTTACACAGTATATATAAGAAGAATTTAAATTAGTTGTAAAAAGGTTTTTATGCCTAGTAGAGTCATGCTGCAGCTATATTATTAGTATAGTTGTAACACGAATGGGTCGGCTCGACCGCGGAAGAACCACGTTCTCTCAAAATGCCAGCGTAAAATAGTAGCTCAATGCTGCTGTGTTTTGTATGGTGAGTGTAGAGAACCGGAGACCCTTTTTACTGGAAATGAGGCATTCCATCTTAGTAGTCACGGGTTACAACGCATCTCCATTTTGATTCGCAAACGAGGACAAATGTAGATGTCTATGGACCACAGCAACCACTTACCATCAGTCCAATTTGTGCTCGTTTGTCACCCTATCCTATATAAAAAAGCAAAAACGGCCAAAAGTGGTTCTTGCATCAATCCTGAAAGAGAATCGAGAGGAATCCAACAAGGACGGAATCGTGTAGTGGCGGTCTAAGAATATTAATTACACAATATTATCGCATAGGTATAGTAACGAAAAACTAGGCACAAGAGAGAACGGTGAGCTGAAAGTAGGGAATTTCGGATTAGGGCAACGGAACCCAAGGGGCCAGCAGCTGGCCGACTTCATGGAGAAAGAGGGGCTCTTTATGATGAACTTTTTGTTCGAGAAGCGGCCCCACAAGAAGTGGACCTGGTCGAGCCCCGACGGTTCGACAAAAAATGAGATTGACTTCATTATGATGACCAGATGACAACTGGTCAGTGATGTCTCAGTGATCGCGAGGGTAAAAACCGGCAGCGATCACCGAATGGTGAGAGCCACACTGAACCTAAATGTTAAGTTGAACAGGTCACGTCTTACGAATTCAACGCCCACCACGTCCCCCACAACGTCAAAAGCCAACGTCCACCTCGTGCTCTAATCCAAAGTCCCGAAACCTTTCAGCTCGAGCTACAAAACTGTTTTCAGTGCCTAGTAGATTGCAATGCAGTGGACGATATGAATGACAAGCTCGTGGAAACTGTCCATGCGGTCGGAGCTAAGTTTTCCAAGACCCGCCGCAGAAGAACACAAAAACTCTCTGATCACACTCTTAATCTCATGGCTGTTAGACGGAAGATGAAGCTGCAGTCTTCAGTAGATTTGACAGCATACAGGCAACTGAACAGACAGATCTCCAAATGCATGCGGCGGGACTTACGCAACTTTAATACTGCTCGTATTAAAGAAGCGATCGAGCGGAACCAGGGCTCCAAAGTCTTTGCTAGAGATCTATCTGCATATCAGAAAGAGCCAACTGTCGAAGCTGAAGACCGAGTATCGCAACGTCGTTGCCGGTACACCTGAGATTTAGAGTGAGATTGAGAGGTTCTATGGGCAGCTGTACACATCATCGTTGGAGCCACACATAAGTGTGAGTAACGTTCCAAGAGCGAGTCTTATCCGACACTATTTCGATCATATCCCGGACGTCAGTCTGAGCGAGATTAGAATGGCTCTCTGGCACCTTAAAAACGGCAAGGCCCCCGGAAAGGATGGAACTACAGCGGAGTTTCTGAAAGCAGGTGGAAGACCGGTACTTGAAGTCCTTCAGAAGCTCTTTAATTCCGTCATCCATGGTGGCATTACACCGGAGGTGTGGAGCAGAAATGCGGTGGTCTTGTTCTTCATGAAAGGTGACAACGCTCTCTTAAAGAACTGAAGACCGATTTCCTTTCTGAGCCGCGTCTACGTGCTATTTTCGAGAGACATTACGAATCGTATCGCGCGCAGACTTGACGACTTCCAGCCTCCCAAACAAGCCGGTTTCCGAAAAGGCTTTGGCAACATAGACCACATACAGACCATGAAAAGAAGTCCGAGACAATTTTCCACGATATCTGGCGTATGTGGACTATGAGAAAGCCTTTGACTCCGTCGAAATTTGGGCGGTGCTGCAGTCCCTTCAGCGATGCCAAGTTGACTATCGGTATATCGAAGTGCTGAAGTGCTTGTACAGTAGAGCTACGATGGCTATCCGAGTACAAAACCAGAGTACAAAACCTATCCAATTGCAGAGAGTTGTAAGACAGTGTGACGTGATATCCCCGAAACTCTTCACCGCTGCATTGGAAGACCTTTTCAAGCTTCTGGCCTGGAAAGGATACTGTATTTACATCAATGGCGAGTTCATCACTCACCTTCGATTTGCCGACGATATAGTCCTTATGGCAGAATCGCTGGAGGACCTAAGCTTTATGCTCAATGACCTCAATAGTGTTTCCCAACGGATAGGTCTTAAGATGAACATGGACAAAACAAAGATTATGTTTAATGTCCATGTCACACCTATGCCGGTAGTTGTTGGGGACACTAAGCTCGAAGTTGTTGACAAGTATGTTTACCTGGGACAAATAGTCCATCTGGGTAAGTCCAACTTCGACCGAGAGGTCTATCGACGGATTCAACTCCGCTGCGCATCGTTCGGGAAACTACGACTAAACTAAACTAACTAAACTACGATTCGTTAAACATACCTCAAAACCTGAAAACGAAATTGTACAACCAGTACGTGTTGCTAATGATGACTTACGGAACTGAGACGTTGTCCTTCACTACTGGCCGGATGAGGAAGCTCAAGGTCGCTCAGCGAGCTATGGAGAGGGCTATGCTTGGAGCTTCTCTGCGTGATAAACTTAGAAATGAGGATATCCGCAGTAGAACCAGAGTGACCGACATAGCCCAACGGATTAGTAAGCTGGAGTGGCAATGGGCCGGCCACATAAGTCGAAGGACCGACAACCGTTGGGGAAAAAAGGTTCTCGAGTGGTGGCCTCGTACCGGCGGACGAAGTGTAGGGCGTCCTACCACTAGATGGAGTGACGACCTGGTAAGATATGCAGGAAGTGAATGGATGCAGGTGGCTCATGACCGTGCTTTGTAACATTCTTTGTGACATTCTTTGGGGGAGGCCCACAGACAGAAATTAAACTACAGAATTAGATTACAGAAATTAAATTACAGAAAGAAATTAAAACAGAAGATGGCAGCAGCAACAACTCTAAACAATAAAAAACTGCGGCTGCCAACCGGCAGCAACTAAAGCAAAATCCTCCCTATGAGTCAATCTATGTGGGAGGTCAATGTTCAGCATCGGACTTCCATGGGCTGTAACGGATGGATATATTATTGGACGCAATTTATTAGTTCCCTCGGAGAAAAACCGGTGGTGTAGTAGATTAAGGAAAAGGTACACCCAAATCCAACTTTTAGCAAGATTATGTTCTCATGTTGTAAAGTAATAAATTACTACATGATTAAAAACTTTCTATCAAGCATTAAACCCTACAAGAAATTCAAACGCGAATGTGCATTGTGTGTGTGAATGTGTATATCAGAAATCTTAATAATTCGGCAACATAGGGAATCCAAAACTTTTCAAAGGAATGGAAGCTTAAGATCTTAGTTTGTACAAATAATAAATAAACTTGAGGGTGCAGAGTCTTACGTGAAATTTACGAAACAGCCACAGTTCACATGCTTAAAAATTTTACTTTACTTTCTAGTGAAGCAGTTATTCTGCATGGTTTGTACATGTTTTAAAACTACTGTTAAGAGTGAGGGTAGATTACTTATAAGCGGTTAAACTCCCCCACTTATACAAGCAGTATAAAAAACTGCGCATACAACTGGCTTGGGTCATTCATCGAGTTTTATTCGTTGTCGTCATTTTGTCCATCGTGGTAATACTTATAGTGCCAGCAAAGAAGGTGACATTTTAGTGAGGTCGGCGTAATTCTAATGCGTTCCTTGAATTTTTTATAACGTAAAGTCTACTAAGTAGTATAGTACTATATTCATTTAATCAAATAGTTAAGACGATTGTCTAACACTACCATTTACCACAGTAGTACGCTGTAAGTATGTTTATTTAATTGATATTCTCTACTGTATAAATTCGTCGCACGTTCCTTTGAAAATTTACTAATTAGTAAGCCTCGTCCTTTATAACTGAATTTTAAACGCTTTTCAATTAATGCTATTTTAATTTACAACAGTTAGTAATATCTAATTTCTGTAGGATATTTTAATTTATGGCTGTATCTCTGGTATCAATTTAATAAAGTAAAGTAATTTTTATTTAACAGTCTGATTAGTACGTGCAGAGAACCCAATCATTATCTCAATTTTTAGGTATGATAAGAGACTGATGGAAAGTGACCGTTAATTTTTACTTTTTTCGTGTGTTTTTATAGGATAGGGTGACAAACGAGCACACAGTCTACCTGATGGTAAAAGGTTTCTGTGACCCATAGACATCTACATTTATCCTCAAGGACTAAGATGGAATGCCTTTTTTCCAGTAAAATGGGTCTCCGGTTCTCTACACTCACCATACAAAACACAGGAGTGTCAAGCTGCCATTTTACGCTGTCCCCGGTCGAGGCTACCAATTCGTGCTAGAACTATACTACTAATAAAGCTGAAACATGGCTCTACCACGTATAAATATACCTAATACAACAAATAAAATATATTATTAGAACAACAGTCGTTGTTCTAATAATATTTCTTTATCCTACATAACGTTTATGCGATCTTATTACAGATGTAGATTGGAGATGTTCAGATGAAGGACATGGATAATCCTCCTATGAAAATATTTATTTCGTCATTTGTCGAATTTCACAGCGTTTATGGCATATGCCACCAGTAGTTAATACCACACATGTTTTTCACACGATTCACAATACGATACTGGGTATTTTGACACACCAACGCCGTGTAACCAGTTGGTATCTGTGCTGTTATGCGTATTTAGAACTCAAATTTAGAATGTGCAGGCACACTGGCCGTTTTTTCGCTAATTTCCGGTCTTAAATTCGATAAATTTTTAGCATAGCGTTACGATCTGTTGTACTAAGTAAGAAGTATATATAAAAATCGTTTCTACAACTAACCAATCGTTTTTGGCGTTAAAGGCTTTGTGTTTTACTTACATGATAACCAAATTGTAACAGAGAATAAATTTTAATTGAATATAGTAACAGATAACTTATTAACACGTTTGTCTTATACACACGTATATAGTATATAGAGTTTATTGTTATGAATATGTTCATGATAAGATGGATTTTTTGATTAATCTTCATTCGCTCAAAATTAATTACTTCAACGTAGGTTGGTAGGGAGCCAAACCAATTATGTGTGAATAAACCTGAATGATTGGGTGAAAATTAGTTAAGATTAATTACGAGATAGTAAATACTTTGAACATAATAAAAACGATCGAATTATTGGAAACTAAATATAAATATATTGCGGAGATTTTTGGTTCTTCTTCATGAAAATTTTGGAACAAAGTTCTTTACCGAACGGTACGTATTTGACGGATGGGGGCTAGGCGACAAAAAGTATAAGATTTTCCGTCACGATCCCTTCTGACGTAGTGTAGACTGTCTTGGTGGCTATAAGGAGGCGAGATTGAATAATATCCATCTCCCTCGCACTTTTTCTTATCTTGCCATGAAAGAAACATTATTTTATTTTAAATTGAATAGACGCCAATAATTCATATATATGTATTTGTTTATCACTAATAATATACTACGAAAGGAACTTCGTTCCAACCGAGTGTTCCAGGACACTCCCGCATGTTTTTTTAATTCTAAAACGAAATTGAATTTAAAAAATCTCTTTGAGAACATTCTTCTAATAAAATTTAGTTACAAATTAGTTTGAAAGCACATTCTATGTTAATTAATTAGCTGCCTGCCGCAAATAAGGATGTCAACATTTTATATGATTTTACGTGACTTAAAGGAAATGATTTGAGGGCTATATTACCAAAATCTCACACAAAATTGATCCATCAAAAGAATCTATCATAGAATCCATCAATAGAATTGACATCCTTATTTGCGTGTGTCAAAATTTTATATGTTTTGACATGACTTAAAGGAAATTACTTGAAGGCTATATTACCAAAATCTCACACAAAATTGATCCATCGAAAGAGTCAATACCTAATACAATCACTGATGTCGTTTGCAAAGTTATTATTACTGAAGTATTAACTTAAGTGTGACAGCTGTGAGAGTAACTCAGGAGTTACTCTCACAGTACAGTCGAGTCTGTACGTGGTAGAGCCATGTTGCAGCTATATTAGTAGTATAGATGTAGCGCGAATGGGTCGGCTCGACCGGAGAAGGACCACGCTCTCACAGAATACCAGCGTCAAATAGCAGCTTGACACTGGTGTGTTTCGTATGGTGAGTGTAGAGAACCGGAGACCCTTTTTACTGGAAAAGAGGCATTTCATCTTAATCCTCACGGGTAACGACGCATCTGCATTTTAATTTTTCTTCATTGAGGATAAATGTAGATGTCTATGGGTCACAGCAACCACTTACCATCAGGTGGACTGTGTGCTCGTTTGTTACCCTTATTGTATAAAAGAAAGTTAAGCGCCAACCAACGAATAACTGTAAGTTTCATAATAAGTGATCAATCGGAATTAGAATGCTGTTTTTTGCCATATACTATGGATGACGTGAAATCTTAATGTTTCCAACGTAAAATACGTCTTAGATATATTCCAGGAGTTTTTTTTATATATTGAACAAAGGGGACAAGCGAGCACACAGCCCACCTAATGGTAAGTGTATGCTGTGGCATAGACTTACCATTAGGTGGGCATACATCTTCAGCTATCCTCGATAAAGAATCAAAATTCAGAAGCGTTGTCACCCCTGAGGACTAAAATGGAATGCCTGGTATCTAGTACAAAAGTTCTCCGGTTCTCTACACTCACCATATGCAGCACAGCAGCATGGAGCTACTATTGTACGCTGATATACTGTGAGAGAGTGGTAGGAGTTCCGCTGTCACACAAAGAGTCAACTCTTATGATATCTCTCTAATTGTCTGTCTGTCCTTATGTCTTTGAAATTCCAATTCAGAATAGAGATACCATTTAGTGATTTATTTATTCTATAAGTATTATGTAATCATCAGGTGAAAAAATTGTTTTGAATTTAAAACATCTAAATTTTTTTTAAATTTAAAACTATTTTTTCACTTAACTTTCTTCCCAAACTCAAAGATACTATCGTCATCAACTATCTGCTTACTCAAGCTGCTGTCAAAATCACCTAAAAACTTCGCAATGTGACGCATCAACATTTTAAATTGTGAAGAAGTTTTGAACGTGGTAGACCCATACTGTAGCTATTAGTAGTATAGTTGTAGCACGAATGGGTCGGCTCGATCGGGGAAGGACCACGCTATCACATAATACCAGCGTAAAATGGCAGCTTGACACTGATGTGTTTCGTATGGTGAGTGTAGAGAACCGGAGACCCTTTTTACTGGAAAAGAGGCATTCCATCTTAGTGCTCACGGGTAACGACGTATCTGCATTTTGATTATTTATTGAGGATAAATGTAGATGTCTATGGTTCACAGCAACCACTTACCATCAGGTGGACTGTTTGCTCGTTTGTTACCCTTATTTTATATAAAAAGAAACGCGTGTGGTGTGTAAAGTGTATTGACAATCGCTTAGTAAATATCTCGCGCCTTTATCTCATTCAGATCAGACACTAATAGGATGAAATGTCAGCCAGGCAGTAGCGTCAAAAGTTCACGTAGCAATTAAATTTCTTCCATAACTCCAAAATTTGTAATAGTGTACAAACCTTGTAAATACTACCTTTTAAAGAGACCAATTTCGAACAATGAAGAATTTTAACGTTCGCTAGGTTTTCTACATCATAGAACCTCGGTAAAAAAAAATTCTTTCTTTTTTCTCGATTATAACCTATCACCAGCAACAAGTCAATCTTTATAATCGTCGATGCGTCTGTTAATGATCGGGTAATTTCTGAATGAGTTTACTGACGAATGAGAACATGTTTACACAATATATTTGGTTTTATTTCGAGACGATGGTCATAGCCCTAAAAGTATTCAATAAAGGTGGCGCCTTAGTCAAATTAATATCAAATTCGCAATAAAATAACTCATATTCACAATATTATATTACATCATTTATTATTATTATTATTGAGGCATTCCATCCTCGTCCTCACGGGTAAAAACGCATCTGCATTTTGATCTGTAACAGCGGATAGATGTAGATGTCTATGCGCCGCAGCAACCACTTACCATCAGGTGGACTGTGTGCTCGTTTTTCACCCTTATCCTTAAAAAAAAAACATTATTGGTTTATTGCCAATCTTACCTGAGGCGGCGTGTGGTAGAGTTATAAATATATTTCATGTTAGCGTAAATAGTTTTGAATAAATTCGGAGTGAAAATCAAAAATACTCTAGCAATCTCGGAATCTCGGAAAGTGTAGTACATGCGACGTTGGCTGAGCCTGCTAAGTTCTGTATAAAATCAAAAAATCTTAAATACCTTTTAGGTTGATATTTCGATTTAGCATAAAGCTTATTGTTATATACTCGTATTATCTTGTAGTTATTGTGAGTGTTTTTTTTAGTATTCTACATTGTTTAGGTACCTAAGTTTTTATGTATTTGCCATTTTCTTAAAATTAATACAATAAATTAGTTACAAATAAATATCAGGCACATTTGAAATAATATGATATTAAATTTAAAAAAAAAATAACACATTAGTGTCTTTGTAAAGGTTACACGGTAGTGTACACGAGTGCCAAAAACTATTCGATCTCAATTTTATCATTCAATTCAATGTTCTTCATTATGTTGTACTGAATGCAGAGCAGAGTATTATGATCCATGTTCTCCTTCTTCTTTATCGACCTTTAGTCTACTAAAAGTTCACTATAGAACTCGTAGAAAGAACTGTTTGCCATAAACGTCACGCTTGGCAGGCGGATTCGAATTCATTGTCTGTGTATTTTACATCTGATAAGATATGGTAATGTATCGTAGGCCTCAAGGTCATTCGCACCGAGTAACTAGAACTACTCCACAGCTACGATACAGTATAATATATCTTTCTCACGATTTTAGACCGGGAAACCAATAGCCTCGTACAGAAAACCAAAGAGAAATAGCAGCATGATGCTGCTGTGCTTCTTATCACGGTTGATGAAAGAAGCATAACCTTTTTTATAAAGCTAATTTTTATAATGCTTTATGTAATTATATACACTTTAATGGTTCCCTATCCATATGCGTAGATACATAAGAATTCTTCGCACTCTATTTTCAATCCTTAACGATCGATCCACTCCGCAATACCTGAAATGCAAATTTTAGTATTTGGGTACTTCTCACGATCGTAACCTGCGATTACCTTATCTGTATTTCCTCGCCGTACCAAATGTACGTCTCAGTCTCTCGCCTCTGAGGCTATAAGATTTCGGAATAAATTACCTCGACATATTAGGAAAGAGACTTCTGTTGCAGCCTTTAAGAGACTGGTCTCTAATCATTACCTTTCTTCTTCCAGTAGCTAACTTTCTTAAATGTTTCTGCTTATGGCTATATATTATAAATTATTTAAATTGTGTGTATTATGTATTATTTATAAATAGCGATAGAGTGAGATATATAAGAGTATATTATTTAGTTTAATTGTAGTTATATATAAGTGTATTTACACGTATGGTATTTATGGTTTTTATATTTATATTCACGTATACATATCTTCATGTTTTTATGGCACCTGCGTGAGTTTTTCTGCTTAGCTTATACTTGACTGGTAGAAAACGCCTAAAGTCTGGCAGTTGTAGCCTGATGTGCAATAAAGCTTTTTAAATAAATAAATAAAATAATCAAGAATATTTGGAAGATATTTGAAATCCTACAACAACATAACGCAAAACGGGCCGCCGGCTGCTTGCACGGGAGTAGCCATACGCAGGCGTTCCCCTCTGTTAACGTTAAAGTCCACACGGTCCTTATGCGTACAATAAAAATAGTTGCAGCCGCATTGATTACTAGACTACGTACGTATAGTTGCGCAGCCAAATCGACGTCCAACAAAAATATCGAATAGTTTAGGTTTTTGTTTAAATTTACAATAAGATAAGCGTTACCTGTTATATAATCAGTAATTTCTAATCATATTATTGGTATTTACTTCTTTATAAATTTCAAAATTTCAATATTAACGGTCGTGCTATTTCCGATTTATTTACCAACACAAGCCGCTCGTCCTTTTACAATATGCATATTGGTCGAGTGACTGATCAGTTTGTTCCAAATTGTCGTTGTCACCGAGCGATACTGTTATAATGTATCCATGTGTGTGTGTGTGAAATTGTTAGCTCATTGTATTAATTTAAAAATTACATACATGTGTGAGTTTCGTAGTGACAGATGATTGATTTTATGTGCGCAGTTTTCCACCCTAGAAGTTACAGACAGACAGTTCTATATCGTGGGAAAACGCTGTGGCTATACCACTCCGGTCCACCGGTGGCCCGTGTTGCTCTATCGTTAATAAGCATTGATTAGCGGTTCGGACACTTATTTGTCCTAAATAAGGGGAGGTCTGTGCCCAGCGGTGGGACATATATAGCCTGTAATTTTAACTTCACCTACAACTCATCAATTAAATTCCGATTACGATGATATCCCGGATGTCAGTCTGAGCGAGATTAGAATGGCTCTCCAGCACCTTAAAAACGACAAGGCCCCCGGAGAGGATGGAATTACAGCGGAACTTTCAAAAGCGGGTGGAAAACCAGTACCTGAAGTCCTTCAGAAGCTCTTTAATTCCGTCCTCCATGGTGGCATTACACCGGAGGCGTGGAGTAGAAGTGCGGGGGTCTTGTTCTTCAAGAAAGGTGACAACGCTCTCTTGAAGAACAACAGACCGATTTCCCTTCTGAGCCGCTTCTATGTGCTGTTTTCGAGAGTCATTATGATTCGTCTCGCCGACTTGACGACTTGACGACTTTCAGCCTCCCGAACAAGCCGGTTTCCGAAAAAGTATTAGCACCATGGACCATATACATACCCTTCGACAAATTGAACAGAAGTCCAAGGAGTACAATTTGCCACTATATCTGGGGTATGTGAACTATGAGAAAGCCTTTGATTCCGTCGAAATCTGGACGATGCTGCAGTCCCTTCAGCGATGCCAAGTTGACTATCGGTATATCGAAGTGCTGAAGTGCTTATACAGTAGGGCTACGATTGCTATCCGAGTACAGAACCAGAGTACGAAACCTATCCAATTGCAGAGAGGTGTAAGACAGGGTGACGTCATATCCCCGAAACTCATCACTGCTACATTGGAAGACGTTTTCAAGCTTCTGGACTGTAAAGGTTACGGTATTAACATCAATGGCGAGTACATCACTCTCCTTCAATTTGCCAACGGTATAGTCTTTGTGGCAGAATAGCTGGAGGATACTATGCTCTCAATCCTCAATTGTGTTTGCCAACGGATAGGTCTTAAGATGAACATGGACAAAACAAAGAGCATGTTTAATGTCCATGTCACACCTACTCGTATGCCGGTAGTTGTTGGGAGCACTAAACTCGAAGTTGTTGACGAGTATGTTTACCTGGAACAAATAGTCCGACTATGTAAGTCCAACTTTGACCGAGAGGTCAATCGATGGATTCAACTCGGTTGAACAGCGTTCGGGAAATTACGGCACTTTTTCTTATCAGGTATACCTCAAAATTTGAAGACGAGACTGTACAACCAGTGCGTGTTGCCTGTGATGACCTATGGAACTGAGACGTGGTCCTTCACTGCTGGCCGGATGAGGAAGCTCAAGGTCGCTCAGCGAGCTATGGAGAGGGCTATGCTCGGAGTTTCTCTACGTGATAAACTTAGAATGGTTTCTAAGATCTACGTTGTCTACGTTGGTACGTATTAGTAAGCTGAAGTGGCAATGGGCCGGCCATATAGCTCGACGAACCGACAAACGATGGGAAAAAAAGGATCTCGAATGGCAGCTTCGTACTGGCGGACTTAGTGTAGGGCGTTCCCCCACTAGATGGAGTGACGACCTGGTAAGATATGCAGGAAGTCGGTGGGTGCAAGTGGCTCAGGACCGGCATTCCTTGGGGGAGGTCTATGTTCAGCAGTGGACTTGTGAAGGGCTGTAATAATAATGATGATGATGACAACTGATGGGAACTCGTATTGTTTGACCTCCTGTCTTAGTACAGTAAATATCTTCCTTTCAGCATAAAACATAAATAGAAAAGACTTTTAAACGGACATCATTTTAAACTATTGGAGTAATGATATAAAATATTTTTTAAGGAATTACGTCAATAAACGAGCAAACAATCCAGTGTTTAGTGGGTGTTGTGGTCCTTAGACTCTCCTTACCTATTGAAATGAAGGTGTAGATGTGTTGTCACCCCTAGGAATAATTGATTAATTATAATAATTGACTTAATATTTATTTTATAGTATGGCAATTTGAAATTATACTTTTAAAGTTATGTAGACTAAATCATTAAAATATAATAAATTGAATGATTAAATTCTCCAACTTTACCTACCTAGACGCGTCGCAACTTTTAATTGACATAGTTTATCAACTATTTTATCAAGCGCAAATTGATACCCACCTGGAGTGTCAAGAAGTTAGACTTCTGAAATACTAATTAACATCAAGCATAGTTAGTTTTAACCTAATGAAGGAAAACTTGTTTCAGCTTTGGTGACTTATCTTAGCGAAACGTTAAGATTTTCAGTAATTAAGAGTACTTTTGAAACTATTACTAAACTTTTACTTAACTAACTAAAATATTTACCTATTTAGTTTTGTGAAAAAATAAGCAGGATATAAACATACGAGGGTGCGTTTTTAAGTTCGCGGAATGGGGGGGGGGGGGGGGTTAAGGAGTGGAAATAAAAATCCAAATTTATTTTTCCTTTTTTCCTCAATATATTGAATATTCACCTGCTACCCTAATACATTTTTGATTTGTCTTTGCCTAAAAATACGCCGAAACTGCTTCCTTCACTTATTCATCACTTAAAAACTTTTTCTCACATAGTTCTTTTTTTAAGTTTGAAAATAGATAATAATCACTGGGAGCCACATCAGGACTGTAGGATGGGTGTGGCAAAATTTCGAAGCCTACCTTCTGCAGGACAGCCGTCGCAACATGGCACTTGTGAACAGGCGCGTTGTCTTGCAGAAGAAGATTCCTTTGGTCAATTTTCCCCTTCTTTTGTCTTTTACGGCTTCCTTAAATTACTCTAGGATTGAAGCGTAGTAATTTCCGGTTTTGGAGACACCTTTATCTTTATAATTAATCGATAGGATTTCTTCTGAGTCCCAAAAGACTGTCGCCATGATTTTCCCAGCTGATTGTGCCATCTTAAATTTCTTGGGTGGTGATGTGCCTGTTTTTGTGCCACTGTATAGAGTCCTGTTTGGACTCAGGTTCATAATGGTGAACCCAAGTTTTGGCAACAGTAACAATTCGAGCCAACACTCCATCTTTGTCTTCTACACAGAAGTCCAAAAATGCACGAGAACACTCCACGCATTGTTGCTTTTGAGGCGGCGTGAGCATTCTACGCACCCATCTTGCGCTGACTTTAGTCATGCCAAGATGGTCATGAAGAATTTTGAAAACGGTTGTATCTGATACTCCAACTATTTCTGCGAGTTGTTTTTTCTTTAGGCGGGCATCTTCTGATATTAATTTTTCAACTTTTTTTTTATGGGATAAGGGTGACAAACGAGCACACAGTCCACCTGATGGTAAGTGGTTGCTGCGGCCCATAGACATCTACATCTATCCTTTATTACAAATCAAAATGTAGATGCGTTGTCACCCGTGAGGACTAAGATGGAATGCCTCATTTCCAGCAAAAAGGGCCTCCGGCCACCTGCACTCATCAAGCGAAACGCAGAAGTAAACCTCTACTTCACGCTGGTATTCTGTGAGGTCGTGGTACCACCCCGGTTCGAGCCGGCCCATCCGTGCGACAGCAAAAGCTGCCGCGTGGCTCTACCACTGTTGCAATACTTTTATAACTTTTTGAATAAATTCCGAAGTGGTCACCTCGATCGGTCTTCCTGGCCGTGGGTTGTCTTCAAGTGACTCTCTGCCTTGTTTAAAAAGGGAATGCCACTTGTAAACTATAGTTTTAATTGGACAAGAGTCTCCGTAAATGGATGACATCTCTTCCAGTATAATCTGACCTGATTGTCCGCGCTTGGTAAGGAACTTTATAACGGCACGGAATTCGATTTTCTCCATATTTCACAATTTTTTCCTGATTGACTCGTTTGGTTGACGATAACTCAAAGACTGATAATCTTATTACAGTAAAACCCGGTATTTATACTAATAATTAGTTGCTCAATGAGCACATAATTCAGTGACGTCCCCACTTATTACCTACCTACCCATCCCGTGAACTTAAAACGCTCCCTCGTAAACCCTTTCGGGTTAACGTGCAATTCCAAGTTCAATGCTCATGCATGCTTTAGGTATTTGACATCTTGTTGGATTAAATGGTGAAGATGAGAAGAATGAGAGTAAAGAGAGTGTAGGGCACCATACTCTTCATGAAGTAATTTTTTGAAGTTAATTGAACTTGTTTGAGTTTTAATTTATCTCTATTTCATCCCGTGGGCCAACTAGGAACAAAGCCATTATAAATATTCCCAGAACGATATTGACAGTAATTGCGCCAGACGGCGGTATAACCATCTAGTTTACTTGAAATGTCCAGACTGGGGATAACGAGTAGCATACAAGGTAGAAGAAGTCTGGACTGTTTCCTAATCCACCTGTTATTGTGACGATTAATGAAAATGCTTTCAATAATGTTAGTGTACCAAATGTAGCAGCAGTTTGATACGGGCTGACAAAGAAGAATGAAGACTGAAAATAAAACCAATGAATGAAGTTCTTCAGATCAAATTTCTGTCACGGTGACCGTTCCCGTTTCAACGGAGACTAGTTTTCTGCACAGGGCAGGATTATCGTGCATTAGTGTGCACAGGACAGGTGCACAGCACAGGTGCTCTCCTTATATTCTCGCTCTCAGTAGTAGGACGGCAATCCAATACGACCGATGAGAGATCAGATGCAGGACCAACGTCATCAGTCGCGCTTATAATCACAAAACAAACAAGTAATAAAAATCAGTTACAGAAGAGCCTTCAAAGAAATAAATTTTTGTGTAACAATAATGTAGCGCATAAAAGTATCATCACACACACACACACACACACGTTTACAGTAATATCACTACAAAATACTACAACTCGCTATGTGGTGGTAGCGTTAGAAACTCATCACCCCATTCCATCCAATGAATACCGTAAAAGGTGACTTAAGGAAATGCTAACGAGATCTTCTGGTTACGGAATGCTCTTGTTAATTTCACAGTCTTTTTTATAGAATAAGATTACAACGAACACAAAATCTACCCAACGGTAAGCCGATGCTGCAGCCTACATTCTCGATCAAAACTTAAAACGCAGATGCGTTGTTACTACAGCGGCGATAGCCATGGTGACTTTCCATTATCGTTACGCTATAGAAAACTATCAAAATAAATAGGATTGACATTATATATCTGAACGTTAAGTCAAATTGCAGTCATATGACTTGATTTTATTCATTTTTATAGTTTCCGTTAAGGACCAAGGTAGAATGCCTCGTTACCAGTAAAAAAAAGTGTCATGGTGTTCTTGTCAAGTTCTGCTTATTTATTAAATGAAAATAATTTTTACGGATTTTATCACATTACACATACAGTACCTATGGTCACGGGGGGGGGGGGGGGGGCTGAGGTGTGTGAACATGTTTTAGATCGTCTCCGCCATTCAATTAATGTGTAGTCTTCGGGTAAATATAAGAAATCATATTCTGCTTGTTATGGTAGAAAACTATACACTTTTTGTCTTATTGCTGATTTACGCAGTGAGAGTAACTGGCTCCGAATTCGAGGCAAGTCAGTACTGACCCACTACTGGCGTAATGTAAATTGATTTGAAGGCAGTACAGCACTGTCTGCACGACTACTGACTGTGTGTAAACGGTGCAAGTCAGTCGTCGGCGCCAGCACTGGCTCCTGTTACTGTCCCCGTGTAAATCAGTCTTTAAAGAGGAGGAAGAACAAAAGAAAACACAGAAGTGACAGAATTTTTTTATATTAAAAGAAGAAAACAAGTTTGCGGCTCACCTGATGGTCACTAATTGCATAAAATTGCTTTTTAAGTTTCAAATATCAACTAATAGTCGCCGAACATTAACTTCTTTCTTGACGAAGCCAAAATATCTGAACTCTAAGGTCGAACGTAAAAATTTTGAAACGCTACTTACTCAGTCGCATCGAAACTTTTAATTGGCGTATTTGATCAAGTGATGAAATTGATGGAAATTGAAGTCAGTCTTTTGATATACAAATTTACATCAAATAAACCGTTAGTTGGAAAAACTGTTACTCTAAATTTTGTTTACGTTTTAAATTGGTGTTGGCTGTAAGCAGTGCATTTTTTTATTTTCGAAGTGGATCAAAGTATTTAAGTAGGTAGATTAAACATTATGGTCTGAGATGGACTAATATTATTGAGTTATAAACGGAAATAAAAAACCTTTTTCTCCAAATATTAACTTTATCTCCACGGGAAATAAACTGTTTGACTACAGGAAAAGGCTCAAGCTGTATATATATAGGCTATATATATTTAGGCAGGTGACTGAAGGAACGGGTTTTATTACCCACTAACTTTTTTCTATAATGCAAACTAAAGCAACTCAAGTACATCATACTTTTTAAAAATATAAATTAAAAATTTCAAATATATTTTATTTGAAATTGTGCTTAACTTGTTATTTCGATTCTCGAAAGTCTTTGGCGGCCTTAAAAAGTTGTGCAAAAATTATGTTTCACCGTAAGATCAAGCACTGAACTTCATAAACTTATCGAAAGGTAAGTAAGTATACTTAAATAAAGCATATGATGGTGCTTTCAGCATACTCCAACGTTCCATTTATATGAGGAGTTTTTAGTGAACATAAAATTTATGAAAGTAATTTTCGTATCGTACGTCTTCTGGGTGTAGTTCAAGAATATGGGATATTACTTATAACAGCGGCGTTCTTTGCTGCTTGTTTGTTTTCTATTTATTACCAGTAATGTAGTTTCAATGCAACTATTGAAGTCAAATTCATAAAATCAAAAAGGTAAAAACTATAGCAATAACTCAATAGGAATATACAACGTTCTTGGCATAAATGTATGAACTTCAATGTTTTTTTTTAATTTTTAAACTGCGAGATTTAATGTTGACAAAGTTATTGGTGCGGTTTTAGAACTTACTTCAAACTGAACGAATCACTAACTTTTACCATGCATACAAATGATCGAATATCGGAAATTAATTGTTTTCAGACTTTTTACTTTATATATACGCCTAATTAAACAAATTTCTAATTTCTAAGTCGTCTAAAAGTGGCCTAGGTTTTTAAAAAACGAGTCAGTGAATCACTGATTGATAAAAATGGAATTTTCAGACCTTAATCACTCAAAAAAACATCATCATCATCATTACAGCCCATCACAAGTCCACTGCTTAACATAGGTCTCCTCCAAGGAATGCCACAAAGCACGGTCTAAAGTCATCTGCATCCATAGAATTCCTGCATATATTACCAAGTCGTCACTCCATCTATTATGGGGGGGGAGCTTACTTACCCATTGTTTGTCGGTTCTTCGAGCTATATGGCCGGCCCAATGCCATTTGAGCTTACTAAGTCGTTGGGCTATGTCGGTTACTCTGGTTCTACTGCGGTTATCCGCGTTTAAAGTCTACCACGCAGAAAAACCCCGAACATAGCCCTCTCCATAGAGCACTGAGCAACCTGGAGCTTTCACACACGGCCAGCAGTGAAGGACTACGTCTGATATCCATAGGTCATCACTGGCAACACGCACTGGTTGAACAATCTTGTTTTGAGGTATGCTTGATGAGAAGATGTGTCGTAATCGCCCAAACGCTGCCCAGCCGAGTAGAATCCGTCAATCGACCTCTCGGTCGAAGTTGGCCTTACCTAGTCGGACTATTTGTCCTAGGTAAACATACTCATCAACAAATTTGAGCATGGTGCTCCCAACAACGACCGGCGTAGGTGTGAAATGGATTTATACATTATCTTCGTTTTGTCCATGTTCATCTTAAGACCTATTCGCATCACTATTGAGGTCATTGAGCATAGTGTTTAGGTCCTCCAACGATTCTGCCATAAAGACTATATCGTCGACAAATCGAAGGTGAGTGATGCACTCGCCATTGACTTTAATACCGTATCCTTTCGAATTCAGTAGCTTGAGCCTGAAAATATCTTCCAATGCAGCGATGCAGAGTTTCTGTCTTACAGCTCTCTGCAGTTGGATAGGTTTTGTACTTTGGTTTCGGACTCGGATAGCCATCATACCCTACTGTGCAAACATTTCAGCACTTCGATATCATCATCACAATTACAGCCCTTCACAAGTCCACTGCTGAACTTAGGCCTCCCCCAAGCAATTCCACAAAGCATGGTCCTGAGCCACCTGCATCCACCAACTTCCTGCATGTCTTACCAGGTCGTCACTCCAATCTAGTGTGAGGACGCCCTACAATTCATCCGCAGGTACGAAGCCGCCGCCCGAGAACTTTTTTCCCCATCGATTGTCGGTTTTTCAAGTTATATGGCCAGCCCATTACCACTTCAGCTTACTAATCCGTTGGGCTATGTCGGTCACTCTGGTTCTACTACGGATATCGTCATTTCTAAGTTTATCACGCAGAGAAACTCCGAGCATAGCCTTCTCCATAGCTCGCTGAGCGACCTTGAGCTCACTCATCACTCGTAACACGCACAACGTCATTACTCGTAACACGCACTGGTGCAGGTACAGTACCGTTTTCAAGTTTTCAGGTACACCTTACGAAAAGATGTGACGTAATTTTCCGAACGCTGCTCAACCAAGTTGAATCCGTCGATAGACCTCTCAGTCGAAGTTAGT
The DNA here is from genome assembly GCA_033319125.1 of Parnassius glacialis. Lineage (NCBI taxonomy): Eukaryota > Metazoa > Arthropoda > Insecta > Lepidoptera > Papilionidae > Parnassius > Parnassius glacialis. Next base: position 15,292,889 of record JAVANC010000018.1, on the reverse strand, counting down.
CTTACTTAGTCGGACTATTTGTCCCAGGTAAACATACTCGTCAACAACTTCGGGCTTAGTGCACCCAACAACTACCGGCATAGGTGTGACATCGACATTAAACGTGATCTTTGTTTTGTCCATATTCATCTTTAGACCTATCCGTTGGGAGACACAATTGAGGTCATTAAGCATAGTGCTTAGGTCCTCCAGCGATTCTGCCATAAGGACTATATAGTCGACAAATCAAAGGTGAGTGAGTACTCGTCATTGATGTTAATACCGTAATCTTTCCAGTCCAGAAGCTTGAAAACATTCTCTCATGCAGCGGTGAAAATTTTCGGGGATATAATATCCTGTCTCACACCTCTCGGCAATTGCATAGGTTTTGTACTCTGGTTCTGTACTCATATAGCCATCGTAGCCCTACTGTACAAGCACTTCACCACTTCGATATACTGACAGTCAACTTGGTACCGCTGAAGGAACTGCAGCACCGCCAAAATTTCGACGGAATCAAAGGCTTTCTCGTAGTCAACATATGGTAGACATAGTGGCAAATTGTACTCCTCGGACTTCTGTACAATTTGCCGAAGGGTATAGATGTAGTCTATGGTGCTAAAGCCTTTTCGGAAACCGGCTCGTTTGGGAGGCTGGAAGTCGTCAAAATTGCGCGCGAGACGATTCGTAATGACTCTCGAAAACAGCACGTACACGCGGCTCAGAAGGTAAATAAATCGGTCTGTAGTTCTTCAAGAGAGCGTTGTCTCCTTTCTTGAAGAACAAGATCACCGCACTTCTGCTCCACGCCTCCGGTATAATGCCACCTTGGAGGACGGAATTAAAGAGCTTCTGAAGGACTTCAAGTACCGGTTTTCAACCCGCTTTCAGAAGCTCCGCTGTAAATCCATCTTCGCCTGGGGCCTTGCCGTTTTTAAAGTGGTGTAGAGCCATTCTAATTTTGCTCAGACTGACGTCCGATATATCGTCGGAATAGTGTTGGATAAGACACGCTCCACACTTACGTGTGGCTCCAACGATGATGTGTACAGCTGCCCATAGAACCCTTTAATTTTACTCAGAATCTCTGGTGTCTCGGAAACGACCCTGCCACACTCGGTCTTCAGCTTCGAAAGTTCGCTCTTTCTGGCAGACAGATCTCTAGCAAAGACTTTGGAGCCCTGGTTCCACTCGATCGTTTCTTCAATACGAGCAGTATTAAAGTTGCATAAGTCCCACCGCATGCATTTGGAGATCTGTCTGTTAAGTCGCCTGTATGCTGTCAAATACACTGAAGACTGCAGCTTCATTTCTCGTCTAACAGCCATGAGATTAAGAGTATGATCGGAGAGTTTTTGTGTTCTTCTACAGCGAGTCTTGCAAAACTTAGCTGCGACCGCATGAACAGTTTCCACTAGCTTGTCATTCATATCGTCTACTGCATTGCAATATTATAGGCACTGAAAATGATTTCGTAGCTCGAGCTAAAATGTTTGGGGACTTTGGATTAGAGCACGAGGGGGACGGAGCGTTTACCTCATTAGACGTGACCCCTGCAACTGTTTAGGTTCAGCGTGCTTTTCACCATTCGGTGATCGCTGCCGGTTTTCACCCTCGCGATCATTGAGACATAGATAGATAGACATAGACATACTCAACAGTTGTCGTCTGATCATCATAATGAAGTCAATCTCATTTTTTGTCAAACCGTCGGGGCTCGACCAGGTCCACTTCCTGTGGGGCTGCTTCTGGAAGAAAGAGTTCATCATAAAGAGTTCCTCTTTCTCCATGAATTCGGCCAACTGCTGACCCCTTGGGCTCTGTTGCCCTATTCCATATTTCCCTACTTTCAGCTCACCGTTCTCTCTTGTGTCAAGTTTTGCGTTGAAGTCTCCCATTAACACCGTATAGTTGGTTTTGGAGGAGTTCATGCCTCTAGAGATATCCTCATACATTTTCTCCACCTCCTCATCGGAGTGTGCCAAGTTTGGTGCGTAAACCTTTACGACCTTCAGCGAATACTGTTTGGTGATTTTGAGTATAAGGTACGCAACCCACGTCGACCCACTCCCAATCTTTACAAAGTTGTTAACGAGAGACTTGTGGACAATAAATTCGACACCTCCTTGGGACAGATGGTTGCCCTTCCGGTCATGGAACAAGTTGCTGTATTCGAGGATTATCGTGTCCTCCCCCTCTCTTCGGACCTCAGATAATCCTATAATATGCCAGCGCAACTTGTCTATCTCTTCTTCCAGCTCCACAATCTTCTCGTCAGTCCTCAGGGTGCGTGCGTTATAAATTGCCAGGTCGATTCGTCTTAGTTGGTAATAGAAAATCCACCGGAGATTTTTAGTACCCCCTGCCCCGTCATTTCCATGATCGCCACCATAGCCAGGAATAGTGGGGCCGCCGGGGACTGGGGGCAGTCTTTTTGTAACTTTTATCATGGGGGGTATATGCAATAGTTGCCACGCATGGCGAGCGGGTTGGCAACCGCAGTTTTTATTGTTGTTTTGCTGTTATCAGAAAGATGCTGCTGCCCAGCCTCTGCCTTAGTTTCCCTCTGTCGCCTCTTACGACACCCACGGGAAGATATGGGGTAGTGAGTATTCTTACCCGCTACTACACGGGGACTTTGATGTATCGACAGTTAACTTGGCACCGCTGAAGGGACTGCAGCACCGCCATACTTTCGACGGTATTAAAGGCTTTTTCATAGTTCACATAAGCAAGACAAAGTGGCAGATTGTACTCTTCGGTCTTCTGTATAATTTGCCGAAGGGTACGTATGTGGTCTTTATTACTAAAGCCCTTCTGGAAACCGGCTTGTTTGGGAGGCTGGAAGTCGTCAAGTCTGCGCGCGAGACGATTCGTAATGATTTTTTTTTTTTATAGGAGAGGGGGGCAAACGAGCATGCGGCTCACCTGATGGTAAGTGACTACCGCCGCCCATGAACAACTGCAACACCAGGGAGGGAATTGCAGATGCGTTGCCGGCCTTTTAAAAAGGAGTAAGCTCTTTTCTTGAAGGTCCCTAAGTCGTATCGGTCCGGAAAAATCGCTGATGGTAATCGATTCCACAAGGAAGTCGTGCGAGGAAGAAAACATCTTCTAAATCGCACAGTGGTGGACCGCCAATCATCCAGATGGTGTGGATGGTATCGGGAGTTCTGCCGCGATGTGCGTTCGTGAAATTTGGCGGCTGGGATTAATCCGAACAATTCCTCAGAGCACTCCCCATGGTAGATGCGAAAGAAAATGCAAAGAGATGCAACATCTCTTCGCAGCGCCAATGAGTCGAGCCGATCGGAAAGAACTCGGTCGTCGACGATTCGAGCCGCTCTGCGCTGGATGCGGTCAAGTGGAAGGAGCTGGCACTGGGGAGCCCCTGCCCAAAAATGGGAACAGTATTCCATGTTAGGCCGAACCTGCGCCTTGTAAAGTTGCAGGCGGTGTGCCGGCATGAAATACTGTCCCGCTCTGCTGAGCACGCCAAGCTTTTTAGAGGCCAATTTGGCCTTCTCTTCCAAATGACCACGAAACTGCACGTCACTCGATATGTCGACGCCGAGGATTCCGATACTGGCTGAGGCAACCAGTGGAGTGCCTTGAAACTGAGGAGATACGACAAAGGGGTTCTTTTTAGCGGTAAACGCGCAAACTTGTGTCTTCTGAGGATTAAACTGGACTAGATTTAGTCGCCCCCAGTTCGAGACTTTGTCCAGCAAAGACTCGACTTCAGACACAAGTTTGTTCCGGTACTCGGAGACGTTTTCCCGAGAAATATTAGCACGGCCGGTGTATAGAGCATCACCAGTGCTGTCATCCGCATAGCAATGAATGTTACTAGTTAGCAACATATCATTGATATGCAGAAGAAACAGCGTTGGTGATAGCACACAGCCTTGTGGAACACCAGCGTTAATAGGCTTGTAGTCAGAACATGCACCGTCTACAACAACCTTGATGCTCCGATCTGCAAGGAAGCTGGTGATCCAATTGCATAATTTCTCGGGAAGCCCATAGAAAGGGAGCTTCGAAAGAAGCGCTTTGTGCCAAACCCGATCAAAGGCCTTCGCAATGTCCAGACTAACGGCCAACGCCTCCCCCTTGGACTCTACTGCCTCCGCCCATCTATGGGTCAGGTAGACCAGAAGATCACCAGCTGATCGACTCCGACGAAAACCGTATTGGCGGTCACTAATCAGCTGGTGATCCTCAAGGTACCGGATGAGCTGGCAGTTGATAATGGATTCCATTATTTTGGAGAACAAGGAGGTGATCGCGATAGGCCTATAGTTGGACGGGTCTGAGCGGTCGCCTTTTTTAGGGATCGGGTGGACAAAAGCTGTCTTCCATGAATTCGGGACTACGCCTTGGGAGTAGGAGTACCGGAAAAGACTCGTTAGGACCGGTGCCAACTCCGGAGCACACGTCCTCAGCACAATTGGGGGGATTCCGTCAGGCCCACTCGACTTCTGGATGTCCAGGGAGAGAAGTGCTTTGCGAACCGAGCGCTGTGAGAACAGCACATCCGGCATAGAGCACTCACACCGCGGGATGGTCGGCGGTGTTTTCCCCCCGTCATCAAGAGTCGAGTTGGACGCAAAAAGGGAGCCTAAAAGGTCGGCTTTGTCTTTTGCGTCATGGGCCAGTGAGTCGTCCTCCCTGTGCAGAGATGGTAGTGATGGCTTACAGAAATTCCCTTGGACAGCCTTGGCGAGAGACCAGAATGCACGGGTTCCCGAAGGAAGGCGAACTAGTTTCTCGCCAATTCTGCCTATGTGCTCTGACTTTGCCTTGGCAATAACTCTTTTGAAGGACCTGGAGGCGAAGTTATACTTCTTTTTAAGTGTGCTGGTGTTTACATTCCGAGTCGCCGAAGCCGCAGCCCAGGCTTGATAACACTCCTGCTTACTGCGTAATGCAGTTTTACAGGAGCGACCAAACCAAGGCTGAGATCTGCCTCCGATGGGTACCACAGATGATGGAATAAATAGTTCCATTCCCTGTAGCACCACATCAGTGACAGAGTCAGCAACAGCGCTGGGATCATCCGGCGAGAAGCAAACCCGCCCCCATGGGTAGGATGCAAAGAAAGACCGCATTCCGTCCCAATCCGCCGACCTGTAATGCCAAACACGGCGGCAACCTGCAGAACGCAACCGCGAAGGGAGCGTGAGTGGCACCATACTCCGGATCAAACAGTGGTACGAAGAGCCGAGAGGGGCATCGACGGAAACCTGATATCCGTCCGGATGAGAGGTCAGCAGAAGGTCCAACAGGGAAGGTGTATGATCCTCCACATCTGGAATCCGCGTAGGCGAAGTAACCAGTTGTGTCAGACCATATGCCAAGGCAAAGTCATAAACAGATCTCCCCGCATGATCGGTTAAACGTGAACCGAGCCATTCGGCATGGTGGGCGTTAAAATCGCCAAGGATCACGATCTCTGCGGATGGGACCTGTTGTAGCAAGGAATCTGTAGCCATTTGGACGTGGTCGATGAGTCGGTCTGTTTCGGCATTACCGCTATGGGACCTATAGAGGCACCCGTAGACGCGCGGGTGGTCGTCGCTGTCTACGCGTAGCCAAAGGATGGACAGGTCCGAACCTTCAAGACTGCCGAGGCGTCGAGAACAGATGTCCTCTCTGACATACACGCAAACTCCAGCCCGAGGCACAAAGGAGTGCTCCAATTTGTACCCAGGGTAGGAGAGATACGAAATATCCGCCGGGGAGGAAACCTGCGTCTCGGTCAGGAAGAGCAAGGCCGGCTTCGACGTCTCGAGATGGTAGTGGACGGCGTTTAGGTTAGAGTGAAGTCCCCTGATGTTGCAGAAATTCACGGATAGCGTGGCAGGGGTCGCCTTGGTATTGTTGCTCTGTTTACCCCGAGCAGTTATGTTTTTGAGCGGAATTTTGCCCACCCCAGAATACGCGGGGCAGCCTGAGCACCCACGCTCAGGATTGGAATAACATGGTCGTGGATGCTCAGCGAGGGATTCTCCAGGGGTACTGGTACCCTCCTGGGGTAGTCTATTGTGTAATTCCACTACCATGTTGATGGGGGGGGGGGATTGGGCCTCCGGCCACCTGCACTCACCAGACGAAACGCAGAAGCAGAGCTTCTACTTCACGCCGGTATTCTGTGAGGTCGTGGTACTAACCCGGCTCGAGCCGGCCCATACGTGCAACAGCAAAAACTGCTGCTTGGCTCTACCACCGTTAAATTTCTCTAACACCTCTCTCTACCACCGTTAAGATTCTCGGAAACAGCACGTAGACGATGCTCAGAAGGGAAATCGGTCCGTAGTTTTTTAAGAGAGCATTGTCATCTTTCTTGAAGAACAAGACCACCACACTTCTGCTCCACTTCTCCGGAGTAAAGCTACCATGGAGGACGGAATTACTAAACTTTAGAAGGACTTCACGTACTGATTTTCTACACACTTTCAGAAGCTCCGCTGTAATTCCATCCTCGCCTGCGGTCCTTCTCGCCGTTTTTAAGGTGCTAGAGAGCCATTCTAATTTCGTTTAGACTGATGTCCGGGATATTATTGGAATAGTGTCGGATACGACTTGCTCTTGGATTACGTCTTTACTCATACTTTCGTGTGGCTCCAACAATGACGTGTAGAGCTGTCTATAGAACCTTTCAATCAAAATGTAAGGTGTCACATTCGGTCTTCAGCTTCGACAGTTGCTGTTTCTGCCAGACAGTTCGCTGGCAAAGATTTTGAAGCCCTGTTGCTGCACAATCGCTTCTTCATAAAGAGCGGTATTAAAGTTGCTGTCAAAATCCGCTGAAGACTGCAGCTTCATTTTTTTGCTGTTTCTTAGAGTTACTTTACAGAGAACTTAGCTCCGAATGTATGGACAGTGTCTAAGAGCTTGTCATTCATATCGTCAAATACATTGTGATCTTGCGAGCACTAAAAACAGTTTTGTAACTTGAGCTGAAAGCTTTCGGGACTTTGGATTAGAGCACGAGGGGAACGGAGCGTTGACTTCATTAGACGACAGCTCTCCAACTTAACGGTTAGGTTCAGTGAGCCTCTAACCATTCGGTGATCGCTACCATTTTGCACTGTCGCATTCACTGAGACAACTAAACAGTTGCCGTCTAGTCGTCATAATGAATTCAGTCTCTCTAGTCTAATCAAGTTTTTTGTTGAATTGTCGGGCTTGACCAGACCCACTTCCTGTGGGGCCGCTTCTGGTAGAAAGAGTTCTTCATAAAGATTCCCTCATTCTACATGAAGTAAGCAAGCTGCTGGCCCGTTGGATTCCTTTGCCGTAGTTTAAATTTCCCTACCGGCACAGAACTTGGCCAACATTGAATTTTGTGACAGCTTGCTATTAAATACTTTTTCTTCAATTAATACTGCGTAGGATTTGGGACAATAAATGTCTCTCTTAACCCTTTCGCTGTCCAGTGCACTACATATAGGTCATTGCTATTGTCTTACTATTGTGTCTGAAAACCGGACAGTGAAAGGGTTAAGTTTCCAGTACTTTTTTGTAATTATTAATAGATAAATACAGCAACTCTTAAGGAAAATTGGGTTTTACAACGCTCAAATTTAAAACACTATAAAATAAAGAAAAAGCATTCTTTTATCTTTTTCTATACACCTAAGTATCGCGACTTTTGTCTCTGGTTGATGTTTTTAACATCGGTTTGCGGTATGGTTGTCCAAGCAGCCAATGCTGCATTTCGCAGCTGATCAAGAGTTTGTGGTGGACTAGGAGAGAATTTAATCTTTCTTTTTATCATGTCCCAGATATGCTCGATTAGATTAAAGTCTGGACTATGAGCTACCCACTCCAATTTTTGAATACTGACCTCTTGAATATATTTATTCATGCAATACGCTACGTGTAGGCGTGCATTGTCGTGGATTAGAAGAAACTCATTGTGTCCAACGAATCCCGAATTAGGCAAAACATAATCCTGTAGGATATTTTTAATGTACTGAGCAGCAGTTAGCCGGTTGTTGAAGATAACCAACTCTGTATGAGCGTTGGAACTTATTCCTCCCCACATCATTACGGAAACTCCGTAAAAACTCGGTCTTTGTGTAGTGGTAATAGGTAGAAATCGTTCTTCTCTTTTTCCCCATGCTCCTTTTCAACCGTCTGGGTGCACATGATGCAATCCCATACTCGTCTGTAAACGAAACTGTAGCCCACTGCTCGTGAGTGCGAGAGAGTTGGCGTGTTCTCGGATAAAACGAAGTATTACTACTCGGACCAGTCTGAGAATCTTGGGATGCGTGCTGGTCTACGGGCTTTTAAATCCACTTCCTCCAAGCATCTCCTCACCATATACTCTCTAACAGTAACAACCCTCATGACTTGGAGCCGCTGGCAAATTTCAACTGCGGTAAGGTAGCAATTTTGCGAAATTTTCAGGACAATGAAACGGTCGTCGTGGGCTGATGACCATTTTACACCTCTGCTTCCTAGTCTGCGGTGCTGGTCTCCGCTGCTAGTCTCTTGGTATGGTGAGAACGTGTTACATTAAGTGCTATGGCCACTTCACGTTGTGTCAAACCTTGGTCGATTAATGCTACGGCTTATGCAAACTGAGCGGGTGTTAGCGGCATTTTGTAGTTTTATTGCACCTTTACATATTGGATCAAACGCACAAAATCACAAAAGTTCAGTACCCCAAAGTTACACTTTTCATAATCCTACGTTTAAACATTCAAGTTATTCGTTCAAATAATTCGATTCAATTAAAGCTTTAACCAAATGTAACACTGCACTCAAATATAGTGAATTATCCTCTTGAACTCGTCCTACCTTCTCAAGAAGTATTCATTATAAACACTCACAACGTACACTACCGGTGCGTTGCCTCTTTCTTTTTTTAAATGGGCTGTAACGCTGCTGTGTATCTAGATAAAATGATTGAAGTGGCGCCGATTATGAATTAAAGTGAATAAGTCCTTACAAGAAAGTAAGGCGATTGTTGTAACTGCCAAGGTGGTGTCTATTTTTGAGATTCTTATATTATTATGCCCTATCTAAGGTTGGAACTAGAAAATCAGTTATTTAAAAATGAAAAGGGAAACGCAGCTAGCGTTTTTGGCACGATACCGCGGGGAGTAGGACTGTATGATAAAGGAGTTACTAAATTAAGTTTTTTTTTTAATGATAGTTTTTAATATTGTATAAAATAAAATATTGTAAATTGAAATAAAGGATAAACAAAAAGTTAAAAATTATAAATATAACGGGACCAGCACCATTGCACGTGCGGCGCGGTAGCCGTCGGTGCAGTTAGACAGAATTCTTGTAAATAACACGTGTTCCGCACACCTGCACCATTGCACCTGCAGCGCCGCTCGTTTTGCTTGTATAAAACGGACGGCGCGGCCGCCGTTAGGGCAGTCTTGGCTCTGACGTGGAACGGTGCGCTTGTCGTATTCCGTTACTAGTTTATCCTCGACTCGTTGGATAATTAGTTCGTGTAAACGAATTAATTATTATTCCTAACTACAAAATTAATCTCTGTACTATACTCAATTACCCTTTCTACAAATATATATACATGTGTGTGTGTGCGTGCGTGTGCGTGTGTGTGTGTGTGTGTGTGTGTGTGTGTGTGTGTGTGTATGTGTGTGTGTGTGCGTGTGTGTGTGTGTATGTAAAATAATATATGATGAATATGAATAATAATTCATATTCATTTATCTCTTCTCAACACCCATTCCTCCCTTTAAGTAACTTCTGTTGGTCTCTGTCAGGTACTCTTGTTCTACTATGGACATCCTCATTACGGATTTAATCACGCACGGAAGCCCATAGCCTAACTCTATAACTGAGTGGCATTGAGATTTCACATGCGGCCAGCATGAAGGCCACCCTGTCTATACAATTTGTAAAAAATTAACAGAAAAAATAATAATTTATGTCCTTTTAATTTTATGCAGGCAAACAATGAAATAGATTTTTTATAGGTCAATTATGTGACGATGAGAATAGCAAATAAAAATTAATTAATATGTAGAAGCGTAAAAACATGTAAACGTACTCAAATAATTTGAATATAATCATTTTATTTATTTACTAGCTATTAACCGCGACCTCGTCCGCGTGGAATTTATTACGATGGTGGATTTCATGGGTTTTAATTATTTAGCACCGAACTCTAATTATTTTCCTAGTCAAAATCGTTCCTACAGCCATTTCGGAGATTACAGACAACTAGCAGACAGACAGACAGACGAAACTTTTTTTTGTTATAAGTACCGTATATACTTTCATATGCATTTAGTAAAAAGTTGTTTTACAAAAAAAAAAGAGGTTCCATAAGCCACAACATAATGCCACGGATAAGTATATGTTGTTGTTGTAGTGGGTCGGCCATATTGCTCGAAGAAATGACAAACGATACGATGGGGAAGAAAGGTTCTCGTAACTGAAAGCGACTTGTAAGGCGACCCCCCACTAAATGTTGCTACGACTTGGTGCGAGATGCAGGAAGTCGATGGATGCAGGTCAGGAGCGTGCTTTGTGGCATTCCTTGGAGTAGGCATATATTGAGCAGTGGACTTGCAATGGATTATACTGTTGATGATTCTGATGATATGCCACTATTATCTTCTAGGTTTTAAATTCTAAAAAAAATCTGTAAAATATAAAAAACATTGAAATTTCAAACATTTAGAGGTGGAAAATTGCTTATGAAATGTGAGGTTACAAAAGTGTTTCAGTCTTGACTTGGCGAATTATTTATTAGTACGTTGTTTAAAAAAATACAATTCAAAGACGAGTTCAGCTTTCTGCATTTTTGTTTCATAAATACTTTATTTTTATTCAGATGGAGTTTCGTATCCTTATAAGTAACAAACTCGGAATTTTCAATAAAACAGAGGGAATATTGTCGCCACTTTGAGTTCGTATTCACTGAGAAGGTTCACATAAAATGCAAGATGCAGGAAAATAGACGATAGTGAGGAAATTTATCGTAACAAGAAGTTCAGGTGATAAAGTTGAAATTCCGCCTTTATCAGTTGTCTCGCCAAGTTATCGTCTTCAAAATGAAATTAAGTGTTATCTTTCTACGGAGTTGTGAAGAAGCTATTCCGTGTAAGTTGAATTAAAAAAAAGGGTAGCGATGCGATTCGTTTTGCGTTCACCACCTAGTTTCATATGTGAATAATTTTGAGTGCCATTTTTTGTTAGAAAGAAAAAGCACATACATACATAAACTCTTACATGTCACCCAGAGAGATAGACAGAACCTACGGACTTACATTTGACTTCATCTTAAGAAACCTTTACATTCATATACATATCTACGCATATGTGCTCGTCAGTTGAGGATACCCTTTTGGTCCATCAATTTCGCCAATCTTTAATATAACACCAATTCGTTTGATAGTCTGACGAGGTATACTCTTAGTTTGATAAGGTACGACATTACATTTATATGACGGTACATTTTCTAACTACGTTTAATTTAAATCGATTACAATTCCTACTAAATGTAGCAATTTCAACGATAACAAATCCCTGGTTCAAATAATGAAAGTAGCGGGATTACATTTGATGATAAATCACTATTATATCCTAAGTTTTAAATTCTTAAAAAAAATCGATAAAAATATAACGATCATTGCAGCTTTCAAACTTTTTTTCGAAAATATTAGAAATTAAAAAATAAAAGTAGTTATTTCAACGACAAGAAATCCCTGGTTCAAACCTTGAAAGTAGCGGGATTACATTTCTTTGGGTACGGTATGTTTTCCATGTTCAACCCTACGTAACTTGCTCACCTCTTCTTAAGGCTCAAAATCTGAACGTTTTATCTGACTAAAATCATCTCAAAAGCAAATAATTTAATGGAATCTGAAGAAATGTAGCATCATATATTAGTCCGTAGAAACAATTTCAGCAATAAATAAATTGTCGGCTTTTATTATAATAAACGCGGGCGGAGTTGCGGGAAAAAGTTAGTTATTTAAAAAAAAACTTAAGTGCCAAAAGAATATTGGAACACAACAGAGCAAGCATTGCTATTTGGAGTTATAATTAGGTAAAAAGGAGTCCTAACACCTAGAGTGATTTTCATTCATAGAGAAGCAATTTTGAAACTTTGATATTAAAATCGAAATTACTAAATAAATACAAACATTCACTCATCCTCTCTCTCTTAATTGCATACATCCACAGGCATTGTGGATTTATGATAAAGATAGAACATCGTGGGTTTCAAGGCTTGCTTCAAGGATTATAAGCGTAAAAAATTAAAAAAAGAGTTTACTGAAATTTCACCCAGCTGTGCGATCGGGTAGTCATGGTCGTCATCTTCATTATTCATATTGTTTAATTGTAACGATAACAATGATGATTAGATTTTTTTTTATATTATTATCTTATTTTAGGTCACAAAATAATAGCATAATAAAAAGTTCCTTATTTGTTTTTTTTAAACGTTACCCCCACACTAGGATTTTCTCCTGTATCGTGGGGGCAGTTTACAAACATAAATTGCACAAGGACAAAAACCCCGGAACAGTTATTTGTGGGCCATACAAATACTAGTTCCGTGCGGGATTCAAACCCGCGACCCCAAGCGCTGCAGCTCATTGCTAAGCCACTGCGCCATGGCGCAGTGGCTTAGCAATACATCTAAACATGCAAGTCTGTTGTTATTTAAATTTTCAACTTTACGAACTCTCATAAATTATTCGAAAGTAATTATTACGAATTTACACGCCTTTAAGCTTGGTCATTATTTTATTTATAATAAGTAGTAACATCGTAATAATACCATAAATTGTAGTACCTAAAGACCGCTTGTCAAGCTGACAATTACAGCAAAATCTCCCTAAATCTGAAGAAGATATATGTATCATACGACAAATTAAGATGTTTTATAAACATCTCATTTAGAATTTTTATATATTAATTATCCTATTATTTTAGCAGCTTTATTATAAAAATCTTCATATAAGTGTGTATAGTTTTAACCCCTGTAGCTTTAAAGCATTGCATATGAATACAATATTTTATGATTTAAAAAAAATATATTGCATACAAAATTTATTAAATCAGCTGCGTAGTGGTGTTGTAAGGGAATATATCACTCCATTTCGTCCCCTTGCTGTATATGCATAATACAGGAGGTGAATGGGCGACTATTAAAATGCCTAAATGTCCCCGTAGAAAACAGAGTGGTGTTATAAGTTTGTAGTATGTATCTGTTTATCTGTATGTCTGTCTGTGGCATCATAGCTCCTGAACGACTGAACCGATTTGATTGATTTTTTCGTTTGAAAGGTGTCATAATCGACAGTGTTCATAGCTGTTTCAAGAGGATTAAAAAAATGTTTAACTTATAAAACTGGTACCGAAACCGTATATTATTCTCTTTAGTCTACTGCAGGATGTTGATATTTAGTAACTTGTTGATACGCAGCCGCCTGGTTTATTAATTTGTGGCTATCTATTAATTGCTTTGATCTTAAATAGGTCATGAACAAAGGGATCGACGATCTCCTTTTATTGAGCACAAATGCGTTCTAATTTAAGCAGTTTAATTATTATTACTTTGTGGCATTCCTTGGAGGCTTATGTTCAGCAGTGGACTTGTGAAGGGCTGTAATAATAAACATAATAAAAATTATTATTATAGAAATGCCGTGTACATGTTCGCTGTATAGTGGTAGCGTAAAAGATCCACTACCAGACTGAAGAAAATGAAACAGAAGTTGGGCAGCAGCATCCTCTACATTACAGCTCAACATAACGCTCAAAATAATAAAAAACTGCATTTGCTAACATGCTTGCTAGGCTTCGCTATTATGGCGAACCTATCTCATATGAGGCAATGAGGGCTAATAATCTTCCACTCACCAGATGTCGCTAGTAGCGACTGAGGTAAAGTTTTTTGTTACACAGTGTCAGTTAATTGAGAAATTAATTTTAAATTATAGTTTATCATTATCTAGAGTATTATATTAATACACAACACAATGCGTCAGTGGTATGATTTTTAATTTTATGCACTTTATAACTCTTTTTTTTTTAAATCGGCTTTTAGTTATATTTATAGTTTGGTTTATTCATTTGTAATGTAATTAATATAAAATATAATTAATAATACAGAAAGAATCGTTAAAATTATATTTTCCTAAGAAATTATCGTCCCCGCTATGAAATCTGTCAAATATTTTACCTCACTATTGAGTGGCGCCGCCCTGGTGGCAGAAAAAGTCGTGGATGCCCTCATTTATGGCGGAGACCCATATTTTATAAGGAAACCTATTTAAGTAGTGGCGATGTAAGAATATCCACTACCCCATATTATACCGTGTGTGTCGTAAGAGGCGACAAAGGGAAACAAACCAGGAGAGGGGTAGCACCGTCTAACTAATACTAATAATAAAAAACCTGCGGTTGCCAACCCGCTTGCTAAGCGTAGAAACTATGGCTAATATCACCCCTATGAGAAAATCTATAGGGGAGGCCTATATAGCAGTGAACTTTAATATGCTGTAACAGTAACGGTTATTACGAAAACTGTGAAAAACTTAACAGATTTTTTTTATACGATAAGGGTGAAAAACGAGCACACAGTCCACCTGATGGTCAGTGGTTGCTGCGGCCCATAGATATCTACATCTATCCTCTGTTACAGATCAAAATGCAGATGCGTTTTCAACCGTGAGGACTAGGATGGAATGCCTCATTTCCAGTAAAACTCCGGCCACCTGCACTCACCAAGCGAAACGCAGAGGTAAACCTCTACTTCACACTGGTATTCTGTGAGGTCGTGGTACCACCCCGGTTCGAGCCGGCCCATCCATGCGACAGCAAAAGCTGCTGCCTGGCTCTACCACTGTTAAACTACTGTTTTAATATACTGTTAATATACTGTTTAATGTTTTAATATACTGTTAATATATTGTTTTTTTTTTCTTCTTTTAAAAAACGTTACCCCCACACTAGGATTTTCTCCTGTATCGTGGAGGCAGTTTACAAACACAAATTGAACAAGGACAAACATCCAGACCCGGAACAATTATTTGTAGGCCATACAAACACTTGTTCCGTGCGGGATTCGAACCCGCGCCCCCCAGCGCAGTAACTCATTGCTAAGCCACGGCGCCACGGAGCCGTCAACAACAAACAGTATGTTTGTGTTAACATACTGTTTTCTGTTGAAAAAGTAAAATCTTTTGCATTCAGTTCTCTATTTGAAATGGCAAGTAAGTATATTTTGACTTCAGTTTTAATGAAAGCCATTGGGATAGCGGACAGTGTAAACACTGTATGTTGCAACAGCAATGGTTTTCTGAAAATACGCAATGAAAAATAGTGATTCAGGTGGAGTATGATTTCGTGTAAACAGTTGCCTGTAACAAAAAATATAATGAACCTTGGTGTGTAAAGTAAATAGCACCTATTTCATTTCTTTAGATTTTTCAGAAGTTTTGTTTCGTTAACATGTATAAAACATTATAATATCCTCAATTTTATTCACAATGGTGATACTAATAAAATCAATGTGCTAGTTTCTCTCTCAAATTTAACCATATTTTGTGTGTTGATAAAATAATATAATGAAACTCGCGAAAGATTCCATTTATACTACACTATGATTCTAAATCTGGACAATATGCATCACCAAAGCCGATGATGTAGTAAATAATATCCCTATATCTATCTCATTTATCATATTCAATTCAACGCTTCGAAAAACATTGTTCACACCAAATTCTCTCCCATCTCTACTATGCAAATTGGTTAATAAATATAGGGACCAATTACATAGTCACGCTGACTCACCTAACAAGATTTGTTTTGTTATAATTGCCAAATAATTAGACATTTTTTATATTTTATTATGAAAAGCATAATATAATGTTTTTTTCTTTTCTCTTTTTTTCTTTATTTTAAAAAACGTTACCTCCACACTAGGATTTTCTCCTGTATAGTGGAAGCAGTTTACAAACATTAATTGCACGAGTACAAAAATCCAGACCCGGAATAATTATTTGTGGCCATACAAATACTTCTTCCGTGCGGGATTCAAATCCGCGGCCTCCAGCGAAACAACTCGTTGCTAAGCCACTGAGCCACGAAGCCGTCTGCCTTAATATTACCCTTAGTTAACTTTATAAGAATTATATCCACATCTCGTTTATTTAGAAGTACGAGTATGTTATCATGATGTCGTGTAGTGGCAGTGTGAGAATTTCCACTACCCTATATAGTGCCGAGCGTGTCGTAAGAAGCGACAGAGGGAAAAAGGAACAGAAGGTGGGCAGCAGCATCTCCCTGATAACAACTGAAAAGAATAAGAAACTGCGGTTGCCAACCCGCTTGCCAAACGTGGCAACTATGGCAAAATCCCTCCATGAAGCAATCGATGAGGGAGGCCTATGTTTAGCAGGGGACTCGTATAGGCTGTAATGGATGGATGGATGGATTATCATAAGGTAATTTACCTGTAAGAATTTGTTACACCTAGATTTTTTAATATGCATAGAATTATCTATTTTTATACTAGTGTAAACCAATGTTGGTGAATAACAATAAATTATCATGTGTGTGTCTGTGTGTGTGTGTGTGTGTTTGTGTATGTGTTTGTGTTTGTTTTTGTGGTTGTGGTTGTGGTTGTGGTTGTGGTTGTGGTTGTGGTTGTGTTTGTGTTTTTTGTCAAAACTGACTATAAAACATAAATCATCATCATTATCATCATCAGCTCGTTAAACAAGAGTATATCCTATAGTAGAGAGAGAATTTATTCGTCATTACGAAAAGTATACAGATTGACGATCACAGTATTAGACTTCTCGCAACTTTGACGGTGTTATTCGTCCCCGAACTCTTCATTATACGTCTGGCATATACGAAATACAGCTACTTAATATTGGTTTATGACTTATGGCTTATAGAGGGAATATTTGTCATAGTTGAAACGCTTGGCAGGCGGGTTGGCAAACACAGTTTTTTTTATATAGGATAAGGGGGACAAACGAGCAAATAGTCCACCTGATGGTAAGTGGTTGCTGTGGCCCATAAACATCTACATCTATCTTCGATTACGAATGAAAATGCAGATGCATTGTCACCGTGAAGACTAAGATGTAATGCCTCGTTTCCAGTAAAAAGGGTCTCCGGTTCTCTACACTCACCATACGAAACAATGCAGCGTTAAGCTTGCTATTAGGTACACGCTGCTGTCAGTCTTTTGGATCGTTTCCCTCCGTTGCCTCTTACAACACCCACGGGACGACATGGGATAGTGGATATTCTTACTCCACAACTACACGATCAACTTATATTATATTACTTACAGAATAATGGTTGCTGCCATTCAAAACACTCAAAAAGTCCGAATTATAATATGTACTATCTATACTAAAATATATAATATGTAGATATTGGAGATAATAGTAGAGATAATAAAGGTAAGTAAATATATTAAACTACACTATATATTT
Source organism: Parnassius glacialis (assembly GCA_033319125.1). Taxonomy (NCBI): domain Eukaryota; kingdom Metazoa; phylum Arthropoda; class Insecta; order Lepidoptera; family Papilionidae; genus Parnassius; species Parnassius glacialis. Next base: position 15,275,436 of record JAVANC010000018.1, on the reverse strand, counting down.
ATTAATTCACTACAACTTACTACTAACGAACATGGGCTTCCACCAAAGATTACCTCATAGAAACGTCCGTATATTTGTTATAGTCTCCCAGTCGCCACGCTTTGCCAGTTTCAAGTTTATTATTATCTTGAGTTGTTGTCAGATTGTTATCGAGACCCACGGGGATTATTTAAGAAAATATATTTTTTTTATAAGATAAGGGTGACAAACGAGCACACAGTCCACCTGATGGTAAGTGGTTGCTGCGGCCCTTAGACATCTACATCTATCCTCGTTTGCGAATCAAAATGCAGATGCGTTGTCACCCGTGAGGACTAAGATGGAATGCCTCATTTCCTTCATAATGACCTCCAGACTATATTTCGGTCACGGCGGCCCATCTCAACGGTGATTACCCATCTGCGCAGGACAGGATTATAGTGCCCAAGTGTGTTGTAGTCCAATGGGACGGTAATTCTACACGACCAGAGAGAGATCAGGCGCAGGACCAATGGCCTTTTTTCCAATAAAAACAGTCTCCGGTTCTCTACACTCACTATACGAAACACAGCAGCATTAAGCTCCTATTTTACGCTGGTATTCTGTGAGAGCGTAGTCCTTCCCCGTTCGAGACGACCCATTCGTGCTTTAATTATACTACTAATATAGCTGCAGTATGGCTCTACCACGTTGACGTTGTGAAGGAAGATCCTACTGCCAGGTCGTTTCCCCGAACTTTTTTCAAAACAAGTGGCAAAAAATTGTTAGTGTGCCACTCTGCAGTAACTGTTTTTCGATCCTCCAAAACAATTGTTTCGTAATGACCTGTCCATCCGAAGAGCGAGGCCACCATCTTTTTTCTCCCGCTTCGAACTCTCTACACTTTAGTTGGTAACTCTTTGGAAGGAAACACCCAGACAGCAGACTGTCTCCTAGTTTCAGGATCATAACAATAAATCCAGCTTTCGTTACCCGTAAGTAAGTCCAACACAGCATTTGAGTCACCTCCGTTAAATCTTTCAACCATTTCAAGACACCAATCAACAGGACGGAGATTTTGGGCCTCTGTCAAATTATGAGATATCCACCGGGCAGAAAGCTTCCTGACCGCTAAATGTTCGTGAAGGATTTCGTGCACTTGACTCATACCGATGCCTAATCTTGTCCGAATCGGTTGATAAGTCACTCTTTTGTCAGTCTCTATCATACGCCACACAACACTGATGTTATCTTCAGTCGTCGCCGTAAAAGGCTGTTCCTCACGCAGATCATTGGTGAGATTAGTGCGACCACGTTTAAACTCAGAAAACCAGTTTTAAACTGCGGTACGAGATGGGGCTTTATCGTGAAAGCCAATCGAAGTCTATCATAACTTTCTTGTTGACTTAAATGACACCGAAATTCATTTAAATTCATGTTCGTGTGACACAGACAATTTTCAATTTGCCCCCAAATCTTTAACAAATTACAAATTAATAAATCACATTCAAATAATATTGGCAAATAGTTCCATTTTCAAAATTTAAACTTATTTTTTATTATATTGTTTACAAGTGGCCAGTTGTAAAAACTTTCAGTGTCGCCCTCGTAATCTCATACTATTATGTGAAATTTTGTGAGAAGTTTCGGTGTTTACATTTTTTTTAATGATTTGCGCATCACAGTCGCTGAATAGATTTGGAAAAAATTTAGCACACAGGCAGAAAAACACCAAGTACTCTATTTAACACGAGAAACTTTTGTTTACCATTCAATAATAAATGTTAATTAACATAAAGGTGTTTTAGTTTTCACGCGGGCGGAGCCGCGGGCAGAAGCTACATTAAAATTAATTAACTTTGATAAAACCCGTATAATCAGTTACTTTTCAAAATGAAAAATTTGATACAGTATCGATATTTTAGGTTGTTTTACATTTAATATCACCATTTCTGTCACAATTTATGAGCGTCACAAAAAGGGTTAGGGATAAAAGGTATTATATCAAAAGAATCACCAGATTTCATACTTAATAACGTTATTTTTTCTAGAATTATTAAAGAACAAAATAATTTAAAAATGTTTAGCGATTATTTTCGTCCCTACAGCGTAGTGTACACAATAGTATCGAATATTTTCGAAAAGACATTCATATAAATTAAAAACAAATTAAATACTAAACCGTTCTCTTTCTTCGTGAATTATGAGAAAGGCAGCATGTGTTGGAAATACGCTATCGTAATGGGAGTGCAGATTAAGTGATATCTAAGATTAATAGTTTTTGCATCTATTCCAATGCAATATCAATTCCGGTATTATTTTTACAGATAAGTCGTGACCATATAACAGAGGGGATGGATACGGGTGGCTAGGGACCGGGTTTTGTAGCTGTCCAATATATTCAAGCATTAAGATTTATTTGTAACTACCAGGGCAGCATAATCGCATCAGCGACAAAGCCCTTTATCTATGAAAAAAAAAAAAAAAAAAAAATATATATATATATATATATATATATATATATTCAGCAGTGAACTTTTGAAGGGCTGTAACGATGATAAGGATATATCACTTGCCTTGTCATATCAGAACAAGGGGATCCAAGCAGCAATGATCATGCCATGAAGACTATCGTATCTTTCGTATCGTATAGATTAAAAATCAAAATGTCTAATTAATAGTAAGAAGGGTTTCCAGTTTTCTTCAAACACTATACTAAACGCAGCAGAAATAAGATACCTGAATTTTGACGCATGAAATAGTATGAACGGGTTAAGTCGAGTTAATTTCTTAAACAAACAATAAAAAATATTAACTTGGAGTAGCCTGACGAAAAAAGTGTTAAATGTGAAACAAAGGTGTAAAGTTTGCTAGAAAAATAGTTTGGCTCTCCATTTTATATATATATATTTTTAAATGAAAGAGCCAACACTTTTAATTATGTAGCGCAAACACACGATATGAGGCATTCAGTTTTAATAGCTTCTCTGATGTGACAACACTTCTGAGGCTTTCCTTTAGAAGATTTTTGTAAGCTGGATACCAACAGCAATGGTCACTTACCATTTAATGAACTGCTGCCTAGTTTCATCCAATTATTATTAAAAAATAGCCCAATTTTATTATGAATTATTTTCATGACGAAACAAATAAAAACAAATCAACCTAAATAGACAAATAGGTAATAACAATAAACCACACATTCTTAACGAAATAATTTAATATATTTATTTTAAAAGAGTTTAAAGCCGTCTAGTCGCTGTTTAAAAGAACTCACTACCCCTGTCAGGTAATGAAACAGAAGATAGGCTCCTGATAACAATTCAAAACATAAAAACTGCGGTTACCTATCCGTTTGTTTAGTGTGGTAACGATGACCCATGTTTAACAAAGAACATTTAGATATATAGAGAGGCTATAATGAATAAATTAATGAGCTCAAGTATAAATTATGCATGAAAAAAGATGCATTAAAACAATGTCAATTTAAAAATCTCTACTCGTGTAACAATTTTCATAAACGAGAGTTATCCCTTTATCGGAACCTTCGGTAGGCGGGCGGAACGTATAACTTACCTGTTTTACTGCGGATGATTTTGTACCGAACTGATGATTTAATACCACTATATGTACAATGAACAAAAGGTATTTTCAAAAGCAGTCGTAATTCCAAAGGTGAAAATTTGTCGAAAATTTTCACCAATTTTAATTTAAAACATGTGAATGGATCATGTATGTATACAGTAAGCAATGGTTATTATTTACATATAATTTGTTTTAACATGAATATGTAGGAAATAACGGGAATACATCAGAAGGTTAATTGTTAAAAATAATGAAAGTATACATTCAGTATAGAGCAATTACAGTTCGACCATGCCGTAATATGGACCGTCTCAATTACACAGTAGTGTAACATGAGGGACGTGATTACATCGTAATACCAAAGTATGCAAACCAACCGCAACACTACCCATCTCATAATATCACAGAGCAGTATCTCAGCAACACCATATTCCTTGCCTGCACTAGAAGAATTACTACAATGGACAGAGCCACGATTCTGTCATTTTACGAGCCTTAGACCTCGTCGAATGACGGAATTTCTCGTATACGGCATCTACAGTGAACTTTATACTGCACAAGCAAATGGGGGTTTCTCAATATACCCTCAATCCTATCTAACCACCATCGATATGATGCTACGCAAGAGTGACGCAACCTGTCAATCCAACCGGTGTTTTATAGACGTGACGACAAATATTTGTGGTAAAGAAAAACATCGTGAGAAAACATGCTACTTGTCTAAAGAATAAAAAAATCGAGGACATGCGATGTCCACCAACACGCAATATACTCAAAAATGATGGTAGGCCTGTTCGTAACATTCCTGTCTTATCCCCCCCCCCTCCTAAACATTGATACCTCTTAAGTTGAAATTCGAATTTTTACCTTCATGTCTGTTTTTGGATGTCCTCATTTTTCAACTATGTCAAATTTTGTTAATTTCTGAGTTAGAACAACGTTTTTATAAATAGAAAAAAAAAATATTCGTCTTTATAAAAAAAGATAACATTAGTTCTTGAAATATCCTTTCAAGCAAACAATGGTACAAAATAGTATTAAAACAAGCCAGTTTGCTTGAAATGAATCATTTATTAACTTTGATTGAGTTGTTCGAGAGGTAAGAAGACTAGTATAATTAAATGCTACGAGGCATTGCATGTTAGCCATGTAGTGGCGGTCAAGAATATCCACTACCCCATATCCTCCCGTGGGTGTCGTAAAAGGCGACAAAGGGAAACAGGCAGGAGATGGGCAGCAGCATCTTCCTGGTAACGGCATAAATACAATAAAAAAACTGCGGTTGCCAACCCGCTCGCCAAGCGTGGCAACTATGGCAATATACCCCCCATGAGCAATGACAATAATAAACGGCCCCCAGTCCCCGGCGGCCCCGCTATTCCTGGCTACGGTGGCGACCATGGTAACGGCGGGGCAGGGGGTGCTAAGAATCTCCGGTGGAGGTTCGGTTGCCACCTTAGACGACTCGACCTGGCAACGTACAACGCACGCACCCTGAGGACTGACGAGAAGATCGTGGAGCTGGAAGAAGAGATAGACAAGTTGCGCTGGCATATTATAGGATTATCCGAAGTCCGAAGAGAGGGGGAGGACACGGTAATCCTCGAATCCGGCAACTTGTTCTATCACCGGGAGGGCGACCATCTGTCCCAAGGAGGTGTCGGATTTATCTTCCACAAGTCTCTCGTTAACAACGTTGTAAAGATCGGGAGTGTGTCGACGAGGGTTGCGTACCTTATACTCAGAATCACCAAACGGTATTCGCTGAAGGTCATACAGGTTTACGCACCAACCTCGGCACACCCCGATGAGGAGGTGGAGGAAATGTATGAGGATATCTCAAGAGCCATGCATTCCTCCAAAACCCAATATACGGTGTTAATGGGAGACTTCAATGCAAAACTAGGTACAAGAGAGAACGGTGAGCTGAAAGTAGGGAAATTTGGAATAGGGCAACGGAACCCAAGGGGCCAGCAGCTGGCCGACTTCATGGAGAAAGAGGGACTCTTTATGATGAACTCTTTCTTCAAGAAGCGGCCCCACAGGAAGTGGACCTGGTCGAGCCCCGACGGTTCGACAAAAAATGAGATTGACTTCATTATGACGACCAGACGACAACTGTTCAGTGATGTCTCAGTGATCGCGAGGGTGAAAACCGGCAGCGATCACCGAATGGTTAGAGGCACACTGAACCTAAATGTTAAGTTGGAGAGGTCTCGTCTGATGAAGTCAACGCTCCGTCCCCCTCGTGCTCTAATCCAAAGTCCCGAAACCTTTCAGCTCGAGTTACAAAACCGTTTCCAGTGCCTAGAAGACTGCAATGAAGTGGACGATATGAATGACAAGCTCGTGGAAACTGTTCATGCGGTCGGAGCTAAGTTCTGCAAGACCCACCGCAGAAGAACACAAAAACTCTCCGATCACACTCTTAATCTCATGGCTGTTAGACGGGAGATGAGGCTACATTCTTCAACAGATTTGACAGCATACAGGCAACTGAACAGACAAATCTCCAAATTCATGCGGCGAGACTTACGCAACTTCAATACAGCTCGTATTGAAGAAGCGATCGAGCGGAACCAAGGCTCCAAAGTCTTTGCCAGAGATCTGTCTGTCAGAAAGAGCCAACTGTCAAAGCTGAAGACCGAATGTGGCAGCATCGTTTCCGGGGCACCTGAGATTTTGAGTGAGATTGAGAGGTTCTATGGGCAGCTGTACACGTTATCGTTGGAGCCACACGCAAGTGTGAGTAACGATCCAAGAGCGCGTCTTATCCGACATTATTCCGATGATATCCCGGACGTCAGTCTGAGCGAGATTAGAATGGCTCTCCAGCACCTTAAAAACGGCAAGGCCCCAGGCGAGGATGGAATTACAGCGGAGCTTCTGAAAGCGGGTGGAAGACCGGTACTTGAAGTCCTTCAGAAACTCTTTAATTCAGTCCTCCATGGTGGCATTACACCGGAGGCGTGGAGCAGAGGTGCGGTGGTCTTGTTCTTCAAGAAAGGTGACAACGCTCTCTTGAAGAACTACAGACCGATTTCCCTTCTGAGCCGCGTCTACGTGCTGTTTTCGAGAGTCATTACGAATCGTCTCGCGCGCAGACTTGACGACTTCCAGCCTCCCGAACAAGCCGGTTTCCGAAAGGGCTTTAGCACCATAGACCACATACATACCCTACGGCAAATTGTACAGAAGTCCGAAGAGTACAATTTCCCACTATGTCTGGCGTATGTGGACTATGAGAAAGCCTTTGATTCCGTTGAAATTTGGGCGGTGCTGCAGTCCCTTCAGCGGTGCCAAGTTGACTGTCGGTATATCGAAGTGCTGAAGTGTTTGTACAGTAGGGCTACGATGGCTATCCGAGTACAGAACCAGAGTACGAAACCTATCCAATTGCAGAGAGGTGTAAGACAGGGTGATGTTATATCCCCGAAACTCTTCACCGCTGCATTGGAAGACGTTTTCAGGCTTCTGGACTGGAAAGGATACGGAATTAACATCAATGGCGAGTACATCACTCACCTTCGATTTGCCGACGATATAGTCCTCATGGCAGAATCGCTGGAGGAGCTAAGCACTATGCTCAATGACCTCAATAGTGTCTCCCAACGGATAGGTCTTAAGATGAACATGGACAAAACAAAGATTATGTTTAATGTCCATGTCACACCTATGCCGGTAGTTGTTGGGAACACTAAGCTCGAAGTTGTTGACGAGTATGTTTACCTGGGACAAATAGTCCGACTAGGTAAGTCCAACTTCGACCGAGAGGTCAATCGACGGATTCAACTCGGCTGGGCAGCGTTCGGGAAGCTACGACACATCTTCTCGTCAGAAATACCTCAAAACCTTAAAACAAAATTGTACAACCAGTGCGTGTTGCCAGTGATGACTTACGGAACTGAGACGTGGTCCTTCACTGCTGGCCGTATGAGGAAGCTCAAGGTCGCTCAGCGAGCTATGGAGAGGGCTATGCTCGGAGTTTCTCTGCGTGATAAACTTAGGAATAAGGATATCCGCAGTAGAACCAGAGTAACCGACATAGCCCAACGGATTAGTAAGCTGAAGTGGCAGTGGGCCGGCCATATAGCTCGAAGAACCGACTACCGATGGGGAAGAAAGGTTCTCGAGTGGCAGCCTCGTACCGGTAGGCGAAGTGTAGGGCGTCCCCCCACAAGATGGAGTGACGACCTGGTAAGACATGCAGGTAGTCGATGGATGCAGGTGGCTCAGGACCGTGCTTTGTGGCATTCCTTGGGGGAGGCCTATGTTCAGCAGTGGACTTGTGAAGGGCTGTAATGAATGATGAGGCATTGCATGTTAGTTGTCAGAAGTGACACGCATCTGTTGTCTTTGTTCTAAGTGGGTTGCAGGTAATATACAACAAGACGGAATTTTAGCCTGTTTGTACTGTTGTATTATAATAATTATAAGATGTGATGATCTTACTAGATAATAGTGATGAAATTAATATACATATTATTATTTCGGTACTTAACACGAATTGGAGGAATACTGAGGTACTAAATCCATTACAATAATTCATATATACAACGGGTATGAAAGGAGGGGGTATGTTACGTTTGTTAATATAGGTAGGTAGAACTTTTAAAAAAAAATTCCCCAATTTAATTCTAATTCTGGGAGTTAACTTCATTTTTCTACTTAAATTATAATCAAAATATATAGCTCATTATTAAAAGGCGCTGATGAAATATGTACGATTTGAAAATTAAATTTACCATAGGAATTAATATTATGTTTGTATATCATAAATGGGTATGGGTGCGACTTAATATGCCTAACTATCACCTTACTTTTTCGTGACTAATTTATAAAATGGGTATTTGTTAAACCACAACATCGATTATCATTAAACTTTAGCAGGTACTAACTACGTAATCAGGCATTCAATTAAATTAGTTTTAACATGATATTCTTATTTTTTCTAAAGATATGGGGAACGCATGAGTTCATTACTTATGAATATACACATAAATACATACAGAGACATCCTTCTAAAAGCAGTAGAATCGAACTCAAAACATGAAGATATGTTGAAATTTGGACGTTAAAAAATATTGTATTCAATACAATCTGATAAAGAATACAATATAAGATTTTTTAGACAATTAGTTATTAATATCCTTAAACGAGAATAAAAAAAAATCTTATTGTCTACATTTCTTAATATAGTTTTAATGAGTCAAATGTATTCGAATTCGGGATTTTTATACATAATGTTGCGCGCCACTATTAATGTCTTGTACATGGCAACACTAGTCACCACTAGCGCCCTCTAGTGTTGAGCAGAAGAACTAGGAGAGTCAAGATCCTTCTAGATATTTCGAGACCGATATGTACTTGAACATTCTAGATGTCGCTACAGTAGAAGATTCTGGAAACTATCTGAAGCCCTATATAAGGCCGGTATAGATTACGACCGAGTCAGTATTAAATTGGCGATACAAGATAATACTACAAAGCGAAATAACGGCGAACTAAAGTTATCAGCGGTACAACTGTGTTTTATTATTGGTGTGATTTTAAGTTGTAATTAGTGTTGTGTAATTAAAGTGTACACAAAAATAAAAATAGTTTTACAAAGATAAGTGATATTCATTCTGTAAATACTAGGAACAGACACAAGCTAGTAGTACTAGTTACTCGACTCCATCGTGTCAGTAATTCATTCTTGGGGCGATGTATACGCTTTTACAACAAAATTCCAGAAAATATACAAAATTTGACCAGCTCAAAGGTCAAAAACTTTATTAAACTAAGTTTGTATAAAAAGGGTTATTATAATATTAAGGAATTTATGGATGATAATAACCCCTGGAAATGAGGTGATCGCTACCAAGCTATTTCTAATTTGTTGTGTTGTTAATTTCTGTAACATCATGATTGTAAGCTGTTATTTAAAAAAAAGTCCCGCTGGGTTTTCCTGCTGCTTCTTCCCATGATAGAGGTTTTTTCCGAATCAGTGGTAATCAAACAAAAGAGTGACTTTATTATATTGAATAAAAATGTTTCAGTTTCTATTTCTGTTTTTGTCAATTTTGGTAATTCACTCGGCAGTTTTTAATTATCTCGAACCACAAGCTCGTAACAATTGGTATCAAAAGTAGGATCAAATATGCCAATTTTACCTAAAGATGACACGGAGGGTATCCGTACCCGAAATCAACGCCAACAGGAGACGGACCAGAGACGGTTTGGTGGTGCAACGTCACAGACAATGGCGTGCCAGCTGCCGACAACAGAGGCCGGCCCGTCAGCAGCTCCTGCATCTGCTGCACCTGACTTAGGTGCTCTGATGATGATGCTGCAGGAACAATATATATATCAAAATGTCTAATTAATAGTAAGAAGGGTTTCCGGTTTTCTTCAAATACTATACTAAACGCAGCAGAAATAAGATACGAGTACCTGAATTTTGACGCATGAAATAGTATGAACGCGTTATGTCGAGTTTTATTTATTTTTATTTCTTAAACAAACAATAAAAAATATTAACTTGGAGTAGCCTGACGAAGAAAGTGTTAAATGTGAAATAAAGGTGTTAAGTTTGCTAGAAAAATAGTTTGGCTCTCCATTTTATATATATTTTTTTTAAATGAAAGAGCCAACACTTTTAATTATGTAGCGCAAACACACGATATGAGGCATTCAGTTTTAATAGCTTCTCTGATGTGACAACACTTCTGAGGCTTTCCTTTAGAAGATTTTTGTAAGCTGGATACCAACAGCAATGGTCACTTACCATTTAATGAACTGCTGCCTAGTTTCATCCAAATATTATTAAAAAATAGCCCAATTTTATTATGAATTCCTTGAATGATGAAACAAATAAAACCAAATAACCCTAAATATACAAATTGGTAATAACAATAAACCACACATTCTTAACGAAATAATTTAATATATTTATTTTAAAAGAATTTAAAGCCGTCTAGTCGCTGTTTAAAAGAACTCACTACCCCCTGTCAGGTAATGAAACAGAAGATAGGCTCCTGATAACAATTCAAAACATAAAAACTGCGGTTACCTATCCGTTTGTTTAGTGTGGTAACGATGACCCATGTTTAACAAAGAACATTTAGATATATAGAGAGGCTATAATGAATAAATTAATGAGCTCAAGTATAAATTATTCATGAAAAAAGATGCATTAAAACAATGTCAATTTAAAAATCTCTACTCGTGTAACAATTTTCATAAACGAGAGTTATCCCTTTATCGGAACCTTCGGTAGGCGGGCGGAACGTATAACTTACCTGTTTTACTGCGGATGATTTTGCACCGAACTGATGATTTAATACCAATGTATGTACAATGAACAAAAGGTATTTTCAAAAGCAGTCGTAATTCCAAAGGTGAAAATTTGTCGAAAATGTTCACCAATTTTAATTTAAAACATTCGAATGGACGATGTATGTATACAGTAAGCAATGGTTATTATTTACAAATAATTTGTTTTAACATGAATATGTAGGAAATAACGGGAATACATCAGAAGGTTAATAGTTAAAAATAATGAAAGTATACATTCAGTATAGAGCAATTACAGTTCGACCATGCCGTAATATGGACCGTCTCAATTACACAGTAGTGTAACATGAGGGATGTGATTACATCGTAACACCAAAGTATGCAAGTCAACCGCAACACTACCCATCTCATTATATCACAGAGCAGAATCTCAGTAACACCATATTCCTTGCCTGCACTAGAAGAATTACTACAATGGACAGAGCCACGATTCTGTCATTTTACGAGCCTTAGACCTCGTCGAATGACGGAATTTCTCGTATACGGCATCTACAGTGAACTTTATACTGCACAAGCAAATGGGGGTTTCTCAATATACCCTCAATCCTATCTAACCACCATCGATATGATGCTACGCAAGAGTGACGCAACCTGTCAATCCAACCGGTGTTTTATAGACGTGACGACAAATATTTGTGGTAAAGAAAAACATCGTGAGAAAACATGCTACTTGTCTAAAGAATAAAAAAATCGAGGACATGCGATGTCCACCAACACGCAATATACTCAAAAATGATGGTAGGCCTGTTCGTAACATTCCTGTCTTATCCCCCCCCCCCTCCTAAACATTGATACCTCTTAAGTTGAAATTCGAATTTTTACCTTCATGTCTGTTTTTGGATGTCCTCATTTTTCAACTATGTCAAATTTTGTTAATTTCTGAGTTAGAACAACGTTTTTATAAATAGAAAAAAAAATATTCGTCTTTATAAAAAAAGATAACATTAGTTCTTGAAATATCCTTTCAAGCAAACAATGGTACAAAATAGTATTAAAACAAGCCAGTTTGCTTGAAATTAATCATTTATTAACTTTGATTGAGATGTTCGAGAGGTAAGAAGACTAGTATAATTAAATGCTACAAGGCATTGCATGTTAGTTGTCAGAAGTGACACGCATCTGTTGTCTTTGTTCTAAGTGGGTTGCAGGTAATATACAACAAGACGGAATGTTAGCCTGTTTGTACTGTTGTATTATAATAATTATAAGATGTGATGATCTTACTAGATAATAGTGATGAAATTAATATACATATTATTATTTCGGTACTTAACACGAATTGGAGGAATACTGAGGTACTAAATCCATTACAATAATTCATATATACAACGGGTATGAAAGGAGGGGGTATGTTACGTTTGTTAATATAGGTAGGTAGAACTTTTAAATAAAATTTCCCCAATTTAATTCTAATTCTAGGAGTTAACTTCATTTTTCTACTTAAAGTAGAATCAAAATATATAGCTGATTATTAAAAGGAAAGGCGCTGATGAAATATGTCCGATTTGAAAATTAAATTTACCATAGGAATTAATATAATGTTTGTATATCATAAATGGGTATAGGTGCGACTTAATATGCCTAACTATCAACTTCCTATTTTGTGACAAATTTATAAAATGGGTATTTGTTAAACCACAACATCGATTATCATTAAACTTTAGCAGGTACTAACTACGTAATCAGGCATTCAATTAAATCAGTTTCAACATGATATTCTTATTTTTTCTAAAGATATGGGGAACGCATGAGTTCATTACTTATGAATATACACATAAATACATACAGAGATATCCTTCTAAAAGCAGTAGAATCGAACTCAAAACATGAAGATATGTTGAAATTTGGTCTTTAAAAAATATTGTATGCAATACAAACTGATAAAGAATACAATATAAGATTTTTTAGACAATTAGTTATTAATATCCTTAAACGAGAATAAAAAAAATCTTATTTGTCTACATTTCTTAATATAGTTTTAATGAGTCAAATGTATTCGAATTCGGGATTTTTATACATAATGTTGCGCGCCACTATTAATGTCTTGTACATGACAACACTAGTCACCACAACCGCCCTCTAGTGTCGAGCAGCAGAACGAGGAGAGTCAAGATCCTTCTAGAAATTTCGGCACCGATATGTACTCGAACATTCTAGATGTCGCTACAGTAGAAGATTCTGGAAACTATCTGAAGCCCTATATAAGGCCGGTATAGATCACGACCGAGTCAGTATTGAATTGGCGATACAAGATAATACTACGAAGCGAAATAACGGCGAACTAAAGTTATCAGTGGTACAACTGTGTTTTATTATTGGTGTAATTTTAAGTTGTAATTAGTGTTGTGTAATTAAAGTGTACACAAAAATAAAAATAGTTTTACAAAAATAAGTGATATTCATTCTGTAAATACTAGAAACAGACACAAGCTAGTAGTACCAGTTACTCGACTCCATCGAGTCAGTAATTCATTCTTGGGGCAATGTATACGCTTTTACAACAAAATTCCAGAAAATATACAAAATTTGACAAGCTCAAAAGTCAAAAACTTTATTAAACTAAGTTTATATAAAAAGGGTTATTATAATATTAAGGAATTTATGGATGATAATAACCCCTGGAAATGAGGTGATCGCTACCGCTTGCCGTTTGAATAGTGAGCACTTCTTCGGACTCAACTTGAGGTTGGCACTCTGGATTTTCATGAGCACGCGTTCCAGGTTTTGAAGGTGTTCCTCAAACGTACGGTCTACGATGATGATGTCATCCAAGTAGACCAGACAGGCATCTCCAATTAGCTCGGTAAGTACAAGCTCCATCAACCTTTCAAACGTTGCTGGAGCATTGCACAATCCAAACGGCATGACTTTAAATTGCCTTGTCCTTAGGGTCAATTTCAACCTGCTAGTAGGCACTTTTCAGGTCCAGCGTACTAAACCACTTTACGCCTGTAAACATGTCCAGCGTGTCATCAATTCTTGGCAAGGGATAGCTGTCCTTCTTCGTCGCTGCAACAGTCTTCTAAAAGTGTGCTCACTCTCGTTTGTCCATCCATGCTGAGGGTCTCAGTCGTTAGATATTGGCATCGACGCAACCAATCCACTTCCTCACTAGTACCAACCAATGTGCCTTTTTCTATAATCTGTACCTGATCACAAAGGTTCAGCTTACGTACTCCTAGATGTCGGCGGTTCTGACCAAGGTTCGAGCCACTTTCCATGGGAGGTCATTGTCTACGTTTTCCACGAGTACACAACGAAGAGTTTGCCAAGGATTCCGAGGAAGTCTAACCGGCACAATCGCTTCCGATCTCGGCGGAAGAACAATCTTCAAGCTGTACACATTCCCTGGTAACGTCGATCTCACAACAATTCTTCCTCAAAAAGTCTAGGCCCAGGATGCAGTCCAGGATTGCGATATTAGATTCCAGGAGCTCAAGAACCGTCTGTGCAAAACACCTATCTTGGGGTACCCTGATGCGGGCAAGGAATTTATAGTTGACACACACGCAAGTGATGTCAACGCGATGTGTTGTCTTAACGGAATGGTGATCAAGAGATTGTGATAGTGTACTTCAGCAAGTCGTAGTCAAAGCCGGATAGGAACTATTGTGTCACAAGACGGGAATTGCTTGCTATGGTAAAGTCCTTGCAGCATTTTAGCAAATATCTTTTGGGACGGAAATTCTACTTACGAACGGACCATGCTGCACTGAAATGGCTATTGCAGTTCAAAAATTCGGAAGGACAAGTTGCGAGATGGATTGAACTACTGCAGGAATACGACTTTGTGATCGAACATCGCAGCGGGAAATCTCATGGCAATTCAGATGCATTATCAAGAAGACCTTGCCCTGAAGATTGCAAGCATTGTACTAGGCAAGAGAGTAAGGAAGTGGTATCTGTGAGGATACTCAGGACAGACTAGCTCAGCAATGAGAAGGACAGCCTACAACATGCACAGCAGGAAGATTAGGATATTAAGCCGATTCTGGAATGGATGAAGGCCAATGCTCCTAAGCCGAAGTGGAGCGACGTCTCAGCAGTGAGTTCGACCACGAAAAGCTATTGGGCCCAATGGGACAGCTTGCTGATTCAGGATGGAGTCCTATGCCGTAAATGGGAAAACGGTCGGGGAGACAGATGTCATTTACAAATGGTTGTCCCTAAGGCTAAAGTACCAGATGTTCTACAGTTGTTTCATAGTGGTTGTTCAGGAGGCCACCTGGGAGTTTAACGAACTCTACTGAAGATCCGAGAACGGTTTTACTGGGTCCACTGCCGTGACGATGTCGAGGACTGGTACCGCAAATGTACAAGTTGTACGGCCGTAAAGGGACCTCAAATTCGTAGTAGGTGCGCGTTGAAAGTGTACAATGTTGGTGCACCATAGGAGAGGATAGCCATTGACGTTGCGGGGCCGTTTCCGGAAAGTGAAAGTGGTAAGAAGTATTTCATGGCTGTAATGAATTACTTCACTAAGTGGCCAGAAGTCTTCACCATTCCAAATCAAGAAGCTTCAACATTTGCAGGTAAACTATTTCATGAAGTCTTCTGTCGTTTAGGAGTACCTTTAGAAGATACATAGCGATCAAAGAAAGAATTTTGAGTCTCAAATATTCCAGGAAACTTGCAGAGTTATGGGTACTCATAAAACAAGAATAACTTCTTACCACCCACAATCTGATGGAATGGTAGAACGATTTAATTAGACATTGGAGAGGTACCTAGCAAAAGTTGTGGAAAAACGGCAACGAGACTGGGACAGGTACATACAACCGTTTTTGTTGTCATATCAAAGCGCTGTGCACGAAAGTACATCAGTGACACCGGCTTTCGCAAACTTTGGGAGACAATTACGGCTGCCTGCAGACCTGATCACCGGAATACCACCTGATGCCCCAAGCAGTATAACCGATTATGCAAATGACTTGCGGTACAAAATGAATGACATTTATGAGCACGTCAGACAGACGGGCCAGCAAACGTCTGAGAAGATGAAAACACGGTATGACCGCAAAATGAACAACAAAGGGTTTGACGAAGGATCACTAGTGTAGATACACAATCCAGCTCGCAGCAAAGGGAAAGCTCCTAAGCTTCAAGCTAAATGGGACGGACCGTACCAGATTGTGACAAGGATCAATGATGTAACCTACAGGATACAGAAAGTTGCCAGAGGTACTCCTAAGATCGTCCATGTGGATCAACTGACGCGTTATTATGGGGCCAATAACGCTCGGGACGAGCATGTCTTAGGAGGGGGCAGTGTTGCGCGCCACTATTAATATCTTGTTTATGGCAACACTAGTCACCACTAGCGCCCTCTAGTGTCGAGTAACAGAACTAGGAGAGTCAAGATCCTTCTAGAAATTTCGGGACCGATATGTACTCGAACATTCTAGATGTTGCTACAGTAGAAGATTCTGGAAACTATCTGAGGCCCTATATAAGGCCGGTAAAGACTACGACCGAGTCAGTATTGAATTGGCGATATAAGGGAATACTTCGAAGCGAAATAACGGCGAACTAAAGTGATTAGTGGTACAACTGTGTTTTATTATTAGTATGATTTTAAGTTGTAATTAGTGTTGTGTAATTAAAGTGTCAATTTTGGTAATTCACTCGGCAGTTTTTAATTATCTCGAACCCCAAGCTCGTAACAATACATACATATAATCACGCCTCTTTCCCGTAGGGGTTGACAGAGACCACATCTTTTCACTTGCTACGATCCTTACATACTTGTTTCGCTTCGTCCACTTACATTATTCCCTTCATACATGCTCTTCGGTTTAGGGTACTCTTGACCTGGCCATTTTTCAAGACATCCTTTTCAGTTTCAGACATTCCTTTAACAGTGGTAGAGCCACGCGGCAGCTTTTGCTGTCGCACGGATGGGCCGGCTCGAACCGGGGTGGTACCACGACCTCACAAAAAACCAGCGTGAAGTAGAGGTTCACCTCTGCGTTTCGCTTGGTGAGTGCAGGTGGCCGGAGGCCCTTTTTACTGGAAATGAGGCATTCCATCTTACCTCACAGGTGACAACGCATCTACATTTTGAATTGTAATAGAGGATAGATGTAGATGTCTATGGGCCGCAGCAACCACTTACCATCAGGTGGACTGTGTGCTCGTTTGTCACCCATATCCTATAAAAAAAAAAACATCCCTGATTTGGTCTAGAAATGTCCGCCTAGGTCTACCCATTCTAACACTTACATTCACACTCGCCTTATACACTTTTTTTTCGTCAATCGTTCTTCATTCATTCTCTCGGGATTTTTCAAAACTTTGAAAATGCGTAACTCCTAAAATATTACCTTTATCGTAAAAAGTCATGGTAACTTTTCATTTGTATTTTATTAAAAAATATGAAAAAAGTTATCCCTTTCAAAATAACAGTTACTTGCAATTGAAAAAAAAATCGGTTTAAACAATATGGCACCAAGTTGTCCCATGCATTTATGTCATCAGGGGGACAATTTGAAGAGAGCATAATAATTAAAAATTAAAAATTGTGTACAACCGACTTCACCAATTCAAAAACTGTTGGTTAGATCTTGATCAAATTATAATTATAAATATATGGGACTATATGTGAAGCACCAGCTTTCAAATATAAAAAGAATCATCGAAATCGGTTCACCCAGTAAAAAGTACTAAAGTTACTATTATATGTGGTAGAGCTATGCTGCAGCTATATTAGTTGTATAGTTGTAGCACGAATGGGTCGGCTGGACCGGGGAAGGACTACGCTCTCACAGAATACCAGCGTAAAATAGCAGCTTACACTGCTGTGTTTCGTATGGTGAGTGTAGAGAACCGGAGACCCATTTTACTGGAAAAGAGGCATTCCATCTAAGTCCTCACGGGTGACAACGCATCTGCATTTTGATTTCCAAACGAGGATAGATGTAGATGTCTATGGGCCACAGCAACCACTTACCATCAGGTGGACTGTGTGCCCGTTTGTCACCCTATCCTATAAAAAAAAGGTTATGAGATAACACACATAAAAACAGTCGAATTGAGTACCGTCTCCTTTTTGAATTCGGTAGAAAATTAAGAATAGTTATCGGTACTCACACACCGATTCCTCCTGCACTACATAGATATAAAAAGGAACCCTGATATCTGCGGCTTTGAACGTACAATGAGGCAGTGTTTCAGCTTTGCCTTTTAACCCAACTAACCAGTTTTGCAACTTCTACATTGTATTTTGATCCACCCTTCGTTTAGCTTTAGTAACTCTTTTCTCTCACTACCGCTTTCATATACTATTACCATAGTTGCCGCGCATGGCTGACGGGTTGGTAGTCGCAGTTTATTATTTATATTTTGCAGCAAGATATATTGAGATATATATTGCTGCAGCCCATCAACTGCTTCAGTTTCTCTTAGTCACTTTTTACGAAACCCCACCTCACACAAAATTATATTATATTTTTAATTTTTAATGTAGGTTTTTACATAAAATTAAATTAAACCTTTTACTCCAGTTTCATTACGATAACAGCATTTTTAATGGTTGCCTCAACGTGTGAAAATGATGTGTGGGCTATAATTTGCGCCAACGATTCCATTATTGTTACATGAAAGGGTCGCGGTCGTAATTTCAATTTAATGTAGGAGTGTCCATAAAAAAATTAATACCTAAATCCCAATGAAATTACATCGACACCAATTTGCATTTTTCCCTTGCTTAGTTTGAATTAGTTTATTTTCATGTTTGTACAATTAAAAGCTTGATTCGAAAAAAAGAACATTGGTTTTTTAAAAGGAAAAATAAAATTTTCCAAATGTAAATTAAAACGGACTTCAAAATACTCTTCATTTAAGAAACCGCAGGTTACACAGGCTTATTCGAATGCTCAAAGGGAAGTGAGTGAAATTTTGTTAAGTACACACTTGGAACAGTTTGTAACGGTTTCAATAGGAATAATTGCTGTAATCAAATTTGTCGCTGAGAGAGGTTTTACAGGCAAGTATTTAATACATTCATTTTCAACAATTTGAACGATGCGAGTGATTTAATTTAATTTTCATGTTATTGTAGTGTTGGAATATTCAGTATTATACTAAAAACAATCTGACACTTCAATAGGAACTTTTATATTAATTGTGGGTCCGTGGCGCAGTAGCTTAGCAACCAGTTACGGCTATGAGGGCCGCGGGTTTGAATCCCGCACGGAACAAGTATTTGTATGGCTTACAAGTAATTGTTCCGGGCCTAGATGGTTTTCCTCGTGCAATTTATGTATGTAAACTGCCTCAACAACACATAAGAAAATCCTAGTGTGTAGTGTGAAAATCCTAGGGGAAACGCTTCTTAAATAAAAAATAAAATAAAAAGTAATTGATGATTTGTTATAGAAGTCACGGGTAACAAACGAGCATACAGTCTACCTCCTTCAACTGGTAAATGGCTGTAGAGGCTGATATATACACCATTATCTATCGTTAATTAAAGTTCAAAGTTGAGGTACATAGTCAGGACTCCGTTGGAAAGCATCGTTACCAGTTTTAATGGATATAAGTAACACACAAAACACATGTGGGCAATTTTT
The DNA here is from genome assembly GCA_033319125.1 of Parnassius glacialis. Lineage (NCBI taxonomy): Eukaryota > Metazoa > Arthropoda > Insecta > Lepidoptera > Papilionidae > Parnassius > Parnassius glacialis. Next base: position 15,255,985 of record JAVANC010000018.1, on the reverse strand, counting down.
GTACATCCTATTTAATCAAAAACACTTTAAACGGTCTTGGTTGTAAATATTTACTACGGCCTCTACTACTTACTACTACATCCCATTACAAGTCCAATGCTGAATGCTTGGATAATCTGAAGTGTCAATGGGCCGGCCATATAGCTCGGAGATCTAACCGAGAATTAAGAAAAATATGCAAAAAATCGATGAGTGCAGATGTATGGACATATCAGTATGAATCAGTATGAAGGACTGTAATGATGAGCGTGATATACTCTTAAAATGGTACGCTTTTAGCAACATTGTTTCATGTCAAGGTTTTGGAGTTGCCGGAGTTTTTGCTTACAAAAGCTATTTTACTATTTTCCTCTGCAAACTGAAATTCACATAAGAACCGTAATATGCATAATACAACAGCATTGCTTTAATGTTTTGCTTGAAACACGAAACAGCAGTACTTACCTTAAATTTTGTATCAAAACAACTCAGATCTTAAAACTATTCAACTCCTTACCATAAATTTAAACAAACAGGAAACATTTCGGTGCAATTTCGTTTGATGCGTTATGCACTCGTACATGTCAAACATAATAAATTAAATGTGGAATAAGCGTTAAACACATTATATACAGGAAGTCCCAGTAATGGTGGATAATCTGGTATGTACGTGTTTGGGCGGGGGGAGGTGGCCTCGGTTCCCTAAAAAAAAATTCTACCCCGAACGGTTCGCGCTCTACACCTACACTTTTTAAATGGTTGGCCACACAAATTCCATCCTTTTTTTTTCACCAAAGGTGCTCAAACTTAGCAGGTAAATAAAGTAAAAAAATGTAAATTTATGTTTAGTGCCGTCTTGTAAAATACTACCCATAGTAATTGAAAACTTTTAAGGGTAATTTAGGAACATCATTATTAGGGAACACATTAAAAGAAAAAAATCCGATCTAGGCGTGAAACTGCGGACGTGATGATCACAAATGTGAGCAGAAGTACGAATTTTTGGAATTTTATAAAACATGACGCAGAGCGCGAACCGTTCGGGGTAGAATTTTTTTTTAGGGAACCGAGACCATCTCCTCCACCCCCCCCCCCCCCCCCCCCGCTCGAATACGTACGTACCAGATTAACCACCATTACTGGGACATCTTGTATATCGTTTTTAGCTTTAATAAATAAGTAATATTAATATTTCTTATATTTATGCGAACACTACACATTGAATAAAAATAGTTTTACGGATGTTATCGCCTTTAATGCTATTTATTTTTGATACTTAAAAACTAATTATTTTAATATAAAAGGTAATACGGGTTAACTTTGACATCGGGACATTAATCAACTCAGTCCCCCGTGAACATAGGTGCTGCAAAGCACCCTGAAACATCGGGCATTAAAAATAAGTAGTATTAAACGCTATAAAATCCGTAAAAGTAGTTTTATTTAATATTCATTGTTCATCAATCCTACATGTTTACTAAATGGTAGTAATTTCTAATGATTCCGCCAGGGTAGAAACCACCATCTTACCGCCATATTTTTATTGCAAAATAGCACTGCGTGCACTGCTGTATTCCGGTTTGAAGGTCCTTAAGGAAATTCCTAGAGGTAATAACGCATCTTTAACCCTCTTTGCTTAAAATTGGCTGCAGGTGCCCATGGACTCCAGTAGTTACTTATCATCAGATAGACTGTAGACCCGTTAGTCAATTCAAATTTATAAAATAAATTAAGGATATTCTATTCAGAATTTGAAAAAAATTGCGACGTATCTATTTTCTACTAACTTCAAAAAGGAGTTCGAGTCAATTCAACTATACGTTTTTTTATGTGGTTTACCTCATAACTTTTTCCTTGGTGAACCGATTTCGATGTTTTTTTTTTATTTGAAAGCTTGTGCTTCTCACGTGGTAACATAAATCAAGATCAAGGTCTGACTAACAGTGTTTGAGTTATAATTAATAATTTATATGGAACTCGGTTATACAAAATTTTTAATTTTTAATTATCTTGTCATGGAGTCCTTAAATGAGTATAACTTTCATAATATTCATATTACCCATGTTTCAATCATATGACCCATGGCTTGGGAAGAACTACGCTTTCATATACCAAAAGTGCAAAATAGAAGCATAATAATGCTGTATTTTCCTGTGGTGATGAGAATAGGAATGTATTTTAATTCATAATCGAGAACAGATTTGGACAGAAGGCCTTTGTGCTGGTTTTCCTCTAATTGTGTATAAAAAATATATATTTGGTTATTTACTCGGATATCAAAAAAACTGCTTCTTTATTACAAAAGTATTGATTTTCATCTTATTAAATAACGTCAAATCCAACCTCTTGCTTTGGGATTAAATTGTTGTTGTAACCCTTTTCAAGTAAGTTCCCTCAGTGACATACAATTTGAATGATTGGCACGTAATAGGTAATATCGTACAAAATTCGTAAGGACCTAAGAGAGGTACAATATCTAAACTTTATAACTAATAAACTTATGATTTTACAAATTGGTGACATAAAATGCTCTTTTTGATTGGTTTCCAGAACTTAAATTAGCAAACTTTCAAATATTTTTTAAAGACTAAGGGTGACAACGAACAGTCCACCCGATAGTACGAGTATGTGGATTTTGTGATCATTGATTAGAAACCAAAATGTAGATGCATTGTCGCACCTGAGTACTTTTATCGAATGCTTTTTAATAGTAAAAAGGGTATCCAGTACTCTATATTCACGATATGAAACACTGCAGCATTAAGCTGCTATTTTACGCTGGTATTCTGTGAAAGATTGTCTTTGAAAGATTTTTTCCCGGTCGAGTCGAACCATTCTTGCAGCTACCATAAAATGGCTGCAGCGAGGTTCTTCCACATTAAAACATATATATTGGTTAAAACAAAAAAAATCTTATAAATTTCGACAGTTGACTGTTCAGTCATATTAATCATGCCAGTCGTAAAATATGTTTTATAGAAAAGAGGACAAACGAGCTTGCGGCTCACCTGATGGTAAGTATCGACCGCCACCCATGAATAACTGCAACACCTTGGAAAATTCCAGGTGCGCTGCCGGGCTTACAAAAAGAAGTTGGTAGAATTTGGCAGCTGGAGTTATCTGAAAAATTACTATGAGCACTCCCTGTGGTAAATGCGATGGAGAATGCAAAGGAATGCAACATCTCTTCACAGCGCCAGTGATTCCAGCCAATCAAAATCGTCGACGACTTAGACCGCTTTTCGCTGGATGCGGTCTAGTGGAAGGAGCTAGCACTAGGGTGTCCTGGCCCAGAGATGACAATAGTAATTCATATGAGGCCGAACGTGTGCCTTGTAATGTTACAAGCGAAATGAATACTGTCCCACTCTGCTGAGCACGCCGAACTTTTAAGAGGCCAATTTAGCCTTCTCTTTCAAGTAATCGTGGAAATGTACATCATTCGACATTATGTCGACGCCAACAATTTCAATGCTGACTGAGGCAACAAGGGGAGTGCCCTAAAATTGAAGGGATCCGAGAAACGGGTTTGAAACAGTAAACGCGTAAATCTGTGTATTATGAGGATTATACTGTACTATATTTAGTCGTCCCCAACCCAGTACTTTGTATAACAAAGATTTTGTTTAAGGAAGACTTGTGTCTGAAGTTGAATCTAGTGCTTACTCGAGTTGGTGCTTGATAACGTAAAAGTATCACCAATGCTGTCGTCCGAATAGCAATGTTTACACTATAATATCATTGCTATGGAGAAGAAACAGTACATTAATAGGATTGTAGTTTTAGCATGCCCCATATCCCAAATAGCATACAAGTATAACAAAGCGCTATAGCAGCCGCTTAACAGGTATATACACAGTCAGTTCATAAGTATTGTCACACAGTAAAAACTTTTCTTTTAGAAAACTGTTCACAAAAAAGTTTATTGAATTTAAATTTCGAATTGTTCATGAAAATAAAACTGTATACGTTTTAGAATTTTACTCATTTTTAAATATGGAGTGGACGCTTAAAGAAGACCGTGTTGCAGTTATTGCGTTGCATCGTTGCGGTTACGCGCCAATTCAAATTTTTGACATACTGAAAAATTTGAATATAACCAAAAGATTCGTTTATCGTACCATCAAACGATACAATGAAGACTCTAGTGTAGATGACAGGTTAAGAAGTGGTCGCCCTCTGTCTGTTAGGACTCCAGCAGTGATAAAAGCTGTGAAGGCGCGAATCCAAAGAAATCCCAAACGTAAGCAGAAACTGTTGGCCCTTCAGATGGGGTTAAGCAGAACCACGGTGAAAAGGGTGTTAAATGAAGACTTAGGGCTTCGGGCATATCGAAGAAAAACAGGATATCGTTTGAATGCTCGTCTAATGGAGCTGTGACTAAAGAGATGCCGCGCTTTGTTGAAGCGGTACGCGGGAAAAAATATCGGGAAATTCTTTTTTCGGATGAAAAAATTTTTACCGTAGAAGAGAGCTACAACAAACAAAATGATAAGGTGTACGCACACAGTAGTGAAGAAGCGAGCAACCGTATTCCGCGTGTCCAACGAGGTCATTTTGCATCCTCGCTCATGGTATGGTTGGGAGTTTCTTATTGGGGCTTAACAGAGGTACATTTTTGTGAGAAAGGTGTACAAACGAATGCAGTTGTGTATCAAAATACAGTCCTGACGAACCTTGTGGAACCTGTTTCTCATACCATGTTCAATAACAGGCACTGGGTATTCCAACAAGATTCGGCGCCAGCTCACACAAGACACACACAACTGGCTGACACAAGACTGGCTGGCGGCGCGTGAAATCGACTTCATCCGGCACGAAGACTGGCCCTCCTCCAGTCCAAATTTGAATCCGTTAGATTACAAGATATGGCAAAACTTGGAGGAAAAGGCGTGCTCTAAGCCTCATCCCAATTTGGAGTCACTTAAGACATCCTTGATTAAGGCAGCCGCCGATATTGACATGGACCTCGTTCGTGCTGCGATAGACGACTGGCCGCGCAGATTGAAGGCCTGTATTCAAAATCACGGCGGTCATTTTGAATAAACTTTAGTGTCATAAGAATCTATGTTTTGTTAAGTTCATTTTGGTATATAAATGGTTACATAATGAATAAACTTGTTTCAATTATTTTATATTAAACATGTGACAGAATTTATGACCTGACTAGGTATATATATATTTTTTTTGGGTGTAAGAGGCTTCGCCAAGATCTTGGAGCCCAAGCCAACCTCGCCTGCATGTGGCGCACTTGCTAGACAACGGAAAGGGCTCTGGCGATGCCACTCCTCTGGGATTCGTCCTAGGGGTTCCGGGGTCAGACGGCAGTCGCCCCGATAATTGGCACTAAGCCACTCAAAAATGGAAAGAAAAAGAAAGAGATATACGTTTAGGACCAGGGCGTTGCCTCATAACGACGCGCATGGGGATCGCCTTAACCCTGCGACAAGTATACGAGGGCTACCGGGCCCCGTGCGAGCCCGGCTAAAGACGTTGGCACCAAATACGAAGATTCGCTTTGCAAACTGGAACATTGGCACGCTTACGGGACGCTCCGCAGAACTTGCGGCCATACTTGCCAGGCGTAAAGTGGCAGTGGCATTCCTGCAGGAGACAAGGTGGAAGGCCATCAGGATCCGGAATATTGGGCACGGCTACAAGCTGATCTATACAGGCTTTTCTGGTGGGGAGAACGGTGTGGCAGTGGTGCTCGCCGAGCATTTCCACGATAGCGTCTTGGAAGTTAGACGCATATGCGACCGACTTATAGTAGTAAGGTTGCTTATTTAGGGGGTCGTGACCCGTTTAATAAGTGCCTACGCCCCACACGTCGGCTGCAGCGACGCGGATAAGACGCTTTTTGGAATCGACTCGGAGTTGTACTACGCGGCATACCGTTGTTCCACGATGTCGTTTTGGGTGACGACCTGAACGGTCATGTGGGCGAGGTGCAGGGGGAGTATGAACGTGTCCACGGCAGCTAAGGTTACGGTTGAAGAAACGCAGAGGGGGAAACCATTCCCAGAACCTGCACTGCAGCTGACCTGGCCGTGGTGAACACGTTCTTCAAAAAGAAAACCGAGCACCTGATTACCTACAGGAGCGGTCGGAACGCCACTCAAATTGACTATCTACTGACCAGGAGAAGTTATATCAGTCGCATGGCCAACTCTAAGGTCATACTCGGTGAGTGTCTCACTGCCCAACACCGACTTCTTGTCATGGACCTCTGCGTAAAACCTCGTCGCAGACATGCCGAACGTTGCCGCCGTCAGATCAAGTGGTGGCTGCTGGATCAAACCAGATACTCAGAGTTTGACTCTGCCGCTGGGGATATCAGTCTCGACACAGCAGGCAAGTTAGTTCAAGAGTGCTGGAAAACTATTCAGACAGCAATCACAAATACGGCAAAGCAAGTTCTCGGCATGGCGAAAGGGGGCCGCAAAATCGACAAGGAGACCTGGTGGTGGGACGCCACAGTCCAGGGTTCATTACGGGAAAAGAAAGCGCTCTTCAAGATGTGGCAAGCGACCAAATCTCCTGAAGATCGCGCATCTTACAAGACAGCGAAAAGAGCTGCCAAGAAAGCTGTAGCCAGAGCCAGGCGTGACCACTTGCAACCATTATATGCTAAGTTGGACACTCCTGAGGGGCACAAGCTCATATATAAACTGGCTCAAGGGCCAAAGCTGCGCAAGATATTACTCGCTGCTGCAGCGTCAACGGTCCTAATGCGAGCTTCTGTACGATGATCGCGCGGTGAAGGAGAGATGGCGCTCCTATTTCCACGTTTTGTTCAATTCTCAGCACCGGGAAGTGCACCCTCTCGAACAACTCCCGAACCATGGACTCGTGCCACCGATTACACCTGACGAGGTCCTTGCATCTCTTCGTCACATGGAGAATCGGAAAGCTGTCGGACCGGACGAGGTACCAATTGAAGCGTGGAAAGCGCTGGGGGCTTGGGGTGTGTGCATTCTTACTAACCTTTTTACTAAAATACTGAGCGACCGAATAATTCCCGATCAGTGGCGGCTTAGTATAATAACGCCGGTCCACAAGGGTAAAGGGTCCGTTCAGGATTGCGGTAATTACCGCGGTATAAAGGTGATGTCACACACCATGAAGTTCTTCGAGCGCATTATTGACACCAGGATCCGACAGGAGTGCACAGTGTCGGACTCCCAGTACGGTTTCCAACCAGGACGTTGTACCATGGACTCTATATTCGCCCTAAGAATCCTCATGGAGAAGCACAGGGAAAAGAATATGCCTCTGCATTTTTTATTCCTAGACCTGCAGAAGGCCTTTGACTGTGTTCCCAGAGAGATGATCTGGTGGTCGTTGTGGTCGACGTTGGTACCAGAGACCTACGTGGAAATCGTACATAGAAATCGTTCGTGACATGTACCGTAACTCCAATTCCATAGTCAGGACCGCTGTTGGTGATACCACCCCCTTTCCCATAACCGTAGGCGTGCATCAGGGCTCCGTCTTAAGCCCCTATCTCTTCAGTGTGATATTAGACGAACTGTCAGCCATCGTACAGAAACTACCGCAGCCTTGGCTGCTTATGTACGCTGATGATATCGCACTGGTAGATGTGGACAAAGGCCGGCTCACCAGACGCGTGCACGCATGGAAGGAGGCGCTTGAGAACGGCGGTCTGAAGCTAAACGTGGCAAAGACGGAGTATATGGCCTGCAACAGCACAGATCTGACGTCTCTCCGTATAGGCGACGACACCGTCGAGCACATGGACAACTTCAGGTACCTCGGATCTGTGCTTGATTCGTCCGGGGATATCGATCGCGACATCAAGGTCCGTATATCAGCGGCTTGGGCGAAATGGCGCGAGGTGACGGGTGTCATTTGTGACTCCAAAATACCGGTCAAGCTGAAGGGACAGGTCTACAAGACCATCATAAGGCCTGTCCTTACGTACGGCAGTGAGGCGTGGCCGGTGCTTGAGCGACACCGGCAGTTGTTGCATGTCACGGAGATGAACATGCTGCGGTGGATGTGTGGCGTCACGCGGAAAGACCGTGTACGGAATACATACATACGCGGCAGCCTCCATGTCCGTGACATTGCTGCCAAGGAAGCCGAAGACCGGGCAAAGTGGAGGAAGAAGTGTAGGAAAGCGGATCCTGGGTTCTCCCGTGCTGGGCGGGATGAGCAAACGGGATAAACGCTAGGTAGAAGAAGAAGATATATATATATAACCTTGATAAGTAAGTGATACAGTAGCGATAGATAATTTCTCAATTAATTTTATGCCACTGAAAAGGGCTGATTTTATACGGGCTTCAGTGTTACTGTAGCGGTACGATAGCGGCATTGTGAGTTTGTAAAGCGATACAAAGAGGTGCGTGAAATGTAATTTTTGGAGCTAAAATATATACAAGAAGTTCTTATGCTACATATAATTACTAATAATTTGCACATGATTGCGACGCGACTGCAACTCGTAACTATATCTTAAAGCATCTGAAAGGTATTATATATTTACATACTATACCTATATATAAGGATTATAGTGGTTCTGTCACTATAAAAAATGACAAATAATATTTAAAATGCGGCGGAACTTACGCAACTTCAATACAGCTCGTATTGAAGAAGCGATCGAGCGGAACCAAGGCTCCAAAGTCTTTGCCAGAGATCTGTCTGCCAGAAAGAGCCAACTGTCAAAGCTGAAGACAGAGTGTGGCATCATCGTTTCCGGGACACCTGAGATTTTGAGTGAGATATTGAGAGGTTCTATGGGCAGCTGTACACGTCATCGTTGGAGCCACACGCAAGTGTGAGTAACAATCCAAGAAAGAGTCTCATCCGACACTATTCCGAAGATATCCCAGACGTCAGTCTGAGCGAGATTAGAATGGCTATCCAGCACCTTAAAAACGGTAAGGCCCCAGGCGAGGAATGGCGAGGATGGAATTACAGCGGAGCTTCTGAAAGCGGGTGGAAGACCGGTACTTGAAGTCCTTCAGAAGCTCTTAAATTCCGTCCTCCATGGTGGCATTACACCGAAGGCGTGGAGCAGAAATGCGGTGGTCTATTGTTCTTCAAGAAAGGTGACAACGCTCTTTTGAAGAACTACAGACCGATTACCCTTCTGAGCCGCGTCTACGTGCTGTTTTCGAGAGTCATTACGAATCGTATCGCGCGCAGACTTGACGACTTCCAGCCTCCCAAACAAGCCGGTTTGCGAAAAGGCTTTGGCACCATAGACCACATGCAGACCATGAAAAGAAGTCCGAGGAGTACCATTTGCCATATCTGGCGTATGTGGACTATGAGAAAGCCTTTCTCCCAACGGATAGGTCTTAAGATGAACATGGACAAAAAAAAGATTATGTTTAATGTCCATGTCACACCAATGCCGGTAGTTGTTGGGAGCACTAAGCTCGAAGTTGTTGACGAGTATTTTTACCTGGGACAAATAGTCCGACTAGGTAAGTCCAACTTCGACCGAGAGGTCAATCGACGGATTCAACTCGGCTGGGCAGCGTTCGGGAAGCCTTAAAACAAAATTGTACAACCAGTGCGTGTTGCCAGTGATGACTTACGGAACTGAGACGTGGTCCTTCACAGCTGGCCGTATGAGGAAGCTCAAGGTCGCTCAGCGAGCTATGGAGAGGGCTATGCTCGAAGTTTCTCTGCGTGATAAACTTAGGAATGAGGATATCCGCAGAAGAACTAGATTAACCGACATAGCCCAACAGATTAGTAAGCTGAAGTGGCAGTGGGCCGGCCATATAGCTCGAAGAACCGACAACCGATGGGGAAGAAAGGTTCTTGAGTGGCAGCCTCGTACCGGTAGGCGAAGTGTAGGGTGACCCCCCACGAGATGGAGTGACGACCTCGTAAGACATGCAGGAAGTCGATGGATGCAGGTGGCTCAGGACCGTGCTTTGTGGCATTCCTTGGGGGAGGCCTATGTTCAGTGGACTTATGAAAGGCTGTAATGATGATGATGATGATAATGCTATTGTAATCCACCTGCCACGAATGGTGATGTGTCGCAATGGAGTGTTGTTACTGTGAGGCGCTGCTCTCCCTATCCTCCGCGGCCAAAACTTGGTTGGCGGCGGAGCCAAGTACCAGATCCGCCGCTGGGATCAGGATGTTTTGTTCTGATATGCGGTCTCCAAATATCAAGCTCGGGGGAGCGGGGGGAGGCGGGTACGTTGCGCAGTTAGAGCTGGAGGCCGCGGAAGAAGGCGCTTGTTGTGTTGCGCCTTACTTGAGATGGAGAAGAGGGAGGAAGGAGAAGGAGAGAGTGGGGCCGTAGATGTGTGTGAAAGTGTTCCTGTGGCACTGTGAGGTTTTAGTCAATGCGAATCTGAATTAACCCGTCCGTGCCAGGTAAAAAAGACTATACTAACAGTTAGTCTGTTATAGTAAAAAGAAAATAAATTTATTTATATTATTCTCATTTTATTCCTTTGAGAAACATTCACTAAACACTTTTACAACGTTGACGGTTTGTTGAACAAACTTTTAATTCGATTACACTAACTACAGTATAAATGGATTGTTATCATAGGAAATGGTCATTTTCTTCATTTATTATGCATTAATTATTTTAGTCACGAACATTGATACATCTATTCCATAAATATAAACAAAATTGAAGTGTCTTTTTTTATAGGATAAGGGTGACAAACGAGCACACAGTCCACCTGATGGTAAGTGGTTGCTGCGGCCCATAGACATCTACATCTATCCTCTATTACAAATCAATATGTAGATGCATTGTCACCCGTGAGGACTAGGATGGAATGCCTCATTTCCAGTAAAAAGGACCTCCGGCCACCTCCACTCACCAAGCGAAATGCAGAGGTAAACCTCTACTTCACGCTGGTTTTCTGTGAGGTCGTGGTACCACCCCGGTTCGAATCGGCCCATCCGTGCGACAGCAAAAGCTGCCAAGTGGCTCTACCACTGTTAAAAAAACTCTCTGTCTGTAATAGCAAAAAATGTGCCTTATATTAAGCTAAAGGGGTTATCAGAAATCAAAATAAGGCCGCATTTATAGGTCCTACCACGGCGGAGCCAGAAAGGGTCTCTGGTTTTTAATAAAATAATGTACAAATGAGTGCTGCGTACATTTCTTTTAATGCCAAACCATGCTCAACATCTTGACACACACATTCACACACATGTTTCTTATTTACCCGTAAAGGTTCCCACAAAAACACATATGAGTAAAAACCATAATGTGCAGCTAAAACTATATCGTCAGTTGCAAATTAGTTGTTATTCTGAGGTTGCAAATGATTTTCTTTTAATTCTTACAGTTCTTACAATAAGTTGAGCATGGTTTGCCCCACATAAAAATATATGAATATAAAATTTACTTTTATGAATTATTTGATGAAAGTAAAAATTAAATAACTTTTTAGGCCTAATTGCTAAATTGGCCAATTGCATATTGGACGCATTCGCGCAAGTTTGGGGTTTGAGGATATTAACTTTGATAGTTTCTAAAGCTTAAATGCAGTATTTTTATAATTTAAATTAAAATTATTGTTTATTCTAATTTCTAATGTTTAGTTGTACAATTTTCAGTTGGTGATTTTGTAAACGACAAACTGTAAAACTATGGAAATAGCGCTCGTTTAAGCGAAACGACTACGTCACCAAATACTCATCATGTACAGAAGGTCAGAACAAAATTGTTACGATTCCTTGTATAACAGCAGAAACCTAAAATAAATATTTTAAATTTATTTATTTCATTTTGTAAAATGTAAAGTAATATTTCAATAATTTATTCCGCAATAATGCCTGCTTAAATTTGATATTAATTTGTTAAAAAAGTTTTGTTTAAAATTGTAATTTAATTGAAAATAAAAACGATTATTATCAGAATAGACAAATTATATCCTCAATAAGGAACTTTTATCGCTGCAAATTTATTTTTTTAATGTAATCGCGTTTAATAAACATTTAATAAAACTGTACAATACAGGAACATTGAGTTTCTATTAGTATTTCGTTTTACTTGCTTAAGCAGATTGAACTTGATGCACAGATCCGGCGCTTGGGCAAGCAAGTACAAAGCATTTTTTGGACGAGCGACTGGAGTAAGCTGCTTTTTCAATCGAAAACTATCTAAACGTCGGGTGAAGCTCGCTAAAATCGCATCAAGCACGTAGATCCTTGACTTGAACAAAGAATCACGCAAACTTTATAAATAGTAATCAAACAAACGACTCAAGAAAAGAAGTATTTTAAAACGTGAAAACTATTTTTTAAATACTAGTAATGCTATTAAACATTACTAATATTCCATTTAACCACTTCTGGTAAGCTTAAAATGCTAGTGTTAGAAGTGGTTCACGATAGTAGTCGAATGGCGGATACGAACCTACGACCTTTCGAGTTCGCGGTCCGCGCCCTGCTATTGGGCTACTGACGCTTCAAACAGGTAAAGGTAAAGGTTTCTAAATTAATTTTTGATGTAGATTTTAATTACTCGTAAAGTCTAAATAATACCACCACAATGTTAACATCTAAAAACCATTAACAAAAATGTGTTAAAAAAAGACTGCTATGCTGTACTCACCCTGTTCACAATTTGTGGCGTCGGCTTCAACTGGCTATACATTTCAGCTGTCCCCATCTTATGATACTCTGGTGGTTCGAGAAGTCCAAGTGTAGATATCACAGCCAGACAAACACCCAACAACACAAGTATTAACAATGTACTTATGCACACTTTGGATTTGTTCGACATCACCATTGCCATTTTTAGGCTTATTTTATTTAATGTTCCACAAAATACAAGCAGTTCGCGAATCCGTTCACTTAGTTATTCCTTTCAAACATGTTCCAATGTTCATTCGTTACTTTTGTGTGTGATATTATTTTTTGTATAGAAAAGTATTTAAAATCTATAGTGAGAACGAAATACAATTTACATTTTAAATATACTACGAATAAATAGAGCAGTAAAATTATAAAAATAAAATGAACGCCTTTGATGAGATAATAGCATCTACTCGTAAATTATATAATATAGAATAAAATAATTTGATTGGTAGGCAAAGCAAAGATAACTCAAAGAAAAGCTAACTCAAAGAGTTTATGTTTGTGGCAATATACTAAAATAAGCAAAGAAGTTTTACCGTATAGTGGCGGTGTGAGAATATCTAACGCCGCATATTATCCCGTGGATGTCGTGAGAGGCGACAAAGGTAAACAAATCAGGAGATGGGCAGCAGCGTCTTCCTAATATCGACTAAAAATAAAAAACTGCGGTAGCCAATCCGCTTGCCAAGCTTGGAAACTACGGCAAATATCCCCCTATGAGACAATCTATGGAGGAGGCCTGGGTTCAATAGTGAACTTTAATAGGCTGTAAAGGTAACGGTAAGTAGACAAAATCTTATTACCGAATGAAAAATTTAATTTGATTAACTTACTTACCTTTTTTTTAATTGATATTATTTTCCTTTTAAAACGTATTAATTACGAAAATCGCATTTTTAATTTCTAAAAAATTTAAAAAGAACCTACAACAAAAATGCTACATCACATGTTTTCGACAAATGAAAACTCTCAAGTATTCGTTGCAGCCATTGTTATTGTTCCTAGCATTTATTAATAACCGCAGTGCCGCAGTCTACAATAAAATACAATGATCAACGCAGAAAACTGCATAATGTTTCTCTCAGAATAGGCTATTATTGAAGAAGTGAAGCGATGTGAACATTTCCTGTATACAAAGCTTAGTATAATACGGAACGTGACAAAGTCGACTGCTCTGACAGGATATTTCTATAACGACGGTAAATTTCTAGTACAAAGGTGAACTTTTTGTTTAAAGCAACGAGTCTGATAATTTAGCCTTGTGCAAAATCTGAATTTGTTGTTCCTTTTCGGCGGGTAAAATTTGATAATTCTATTAATTTATTAGTACGCTTACTATACTCGGAGTTTCTCTGCGTGATAAGTTTAGAAATGAGGATATACACAGTAGAACCAGAGTAACCGACATAGCCCAACGGATTAGTAAGCTGAAGTGGCAGTGGGCCGGCCATATAGCTCGAAGAACCGACAACTGATGGGGAAGAAAAGTTCGCGAGTGGCAGCCTCGTATCGGTAGGCGAAGTGTAGGGTGACCCCCCACTAGATGGAGTGACGACCTGATAAGATATGCAGGAAGTCGATGGGTGCAGGTGGCTCAGGATTGTGCTTTGTGGCATTCCTTGCGGGAGGCCTATGTTTAGCGGTGAACTTGTAACTACTAGTAACAGTAAGTATAACTACTAGCTCTAATTCTATGGAGCCCTCTAAACGTCGAAAGGTGTTAATGAGTACATTTCAAACATGAAATGTATATATTTCGTAGTTAGGTTATTGCAGTTGAGATATTGGTTTTTAGTACCTAATAATTTAATTGTTACAAAATTATTTATGTAATGTCGTTAGCGCCTGAGTAAAAATAATAGCAATACGCAAGACGAACTTATTCATTTAGAAATTATTTTAAAGGAGCAAAACGTCGCTATATTTTATGAATTTATTTTATACTAGCTTGTTACCCGCGGCTTCGCTCGCGTGGTCTTCAATTTATAACATCATTAAATGCAATTCCGTGCCAAATTGAGCAAAATTCGATCACTTTTATAGTCACTTCGGTGTCTGTGTCTCTATGTCAGTTTGTCAAAGATTTTTTTTTATTTCCCTAAGACTATTGGACATGTTGACAATGGATGTTTGACAATTGGCATATATTTAAAATCAACATGTCAATAAGTAAGTTTTTCAGAATAACATTAATATCATATGTCTAGAAACATCTACAATTTTTTATATTGGATGTGTCTTCCGATGTAGGTAACAATAAAAAAAGATAAAATGTCTTGTAGTCAAATTTTATTATCATTATTTACTTCTTTAAGTTCATTCACAATTAAAGTTAATTTAGTTTTAACAAAATAATGATGATTTCATGGTCTTATATACGATATTTGATTCATATCATGAGTCCCATTTAATATTGATTGGCACCATAAAATAGATTCTGATAATATTTCTACGTTCGAGTAGACTTCCAAAACTTCGTAAATGCAGTTCTATAACGATGGACACTACACATGTAATAAAACAAATTTTAATAAATCACGTTACATTTTAACTTATATTTAAGCGGGTTGTACAAAACACATCTTTGGAAGAAAGTTCTATAAAAATTTGCGTAAAATAACATATTGTTGATGTGAAATACCGACGCTCCGGGAAGTCTGAAGTACGTCAATATGTTCAGTATCGTCCCAACTATTATATATCAGATCTGATAGACAAAAAATCCTCACAATAGAACTCCGATTACTACCAAGGATGATTCGGAGATTCCAAAAGGTCAGGAATTAAAAAAAATAACATTAAACACGAAAAAAACCCTAAGATTAGGTACTTTTATTGCAAATGAAATTCTTTCGTTCCGTGTGTGACCTAAGAGGCGACAGAGGAAAACAAACAGGAAATGGGAAACATCATCTTCTTACAACAGTTCAAAATAATAAAGGCTGTGGTTGCCAACCTGCCTGCCAAGCGTGGAAATAATTTTTTTTATAGGATAAGGGTGAAAAACGAGCACACAGTCCACCTGATGGTAAGTGGTTGCTGCGGCCCATAGACATCTACATCTATCCTCTGTTACAGATCAAAATGCAGATGCGTTTTCACCCGTGAGGACTAGGATGGAATGCCTCATTTCCAGTAAAAAGGACGTCCAGCCACCTGCACTCACCAAGTGAAACGCAGAGGTAAACCTCTACTTCACGCTGGTATTCTGTGAGGTCGCGGTACCACCCCGGTTCGAGCTGGCCCATCCATGCGACAGCAAAAGCTGCCGCCTATCTCTACCACTGTTAAAATATATATATAGCAAATATCCAGCCTACTTGATAATTTATGGGGAGGCCTATGTGCAGTTCAGTAGACTTTTGATAGTTTGTAATGATAACGATGATGAGTTTTATTCATTCGAATCTTTGCTACTAATATTTACGGTAGTGTGAAAACAAAAAAGTAACATCGCCGAAAATATGAATGAAATAAAAACAGCATAATTGCCCCATTAAAACTAAAAAAGTAGCAGCCTACATACATGTCAGTAGTGGGCACAGGCCACAGAACTATTAGCCAAAAAAAGTGCCAACGCGCGATCACCTCAACTGGGGAACTTCTCAGATGTGCAGGTTTACTTTCACCTCCGAGAATGTGGTAAATCGACGCTTTAAATTGCAATTAACATAATATATGTAAAATATATAATAATGCTTATGTACTATGAAATTTTCGTTTGTATCAGTATTATTACCGTCTTTGACAAGTAAAATAAAATAAAACTTTGCTTAAGTAAAATGTGCTATTTTTGATAATTAAAGTATTTTTTCGCAACAGCCTGTCCATTTTTTTAAAAAACGATACCCGCACACTAGGATTTTCTCCTGTATCGTGGAGGCAGATTACAAACACAAATTTTACAAGGACAAACATTCAGACCTGGAACAATTATTTGTAGGCCATACAAATACTTGTTCCGTCCGGGATTCGAACCCGCGCCGCCGATCGCAAGCAACTCATTGCTAAGCCACTGCGCCACGAAGCCGTCAATACATATCCCATGTGAGCTATGAAACCAGGACTGTCATAAAAATCTTGATTTGTATGATAATATGAAAACTGAAATAAAAATAAAACTTAATTTTCAAATGTTTACTTCAGATAACATATGAATTGGGTAAAATGAAACCTATGCCGACGGACACCCAATATATTCAACTAATGAGCTTCTCTTTTAATCTCAGTTTTGTGTACACAGTACTGGATACTGTGCACACAAAACACACGTGTTGTTTATAACAGTGTTGTTAGACATTTTGCCAAACGTGGGAATTGTGCTAAATCATCCCGACAATGGCCACCGGTCTAGATATTTTTAAGTGTGACAATTTTTGGTGCTGCCCGTATAAGTATTCAGTAGCGTTGTAAAATTTAATTTTATCAGTTACTTATCATTAGTTTATTTAGCAGAAAGTAGAGGGCGCTATATTACAATAAAACTATGAAAGTCAAAACTATACTATCAAGTAATATCAGCTGTAGAAATTTGGCGTGCGACTCAAGAGCCAGCCCAAAGCCGCGAACATTTATTTATTATATAAAAAAGGTATAAACTGATATTGATTATGTTGAAAATCTGTTTTTGTAAAAAACACGCTATCAGCGTCGCTAGCGGTAAAACACTACCGCTTCCGCACTACAAACACGATGGTCATACCATATTGTCATGAAACAGCAATGTTGTGTTAAGTTATTCATATCGTTAAACGATCTCTATTCTTTGATTTGGCTGAGCTATATCATGACATGGTCAACAAACAGTGATAAATATCATGAATATATATCGCACACCTAGATCGAAACAGAGTTAACTCAAAAAAACAGTTTTTTCAGAATAGGCGAAAAACAGATTACCGTATTCCTGTGCACTGCAGGAGTTTTCTGTATTGATCAGCTTTTTAAATGCAGATAGAAGATAGATGTTATAGAAATCTTGTGTTTTAATCGTTTGTTGTGGCTGAAAATTTGATTTTTGTAGTTATTTCCGTATTGTTTAACAAATGTATGTATATTTGTCTCTGTTTTGATGAGAAAGGAGTGGGCCTTGCTCGTTCAACTAAAGGGGCTTCTACGATCACCTAGCTTTGAGTTGTAGAACTATTTTTGAATTTGTTCTATTGGTCGCTAGGTAGTGACTTAAGGAATTCGATGGTATATAACTAAAAAATTGAAATTTTTGAGTTAGCTCTCTTTAGATCTAGGTGTGCGATATATATATCATGACACCATTTCACTTTTTTTTTCACATTTTCACACACAATATCATGAGAATGTTGCAATAAGCAAATTAAGAGCCGTAATAGTTGAGCAGCTAAGCGCTCACCGTATCGCGTACACAATCAACCCTGGTTCGATTACAGTCGGCAATAATGAAATTGCTAATTGCAATTTGAACTACTGATGTAACACCTACTCGGCGGTGAAGAAAAACATTGTGATACACCTGTATGTCTGAGTTAAATGATATTTCAAGGATAATATTATGTGAAATCTGTCAACACACAGCATAGCGAATATAATGTATAATGTAGCTTTACTTTATTATGTCATCATCATCATCATCATTACAGCCCTTCACAAGTGCACTGCTGGACATAGGCCTCCCCCAAAGAATGCCACAAAGCACGGTCCTGAGCCAACTGCATCCATCGACTTCCTGCATATCTTACCAGGTCGGCACTCCATCTAGTGGGGTGTCGCCCTACACTTTGCCTGCCGGTACGATGCTGCCACTCGAGAACCTTTCTTCCCCATCGGTTGTCAGTTCTTCGAGCTATATGGCCGGCCCATTGCCACTTCAGCTTACTAATTTGGGCTATGTCGGTCACTCTGGTTCTACTGCGGATATCCTCATTTCTGAGTTTATCACGCAGAGAAACTCCGAGCGTAGCTCTCTCCATAGCTCGCTGAGCGACCTTGAGCTTCCTCATCCGGCCAGCAGTGAGGGATACGTCTCAGTTCCGCATGTCATCACTGGCAACACGCACTGGGTGTACAGTCTCATTTTCAAGTTTTGAGGTATACCTGACGAGAAGATGTGCCGTAATTTCCCGAACGCTGCCCAACCGAGTTGAATCCGTCGATTGACCTCTCGGTCGAAGTTGGACTTACCTAGTCGGACTATTTGTCCCAGGTAAACATACTCGTCAACAACTTCGAGCTTAGTGTTCCCAACAACTACCGGCATATGTGTGACATGGACATTAAACATGATCTTTGTTTTGTCCATGTTCATCTTAAGACCTATCCGTTGGGAAACACTATTGAGGTCATTGAGCATAGTGCTTAGGTCCTCCAGCGATTCTGCCATAAGGACTATATCGTGGGCAAATAGAAGGTGAGTGATGTACTCGCCATTGATGTTGATACCGTATCCTTTCCAGTCCAGAAGCTTGAAAACGTCTTCCAATGCAGCGGTGAAGAGTTTCGGGGATATGACGTCACCCTGTCTTACACCTCTCTGCAATTGGATAGGTTTCGTACTCTGGCTCTGTACTCAGATAGCCATCGTAGCCCTACTGTACAAGCACTTCAGCACATCGATATACCGACAGTCAACTTGGCACCGCTGAAGGGACTGCAGCACCGCCCAAAGTTCGACGGAATCAAAGGCTTTCTCATAGTCCACATACGCCAGACATAGTGGCAAATTGTACTCCTCGGACTTCTGTACAATTTGCCGAAGGGTATGTCTTTATTATGTAGTGTGTGGGTATTTATTAGATTATATAAGTAGGTTATATAAATTATTATTACCTATCCAAAAATCTTGCTCCATCCAAGTATCTAGGCTCACGGAGTTTTTGGCTGAATTCCAAAAGTTACGTAATGATAAATCCATTTGTATTTAATGTAAAACATGCAAATATATTATAAATTAAACTTGTAGCATGTACTCGTAGGTAAGTCTGAAATCATTTTCATCTCATGCCTGGCAAAAGAGTAATTCATAAATTTTGTTAACATTTTTTGTAGATATTTCGACCGGGTAGGATTATTCTCTCACAGAATACTAGTGTATTTTACACTAGTAGCGTAATACATCCATGTTGCAAATAGAATTCAAAGAACAGGAAACCCCTTTATACTGATAACGAGGCGTTCCATGTCAGTCCTCAGGGTGACAACGTATCTGAATTTTGATTAAACGGTGATACATAAGCTATATGGGCCACTGCATCCACTTATTAGGTGTGTTCTGTGATCGTTTGTCACCCTTAATTTTATAAAATTGTTAATTGCTATTCTTACTGAATTTTATATAAAACATTTTTATACCTTCATTGTTTTATGATATATCAATGTGTGTAAAAATTAGCGTTTAATATCTTTTTTTATTAAGTTAAAAAAATTATAAAGTAGGAAATAAAAAAAATCATTCATGAGATCTGGTTGTTAAACATTGCAAGTTAAGGTTATGACAACAAAAGCAATTTGTTTCTCTCTGTGATATTCGAATCCCGAAAACTTGTCTCAAAAGCCGGAAGCTCCGATCACTAAGCCACGCTGTTGTATATATTTCTATATATTTAAAAAATTGGAAATGGCGTAACCAAAACTCTTATCGCCTATACAATTCTATACTATATTGAGATTAATTTCC
Source organism: Parnassius glacialis (assembly GCA_033319125.1). NCBI lineage: Eukaryota > Metazoa > Arthropoda > Insecta > Lepidoptera > Papilionidae > Parnassius > Parnassius glacialis. The sequence continues at coordinate 15,235,752 of JAVANC010000018.1, read as the reverse complement.
AAACAAAATTAAATAATATAGTCAACATATAACCACAAGCTAATACGCCTATTAATATATTTACTTTTAGCTTATATACAGCGGAAAAAATAAAAGCTTTGTAAAAACATATGAATAAGTACATACATTTTTCCCTACAAGAAAAACACTATTTTAACCATTTTTAACACTTCATTCTGACAACACAGTGGAAGTTGTCAAACTATGCGAACAATGCAATTTTTCCATTCAACGGCTAAAGTAATTTTGAAATTCCTACGATATACTACACGAAAAATAGTGAAACAGTTTAGTTTTAAACCGAGCACAGCTAATATTTTCCGGGAAGCTGCGAAACCGTTTCTTCAATACGCGGCGCTCGCTAAGTCACTACTAAAATCTGGTAGCATCAGCTGTTCGAAGAAGTCGATACCGTTGGCGTCGTCTTGTCTGCTACGCTGACCTCTTTATCTGGAAGCCTATTGACGTATATTTGTATAAAATCCTGAGAGTTGCGTCGGATTTTAGACTATGCGAATGGGAAGCTATTTGCGAGTGAACGCATATTTCCCTATATTTGTGAGATGGATCTCGATTGCAAAGTTGTACGAGTATTGTATTCGTTTGTTCTGGGATTTTCAAGTTTTCGCTTATTTCCATTATTTGCGACCTAAATAGTTATATTGCACACATATGTATGCGTATGTAGACACAATAGTTCAAACAACGTGCACGTGTGACTCTTTGATTGAACGTCATATAACAGAAGTTTGAATAGAAGTGAAATAATAGAAAAAAATCTGTATCAATTGCTGTCCGTTATGGCTAATTTACACAGGGTCAGAAACTGGCTCCAAATTCCAGGCAAGTTACTGCTGACCCGATACTGATATAGTGTAAATTGATTTGGAGCCAGTACAGCGCTGTTGCGCCACTGTTCCTGCTTGAATATTTTGAAGTCATTCCATTCCCCTCGACACCCGCGCAAGCGGTATTAACTTTTTTTTTGGTCGGTCGTTGGCGTTTGATTGTAGGGTGACGTCACGTCAACAACAAAGCAGAACCTCTAGTTTCTTTTCTGTCGTCTATCCATTTTCTTAGTCAAAGTAGTTTCTTTTTAATATCTCTTTTTCTAACATTTCCTTCAACTCTTTCAACAGCAGATAGGAACATTTCCTCAACAAATATTTCAATTTATGTAAATTATACCGTTTCCGTGTATTCATTTTCGCCCCCTATCTTCAAAAACGTGCGTACACCCTAAAGAAGTTACCAAGATTACTGACTCCTGTTACGCCTGTTACTGTTGTCTAAATCAGCCTTTAGTCGCACTAAAACTCAAAATTGAACCGAGTGATTCTGATATTTGTGTGTGTTTGAGTGGGTCTCTGGATGATTTACAATTGATAGATTCACAATTGGACCCGGTAGATGGAGCTGTTGTCAAGGTCCAGAAAACACCCGTACGAAGCCGGGCCGGATGGCTATTAATTCATAAAATTAAAGTGTCTACGTGCAATACCAAACGAACTGGCTTCTACCTTTTATACGTGGTAGAGCCATGTTGTAGCTATATTAGTAGTATAGTTGTAGCACGAATGGGTCGGCTCGACCGGGGAAGGACCACGCTCTCACAGAATACCAGCGTCAAATAGCAACTTAACACTGCTGTATTTCGTATGGTGAGTGTAGAGAACCGGAGACCCTTTTTACTGGAAAAGAGGTATTCCATCTTAGTCCTCACGGGTGACAACGCATCTGCATTTTGATTCGCAAACGAGGATAGATGTAGATGTCTATGGCCCACGGCAACCACTTACCATCAGGTGCACTGTGTGCTCGTTTGTCACGTATGCTATATAATTAAAAATTAAAAATTTTGTACAGCCGATTTCAATATAAGCGACGTCAATATAGGTTATTTAAGAATAACTCAATAACCATTGGTCTGACCTTGATTAAATTCATATGGGACTACACGAGAACTATCAGCTTTCATATAAAAAAAGAATCATCGAAATCGGTTCGCCCAGTACAAAGTTATGAGGTAACACACATAAAAAAAAACATACACTCGAATTGAGTACCGTCTCCTTTTTGGAAGTCGGCAGAAAAAAGGTCTGGTGATTTTAAATTTTTGTTTGCCCGTTCGGACTTTTCGTCGGAATGGCTGAACCGATTGTGATGAAACTTCAGGAACAGAGAGAGCATGCTTGGAGGGATCTAGGCTGTTTTATTCTAAAATCATGCAGTTTTTTTTTTGTAAAATCGTTAACTGAAAAACTGTTTTATCAAGCAGATATTTTTCATGATTACTCACATTCTCATACTCCTAAACATTAGGAGATATAAAAAAAAAGCCTAACTAAAAACTTTTTCGATTTTTAATTTTACACAAAAATGGTCCTGACACTATCTCGTAGAGCTTTTAGGCATTTTCACTATTTTTTTACTTTAACATTATTTTACATGTACATATTATACATTATATCTAAACTTTAAATGTTAGGGTAATAAGATATTTTTAACGGCTCCGTGGCGCAGTGGCTTAGCAAGGAGTTGCTGCGCTGGGGGGCGCGGGTTCGAATCCCGCACGGAACAAGTATTTGTATGGCCTACAAATAATTGTTCCGGGTCTGGATGTTTGTCCTTGTTCAATTTGTGTTTGTAAACTGCCTCCACGATACAGGAGAAAATCCTAGTGAGTGGGTAACGTTTTTTAAAAAAAAACAAAAAAAATGAAACTTACTTGTAATTAATACATTTTTCTTTTTACTTTACTTCTATATTTTCCCTTATCGCGCACATAGTTTTCGAGATAATAGCAAAAAAACTTAGTATTAAAAGTCTTTCTATAATTGAATACGATATAAATCTAAAGGTTTTTTGGTTAAGACCTACGCGGTTAACGTCGCGGGTAAAAGCTATTTAATAATATAAATGTACGAGTTTTGAATTAACCCTTTTTTGACGCTAACCAACAATTTTGTTCCAATTTGTTCGTCTATTAAGTTTAGTTGATTGCTGTATGATGTTAACTAGTTAAGCCTGCGATTGGGGCGATAGTGTTTTATTTACCCTCTCTAACTCACCCCACGCAAATATTTTATACTGTTTCTATTAGTCTAAACCCATAATTTTACTTTCCACCTACTCTGTTTATTGTTACCCGATGGTTTTTCCAATTATTAAAAAAGTTTAAATATTTCATTCGTTAATGTTATGTTAGTATATATAAACATACTTAAATATTTACAGTATAGCAATACAAATAAGATACAAGTATTTTATTGTTGTGCTTGACTGAAACATGGGTTGACTGTTAGATAATGTATTAAGTCCGTCTTTTATATTCTTTTGTAATGGGGATTGCAATAAAAAATAAATAAATATACAATCCTTTATATACATTGTGAACCCAAAAATGTATTTATATTGCGTAATATTTTATAGTGTATAAAGTGTATTGGCGATGTAAGAAAATTCACTGCCCTACATCGTGAGAGTCATAAGAGACAAAAGGGGGAAACTAAAACAAGAGAAAGGGGGCAGCATCATAATAAAGAACTGCATTTGACAACCCGAGTGTCAAAAGTGGTGACAACTATATGAAAACTCTTCCACTGAGGCACTCTATGGGAAAGGTTCAGCAGCGGACTTTTATAGGTTGTAATAAATGGATTAACGTAGCTTCTTACAACATTGTACGAATTTTAATGTATCCCTACTTGAAAAAAAAACATGTCCTCCATCAATAATAAACAATTTCTACACATCAAAACATATCTCGTTCGTACTTTTGTATTGATTACATAGAATGGGCATTACTCTGTACAACAGACGACATAATGGCGACGACGCCCTGTCTGCGGATCTGACCTCGATGTCTGAAGCTCTGCAGTGATCTAGTTACAGTTAACAAGTGTTTTATTGTTGCAGAAATAAATATTTAAAAAGAAAGCGTGGCTACGATATTAAAGGAGCACTTTATAACATAATGCGGTTTTTTTATAGGATAGGGCGACAAACGTGCACACAGTCAACCTGTTGGTAAGTGGTTGCTGTAGCCCATAGACATCTACATCTATCCTCGTTCGCGAAACAAAATGCAGATGCGTTATCACCCGTGAGGACTAAGATGGAATGCATCTTTTCCAGTTTTTTCCAAGCAGCTTTTTCCAACCGGAGACCCTTTTGGTCTCCGGTTCTCTATACTCACTATACGAAACACAGCAGCGTTAGGCTGCTATTCCACGCCGGTATTCTGTGAGAGCGTGGTCCCTCCCCGGTCGAGCCGACCCATTCGTGCTGTAGCTATACTCCTAATATAGCTGCAGCATGGCTCTACCACGTATAAAATTTTGAATGAGAAGTAATAATTTAAAATGTAGTAATTACGACGGAGTGGCGCTATAAGAATATTTACTACCACCTATCGTGCCAAGGGTGGTCGTAAGAGGTGAGAGAGGAAAACAAGCCAGGACTGTCTTTCTAACAACAATTAGACAGTAAAAACTGCGGTTATCAACTCGCCTGTCAAGCATGGATATTATAGTAAATATACCACTTATGAAGCAATCTGTAGTGACGCCTATGGCCAGTGGATTATGAGAGGCTGTTATGAATGAATGATTGAATTATTTTTAAATTAAATTCATACGCTCATTCAAACTAATACATTAATTAACAGATTCACGAGTATATTAACATACTTAGTTTATGGTAATTTAATACACACTGAAACGTGAGGATATACAAAGTGACAATCTCTTAGAAATTTGTAAGGTATTTACGAGAAAGTGAAATGCCAAGATACTGAGGCAGAGAAATAATGTATATCAAGTATTCCAGCGATGCCACACATCTGCGCCTACAAAGCTCTTCAACGAGTTCAAGTTACGAAATTTCAAAGGATTAGGGTTGTTTGTTTAAATTAACTGAATATGACTCTAGATGTAAGGTTTAATTAATGAGATTTTTTGTTGTTAGTGTATAAAAACTGTTTTCATTCACTGGTTAAAGCAATGTCATGGTCAAAAAAATAAAGTTTTAAAAAAAGAATTCCGTAGTAATGTTAGCAATGGCCCAAATAATCTCAAAACTTTATCGACTGTAATTCACAATGGGAATGCGGGTAATGTTGTTTTATATCCCTCGTGACGTCCACGTAACCGCTTGTCCGCACTGACGTATGTAGTGTAGCACCATTGCGCTTATATTCAATTAATCCCATGTCACTTCCATGACGGGACAAGTAGGACACGTGAAAATGTCACTCTGATATGGCTACAATGTATAATTTATATACTGTACACATACATATATATATATATATAATTTTTGATAATATTATATCGCCTATGTTCATCAAGGACAATGTAGAATTCTAATGGTGAAAGATTTTTTCAAATCAGTCCAGTAGTTTCGGAGCCTATTCAATTCAAACAAACAAACAAATCTTTCCTCTTTATAATATTAATTAATATACTCGTAGATGAAACAAACAATATATTATGAAGAAATAATACTGTTTATTTTAATATATCAGTTCCAATTACTTTAATTTTAACAAGAATGTGAAACCATAATTGGCCTCATTAATTATTGTAACCGGTTATATGAATTATGTTGCAAGGTTTTTATTATAGGGCTATCTGCCTCGGTCATCTAGTGGTCGGGCCAAAATTATTTTTCTGTTAATAAATTGTCAGTAGCAGCCCACAGTCAGGAAGTTTGTGTTTCCTTGGGAAGCACATAAAGCCGTTAATCCTGCGCCTGAATTCTCTCCTGTCGCATCAAATTACCGTCCGATCCTGATCTTACACAGGATTATGGAAGTGAGGGATTAGAAAGTGCCTCTGCACATGCACACACACTCGTACATATCAGGAACATATAAATTTATTTTAATATCTTTCCAAATGTCAATCTAAGCACTATGAATTTTCAAGGCGAGCGAAATGCCCAGAGTAATTATGGATCCAGGTGAGACAACTATAGACTGCCCAAAAATAATTTTATAATTTAAAAAGCTTTTATCTTCTCTTTTTTTAAATTCAAATATGGAATGAGATTATGATATATTACTTTTCACTGTTATTGTTAAATTACATTATGAAATGGGGCGTTAAATAAAATAGAATTGCAGTGATTGCTTTATTCAAAGTAGCTATAGTCAGTAATTTCTAAGACGCTTTAGAATTTGGGAATCAGCCATTTGTTTGTGTATCACAATATCGACAGCCACAAAAACAGTTCATCTGTCTAAGACTATAAATGAACGAGGCCACGACGACGTGCTGTTAGAATCAGATGGACTGTTAACGCTGTCAAAGCCAGAATGCGACAAGACTCTTAAATAAAACATTTTTTTTGTCAAGGAACATAGAAACAAGATTCTTTTTAATATTGAACAAGGTCTGAAACCAGGTGCTTGCCATCGATACACAGGATATTTCTTAAATCAATCCTTGATCAATACGCTGGTAGCGAGACTACGAGATAAAGAAAAAAAAATGATTGAAGAGCGAAATAACAAAGCATATGGTCACAGCTCTGAACAAGCCTTGCAACTTCTAAAAAAGCTGGCCAAGTGTGACTCGGACTCGCACGTGAAGGGTTCCGTGCCATCGTAAAACACGTTTCTAGTTGGGGAGCCTCATTTAATTCTTAATTTATTTTTTTCCTATTATTTGTTGCTATAGTGGCAACAGAAATACACATTCTGTGAAAATTTCAACTGTCTACCTATTACGGATCATGAGATACAGCCCGCTGACAGGCAGACGGACGGTCGGACCGCGGAGACTTAGTAATAATATAATAATATATAATAATAGGGTCCCGTTAGTTACCCTTCTGGTACGGAACCCTAAAAAAGTTCAAAGTGGTCAGCATTTAAAAATTATTAATTAAAATTTGGTCACAATGCTTCATTTTTGTGAAAAAAGAGTAAAGTATTCAGCCAAGGAGTCAATAGGATATTGCATAAAACTCTGCTCTTGCATGGCACCAAATACTTAAATTGTTAACGGAACATTGTTCTTGATCTAGATCAAGAACAATGTTCCGTACTTCGTAAAAGCTGAAGACTGTTCGACTCGTAGTCGTCGTCGTGACTACAAATTGTTGTCACTACTAGATGACATGGAATCAAAAAGGTACTTCAAAACTAAGTCTGTTAAGAAATCTTTAGAGGTAACTCTCTCTAAATTCCCCAAGGAGTAGGTGTGTAAGAGAAGGCCTGTATCAAAGCCAAAAGTGACATTGAATTTAACTGCTTTTTTTTAAATTAATTAGTTAATTTTCATGAATATGGTGGGTCCACAATAAGTGTTTTGGCTTATTTATTTAAAAGAGATATTAATTTTGGTAAGCAACAACAACTAATTATGGTCATGCTAAATCAAAGTATAAAAGCTTCTGACTAAAATACCTATTGTATGTGTTCTCAACCTATTTTTGGTATAGATATAAATAAACGTTAAAACGTATAATCGTTTAAATAGGTTAGCAAAACCATTATTCTATCCACCTTTATCACACTGTTGACAGCTCTACTCAATCCTCGATCATATAACTAATGCCAAGTGTAACAATTTATGTGAAATAAAAGCCCACGCAAAAATGAAACTCCACGAAACAAATGTACACTCATAAAACTTATATTTGTATATCCATATATGTATGTATTATTATAAGTATATTTTTAAAATACAAACAATTCTATTAAAATTGCTAATATTTAAATAAAACTAATTTTACGGATTTTATCGCGTATATTAACTTATTTTATATTCCCGACGTTTCGGGCACTTTTCAGCACCCATGGTCACGGGGGGGACTGAGGTGTATTACGTCCCAATGTCATAGTTAACCACGGCTACCTTCAGATTAAAAATTATTAATTTTTGTTCCGATCTACGCAGTATGAACTTACAGTATCATGAAGTCTTGCAGTTGTATGCTTGGGTTGGGATTTAATTTTATTAATTATGGGATCCCAAGCAGATGGTAGCACCCAGCCATCTTCTCTATTGAAATTAGAATGTTTTTTATTTCAATAGCCTCGCGAATCATCCTTGGAAGGAATCGGTGTTCTTTAGCGAGGATTTGTGGTCTATCAAATCTAATGTAGTGACGGGGGCGATCCTGTACGTGTTCACAGACTGCAGACTTCCCGGAGCGTCGATTCTTCACATCAGCTATGTGTTTTTAACGCGGGTTTTTATGGATCTTTTAGTTTGTCCTATATGCTAATATTACCTTTAACCACTCCTGGTAAGCTTAAAATGCTTGTATTAGGGTTCATGACAGTCGTCGAATGGCGAATTCGAACCTTTCGAGTTTGCGGTCCTCATCCTGCCATTAGGCTATTGTCGCCTCATAAACCTAAACTATAAAATTATAAAAAAAAAATCACTTTTTAAAGCTTTCCTTCCTTTCATTTGAGAAAATTTTTACAATATTTTTATAATGGAAAGGAATAATCTCTCATAAATATTTTAGAAAAATGTCTATTTTGCAATAACTATTTTCTCGATAACTGGTTGAGCTTTATTAGCTCAAAATATAATGTAATTCCTTAAAAAAATTATAGCTCTAAATATAATATAAACTAAGTTGGATTTCAACCAGGACTAGTGAAATTGTTACTTGCAACTACGCGTGCTGATTTACCACTTACTTGACCGTTACCAAAAACATCGTGGTGTAGAACCACGCACGCATTATTTCCTAATGGGAAACCGTAGAATAATGTTGCTGTTTTATTTTTGTCCTCACCACATGATAGTTTCATGTGGTGAGGACAAAAATAAAACACCGAGGTCCGTTGCGCAGGTGACGTTGGAGGCAGCAGATGAAGGCGCGTCTTATGCGCTCGTTCTAGTGCACCTTATTTGAGAAGAAAAAAAGGGGGTTCTCTCTTATTGGGAGATACACTCTCCCAATAAGAGAGATCCGTGAATGTGTGTGAAAAAGGTTGCAGTGGCCCTACCAAAATGCTGCGAAGTTGGAACACCATGGGGTTTTAGTCGATGCGATTCGACGTAACCCATCGTAGCCTTACGAAGCAAGTACAGCATCCACTTACAATCTAATGCAGTATGTCTCTGTTTTCGAGATGTTAGTGTTGTTAGCATGTATGGCTCTTACAGCTTCATCAGTAACAGGGCTGTTACAGCTATTTAATAAAGGGAAAGGCGGCAATGATGATGGGGATGAGATGGTGATGGTTTATGATTTGATATTGTTACCAATCATCATGTCCCCTCTGTTGAGATTTATTAAGCTATCTAACCGCCGTCCGAGTGGGGGTGTGCGTACCCCCGCCTCTGACTGCTTAGCTCGTGGCGGTCGATAGTTCGTGGGTCGATGGACTGTGTGTTCATTTGTAAAAAATAATAAAAAATTGTTACTGCTAACCTTGATTGCTATGCTTGACAAGCATAGCAACTAGGGGGGGGGGGGGACGTATGAAGTAGTTGTGGACTTTTGATAGGCTGTAATGAATAACGAATGAATGACTATTTCTCTTTCGCATGTTGATAGGAGGGCAATAAGGGCTCTAGTTATTTTTCGTTCCGTCATAAATTATGGTGAGTAAGGATTAGGTTATTGCTTTCAGTGTAAATAAATCATCAAGATCTATCCTACTCGTGACTTCCCAACGTTTCATTATGAACCATAGGATAGTGGTTTGTGGAATGATGCTGCTGCCTATAATATTCATTTAAAATTATTCTAATTTCCCATGTATAATGTTTCGTATAATTGTCGTTTCTTCCACATAATAATTAGTGTAGTTTTTTTTTAATTCTGTTTTACTAACATAATTTGTAAGTTCATATTTTGTACTAACCCTCTTATGGACCAAAAGTCTGAAATAAATTCATTTTATTTTTGTTTTATTTTATTTTATAATTCTATATAAAAAAAAAACTTTTACAGTACTCAAAGTAAGAAGGTCGCGATGAGTTTGCGTGTCTGAAAACATCGACGACAACTTAAGAAAAAGACAGAGACAGGTATAGCAATAATTAATACTTTCATTAAGTAAGCCGTAATAAACGAAGTGAGGCCGTTAAAGTATTTTGAAGGCAGTTGAAAATCGACCAACCCTTTTTGAAGTAGATTATTAGCTCTGTTCTTTGATCTGTTACTCTCTTGGTAATAAGAGCAGGGTTCATAATACACAACAACGTTTATAAAGTAATTAGCTGTTTCATACATAAAAATATTTTGATTTCTTTATGTTATTGATAATGTTAGTTGCTTAAGATTCAGCTTAAACGCAAAATACCGTCAACAATTACTGTTAGTTTGAATTTAACGTCAGCTCTTAAAGAAATTTATAGTCCATTAACGTACCCGTTTAAATTTATTTTCGAATTTTATTTACCAGTTAAAACGTGCTATTCCGTTTCCTAAGTTAAACACTGCAATAAATTATTTATTACAAAAAAAAACATGATATAAAGATTTACAGTATATAAGAAATCTTGAAAGGGCGTTTTTAGAATAACGAAACCCGTTCCGCATCACTAGCGACATCGACGTAATACCGGTCGCGGTTTAATGATTGATGCACCTTTTGAACTTCTGAACATCATACGTGTTGCCATTCACAAAGACAAAAACCGAATGGTGTGATTGTTAACAAAGTGAAGTCAATTTCATACAGATACAACATATTACATAGCCTATTTTAAAATTAAAGTATTTGAAAAGTAGTATGTTCAAACGTGGATTTATGAAGCAATCTACAGCAATCACAGTTGGCACATTCTTTTTTGTTATATATACTTAAAATTAGAGCATATCTAAAGTTTACTGCTCAATAGAGCCTGTCGTGAAGCGACAATTAAAAGAGAAGGAAAACCTAACCTACGATCAGCAAAACAACCAAATAGACCAAGACAATAATATATTTAAGTTTTTTTAAAAGAGTATTTACAATTTTATAAAAAAAATTAAATATGATTTCTGTTTCAGAAATTTTCTTCGAAAGACGAGAAAACATTCCAGACATGATGGAAATATAGATGACAATAGGTTCATCTCGACCTTGAGTTCGATTCCTAATCGCTTCTAAAAGTTTGTGATCATAATCAAAACCACCAAAGTCTTTGATTAATAATGAAGAAAGTTCGTTCCACGTTAAGTTTGGATTCTGATTATATTTAAATCTGAACCAATGAAGAGCATTGTCAGTGAAAATTTCAAACGCTTGTGAAATCAACAAGTCTTTGGACAAGCCACGAGCTATACAGTATTCTTCCAGTTTTTGAAGAAAGGATCTTGGACAGCTTTTACCATTGAAGGTGTGTCTTTTCAGATCTTTGAAGACGTTGGATGGAGAAAAAGATTGAGGTGGTGGTGGAGGATACGGGGTATGGACCTGAATAGAAGTTTGAGAAACAAGAGGGAGTTCCGTGACAGTCGGGTCAACCGTAACAGTCGGGTCATCAGGAGGGTCAAGTGATGGAACGTCATTTTCAGTTGAAGGTGGAGTCAAGGATTCGAATTGTTTAGCCATAGCGTCATATTTCATCTTCAAAGTCTCGAAATTAGCTTTAAAGTCTGGATATAAGTCAGTATCTATTCGCTCTAATCTGTAAAAAACATGGTTAATAAAAGTTTCTATTAGTCGTAAATATTTGGTTTCACCTTGTAAAATTTTTTTAATTTTACAGTCCAGATAGGTCAATGTAGAATCAATTTGAGACAAGTCATCCTCGATCGGAATTGGAGAAGTCAGAATATCTTCAGGGTGAGAATTCGCAACTAAACGTAAAACTTGTTTTTAGAAGCAAAACAGTATTAGCTGGTTCCTCACATCTAATCTTCACTTCGTATTCAAGTTCGGCCTTGTTAAGGAATTCGTACTTAATAACCCTTTTCATTGTTATAATTACGTGTAAAGTCAAGTTTAAGAAATAAAAATATTATTAAAAATCGTACCTCTAAGTTATCTAGAATAAAAAATATTATAGTGATGAATGTAACTTAGAGTGATGAATGTAAATGAAGTGTTATTTGTAGGCCTAAATATAATCCAAATAAGTTGAAAAACTAGAAGAAGTTTTGTTTTAGAATTTTGAAGGTATGAAAAGGATGTGTAAATGAATGATGAATAGTAAGTTAAGAACAAAAGGGAAAGCAATTAAATCAAAAGGAACTAGACAAGGCGCAGTAAAGGTGAAGAATTAAGAGAGAAAGAGGACTTTTACGTTGGGCGCCAAACTGTCGTGAAGCGACAATTAAAAGAGAAGGAAAATCTAACCTACGATCAGCAAAACAACCAAATAGACCAAGACAATAATATATTTAAGTTTTTTTAAAAGAGTATTTACAATTTTATAAAAAAAAATGAAATATGAAGATGATGGATGATGTGATTTACAAACTATATTTAAAAAAAGGTAATAAAAAAAAGATTTATGTCGTAGCTGAGTCCGAAGATCCCAAGCGTGCTCTCAGCGCCTGGATCGAGCACGCACGGCGTAGGTGGGTAGGCGTGGGCGTCTCTAGGCGACGACCTCAGGTGAATGCAGCGATTGCAGGATCGGCGACTTCAGCCCAGACATGAGCAGGATCCTCAGCGACTTCAGACAGCGCAGTGGCCTGCAGGATCCGGTGACTGCAGGCGGGACAGAGGTTTGTAGGTTCCGGTGATTTCGGGCGGAACAGAGGTTTGTAGGTTCCGGCGACTCTAGGTAGAGTAGAGACTTGTGGGATCTCGACGACTTCAGGCAGAGCAACGTTTTGTAGGATCCGGCGACTTCAGGCAGAGCAACGGATCGTAGAGTCCAGTGGCTTCAGGCAGGATAGAGGCTTGCAGGATCCCGGGGCTGAGCGGCCCCGGGATAAGGCCTTTAGAAGATGCTTCCGATACGAGAACTGAAGCAAGACTGAATTTCTTCACCGATTGTTCGGCTTTTATATCTTTCTAGAGAGAACGGAAAAATTATTTAAATTAAACGCAAATTTTTTTGTAAATGGTCAAGAGGAAAAAGTATTTATGTGGAATTATCGAAATAGAAACTACAGACCGGTAACAAATTTGAATATAATTTCCATGGAGACCAAATAAACATCAGTAACAGAACATGTCAAATTTTAGTTTTAGGCTTGTTATAAGAAAATGGAAAGATTTAAGTGGAAAAGGAGATATTATTGAAATAGAAAAAAAGGTAGCGCAACTACCCACACAAAGCCCGAAATTGTAGAGTTACGGAAAACTAACTAAAAGATCGAAAAAAGGTAGACTTCATTGACACCAATTTAAAAGTGCTGATAATGTGGAAATACGAAGTAGAAATGATTTGTGATTGTGTTCTTATGGTTTGAAATCGTTACAGGATCCTATGGAAATAAAGGTGATGTAAAATATCCCGATTTGAAGTGAATGCAGAGAATTGAAACAGAATGGAAAAATGGATTTAAATTAATGTAAAATGATAAGTAAGTAGCATAACACTACAAGCCTTCTCTCAAACATTACCTAATAGGGGACCATATATTTGCCAAAGTTGCCAAGCTAGATAGCGGTTGGCAACCGTTCGTCTCTAACGACACCCACGAAACGATATAGGATAATAGGAAATTCTTACACCGCCAATTACATAGTCCTTTTTTTGTTATAAGCCCCACATAAAAAAAAATAAAAAAAAAACGGGTCCTATAAGCCCCAGACCAACATCGGTCAAAGACTAAATAAAAAAGAGATCTTTACTTCCAGGTACAATATTTAATAAAAAAAATATTCTTAATCAATTCCGGGTAAAAGAAGAGCCTAAAAGTACCTTAGTGATCAAATATGCATGCGGTAGGGATTGCGTCTGCCGCACTTGTTTAGAAGCGCCCGCAGCATGAACCACTCAGACGCTACGTAATAAGTGCCCTTTGTGTACGTTGCGGGAAAAATGCTTTGAAAAGTTGATGATTAGGTCTACTTTCAGCTTGTGAGATGGATTTTTACAAGACCCTATCATACATTTTTATAGAATCAGAGTGATAAGCGAGCCCATAGACATCACCTATATCGAAAAAAACCAAAATGCAGTTTGATGACCGTTGAGGACTAAGATATAATGCCTTGTTTCCAGTAAAAGTCTCCCGTTCTCTAAACTCACATTAAGCTTTTATTCCACGATGGTATTCTGTGAAAGCGTGGTCTATGCCCTTTACAGAAGACCCATTCGTGATGGAGATATATATAGTTAGCATGACTACAGCGTGCCTCAACCACATATAAATTATTTTAACGGTCTTTTCTGGTTGGTACTCGAGGTAACAACTTATCTTTTTGTGCAGTCAAGAACAGATTACCAGTAAATTAACAGGGAGTAAAGCAATGTATCTTCGTTCTCAAGGGTGGCAATGCATCTGTAGACATCTTTGTTAGAAGTTCATACATATATGTCCATTGGCAAAAGATACCATATACCATTTAATAGATTGTTAGCTCGTTTGATACTTTAATATTATTTAAAAAATCTGAAATTACGGTATAAAGTCATCGTATATTATTCTTATTTATGATGTTCTTAACATCTTTAAAAATTATATTCTATGACTTCATAGTTTTAAAATGTCAAAGAATGGCTTCCTAAAATCGCACGGTTGAATAGTAGGTATCCATTTAAAGTATTTATCTTTTTTATGCATAGCAGTTTCTTTGAGCACAAACAACCCACTGTTGTATTACAGTTTGAGAGGTAAGAAAATCAGTATGGCAACAGATTGTGAGACATTCTGTCTTAACTATAGGTTTTAGCATTTGACTCTGCGCGCATTTCTCTGATGATGAGTCTCTCATACAATGCGAAGTTTACACCGAGGGAATGACGATTATGAAGAAGCTTTAGAACCAAACAATGACAGTGTTGCCGTTTGCCTTTTCAAATGGTAAGGATAACGAGAAAACAAGACAAATTAAAAACTTTGCCTATTACAGTATTCATTTCTCGCATAAGCTACTACGAGTATTTCTCGAATTCACCGTAATAGGAATTATAGGAAGCCTAAAACGATGCCGATAGCGGACATTTTTGCCTAGAACACTGGCATGAAGATATTAATGAAAATGAAGACTAATAAAAATAAGTTAACTAAACGCGATAAAATCCGTAAAAGTAGTTTTGTTCAATATGTAGTGTTCGCGTAAATATAAGAAATCATAATGAAGATATGTTAAATAGACTATTGCATTTTGTAGTAATTATTTGATAATCAACTGATTTTGAAAAGCAATTGAAAAACATCCGACAACTGATGGGAAAGAAAGATACTCGAGTGGCAACCTCGTACTAGTAAGCATCGCTTAGGATGCCCCCTAGCTCGCTAGATGGAGTGACGATCTGGTTATAAATGTAGAAGTCGACGGATTCAAATGGCTGAGGGCTGTACTGATGACATTGTTTGAGGGAGGCCTATGTTCAGCAGTGAACTTAAAAAGAGCTGTAACGATCATCATTGATTAAGAATTGAACATCTGTTCTTATCAAAATAATTCAATAACAGTTATTACATGGAAGAGTTTGCTAAAATAGTTTGAAATTATCTCTAAAGTTGGAAAACTTGTAAGGGTAGAAAACTTTGTTACTAACTCAGTTACCCTACCCACCAACTCTTGTTTTTCTTTGCGTTCAAGCTGTAGATATTTCCAAGTTGTGGGTATGTTTAAGCTTTCAAACCAGTTTGCAAGAAAGTTTCGACGTTAGACCGAATTTGCATATCATATTTCGTAGTTTACGTCTATTTGTGTGTCTGATTGCATCATTATCTTAAACATTATCATTATCGAAACATTATCGAAAACAAACGGCTGTTTTTTTACATTGAGCACCAAACTAAATTATACGTGAACTCTAGATTGTTTTGTTTGGCTTTTATTTGACTAAAACAGTAAAAAATATCTTTGAATAAAGAGTTTGGTTACATGATTTTTTTTACTAAGCCTAGATCATAAAATCACTTTTGAGGAGGAGTATTTCGTAAGAAAATTTATTTTTTACAAACTATTTATCGCCAATCGATTTTGGGACAAACCAGTTTTTTCTAGGCCGAACAAGTTTTTCATAAACATTTCAGTATTAACACGATGTCTGTGACTATCCAGCCGTATATTAACCTATTCCTTCACTGATATTTAAAGTGAAAACTATGTTAGCCTAGGAAAAACAAATTTCTCCCAAAATCTTTCAGCAGTAAATGTTACGAAGTTCTTTCGTCAGTCAAAAGGAGTTTTGACAATTCTTACTGTAATATACGCTTGGAATCACTATGGAACAAAATATTGTAATAGCTTGCTTATTGGCCGAGGAAGAAGAAAACAAAATTCGAAGAAAGAGAAGACTCTGGATTCATAGTCTTAATTTTAAAAGGCAATTGTATGGAGAGTAATTTATTTAAAACTTGTTATATGATGATGAACGATTTTTAGATATTTGCATTTAACATACAAGAAATTACAACAATTTTTACATATATTAAAACTATATCTTTCTATGGAAACCTCAAGATTTAGAAGGCCAATTAAACCAGAGGGAAGACTTGTTGTATGCTTGAGGTAAGTATTTTTATTGATAATTAAGTAATTAGGTATAACTGGGTTTTTGAATTAAAATTCACTATCAATTTTTTTTATATATTTACATAATTTATCACTAAGTATTCATTTCACAACGTTTCTCGGATTTTCAATTTGGTTGTAGCATTTTTCTGCCAACCTCTAACCGCAGTGTTCACTTAACACTTAAAAAATTGAATTTGACACAAAAGTCGAAACCACCAGTTTTGGTAGAAAATCCTAAACTAAGTTGGCAACATTAAACAACACTGAGTATCAACACGCGCCGCGTTATATGACGTCATCAGCATTCGTCCTTCGATATTGTATACCTACCGCATTTTATAAAATTCGGCGCATACGGTGCGGGTGTAATGTGCGAGGTTTCCTATGATTTCATACAACGAATTCTAAAATTCGGCGCGTACGGTACGTACGGCGCGGACAAATGTGCGTTCAGCTTTATGCGGCGATTAATGCCGTTCGAAACATTCACACAAGTTTTAGTGGATAAAGATTTTCCCACATGTAAGGAAATTTTTACGTTTCCAATCATATTTTATTGGTCCGTTAGTTAGCTTATAATAATGACATAAGATTTTTTTATGTGTGACTTAATTCTAAACTTTCCAAACTTATACGTTTGAGTTAGGTCACAGAGTAGGCCATCTATGATTTTCTTAAAATGTTTCACCGTTTGTGCAGTTATTGGGGTTCTGTGTGTTATAATTCTAATGATTAAAAAATTTGCCGTTATAAGCAAGTGTGTTGGAAATCAAAGCTATAAATATATTGGAAATATAATCGAGGTATTCTTGGAAGTGATCTTGTCGTCGAGAACAAGAAGGACGTTCTTGAGACGTCTCCTGCGGGGAGCAGCATCCCTCACTGGGGAGTACGAGCCCGCCTCTTTTACCAACTGATGTTTGTGTTCTTTAATCGAATCGAAATATCTTAAGGATAATTTAAGATACAAATGTATGGAGGGCATGTCGAGGTCGCGGTGACGATCCGCGTTCCTCACATAGTAGGGAGCTCCTGTGATTTGACGCAGGAATTTATTTCGGACAACTTGGAGTTGTTGTAGACTCTTTTTGGAGACGTGGGCAAATAACACACCCGTGTATGTCATAATAGGACATACGCAGGTTTTGTAGATATGCAGTTTGCGAAAAGTGTTGCCGAAAAGAAGATACACTACGAATTTTGTCTTATTCCTAACTGTTTTAATGTGCTGAGAGAAGCTCATTGCACAATTTAAAGTTACCCCCAGGTATTTCATCTCTCGGACCCACGGGATTGGGCTATCGTAGAGGGAGATCGTTCCTTTTTTATATTTTTTAAACTGTATCATTAATTTGTTATAAGCATGCCTTCTGTTGAAAAATATGGCTTTGCTGTTATCAGGGTTCAATTCAATTCTCCATTTTCTGCACCAATCGCCTAATGCATTTGCTGCAGCTTGGAGCCGACTGCAGATTCAAATAGAGTGGATATCAGAGGAATAGATGGTTGTACCATCTGCGTATAGTGTGAGATGAGTACCTGGTATCGAAGGGATATTACTTTTGTAGAGTGAGTATAGTGTCGGTGAGAGCACAGAGCCCTGTGGAACTCCTGCTCTAATGGGTCTGGAAGAGGAGAAAGTACCCTCAACGCGAAAACGAAAGGATCTATTAGCAAGAAAGTCGATTTTGACAAGTCTTAAAGGCACACCTGTACGGATAAGTTTGAAGACTATTCCATTGTGCTAGACTTTGTCGAAGGCCTTGGCCACATCGAAAAACAATGCTCCTGTATAAGCAGTGCGCTTGTTCGATTTTGCGGCCTGATCTAAAATGTGCTCCGTGAGGCGGTGCACCTGCTGAACACTTGAGTGTTTGGCTTGAAAGCCTAACTGCTCGTTTGGAATTACATTTTTTCCTAGCACTGCATCCTTCAGAGGGCTGAGGATGATGCGCTCATAGATTTTCCCCATAGCATTGAGGAGACTGATGGGCTTATAACTAGATGCCCTATCTCTGGGTTTGTTCGGTTTGGGAATACCGATAACTTCTGCTTCTTTCCACACTTCTGGGAAAGTGCAGGAGGACATTAAAACATTGATAATAGCCACTAGGAGGCAAATCAACTTAGGAGGAAGGGCTTTAAATACCTTATTATTAATGCCGTCAGCGCCTGGCGCATTTCGAGGCTTGAGATTTTTGATTATGGTTTTCACCTCATCGAAAGTAACGATAGTTGGGTGTATCATCCGTTGGAGATGTGGTGGATAGATTGGCTACTTCCTCGCTCACCTTATTTAGGTGGCTCTCGATGCTATCCGCCAAACATTCGGCCTTCTCCGAGTCGTCGAACGCTAACTGAGCATCAGATCTAGCTGATGGGAGCATCGAAGCGCAGGATTTATACTTATGCATGCACACATTTTAAGTATAAGGTTGCATATGTGTGCGTTGATGTGCACGATAAAATGTAAGTGATTGGGCGTGTCACATTGTATTGAGATTTTAGCTTCAAAATATTTTTTTCAAAATGTATACGCGCCTCATTTGATTTATGAAGCACCGATATTTGTTTTTATAGGCTGTAATTTTAAGGTATTTCAGTAACCTTAATTAATATAAGCTATAAGGAAAAAAGTATCACCTGATCCATAAATTAATAATATACATAAGTCAACCAATTAAAAATTAATCTGCTAGTATATTTTATATTTAGTAATAAAATACATGAAGATGCGCCTTTTTAAATACTATCTGGATTAAAATACTCACAGAAGTACTTTCTTGACGGTATACTCAACCCTATCACATGAGTAAAGAAACCGACCAGAGGGGTAGCTACATACAAACGTCTCGCTGTGGGTACACCCACACGTAGAGCAGCGATGTGTGCATAAGCTCTCACCGACAGGTTCACCGACGCTCCGTCGGGGCACAAACCGGTTTGCGCCGGCTCAGTCGGAGTGTGAATGAAAGGGCTGTTGGTCACGCGCATTGAAATAAAGAAACGAAGAAACAAGAAATATTTCGTGATTTTATTGATCAATAAATCTGTTAATTTTTTTTACAATTAGAGTTAAGTTTAGAGATTGTGTACTATAAAATAAGACATTATAGATTTATATATATTTATATTAGATAATTAGTGTTCGTATAAGCTAAATGCCTAAGTTGTACAGTATATATGAAAAATTCGAGAGAAAATAATACAATAGCCAGACAGTGGTGCATTTAGTGTTAGTAGTAGTAGTGCTGGTGATGGTGCTGGGGATGGTGAACGGTGGTACTGATCGTGCGGTGTTGGTGGCGATGGATGGTGGTGCTGACGTGCTGGTAATGGTGTCAGTGATTGTGGTGGTGCTGGTAGTATCATTGGTGGTGGTGGTGGACGGTGGACCATACTGGCACTACCACCATGACCAGCATCACCACCATAGCCCTTACTACCGCCACCATCATACTGGTAGTAACAATAGTGACATTTATGTTATCTAGGTGGTGGTATATCAATACCACCACCTAGATAACATAAATGTCTTTTTTGTGGTGAGTTTTATAACACAAAATTTTCAAAACAATTGTTACATTTTGTATGAAAACTATTATAAAATACTTTACTATAACGCATAACGTTTGTTCCAACAAAAAGGGTAACAAATAATAATATGTACATTTGCAACACTCCGCTCGGGTACACATCTTTTGTTAATCGGATTCACGATGCTAGAATTTTGTTCATTTCTCACCAGAAAGGTCTTTGTCTACAAAGGCATACGACAAAATGCTACGCCTCGTCTGTTACCCTTTATAACGACGCGTTTACACTGGATTAATGGCAAGAAATCTGTGTTGCTTGTCCTTATTTTTGACATAATCACGTTATATTGTTATTACATTTTGAGAACATTCGTATATAATGTCAAATTGAATAAAACATAACAATTAATTGCATGGTTCTAGGGAAACTTATATGAGATATTTTAGTTTTATATTCGACGTCTACATTTTTTTTTTCTTGTGAGTAGTATGGTGAATGGCTCTGGGGGAAAGCGCAGGTCGTGTTAATCCCTAGGGAAAGTCTAAGAAGTTATTCCTTCACGTGGTTGACACCTGTTATTTGGTCTGGTTCAATAGGAAACAGACAGAACAGAAACACTCAGACGATCCTCTTTTTCTTTTCTTTTTATCTCACCCCCTTTTTCCTATCTTAACCCAATCCAAGGTGTTAAGCGTACCGTGCCGACGCATGTGTGGCTGGGGGGTAGTCCAGTCGCAAACGGTGCCTACCAGAGACCAGGGCGATTCTGGTAGTATTTTAGTTCTTCCCTCGGCATGTGGGACTCTGCCGTGGGTGACCGCATTTTTTCCTAGCTAATCGTGGGACCCTTCACACGATAACTAGTCACTACATACATTGTTATTTATAATGCTGGCAATCATATCTTCAGTAAGCGTACATACAATACAATGTAATACTCTTTACTGTACACCAACGAAATATTATTATAACAATAATAAACAAATATTGAGGTAAAAACAAAAGTTGGTCTTATTGTTACTTAGCCATCTCTTCCAGACAACCCAGAAAAATAAAAAAAAATCTATTAAATAATTACTGTTTCTTTTTGTGAGTAGACATGTAACAGATGGTAAACAATTAGATATAAGGTAACAAAATCCTAAGGGATTTATGATATCTCACTGTAATAAGAAATAAGAAAAAGTTCAAACTATCTGACAAGTGGCCATACTTCGGTGGTAGCTACAACCGTAATACGTTAATTATATTATAGGTTAAATAATCAAATAAGACTATAGTAATCATGTTTTTACTTTTCCTTATAAAATAAGGATCAATTTATATAATTTATATTATAAGAAAAAATAATACGTAAAACCTACATATTATACGAGTATGTATGTCCTACAGAGAATACTTACATACTTTTACTAATGTCGATTTCTTTACATTTATCATAAAATATATCTGCATACAAATATTTTGTTTACAAATAAATTGTATCCTCATTATCACCATCCAAGGGCTGTACCCTTCACAAGTCCACAGCTGAACATACGTCTCACCTAAAGAATCTCACAAAACACGGCCCCGAGAAATGTGCATCATCATCTTCCTGCAAATAATTTGAATAATGGCGTAAGGGCGTGTTCCGACGACACGCACCCGCTACGCGCACGTTACGCGCGTCGTTACCCTCGTCTAACTTGCTTTGAAATTTGTTGCATATAATTTGAGTCTTATGACAAATCAATAAATCTGAAATTGCGTTTATTGACGTTGAAGCACACGCTTCGCCAACGCCACGCGCCCGCCTCGCACACGCCACGCGCCCGCCTCGTTCCCACTCCGCGCTGATCCCGCGTTCACCCCGCACACGCGCTTTTTATAAAATTTCAGAAGTATTCATTTGTCATAAGACTCAAATTATATGCAGCAAATTTCAAAGCGAGTTAGACGCGGGTGCTGACGCGCGTGGCGTGCGCGTAGCGGGTGCGTGTCGTCGGAACGCGCCCTAAATCTAATATAATGCTGCCGTGTTTTGTTTGATGTGTGATGACAGCTGGAAACCCTTTTCTCTAGGTACGAGGCTAGCATCTTAGTGCTCAAGATGACAATGCAAATGTATTTGGATTCCTAATCAAGGATCAAGTGTAGATGTACGAGTAGATTGGCTACATAGTCCACTGACCATTACTTCGACTCGAGTACTCGTTTGTCATTCATCCTTAAATAAATATAGTACAAGTATCTTCTCGTTGCTTTGTTTTCTCAACGAGCACTCGATAAATCAGTTATAAAACATACTGATTTAACAGGTTTCAGCGGGATAAAACTCGTGTTGCTTACGGGCTGTGAAATTTTGATTCGAGCTATTTATATTACACTCACGAATGGCATTCATAAATTTTATTTTTAACGCATTAAAATTATTATATAAAGCATTTCAGTTGACATGTTTGATTTAATAACTACAGTTCTAAACAAATAGGAAAGGGGCGTATGGCGTTGTATAATGCTCCGGAAATAAAGGAATATTTGAAATACAAATCCCCTTATGATTGATGACTTGTTTGTTTGCGTTTCTGATTTGTTAAGGGAGGAATATTTAAATTATTGTGGTACTATTTCACAATTGTCCATATTTATAAATCCACAACAATCTACGTCTCATTGACATTAGACATAGAAAAATTAATAACTTGGCTATATCATCACCTCTTAGAAGGATCTAATGGAACTTCCATAAATGCTAACAAGTATAGCTATGAGCCATCATTTGGACAAACAAATTAATGGTTAAGTCGTTTAGAGGTTATGCGACCAATGACACGCACTAACGATTGTATAAAAATATATTTTTTTACTTATCATGCCAGTGCTTGAATCCACCCAACTAGTGATAAGGGGTGATGAAGCCCTAGAACAGACAGAAATAGTAAATGGAACTGTCTTAGCGTAACAAAAGGCTTTTATCTCTTGCTATGAAGACGTCTATATTGTAATGGGAAAGAAAGACACGCCGGTTAATTATTCTTTTCATGTTGATTTACTGCCTCGTTGGTCCGGCAGTCTTAAGCGCGAGTGATGATCGAATGAACGTTACTGTTTAGTCTAGTCTGTAATGTTTAGTCTTAAGCCATCAGTTCTGCACCTAATCACTATATAGCTGTGATTAGGAGCACAACTAACGGCTAATTGACGGCTAAAGGCAAATTGCGCATTTTCACGCACACATGTATGGACGCACACATGCATGTACACTAACTCATCTCAAAACGGGGATATATATATATATATATATATATATATATATATATATATATATATATATATATATATATATATATATATATTTCGTATATATATATATATACGAAAAAGGGACCCACTCAACTTTCTACAACTTCCAGGTGGCAAGTAAAATTTTAGTAAATTTCAATGTGTTATACTGTTATGTTTTAGTTGTTTGTAACTGACTTGTAACAATACTTGTCTGAATAACGTTATCAACACCTTTGAGTCTAGGCTTTTGAACCTGAAGTTAAAATTATTTTGATTGTTTTAAGTGCACCATAGATCTTTCAAAGGTACCAAGCTTAAGGTCGATAAATTATCAGGAATTTGTACGGAATCTGCTGAAATATGTCAAAAAAATTGATCAATTGAAAAATAACATGCAACTATAGCTTTTCTTACGCTATATCCTATGAATTTATATTAAATAATTATTATCATTTTTGTAAAACTATTACGTACAGTAAAAATACAATTTTATATTAGACAGTCATATTCTTATATATTTTTATTTTATATATGATTAAAATATTTGAAATACAACAAAACCAAAATACTTTTGTTTACTTTTCTGTGAATTTTTAAAATGATAAGTACTTACGTGAAAAGCTCCCCGGATAAGAGGTCCAGCCTGTCCAACATATAATGTTGATGCCGAATCAAAAACCAACTCCAGCGGGTTCCTCTTTACTGTCACCGTATCAAACTCATGACAGTTCAAAAACAACGTTACATTATCTGTCGTAACTCTCAGAGCAAATCTACTCCACTTCTTTGCAAACGAGGGTACAACAAACGATGCTATTGTCTGCGATAAAGCATAAATGTTAGCATCAGTATATAATAGCGAGATGTTTGTAAGTCCGGGACCTGACGGTACAAGTTGGACACCTAGTTGGACAACGGTTTCTAAAGGATTAACAACAGAAAATAGGAACCCGCCTTCTTTGTTCGCTGGACGAACGGTTGCAGTTATCGAAAATTCGGCATACAACTTTTCAGGCATGAAAAGTCGGTATGGGGACTTGATATCGGAGCCCGGTTTCAGCCCGTACGCAGGAAATCCGTCGAGGCCTTCGTCGAAGTATTGTGTTTTTGGATTACTGAATGGCACGCCAATCGCTCGAAGCAGGTCATATTCAGGTATGTCTGTAATGTACAAGCGCATACTTTTAATGTTATTCATGTTACCTAAATACAAATTTTAAAATTGTGACACTATTTTAATCTAAACATACATAATTTATTTGCTCTGATAATTTTTTTAGTTAAATAAAAATTTGTTGTTTAATGAAAAATTTTCTTTAATGAGTTACAGTGTACGAAACGCTTTTGTAAACAGTTTGCAAAAGAGGCTAAAAGGGTGAAAGAACATTAACGATAAAAAATATTTTAATATTGAACAAAGTGAGCTTTTAATATACTATATCAAATAAAACATTTTCTCTTATAAAATATTAAAGCTTTGTTGATCTTCTTTGAAAGCCTTAATGGAATTGTTTAATAAGTGAATTTTGTTTTAAATTAAATTATGTTCTTTGATTTCATATTTACAGTTACCGTTATAGCCTATCAAAATTCTAAAAATAGGTCTGAAACATATATTGCCCCATAAGAGGACATATTATGTCATAGTTGCGACGCTAGGCAGGGTTGGTAACCGCAGTTTTGTTTACTTTTTTAGTTGTTATTCGGAAGACGCTGCTGCGTCCCTTTTTGTGATGATGAAATTGTGTCCCTATTTCGCTTCTTAAAACATCCATGGGACGATATGGATGGATATTCTTACACCGTCAATACAAGGCCCGTTGGATTTCAAAATAAATAATATGTAATCACACGTCTAAAAATTTTTAATACATTAAATCAGGTTGGGGTCCACTTGTTGGTACACTATATCTGCCCAGAAAATATGTAATACCAGTGAAGTTATGGAGGTGCCGCTCAAAGTACAGCAAGCATTTTTCTTCTGATAAATAAAACACTACTGTCGTGACAAATTTCTTAGATATACGAGTGTATCCAAAACCACACAAAGTTAGTCGATATTGCAGGTGTAACGCTGAACTGTCACAAAGTATGATAATAAGCCTGTATTACCATTGACTGCATGCACATTTTTTCGGATTCTGTAACACAGAGAAACTTTCAGCGAAGAAGCGCGCTCTCTATAGGTTGCTGAGCGTCTTTAGGTTATTACTGGCAATATCGTTATTTCTTTATCGGCTCGTAAAATTCCACAGCTGGACATGGGTTTTTCAGTACGAGGCTGCCAGTTTTATTTTAATACTAACTGTTCCTCACGACTTCGCCCGC
This sequence comes from Parnassius glacialis, assembly GCA_033319125.1. Classification (NCBI taxonomy): domain Eukaryota; kingdom Metazoa; phylum Arthropoda; class Insecta; order Lepidoptera; family Papilionidae; genus Parnassius; species Parnassius glacialis. Next base: position 15,210,059 of record JAVANC010000018.1, on the reverse strand, counting down.
GTGTAATTTTGGTTTTTAATTTTTTTGCGCGGTACCCTAATTCTTTTTCTTAAATAAAGTTAACTAAAAATAAGTTACTCCATTAAACATCAGCTATCTGCCAGTGAAAGTCCCGTCAAAATCAGTTCAGCCATTTCTTAGATTAGACGGAACAAACAAGCAGACAGACAGACAAAAATTTAAAACATTTTGTTTTTGTTATAAGTACTGTCTATACTTTCATATGCATTTAGTGAAAAGCTGTTATATTGACATTACAAACAGACACTCCAATTTTATTTATTTATATATATATATATATTTATATAGATTATCTTATTTTATTTTTAGACATACAACTTTTATAATAAAATTGCAATAAAAATTTCCTTCTTGCTGGCGGAAGTTGAACTCGGGTTATTCGCGTACTATAACATTTAAGGCGAGCGCTTTCCCAAGAACTATCTCAAGTTGTATTTTTCGTGATAATATTATAACCTCGCTTACAATTTTAAATGACTGTATAGAATAAGAAAATCCATCCATACATTTATCACCGCCTATAAAAGTCCACTGTTGAACGTAGGCCTTCTCTATAGTTTCCCTCATAGGAGGAATTTTGCCATAGTTGCCATGCCTGGCAGGCGCGTTGGCAACCGCATTGTTTTATTTTAAGTTGTCATTAAGAAGACGCTGCTGTCTATCTCCTGTTTTAGTTACCCTTGGTTGCCTCTTACAACATTCTCGGGAAGATATTATATGGTAGTGGATATTCTTACACCGTCACTAAGAAAATACATCTAAGTAATTATTATTATCGTATCTAAATTACAATCTGGTGATGGTAAGCTCCATTACCACTCTGTGGATTCGGTTCTACGAGTATGCTAACTCCTGATTACTAAATTCCAGCTTGCATATCTTAGAAACACACATATCCAGCAGCGTACTTAAAAAAAGTTTGAGAAGAAGAAGAACATTTGTTTTACAAGCTTACCGTTAGGGAACTTTGATCCAAATAATCCATCATTTGCGGAGCAAGTCGTTGAACATAAGAGTATAGTCCACCAAAGTATCCTGCAAAAGAAAATATGGATTAATGATTGACTGATATTTTCACTAACAGATTTTTTATTTTTAAAAATATCTATGTATAATTATAATTAATTTAAAAATGAAAATGAGAAAGATTTAATCAAAGAAATTCTGGAATATTTTCTCTATCAAATTTCTTAGCACGTAATGAAAATTAATGTAATTTAAAACTTATTTCTGAATTTTATTACTTATAATGAAAATTAATTTCTATTAATAGAAAATAAATTACGGGAAATAGTTTGAATATTGAAAGGCTTTGGCATGCAAATTCAAAATTTGAATGAACAATTTTTATCGAATATCTCACATTATTTTCATATTCATCCGGTCACTATAACATAATCAAATTTAAGTCACTCTCAAAAAAGCAGTCCAATTTTCAATTATATCGATTTCAAACGAATACAGACTAAAAATACGACAATTTGCAATTCAGATCATCCTAGTAAACGTTAGACTGAAGAGAGTTTTAATTGATACTAATATTGGAGTTTTATTGACGTTGGGTTGAGCCTTGTATGAATAAGTTCATTGAAACGTGAGTCACTCTGCTGGGGTCCTTACGTAAGCGTCGCTCGCAAGTTTATCAAACTAACATTGAACACTGAATTTGTATTCATGTTAGGATTCATTTATAAGCATTAGAAAACGATACGTGGGAGTATTCCCATGAGCAGTTTATTTCACGTAGAGTTCGGTCCACATACAAATGTCAAGGTAAGAGTAGCGATAATTTTAAATACTGTAAGTTTAAAATATTTAAGTATTTCTAAATGGGTGAGTTTCATAATTATTTAGAAAAGGATGATCAGATAATGACCGCACTATACTACAATAAAACAAGCAGTGTACAAAATAAACGCATACCTAAGAATTTAGTTGTTCAACAATGTTGTAAATTATAATCAACATTGGTTTTAATATTTATAAAGCTAATAAGTTCGAACAGTATAGTTTTCAATGAGTGTTAACTTAATTTATTATTAAATATATTATCATAAATAATGTATTAAAACATTTTGGCAGGTAGTGGCGACGTAAGAGATTCCAACACTCCATTTTCGTGCTTGTCATAATTAAACTAATAAATAGTAGAAAAGGTTTTTTTTTATTTTTTTTTATAGGATGAGGGTGACAAACGAGCACACAGTCCACCTGATGGTAAGTGGTTGCTGCGGCCCATAGACATCTACAGCTATCCTCAATTACAAGTCAAAATGTAGATGCGTTGTCACCCGTGAGGACTAAGATGGAGTGCCTCATTTCCAGTAAAAAGGGCCTCCGGCCACCTGCACTCACCAAGCGAAACGCAGAGGTAAACCTCTACTTCACGCTGGTTTTCTGTGAGGTCGTGGTACCACCCCGGTTCGAGCCGGCCCATCCGTGTGACAGCAAGAGCTGCCGCGTGGCTCTACCACTGTTAAAAATGTATGAAATATCTCATGACCTCCGATTTGGCGGTTGACCATTTCTTATACGCCCGATGTGAAATACTTATTTAACGTGAAATAACTACGCTGCAGCTATCTTACAGTGGTAGTAAGAATGGATCGGCTCCATCGGTTAAAACCACGCTCTCAGAGAATACTAGCGTAAAATTACAGCATAATGCTGCTGTGTTTCGTACGGTGAATGTATTTAATAGGAGACCCATTTTAGAGTTAACTTAGTTTTACTCTGATTCTAATTTGAGGATAGATGTGGGTCTATGCGCACTTACCATCAGGTGGATACCTTTATAAATAAAACTCAGACAGGCGAAGAAAGTAGTGTCAAAGGTGCAAAACCTCAGATACTGTGATCATCATTTCGCCTGCGAAATGTGATGTTACGGCATATCTTTCCTACAATAGGAAAGGCCCTGCTGTAAACAATTAGAAAAACAAGAAAATAGTTTTATTGTTAACAATAATATTAAGAATAGATGTTGATGATGATATTATTCCATCCAATTGTATTGAGTCCATTGCTAAAGAATAGTTAAAATAATGGCTAGCATTGTTGTTTCTCTCGACAACTGTCTAATAACGTTTAAGCGTTAATTCCTTGAATCTTGTAGCGAGAATTCTAAGCAATTTAAATTCAGAAAGACAATTATTTTAATTTCGAGGTCAAATTCCGGGGAGAATTGTAAACGGCCATTTAGTTGTAGGCTGATCTAAGCGCTAATTATTATTATATTTTCAAATAAAATATTATCAACTTTTAAATTTTATTTTTAAATACACAATATTTTCACTTTATCTTTATATATAAAAATTACGTGTCACGTTGTTTGTCCGCGATGGACTCCTAAACTACTGAACTGATTTCAATGAAATTTTTCACAGTGTGTGCATTTTGGTCCAACTTGAGAGATAGGGTAGTTTTTATCCCGCTAAACGACCCTCAATATTTTTTATTGCGAATTTAAGGATTTTTATAGGAAGAATCGTTGGAAAGGGCGGAGCAACGTCTGCTTGGCGAGCTAGTATATTTATAAAATTCGATATCAATACCTAAATCAAGTACTCCGTAGTCCGCTGATTAACAAAGGTATTTTCGTTAGATCGTTTATGTAATAAATATAGCAAACCTAGCATTTAAATTTTTTTGAAAATTTTGTCTAAAAATTTAATTTCAAAAATTTTGGTTTGTAAATTACATTCATTATATACGTCAAATTTATGTAGTACCTAGGGTATGTTTGTGTGTAGTAAATGTTTTTGTTTAGTTGCAGTTATACTTTAGTTGATGTTTTATTTTTTATCAACGTGTATTTGTCCAGCTCTGGGGACATGGTTCTCAAAATTTCCTCGATAAAACTCTATCCAAAATCTTTCACATCCAGATTTTCCACGGTGTTATGCCGAGTAGTGGCGGCATAAGAGGATCCCATATCATCCCATATTATTCTAATTGCATCATCTTCCTGAATCCAACTCAAAATGATATATATATATATATATATATATATATATATATATATATATATATATATATATATATATAATATTATTGAAAATATTCTCTCTGTGAGACAATCTATGGAAGAGGCCTATGTTCAGTAGTGGACTTTTGATAGGCTGTAATTATGATGATGAACCATCCAGCAGGTCAGTTGAACTCGCAATATTTTGGAAAGCCGGCAACGCACATTTTATTTCTCTGGTGTTGCAGATGCGTATGAAAGGCGGTTGCCATCTTCTGATCATTAAAAGTCGTCTTCTCCTAATTAAAGCTATATATTTACAGCCACACTAGCTATTGAAATATTTATTTTTCTGAATTTAAATCATTATTTGTCATCTGTATTAAATTAATACTGTCAATATTAATTCTCGACAAAGGATAATATAGTCATCACAAACCTAATATCGCCTCTAAGTTCCAAAATGATATGTTAAATTAACGGGCAGCCACCTGCTTAGAAGTGTATTTGATTAAATTCTACCAGCTTACCTAATTTCATTAACCTGATGTGTCAAACAAATTTACAATCAACCTGATGGTAATTAGCTACTTCAGCCCACGGACACTTATAACAAAGTTCGAATAATGAAGGCTACAGATGCGTTGTCACTTCTGAGGACTAAAGTGCCTTACAGCCTGTTATAATACTCTCCACACCCATAAGACCTGAACACAGCAGGGTACGCATTGTTGTTTTGTGCAGAAATAAAAGTCACATACTTGATACCAATTGTTTTACTAGAAAGTACAACCTTCTAGTCGGAATCGGAATCAAAAAACGAAAGGACCAGTATAATTAGTTACCGTTACCGTTACCGTTACAATCTATTAAATCCCACTGTTGTAGATAGGCTTCCCCCATAGATTGCCTCATAGGAGGGATATTTTCCTTCGTTACCACGCTTGGCAAGCGGGTTCACAACATCAGTTTATTATTTTTGGACGGATATGAGGAAGACGCTGCTTTTCATCTCCTGATTTGTTTCCCCCTGTTGTCTCTTACAACACCCACTGAATTAAATGGGGTAGTGGATATTTTTTTCATTCACTGTTTTCATCATTCACTGACGTATTTGCTACGAGTGCTTTGTTCAAATTTTTGCTCAGCGAAAATATACAGGCGCTTGAAATAGCTGCTCAGCATTCCATCATAACTTCGTAGGTGACACACGCATCTGTACGCTTCTTTGTTTGAAATTGGTTGCAGGTGTATATAAGTTGTATTAAACAATTACTTGTTGCACGTTTATGGTTTTATTACGTCATCGGATGCTGTAACGTACAAATTATTTATATGCCATCAAAAACATAACTTGTATAAAAAAACCAAGTCTCGCAACTCAGTTATTCTACCGTAAATAGTTTTGAGATCCATGTAATACCAAGTCGGTTAATTTATTCAGTCCCTACTTAAGAGCCCTTCTGTCTTTTACGTAATTAGCTAACCTAACAACATTTTATAGTGACCAAATCAATACTAAAAATCTTTTATATTTTAAATAAATAAATTGACTTGGCAATCGCATGAAAACGCAATGTATCTCTCAAGTAATACATATTATATTAAATTAGATTGCTTAGTGCGATTGCCAAGTCAATTTATTTATTTAAAACATAAAAGATTTTTAATAGATTATACAATGCCTACTTGGTTACTGAAAATTCAGTCTTCAAGTTTTATCCGTAACGAAGTTATAGGGTTTCGAAACCTGAACTGCTTCGAGAAAAGGATGGTACGGCCGTGCCGCTTTTTTGCTCGACTTGGCGAGGGCAATGCCGTGCCCCCAGATAGGTACGTAAAATTAGCAATGAGTTTCTTTCTAAGTTTCAGATAACGTAATTAGTCAATAGATTACCATATTTATTGTCAAGTTACATAAATTATTAATTACATAAATTATTTCAGTATTAAGCGGTTATGTGCTATGCAGGTCTTACGTGACCCATATCACTGTGATCTCCATGGTCTATCATGGTTGCTGCTATATCTCTACATAATATATGATCACGCATCCTGATTAAAGTCTTAAAATGATTTAAGTCTGGTGATTATGGTGAAGCGCTCCTTAAATTTCATAATACGCGAGCAACAATGACGATCCCTAGCTCCAATGAATTATAATTTTTTACGATTTGACTTACCTGCCTGTTTACACCGTGGCCTAAATGAATGAACACAATTTGAACCTGCATATATAGAAATTACAAAATTTGGAGGAAATATAAAGTTCTAGTTGTAGTAAGTCTTTCCCACTCCTAATAATGAAATTAGAAGGTATTATATACTAGTGTTTACTTTAGTAGACTGCAGTGTTTTAAGTTCTTCATAAAAGAAATCGATAAATAATAAAGAAGATATCGAATTTTTTACGGTTTCTATTTAGGTACATTATATATTAATTTCTCCCTTTAGTAATAAATTCATCAATGCTACGTTGAAATTAGTGCTTCATAATTATTCATTCGACGTTTTTATATAAGCCAGATACAAAAATGATCTATGTGTGGTTTTAGTCTGTAAGTCAGAAATCGCACTCTTTCTTTACTTCATCATGAACTTTTATGTTTAGATTATTTAAGAAAAATCGTTTATGATCGAAGAATTGACCAAAAGAACTCATAAACTGTTTTAATTATTTTCTCGCCAGTAAATGTAACAGGGATGACATCCTACGACCGTCAATGCAGGCGTCACTTGGCGCTCATTTGGCACTGCACCCGCTTCTTGGTTTTGAAGGTAGAAGTGAGTATCACCCTTGTTTTACTAGTTTCGCACCTATTTCCTCGCCGTTTTCATTTATTGCTTTTGTATCTTTTAGTTAATAATAGCTTTCCATTTTAAAAAGAGCTTGATGCTTACATACTTCATGTTGCCAAAGATGCGTCTGAGGTAAACGGCCATTTTGTAGAAGAAAAAATAAATTAAGAAAGTAAGGATAATGTCTCCCTCCATACTAATAAGGATGATATAAGGTGGGTGGACCATGGAAGGCCACTCTAACGAGTAAACACTTTTTATTCGTTTATTAACTGAATAAATGAATAAAACAAATCATCAAGTAATAATTTGTTTTATTGTGTACCATAGAAATCACTTTTTTAACCTAGCTTTAATCACTATTTATTAAACTTAAGTTTTATTAAGTTTGTTCCTTGCAAGGCCATTTGGAAGGGCCAAATGGCCTTGCAAGGAACACGGCTCCAAACAAGGCCAATATTATACATTAGTCGTTCAACTTAAAAATAGAGTTGTAATAATTAATATATCCGCTTTTACTAAAACTACATTATAAGCTTTTTCGTTTAAGCGAAACATTAAATGCTCAATATATTTTTATCATTTATAAAAAACTCAACGAAAATTACTTGAACACCATCGTATAACTAAGAATATATTCATGGAAATTATTTAAAAATAGTTGTAATGAGTATTATATTGACATCAAATAACTTGCCAACGCGTTTTATAATGAAATTAAAAAAAAAATAACCTAAAATGGCCTTCTTATGGGTCCGTTCTTTGTAAGGCCAAAATGTTCCTAAGAAGGCCAAACTAACAATTATCAATGACTATTTATATTAATTATAACAAAATAATAGACGCTACAGACTAAGTACTGTAATTATTACAAACTTATCATGGCACATAGTCAGTCTTGAAGTCAGGACTGTTCAAAATCAACGATTCTTTAACTCACATACCTACTTACTTTATCACATACTTTACCGTTTTTAACATGCAAATATATTTTATGTTCGTTACTTTTCATGTAAATTAGCTTAGTTTATTTTCAAACATAACCTTCCCATAAAATAAATTTAAATATATACTGGAAATAAAATAATTGTGAAAAAATGTATATTCAATATGAGTTAAAAGTTTAATAACCCTTATAAATAAAAATATTATAAATATAAAACAACTGCAACAGTAGGTACCTAACTGTTCATATGTTCATGGTTTGTAGAAGTTCCTTGTAAGGACCATGTAGGTACCCTAGCAAGGCCAACCGTCAAATTTTGGGTAGGCCTTATAAGGAACCACCGGCTTTTCTAGGAACACTACCAATATTTTAACTTAAATCGAGGCAAAACTATTTTTTTCCTTTAGTACCATAAACATATCCTTATACGAAAATTCACAGTAAAAAAATAAGATAATAATAGGTTATTTAACTAAAAAATTACGTTTTGCTGTGCGCGTGAATAACAATTATAACGTCGACGACCAAAGTCTACGAAGCGTGAGATCGTGCTGCCACAATAGCGGCACCAGCGACTCGCCGCCGCATCTGTGGCCTTGAGTTTAATGGATCTTTGTGTATAGCAGAAGGAATATGTCTTTACATGTCAATAACTACGACTTTTCAATAGTTGGCCTTCAAAGAAGCGTGGCCTTCCATGGTCCACCCATCTTACTTTTCATGATATATTTTTCACTTGGCCAAGGGTGCCAAGGGATTGAGCTGCCAGAAACTGTTTGATTAAACTGTTGCATACTTTTTTTAAATAGGGAATTAATATTGAAAGAACCCCACATGAAACGCCATCTTACGAGAAATTTACCTCGCAAGCTAAACATAAACCTATGTGCCATTCTAAGCTCGTTTCTAGAGCGAGAACACTTTAAATAACAAAAGCAAGCCAAGTTTTATCTATGTGTAAATACTGCAAAAGAGCATACAAACGGAATGTTCAAATAAAGAGAAGAAATTTTTTGAGTTAAGTTTAATGCGGGTTTATTCTCTTAAATCTGAGTTAAATATACCTAAAACTGATTGCTATTGAAACTAAAGTTCCTATTTGTTGATTTAAAAATTAATTAAATAAAAATATTAGGTACAAAAAAATTCTTTATTTATCTATATAGGTAATTGGGTGACTAATCACCCCTTTTACTGTTGATATAAATCGTGTTACCATCTGCAATGTATTATTAGGCTGATGAAAGCGTTTGGTGACAGCATCGTTCTACTGTTTTTTGTGTGTTTTGTAATAAAGCCAATTACGAAAATTACACCGCGATTATATGGCATATTATAATGTATTAGATGGTGGCATAACTATCTTTTATTTTCAAGTAAAATGCATTAGTCGAAACCAGCGTCAATAAAGAAATGCGTCTCTCGGAAATGTAAGCTTACAGTTTTAATTTTAAAGTAAATACACTTAATCATAAATTTTTAAGAAGCTTTAGAGCATCTTACACAACTATTCAAACAGTATAAACTGTTTAAATATAATTAGATTTAGAATTTTGCAGCTTTATAAGCACTAAATCATATGCAAACATTTAATACCTAATGTTATTCCTTTCGCAACGAGCCTCCCAGGCTTGATGCAAACTTGTGGGTGCTGACTCGTACAGAAAATTGAGCAACAGAACAACAAAACCTGCAAATGCAAACATTTGAATAATGGTACAGTATAATGTACATAAATTACCATGACGCAGGTTAAAATTAACGTAATTGTATGATAGGTGTAAAATATAAATTAATATTATTATATTACTTTAATATAGACAAGAAATTTTATTATTTTTTGTTATATGAAAACACCGTGTCATCTTCATTATCAGTGCAGCCCAGCAGTCCACTGTAGAATAAAGCCATGTTCCAAAGACGAAACACGCGTACGGCTTACCATTATCAGCCTATTGGCTAACGTCCTAAGCTTATTTAACTAAAGATGACAAACGAGCACACAGTCTCCTGATTGTAAGTAAATGTTGTGACTCGTAGACACAAACTTATCGGCTAAAGAGCGCAGTGGCTAAGCTGCAGCGCCGATGGACGCGAGTTTAAATCTTGCAAGGAACAAGTATCTGTATGGTTTGAATATTTTTCCTTGCCTTGTTGTTCTATGCCTATGTTGTTCCCTTTTTTGTGTCATTTATCTACGTTAATCGCCTCCACGATACATAAAAAACGCTAGAGTAAGTAATTTAAAGGAAAACAAATCTATTCTTCATTACCCGAACGTAATATAAACTAGCCGACTAACGATTACAACTAGGCGGCCAAGATGTATTACTTTATATTACTTTAAATTTTAACCGTAACGTATAATACATATCTGCTTCTAAAGGGCGTCGAAATCATCTAAACGTAGTTCAACTAACGATATATAATTATTATCATATAGTAATTCTCATTTCTTTACCGGGTAACCTTCTTCTTTACCAAGGATTATAGAAAAATAAAACTTGAGGATGTTCGCAGAAGGGTTATTGATCGTTGTGAATGATAATTTATGCGAATACTAACTAATAATAACAAAAAATATCGGTTGTCTTGAACAATTATAGCAGGTCGTGATCACCATCAGCGTTTTATTAGATATTTTAACTTCACCGCTGGAAATAGGTCTTTCCAAGTATATACCAGTTCGCATGCACGTAGGTCATTATGAATTGTTCAAAACACAAGTAAGTTTATTTGCTAAAAGTCACATACAAAGAGCTTCAATGGCTTTCCGCAAGGAATGGCTGATGCTGCAAGCTAAATTTCTACGTAGGTAACGTATTAAATTTCAAATGGCGCTGTGACATAAGCGTGTTGTCTCAATTCCAATTAGTGTAAATGTTGGTTTAGAACTCGTTTGACAGATATTAGTTTAGAAATATTCGTTAATACAAGGGACCATTGTGTTTCATCTATTTGATTCAGCAATAATTAATTAAATTGAACAGTTTGTTTGCCTCTAGAAACGACCGAGATTAATTACATTGCGCAGAACAAAAGTCAAGAGTGCCAATCCATCACCCAACTGTTGAAGGGGGTTGGACAGCGGCTCATTTCACTTGGCGAATTGCGGTAATGTGTTAGTATGTAATTAATTCGGTTGATACATTAATTTCTTATTTAATATTACAGTTATTCTTGGACATAATATAATATTTTGAAATATGTTTATAATGTTTATATGAATATGTTCATATTCTGTCACTTCTTTACAATGTTCTATTTAATCATTCATATCCTTCTTATCTTAAGGATCGCTTTGAATTCCTTCACTATTCCCATTCGAAAGTTTTGAGATCATCAGAAAATTTTGCATTAAAAATGCCTGCCCATAATACCAAATTTTCGGACAGGTCGTTTACTATCCAAGCAGTCCGTCTATGGAATGCCCTACCTCTGTCAGTGAGACGCGCCCAATCTTTGTTTGTTTTTCAGAAGCTTGTACACAATCACTATCTTAACCTTTGGATTCGTGCCATCTATATATGTATGCATTCGTATTTTATGTCTTTATTTGTTATTTACTTCTATATATTATAATTATATCTTTACAAAATATTGTTTCTGCATCACCAAACCACACAATTTTCTGCTTTTTGTAATCCTGTCCATCCAAAGGTTGTCTGGAAGAAATCGCTTTTAGCGATAAGACCGCCCATTGTGTCACTACTTTTTTTCTTTTTCTTTCGTTTATGTATTGATTTGGTGTACAATAAAGAATTATCTATCTATCTATCTATGTTTACTGTTAAATTCAGTGAAATTATGGATGAAATTTAAAATTATCAATTTTTAATATAATATAGTCGTTATCATAAATTGTGTTAGTTCAAGGCATAAGCGCTAGTGTAATTATTCGCGAGCAAAGTAGAGTTCGCTCCCTGCCGGTACCAATGAAATTGCTAATTGCAATTTTAAGTGCTCACTTATCACGTGCGGAATTGTGAAAGAAAAGATCGTGAGAAAACGTGCATGCCTGAGAAATAAATATATTTCGAGGACATCAGAAACCCGTCGAGTTGAACTATGAAACCCTGTTCTCTTGTGGAATGTCGGAATTTCGTATGTTGAATGTAACTATATATTCAACTTAACTCACAGAATAGCAGCGTATAATAACAGCTTAATGCTCGTATGTTGAGTGTAGGGAACCGGAATCCTTTTTACTGAAAACGGGGCACTCCATCTTAGTCCTCAGGGGTGACAACGCATATCTGCATTTTGTTTCTTGATTAAAGATAAATGTAGATTTATATGCCCATAAACATCTACATTTTGTTTCTTTATTGAGGATTGATGTAGATGTCTATGAGCCACAGCATCCACTTACCATCAGGTGGACTGTGTGCTCGTTTGTCACATGTGTTCAATAAAAAAAATGTTTACCCAAATTTGAACTGGAAGCGAGCAAAGTAACCCTTATTTTATGGTTTAAAGACAGACGTCTCTAATATTATTAAGTTTGACAAGGTATGTCACCGCAATCAAAAATTTAAGTAGTGTTTATATTTTGGCAGTATAATCGACTGCACTGTATAGCGTCGTGCTGTGCCAAGTAGTAGCAACGTAATATAATGCATTAAATCATTACGTCCCGTGGGCGTAAGAGGCGAAGTTAGTTACTTACAGTTTTAATTTTAGAGTAAATACACTTAATCATTAATTTTTAAGAAGGCAAGAAAGTTTTTATGGCCTTCCAAAGATTAGCTACCTCGTATACACGTATCAAATATAAATAGTATAAAATATGCAGACTATTGTTGAGGCACAGGTTTAAAGGTTTGAGATGTCTGGTGTTAATGAGGTTGCAAAGTGTAACGATTATGGAAAGTTATGTGTTGATATAAAAAAAAAAGAAAAGCAGCACCAAAAACTTTTTTGAGATATACACTTTTAGCCGTGGAAGGAAAACGGGAGATTTCCCGTTGGGCAAGTAGAGAGCAGATAGATATGTACGTACCGCAGTACTTCGGAATTTTGATAGCGCGATTTAGACTTCGGTACGTGTTTCGCTTGTGGCGCGACGACAGCGTCGCTACGTCCACCCCCCCCCACCTCACGTTTTCCTGCTCTTTTACTATACACTACTTCAATTATAAACACAGACATTTTGTAGAAAAATTTAAAATTCCGAAAGCAGGAACAGGTAAATAAATTTCAGTAAAACCACTACTCTATGTAATTACTCTATCTTTTACTTATCTTTTGAATAGTAAACAAATCAACCTTTTACTACCGTTTTTGTGCTCACTATCTTTTTCCTCTTCCATTATAGCTAGTGTTATCTTACTTTAACTAATGTAATTAGTGAACCGATAACAGTGAGCAGTGGGGAATTGAGGTGTTATTGCATAAAGATAATAACCAAATGGAGGCCTGTAGTTGTGTAATGTTATTCACAGGTAAATATTTGGTATTTTTGTACAACATTGACATAACAAATATTTGATTGAATTTGAAATAATTGATTGTCTTTAAAGAGGTGAAACTTTGTTGGCTAAATATTTGCTGACTAAACACATATGTACGTATCTTTATTTATGTATCTTTGTTAGGTCGGGAGACTTTCAATGTTCACTGGTTTAAGAAAAAAAGAGATTGATATATGTATATTAATAATAAATTATTAAAATAAATTACTATCCCACTTATTTTTATGCTTAAGCGCTGATATTCTGCCTGTTCTATTTTCATAAAGCGAGATACTCAATTGTTATTAGATGAGCAAATGCTCACCTGATAACAGCAAAAATGCTCACCTGATAACAATTGAGAATCAAAAACCATCCACATGCAACACGCGAGTAATCGTGGATCGTTGTCGGACTTACTTTAAGGACAGCGAAAGCTTCTTTTCTTATAGTTTCCGACGTCAGAAGAAACAAGTCGTGCGAGATATAAAACTCTGGAAAAACGCACAGCGATGGACCACTAAGTTCAGTGTATGGCTGTCTGGATGGTATGTATCGCTCTTTATTAGATGCAATCAAGTACAAAGCGCTGTTATTGTGGTTCGGTCCAGAGATGTGAACAATTTTCTATGTGCGGTCGAACTTACATCTTGTAAAATTGCAAGCCGTGTGCAGCCATGAAATACTAGAGTTACATTAAAAACAAACAAGTTGTAACACATGTATTTGTATTTGTATTCATGCAAAATACGCGGTGCACTAAAATTCACGATTACGCGACAGCGTGACGAGAAGTGCTAATTCGGACGCGTGACTGCGCGCGTTGTGCATAAAATCCACCAAACGCCAGCATTACGACATATTTCAAGTACTTTCTAGCTTTCAACATTAGCTTTTATAAAAATATAAAATTTTATGTTTTGCAAGCATAGCACGCAATAATATATTTCGTTAAACGTATTATTGTTAGAGACGAGTCTCCTTTTGTTTAAGGGTATTGGGACATAAGGGCAGCTAAAGATGGGAGAAATATGATCACTTTTTATTCAGGTAGCAATCTCACCTATATTCAGATTACCTTTCATTTTCATCATAAGTCTGTAAAAGTCTATAGCTGGTCATGAGCCTTAACTATAGTGAGGATTTTCCATATTAGTCATGCCTGGCAGGTATTTCCCACTTTTGATGCTGCCCCCAATCACCTGCGTATTTCACGTGTGGCGTTAATTGTGGTAGTTACACTCTCTTATGGCGTTACCTTTTGGAGACCATGATCAATGAGCACATTTTCACATATTCTTTTCAGCTGCCACCACATGAGATGTCTATATATATTATCTAGTAAAGCCTATAAAAGTCCATTGCTGAATATAGACCTCTTCTCCAGTTGGCCTCATAGGGATATACGTGGTAGAGCCATGCTGCAGCTATATTATGGTTGTAGCACGAATGGGTCTGCTCGACCGGGGAAGAACCTCGCTCTCACAGAATACCAGCATCAAATAGCAGCTTAACGCTGCTGTGTTTCGTTTGGTGAGTGTAGAGAATCGGAGACCCTTTTTATTTGAAATGAGGCATTCCATCTTAGTCCTCACTGGTGACAACGCATCTGCATTTTGATTCGTAATCGAGAATAGATGTAGATGTCTATGGGCCACAGCAACCACTTACCATCAGGTGGACTGTGTGCTCGTTTGGCACCCTTATCCTATAAAAAAAATCTGCCTCATAGATTTTCCCACAGTTGCTATGTTTGGCAGGTGGGTTGGCAACTGCTGTTATTTTTTATTATTTTAAGTTGTTATCAAAAAGACGCTGTTGTTCTACTCCGGTATCAGTTTTCTTCTGTCGCCTCTTATGACACGTACGTGACTATATGAGATTGTGGATTTTCTTACACCGCCACTACACGGTGGTTTTATATACACAATATTAAATATCTATCTCATATATAAAATCGTTAAATGATATAATATTTTATACGTGGTAGAGCCATGCTGCAGCTATATTAGTAGTATAGTTGTAGCACGAATGAGTCGGCTTGACCGGGGAAGGACCACGCTCTCACAGAATACCAGCGTTAAATAGCAGCTTAACACTGCTGTGTTGCGTATGGTGAGTGTAGAGAACCGGAGACACTTTTTACTGGAAAAGAGGCATTGCATCTTAGTCCTCACGGGTGACAACGCATCTGCATTTTGATTCGCAAACGAGGATAGATGTAGATGTCTATGGGCAACAGCAACCACTTACCAGCAGGTTGACTGTGTGCTCGATTGTCACCCTATGCTATAAAAAAATGTAATTTTATATTCATTATATCATTAATCATAGCCTATCAAAACTTCACTTCTGAATATTTATTTGTCTACCTCTTAGATTGCCTCATGGGATCAATATTTGTTATAGTTGCCACGCTTGGTTGCAGAACTAATTACTGCAATATATAATTTTATGCAAATTTCATAGTTTCCGAATAAAGATTATCGCTGTAGTCATAATTAACAAGATTAAATGCGCGTACAAAATCACTTAGAAGAATCATCAGCAGCAACAAAATAAGGCTTATAATTTAATGAAAACAAAAAAGATATATCAATCATCAGTAAGAACAAAATTACACGTATGATTTAATGATAAATGAAGAAGAATAATTATCAGCAATTTTATTATTTTATTTTTATTTGTATAGATTAAGGGGAAAAACAAACAGTCCACCTATTGGCAAGTGGCAACCATAGCAGCATTACCATAGCAGCAGCTGCTATAGCAATAACATAATAACGCATTTCATTTAATCAAATAAGATTTACACCTTTGGTAATGTCTTCAAAACTACAAAAGTTATAAAGACAGATTAAGCGTTCTTACTCACACAGAGAGTGGTAAGGAAATAAAATTCAAATTATATACTCAAATGCGATTAAGAGCAACGAGATAGGGTCTTAAGAATCCGGAAGCATTATCATAAAAAAGGGCGGCACAGTAAAACTGTTTGACTAACGCCGCCTGCGATTGACGATTATCGTATCTTCTATTACTAACACACGTAACATATTACAATAATATTAAGAAAGCATCGAATAAATTCATTTACGGTATTCTTTTTTTAATTACAAACTTGTTTTCATTAAACGATTACTATAATTTTTAAAAAAATTATCAATTATTTAATAAAAGCAGCCGACTGAAATTATTTTATTCTTTGTATTTCTCTGAAGTTGTTCAAATTTATTTTTTTACCGAAATATCCATGAATGATGTATGTTGCATGAATTTTTATCATATTTCGTGTCGAAAGAAAGACTAAGGGAAATCTCAAAAAACCGCCAAGTGCGAGTCGGACTCGTGCACTAGTTTAAAATTATTAAAAATATTTTTATCATATGATGTAACTAAAAATTTATGCTTTTCGCAATTTTTCCTTTATCTGTGCTAATGTTGCTTCGTACCAAATTTTAAGATTCTGAGTTCACGGGAAGTACCATGTAGGTTTTGATTCCCTTGCGAATATCGAAAATTTGCGGCAAACGGATGTATCTTTTGATTGCGTAGGCTTAGAAGTTTCATTTTTTCGCAGCTCCAAGGGACAGTAGACATGAGTATTTGATATGAATATCAGCTTGATGCCTCCACGCGTTCCTGAGAAAAAGGGTCTTGACAGATAGATAGACGTTCAACAAAGTGATCCTATAAGGGTTCCGTTTTATTTCTTTTGAGGTACGGAACCCTAAAAAGACCAGAATTGTTCTGCTGTTCCGTGGGGGCGATTTATATAATGTCGTATGATATTTTAAGAGCTTGTTGCCACATTGAGAATCGGAATCCTCGTTGCTGACATATTATGTATCTTGAGGTGTAATGCAGTTCTTTTTGTGAGTCACATAAATACTGTTTTCGCGAAGGATTCTAACATGCGGCCGTGTAGCACCACAGCCAAACGCTTAGCCAGAACACTACCATCATAATCAAGTCGATTTAAATTGTGGTTAAATTCGGACACTAGGTACATATTTGTCATCATCAAAATATTATGTCATCATTACGGCCCACAAGTCCACTGCAGAACATGGGCCTCCCCCAAGGAAAGTACGGTCCTGGCCGTACTTTGTGGCATTCGTCGTCGATGGATGCATCCATCGATTTCCTGCATGTCTTACCGGGTCATCACTCTATCTCGTGGGGTGATGCCCTACACTTCGTCCACGGGTGCGAGGCCGCCATCCGAGAACATTTTTGTTCGCTATATTGCCGGCCCATTGCCACTTCAGCTTAATAATCCGTTGGGCTATGTCGGACACTCTGTTTCTACTGCGGATATCCTCATTTTATAATTTCATATTCATATTTATGTAATTTAACTTAATATAGACAGTATGCTTGACCTGTATTTACATATTAAAAAAATTTACAGATAACTCAAATAGGGTTAGCCATATTATCTTAATTCAAAACCGTGTTAGCTTAAAGTATGATAAGATACGTTGTCGATTTTTAGTAAAGTAAAACTCCTTTTTTAAAAGGGTTAATCATGATGATTGCAACGTTCTCCGTGTCAAATTTCGCAGTTGACAACTTCCGAATAAGCTGTCAACTACGCTGAATGTACGTG
Source organism: Parnassius glacialis (assembly GCA_033319125.1). Classification (NCBI taxonomy): domain Eukaryota; kingdom Metazoa; phylum Arthropoda; class Insecta; order Lepidoptera; family Papilionidae; genus Parnassius; species Parnassius glacialis. The sequence continues at coordinate 15,192,261 of JAVANC010000018.1, read as the reverse complement.
CCAAAATTGTACGCGGAAATATATAGAGGCAATCATTCGTCCTAATCTACGTGCGCCTGATGTAACGCTTATGTGATAAGTTTTTACGTCGTTTGTGGAGCATAACCAGACTAAAAAACAAAAAGTTTTTCTTTTAAAGATGTGACAGTTAAAATTAAAATGTGGTGTATTACTACAATAGTAAATGATCTTAACTAGCTTGAAGAGTTTTCCAAGCAAGGTATAAAAATATCCATTACAATTAAACATAACGTTCTTTGTATTACAGTTGAAATTAGAGTAGAATTTGAGTGTCAAATACTGGACTTGACAGTTTATCCTTACAACAAATTAATCGTTGTGAATATTAAACATTTACGGACAGTGAAGCTTTTATAAGAAACAATTAAATTGCGCCTTCAACAAAAGAAAATAATATTCAAAGTAGATTCAGGTTGTTTAAACAAGTCGTTAATACTAACGTTTATTAAGTAACCATTTCTCTTTGCTAGAAGCTTATATTGGGGCAATTAGGGTCCTTTATCTTATTTGGAGCTTTATTTGAGTATACTGTAAACTTGTATCTAAGACATATATCCACGAATAAAACGTATTTATTAACTATTTTATAATATTGATTTGATGTTTTAATAGGCGTATTAATTTACGTGATTGAACATTAAGTGAATCATTTCGGTGACTTTGAAATAAAATTCAATACACTATTATAAGGTATCTTTATTAAATTTACATTTATAAATGGAGATAAAGCCTGGACTCAAGACTTTTACATAAAGTTCAGGTGGCTTGGTCGCTTTCCTGCGAAACCGAAATTTAAACCTTGTTGCTGGCTAGCTTTAATAAATAAAAATACAAAAAAGAAAAATACAGTTCAACTGTGTTTTACCGTATTTTTTAGTAATTCCTTTAAGGACACAAATTTTTCCCTTTTTTTGGAGCAAATTTAGAATTCGAGGAGGAGGAAATCGGAGCAAAATTGTTTCACTAATAGTGATATCGTCGCTAATAGAAGATTTTTTGGCAAATATTATTTACTTTCGCATATTCCCATTTTCATTTTGATAAAAATAAATAAATCAATTATGTCTCAACTCAAAGAAACATCCTTTTAAAATTTAGATAACCCAATTAATACTCATTTATCTTGACCTCGACATAAATTTGATTTAAAGAAAGTAGTTGACTCGAAGTTTAATTTGAAAAAAAAAATGAAAGTAATGGATTACGACTTAAAAAATGCATCCCGTATTTTATACTCAGACGATATCCTGGCTCCTTGAAATGAATGTCGAAACTCTTGAATGCCTTCGTCAGAAACATCCTTCGGTCAATCCTTTACAAATTTCTGAAAAAGACGCTTCAGAAGCTATCATGTCATTTTCGAATTTCTTTACTGACGGCATTGACGGAATTATGCCTCAACATTTTAAAGATATTATAAGCGCTTCTGCCGGTGACGCCGGCGGAGTACTCCTTAATGATATTATAATATTATGTAATTTTATGCTTTCTGGTAATGTAAATCCTAATTTCATCCTATTATTATATGAGGCAAGATTATGTACCTTCCAAATAAGGATAACGGTATCCGTCCTATTGCCGTTGGCTCTACATTTCGACACTTAACTTCAAAGTTAGCTTGCAGGCACATAATTTCTAACCTTAAGACAAAATTTCAGCCTAATCAATTAGGCTTTGGCACTAGAGGTGGCTGTGAGGCGGCGGTACATTCACTACTGAAAGAAGTGGCTAACAATACCCCGAAAATTATCATTACATTTGGAAATTTTACAGTCAAATACTAACTTGTTTTACGAAAGCCATATTGTCGATTCTGATGTCGGTGTTCAGCAGGGTAACCTACTAGATCCAGCAATTTTCAGTTTAGGAATTCAACCCATTATTTCAAATTTGAAATCCAAGCTGAATGTCTGGTACCTGGACGACGGCACATTGGGAGGTAGAGCAGATGACGTCTTCAGTGTTCTTACTCATATTTTTCGAAGGTATGGCAGACATGGCGAACGTTCTGTCCCAGCGAGAATGTGGGATATTCCGTTGGTACAGAGGGTGCAGAAATATTGGTTTCATAATTACCATAGTGACCAAGAACAGGCACGCCTTTTAGCTGTTTCGACTAAGGAATCTTGTCACTGGTGGTACACATGATGGGGAAAGCTTGCTCATCGCCGTAGGAATCGCCGTAGGTAGGAATGCTGCCTAGGAGTACAATTCGTCAACACCATCAGTGTCCTTATGATAGCAGCGTCGTCGAGCTTGGGCTCCACGGACTTTCATGTAAAAATAGTGTTGGTAGGTTTTCACGGCACGGTTCTATGAACTATGTCATCCGAAAGGCTCTAATCTCTAATAATGTTCCCTCGGTTTTAGAGCCTTGGGGAATTTTTAGATATGATGGCGGGAGACCAGATGTTATGACATAGGTCCCTTGGGAAAGAGGTAAAACCCTCGTGTGAGATTCTACTTGCCTATACACTTTGGCGATCTTTCATCTCAGGGATACCTCGGTTACAGCTGAGGTGGCATCAGAGGCAGCTGAACTGAGTAAGTTTCGCATAATTGAGTCTGTGACAGATGACTTTATATCGGTCCGTGGTTTCCACGTGCAGTGAAGTTCCTAAAAGAACTCTATCCGAGACTGATCATTGCTGCTGGTGATAAGAGGGCTGGTTCTTTTCTCGCTCAAAGGCTAAGTATAACCATTCAGCTTGGAATCACAGCCAGCGTTGTTGGCGTAATACCACGGAGAGGACTGTATTATAATTAAGTTTTACTCTTAGTTTTTTTTAGGGTAAACTCATGTAAATAAAAAAAAATTATAATAAAAAAAACTGTAACTAAAGCTTACCATTTAGGTAGAAAACTGTATAAGGTTTAGTTCTTCACCTTATAATATTACTTATACAATATATTCATCTTTTTATAATGGTCGCTTGGTCGTTTCACAAGTCTCAGTTAGATCTGTTTTTCTCAAGAGGCAGTATGCAAGGCAATCTTCCCACTTATATAAACTATTGAATAAAGAGCTAAACATCTAGCCTCTAAAACTCCGTGACTGTAAGCTAGCTGTGACTAATTGGCTTAAGACATTACCATATCATTGTTACCATAATCTGTCTAGTAACCAACAGGACCGCAGTAACGAAATCTTTAGTGGAGGAAGCTTCGCCCGGCTTCACACACACACACACACACACACACACACACACACACACACACACACACACACACACACACACACACACACTCACACACACACAAGCACGTGTGCGCGTACACTCAAAACCCTTACATCACACAAGTGTGCTTCTTATCCTTTTTGTATTTGTACTTACTTTTCTTTTATTTTGTTTCCAATTACATACACTGTATGTACACATAATGTTAAGTGGAAGAGCGAAGTCACCTAACACAAGCATCTCTTAGCTTAAAAGGTGATCTCCAAAACCTGTATCTTAAAGCTTTACGTAATTGATATAACAAATTTAAATAAACATAAATTTTACGTCTATTTTAGCCGATTCCAAAAAGGATATAGTTCATAATTTGAATGTATTTTATTTTCGTTTGTACTGTTTTATGTAGATTTTTAAGGTTCTTTGTTAATTAAATAGGTTACTATTCAGGGATAAGAGTATCCCTGAAGAGTATCCTTTTTAACTCATATGTATATGTTTAAAATTTTACACATTTAAAAATGTGTAAAGTTTTAAACATATATTTTTTAAACACATTTTTATGTTTAACATTTTAGGTAAACATAAAAATGTTTACCTACAATGTTAGAATAATTGGTATGAAGATTTTGATGTTAGATATTTAGCCGCTAAGAGCCGACTAAAAATAGTAAATTATTTCCACATATTTATAGCTTCTGAAGTTTCTTTGCACCTACTTCATAAGCTACTAAGTTTAAATTATTTAATTTATTATTAATTTATTTATTTCTCTTACCTATTTCAGCACCCAAGCAGCAGCACAAAAAGACAGCAGTGTATGCAACACTGTCAGTAGTCAGTATAGGTGGGGCATTACATCTTTGTCCTTTTGGCAACAAATCAAAACTCATTTTTCTCTTTAAAAATATGTAAAGACCAAAGAAAGTTTGTTCTGCATGTTTGTTTTTCATAAAATTTTATTCCTAATAGCTGATCGCTAATATACCCACACACGGGAAGACAATAGATTTATAAGAATTAATAAATAAAACAAAACACGCTTAAATTATGGATCTTGATTTTGAAAAACATATTTTATTTACGTTAATGGAAACGCATTATTCTTAACCTAACTATTGTTTCATAAATCTTTTATAGTAATAAATTATAATGTTATAAGTACCAAATTTAGAAAACGGAACACTTTTTGTTTAACTATTCATTTTCTGTGTACACCGCAATATTTTAAATCGTATTCACAAGAAATACTGACGTGTCTTCGGCGAGAGTTCAAGCTGTTTTATTCAACGCCATGCCTTTGTGTTTGATAGAATACTTTTTTACCGTTATTTAAGTTAAAGTTGACCGTGATACACTTGATCTTACACAAAGTTTTGTTTGATTGCTTTGATCGAAAATTGTATAAATTGTTGTCGTTAAATTGCAAAGCGTTTGGAGATAATGATCTATTTAAAATAAAAAGTTACTGCTATATTTATTTAGGTTATCCAAAAATTCACGGTTCTGTAATTGAACTGTTTTCTTGTATAAACAACTGTATAAACGCGTGATATTATTTTTAACTTAAGCAGATATGATAAAATGGTTTTTAACCATATTAGTCTAATTCTTTATATAAATATATTTTTTATAATTGCTGCTTATTTAGATGTTTTCTTATATAAATACAGTGGTTAAGTATGACACTGAGACGTTGATAATACCAGTTCTCCCGTGATCATGGGTACTGTAAATTACCCGAACTACCAGAAATATAAAATAAGTTAATAAAACGCGATAAAATCCTTAAAAACTAGTTTCATACAATGTAAAAGTTTTTTTATCGGTTAAGGGTGACCAACGAGCACACAGTCCACCTGATGGTAAGTGGTTGCTGCGGCCCATAGACATCTACATCTGTTTTCGATTACGAATCAAAATGCAGATGCGTTGTCACCCGTGAAAACTAATATGGAATGCCTCGTTTCCAGTAAAAAGGGTCTCCGATTCTCTACACTTACCAAACGAAACACAGCAGTGTTAAGCTGCTATTTTACGCTGGTATTCTGTGAGAGCGTGGTCCTTCCATCCAGCCGATCCATTCGTGTTACAACCATAATATAGCTGCGGCATGGCTCTACCACGTATATATATAATAACAAATCATTATTCATATATATACATAGGTGTTATACTGATATACAAGTAATTAACATATTAAATACAAGCGTATGTATGTGTTTTATTGTATATATTATGTGTAATTTGATTATATATAAAATATATATTATAATAAGAAGACAATTTAAAAGTCAGTCTGCACATCTCTATAACTACCTTAATAAATATCTAAACATATATGCAATGACCCAGTACAATGTGAAAAAACACGTTACACTGTGGTTAAAGACAATAGATTATGATGAAACTGAAAATTTATTAAAATAAATAGATCAATGTACACCATAGCATTAAAACTTACAACAAATACTATAATACACAAGCAAACACAAGCACACACACACACACACGCACGCACGGACGCACACACACACACACACACACACACACACGTTTAATCTTTATGATCTTATAAGTACGAGTATCAACAAAAAAATTGTTATGGAAGAGCGGGGTCCCCTAACACAGGTATTGATATACTTAAAAGGAGACCCCAGCCTAGTTAATGTATTTAAATTTAAGATACTGAATAAAGAATTTTGAATTTTGAATTTGAATTAAATACTTGTGGTGGCGGCGTTAAAGATTCCATCATCCATTTTCCTTCCGTCGATTTAGTGAAAAATTTAAAAACCCCCGAAACAAAGAGCTGAGGATTTTCAAACGAATGAACAGATTTTCTTGAAATATAGATAAGAACACTCTCGATTAAGACACACCTTTCAAACGAAATAAACATAATCAAAATCGGTTCATCTGTTCAGGTGCTGTGATGCCACATACACACACACATACACAGATACACACATACACAGATACACACTATAAACATATAACACCCCTATATTTTCTTTGGGAGTTAAAAATGCCAGAAAGATCATGATAGATGGCGATATTAGTTTCTAATTTTTGCTAGTCGTTAAATATCTACACCGACGCGTCGATGGAGAGCAGCGTTGAAGGTGCGAGACGTCTGCGTACTGCGATCGTCAATGCACCTGCCAGTAGTGATGAAAGTGATGACATTTACCTATTTGCAGCCTTTCTGCCTTAGTTAGTACATTATTAGACAGGTCAATAACCAATTAACTTTAAAAGGCTGATGATAATGATATCGATCCTGGTTGAGCGTCTAACCGATAATATTGAGTATGAACGATCAAGAAATTAGGTACATTTATCACGTAATCGCTTTATTAGAGTACTTATTACATCGTAAAATATGCGTATAATATTCCTATCAACACCCTCATGAATTATTAAGAACATGAAATTTCCCTCTTGACTAACAAAAACTTGAAATGTCACCTTTTTCTTTCATCCCCACGGGAGTGATAGTAGAGCGGAAATGATACAGCCTTCCGAGACATTTGCGTAAACTAGGCTGTATACATAAAAGGCAAGTAATTCAGTATCCCTTCGAGGCAAACGGCATTTTGAAGGAACGAAATTTTGAAGAATAATGAGAGAATGTTGTTCATCTATTACAGTTTACGAATTCGGGGTACAGAAATAAATTATTCGTTTTCTTGATAATTAAAGTAACATAAGATTTCTGTGTACTCGTACCTTTATAAAGAAAACATTAGGGTAAACCGACAGTTACTCGAAATAAAGGAACACAGATAACATTTTAATTTTTGTTTGAAATATAGGTAATTAATAGTAATTTCGAAACTAGATTATATTATGAATAATCATTTGAAAGTTTAGAATTAGCTATTTGTTTAAGCATGTGAATGTTGAAAAAAGTATGTAAGTATTTACGTAATAGAGCCATGTTGCAGCTATAAAGTAGTATAGTTGTAGCACGAATGATTCGGCTCGACCGGGGAAGGACCACGCTTTCACAGAATACCAGCGTAAAATGGCAGCTCAACACTGCTGTGTTTCGTATGGTGAGTGTAGAGAACCGGAAACTCTTTTTACTGGGAACGAGGCATTACATCTTAGTCCTCACGAGTGACAAGGCATCTGCATTTAATTGCGAATAGATGTAGATGTCTGTGGGCCACAGTAACCACTTACTATCAGGTGGACTGTGTGCTCGTTTGTCACCCTTATCCTATAAAGAAAGCTGTAAACGTAGTCATTTGACAGAATTTACTCGTATAATAATTGCGCAGCAACGATTAGTTATTGAACACCCTTAAAATGTTTTAAAATGTAGAGATGTAGAATATCTAGTATTTAGTGGAGAAATAATTAGATATACCCATCTTAACTTATTATTCTAGACGTTAGTGATTTTTAATCACGCAAATCATTAATTGTATTGGAAGACTTATTGGGCTAGAAAGTATACGGTATTAGTATCAATGAAGAATAACGATAACGGAATAACTTCGATTTCGCAACAATAGAGTCGTGAAAGAATTTCATCCAGGGTATCTTGAAACAAAAATAGACGAAACAAAAACCATGTGTAGAACTATGGCGGTAGTTATTAAGCGACCACTACGCTTGGAGTTTGAGATGTTTATTTAGAAAAATTGTCCGACTCAATTCCGACAGAGAGGTCATTCGACAGATCAGCAACTCAGCTGGGTAGCGTTCGGGAGATTGTAACGTATTTTCTCGTCACTTACTACCTGATATGGCATGTACGAATTCAATTAATACATATGGTTCACATAATGATTTCTTATATTTACGCGAACACTACACATTTAAATAAAACTAATTTTACGGATTTTATCGCGTATATTAACTTATTTTACATTCCCGACGTTTCAAGCACTTTACAGCACCCATGGTCACAGGGGGGGGGGGGGGGGGGACGGTTCAGTACCGTGTGTTGTATTGCATTGATCAGAAGTTTGGTAAGTTTTACGGACTTTTTTAAAGCAACATCAAATAGTCTAGTAAAATAAACCATTATTATTGAATATTTTGGATTATTCATAAGCCAAGACCTAGGAGAATCTTTCCATGCTGCTTTAACCAGCCCCCCACTAGATGGAGTGCCGGCTCGCAAGATAGGCAGGAGGTCGATGGATGTATGTGACCCAGAACTGTGATTTATTGCATTCCTTGAGGGAGGCCTATGTTCTGCAGTGGATTTGTTAAGGGCTGTAATTATTATGATGATGATGAAAATTCCTATCGTCAAGTATATAAAAAGTATTACCTAGTGTGACGTAATATTCCTATTACGTTCTATTAATACAGGCCTTTAATTTCTAAGGTAATTATGGAGCAATTAATCTAACTCGCTGCTTTACTGCGTGTTGATTTATATCTTACATCTTCAAAATATTTTATTGAATAGATGTGTAAGCTTCCTTAGGATATTTTCCTTCACCGTCGAACCAGTAGTCAAATCAGCACTCAAAATTATTCGCTGCTGAAGCACAATATCGTGAAGAAATCAGCATGTTCTATATATGAAATATATAATAATAATATATATAATGATTCTAGATATGAGATACTCCCTATCGATAATTGTATTTCGAGAACTTGTTAGTAAGTCCGAGAACACGCATAAAAGCAGCGCGGTGGAATAATTACTCCGTAACCCTTTTAGAAATAAGAGATCTGTGTCCAGCAATTGGATGCTAACTTTACTTTTTTTACACCAATTAAGATCTTTACATTTTTTATAGAGTAAGGGTGACAAAAGAGTACACAGTCCACCTGATGGTAAGTAGATGCTGTGGCCCATAGACATCTATATCCATCCTCGATTATATATACAATCAAAATGCAGATGCAGAACAATACAAACTCAACGCATTCACTAATTACTTTTCTAATAAATTATACCGATATTTTACTCGAAATAGATACAAACTAGCGCTGCCTAACTATAGAACTGACATAGGGAAGAAATGCAATAAGTTTGAGGGAGTGCAACTCTACAACAAGCTGCCTAATGATGTGAAAGTATGTAGCACCATTGCATTATTTAAAAGACGCCTGTTAAATTACTTCTTCTAACTTCTGCTTGTTTTAGACCGCAGATTTTTTTTATACTTTTTAGTTGTTAAGTATTTACTATTTATCACTGTTAATCGAACTGTATATTGTTCTTATCAATAAAAATAAATAAAATTGAAGTGTCTGTTTGTAATGTTACAATAACTGCTTTTTACTAAATACATATGAAAGTAGATACGGAACTAATGCCAAAAAACAATTTTTTAAATTTTTGTCTGTCTGTCTGTCTGTTTGTTCCGGCTAATCTCCAAAATAGCTCGACCGATTGTTCGATTGACGGTACTTTCATTGACAGATAGCTGATGTTATAAGGAGTAACTTAGGATATTTTTATTCTAGAAAAATAATTAAGGTTCCGCGCAAAAAAGAAATTATAACCCATGAAATCGCGGGCGAAGTCGCGGGGAACAGCTAGTGTAATAAATTAATGTCTTTTACCTGAGTGCAGATGTGTTGTAATCCCCTGAGGACTAAAATGGAATGCCTCGCGTCCAGTAAAAAAGATCTCCGGTTCTCTACACTCACCATATGAAACACAGAATCATTAAGCTGCTATTTCACGTTGGTATTCTGTGAAGGCGTGGTCCTTCCCCGGTCGAGCCGACCCATTCGTGCTACAACCATAATGTAGCTGCAACGTGACTACCTCGTGTGGTATTCACCAATTAAGATGTCTACATATTAAACTAGAATGATTTTTTTAATGAATAAATGGAGTGTATCGAAAAGTTTGCCAGTATTTATGACACACTCGTTAGACAATTATATTACTTATTCAATAAAATAGATTATAAAAGCATTGTGTTTATTATATAGAAACATCTAAAAAGTCCGGTCGGGCTACATTTGCACATTTATCCTAATGAAGTAATGGACCTCATTCTTGTTACGGATATCCTCGTAATTGTGAGATAATTGGCGGCGCACACTAATTATTTTTGATGATATATGCATTTGTGTCGGCTTATATAAAATGTTTTTTTTTTCCTTTTAAATAGCTCTTATTATTTTATAAAACAGATACTTACTTGTTATAAAGACTCACTATTTTCTGCCGAATTCCATAACTAATTTAAAATTAAAAATTTTGTACAGCCGACTTCAATATAAGTGACTTCAATATAGGTTATTTAAGAATAACTCAATAACCATTGGCCTGACCTTGATCAAATTCATATGGGACCACACGAGAACTATCAGCTTTCATATAAAAAAAGAATCATCGAAATCGGTTGGCCCAGTACAAAGTTATGAGGTAACACACATAAAAAAAACATACACCCGAATTGAGTACCGTCTCCTTTTTGGAAGTCGGCAGAAAAAGGAGACGGTACTCAATTCGACTCTATGTTTTTTATGTGTGTTACCTCATAACTTTTTACTGGGTGAACCGATTTCGATGATTCTTTTTTTGTATGAAAGCTGATACTTATTGTGTGGTCCCATATGAATTTGATCAATGTCAGACTAACAGTTTTTGAGTTATTCTTAATAACTTATATCGATGTCGGCTGTACAAAATTTTTATTTTTTAATTATTATAATACGAGATATCCGTCGATCCGTCATCAGGCACAATATATTTAACATTATTCTAATATTAAATACAGATGATCAGAGACGCAAAAATTTAAGTAGAGGCAGGGTATCCGGTTCTTATTTTGATAAGCTTTTTTTTAATTCAGCGAACAGCTTAATTCAAAGAAATAATATTTTGAAAGAGTCGTTATAAATATTGGTTTTATGTGCTACGCTCACCAACTTGCATACAAAAACTAAAAAATACAAGAAAGAAAGCCTTGCGGCCTATTGTTACTGTACAATAATGACGCGCCTTGATTTTGTATCGGGTGACGTATTGTTTATAAAATACGAGAGGTGTTCTCAAAACCAGTCACTATGAATACTAATTGAAAATTAAGTCAAAATACAAAAAGCAACGAAATGGTGCGTATATATATTTTTGTTGCAATGTTTTTTTATTATCCCACGCATATGGGAACGAATGTACAGATCTAGTGTAATAATTGAAGCTTAATTGGGATCGAAACTGCTAATAGACTACTGTCGTGAATCATTTTTGGTTAAAAGTTTTAAGATTAAATACAGTGTTAAAGTTTCTGTTAGTAGTGTTAATAGCATTACTAAATTATAAAGAAATATACTGGTCTAATTTATATTTACTATAAAATTTAATATTTATTTCATTTATTTATTTATATATTTATGAAGGACCGAAGGAAGGAAGGAAGTGACCGACATAGCCCAACGGATTAGTAAGCTGAAGTGGCAATGGGCCGGCCATATAGCTCGAAGAACCGACAACCGATGGGGAAAAAAGGTTCTCGAGTGGCGGCCTCGTACCGGCGGACGAAGTATAGGGCGTCCCCTCACAAGATGGAGTGATGACCTGGTAAGACATGCAGGAAGTCGATGGATGCAGGTGGCTGAGGACCGTGCTTTGTGGCACTCCTTGGGGGAGACCTATGTTCAGCAGTGGACTTGTGAAGGGCTGTAATGATTATGATGATGATGAAGGACCTCCAACAAAAGATAATATTAATTTAGATGGTAAAGCCACGCTAAAACTGTGTTATGATTGTGGCATGAATGGGTGAGCTAGATCAGAGTAGGACCACGTTCTCACAGAATACGAACGTAAAATAGCAGCTTAATGCTGCTGTGTTTCGTATGTTGAGTGTAGAGAACCGGATACCCTTTTTACTGGAAACGAGGCATTCCATCTTAGTCCTCAGGGATGACATCGCATCTGCATTTTGATTCCTCATTGAATTGAAATATATATATATATCTATCGGCCAAAGCATCCGAATACCATCAGGAGGACTGTGTGCTCGATTGTCACCCTTATTCTACAAAGAAAAAGTACACAGTGTAAAGTCAATCAAAAACTTATATAAAAATTAAAACTAGTGTGGTCATTCAAATATTGAAGACCACAGCATTCATTAACTAAAACTAAGTAATAGAATCAATATTGCTTCAATATACTCATATATTACACAAAACAAAAGTGATTGAAAAAATAGTAAACAACAAAAGTAAAAACACTGACAAAATTTGATATACAAAATATATATTAAAAAAATGTTATGTTATTCATACTATTCAAACAAAAGCTCTAGTTTTTTTCTGTAGTTTAGTAAGTTATCACTAATATACAGTACATTAGTTTTAGTGATATTGTTGTAATGCCTACAAAATCTTGGTTTTGCGGAATTATGTCCAAGGTTTGTTCTAGAGACAGGAACGTGAAAAAGTTATTAAAATGTTTTATTTTAATAGAGCTTTTTCAAATTCATTACGTTATTTATACAATTTGTTTCACTTCATTTCACACAATGGCGAATATACCTATCGCATATCATACAAACAAAAAAATAGTCGAATTGAGAACCTTCTCCATTTTTGACGTTATCTAATTTAAAAAAAATACTAAATAGGAAATAGGAAGGAAGAATGTGTCCCTATTTTTTACATATTAAAACAGCAGGTTTTCATCATGTACCGCCAAGAAAATTATAAATTAACATTTAAAATTTTAAGTAACGATTTCATTGATGTCGACAGGGAGCGAACTCGGTTTGCTCCAAATTTTATCGTATACTTGCCCACATACCTCAGAATTAACGCTTATCCCCAAAACTTTTTAAATAATTAAATAAACATTTATTTATTTAAGTTCAATTAATTTATGCCTGCAAATGCATGCAATAATAACTCTTACAGATTACGCTCAATGTTGACAACAGGATTAGCTGTTTGAGTTAGCAAAGCATGTAATCTAGATTTTGCCTGTTGACACGATCAGCATGGCACGTTCGGAACATAGTATGCTTTAGTAATTGGCGCAAGTCATTATTTATGACTGATTTTCGAGAAACTAGGCGATACACGTTGATTTACATCGACTTGCTTATTGCTAAACTTTGCTCGGTATTCGTTAGTAGAAGTTATATATGCACTATAAGGTAGCTCCATACTATTTTTATCAAAGTAAAGGTAACAAACGGGTATCTATCTAATATTATTAGAATAATAATGCAGATCTATAGTTAAACCCAAGCTTTAATGCTTCGTTATCTGTAAAATGGACTTCTGTTTCTTGTCATACGTCATACGACGAAACACAATCGCGTAATGTTGTTATTTCACGCTGGTGTTCTGTGCGATCATATTCCTTCCCTGGTCGAGCTAACTCATTCATGTTAGAGTGAACACAACAAAACACCGCAGCGTGGCTTTATTACGTATAAATATACGCATTGCCGTTTTTAAATAAATTAATAAAATTCGGAATGGAAAGGGATAGGATATCCGCAGTAACCGTCATTGCCGAAAGGTTGAAAGTTGAAGAAAGTTAGCTGAATTGTTAATGAGCCGGTCATACAGCTCGATGAACCGACAACCGATTGGTTAAAAGGTTTTTAAGTGGCAGTTTCGTACCGGTAAGCGAAGTATGGGACAGGCCCCACTTTATGAAATAAGGAATATTCCTTGGATATGCCTAAGCAGTGGACTTGTGAAGACTGATGATGATTAAAGTAATACTTTATATAACAATGATGAGGATGGTGAAATAAATATTATTATATATTATAAAAGGTAGCTATGAATGAAAGATAATATCCTTTCTATTTATAGGTAATGATTTTGGAGGGTACTCGTTCTTGTAAGCTCATAATTTGTAACGAGGTTATTTGTTTACAAGACTGATTCAAAATCGAGAGTCCGTATATATTTTAACGATGGGTTTCTTATTATTATAACGCGATGTATTATTAATTATAAATAGCACCGTTTATATCGCTTCTACAAATAAATTTATTTCTTTAAATTGAAAAAATATGTTAGAGAATTTCACGTGAGTTGAGGAGGCATTTAATATACTTAAATAACACTTGGACATACTACATAACTATCGCGTAACCGGCGATCCACAGTGCAGCTGAAAAGTCAGAGCCGGGGTCCGCACATCTCTACTGTGACGGCGCGGCGATTAGATAACTCTCTAATCTGTACACTGATTCATCGAGAAACATCGCACCGAAGTCTTTATATTCAGTTACATGCTGAGTAATCATGTTATTATCATCAGTCCCACTTTTATAAAACTTTTGGCCTTTACAAGCCTCGATGCCTAAGTTCGATGAAGTTGTAAAAGCCACCTGGCTAACAACACTCGTATTTATTACCATGTTTTACTAACCCACTTTCATTTTCGTCTGTCTGTCGTTTTTTGAGATAAAATTAAAAAAAAATCACTTGTTAGTAAAACTGAAGTAACAAACGAACTCTCAGTCCATCTGGTCGTTGTCACCTCTGGGGAGTAAGATGTAATAACTCAAAGAAAATAGAAGCTGCCACATATATAGCTACTGCGCTGATATAATTCCATATTTTATTTTAATTTCAATAACCTATACGTTGGTAGAGCCATGCTGCAGCTATATTAGTAGTATAGTTGTAGCACGAATGGGTCGGCTCGGCCGAGGAAGGACCACGCTCTCACAGAATACCAGCTTAAAATAGCAGCTTAACGCTTCTGTGTTTCGCATGGTGAGTGTAGAGAACAGGAGACCCTTTTTACTGGAAAGGAGGCATTCCATCTTAGTCCTCACGAGCGACAACGCATCTACATTTTGTTTCGTAATTGAGGATAGACTGTGGTGGTGTACGTAATTGATGAGGTAGATGTCTATGAGCCACAGTATCCACTTACCATCAGGTGAACTCTGTGCTTGTTTGTCACTCTTATCGTATAAAAAAACCTTTAAAGCGTAATAATATTTTATTTTAGTTTTGAATACATGCAATCAGAGTCAATATCATAAGGAAGCGAATATGAAGTTTATAGTAAATGTGGGCTATTCTACAAACGGACTCCGAGATATTAAAAATGTTTAACCATATTATTAAATGTTCAAAGTGCCAAATATTAATATTTAATCACCAACAAAACTTATGGGACTATTGCGATACGTACAACATCGAAATAAACATTTTAAATGATAATCACGTAACACTAATGCAAAGGCCTAAGTAAGTTTTTATTTTTCTTCCATTTTTATTCTTTCTTTTACTTAGCAGCCTGTAATAGTTCACAGCTGGGCATGGGTATCTCACAAAGTAGAGAAGATTTGTCATAATCATGGGGAAGATTGACGATCTTGATCCCTCACGCCGTTTTGTATATTTTTCATCTGCCATTTTATACGACATAAAGTTTTCCTGGTAGTTCCCTTATTTGTTTCTCTTAACACCCAGCGAATAAATTTATTTATTTATTTGAAACACAAACAGTATGACACGTTATACGTTTATAATATTTTTAACAAATTTTACAAATTTGTTAACAGAAAAAAAGTAATGAAATTGGGAGAGGGAGATATTTGCGATATTTCTCATTATTGTCAGGCGGTTTGGCAACCGATTTTTTTATTATTATCAATTGTTATCAGGAAAATATTTTCACAAATCTTGTTTATTACGTGTTGGAGTTATGTTAGAGCTTGGTCCGTCCCCGGTTGAGCCGGGGACGGACGGAAGCTCTCACATAACACCAGCATAAAATACCAGCTTATTTATGCTGTGTTATATATTATGGTGATCTGGAGATCTTTTTTACTGGAAAAAAAAGGCACTCCATCTTAGACTCAGGGGTGAAAACGCATCTACATTTTTATCCTTAAGCGAGGCTTGATGTAGATGTCTACGGGCCACAGCATTTACTTACAATCAGATGTCTACATATTGCCAATCCAACTCGGGGAAAGACTAAAACTATTACAGGTTATAGATATATTAATTTAGGTACATCAATTTCAGATATCGTAGCCTGCAATCCATCGTGGGTTTATATGAGCGATTTATTTCAGAAAGTTACTCACATTTTTTATCGTGGTAGAATCTTGCTGGAGCTATATTGATGTTGCAATCGACTGGGATGACTCGATCTGCCTTTCTCAGAATACCAGCATAAATTTGAAGAATGATACGACTGTATTCCATATAGTGAGGTAGAGAACAGGAAACCCTTCTAATGGTAATAATTCATTCTATGTTAGTCCTTAGGGATGATAATGCATCTGCCTTTTGATTCTTATTCGCGGGTAGATAGATATATTTGGGTAATAGTATTCGCATATCATCAAGTGGTCTGTGTGCTCGTTTGTCAACCCATTTTTTTATTTAGGAGACATGTGAAGTCCGCCACATGCAGTGGAGCAGCGCGGCGGACAATTCTTTGCCCTTAAACCTTCTCAGAAGTTCCAGAAGTGGGACGTATATAGGCAGTAACTTTAACTAAATTTATTCCTGTTAGAGTTCATTTTTATCCATTGCCACCTCTTATGACATCCACAGGATAATACAGGGTAGGGAATTCTCTTACGCTGGTACTGCTACTTTGCGATATTGTGAAGAACAGAAAAAAACAAGACGAGGTTGAAATTTATAAATGGGTTTTTATTTTGATTATTATTATAAATTTTTATATTACATTGTTACATTTATCATAAATACACATTTTTTATTTTATATACTAAAACTAGAAACTTAATTATCATAATAGTCCTACTCCCCGCGGCATCGTGCCAAGAACGCTGGCTGCATTTCCCCGCTGAATGGCTATACTTAGCCTTTGAGCGAGAAAAGAACCAGCCCTCTTATCCCCAGCAGTAACGATCGGCCGCGGATGGAGTTCCTTTAGGAACTTCACCGCACGTGGCTCCCACGGACCGATAGTCTCTACAGCAAATGGCACAAATATGTTGTCATCTCTCAGAGACTCATATTTGCGCCACTTACTCAGTTCAGCTGCCTCTGATGCCTATATATTAATTTGAGTATTTGATCCTTTTGGAGAAATAATATCGTGTTATCACACATACATTCTGACGTACAATTAAAGTCCGATCAATTGACGTACTCAAAAATAAAGTTCCTATATTATTTGATTACATTGATTTACATCGACTTGCTTATTAAAATAGTTCGATAACATTGGATTTTAATTATAACAGACTTGTTCATTAAAATTTCCTATTAATAAAAGTAGGTATTCTGACCAATTTTTTGAACGATAAATAGAAAACTCTGCTTTCGCTCCGACGTGTTTCTATCATGCAATACTCGTATAATCATAATGAGCTGCGATATTCCTAGTGGGAATACCAATTCATTGTCATGAAATTATTGTATAGTCACCGGTTGTTCATACGTTTCTAAAATTTTACATTATTGATCCATTTGGAAATGAGTGAAAACTGAACCACATATGTGTAGGTATACATATATTGATATATATATATTGATGTATATATATATTGATATACATATGCAACTCATTAAAGATTGTTAATAACGAATTCTCTAAGCTCCGATATTTTTTTTAATAAGTAGATATTTAATTTTAGATCATATTAGTCATCGAATTAGTGGTTATCGTACTATTATTCTCAGGAAACTTGAATATTTCGTTTGTGTCCCAGCTTAATAGAAATATATTTACATTTTGATTTTTAAGTCTTAATTGCCTTTTCATTTTTGTATGCGTAATTATTATTTGTAGTTTTCTTAACTATTATAAGTATTGTAGCAGGGAGTGACTTACAGTTGCTTTAAATACTTTGAGTTTCAACTGAATATTGTGAGAGTGAATGTATAAAGCAGTTAACAGATTTGAGGATATTGCGTGATGGGAAGTTGCAGGTGAAGTGGAAGCAATACAGCAATTTGAAGATTTTTATTGGCCTGGCTGTCCGTTTGCGTACGCAAAACGTAAAAAGCGGCCAAGTGCGAGTCGGACTCGCCCATGAAGGGTTCCGTAGCAGCAAGTAACATAATTTACAATTTATGACGTATTAAAAAAACTACTTACTGGATTTCGTCCGAACCAATTTTTGGTGGAAGTTTACATGGTAATGTACATCATATATATTTTTTTAATTTTATCATTCTCTTATTTTAGAAGTTACAGGGGGACACACATTTTACCACTTTGGAAGTGTCTCTCGCGCAAACTATACAATTTAGAAAAAAATGGTATAAGAAACCTCAATAACATTTTTGAAGACCTATCCATAGATAGTTACCCCACATGTATGGGTTTGATGGAAAAAAAGTTTTTGAGATTGCGTTCTAAGTATCCCCATACTTAGAACGCAATCCCCAAAATTTATTGTTTTTTTTTTCTATTTTTGTGTGAAAATCTTAATGCAGTTCACAGAATACATCTACTTACCAAGTTTCAACAGCATAATTCATATAGTTTCGGAAAAAAGTGGGTTTGACATACGGACGGACAGACAGACAGACATGACGAATCCATAAGGGTTCCGTTTATTGCCATTTGGCTACGGAACCCTAAAAATGGCTAAGCCAAATGAAATTAAATACTTAAAGCTTACTTTAAAACATATTTAGGTGAAATTTCAATTAGTTGTGTAGATCCAGTGTTACAGCTTAAACTCTACTTACTTTGCTGTCCCATATAAACTAAGAGTCATAGTTGTAGTATTGTATTTAACGCCAACTGTAGTGATTTCATTTATAAATATAACTAAAATGTCACACAAAAAATTTGTATGTTTAATGAGATAACCTAAACTTGACATTTAAGTGCCATAGCTGCACAGGGTAAACATAATATAATCAACGGAGATCGTGAACTCACGAGTAACATTAATTTTCTAGACAGTCCTCGACTGCATAGCAGCTAATAAGAACTTCTCATATTTCACTCCTCCATTATAAGTGACTCAGTATTTCATACTAAGAAATTGCCTCATTGAAAAATTCTCCGACAAGAATCTTCAGCACTTAATTGGCAAAGGGAGCAAAAAAAGCAGACATCGTTATTTGAAATTGTAAAGGCGCTTTTACGTTTGATTGTATAGTATCATGCATACAGATGATACTTATCTTTGTATTACGAGTACAGTGTTTTGGTTTATAAAATTTTTACTTTAAGTTTTATTTAATTTTTATTTTTTTAATTTTCTTATACCACTGAAATATTATTTACTTAATTAATGCCGCTTAAAAATCTTTTAAAAGTGAACTTATAAAAAACAATAAATTTAGTTACGTCCTATTTGTTCCCTACTTTATCTAAAGGTGTATAAGTTTATAAAACATTGGTACAAACGTACGTCTCACCCGTCACCTAACACAAAAAGTAGCAGAATGTCAGCTTATGATAACATCCCCAAAACTACTTTTACAAAGGTGATAAAAAAAAATTTCCTTACTAAGCAACTGTCAATTTTTTATGAATTTAAAGTGCATAAAAGCGTCATCATTAACCCTTTTACAAACAATCTAACGTAATCGCAATACCTGACAGACAATTGGCTGGTGCGCTGGCAAGACGTATGTTTCTTTTTTAATCTTTCTATATTTCGTCATTGATAGCTTGCTTCAGACTTAAATTTAAAATGACGCAAGCACGCAGTTGTATGTGGTAGAGCCATGCTGCAGCTATATTAGTAGTATAGTTGTAGTACGAATGGGTCGGCTCGACCGGGGAAGGACCACGCTCTCAGTAGATATATAGAATATATATAGAATACCAGCGTAAAATAGCAGCTTAACATTGCTGTGTTTCATATGGTGAGTGTAGAGAACCGGAGACCTTTTATTACTGAAAAAGAGGCATTCCATCTTAGTCCTTACGGGTGACAACGTATCTGCATTTGGATTCGCAAACGAGGATAGATGTAGATGTCTATGGGCCACAGCAACCACTTACCATCAGGAGGACTGTGTGCTAGTTTGTCACCCTATCCTACAAAAAAAGCCAATGATTTTTTTTATTTGCAGTTTAAGTATTGTATAATAAAGAACATGTTGGTAAAAGAATGACTGATAAGAAAATCTACGTTTTTGAAGAAAAAATATTAAATATAAATTTCCGCTTCTTTTTTTAATCGGCATCTAAACTATAATAGTACGAAGGAGTAATTTCGTTTCACTACCATTTATTTAGAAGAGTTTACTTTATAACTTTTAATTTGCTAAAATTAACTCATATACATACTCATTAACTAAACTACATACTCTTTAAAACTGCACTGTGCAGTGTTATGTGTTGGGGTGAATTAAAGACAGCTGTTCAGTGTGGTGTTGATTAACGCACTTAAATAACTCATGATTTAAGCATTAATAACGTTGATTGTGCCCTTAAGAGCAATATTTTTTGCACTGTTTTTGAACATCAAAAAGCCATTAGCTCTGGGGCGTTGAACTGAAAGCTTTAATTTTAACCAATTTAATATTGTAACAAATTATTATTTAATAATATTTTTAATGTATATTCAATGATTATTTTTGTATAAAATTGTAGTGACTGATGTGTATGACTAATCGTGCTATCAGGATTTCGGTTAACTAAAACATCTAGGAAATCTTTCAGAATTGTATTATGTATATAGAATTAAAAAAAAAAGTAAAATTTCAAAAGCAATGTCTGCGTACCAGTTGTAGAATCTTGGACTTAGAGGTACTTCTGAAATGATGACCAGAACCTAGTATTAACTAGTTGTGGGCAGCTTAGGTTCTGAAACATTTGATCTTAGTCACCAGGAGTGACAACACAGCCAGCACAGTAGACTGTGTTTGCTGTCGCTTTGCAAGTGTTCACAGACCTTTTATCATCAGGTGAAATACTATCTAGTGTATCATTATAATACTATAAAAGTGTATCATGTTACTATCATTTGTCTATAACATAACAGCCCATGCTAATGTGCCGTGTTGTGTTGGCATAACAGGATTTCTCACCATACATATATCTGTGGGTGCCGTAAGAAGCAACTTAGTGTACCCGAACGAACCATGCGAAAAATGGTGCGAAACCTCTGGTATAGCAATCACATCGTCCTATCAAGCGTGGCGATTATATTTATTATTTATGGAGCATAGATGTAATTTTTTTTAGTAGATGTCTATAGGCCACAGTATCCACTTAACATCAGGTGAACTGTGTGCTCATTTGTCACCTTTACTCTATTATAAAAAAATAAAATAAAAACTTATTTAAACCACAGTAGAGGGAATACTTCTTGATTACAATTTTGAGAAGAAGAAAATTTTACTTTTAAATTAGTTAAAATTCATTTTAATGCAAAATATACACCGTGCTCAATAAAACTGCATCATTAATTTGGGTGTTGGTTGTCTGTTATTTGATTTTTGGGTGAAATACTTGATAAAAAAATTCTTTATTATTTTTTAGAAATCGTGAGGAACAAACTTTACCTACCTATAGTTCCTATTGAAACAACACTTTCTATATTTACTGTTTCCATTTGCGGCACTGGGATACCATCTAAGGCGTACGAAATTTTCTCCGTGTCTCCCCGGGGCTTAAGAAACCGTTGGATTTTATAGAAGGAAAATCCTCAATGCAAATGTTCAAACCGCCACGTAAGCGTATTTTGCACGAAATTGTATTCCGTAGTTCTGTTGCAAATAGGATATCGCTTTGAGAGGTCAAGATTTTATGTTCAACAAATATTATTTAAATGCTTCCGTATAATGAGCAAAGAGTGAAATTTGTTTGCAGTTACAAACAGAAATTACTTTTAGTAAAATAAGCAATGGACAAATAAAATTTTACAAAATATCATTGTGATATTTTTATCTCAATTATTTATATCCTTATTTACTTCAACACACCCAAATCCATTGTCATATTTGATGGCTCCTGGCCTAATGGCCTGTCAGATACAGGTCTCTATTGTTTTGTGAATAATGCGAACATGTGTATGTAATTACCTGTCTTTTATAACACGAAACCTTCTATATTAATGCACGGGGAAAGATGATGTGACATTTTGTTTCATTTATGGTCTCTGCCATTGAAACATAATAGTAATTTAGAAAGTAATTTATAAAACATTAACTAACACGCACGTTAATGTACGGGATAAATGGGCCTGGGCCTTTTCGATACATACATACTATAGGTTTAATAATAAATCATCACCATTGTATTAATCATCAATACTTGAAATCTTATGTCCAACTTGTAAAGGTTTTCGTTAATAGAATGAACTCTGACCTATCTAAATTATAGACTATCGCTCAGTAACTATAGTTTAAGCATTGTTCGTAACAAGAACTACCCCATTATTGTAAAGAAAATGTTGAAGGTTGACGACAACCATATTCGTTTAGCATGTGCACCAATAACAAACAGTTTTATTTAGTACCTAAATCTTATTTTAGCTCCAATTAACAAAATTAAAATATATTAATGTGTAAGGGATTTTTCAGATTTTATTACGGTAATCAAAACCTTGAAAGACAACGTTATGCCATCAAAAACATAACTTGTAAAAAAAAGAAATCAAGCAACTCAGTTCTTCTACCGTAAAAAGTTGTGAGATCTATGTAATACCAAGTCGGTTAATTTATTCAGTCCCTACTTAAGGGTCCTTCAGTCTTAAGTTATTACGTAATTAGTTAACCTAAGAACATCTTATAGTGATCACATCAATACTAAAAATCTTTTATATTTTCTACTTTACTTTTTACTTTTATACTGAATTCAGGCTTTTAGTTTTATCCCCAACGAAGTTATAGGGTTTCGAAAATGGCGTGAACTGCTTGTGCTATTAAATGGGGAGGAGTTGAGTCTTGTGGATACCACTGTTTTTCTTGGTATTACTATTGACGCGAAACTTATATATATATATATATATATATATATATATATATATATATATATATATATATATATATATATATATATATATATATATATATATATCTAAATATTGGTAAATCCAATTGAGCATGCCTTCGCATTAAAAATAACGTATAGCATGATTATACGGATTTTTTTAAAGTTATATAAATACATTTCGACAGCACTATCGGCTTCAACACCCTCGAAAACCAAGAAAATGACACCCATGATGAAAAACTTGATACCTACTTCAGCCGCCATCTTGGATTTACATTTCGACAGCACTATCGGCTTCAACACCCTCGAAACCCATGAAAATGACACCCATGATGAAACAATTTATACCTATTGCAGCCGCCACCTTGGATTTACATTTCCACAGCGCTATCGACTTCAGCACCCTCGAAAACCATGAAAATGACACCCATGATGAAAAATTGATATCTATTGCAGCCGCCATCTTGGCTTTACATTTCGACAGCACTATCGGCTTCAACACCCTTGAAAACCATGAAAATGACACCCATGATGAAAAAATTGGTACCAACTTCAGCCGCCATCTTGGATTTACATTTCGACAGCATTATCGGCTTTAACGCCCTCGAGAACCATGAAAATGACACCCATGATGAAAAAATTTATACCTATTGCAGCCGCCACCTTGGATTTACATTTCGACAGCACTATCGGCTTCAGCACCCTCGAAAACCATGAAAATGACACCCATGATGATAAAATTGATATCTATTGCAGCCGCCATGTTGGATTTACATTTAGACAGCACTATCGGCTGCAACACCCTCGAAAACCATGAAAATGATATCCATGATGAAAAAATTTGGTACCTACTTCAGCCGCCATCTTGGATTTACACTTCGACAGCACTATCGGCTTCAACACCCTCGAAGCCCATGAAAATGACACCCATGATGAAAAAATTTATATATATTGCAGCCGCCATCTTGGATTTACATTTCGACAACCCTATTCGGTTTCAACACCCTCGAAAACCATGAAAATTTCACCCATGACAAAAAAATTGATACTACTTACTTTAAGTACGTACTACTATTACTTATTCTGTGCTTTTAAAATATTGTAATAAAAAAATCTCTTATTATTATTTTAATCAAGTATTTAAGAAATTTGGTTATTCGAATATTGTGTATTTGTACAGCGATCTTTTTGAGCCGCTGCAAACAACCGAAATAATGTCCACTCACGACGGCGACTGACGGCGAACCATAGATAAATATAAATGTAGCAAGCTAATGCGGCGAACTGATATATACAGTAATCTGTGGCGATGGCGAACTGAGTTAGTAAGTAAACTACTCTGTGGCTGTGGCTCCCCATTTACAGAAATAATTTTATACGAGGCTAACAAATCAACGAAAAGTTCGCCATTTTCGAGCCGAAAAAAAATAATTATAGCTAAACAAAACAAAATTACACTGCCATTTACATTCAGTGGCTTCCCACATGATAGATGAAGAGATTAAAAAATAGATTGAGTTAAACAATTGATATTTTCAAAAATTATAGTGTTTACAAGCCTTGGGGACATGATAAATCTACACCATAAGCCACTAAAACCCCTTTTTTTATTTAAAAATAGCAATTAATCGATTTTTAAAAAATATTAATAAGTTCAACAATCATTTATCTTTCTAACAATGTGCTTTTTATATCATTTATATATATAATAGGATTGCTGGATACGATTTCATGCGACAAAACGGTGGAATTTTGATTTTTAGGCGTTAGTAGAACATACCCACGCGCTTTGCGCTCGGCATGTAATTAGCAAGCAGACTTAGTTCTGCAGCATATGCTGTGAGAAAGATAAGAAATCTCACTGATGTTGAGACAGCTAGATTAGTGTATTTTAGTTACTTTCCTAGCGTAATGTCTTATGGAATTTTGTTATATACGCATTACCCCGCGACTGATATTGAAGCTATATTTGTTTTGCAAAAGAGAGCCGTACGGGCGATTTATAACCTAAATTGTAAAGAGTCCCTCAGAGAAAAATTTAAAGAAATAAACATATTAACTTTTTCATCGCAATATATTTATGAGAATGTAATGTATGTGCATAAAAACATAAATAACTTTAATAAGAATAAGGATGTGCATACTTTAAATACTAGGAACAAACATAAGCTTGTAATGCCAGTTACTAGTCTCCACAGAATCAGTAATTCATTTATGGGGCAATGTGTACGCTTTTACAACAAAATCCCAGAACATATTCAAAGTTTGTCAATAAACAAGTTTAAAAGTTTTATTAAAGAAAAACTGTACAAGAAGGGTTATTATAATATCAAGGAATACATGAATGAAAATAACCCCTCGGAATAGGGTGATCGCCACCATGCTGGTTCTATGAAAATATCATTTAAAAATTGTATAAACAAAATTATTGTTAAGTGAAATTATGTTTAAAAAAAAATTCCCGTTGGGTTTCTTGCTGGTTCTTCCCAGGACTGAGGTATTTTCCGAACCAGTGGTAAATAAAATATGACTTTCAATAAGTCTGTAATAATCAATATTAAATAAAAAATTATTCTATTCTATTCTATTCTATAGATGGGCGAAGGTAGTAGATTCCAAGATGGAGGCTTTGGCCGTTAGTTTAGATTTGGTTTGGCACAAAGCGCTTCTTTCGAAGATCCCTTTCGATGAGCTTCCCGAGAAATTGTGCAATTTGATTACCAGCTTCCTTGCAGATAGGAACACCAAGATCTTTGTAGACGGTGCATGCTCCGAATACAAGCCTATTAAAGCTGGTGTTCCACAAGGTTGTGTGCTATCTCCAACGGTGTTTCTTCTGCGTTTCAATAATATGTTGCTAACTGGTTACATTCATTGCTATACGCATGATAGCACTGGTGATGCTCTATACACCGGCTGTGCCAATATTTCTCGGGAAAACGTCGCCGAGTACCGGAACAAATTTGTGTCTGAAGTCGAGTCTTTGCTGAACAAAGTCTTGGATTGGGGGCGACTAAATCTAGTCCAGTTTAATCCGCAGAAGACACAAGTTTGCGCGTTTGCCGCTTAAGAGAACGCCTTTGTCGTATCTCCCCAGTTTCAAGGCACTCCCCTTCTTGCCTCAGCCGGTATCGGAATCCTCGAAGTCGACATATCGTGTGACGTGCAGTTTCGTGGTCACTTGGAAGGGAAGGCCAAATTGGCCCCTAAAAAACTTGGCGTGCTCAGCAGAGCGGGACAGTATTTCACGCAGGCACACCTCCTGCAACTTTACAAGGCGCAGGTTCGGCCTCACATGGAATACTGTTCCCATCTCTGGGCTGAGTCTCCTCAGTCCTAGCTCCTTCCACTTGACAGTATCCAGCGCAGAACGACTCGAATCGTATGCGATCGAGTCCTGATCGGCTCAAATCACTGGCGCTGCGAAGAGATGTTGCATTCCTCTGCATTTTCTTTCGCATTTACCACGGGGAGTGCTCTGAGGAATTGTTTGGATTAATTCCAGTTGCCAAATTTCAGGAACGCACATCGCGACAAAACTCCCGATACCATCTGGATGCTTGGCACTCCACCACTGTACATTTCCCTAGAACTTTTCGTTCGCGTACGACTTCTCTGTGGAAAAGTTTACCACCGGCGATTTTGCCGGACCGATACGACTTAGGGACCTTCAAGAAAAGAGCTTACTCTTTTTAAAAGGCTAGCAACGAAAATGTACTTCCCCTGGTGTTGCAGTTGTTTATGGGCGGCAGTAGTCACTTACCTCCCTCCCTCACTTACGACCCCTCGTCTCCTATAAAGAAAAACTGCATTTTAATTCTTATTCGAGAATAGATGTACCTAGATGTCAATGGGCCAAACAGCATCCACTTACCATCAGGTGGGCTCTGTGCTCGCTTGTCACTCTAATTCTATAAAATATAACTGGTAAAGTTTTAATTTTTATAAGAACAAACGTAAAAACTATTATCTGCCAATGGTTAAAATATTAATCTAATGACTTTTGTCATTTCTCTTCTCTGTCGCTATAGCACAATGTCACTTTAAATACTGTCCGATATCGTAATTTGAAAATGGTTGGGTGATATCAGAAAGTATAGGAAAGACATTGATTTGTTGCGACCCGACTCACGCTTTCAGCATTTCGTATGAATGTACAAATGTTCAAAGAACTTTTGTCTTTTGTTTTAACGTGAATACATCTGTAATGTTAATTGCACACTATGAAGATATAAATCACGTTTCTTATGGTGAGGAATACAAAAATAAATCACAGAGAAAAGGGGCTTATGGAGTCGGCACACTAATTATGAGTTCCAAAAATTTCATATTCTAGCCCGTGGCTTCTAATACTCAAACGGAATTTATTGCCTTGTAAATAAGATTTAATTGTGCATAAAAATGTCGCATTTTGGTGATAAATAGTATTATAGCTTTACATTTAATATACATGATTATTTTTTAATGTTTAATGGAACGAATTTTAACTGAACATAGCTTAAGATTCTTATATTAGAGAGACATTTAACATTTTATAAATAACTCAGGAGTACGACTTTAATGGATGCGGAATAGACGCTTAGTAACCCAGTTAACCGCAAACTGAAATGTCATATTTATTTTAAATATGATTTCGAAGGACTGCGTGAATACATTACGAGTATAAAGTTTTATCATTACGTTTCTACTTGTTTTATGCGTGTTATTATTTCTATTAGCGATCGTGCAGCTGATGCTAATTTGTTAATGTTCTAAGAACTTTTCACAGATGTTTTCTTTTTGGGTTGCTTCATGTTTTACCTTTTAAATGAAAAAATGAATATTGTGATGTGTTTATTATGTAAGCATTTATTGTTTGGATATAATTATAGTTCTAAGAATACTCAACTAGTTTTTAACTACCAGAAGCTGTTAGTCTGTTGCCTACAGCCATAAGAACTGTCATATCCATAAAGACAGTAGTATCATTATGTATAAAGTCAGTTGTTCTTATTTATGTTATGTTAAGTTACATAATTATATATTAAATAACCATTGGAAAAAAAATCACGGAGAAAATATTACTCTGACCGGTGATGGTGACCAGTACCAAGGTGCGAAATTTCTTACGATCGCCAATTCGTCCGGCAAGTCTTGAAGTTATATAAAATTCTTCCTATTATAATATGCATACAGAATTTGACAGCTACGGTGTGATAATTTTTTTTATTAAATAGAAGTATAATATGTTAAAGAGGCAATCTGGTACTGATTCTGAAAACCACGTATGAGCAACAAACAGTCAAAATAAATTTAGGTACCAAAGATTTTATGGTAGTTTTATTTTAGTAGTATTCTTAGAATAAAATTCTTCCAACATAATATTTTATAACATAACGTTTACGTAATACAAATTATACATACAAAGTTTGTTTCATCAATATTATAGAAAAAAAATGAGGATTAAAAAAAATCTCCAAGTTTTTCGAATAAAATACTTATAGCTTAGATCACATTGCATTGCTTTCTATCTATTCGTGAGGTTCCATTACAATCAGTTCAGCCATTATTTATATGAATATATGTATAGATTACCAATACTGTGTTGTGTGGTGACGTTATAGGAGAATAGAAACAGAAACTGAAACAGCCATCCCTTGCCACATATTATTCATTGGGTGTCGCAAGAGACATCAGAGGGAAATGACACTGAATATATGCAGCAGAATCTTTGTAATAACAATCCAAAATAATAAAAAATCACCTGTCAATAGTGGCAACCATGGAAAATATTTCCCATATGAGCGAATCTATGGAAGAGGCCTTACTTCAGCTTTCGACCTTGATAGGATCTAATAAAAGACTCAAAGAAGGAATCACTTTTAAAAAAAATTAATTACTGATAGGTTTTTTGATAAATAGAAAACAAGTGATGAAGTACAAAACAATTAACAAAATTGTATGAGGACAAAAGCATTAAAGAAGATGGCCAATTTGACAGTTGTACTAATACCAATTAGATTGAATGTTATTAAAAGGTCTTTTGAAACAAAAGCCTTTTGTTTTACTAATTGAACGTCGCAGAGGCGTTAAGTCCATTATGTACTCGTACAACATTCTCAAAGTTACCTAACTAACTTTCTGAATAGAACTTCCAGTTAATTTCCCCGCAAATAGACTATATCATCGATTTACTCCTATTTTGTTTAGCAAACTGAGAATTAGAGCGTATTTAGAATTACATATTCTGTATTTTTTATTTTTGTTTGAAATAGGATACGCTTCAAAGAAATATCGTCGTATCGTTGGATAAATTTAATGTAATTCATTCTTTAGCTGAGTCAGCAATGTAATGTTTTGACGCAACATGCGAATAAAAGAAAACGTGTGGATTGAATGTTGGTTTCTAAACAAGTAATTAATTCTTATTTTCATTCTTTTTCCTTAACTTGTGTATTGGTATTAAGGTGTATTGAAAACAGAAGGTATCTTAATATAACAAAAAAACCCCAAATAAAATCCACTGCTGAACAGGCCTCTTATAAGGAAAATATTTTCCACAGTTGCTCCGCTTGGCAGGTAGGTTGGCAGCTGCAGTTTTATTTTTATTGTTACAATATCCCTCTGTGGCCTCTTACGACAACCACAGGATGATATGGGGCAGTGGACTACACGACATATAACACGGAATTATTTAATACTTATAAAAACGGAACACAGCAGTATGTGAACAGCTTTGCAGCGGGAATATGTAGGATGGTTTGAAACATGGTAAAGTTAAACTTATCAATGACAATCAAGAGTGAAACAAATTTTTATTTGACTGTACCATTTCTATTACGACGATGAATCTTTGAGTTCTATTTTCGATTATTCGATGTTTTCACACTCATAAAGGTAAATGAAGTTAGTACTATTATTAGTAAATAATAGAAGTGTTATAAATTACAGGCCATGACGATTACTTATATTTACGTGAATACTACACATTGAATAAAATGACTTTTACGGTTTTTATCAATTTTAATTAAATCGAATCTCCCAACGTTTCGAGTAATTTGCAGCGTTTTAATTAAAAGCTGAATGTACTCCGAGTTAACTATGACATCGTGACGTCAAACACCATAGTCAACTCCGTGACCACGGCTTCTGTAAAGCACTCGAAACGTCGGAAGTTAAAACAACTTAGATTAAACGCGATAATATCTGTAAAATGATTTTATTCCACGTAACAACGCTACTTATATGTATCCTGTTTCTCCAGCGAATATAAAATTCCGAAAGCTATATACTTTCAGGCTTTAGCATAGTACCAACATTTAATGCTTGCATTAAAATCCTTACTCATTTTTTTCAAATTATCATGAAATTAAGTTTTTGAGTTATCCTTAATAATGCATACTTGATTGACTTCGGCTACGTTGATGATGTTCTGATTTTATTTATATATTTATTTCAGGCTAGCTATAGCTAGGGTTATTAAAAAAAAACAATAGAAAAATTCAAACAGTTGTAAAATAGATCACACAACAACAGATACACAGTCATGCTGCTGCGTGGACCCGCATCCATGCTTGTAGAAGTAGCAAGTCCCACCGATCAACGAATACCACAAGGATACTGTTGGTGCTGTTTTGCAAACGGGTCAGCGGGGAGGCACACCGCCTCCTAAGTTGAAGTCGTTTGCATAATTTTTTTAATTTTACCACTTGTTATAGAATAAGGGTTGTCAACGAGAACATACTTTACTTGATGGTGAGTAGATGCTATGGCCCATAGCCATCTGCATCTAATATGGATTAATAATCAAAATTTAAATGCGCTGTCACCTCTGGTGACTAAGATAGAATGCCCGAACAAACATATTTATTACTGTTTGTGTTTAAGTTTCGAATATTTCCATTTAAAATATCCTTGTGGAGTATATATTCCAAGTTTGTACTTGGAATATATTTTTCAAGAAATCTTTAAAAACCTTAGATCGTACAAAAAGTCCGTGAAGTATATGAACTTAAGTGGTCGATACTTGCAATTGGACTTATCCGCTATTCGTGCCAATTCCTAATATGGATTTGCCTCGAAGTGAGTACGCTCACTGCGAGGTGTGAAATCGATTAAAAAGTGCTAAGATAAGTGCTAAGTTTAACAAGGGCTTCCATCTTAGTCCTCACGCGTGACAACGCATCTGCATTTTGATTCGTAATGGAGGATAGATGTAGATGTCTATGGCTCACAGCAACCATTTACCATCGGGTGGACTGTGTGCTCGTTTATCACCCTTATCCTACAAAAAAGCTAACAAAATATTTTTTATTTATATAATGAAAGGAACAGCATGTTGTTATGCCGTGGTGGTCGTAAAAGGCGATGGAAACTAAAACAGGCGACGGGCAGCAGTATCTGATTGTTAATAAGTAAATCAATAATTATTAAAAACTGTGGTTGCTAACCCGCCTGCAAAACTTTATTTTTATAGGATCGGGAGACAAACGAGCACACAGTCCACCTGATCGTAAGTGGTTGCTGTGGCCCATAGACATCTACATTTATCCTCGTGTGCGAATCAAAATGCAGATGCGTTGTCACCTGTGAGGATTAAGATAGAAAGCCTCTTTTCCAGTAAAAAGGGTCTCCGGTTCTCTGACAACTATTGCAAATATCTCCTCTATTAGGCAATCTATGGCGGAGGCCTACCATCAGCGTAACGTTCTTTACGTTGTAGAGCTATGCTATGCTACCTGCATAACACAAATAGGTTGAATTGACCGGGTTAGCAGTGTGCACTATAATGCTGTTGTGATTCGTTTAGTGAGTGTAGAGAATCAGAGACTCTTTTTACCTGTAACGAGGCATTCACTCCTACTACCCTCAAATAGCGAATACGTAAGCGCGCAGCAGACCTAAATCACCATCAATGATTTGTGGAAATTATTTTTGGATAGATGTACCGCCATCAGACATTCTCTAGTGTCTTTTGTTAGTCAAAAATAAAACATAAGTGTCCTTCTTACCCCCCTTCCCTCTTTAACCGTTGTATAGGAATATATAAGCAAACACGTAAATTGAGCCGTGGTAGCTCAGATGGTTAGCGCTCGCTGTGAGCTTCACAGTACTCGAGCAACCCGGGTTCGATCCCCGCCGACACCAATGAAATTGTTAATTGCAATTTTAAGTGCTGATTTACCACGTGCTCGGCGGTGAAGGAAAACATCGTGAGGAAACCTGCATGTCTGAGAAATAAAAAAATATATATTACGAAGACATGTGAAGTACGCCAACACGCATTAGGGCAGCGCGGTGGATATTTCCTTGCCCTAAAACCCTCTCTGAAATGAGAGGAGGCCTGTGCCCAGCAGTGGGATGTAAATAGGCTGCAACTTTACTTTACTTTTAACTTTTACTTAAATTAGATAAGTACCTTTTTATTGTTCCTCTTCTTCAGTCCATAAAAGTTCAATGCTAGATATAGGTCTCTCGCGCTTTAGGGATGTATTATTTTAATCATCGCACTTGGTAAGCGGATTAAAGATCACATTACCAAACGTCTCATACCTTTGACGCAACCTATCGAAACTCTTTTTCTGAACATAAGCTTCCCCCATAGAATGTCGTGGGAGATATTTGCTAAAGTTACTAGGCTTCGTATGCATTTCTACATTTTGATTTGTAATAGAGGATAAATGTAGATGTCTATGGGCCGCAGTAACCACTTACCATCAGGTGGACTGTGTGCTCGTTTGTCACCCTTATCCTATAAAAAAATGCATTCGCAATCGAAGTTTCTTGTTAGTTTTAGTTTTTATCATTAGTAAGTATTGTCCATCACTTGTTTCATTTGCCTCTGTCGGCTCTTACGATATACATGGAATAATATCGAATAGTGGGGATTATTTCACCCCGCCACTTCATGGCGAGTAATGTACAAATATTTCTGACGTTTTTAGTCAGTTCTTACGTTTACATACAGCGTTTCTTACACCGCCACCACACAGTGAAAGAAATATATAAAAGCAGATATAGAAATAGATTTAAACATATAGTTAAGAAGTTTCAAATATATCACTTGACGAAATTCAACTAACCAAGTTTGAGAACTTGCGATCGTTATCTTAACCGAGAACAATATTAACTGTGAAATATTTACTTGGGGCAGTAATGGCTTCACGCTCACTTGGCTGGAGACACTGTTAAAGTTGTCACCAGGAGATAAATGGCCGACAGAATTATGTAGTGTTGACTTTATCAACGCCATTTCAAGTGATATTAACGAATGCTGCCGTTAATTATTTATTAACCGCCCAGCACATTCGTTCGTCAAGCATTAACTGTATTTATTAGGTTTATTTGTTATTGATACGATACTGAAATGGTAAAAGGCAAAGCAGTTTTAATATATTTTATGTGTGTGTAAGTGTATGTATATGTATTTTCCTGAAACACAGTTATACTAGCTCAGGGACCAAGGAATCAATGAACTTATGTAAAAAGGTTGTTATTAAATAAATAAATAAATAAATAAAATAAAAAAAATGTGTATTTATACGTGTTTGTATGAGTCATAACTGTATTTTAAAAGATCGTCTTGATTTCGGTTGTTATTTTCACGTGATGAAAGTAAAAACCTATAGAAAACATTTTCTGTTTCTTTGAGTGAAATTTCTGTAGGAATGAATTTATTAACATCTTGTTCTTGCGTCCTTTTTCCTTTTGATTTATTCCTGTACTTTGACTCTAACAAAATTAAGTTATTAAAATTCGTAACAAAATAATTTTGTTAAACGTATTTTGAATAAGTTTTAAAGGTTTTACTTATAAAAAATGTAAATAAAATTGTAACTAAACTATCACGCACCCGTTTCTACGAACCTTTATTATTATCGACCTCTTGCTAACATCCGAAGTTATCAACTAAACAGAGGATAGAGGGGACATACGCGGAGACACAGCGGACTTACTCATACAAATCTGCTTGCGCCCGATGTAACCCTTATGTGATAAGTTGGAAGGTAGGTTAGAAAGTAGTATCAGAGATAATAATAATAACATACAATATCACCCAGACTGAATTTCGGTCAGGTCGGCCATCCTCTACGGAGACTACCCATCAGAGCTGGACAGAATTATATTGCCCAAGTGTAGGCATATGCATATATGCACTCTCTATTTCCTCACTCTTATAGTCTGATGGGACGGCAAATCGACACCACCCGAGAGATATAAAGAGCAGGACCGAAGCTGACAGCTTTACGTGCTTTCCTAGGCACGGGGGTTAAACATTGCCAACTTCCTGACTCCAGGCCGCTACTGAGAGTTTCTTGAAAGAGAATTTTAATATCTGAGTATCAGAGTTACTGGGACAGCCACAACTCAGTTAAAATCAAAAAGCAATAATTTGTGTCTTGGTACAAAATAAAACGATTCCGAGATTAGAACCGAGGAGAGCAGCGTTGTAGATCATTTACAGTATCTTTTACTTATCTTATAATAATATGATGTGGAATCAGAAATCAATATAATCAATATAATGTAATGTAACAAAGTTGTTCGCTTTTGTTTTAAGACTATTTGTAAAATGAAGGCTGACTTTTATACATCAGATATAGTTGTTCGTAGAATAAGATACAACATGAACAATTAAGAATAACAGTTATTTGAATAAAATATTTTTTTTGTTTCATTTTATATTATTAGTATTATTTTTATTTATTTTTTTCTTTAAAAAAACGTTACCGCCACACTAGGATTTCTCCTGTATCTTGGAGGCAGTTTACAAACATATTGCACGTGGACAAACATCCAGACTCGGAACAATTATTTGTAGGCCATACAAATACTAGTTCCGTGCGGGATTCGAACCCGCGGCTCCCAGCGCAACAACTCAGCGTCAAAGAGCTACTCGTATGTAGTCATTGTGAAAGTAGGAAAGTTAACTAAAAGTTTTACTATACTCGTAAATGCATATAAACATTTTGTATTTTGATATTAACATAGTAGTGACCCTATGAAATGAGTCGAAGTACACCGTCCGTTGATAAACATTGATTGATGACTTTTTGCTGCCACTATTAACCTCAGGCTACTGCTGTAATTGACTTGAAATAAGTCAGTGCAGTGTAATTCACCCGCACGTGACGTCATGATTATTAATGGCATCCACTTCCGATAATAAAAAAAGATATTATCGTTTTATCGCGCTTATTATTTTAAATTATTTAACAGACAGTTTCTTGAGGCCCCGGGTGCAATTACGAAAGCTGGAAACGTCTTTATCAAAAATAAATTCTGTTAATTATTTTACGATCCAATTTAAATTTTGTAATTATTTCAATCAAAGTAAAACCTTAAGTGAATTATAATATATCTATCAAGATAAGTGTGCTTTTCGATGAAAATAGTTTCAAACAAAGTTCTATAATTTTTTAGCGGAGTTCAAACAAGCAGAAGGTTCACAATTGGACTATGTGTTGTTTTTTATAATTTCTTTTATATATTTGTCACGCGCTATCTTTGCCAATCGAGACCCTATTTTGAAAATTCTCTTTTTATTACATCATCATCATCATTACAGCCTTTCATAAGTCCACTGCTGAACATAGGCCTCCCCTAAGGAATGCCACAAAGCACGGTCCTGACTCCTGATCCACCTGCATCCATCGACTTCCTGCATGTCTTACCAGGTCGTCACTCCATCTCGTGGGGGTCGCCCTACACTTCGCCTACCGGTACGAGGCTGCCACTCAAGAACATTTCTTCCCCATCGGTTGTCGGTTCTTCGAACTATATGGCCGGCCCACTGCCACTTCAGCTTACTAATCCGTTGGGCTATGTCGGTTACTCTGGTTCTACTGCGGATATCCTCATTTCTAAGTTTATCATGCAGAGAAACTCCGAGCATAGCCCTCTACATAGCTCGCTGAGTGATCTTGAGCTTCCTCATACGGCCAGCAGTGAAGGACCACGTCTCAGATCCGTAAGTCATCACTGGCAACACGCTCTGGTTGTACAATATCGGTTTAAGGTTTTGAGGAATGTCTGACGAGAAGACGTGTCGTAGTTTCCCGAACGCTGCCCAGCCGAGTTGAATCTGTCGATTGACCTCTCGCTCGAAGTTGGACTTACCTAGTCGGACTATTTGTCCCAGGTAAACATACTAGTCAACAACTTCGAGGTTAGTGCTCCCAACAACTACCTGCATAGGTGTGACATGGACATTGAACATGATCTTTGTTTTGTCCATGTTTATCTTTAGACCTATCCGTTGGGAGACACTATTGAGGTCATTGAGCATGGTGCTTAGATTCTCCAGCAATTCTGCCATAAGGACTATATCGTCGGCAAACCGAAGGTGAGTGATGTACTCGCCATTGATGTTAATACCGTATCCTTTCCAGTCCAGAAGCTTGAAAACGTCTTCCAATGCAGCGGTGAAGAGTTTCGGGGATATAATGTCACCCTGTCTTACACCTCTCTGCAATTGGATAGGTTTCGTACTCTGGTTCTTTACTCGGATAGCCATCGTAGCCCTACTGTACAAGCACTTTAGCACTTCGATATACCGACAGTAAACTTGGCACCGCTGAAGGGACTGCAGCATTGCCCAAATTTCTACGGAATCAAAGGCTTCCTCATAGTCCAGATACGCCAGGCTTAGTGGCAAATCGTACTCCTCGGACTTCTGTACAATTTTATCAAATAGGTTTTTATAAATACTTCAGGGGTTATAAGTTTGGAGAAAAAGTTCAAAAAGGTTGGCAAATGGGGGAAGAAGTTTTTGATGTACCTATATGGGCGTCAGTGAGATTGTTATAGTACTCAATCCACTCAAAATGATATAAAATAAATTTTAATAAAAGGTAAAAACTGACTTAAAAGAACAAAAACGAAACAATTTCCTATTCTGAAATCTTTGCTAAGTCACTTCAGTTTAAAAAAATGTGCATATTTTTCCATTATAGAAACAAATTAGTCCCTAGAGGCGCCTAGTCCTTTAAAATTAACATTCATGCGATATTCATTGGTGGCCAGATACTAAATTATGATATCTCGATTTCCTGTGTATCCAAAAGGACAAAGAAATTGTTGTTAAATTTTAAAATTGAGAGGGTTTCGCATATGAATGTTTCTGTACTATGATTATGAACCAATGATATCTTTATGTTTGTCTGATCAGTCCTTTTACTGTAAACAAAAAAATATGCACGTGCAACAGAACGGTAAGTTTAATCGTAATAAAAAGTACCATTTTACTGTTTATACGGAATTAGTTTAGTTTTATAAATAAAAATGCAAAGGACAACTTATTTATTTCGGTAAAACTTAAAATATATAGTTGTACTTTTAAAAATAAAATTGGAATTGATTTTACAATACCATTTAAGAGAAATTTTCGATATTGGATATCGGACTGATATTATTCCTTTTCCAATGTTTCATTTGAAATTTTAAGCTTGATAAAAGATTTCAAGATAGATATTTCATAAACGAATACGAAACGAATAACATATCTATTACTGCTTGAATTAACGCAGACTGAATTGAATCAGAACTATCTGATTCATGTCAGTCATCTTTACAAAAAACGTTATAAAATCCTAAATCTTAACTGTCGTGGACGTAGAAAGACAGCACAAAATGACAGAGATAGTAGAATGTATATATACTCGTATATATGTATATGATTCTCGTTTATCTTCGTCGATAGGGTTACGGGAAAACAAATTATGTGATGAATTGTTGAAACGTGGATTTAGAACTACTGGGTTCTAACGCAAAAACGTGTACCTGGTTTAAAAATTACTTTTAGAAGACCACAGCCTTAAAAAGAAGGAAAGATTTAGTTTACAGGTGATTGTAGGGAAGGTTAATAAAATGGCTTATTAAATAAAAATAGATGAAATAAGAAGTCGGTCACAAATACAAAATATAATAATAGTAATAAGAGTAACATGGAATGCCCTGAACATTATGATTAAAGTCGATTATTCATATTATTATAATATGTTTAGCAGTGGACTTAAGAAGGGCTGTAATGATGATGATGATGATGATGATTCATATTATTGCCGCATTAATAATTTACAGATTTATGGTAATTTTAATGAAGTCTTGCTATTTAATTTACGCATTTAATATACGTATAGTGGCTCTTTTAGAGGATGTATTTATTTGATTTTTCTAATGAAATTACAATCTTTAGTATCATCTTCCTACCTTAATACTCTTATAAGATTATACTCTTAAAATATAAAAGCAATCCAATATCATTTACAGCTACACCTATATATAAAATTGTAGTGTCTCTGTAAAATCGAAACAACTGCTTTATGTTGATAGGGGTTATTTGTAAGGCAACAATAACACTTTTAAAGTTTTTTTCCTGCCTGTCTGTCTGTTTGTCTGTCTGTCTGTACGAGCTTATCTGCGGAATGGATAAATCGATTGCAATTAAAATTTACGAACAGATAGAGAGTAATGCCAGGATAGATCTAGGCTATGTTTTAAATACGAAATACTTGAAGATTAAAAAAAATAGAATATATGGTCAAGACAGGCAAAGCTAGAGCGGGTCGCTACTTAAAAATAAAACAAATTTATGTCTGGGTGGCTAGTAAATCATAAAGTCTGTCGTTTAAAAATTACCATGAGCATTGTCTACATACAAACAAATATGTTTCTGGGCAAAAAACAAAGATGACAAATATACACCTTTCACAATAAACTGTGAAAGGTGTATATTTGTCATACATAAATTCAATAATCCTCTTATATTTAAAAATTATTATGCGATATATGGACTTGTGAGTAATAATTTACACAATTGCTAAATATATTATTCCGAAGCTATGATGCCTGTTAACAAAGGGAAAAATTATTGACTATTTTGAAACCGATTCCACAAAATTTTATTTTCAAATTATGATAATCGAGCATCATTTTAACCTATTGATTTTATATGTAGGCGTTACGTGGGTTTAAGGTTACGAAACATGGTCTATAAAAGGTTATTGAATTATCTTTAAGTTAAATATTCACGATTTTCTTTAGAAATATTAGGCCCATGAATAAGAGGCCTAAATAATATCTACAAATATGTAATATGTAATATTACATATCTAAAAAATTAAAAAAAATATTTCTGTGTGTCTGATACATTATGCGCGTTAAATGCAAAGCATGGTTATTTAAAATGAAATTTTCTGTATACATTCCCACATAAAAAAACAAAATCAAGAAATGTAGAACCGTAAGGTATACTTTAACCCAATTTTTAATATTAATGATTTTAAAAACCTCTGCAATCGTCATACTTGTCAGTTTTATACGCGATCACAGTACCAAAAATTCATGCGCGTCTGATGTTGCTTCCCGTAGGAATAGGAAATTTAATATCTAGTATAAATCCAAAAAAATCACAAAGAATAGATATTGAGCTAAGTTAGGATGAACGAGTGCTTCTGTGTTCGAGACTACACTTATTGTGGCACTTCCGATTTCCGATCGTTAAAGTTACATCAGACACGGATACGTTAGGGCGAGTGAGTGCTTCTGTGTTAAAGATTATATGTATGGCACTAAACTTCTAATTTCGTACGTTATCATATCACAGAATACGGATAGGTTAGGGTTAATGAGTGCTTTTGAATCAAATCTTTAATAACTAAAAATCATAAAAGGTAAATGTAAAAGTAACACGGGGCACGTACTACTTACTAGGGCTATTTATGCTAGAGATTATACTTGTGGTACTTAAGTACCGAACGTTAGCGTTACAGATGTAACATTACACAACAACATGGATACCTTATGGGAGCAAGTGCCTCTGTGTTAGAAATTATAGCTTAAATATATTCAGTGCACCAAATTATTTATCACCGTAGTTAGCCACTTAAATATCATGATAAAGTAGTTTTTATAGAATTGAGGGTGACAAGCGAACATGTAGTCTATCTGGTACATTTATCCTAGATTAAGAACCAAAATATTAATACGTTGTTACTTCTTAGGATAAAGTTGGAATACCTCGTTAACAGTGTCGTTACCGTAACAGTTCCAATAAAAAAATAGTATCCGGTTCTCTTAACTCACAATACAAAATAGGGCAGCATAAGGCTGCTATTTTACACTAGTATTCTTTGCGAACTTGAATATGCCCCGGTCGAGTCGTACCGTTCGTGATGCAGCCGTATTACGCTGTAGCGTGGATCTACTACGTACAAAAATTACAACACCGAAAGCTGTAGGCAGTTGCACATATCAACATATCATAAAATTTTATTATGTTAATGGCTTTATACCATTTGTCCAAAATCTATTATAACTACTTGGCTGTATAAAATTTCACAGCGAGAGCATATGAATAATGTTATTCGATAAAACGTTTAAATTTTAATGTCAATTTTCTTTTAGCAAGTAGGCGTTATAAATAATGCATTAAACGTGAGTCCATAATCAAATTTCGATGAAAGTTACATTAAAACACTTAATCAAATTTGGAAAAGAATATTACTTAGGAGTATAGTTTACAGTTGCAATAATTTTAAGACTACTTTATAATTTTAAAATAAAGCTAGTTTTACGGATTTTATCGCGTATATTATTAATTTATTTTATATTCTCGACGTTTCGAGTATTCTACAGCACCCATGATCACGGGGGGGACTGAGGTGCTTGACGTCCCGATGTCATAATTAACCACGGCTACCTCCAGATTAAAAAAATTTAATTTTTGTATGAACTTACAGTATCTTGAAGTCTTGTAGTTGTATGCTTGGGTTGGGATTTAATTTTATTAATTAAAGGATCCTAAGCAGATGGTAGCACCCAGCCATCTTCTGTATTGAAATTAGGATGTTTTTTGATTTCAATAGCCTCGAGAATTATCCTTGGAAGGAAGCGGTATCCCTTAGCGAGGATTTGTGGTCCATCAAATGTAATGTCTAATGCTGGTCCCCGTGGAAGATTACGACCGAAACCCTCCAGAGGAAACATTAGAAACATTAGCAGGTTCGTCAAAGACTACTAAAAACAAGTATCATAACCACCTATATATATCGACCTACAACGTTAAAACCCTATCGACTTATTCACGACTACTGGAACTAACAGAATCATTAAAAAACGTAAAGTACGATATTATTGGTCTCTCAGAAGTCAGAAAACTCGGTAACAAAATAGAAGAACATGATGAGTTTATTTTCTACCACATTGGAGAAACGCCGGGATTATATGGAGTAGGCTTTATTGTCAAAAAACAGCTGAAAAAATACATAAAAAGTTTCAATGGACTGTCAGAAAGAGTGGCCCTGCTAAGAATGCATACCAACAATTTAGACTTAAGCATCATTCAAGTTTACGCCCCAACAGAGGCCTCGAAGGAAGAAGAACTAGAGCTATTCTACAGTACTGTCGACAAAGCCATACAACTTTCAGGAAATAATATAATAGTCATGGGTGACTTTAACGCCAAAATTGGTCAACCCAAACCAAACGAAACCATTACGGGAAGTTACGGCTATGGTAATAGAAACTGAAGAGACAGACTCATCGAGTTTGCGTACGAGAACAATCTAGCTATTATGAATACTTTTTTCAAAAAGAACAACAAACAGAGATGGACTTGGAAACCACCCGATGACTCTGGAGGAGGCCTTTACCCTCCGTTGAGAGGGGTTCTTGCAATTGTACAAAAACAAAAAAAAACTTTCATTATGCATTGTTATAATTGTCTAAGACAACTACTAGAAGTAAGAAGATAAATTGTCTTGTTCTATATTATTCTATTACATATCTATCTATCAAAATTAAGTATATTCCTTACTAAATAAACGTTATATTCCTAACTATTAAAAGTAATATATACCAAAATACTAAGTTTTTTTTGTAACACTAGATTAATTATTTTTTTTTGCATGCACACTGTTTTAAAATTGTAAATTTCTACTTTGAAGCAAGAAATAAAAGGCTTTTTTATTTTTTTATTTTTTTTTATTTTTTTTATTTTATTTATTTTATTTAAATCTAATGTAGTGACGGGGGCGATCCTGTACGTGTTCACAGACTGCTACTTCCCGGGGCGTCGATTCTTCACCTCAGCTATGTGTTATTTAACGCGGGTTTTTACTAGTTTTATTAGTTAGTATACGCGATAAAAGCCGTAAAACTAATTTTATTTAAATGTGTAGTGTTGGCGTAAATATCATCATCATCATCATCATTACAGCCCTTCACAAGTCCACTGCTGAACATAGGCCTCCTCCAAGGAATGCCACAAAGCACGGTCCTGAGCGACCTGCATTCATAGACTTCTTGCATGTCTCACCAGGTCGTCAGTCCATCTTCGCGTAAATATAAGAAATCATTACTACTTTATAATTTTCTTTCGTACAACGTTCCTCTCCGTCTCAAAATACTGTCTAGTAATTACGTATAATGATATAATTCCAAACCTCATTTAACTTTCTAGGTGGAAACTTGCTAAGAAATGTGCTATAAACCAACGCTAATGTAAGTCGTAAAATAACTCTATTAGTTTTCACTCCTCTTCGACTGGAAACTGTACGGACTACTTAATTAAGAAAATATTTAAAGCACGTGAACTAAAGTAAATACTAGTAGCTGGCTAATGCAGAAACAAAAAAATTATTATTCTTAATAAAATTAAGAAAATATTTAAAATTAATATACGAAAATTGAGAGACAAATAAAGTACGTTGTACATAATAGCTTTTTTAGAAGGTGGTATAGTCATCTCATTCACTTCTTCTTCTTCTTTTTCTAGTGCCTCTCTGACTAGCGAAGGTTGGCAGTCAGCTTAGAGAACTCCGCTCTATTCTTCGCGAGGCGAAACAGTTCGACGGCACTCTCGATTCCTCTGTTCTATACTATACTATACTATCCTCTATTCCTCTATCTCATTCACACTAGGCGTAAAATATCCAACCACACAACCTTATGTTTGGTAACCCAAATTCAGAATATCAGCAGGTTTGTATTACCAAGCTCAGTCCTTTGATCCATCTTAGACACCTTGTTCCGGTCAAGGCAAGATAACTCTACTGCAGTCTCTTATTTATTGTGCCGAACTCGTTTTCAGAGACAAGTTGGATCATCTCGTCTATAACTAACTGTATCCGTTTTCTTTTCATCTTCACAAGTTTGAACACGTTTCCTTATCCGGCTCTTAGTTGCAATAGCTTCCTTTTCATCAACTAGGACACTTAAGGTACTTTCTACAGTGTTTTATAATAGTCTACGCCAGCACCAGCATCCTGATTATATGGAACGTACGTTTCAGTTGCTGCATCACCGGAGATTTTTGCTCTCTTTCTAATCAATCCTCTTTACCGTTATGTTTTCATATATTTATTGCTTACTGTACAAGCCATGATTAAAATGTCGAGACAACCTTAAAGCTAACAAACATAGAAAAAGAAGAAGATGAAGATATAATAGCGCGTAGTATGGCTGCAGCACAAATGCGTTAGCTCGATCAAGGAACTCAAATTAGCTCATATAATAGCAGCGTAAAATAGCACGATAATGCTACGCGTGGTGCGCTACAAAAATTGCAGTCACATTGTTTTTTTTATAGGATAGGGTGACAAACGAGCACACAGTCCACCTGACGGTAAGTGTTTCCTGTAACCCACAGCCATCCACATCTACCCTCAATAAAGAATCAAAATGCAAATACGTTGTCACCTGTGAGGACTAAGATGGAATGCCTCGTTTCCAGCAAAAAGGGTCTCCAGTTCTCTACACTCACCATACGAAACACAGCAGTGTTAAGCTGCTATTTTACGCTGGTATTCTGTGAGAGCGTGGTCCTTACGCAGTCGAGCCGATCCATTCGTACTACAACTACACACTAATATAGCTGCAACATGGCTCTACCACATAAAAATGTTCTGGTTAGTATTCCATTTAAGTTCTCAAAGTTACAACGTATCTGGTTCTTGATCGGGTCGGGTATGTGTTAACAGCTCGTTTCCACCTACCATGAATTCGTTCCTATTAAAAATAAAAAATAAAAGTAAGTGTTACGAACAAAAGTATTCTTTACAAACCATATCTGTCGCTAATAGTTATTTGAATGAATTCAGTGGATACAAGTACCGCCTTCAAATTTCTCAGCGTCAAGTTTAGCTTCAGGCGAGACTTCAACATTTCAATATTTCGGATCTCATCTTAATAAGTTGCAGAACTTCGTATTTCAAGTATATTACCTTTATTTAAATAACACTTTGTAAATATATACATATATCACTTACAATTATACGATATTGTATACCAATTAATTTTTATTCAAATTACTTTTAAATTAATTCAACCATAGTAGTTCAGGGGGCTAAGCGTTGGGCGTAACTTTCACACAGTACGCGGGCAAGCCAGGGTCGATTCCCAATGCAGTAGTGAATCTGTTAATTGCAATTTTAAGTGCTAATATAGCAGCTAGATACAGAAAGCTGTGGATCAATGCGGTGATTCCTCGTCCTCTAAAACTTTCCCGAAAATGAGAGAAGAGTAGTTTGCAAACACTGTCAGAAGTTATAAACTGTGTAGCAGATATTATAGTTCCACAACTATACGTGTTAACATAAAGGCGCTTACTTGTCCTATCTATTTGTCTTAGATACATCGTTTCTGCAATAATTTCAGAAGTGGGATAAGATGCGCTATCAGAAACAGGAGGTCTATCA
This sequence comes from Parnassius glacialis, assembly GCA_033319125.1. Classification (NCBI taxonomy): domain Eukaryota; kingdom Metazoa; phylum Arthropoda; class Insecta; order Lepidoptera; family Papilionidae; genus Parnassius; species Parnassius glacialis. The sequence goes on along the minus strand of JAVANC010000018.1, from coordinate 15,147,568 downwards.
TATTACATCCAAATTGTAAAACTATACATTTTTTTTATGGGATAAGGGTGAAAAACGAGCACACAGTCCACCTGATGGTAAGTGGTTGCTGCGGCCCATAGACATCTACATCTAGCCTTTGTTACAGATCAAAATGCAGATGCGTTTTCACCCGTGAGGACTAGGATGGAATGCCTCATTTCCAGAAAAAAGGGCCTCCGGCCACCTGCACTCACCAAGCGAAACGCAGAGGTAAACCTCTACTTCACGCTGGTATTCTGTGAGGTCGTGGTACTACCCCGGTTCGAGCTGGCCCATCCATGCGACAGCAAAAGCTGCCGTCTGGCTCTACCACTGTTAAACCCATTTGTGTTTTTGCACATATGTTGGCCATACTGGAATTTCTAAACAACGACTCGTGACGTAATGTCCAGGTGTCCCCTAACCCAGGCAGCCGTCTTCCAAGTACGACAGATAATATGTACGTGGTTTTTATGTTACCATAAATGTTATCGTTTCAACAGAAATAACGAATATAAAGTTTTTAGATCCCTCTTTGATAATATTTTCAAATAGATTTTTTTATCTTCATTGAATTATCAACGTTGTGTCGATATTTGTTTAGGCGCACAACGCTAACAAAATAACGATTCCGATAGTTTTGATTTATTTGATTGACGCACATAGATTAAAAAAATGCATATTATGTTTTAAAATTATTCTTCGGCTAAATTTTCTAGTTGATACATCTTGAAAAAAAAAAATCAACACGCTTGGCAGGCGTATTATCGCCAATACGTCTACCAAAACGTATCAGACGTCTCGCATTTCTTTGGTACTGCTTCTCATCACCGTTCCGGTCTGAGCTCTTTTCTCGCTCATAGGCTAAATATGTTCAGCGAGGAAAGCGTTCTTGGTACTGTACTGCGAATTTTTTTATTATTTTATTTTTATTTTATTGATTAAGAATACAAACAAATGAGCAAAGGTAATAATTAAAACTATTATCAAAAAAGAGTAGAATATGATTATATGTACATTTAACACTGTATACCACATATTAGTATGAACAATAAGTAAATAGTTGAAGAGAAAAAGTTACTATCACAATTGTATTTTAAATTATATAAAAGTATTAAAAATATTGTATATGTTTTGTTATGTAAATAAGCTGTTTCCTTAGAATTTATTTGGATGTTAAATAAAAGTAACTTATTACAAAGACTCACATAATACTCCATGTTTGTTGACATCTATTATGCTGTTTAATACGCCCTTTAAAATGTATTTTAAATCGTTGTGCATCGTTTTATGGTGTCATTAATTTAATACGCATTTGCTGCACCATCAATAAACATAAACGCGATAAAATCACACATATGGGCTGTTTTTAAAGTACAGCAGAGCTATAAAATTATTAAACCTGATTGAAGATAACATCGGGCACGTGTATACAATTGACGTTAGGCATGTCCTACATGCAGATAAATTATATTACAGTACTTATTAAAATATCTCTTAAAATAGTATTATCGAATAAAAAGATACGATGAGCCATAAGACCACATTATGGTTAACAGTTAAATTTGAATAAATTTAGAAATATATATATATATATATATCAAAATTAATTTAAAATTGAGGTTTATGTTCAGCAATGGACTTGTGAAGGGCTGTAATGATGAATGTCTATCATATTTTGTGACTAGTACTACTATTATATTTTAAGAGAACGGGTTAAGAATTGCTGTTTTATTTAGAATGATGATAATATATAATATTTTTATTTTGTTTAAATTATTTTTCAGTATTTGCATCTTAAATTTGAATTGGGTGAAAAAAGTTTTTAAATAAATGACCATTATTATTATTTTTAATACATATCACATAACCACATTATTTTAAGTGTTCTTATTGTGCCAATATAATATAAAAATACTTGAAAAAATCCCTAGCACGGTATCAATATTTGCTGACCAGCTATTGGTGTGACCGTATTATAATTTAGAGCCAGCAACTCCCCCGTTGAGATTTCGACCCGTCTTTTGTTAAATTGTCAATCCGAGCCTCTTCAAATAAAAAAAAAATCTTTGAATAGAGTCAGAGAAAATTGAAATGGCTTTTAAGGAGGCTTGATGACATCAGGACTATTCGTTTTTTTATGAGCGTTGACAGTCATTTCTGTAATTTATTTTATTAGTTTTCTAGATTGTGTTTATTATTGACGATTATTCTGTTGCACGAGCTCTCGATTTAACTGATGCTTTTTAATTTTGTGTATGAAATGACTTTATACAATGAGGTAAAACAAAATTGAAAGTTTTAAAATTTGCAAACAAATGATTTATTGTAAATACCTATTTAATATAATGAAAACATTTTCTTTAATCCTTATCAAATTTATCGTTTTTATCTTCATCTCGAAAATAATACTGTTATATAATATTTGAAACAGAAACAGAAACAGAAACTTTTTTATTCAATATAGATTATAAATAATACTTATTGAAAGTCACTCTTTTGTATAATTACCACTGGTTCGAAAAAAACCTCTGTCCTGGGAAGAACCAGCAAGAAACCCAGCGGGACTTTTTTTTTTAAATAACAGCTTACAATCATGTATGTTACACAAATTAACAACACAACAAATTAGAAATAGCTTGGGAGCGATCACCTTACTTCCAGGGGTTATTATCATCTATAAATTCTTTAATATTATAATAACCCTTTTTATACAAACTTAGTTTAATAAAGTTTTTGAACTTTGAGCAGGTCAAATTTTGTATATTTTCTGGAATTTTGTTGTAAAAGCGTATACATCGCCCCAAGAATGAATTACTGACTCGATGGAGTCGAGTAACTGGTACTACTAGCTTGTGTCTGTTCCTAGTATTTACAGAATGAATATCACTTATTTTTGTAAAACTACTTTTATTTTTGTGTACGTACATTACATTTTCATAAATGTATTGAGAGGCCATAGTTAATATATTAATTTCCTTAAATTTTTGTCGCAGCGACTCTTTAGGCTTTAAATCGTAAATTGCTCTTATGGCCCTCTTCTGTAAAACAAATATAATTTCAGTGTCAGCTGCGTGTCCCCATAGCAAAATACCATACGACATTATGCTATGGAAATAGCTAAAGTAAACTAGTCTAGCTGTTTCAACACTAGTTAGACTTCTAATCTTTTTTACAGCATATGCTGCAGAACTAAGTCTGCTTGCTAGCTTTGATATATGGGGGCTCCATTGAAGCTTCGCGTCTAGTGTGATTCCAAGAAAAATGGTGGTATCTACAAGACTCAGTTTCTCCCCATTTAAAATTACATTAGTATTTAATTGTTTGACATTTGGAGTCATAAATTTCATACATTTTGTTTTAGTGCCATTTAAATGCAAATTATTGACATTGAACCAATTCACTAATTTAGATATAGCATTATTTACTTCGTCATATTTTAGCAAATGTCGACTTAATTTGAAAATTAAAGAAGTGTCATCTGCAAATAATACTATATCATGGTTATCTCCTACTATGTAAGGTAAGTCATTAATATATACAAGAAACAGAAAGTGGCCGAGAATTGAGCCTTGAGGCACGCCCATCTGTACCATCGACCCGGAAGAACTCGTACTGTTGATGACAACTTTTTGCGTTCTCTTACTTAAATATGAAATAATTAATTTTAGAGCATCACTTCTTACACCGTAGTGTTGAAGTTTCCTGATTAATGTTTCATGGTGAACACAATCGAAGGCTTTGGATAGGTCACAAAATATACCCAAAGCATCCTGTGAATTCTCCCATGCATTAAATATATATTTAATCAGCTCAACACCGGCATCAGTTGTCGAGCGGCCCCTTGTAAAACCAAATTGATTTTTATGAAGTAAATTATTTATATTAAAGAAATTTAACATTTGATCAAGAATAATTTTTTCAAAAATCTTACTAAGTGTTGGTAGTACAGAAATAGGTCTAAAATTGGCGGGGTCTAATGTACTACCAGATTTAAATAAAGGTATTACTTTACTATACTTCATTAAATCAGGAAACACACCAGATTCGATACTAGTATTTAAAATAACAGCTAAATGAGGCGCGATTGTATCTATTATAGACGCAATAACTTTAACAGAAATCCCCCGCAGATCCGCAGTTTTCTTAACATCAATAGTTTTAAAATATTTTATAATATCTTTTGATGATACTTTATGAAATGTAAAATTCTTTGTACACGCATTTACATTTTGTTTAAGTAATGATTCGGCGACCGCAGGAGAAGAATTCAGTGACTTAGTGGTTAATATCGGAATATCAGTAAAATATTTCTCAAAAACCACTGCAACGTCCTGATCTGATTCGGTTAATTTGTTATTAACACTTAACTTGTAGTTTGAATTGCGAGAGTTGATCTTACCAGTTTCGCTATTAATTATACTCCATGTCATTTTAATTTTATTAGAAGCCGTCTTAATTTTGTTGCTCAAATGCAAAGACTTGGCTGTGGAGCACACTCTTTTAAATATTTTTGAATATTTTTTTACATATTCTCTAAATTCGACGCTATGGTTATATGACCTTTCATGGTAAAGATCATATAACCTGCGTCTGCTCTTATGGACTCCTGCTGTCGTATTATTATAGTTACTTAGATTTGTTAACAATATGCTAGATTGTAAAAAAATACGGAGGTTGTACGAGGCATAAATGTTTTGTCCGTGCCTTTTCATTGAATGTTTTATTAAAAGAATCCGTTATTCTTAAACTTCAATTTATGCTTCACACACAATAGGTGCGATGCTCAAGCTGTTGCCGATAAATAAAATATGGTTGCCAACCCTATTAAGGCTATGGTTGTCACGCCATGAAACATTTATAGGGGACGTTTATGTTCAGCAGTGGACTTTTACAGGCTCTTATAAATAATAGAAAAAACATTTAAGCTCTTGCGATAACATCGAAGAAGGAACCAAAAAAGATGACAAATATTGGCGTGTTACACAAATATTGGCTCAAAGGTTGGTTTTTAGGGGTGACACGAGAGATAAGAGGACGCTTTTAAAATTTTCATGGCACATGAATTAACAGAGTTCGACCTCCGCCGGGACTAAATAAATTATTAGTTGCATTTTTAAATGCTAACTTACCACATGGTAAGCTGTTAAAGGTAATAACTGCAAAGAACCCTGTATGTCTGAGAAACCAAAACTACTTCGAGGGCTGGTGACGTACACACATTGAGTAAAATAGCAGCGTTAAGCTCCTATTTTAAGCTGGTATTCTGTGAGAGCGTGGTTCTTTCCCGGTCGAGCCGACCCATTCGTGCTACAACTATATTACTAGTATAGCAGCAGCATGGCTCTAACACGTATAAATAATATATCATCAGCAGCCAGTAAAAGTTCACTGCTGGGCATGTACCTTTACCGTTGTAGTGAGGTTAAAATTAATCGTCGCAGTAGAAGGGTCGCACCTTTGACGCCGCTCATAGAATACGAGTTGGTTACACCACAATCTATCGGAAGCCATTAGATCTTTCTGGTATTTCCTATAGTCGCGTCTTTTCGCTTCTTATGTCACCCATGGCATGAAATGAGGCAATGAATTCTCTTATTCTGCAATCACACGGTGATTTTAATATAAAGGCAGAAGCAGTCATTTGCATTAATATAACATTTTAAAATTCATAGAAAATGTTTTCTGCATGTAATTGTAAATGCAACAGAGGACGGAGAATAGGTTTCTCGTTAAAAACTAATTTATATTGTCACATCCCGTCATAATACTGTAATTGCAAACGTTTTCTACAAATTCAGCACTTTTCAAGTTGGCCTATTTTCGGGGTATGTGTAGGCAAAACAATGAACAACTGAAATTAAAATCCTTTCTGTATACGTATGAGCTAAAATTTTCGTGACACCATTTTCCCCATGCATTTTTTTATAAAATATTTTTTTCAAACCTAGTGGCTCGATCTCACGTAACAAAAGCAACGGTACAAAATATGTGTAAATATTTTTATACTAAGCTTTCTATATTTCATAAACATAGGTGTATTTCATCGCAGTTATGTTTTTATAGAAAAATAACACATGAAAGATACACCTATGTTACTATTTATCATGCCCGGTGCACATAGGCCTTTATATTTCTACCTACGATTAAGAATCAAGCTGCCATTTCACGCTGGTATCCTAAACGGGAAGTAGCGGTGTAAGAATGGATATTCTTCATTCTTACACCGCTACTTTCTACTCCATGTCGTCCCGTGGACGTCGTAAGAGGCGACAAAAGTAAGCTGAAACAGGCGATGGTAGGTGAAATCTTCTTGATAACAACAAGTAAGAAACTGCGATTGCCATCCTGCCTGCCAAGTGTGATAACTATGACAAATTCCTATGAGGCAATCTAGGGGGGGGGGGGGGGGGGGGCTATGTTCAGTAGTGAACTTTTTAGTAATGGATAAATGAACGGATGGGTGGATTTATGATATTGCACGAGTGTAATTCTTCCTCGCTAGCCGACCCATTCATGATTCAGCCATGCAGCATATGCTGTCGTATGGTTAGCTACCTCGCTTACAAACATAATTGCGTTATTACACTAACGAAATCGGCATGTAATACTAACGTAGAATAGTCCATCACTTCAATTTGGTACGAAGTTTTTGTTATAGCGCATTCGCGTATCATATCAGGTCGTAATTTAAGATGAATAGTTTTCATTTTACAAGTTGTTCATGAAATTATATTCGAAAATTTAGGTGTAAAAAAAATTATAAAATACAATAGTCATGTCAGGGGTGGCTTTAAAACTAACAAGTATATTATCTGTATTATAGATTAGATGATACATATCTAACGTGTTTGATAGATTTGTTATATTAGTATAGATTCGTTCCTAAATAATATAAAAATCAATTGCTGTCTGTTAGTCTCGCAAAAACTTAAAAACGGCTAAAACGATTTTGATTAAAAAAAAGGTGTGTCTTAGTGAGACACTGGAAGGTTTAGATTCACAATTACACCCGGTAGGTTATCGAAATCCTCGTGCGCAGCCTAAAATTTAATTGAATAAATCAGTTTTAGGTAAAATTTTATTTGCAGAGAGCATTGCACCGTTATGATGGTTATCTATTGAACCGAATCCTACGATCGCCTTGAAAGCTTCTCATGGGTGTTCCAAATTCAACATTGCGTTTTACGCTTAGCGTCTGAAATCCTTTATGAAAGAGGCTTTATTCTTTTTATTTTAGCACAGAAAGATGGTCGCTACTTTCCATCACTAGACTGTGCTTCCAACGCTCAAGTGGGCGATTCTGAAACTTATTCAAAAGAGAATGATAATCTATTCTGACGAATCGTTTTTTCATTGTGATAAGACCATTCGATTTTTGTTTGTTGTTCTACGAATGGTTCCAAAAAATTAAATTAAAATTCTTTTCACATTTTTTAATGTGAAAATTTATTGCATCGTCATAAATGATGAATCGTAATCACGAACGTATAGGGAAGCACACCATTATAGCCGATTAAGAGAAATGCCAAGGAGATATGATTTCTGAGACAGACGCCGAAACAGTCTTTATAGGCCATAACTGCTCATGAAAAACCTAGAAAGGTTATTGAGTTTAAGGGCAGATGTAAAGAAAGAGACGAAATAATTATTTTGCGAGTTGTATGCTATTATTGCATTTATCTGTTGTATTATATTTGCATGGCTATCTCTTAGAACACAAAGGGTAAAACAAGTAATAAGACATCAATAAATGTAATAACTAAATGATTATGTAGTATAACAATTGTTTAACATTATTATTTACTGTTATGCTAATTAAATAATGAAGAAATTAATTATAATTAAAACAATATTACAATGTCTGACAACGCTAAGTACCTGGGGCAGTGTTATTTAATTTAGAAATAAGTATTGATAATTAAACCGAGTAATTTAGCCGTTTATTTCTTCAAAAATCTTGCCTTATTTCAATATGTTTTGTATTATTTTAAAATTATTAATAAAAAGGAAATATGTTAAAACTCTGTGAATATAAAAATAACACGACCGTATAGTGGCGGTGTCGACCGTGCAGTGGCGGTGTAAGAATACCCACTACCCCATTTTGTGCATAAGAGACGACAGAGGGAAACAAACCAGGAGATGGGAAGCAGCGTCTTCTTAATAACAGCTGAAAAATAAAAAAATCTGCGGTTGCCAACCCGCCTGACGAGCGAGGTACCTCTGGTAAATATCCTCCTTATAAGGCTTTCTATGAGTAGGACTATGTTTAGCAGTGGGCTTTTGCTGAAAAAGTTGATAAAGATACGTAGTTTTTTGATTAATTTAAAATAGATTAAGTATATAATATTAGATGACAGAGTATAGGATGGTAGGAAAACAAACAACTGCACTTGGGTGTTGCAGATGCGTTGTTACCCTTGAGAACTTTTGGTTCGCTTGAGACATTGAAAAAGGAATTAAAACTGGTAATTAAACTTGCTCTCTTGCCTGTCAATTCGAAATATAGGAGTGGGTACGTTCTTGATTGGTGGTAGTAATGGGTAAGACGAAGGTCGGATTTCTTTTCTTTCTCTTTATTACTGATTATTTCTTTGCTGATTTTTATTCTATTACCACTGAAAACAAGTTTTGAAATTAGTTCCCCATTTAGTTTTTTATGTATTTATCGAAAATATAATGAAACTTTGTAAAACTAAGCATAACACGTAAAAAAATACTATGTAAGTGCATTATAGGTATAATATTTGCGTCATTTATCTTGTATTATAACGTGAAAAGTCAGAGTTCAATCACACTTTTGCCGTAGGCATATTGAATCGGGGTCGGCAGTTTGGGAAATGATTTCTTTGGCTAACTCGACTGGCGGGAGCTATGCAATCTTCAAAAGTGATCTTGGTTAATTCTTTCTCATTTCATTCGCTATTGAGGCTTCCTTTTTCTTTATTCGCCTTTCTTAATTCTAAACCACTAGTAAAATGTACTCAAAGTATTTCTTCGTCTTTTTTTTTTACAAAATAAAACCTTTTTCCTACACAGTATTTTCTCGTGTATCGGGGATGCTGTTAACGTATATAATTTGCACAAGGATACACGTCTAGTTACGGAATAGTTGTTACGTGCGGGCTTCGAAGCCCCGGACACTGTAGCGCCGTGACCAAACGTTTAGCCACTGCGATACAGATTCGTCTAAAAGTTGAGAAATAGTTCCAATTTTAATTGTCTTTTTTTCTTTTAAAAGATAAAATATTCATTAACATACGGGCATTTATAAAACGCAATAATATAAAAGAAAATATTACTAACATAAACCCGCTAAGTAGTCAGCACATACGAGTACGGCTATGGTTCGTAAGTCTAAAGCACAGATTTCAGTTGTAGAGACTGAACGTGTTGTGTATTTCCGTGCCTCTGAAAGTAACGGTAAATAAACCGTCGCATCGCATTGAATACGAGAAGTCATCAATATCATCAAGTTGTAACCAGTGCACTTCAAGACATGGTCCCTAAAGGCATATACGAAATATGAGACTTAAAAATTTGCAACTAGCCATTACTTTTGTATAAGGTAGGATTTCATAGCTAGCTGGGAGTATAGTATAGTATGGGATTACAACAATAATAAAAACATATTTTGATAACTGGAACTTGAGGATATTTCTGTAAATTTGTAGATATAGCTAAGTTGGGACTACCTTATCGCTAGGTACTAAAGTAGAAAAAAAAACACAACGTATTATTTGGAGATACAAATATGTATGCACAATATAATATATAGTTCTGCAATTAGGCATCCGACAAAGCATTACGCTGCTCTGTTATAATAAAATTTATTATTTTGCACTAATTACACGCATTACACTAAATTTGCATTATATTTTTGCACTGCATATATGCCGAATCGCTAATATTTACTTGGTGTCCCTACTTAGAACACAAACAATTGAAAGCATTAATTTTGCTAAATTCTGTTATCAGTGATTGTTAAATAATTTCTATTATGAGTCATTAAAATAATAATTGTGTAATTATCGTTTTGTTTTATAATATTATTTTTTAATTACAAATATAAAATAGATTATAAGTCATTGTATTGTCATAATAATTATCATAGATAATTTTCTCAGTTATTTTAATTTAGAATTTGTGAGATTTGTAAAGAATATTATATAAGTATTTTCATTTGCTAAACAATTGTAATTAATTGACTTATCAGTAATATTTATTACAGTGGTTTACTTAGTTTCATATTATAAAAGTATTTGGATTGTATAATTCTTACACATTCGAACTGTTGCTAGGTTCAGTTTGGATAGGTAGTAGGGGTAGCAACAACCATTGTGTAATATTATTCAAACAATTTCAATAATGATTGAGGGGCTTTTTTTGCTGTAAAATTAGTAAAGGAAACATCTAACAATCAGGTGTATTTATTATTCCTTTCTACGACTCCTGTAATAGCTCTTAAAATTAACACAAGCAAAATTAGGAATATTAATAATTATATACGTGGTAGAGCCATGCTACAGCTATATTCATTGTTTAGTTGTACCACGAATGGGTCGGCTCGACCGAAGAAGAACCACAGTTTTTTTCTGAAAGTGTATGCTGTGGTCCTGCGGCGTTTACAGCTTCATCGAATAGGCTCGAAAGTGAGGACTTAAGAGCTATTGAGTACAAATATTCTGCTGGCCGACCGTATTCCCGAGGCACCGTGGACCGTGGGCTCAATGTGATTCAAGGGACCCTAAAAAGGAGGTACGAACCTCGGCTACCACTATCGCAATGTGGAAGACGGGTCGCAAAACTAAAAACGCCCCGTATCATGGGTACTGAACCTCATTCACAGGGTGTGTCTGTGACCTCACGTTCGCCGGTGAACGCCATGCTCTATCAAAATACCAGCGTAAAATAGCAGCTTAATCTGCTGTGTTTCGTATGGTGAGTGTTTTTACTGGAAAAGAGGCATTCCATCTTAGTCCTCACGGCTGACGACGCATTTGCATTTTGGTTCGCAAAACAAGGATAGATGTAGATGTGTATGAGCCACAAGAACCACTTACCATAAGTAGGTCCATAAAAAATTGAAATAAAGAAGTAGTAGACTTACATTACAGTATTTAATAGTTATAATAAGTGTTAAATAAAACAATAACACGCAATAATAAATTAATAAAGCGTTAGTTTATACCTCAAAGTTATAGTTTATCATATAAATACAATTCTTATAAAAATAATTTGTATAGAAACACAGAACACTCTTCAGAATGTGGTTTAAAATAAACTGAAAGTAATAAGTATAAGCCATCTGCTGCAGATTCCATCCTGGCCCATAACCAGAAGATTGCTCTGCTTATCTTATTGCTACAGAAATACTTTCTGTTGAGAATTTTCTCCGATTAAATTGCGGTATAATAAATGAATTATCTCAAATCTGATTTTCTTGTCCTTTGTTTCAAATACCTTAACCAAATTAAACCTTAAACTAGGTTTCTTCGTTCGACGATGTTCGATGTTCGACGTCTCGGAAGGAAAGTGACTAAATGTTTGGCTGCGACCTGTGACACTGCGGGTCTCGGGATCGCATCTCGCTCGAAATGTAGTATAAACTTCCAGTGTAGGGACAATGCTAATTTTCTAAGTTATCAACTGTAAAGGAAACCATCGTGAGTGTATGTCTGAGAAATTAAATTTTTTTCTACGTCAGCAAGACTTGACTGTAATTTCCTTACTTATTGGATCTGAGACATTTAATATAAACACGTACGTGATAATTTAAGCGGTTTTAGTTTGTTTAATTTTACTATAAATAGTCTCTTGTAAACGTGTTAACATTTTATGTTTAAGAAGTAAGGGTGATTAATGAACACACTTTCCACCAGATGGTAAGTGAATGCTTTAGCCAGAACATTTATATCTATCATTTTTATAGGATAGCTTGACAAACGAGCACACAGTCCCTCCTCATGGCAAGTGGTTGCTGTGGCCCATAGATATCTACATTTATCCTCGTTTGCGAATCAAAAGGCAAATGCGTTTATGAGTGAGGACTAAGATGGAATGCCTCTTTTCCAGTAAAAATGGTCTACCGGTTCTCTACACTCACCATACGAAACACAGCAGTGTGAAGCTGCTATTTTACGCTGGTATTCTGTGAGAGTATGGTCCTTCCCCGGTCGAGCCGACCCATTCGTGCTACAACTGTACTACTAATATAGCTACAACATGGCTCTACCACGTATAAAAATAATATTTCATCTAATAGGAATTAAAATTTACATGCGTCGTCATCTCTGAAGACTAATTCGGAATGCCTCCGTACCAGTAAAAAGGATCTCCGGTTCTTGTCACTAACCATACAGAATATAGCAGTATTATGCTCTTTGTAATAAATATTTCGAAAGAGAAGAACAAGAAAAGAGCGTTTATTTCCTGACGCGTTACACGTCCTCAAATGCGATTATTTTACAAATTAATAATAGTAGAATATGTTTTCTTAACGCACTATGTTTTTTACGCAAACAGAGTAATTCTATTATAATAAGTTAAACAAAGAACGAGGCAAGCTTGGATAGGTCTCAATAACGAACACACACGCACATACTATTGCGCTTTTAATTACACACGTATTGTTTGTTTGCAGGAGGCACGTGTGAATGGGTTCGTAATTATCGATAAGTTTAATATAACTCCGCCAACATGAGAATAACCATTATAAGATAATATGTTCCTACATTTTAATGATTATCATCAATTCGAAAACAATACACATAATATACAATATATAATCTAAATTACTGAAGTTCGGCGTCCCAATGTCACAGTTAACTATGGCTACGTACAGATTAAAATTGTTAATTTTTAACGGAACAAAATTTGAACATGAGTGCTGTAAAGTGCTCGAAACGTCGGGAATATAAACATAAGTTAATTTACGCGATAAAATCTGTAAAAACTAGGTTAATTTAAAAGTGTAGTATTGGCGTAAATAAGAAATTATTAAGAACGAAAAAATTCGAAAGAAAGGAATCATAGAAGAATATCTGATAATTTTTAGGCAAATGTCAAAATGTTCTGGAAACTCGTTATAACTGCCAGGGAAAATTTAAAGCAGCCTAGGGAAAATGCAGTAACAGACAGGAATGACTGTCTTTTGAATGACGAAATTTCATGTTTCAAGATATTGATATTGAAGATAAGCCAAATTAAAAGTACCACACAACAGTTAACAGTGGTAGAGCCACGCGGCAGCTTTTGCTGTCGCACGGATGGGCCGGCTCGAACCGGGGTGGTACCACGACCTCACAGAATACCAGCGTGAAGTAGAGGTTTACCTCTGCGTTTCGCTTGGTGAGTGCAGGTGGCCGGAGGCCCTTTTTACTGGAAATGAGGCATTCCATCTTAGTCCTCACGGGTGACAACGCATCTACATTTTGATTTGTAATAGAGGATAGATTTAGATGTCTATGTGCTACAGCAACCACTTACCATCAGGTGGACTGTGTGCTCGTTTGTTACCCTTATTCTATAAAAAAAAAGTTCTTTGACGTTGGCTTTTGATTTTTATTAAAAATTATTTTTTACCCTTTTAAGTGAAATAAGGAACATCACAATCTCAATGTCGTACAAGAAAATTCCAGCCTAAACAGTTACATTACTTACGGGTGGTATTTTTTATACAAATTTATAAAGAACTACCCCTGAATATAGCCTTTTACACAGAAGAATCATCAAAATCAGTTTACAATTGACGAATTTGTAACATCCATACAAAATAAGAGCATAAAGTCGAATTGTATCTAAACCTCCTTTTTGATTTTGAATAAAAATAAGATTGAATATCTCTGATATACTCGTACAATCAAAGAAAGCATCAGATTAAAATAAAGCTCCGTGAAAACACACCTTGGTATTGTTCAAATTATGAACTTATTTTACACAAAATGAGTCTTACACATACGTAATATACATTATACTCGTATATCGTAAATAAATATAATAATAATTTCATCAAACTTTCTAACATTTTCCCGGTTTTCAAAATAAACTCAAATAACAAAATATATATAATGTATACCGTAACTTCCAAATACTTCCAGAAAACAACTGAGAAATCTAACGCTGTATGATATTGTTATTACAACGGAATTATTACAAAATATTTACTTCAAGAGAGATTACGATCAACAAATATAATTAGAGAGGCATATAAGCGTTTATTACTTCAAAGCCAATTTGTTATTTATTATATTATAAACCAAACACTGAAATAATAGTACCATAACTCATACAAATGTATGATGTTATCGAACTCCGGGAAAAGCTCTAAGGAACCTAATAGAAACAAAGTTATATTCCTCGTCTGCCAACACGATCGGAACTGAGCGTCTGCACAAATATTTGCGCCGCTTACCGCGCGCTTGTTAAAACTACTTGAAGCGATAACGTGCAAGTTGAAATTGCGTTAGCCTTTCTACGTTAATACCGCCATACTTTGTTATTTTTACTTCTTGCAATAAAACGATGTCAATAAATAATACACAAATATGACAAAACTAAAGATAAAAAAAACAAAACAGCTTACACAATCCAAATTTCTGAACTGAGCAGGTAGTTTCATTTTCTGAAAGAGTTTGGTTTGAAAAGTGCCAGCCTCATTGTCCCAGTATATTATGATGGTAGAGCTAGCATGTCCTCAGAATATACAGAAAAAATTTATTATTTATTGAATTTTAAAAAGGTGGAAAGAACTTTTTAACTTGTACATAGTTTAGTTTGAAAGACTAATAATTTTCATATAAAAACTTTTAAACTCGATATTAAGACATAGTATATTAGAGAATAAGGGCATCCACTTTTTCTGCCACCAGGGCGGCGCCACTTAAAAGTGAGGTATAATATTTGACAGATTTCATAGCGGGGAAGTTAATTTGTTCGAAAAATGTAAAAATTATTGTTTCTTTCTGTACTATTAGCTATATTTTATATTAATAACATTAAAATTAATTAAACCAAACCAGAGATATTCATAAAAAAATTAGAAAAAATTAAAAATGTGCAAAAAAAATTGAAGAGAAAACCACTGACGCATTGTTTTGTATATTAATCTAGTAACTGATAAACTTTTATTAAAAAAAACCTTTCAGTTAAATTACATTGTATAACAAAAAACTTTTCCTCATTGTCAACTAGCGACATCTGGTGAGCAGAAAATTATTAGCCCTTAATGCTATGCGGAAATTATTTTATTACTTTTAGTTTTGAAGTCAGTTTTTACTGTTTTAGTTAATTTTTAGCCTTTTTCAGTGGATTAAGGAATATCACAAGTTCAAGGTAACAAACAACAAAAATGTCTTTTAAGGACGCGTTTACAAAATTGATAGGTATAGAATCGAACTATTACATTGACACGGGTCACACACACAAGTGTACGCACGGTTAGCTGCGGGAATCGCAATCAAGTATAAACATTTTGATAATTTGAAAGATCGTTTTTTTTTTGATATTTCTTATACCTACAAAAATATACTTAGATCGAAATAGAAATGGCTGCTTCAGAGACAGCTAGGCACTAGAAGCCCTCTACAGGGAGTGAGATGTTGGCTGTGGACTTTTGGCTGGTTTTGTTAGTTATGATAACTTCAGCTCCAAACTTGGTGAAGTGACTTGAAGGTATACTTGGGTGACTGCTACTGGAAGTCCGGGACGAGTAGAACCATGTGTGCCGAGTTTGGGCTCATTATGTTAGTTATGACGAGACCTTACCTCCGGACTTGATGGAATGACCTGAAGGTGTACTTCGGTAACTGCTAGGGGAACTTCTATACGAGTAGAACTAGGTATACCAAGTTTGGGCTCGTTTTGTTAGTTATGACGAGACCTTACCTCCGGACATGACAGAGTGACATGATAGTGTACGTTGGTGACTACTACTGTAACTCCTGGACGAGTGGAACTAGGTGTGCCGAGTTTGGGCTCGTTTTGTTAGTAATGACGAGATCTTACCCCCGAACTTGATGAGAGACCTGATGGTGTACTTCAGTGACTACTGGACTCCTGGACGAGTAGAACTAGGTGTGCCGAGTTTGGGCTCCTTTTGTAAGTTATGACGAGACCTTACCTCCGCACTTGATGGAGAGACCTGATGGTGTACTTCACTGACTACCACTGGAACTCCTGGACGAGTAGAACTAGGAATGCCGAGTTCGGGCTCGTTTGGTTAATTATGATGAAACGTAACCTCTGGGCTCTAGAGAGACCCGATGGTGTACTTCTGTGACTACTACTGGAATTCCTGGACGAGTAGAGCTAGGTGTGCCGAGTTTGGGCTCGTTTCATTAGTTATGACGAGACCTTAACTCCGGACTTGATGGAGAAACCTGATGGTGTAATTCAGTGACAACTACTGGAACACCTGGACGAGTAGAACTAGGTGTGCCGAGATTGTTAGTTATGATGCGCAGTTGCCCTTGAATTTGGTAATACCATTTATATTTTCTCCGACGTGCCTAAACTCGGCACACCCAGTTCTACTCTTCCAGGAGTTACGAAGTACACCATCAGGTCTCTCATCAAGTTCGGAGGTAAGGTATCGTCATAACTAACAAAACGAGCCTAAACTAGGCACACCTAGTTCTACTCATCCAGGAGTTCCAGAAGTGGTCCCTGAAGTACACCATTAAGGCTCTCCATCAAGTGTGGAGGTAAAATCTCGTCATGACTAACAAAACGAGCCCAAACTCGGCACATCTATTTCTACTCGTCCAGGAGTACCAGTAGTAGTCACTGAAGTACACCATCAGGTCTCTCCATCAATTCCGGAGGTAAGGTCTCATCATAACTAACTATACGAGCCCATGCTCAGCACGCCTAGTTCTACTCGTCCAGGAGTTCCAGTAGTAGTTACTGAAGTACACCATCAGGTCTCTCCATCAATTCCGGAGGTAAGGTCTCGTCATGACTAACAAAACGAGCCCAAACTCGGCACACCTAGTTCTACTCGTCCAGGAGTCCCAGTAGTAGTCACTGAAGTACACCATCAGGTCTCTCCATCAATTCTGGAGGTAAGGTCTCATCATAACTAACGAAACGAGCCCAAACTTGGCATACCTAGTTCTACTCGTCCAGGAGTTCCACTAGCTGTTACCGAAGTACACCTTCAGGTCATTCCATCAAGTCCGGAGGTAAGTTCTCGTCATAACTAACATAATGAGCCCAAACTCGGCACACCTAGTTCAACTCGTCGAGGAGTTATAGTAGCATTCACCGTATACTTTCAGATCACTCCATAAAGTCCGAGACGAATAGGATTTATATATTATAAATCCCAGTTGCTTTCAGCGAAACAAAGCGTTATAATAAGAATTTTTGATTATAAAAATATTTATATTATGTATTATTTTACTTTGTCAGGTCATGTATCTATGTATCAAATTCGAATTTTTTGTGTTTGTACAGCGATCTTTTTCAGCTGCTGTAGGCGATACGACGACCACCCGCGATAGCGGCCCAGCGCCAAATGTGGTTTCATCGAAATTTTTGTATAACAAATCAAAACAGGCACTAAAAATAAAATAACCCTTATTGCAATCCATTAGGATTCATCCGTATCAGCAAAATTACGTCTTTGTTTCTTTATATTCTCAATTATATATGAATATTATATTATCATTATAAAACAACATTTTCTGCAAACATTTCAAGAAACATGGAAAAGTTGAGGTTTGATTTTGATGTGAAACCAACAGCGGATGAAAAATCAAACATCGTTTATTTTCCATCGGATAAAAGTAAAATTTTCTTTATGGAATGGTAAAGACTCCGCTTTGCGGGTTGGTGAACTTTAAATTATCCCAAAAATATATCTCATATTCTCAGACATAAGTCCTTTTGTCTGAACATGTTTATTTAGTGATTTGTTTTTGAAACTAGAAATTGCCATTAATGATTCAACTGTGCTAGATATTAAAAAGCTCGCGTGGTATGAAGTTTAAGCGGAGCCCTTAGCCTTAGCTCCTGAGCTACGACATCATAAAGGTCTTTTTAGCCTTTGAAGTAGTTGCCTCTTACTACATAGAGACCGAAATAAGCTGATTGATTCTCTTACGCCTCATCACTCGTTTTTTATTTGGTAATCTTTAAGTTGGACAGGTAAAAATGTTATACAACTTAACAAAAATATTTTACAAAATACAAGAATAAAAACTAAAGCTTTTGCAAACAGAAGGCAGAAGGGTGCACTAGATAAAAGCAATAAACATTTAATAGCCGCAGAACGTTTTAGTGTTTTCTGTAATGGTTTTCATAAGCTATTACTAGCAATAAGTATTGGCGTGCGTGCTCGAATAGAGCCAATAAATTGTAAAGAAAACTCGTATGTGACATTAAGTTACATCTCATAAAAGATTTTCGTTGCAATTATCTGTACCATATTGTTATTTTTATGTGAGATTTCTATATGCAATCAAATCAGTAAAAGAGATAACCTAACGAGGCTTAGAGATATATCTTTGCAATCAAATGAGTAAAGGAGAGAGATAACCTAACGCCACTTACCAAAACAGCCACATGAATTAATAATCTATATTAATAATGAGCGAGTTATGTTGAAAAAAACAAAATAAGTTTATGTTGAAAAAACTTACATGGTAGAGCCATGCTGCAGCTATATTATGTTTATCGCACTAATGAATGGCCTTGACCGGGGCAGGAAAATGCTCTCACGGAATACTGTCTCCTCATATGGTGAATGCAGAGAACCGGAGACCCTTTAAAATCGAAATGAGGCATTCCATCTTAGTGCCCAAGGGTAACAACGCAACTGCATTTTGATTCTTAATCGAGGATAGACGAAGATGTCTAGGGGCCACAGCAGCATCAGGTGGACTGTGGGCTCGTTTGTTACCCATGTACAAATAAGGATGCAAAAATAGATTGAATTTATAAGAATTTATAGAAATAGAAATATAAAATTTTTATTCAATTTAGATTAGGTGCAAAATAATAATTTATATTGAAAGTTATTCTTATGTTTTTAACACTGCTTGTACGTTACTGCTTTCTTTATGACAGCGAAAACCTAACCTTAAGAAATTTCATTTTGCACACACATGTTTTTAATGACTGCGTCAATGAATGCGGAGTGTCGATTCCCGGCCAGAGTAACTAATTTTTTTGAAATAATAGCGAGGGTGCGTGAGTGCCGGCAGGACCAACCTTGCGCGCGCGCGCGCGCATGTGTGTGTGGTATTCTACCTATAGCCAACACCTGCAAGTATAATTAAAAATTTACGTGGTAGAGCCATGTTACAGCTATATTGTAGTTGCAGCACAAATGGGTTGGCTCTTCCAGGGTAGGACCACGCTCTCACAGAATACCATCGTAAAAGTAAAATAACAGCTTAAGGCTGCTGTGTCTCGTACGGTGACCCTTTATACTGGAAACGAGGCATTCCATCTCAGTCATCAGGGGTGACAACTGTATCTGCATGATGACTCTTATTATTTTTTTACTAGAATATAAGTAAATCTCGTTGTATTGTTTTTAATTACGAAGGAAATCATTTATTGTAGCTACATCTATTTATTTTGTCCACGGATACCTACAGGTGGGGACCTGGTGACCTAAGATACAGGTTTTACCTAGTTTAGGCACCAGTTTTTTACCTAACAATAGTATTGTATCAGATGTAAGCACATATTTTTGTTGTTTTCTGAATGTATATTGTTGGTGAAAATAAATAAATAATAAACAAATAAAAACTAAATTGAAAATAAATGTAGATGTCAATGGGCCACAGCATCCATCCATCAGGTGGACTGTGTGCTCGTTTGTCACCCTTATTCTATAAGAAAAATACACCACAATAATTGTTATTAAACTTTTATTTCATATAAGATATACATACTTATAATATTAAATCTCCACCACAACGAGAAATAAACATGCCGCTTGAAAATAAAAAAAATAGACTTTGATGGATCAAACATGAAAATGATAAAATGAAATCGCTAAATCCAGTGCAATGTCACGATCATGTCGTGTGGAAATGGGCTTTGGTGAATTTGTTATAGAAATTCCAACCACATATAGTTCATTCCAAACATTATTATGGACTGAAAACTATCCCAGAAGTTAATTTGATACTGTTTTAGTAAAAATATAATATATAGTTATTATTCACAGGTTAGAGCTACTTAATTGCTTTAACAGAACAACATGAACTGCTATTAACAATTTTTAATTAAAAAGTTTTCTTTTTCTTCTTGTATATTTATACAACTAACTTTTATAAGTAAGATTTCTTTTAAGAGCAAACTAAGTGTCCTTTTACAACGTCAGGTTAAATATTTATACAGTTTTTAATGTCTAGCGATACGCTCCGTCTTCGCCTGCCTTTTTTCTATGAGGGGGCGTCCATTAATTACGTGAGGCGATTTTGCGAATTTTTCTACCCTCAGTCTCTGCCTAGTGAGATATGCTTGGACCCTCTCGCCTCTCCTCCCCAAATCTCACGTTAGATTTTTCAAAAAGCGTATTTTTAGTGTAAATACGTCAATTTGTGCTTGATTGCATTGGGTTTAGTTAAAAAAAGTGCTTAATTTTGGAGATTGCTTACACGCAATAGATATCGTTGTGTAGGATTTAACCTTATTTTAATTAATTTGACACAATTTTCTTGAAATTTTACGCTGTTTCTTGCGAAAAAAATAAAAGTTATATTTGTCGAGACGTTTCCTCTCCCGCGCGTGAGATTTGGGTAAGAATTTGACTCCCTCTCCCCTCCCCTCTCCAAACTCCTCACGTAATTATGAACGTCCCCAGATGATCAAAGACTATTATGTTAACTATTAATTTTTCTTATCCTCCAAAAAAAACGGATAAAATATAGCCTACTTTCGGGATTGCTCTCCATCTGTTTGTGAAGATTTCACCACTGTATACATAACATACATAACAATTTCAATGTTTTTCATATGTATAGATAAAACTGATAAAGCTATTCTTTATTCTTCTTTGCATGCCTGTAAAACCCCACTATTGAAAATGGGCTATCTTGTTGTAGGGACAGTCGGCATATGTTTGTGTGTACGTTTGTAAGTTCGCAAAGTTAACTTTTTTCGTCTCGCATAATATCTGGAGAACAAATACGTATATTGTCTCACAATCGATTTCAATGTTTAACTGTATATTTTATGATAAACACCTTTAGTCTTATTTAGAAAATATTACCTATAAAATCATTCTTATTTATGTGGGAAGTACGTAGTGAAGGAAGACCTAAGAGCATCTACATTCATTTCACACTTCTAATTACTTTGTTATGGTTATATTTTTCTCAGCGGCTGAAAAAAGTTTTCGGATTACGGTGTAAACAATGTTATAGGGTATAAAACGAAAAATAACATCATCCCTGCCGTGAACGTTTGAACCATTATTTACATAAAGTAAGCAAGAGCCGAACTCTCATGCGGGTCATAGTTGGGGCAACAAAATATGTAAACACACAAGTTTCTCTTTTATCCATTTCTTTTTTATAAACAATATTAAAAAGAAAATAAACAACACTTATCGGTGGGGTTTCAAAACGTAGAATTTCATTTTACCATAAATAATTTAACTTTTATAGCTTTAATGAAACGTAAAATATTAATTCAAACATTAAAACCTATAAGTGTCCACTGCCAAACATAGGCTTCCCTTATAGTTTTCCTCGTGTGAGGGATTTCGGCATCGTTGTCGCACTTGGCAGGCAGACTGGCCACCGTAGTTTTTATTATTATTTTGTGTTGGTATCAGGGAGATGCTGTTGCCCATCTCCTGTTTTAGTATCCGACTGTCACCTCTTACAACACCCACTGAAAGACTTGGGGTAGTGGATATTCTTACACCGCCACTACACGGTTATATCAGACAAGATAATTTATTATTAGTCAAGATAATAGAAATTGCTGGTAATCGTTTTAAATATAACTCCTTGATTATTTTATGAAAGTTGTTTTGCCTTTGCTTATAGGTATGTTGATTATAATTATTATTGAATAATACGATTTTCATAAATCGCGCCCTTGCTTCTTGTATGAGATGTAAAAAGAAGAATTTGTTCAATTGCATACACGACCTTTATTGATTGCTTCATTAATTGTTTATTTTGTATGTAATTTAGAGTATAAAACGAAAACAACAAGCACACAGGCAAAATGCTGTGGCCCATAGACACCTACATCAAGCCTTATTGAAAAATCGTACTACAAATGCGTTGCCAAACTTTCGTGCCAAATTGGGATATCTTATAAATTTTACAAAGTCTCCAGTTTTACAATACCATCCACATCATCTGGATGATTGGCGGTCAACCACTATGCAATTAAGAAGATGTTTTCTTCCTCGCACAACTTCCCTGTGGAATCGATTACCACCAGCGATTTTTCCGGACCGATACGTCTTAGGGACCTTACTTACCATCAGGTGAGCTGCATTCTCGTTTGCCCCCTCTCCTATAAAAAAAGTTTTTGACACTTATTGTAACACAGTAACGTATTACTGTTTACTTAAGCTGGTATTCTATGAAAGCGTGATCTTTTGCCGGTTCAATCAATCCATTCGTGTTGCTGTGATATTATTGAAGTTACAACATGTATATGTAAATATTATTATCTCAATTTTATCAGCCCATAACTGACTGGCTATTGCTGGGTATGAGCCTCTTCCATTGTAGACTTACCAGTTCACCACTCGATCTAATGGATTCCGCTCTACACTTTACTTTCCAGTACAAGGCTGCTGCCCGAGATCCTTTATTTCTCGCCAATTGTTGGTTCTTCATGCTATATGGCTGGCAGCGTCAAAGTTGCGAGACGTCTGGTATTACGATTTCCAATCCACATGCGGTTAAAGAAATCCCCTTACAAAAGATCCCCATGTTCAGCAGTGGGTTTTTATGGGCTAGTAAGGTGGAAGATTATATAATAGTGTGCCACAATATTTTGCATGCCTTAAGTGCAAAGCGCGTAGGTATGTTCTACTAGCGCCTAAAAATCAACATTCCAACGTTTTGTCGCATAAAATCCAATCTAACAATCATATTAAGCATGTATATAATGATATAAAAAACATATTGTCACAAAGATAAATGATTTTTGAACTTATTAATATTTTTTTTAAATCGATTGATTCCTATTTTGAAATAAAAAGTGGATTTAGTGCCTTATGGCGTAGATTTATCAAGTCCGCGTTGAGTGGTAAACAGGATAACTTTTAAAATATCAATTGTTTAACTCAATATATTTTTTAATCTCTTCATCTATCATGTGGGAAGCTATGGAATGTAAATGACATTTTTTTGTTATAATTAATGTTTTTTGGCGTAGAAATCCGGAAATTTTCGGTGTGATAGCAGCCTTGTAATCATATATTTTATCAAATAGACTTCTCCTGCTTTCACTCACTCACATCAGCGTCAATCGCCGTCGTGAGTGGGTACTGTTTCGATTGTTTGCAGCGGCTCAAAAAGATTATTATTATAATAATCAGAAATTTTTATTACAATGTTTTAAA
The DNA here is from genome assembly GCA_033319125.1 of Parnassius glacialis. Lineage (NCBI taxonomy): Eukaryota > Metazoa > Arthropoda > Insecta > Lepidoptera > Papilionidae > Parnassius > Parnassius glacialis. The sequence goes on along the minus strand of JAVANC010000018.1, from coordinate 15,124,008 downwards.
AGCATAGAATAAATAATAGTACGTCGTACCAACAGTTAGTAGGATGTATATCTTTAAGTATATTTATATTTAAATACGTCTTGAACTTTATGAAGTGACCTTGATATGAAGATCATATGAGCATTATGAGTCCCGCACTTTTGGCTTTTCCAAACTTTATTAAATTGAAGTTTAACATAAAATTATTGGAAAATTGGAAGTGTATAAGGTTATGTATAATGTGATTATTTAAAACTTGTGTATATTTAAACTACTTCAAAAATTTACGTATAATCATGTTATACGTAATTTTTTAATTCACTTAGGGCATGCACAATTGGATTTACCAATAGTTTTTTGGCTTCCCTACGGTCGCTCCTTGCGACAGCCAGTGAGGTCATGAATCTCTTAAGCTGGCATCATACGTCATATTACGGCAGACGTTGTTCAGAATTTCACTCCGAATCCACTCCGGACTTTTAACATTGTAAATATTTATTATTAGCTCGAACACACCACCACATATCGGATAATGGATAATAGCAGAGCTATTATCCCGAGAAAATAAATATATTATGACAGTATAACCTCAATGGGCCAATCCGTTCATCATCATCATCATCATTACAGCCCTTAACAAGTCCACAGCTGAACATAGGCCTCCCCCAAAGAATGTCACAAAGCACGGTCCTCAGCCACCTGTATCCATCGACTTATAAATATGATTAGTTCCGAACGATCCCGTTCGGAACTAATCATATTTCTATCTTCTTAAAAGCGGCAGCAAAATATCTAGCATTCATGTTAATCGTGAAATATATTATGATCCGTATCCTTAGTAACGCAACCAGGAAGTAGGTTATGTAGAAGTAGCAATAAATGCCTATACAAAGTAATAGACGGGAGGTATGCGGGTTATCGCGTTTAGTTGACAAAATAATGGGGCTTGCAAGGTGGGAAACATGTGTCGACGACGGTCGAAGATGAAAGAGGTGTTTACACTATAATATACGGAGGCGACATGTAAACATTTTATTTTTGCAATATTACTTAAAAACGATTACTGAAAATACCGTTATGGGTTCGAAGACTTGAGAAAACTATTATTATTATTATCGCATTTACATTGCATGCAAGTACAGTGAGACAACCATGGATAGGAGATAACCATGATATAGTATTATTTGCAGATGACACTTCTTTAATTTTCAAATTAAGTCGACAATTGCTAAAATATGACGAAGTAAATAATGCTATATCTAAATTAGTAAATTGGTTCAATGTTAATAATTTGCATTTAAATGGCACTAAAACGAAATGTATGAAATTTATGACTCCAAATGTCAAACAATTAAATACTAATGTAATTTTAAATGGGGAGAAACTGAGTCTTGTAGATACCACCATTTTTCTTGGAATCACACTAGACGCGAAGCTTCAATGGAGCCCCCATATATCAAAACTAGCAAGCAGACTTAGTTCTGCAGCATATGCCGTAAAAAAGATTAGAAGTCTAACTAGTGTTGAAACAGCTAGACTAGTTTACTTTAGCTATTTACATAGCATAATGTCGTATGGTATTTTGCTATGGGGACACGCAGCTGACACTGAAATTATATTTGTTTTACAGAAGAGGGCCATAAGAGCAATTTATGATTTAAAGCCTAAAGAGTCGCTGCGACAAAAATTTAAGGAAATTAATATATTAACTTTGGCCTCTCAATACATTTATGAAAATGTAATGTACGTACACAAAAATAAAAGTAGTTTTACAAAAATAAGTGATATTCATTCTGTAAATACTAGGAACAGACACAAGCTAGTAGTACCGGTTACTCGACTCCATCGAGTCAGTAATTCATTCTTGGGGCGATGTATACGCTTTTACAACAAAATTCCAGAAAATATACAAAATTTGACCTGCTCAAAGTTCAAAAACTTTATTAAACTAAGTTTGTATAAAAAGGGTTATTATAGTATTAAAGAATTTATAGATGATAATAACCCCTGGAAATGAGGTGATCGCTACCAAGCTATTTCTAATTTGTTGTGTTGTTAATTTGTGTAACATACATGATTGTAAGCTGTTATTTTTTAAAAAAAAAGTCCCGCTGGGTTTCTTGCTGGTTCTTCCCAGGACAGAGGTTTTTTTTCGAACCAGTGGTAATTATACAAAGGAGTGACTTTCAATAAGCATTATTTATAATCTATATTGAATAAAAAAGTTTCTGTTTCTGTTTCTGTTACAATATTTATTATTATTAGGTCCTTACATATGAAATTAGCGTTTTGTCGTACTGACCAATTTGATCTAAAATATCTCCTCTTTGGTTAAGAATTCCAAATTCAAATTCATAAATTCCTTTAGCTGGTACATTTGAGTTTTGAGAACAGTTATTCTTTTGTTTTTTCCTCATTATTTTTTTCTTTGGCGTCACTTAATACTGCACAATGGAAACATGATATATCGGTATATTACGAGTACGAGTTCTACCGTGGCACCAGTGCTGCAGAAACAGCTCGAAGGATTAATAACGTGTACGGCGCTGGTGTCGCAAAAGAAAGCACGGTACGTGTTTGGTTTCAACGTTTTCGTTCTGGAAATTTTGACCTTCAGAACCAACCCCGTGGACTGCCGAAGACCAAACTGGAAAATAAAGAATAAAAGGCTATTGTGGAAGCAGATCCACAAAACACTTCAAAGATAGCTGCAGGCTTTGGAATCAGTGATAAAACTGTATTAATCCACTTGAAGCAAACCGGGAAAGTAAAAAAAACTTGAACGATGGATACCTCATGAATAGAGTGAATCGAACTTGCAAACACGCGTCGACTGCTGTGTTACTTTGCTCAACCGACACAATAATGAAGGTATTTTAAATCGAATCTTTACTTGTGATGAAAAGTGGATACTGTACGATTATCGGAAGTGCTCGTCACAATGGCTGAACCCTGGAGACCTAGCCAAATCCTGCCCTAAACGAAAATTGACTCAGAAAAAGTTACTTGTGAGTGTTTGGTGGACTAGCGCCGGTGTCGTTCACTAGAGCTTTCTAAAATCTGGCCAAATGATTACGGCAGATATCTATTGTCAGCAACTGCAAACCATGAAGGAAGAACTAGCTGCTAAATAACCGAGATTGGTCAATCACTCTAGGCCACTGCTGCTTCACAACAACACAAGACCACAACATACTGCACAACAAACAACCACTAAGTTAGATGAGCTACAATTGGAATGTCTGCGACATCCACCGTACTTTCCGGAGCTTGCTCCGACAGATTACCATGTTTTCCGGAAATTGGACAACTTCTACAAGGAAAAAAATTCAACTCCGATGCGGAGTCCTAACCGCCTTCAAAGAGTTTATTGATTCTGGCCCCCATGGTTTTTTTAGTAAAGGGATCAACTACTCCCGCATAGATAACAACGGTGCATACTTTGGTTAATTAAATATATTTTACAAAAAAAGATTGACTTTATATTCCTCCCGTACAAAACGCCAATTTCATATGTAAGGACCCAATATTTGGGGTATTTATATAGTATTCTCATTTGGTTGGGCTGAGTAAATATATTAAAAGAAATAATAAATAAACATAAATACTTATTATTATTATTATTGGAAGACTTTTTTATAGAAAGTTGATAAACGATTCCACAGTCCACACGATGTGGAGCGGATTCTGTAGTTTACATATCTATTCTCGTTTAAGAATCAAAATAAAAATCAATTGTTATCTCTGAAAACTAGGATGAGATGTCTCATTACCAGTAAACACGGTCCTCGATTTTTGTCACATTATACAAAACACAGCAGCATTAAGCTGCTTATTGATACTGGTATTCTATGCGAGCGTAATCCTTCTCCAATCAAGCCGAATCACCATATTATAGCCACATCGTGGCTCTGCTACTTATAAAAATATAGATTATATTTAATAAATCTCACAAACATTCTCAAAAGATTGGACTTATGATCTGTATTTGATTCAAAGTATGCGGCTGAATGCCGATCGCGTATCATCCATGTGTTCCAACACTTAATCCAACGAGATTAAGTTCACTTTTCGCTTTTCCTTGTAATAAGTGGCGTTAAATGTGGAAAACGTGTTGGGTTAGAGCGGGATTTTGTAAGGCATAAAAACGAAACTCGAATGAGAAAGCATACTGTCTAGGGAATGAGAGAATGATGCAATAAAATTTTATTTCTTTCAGTATTCGAAAGGATAGATGACGAGAAAATATGCTACAGAGATGTAATATGAATAAAATAAGTGAGTACTATTTTTATAGGCTTTTTCTTTTCTAAATATTAATGATATTGAGTGTATATTACGTTATGGCTAAAAACCGATGTGAACACAACCAGGTTTAGCTGATTACAACTAGGTTGGTTCCATTCTTTCCATCCATCACAGCCTATAAAAGTCTACTGCTGAACATAGGCATCCGCCGTAGATTGCCTCATAAGGGAGATTTTGGCATAGGTACTGCGCTTGGTAGGCGGGTTGGTAACCTTAGTTTTTATAATGTTATCAGAAAGATGCTGCTGCCCATCTCATGTAACAGTTTCTCTTTACCGCCGCTTACGACACCCACGGGACGAAATGGGATAGTGGATTTTCTTACACCGCCATTATATGGATATCCGTAAAATGGCGGTGTAATATTATTGAAAAATAAATTTTATTATCAGGAATTAGAATCGTATTTAATTAAATCGTTCAATTGCATGATATGCACAGTTATTGTTTCGAAAAATTTTGTGACAGGCAGACGGCAAAATTTAACACAACAGCTCAAGACAAGAGCTCGTTGGATGACATCGTTTAAAGAACCGTGCCGTCAAAACCTAAAAAGATATAAACCGACTTTAAATTTTAATTTTAACTAGCAATCCGCCCCGGCTTCACACGGTTAATTTCTGGATCTCGACAACAAAGCTACCTACAGGGACCAATTGTGAATCTAAATCATTCTCTAATCAACTTAATCACAGACACAAAATTTCATCAAAATCGGTTCAGCCGTTTAGAAGTTCAGTCACTTACACACGGACAGAAGAATTATATAACATATGATGTACATTATACATACAAAGTTGCCTCTGGAGTCATTATGTATATTTATGAAAACCGCATTAAAATCCGTTGTGTGACTTAAAAGATATAAGCGTACAGACAGCAAGAAGTGACTTTGTTTTATACTAATTATCCGACCGAGTTATACTTAAAATTGGCGAAGTTATCTATCTAGATAAACTTTGAAAGTACTACTATATAAATACAAAATTATATCCAAAGGGTTAGAGTCGTTGTATTATGTACAATATTCCAGCAACAACAAAAAAAAATTCCACTCCTTTCACTGGGTTCTATGATAACTCACTCAGTTCGATATCCTTTTTTTATTTTTCATTAATATATTAATTAAAATAATAGGGTATTAATTAGACGCTATAATTTTGTTTTCTATACCTAACCTAGTATCATGTACAAGTGTTAATTAACCTAAATAACATTGGTAAGCATTCCTTCACAAGGCTGTTTTCTCAATAAATCGTTTATCGACAACTTAACGGGTCGTAAAGTATTCACAACAAGCTTCCTTCTATTCGTCGCTCTTAAAGTGGAATGTAAAACATGCCTTATTTACATAAACTCCTTTTTATGGTTAGCTTCAACTTTCTTTGTTTCAGTTGTAGTATGAAACTCTTAAAAGTCATTTGATCTTATCAACATCATTACAAACCTTCATTAGCACAGTCTAGTTTAGTCTGGTTTCTGTGATGTTAATGCTGTTACCATATGCGGCTCTTACAGCTTCAACGAACTTACTTGTCTCGTTCGTTTTCGGAAGCGTCTTTGCACTAAATCGATAATCTTAAAGGCCCCCCCCCCTTTAAGATTATCGGGGGATAATATTGTGTTTAGTTCTGTGATCACATTCATATTACATGGATGAGTGTTATTTAACGGCCGTCCAAACAGGGGGTGGCGGGCCCCGGCTCTGACGGCTAACTGGTATTGTTCGATGTTTTGGACGGTGATAACCGCCCAGGGACGCGGGTGTACGGTGTGTACACGGTGTGGAGGGGTGTGCGGCGCGCCCGTCTGCGGACTCGCTGCATCCCATCTGTTGTTGTCCTAACAGTGTTTGTGGCACAAGGTAATGGTGTAGTGTTTGTGTGTGCCTGGCTGGCGACATTTAAGTCGTCGGAATGTAGCGGACCAGGGGTTTCGATTATAACGTTGCGGGGCTTCCGGAGTGTTTGGGTAACGTTCAGAGTCGGAGCAAAAATGGCTGCGTTTACCACTAGCGGGTTGGAATGTGTCTCGCCCTGAAGAGTTTGAAGAGGGCAGAGGACGGAGCCTTTTGGGACTCTAGCCTTGAGGGGACGCTTTGTAGAGCGAGTAGGGGAGACTGGGTACGGTTGAAACATTTTAGCGTTTATCGTCCATTGCATCGGTATTAGTTAAGCGAACGATGAAGGAAATATATTAAATAAAAGACCATATATCTGTCTAATAATGGGCAATGTTACTTATGATCACTGTACTGTATTGTATGTGTAAATTCGAATTTAAAAAAATATATAATTTGTTTCAACCGTCCCAATGCCAGGGTCGGTTGAAACAGTGCCTGGGGTCAATTGAAACACACGCAAATAATACAAAATATAACAATTGGACATGTTTTATTCATCGTCTTATAACATTTAACGACTCGAAATGGTACAGTTGAACATCACAAATATTTTTCATTAATATTTAAGTTTTTCACGATACTTATAATTTAACATTATTTTTAATCAGCCTTCAAAAGTTTATATTAAGTACAACTTTAAATCAGATGTTGGTGACGATTTATTTTGTAATGTTTGTGTAGGTACTATTTGCTATTATATTTCTCAAAATTCAACATCATTAATAGACTATCTTATAACTAGATTTTGGCACTCCAGCTAACAAAACACTTTGAGTAAGACTTCAAAAAATTATTTCTGTGAACATCTACATTTTGATGCATAGAAAAACAAATGACAAAACAAAATTTCAATACTTTTTGTTTAAGAGAATAAAATTTAACAGCTTTAAAAATGCACTTCAGCTAATAAAATAGGTTAAAAAAACTAAACTTATTATTTCTATAAAAATCAATATTTGAAACAAAAATACTTAAGTGGTTACGAGATCATTCGGAATCACAATTGTGGCAAACATAACTAATACTACCTTCTGTGCACTCTTCATGCGCCCACATTTTACATTCTGTGCATTGTATCCATTTTTCCCTCGGTCTGCTTTCTGAATATGCTGACATACAAACAAGGCAGTAGCACTCCTCTTCTTCTGACGGTGATGATTCACGTTGCGTGTTAGTTTTTTTCCTGTTTATAGCATTACTTTTAGTCTTTGCTACATCTAATATTTTTTTAACTTGCTTAGCTTTGGTTCGTTTCAATCTGTTTTCATGTTCTCTTCTTATCTCTTCTTTTTCTGGTGTGTCTGTGTAGATTGTAGATTTCCTGGTTTTTCGTGCCCTGTTTGTTAATTTCCTTGGAGGAGCTTTTGGAAGTGGTCGTACTGCTTCCGGCGAAAACATAAGTGGTGTTCTCGAAGTTGCGATATTTTTTGTTTCATTTGTCAACAAAGGAACGGATTGAGAACTTGTAGAAGGTTTGGGTGAAATTTGCTGAACACTACCACTACTTTGATAACCGGGTAGTGTAATCAAAAGTTCTGGATCTACAATGATATTTTCTTGTTCTCTGCCTGGGACTTGTGAACACTGTGGCATATTTACAGTTTATTGTTGTACAAAAAGAGCTGCATTAGAAAGCTCCTTTGGCTCTTCTAGTGGTTCGAGAATTAAAATAGAAGGTGATGGTATTGGCGTTTTATCCTCATATGTAATAGTATTCTGCATAGGGCACTCAGTTTCCTCGATTGTATTTACAGGATTTGGCCTATCTGTCACAAATGCAGGTGCAAAATCGAGTTCAGTAAACAAATGCCGATTAAATGGAACAATCCCAGTAGTGCGAAAGCCAGCTTGAATATTAGATTGTGTAAGAGCAAGCGGCATAGCAGTAGCTAAAATCCCTGGGATGTCATATATTGACATTGTCTTGCCGGGGTGGCTTCTCATCCATCCATCACTGGTGGAATTTACAGCTTTTTTCAGCGGGCCGAATACAGATCTATCAAGCGGTTGAAGTTTATGTGAGCAATGGGGAGGGAAAGATAGCATAACAATGCCATTCGTCTTGCAAAAGTCCAGTGCGGTAATGTGAATATGTGAAGAGTGGTTATCAAGCACAAGTAAGACTTTATGTGAAGGAGTAGCATTTGTATGTTTCTTGAAATGTTCCAGGAAATGAATAAATGTTTCATCCTGCATCCAGCCAGAAGGATTTGCACTTCCAGCAGATCCTATTGGTCCATCTCTGATAAAGTGATCTTGGTATCGCACTCGCGGAAAGATGAAGAATGGAGGAATAGCATTTCCGATGGCATTGACCACATAGGCTACTGTGACTAAAGTACCCCTCTCGGCTGAAGTCACTGAACCCACTTGACGAGCACCACGTCTAGCTATTATTCTGTCGGGTTTTTGCACAGTAGTTATACCGGTCTCATCAGCATTATATATATTTTGTGGTTCAAAATTATAACGGTCCATAACAGTAGCCAAATTGTCGTAGAAAGCATTTACGTTATATCTATTAAAGCTAGTCGCCCTAGATAGACTTGTAGCCTGTGCTGCACGTACTGACAGTTCAGGATTTCTTCTCATAAACATGCGAAACCATTCCTCGCCAGCAATTTTGTTGTCATCCCAAGTTCGAGGCCGTGGTAAGTCGTACTTGACGGTTAGTTCATAAGCCAATTTCATAACATCCTTTTTAGTTAGGCCAAAATATATGTCTGCACATCTAATTAAATATTTAGATAACTCACGCTCTTGTTCCTGGTTAAACACTCGATTGTGAGCCTTATATCCCATTTCTTGATTTTCATCGCCACCAGTCGCGTCTCGTTTACGTACATACCTCAGCAGGGAACAATGGTTCAGTCCATTCTTTTCTGCCGCTGTTCTTAACGAAGATCCGGCTTTTACATCTTCATAAGCTTGTTTGTACGTTGATAAGTCAACCTGACCTCTCGTAGTCTTCCTTTGGCGTACACTTGGCATCTAAGAAACAAGAAAATTAAATAAATAAACTGTTTCAACCGTACCCACAAAAAATATTTCAACTGTCCCCAACCCCCCTTCTAGGTATAAAACGGTTCACAGTAAGAATGATAATACATTCTAACAAATACTAATCATACAGCCATATTCTACAAACTTTAATTAAAACGATACTATACTCTCAATACTCTAACTTTAATAAAACCATAGTAATTGCAAAAATGTGCGAACAAAAAATACTTACTTTTCCGTCAAAAAACACAATGAGGCCTCCTATACACAAGCACAGCGCGCGAAGAGCGACGCAACACTAAAATTCGTGTTTCGACTTCTCGCCCGCTTTGTTCTCCCCTTGCACCCCTCACTTCATCATGCACGGTGTCGAGATATTCGCTTTGTTTCAACCGTCCACCGTTTAAACCGTACCCAGTCTACCCTACCCTCTATTCGATAGCGAAAGTGGCGATTGGCAAGAAAAGCTCTAATGATATGGGTGAGACTATCAGGCACGTTGAGTTTATACAGCTAGTAAAGCAATCCGTCGTGCAAGACTTTGTCAAACGCTTTTGCGACATCGAAGAAGAGTGCACCGGTCATAGTGGTTCTGTGACTTCTTTGTGAGAGGTTAAATCCTTACATAATGTATTCTGTGAACCGATGTAACTAGTCAATGCACGAGTGTTCGAGTCTGAAGCCGAACTGCTCGTCTGGAAGAGGTTTTTTAAAAATATTTTTAAGAAGAAAAAGAAGAAAGAAGAAAGAGAAGAAGGTGATACAATATGAGTCGCTCATAAATTTTTCCCAGTGGTCTGAGGACATTAATTGATCTGTAACTAGAGGCTAAGTTGCGCAGTTTCCCCGGTTTCAGGATACCTATTACGTCTGTCTCTTTCCATGCATCCGGGAAAAAGCAGCTGAAAAGAAGAGCATTGAATATACCTACTGGGAGGCATACTAGTAGCGCGGAGAAAAATTTCAGTAACCTATTGCTAATGCCATCGGGCTTAATTCTGTGACTTCATCGACAGTCACAGGTTCTAGGGGGTTGCCCGCAGCTAGTAGTGCAGACTTACGCTCGATCTTCGCTTCGACCTCTGCAAGGTGCACGAGATCTACAGGTTCACTGATCTATAGTACGATAGTGATCGCATTTTCTTAGGGCCACGTTTTTTGCTCTGATCAGTTTTTTTTTATATGATAAGGGTGACAAACGAGCACACAGTCCAGCTGATGGTAAGTGGCTGCTGTGGCCCATAGACATCTACATCTATCCTCTATTACAAATCAAAATGTAGATGCGTTATCACCCGTGAGGACTAAGATGGAATGCCTCATTTCCAGTAAAAAGGGCCTCCGGTCACCTGCACTCACCAAGCGAAACGCAGAGGTAAACCTCTACTTCACGCTGGTTTTCTGTGAGGTCGTGGTACCACCCCGGTTCGAGCCGGCCCATCCATGCGACGGCAAAAGCTGCCGCGTGGCTCTACCACTGTTAAAATAAGTTGTCGAATATAACTTGGAAGCTTCATGTGTTTTATTACTTTCAAACAGCACCCATTGCTGTGTTCTAGTTTGAGGGCAAACAACGGAAGACAGGGGGCAAAATTCTACTACTAAACTTCCCTGTTGTTTACCTCATTGAGGAAATATTTGCAAGAGTTACCACGCTTGGTGGGCGGGTTAGCAATAGCAGTTTTTTAATTTTTTTTTATCATCAGAAAGATGCTGCTGCCCTGTTCAAGTTTTTCGCTGTCGCCTCATACGATATCCACGGTATATCAATATTTCTCAGACCATATCACTTTAAGACATACACTTGAATCATTCCATCATTTTACCATATCTATATTACCTAAATGACAGTGAATTATAATATTATTTCTTATAATCAACTATTACGACAACTATGAGATAAGATGTGTTGTGTTCTCGTGTAGTATCGTGAATCGTTTTTGGTATTGTATTAACATTTCAACATATAATTTCAATTGCTTAAGCATCATAATGTATGCAATCTCACAGCCGATTAACTGTTAATGACTCTTAATTTTCACTTTATTTAACAACTGCTAATAGTAGATAAATGTTTACTTAGAAAGCAAATCTGATAAGTTGAAGCAGAGCAAACATTACTTGAATAAATATTAGCCCGTTGCATATTCATCTTGGCTTAATTTTCGAAAACAAAAAATAAATTGTAATAATATAAAATTATAATACTAATAAAAGCATTATTACTGAAGGACCCTTTATACTGGAAAAGAGGCATCCCATCGTAGTCCTCACGGATGACAACGCATCTGCATTTTGATTCGCAAACGAGGATAAATGTAGATATCTATGGGCCACAGCAACCACTTACCATTAGGTGGATTGTGTGCTCGTTTGTCACCCTATCCTATAAAAAAACAATAAAAAGGTAAATAATACCAACAGACAACTATAGGAAAGACCAGAAAGACCACATGACCCATAATCATCTCTCTCGTTTATACATTTCTTTCATTTAACTCTTCGATTATCACCATGGGAAGTAAGTTAATGCTGTGATCGCTAAACTTATAATAGCTATCATTGAATAAGAACCAAAATATAGATGCGTTGTTGCCCCTGTAGAAAAAGATGGAATGCTTAGCTACCGGTAAATATGGCCTCCTGTTCTCGTCACTCACTATACGAAACACAGCAGAATTAAACTTTTCTTTTACGAGCTGAGCCGTTCCTGATGCAGTCATAATATAGATGTACCTTGAAACTTAACCGCAACATACATATTTACACTACTAAGCACTTTCATTTTCGGCTTTGAAGCTACTTTCAGTTTTAAAAATTAAAACCTCTACCCCAATGCAAACAATCATGATGCTAAATATTACCCAATTATGAACCTGTAAATATACAAATAAACCTGTATTTAATAAAGGGTAATTTAAACTGGGAACTTTGTACTTTATAAATGCGTTATACAAATATAGAAATCAACTGGGATTTGATTAGCTTTTTATAGAAAAAGGGGCAATCGAAATAGGGGCTCACCTGATGATAAACGCCGCTACCTATGAACATCCGCAATACCTTAGAAGTTGCAGGTAAGAAGACGTCCTTTTAAAAAGAAAAAGACTTTTTAATTAAGTATTCCTAAGTGGCATCGGTCCAGAAAAAACTGTTGGTATCAATAAAGTACACAATGTGTTCGTGCGTGTTAGTAAATTCCTAGAATAGCTCATGAGGTTTGGATGCTAGTTTAGTATTGTTATAGTAAATACCGTTTTGATTTTCATTATAAGCATTTGTCATTGTTATGTTGTCGTTCATGTGGTTGGTGTGATAGAAATAAGAATATATGTATTTATATGGTAACATTAGACACTAAACAATATACTTAATTATATTTTCCTCGAAAGACTTTGTTAACCGCAAAATGTTCCACTGAACATCGTTAGCTGTCCGATTGGTGACATACACGAGTTTGTTTTAGTGACGTTAAACAGATACTTGAATATAAATACATTTACATGACGCTCCGTGAATGTAGCTTTGAAATTTAATTAATTTTTTTTAATGAAAATTAATTAAAATTTAAGAACTAATTTCTTAGTAAGTAACCAAGCAACCTTAATTTGTTTATCTCATTAAAACAAAGGAGAACAATGATCTTGATACTGAGCTTCTCTCATGGATTGCCTTATAGAAGGTATATTTGCCACGCTTGGCAGGCGGGTTGGAATCAAATTTACTTTATTATTTTGTGTTGTTATTAAGAAGATGATATAGATAAAGATAAGAATATGCCGTGTAGTGGCGGTTAAAAATATCCACTACCCCATATATTCCCGTGGGTGTCGTAAAAGGCGACAAAGAGAAACAGACAGGAGATGGGCAGCAGCATCTTCCTGATAACAGCAAAAGTACAATAAAAGAACTGCGGTTGCCAACCCGGTCGCCAAGCGTGGCAACTATAGCAAATACCCCCCAATGATTAGAGCAACAAAGATACGGCCCCCAGTCCCCGGCGGCCCCGCTATTCCTGGCTACGGTGGTGACCATGATAACGGCGGGGCAGGGGGTGCTAAGAATTTCCGGTGGAGATTCGGTTGTAAAACGACTCGACCTGGCAACATACAACGCACGCACCCTGAGGACTGACGAGAAGATCGTGGAGCTGGAAGAAGAGATAGACAAGTTACGCTGGCATATTATAGGATTATCCGAAACCGAAGAGGGGGAGAGGACACGGTAATCCTCGAATCCGGCAACTTGTTCTATCACCGGGAGGGCTACCATCTATCCCAAGAAGGGGTCGGATTTATCGCCCACAAGTTTCTCGTTATCAACGTTGTAAAGATTGAGGGTGTGTCGACGAGGGTTGCGTACCTTATACTCAGAATCACCAAACGGTATTCGCTGAAGGTCATACAGGTTTACGCGCCAACCTCGGCACACCCCGATGAGGAGGTGGAGGAAATGTATGAGGATATCTCTCGAGCCATACATTCCTCCAAAACTCACTATACTGTGTTAGTGGGAGATTTCAATGAAAAACTAGGCACAAGAGAGAACGGTGAGCTGAAAGTAGGGAAATTTGGAATAGGGCAACGTAACCCAAGGGGCCAGTAACTGGCCGACTTCATGGAAAAAGAGGGACTCTTTATGATGAACTCTTTCTTCCAGAAGCGGCCCCACATGAAGTGGACTTGGTCGAGCCCCGACGGTTCGATAAAAAATGAGTATGACTTTCTTTATGACGACCAGACGACAACTGTTCAGTGATGTCTCCGTTATCGCGAGGGTGAAAACTGGTAGCGATCACCGAATGCTTAGAGGCACACTGAACCTAAACGTTAAGTTGGAGACGTCTCCTCTAATGAAGTTAACGCTCCGTCCCCCTCGTGCTCAGTTCCAAAGTCCCGAAACCTTTGAGCTCGAGTTAAAAACCGTTTTCAGTGCCTAGAAGACTGCAATGAAGTGGACGATATGAATGACAAGCTCGTGGAAACTGTCCATGCGGTTGGAGCTAAGTTCTGCAAGACCCGCCGCAGAAGAACACAAACACTCTCCGATCACATTCTTAATCTCATGGCTGTTAGACAGGAGATGAAGCTACACTCTTCAACAGATTTGACAGCATACAGGCAACTGAACCGACAGATCTCCAAATGCATGTGGCGGGACTTACGCAACTTCAATACAGCTTGTATTGAAGAAGCGATCGAGCGGAACCAAGGCTCCAAAGTCTTTGCCAGAGATCTGTCAGCCAGCCAACTGTTAAAGCTGAAGACCGAGTGTGGCAGCACCGTTTCCGGGACACCTGAGATTTTGAGTGAGATTGAGACTGCTATAGCTATATTAATAGTATAGTTTTAGCACGAATGGGTCGGCTCGACCGGGGAAGGACCACGCTCTCACAGAATACCAGCGTTAAATAGCAGCTTAATGCTGCTGTGTTTCGTATGGCGAGTGTAGAGAACCGGAGACCCTTTTTACAGGAAAAGGGGCATTATGTCTTAGTACTCACGGCTGACAACGCATCTGCATTTTAATTCGCAAACGAAAAAAGATGCAGATGTCTATGGGCCACAGCAACCACTTACCATCAGGTGAACTGTGTGCTCGTTTGTCACCCTAATTCTATAAAAAAAATAAGGATCCAAGAGCGAGTCTTATCCGACACTATTCCGAAAACATCCCGGATGTCAGTCTGAGCGAGATTGGAATGGCTCTCTAGCATCTTAAAAACGTCAAGTCCCCAAGTGAGTAAGGAATTACAGCGGAGCTTCTGAAAGCGGGTGGGAAACCGGTACTTGAAGTCCTTCAGAGGCTCTTTAACTCCATCCTCCATGGTGGCATTACACTGGAGGCATGGAGCAGAAGTGCGGTGGTCTTGTTCTTCAAGAAAGGTGACACCGCTCTCTTGAAGAACTACAGACCGATTTCCCTTCTGAGCCGCGTCTACGTGCTGTTTTAGGGCGTCATTACGAATCGTCTCGCGCGCAGACTTGACGACTTCCAGCCTCTCGAACAAGCCGGTTTCCGAAACGACTTTAGCACCATAGACCACATACGTACTCTTCGACAAATTGTACAGAAGTTCAAAGAATACAATTTGCCACTATGTCTGGCGTATGTGGACTATAAGAAAGCCTTTGATTCCGTCGAAATTTGGGCGGTGCTGCAATCCCTTCAGCGGTGCCAAGTTGACTGTTGGTATATCGAAGTGCTGAAGTGTTTGTACAGTAGAGCTACGATGGCTATCCGAGTACAGAATCAGAGTACGAAACCTATCCAACTGCAGAGAGGTGTAAGACAGGGTGACTTTATATCCCCGAAACTCTTCACCGCTGCTTTGGAAGACGTTTTTAAGCTACTGGACTGGAAAGGATGCGGTATTAACATCTATGGCGATTACATCAGTCACTTACAATTTGCTGACGATATAGTTCTAATGGCAGAATCGCTGGAGGACCTAAGCACTATGCTCAATGACCTCAATAGTGTTTCCCAACGATTTCTTAAGATTTTCTTAAGATGAACATGGACAAAACAAAAATCATGTTTAACGTCCATGTCACACCTATGCCGGTAGTTGTTGGGAGCACTTAGCTCGAAGTTGTTGACGAGTATATTTACCTGGGACAAATAGTCCGACTAGGTACGTCCAACCTCGGCCGAGAAGTCAATCGTTGGATTCAACTAGTCTCCGCAGCGTTCGGGAAACTACGACACATCTTCTCGTTAGACATACCTCAAAACCTGAAAACGAAATTTTAAAACCAGTACGTGTTGCCAATTATGACTTACAGATCTGAGACGTGGTCCTTCACTGCTGGCCGTATGAGGAAGCTCAAGGTCGCCCAGCGAGCTATGGATAGGGTTATGCTCGGAGTATCTCTGCGCGATAAACTTAGAAATGAGGATATCCACAGTAGAACCAGAGTAATCGACATAGCCCAACGGATTAGTAAGCTGAAGTGGCAGTGGGCCGGCCATATAGCTCGAAGAACCGACTACCGATGGGGAAGAAAGGTTCTCGAGTGGCATCCGGTACAGGTAGGCGAAGTGTAGTACGACCCCCCACTAGATGGAGTGACAATCTGGTGAGACATGCAGGAAGTCGATGGATGCAGGTGGCTCAGGACCGTGCTTTGTGGCATTCCTTGGGGGAGGCCTATGTTCAGCAGTGGACTTGTGAAGGGCTGTAATGATGATGATGATGAATGATGATTAAGAAGATACTGCTGCCCATCTCCTGTTTCAGTTTCTTTCTATTGCTACTTCTGACACTCACGGGATGATATAGGGGAGTGGATCCGCTTGTGGATGTATAGCATATTATTGTTCATTCTATGAATTTTTATTATACACACAAAGAACAAAGCCGACGTCAATATAGAACATATTTGTGTATGTTTAAATTAATACATTTTTAGCTTCTTTTTATTTTTATTTCTTTTTTATTATATAAAAAAGAACCTTTCATGAAAATAATTATGTACAGACACGTGCTCATCTTACGTACAATTTAGAGGTTTGAACAAAATTAATTAAGTTTAAGGATAAAATTTCATAAGCTAACAGTGTGTTTATATTAGTAGTTTGTGAACTTGTATCAATTAAAGTATACGTTTTTTAATATTAATGAAATATCGATTTCTTTTTTTTTATATCTGTTAATTAGTTTTTAAGTATATTATAAACCTAATTAGTTAGTCAGAGTTTAATATTGGATGAGTCCATAACTATACTTGTTTAGTTGTTTTTGAGTTAAAGTCAGACAAACAATGAAAAAAGGTTTGGTACATTTTTGTGGTACATAATTTAATAATTTACAAATTACAATAATTATTATAATACGCCGTGTGTTGGCGGCCTAAAGTACAATAAGAGGTGTAAGAGCGACTATGGGACGTGGCAAAAAGGCTTTATGGTTTCCGATATAATCATCTCGTTTACATCATGGGTATCAACTACCCAGCCTGGCAACGGAGAGGACTGTCAAAGGTGCAAAACATCTGGCACTTCGATCGTTAATCCATCTGCCAACCATGGCGATTAAGACGATCTTAACTACAACGATAGAAGCCCATATCCAGTAGTAGACCTTAAAAGAACGAAGATAATAGTGATGATATACAGTATTTATAGCAAGTCTTAAATGTATAAATTTCATCATCATCATTACAGCCCTTCACAAGCTCTCTCCTAACCAAAGCCACAAACCACGGTCCTGAACCATAAACTTCTTGCATGTATTACCAGGTCGTCACTTTACCTAGTAGGGGACGCCCTACACTTTGCCTTTGGGTACCAGATTGCAACTCGAGAACCATTCTTCCCCATCAATTGTTCATTCTTCGATTGCTATATGGCCGGGATATTGCCACTTCAGCTTACTTTTCCATTGAGCTATGTTCGTTACACTGGTTCTACTGCAGATATCCTCGTTTATAAGTCTATCGCGCAGAGAAACCCCGAGAATAGCTCTTTTCATAGCTCGTTGAGCGACCTTGAGGTTCCTCAAACGGCTAGCTGTGAAAGACCACGTTTCAGATCCATAGATGAACATGGACAAAACAAAGATCATGATGTATGATCTTTTTTTGTCCATGTTCATGTTAAGACCTATCCGTTGCGAGATACTATTGAGGTAATTGAGCATAGTGCTTAGGTCATCTATTGAATTTAGAATTCCTTACGTTTATTCCATGACTTATTCGAAATGATATATGAAAAAGTCAGCATTTTTACAGTCGTTATCTTCATTAGCCCGCTCTTCAGTAGCGTCAATATCAGAGTGATATATATAACATGCGCAATATATGCCTGGATATATATATATATATATATATATATATATATATATATATATATATATATATATATTTATTTATTTATTTACTCTTTATTGTACACCAGAAAACAAACCAAAAACGAATACAATTAAATAAATTAATATATATATATATATATATATATATATATATATATATCCAGGCATATAATGCGCGTGTTTTTATGCTACTGGTAGTAGTCCTAGTAGTTTTAGTACTTAGTGCTTATTCATGTAGAACAAACGGGCGCGGGGGCGGCAGTCGGCGCGGTGGTTTTGGTGAGCTCGTGTTCACGTTGCCCGCCAGGCGTTTGCGCTAGTGTGATGTGTTGTCAGAGGTTGTGAACATGGATGACGAACTTTTATTTTTAATCGAAAATTCTTACCTAAAGAGGATGACAAAAAGTAGAATTGGTGTGCACGAAATGAATAAACAAAGAGAACTGGCAGAGGGGAATAATAATACAAGGCGAGTCCATTGGCTCGAATGGTCGATCGTTTGTAGCGACAAGTTCAAAATTATTGATCTTACCAGAAGCCGCGAATCAATCGCGCGCTCCGCCGCTAGTTTGACGTGAAAACACACAAACAATTGCGTGCGTTAGTCGTCCGCTTGCCCGCTAATTCCACCGCACCTGCGTTTTGTACGTGACCACTTGCATATAATGCTATGTATTTGATATTTCGTGACCGCGCTCGCCATCGTGTCCACAAGTTAACGTGAACCAGCATTAATACAATGGTAAAAGTACTTTAAGATACATAATAGCTATCATTAAAAACGAAATAAAAATCTAAATGACATTCAATAAACTGACGAAGCTGTATCAATATAAATTGTAACGTCATTATTGCTTTTTCAAGTGATGTCCCAATTTATAATTAAGTTATTTTGAATGAAAACATGTCAAGGATAATATCTTATTCAATTTTTTATGAACAAATTCTAGGATATTGAGTCAGACACTGATCACATTCAAAATTAGATCGACAGATTTGAAATTAGAATATCATGCGTTTCCGCTTCATTAATATGTGTTGAAAGCGAAATAGGTTAAGTTTGCTAACTACGTATTTTATGTTTAGTCTTATAAATTGAGGTCATACATTTTGTAGACATTACTACTAATAATAAACATAATAATATTTTAATAAAAAAATCTATTTTTACTTATTAAGGAGAATGATATTTAGAATGCTATGATAAAAACTGATTTAATATTGTATTCTAAATAATGGACATAAAAATGTACGAACCAGTTTGTCACATTAAGAACCTTCAAGTTTATAAAAAGCTAACATAAAAATATGGTCAGGTGAGTTTTGAGACAAGTAAGGTATACAGGTACCACCATATCGATGTATAGATCGTCATTATTTTCTAAAGTCTAAATATTACATTTCTTATACATGTATTATAACACGTAGTACACTGAAAGCTATTTTGAAGTTAGAAATTTAATCGGTAAAGGAAGGAAGGAAGGAACCTCACAATTATTTTAATTGTCTATAGGATGGTTTAATACGGAAACTCCAAAGAAAATTGCTTCACGTATTTACATGTCGGAACTTAACAACATGATTTAAAAATTAAGACCTCTTTCCCTTCATAAGTAAATCCTTGTTTACACATATATGTTTGTATTATATGCATATAAGGGAATTAAAGATTTCTATAAAAATCCAATAAAAATCTATTTCATATTTTATTTAAAAATTAAGCTGTATTATTAATAATAGCGATAAAAATATATGGATGACAATCATTTTCTCTTTTTATCACGCTATAATTTAATGGTGAAGAATATCCGACGAACATAGTAATTACGAATTATAAGGAAAAATAAGGTTATCAATCCGGCGCCAGGTATGACCCACCGTGAAATGAGAGGTGCCTTGATGGTGTACCAATGGTGTACCAACCTCTCATGAAGTTCAAAGATTTTTAATCAAAATAAAACCTTTTCAACTGTATAGTATATTAAGCTGGAGTACGAGTATTAATAGGACTGTCGTCAAATTTCTGTCTGTTCTTTGAAGAGTTACTTATAGATTGTGCTTTAGTTTTTCTTAACGAGTACTAATTTTGTATTAAAGAATATAATTGAAAATTGAAAAACAATAGCATATGTCCCATTTTTTTAAATTTGAGTTTCATATAATATTAACTTTACAGAAAGAATAATGATTTATAGATGTCCAACTGGATTTTGTCGACGTTAAAGTTAGTGGATATAAAGTAGGTGAAGTGTTTCGAGTTCCGCAAAGCCGTCTCTTCTTAGATCTTCTATTATTGTAATTTGAGAAGAGTTTATTTTAAGTTATGGTGAAAAAAATCTTTGAATGGCACAACATAAGAAAAACATGGGTTATAGTGAATTTGAAAAGCAATGAGTTTGTAAAAAAAAGAAAACAATTTAATAGTATTATTTTTATTCATTAATCCATTCATCATCCATTAATTTCAGACTATTAAAATCCACTGTCCATTGTTGAACACATGCCTCCTCCATACACTGCACTGCCTTATAGGGGAGATATTTTCCATATTTTCCAGTATTGCGAGTGGGTTTTTTTGAGTTTAAAGTATTATTTTAAATTGTTAGCAGCAAGATGCTGCTGCCCAGCCTTTGTTTCAGTTTCCTTCTATCACTTCTCTTAACATCTCTTAAGACATGAAAATTATATAAAGTGTATTACAGAGTATATTATAGTGTATATTACTTTTATACAGTACACGGTTTTTTAAAAGTTGATTTAAAGTTACGGCTCAAAACAGATGTACTATTAAAGGCTTATATTATTATATAAATGTAATATAACATAAAAATCATAAAACAAAACTCGTTGCAATATAATTTCCAAACTTAATACCGATGTTTCCTCTGTTCATTCTCGGCAGCAATTTATTTATTTTCTAGAGAAATTCGAACATTGTGAAAATCTCAATATTACGACTTTTAGGAAATATCATTACATTTTCTTCAAACATTGTCCCTAGTCGAACAAAGCAACCAACAAACAAAAGCATTTTATAGACTTTTTATCATAACAGTTTTTATTATTTGAAAATAAACAAAGTTCTTAGCCATTCTTTTCTTTTCTCTATTTACCCATTTCCTACAAACACCAATTTTTTAGGAACAATATATCTGAATAATGGTTTTCGAGGTATTATTACATTTCAGTCGGAAATTGCGGAAAATCGCCAAGCGTGGCATTTTTAGCTATATCACCCATATGAGGAAGACCTACATTTAGCAGTGGGCTTTTATACCCTGTAATGGACGGATTTTTTATAGGATAAGGTGACAAACGAGCACACAGTCCACCTTATGGTAAGTGGTTGCTGCGACCCATAGACATCTACATCTATCCTCTATTACAAATCAAAATGCCGATGTGTAGTCACCCGTGAGGACTAAGATGGAATGCTTCATTCCAGTAAATAAGGGTCTCCGGTTCTCTACACTCACCATACGAAACACAGCAGTGTTAAGCTGCTATTTTACGCTAGTATTCTGTGAGAGCGTGGTCCTTCCTCGGTAGAGCCGACCCATTCGTGCTACAACTATACTACAAATATAGCTGCAGAATGGCTCTACACGTATAACATGGATGGATAAGAATACAAAAATCAAGAACCAAATTTATCAAAATCGGTGGTGATAGAGCTCGTTTTAAACTTCGTTCTGCTGGTGCTAGTCATCTCTCCTTATTTAAGGGTAATGATGAATAAAAAGACAGGCACGGTACTCCAACATGTGAAGACGATTTCTATATGTCTAAATTTCTTTTGATGTCACGGTTATACAGGTTTCTTCTTTCCTCACCTAACACGTAGTGAATGAGACTAAATGTTACAACACATGTAATTTGTAATTGTGTTAATTATGGTCGTAATTTGTTTTTATATTTTTGTTTTTCTTTGTTCTCTTATTTTTATGTTTTTTTTTAAATCTTTACTTACATTTAATATTTAATAAGATAAAATTATGAACATAACTGACAACCACGCATTCATGGCTTAGTGGATATAGTTCCGAGTAAAAATTTCTTGATTGTTTTATTCACAATAGGTAAATAACTGCATATACCTTTAAATTATTAAAACGCAATTTAATGGTCTGTGTTAAAATAAAATGTTTCTTTCTTTCAACTAATACTGTACACAGACATTAGTCCCTGGGGATCTGACTTTTTGCTTGCGTTCTAAGATATCTAAGATGTGTGTTTTTTATTGGAGACTCAACCTTTTTTGTTAAATACAGAAGAATTTAAAAAGTGATCCGTCGGATAAAATCTTCTTGAAGAAATGAAGTTAACAAATATTTGCTTACCTCAGTTCACAGGAGCCCAATTCGTATCCTTTCAATATTTATAACGTTCTAACAGCACATCTACTATTCAAATATACTTCAAGGAAGAACGTAATGGTTTTCAGTAAAGGCGCAATAATTCAATCGTTCCTCGCAGTAAAGTCAATAAACGATGGTCGTGCTACACATATAGCAATCGGATTTAACATAATCGGCTGTTAAATCAAAAATGGTTTGATTCGTAGATTTATGTGCAGCAGTGCCAATTTTAGTTTTTATTGCGCCTCGAGAAAGTCATAATAGCTATTTTCGACCGAAAAACCGAGGTAGTTCAAGGGCTCGGCACAAAAAGTCAAACAGCTTTGCTCAAATTTATGGGTATGAATAACCCGATTTCGACGTCCGGTAGATCGTAGACTGAAGGTATTTTGAGAACGTGTGACATCTCTTTTCTTTTCAAAAATAAGAGGAAGCATGTGTCCAGATCTAGGATGTGTAACTAACAGGCTTCATACTTGCCACTACCGGGCCGGAAAGTATATTTATTTATAAAATTGAAATGATTACTTCAGTCCACTGGATGGATACTGCAACTCAAGGACACTTAGAACCAACTTTAAATAAAGAAGGCAGATGTGTTGGCAGTTGTGAGGATAAATATAGATAAAATGATTCATGGACAGTAATTATTGGCTCTATATACCCTGCAGCAGTGGCAAAAAGGGTAAGATTATGGTTCCTATCTAGACAAACTCGAACGTAGCCAGAAAAGGAGTTGTACCCATGTGGTATAGATCCGAAGCCCTACTGAAAGAATACAGGCTGTTGTTTAGCTTTTTTACCGTAGATTTCTAAGTAAGCTACAAGTTTTCCCCTAGTCGACGACCTATGTCTGAGTGTATCGACCGAAAGCCGATGTTTGAATAATTTATCTCACTTGCATTCTCATTGGTTGCGTGTGACTTACGATTTCTATTGACTGTTTCTTCTCTCATAACAATAGAAAAAGCCGATGAATTTTTAAAATAGCATTTTGGCAATAATTTAACATATTGGCATTTAGTTTACGTTATTTAGGACACCACACGATAATTGCGGCGGTGGCATATTCATTATAATAGTCATCCTTGCAATTTCATCCCTTCATAACTCCACTGCTGCTTATATGCCGCCCCGAAGGAATAATAATAATAAAATCTTTTTGATTTGCTCTTCATTAAGGTGTAAAATTTTACATTATATATTACTTAAATAATGCGGTTGTTGATAGAACACGGTTCTGAGCCACCAATATTCTTAAAATTCCTGCATTTCTTATCAATTCGTTACTCTGTCTATTGGTAGACTAGTATGGTATAAACCATACTGCAGTTATATTATAACTCTTAAAGAATACCAGCGTGAAATAGCAGCTTGATACTGTGGTGTTTCGTATGATTAGTGTAGGGAATCGGAGACACTTTTCACTAGATCTGAGGCATTCCATCTTAGTCCACAGGGGTGACAACGCACCTTCATTTTGATTCTTAATTGAGGATTGATGTCTATGGGCCACAGCCTCCACTTACGATAAAGTGGACTAAATACACATTTGTCACCTTTTTTCTGAAATAAAAACCAACGGCTTTGTGCTGCTTAGCAATAATTTCGTTGCATCAGGTGACACTTGCCCGGTACGGTTGTAACACTTTATGCGTTAACATATTGACAATATATTTGGCCTTAAGCACTAAAACCTGTTGTAGACAGTCGACGCTTCGGTAGTGTAGTGGCTATGCTGGTTGTTTTAATACTCCGTTGCGGAGCAATCTTGATTACAGTTGTTTGATGCATTACCTTCCTTATTGTTATTGTCCTTAGAGTTAAATGGATTTTTACAAACGACGATTAACTATCAACTATCTGAGATTTTTTGAAAGTCCAACATTTAATTTTTAAATGAGAAGGGATTTGGCACTTGCATATAATATAATAAGTTTGACGAAGGCAATTAGGTATCACATCTGGGTATTTTGGTGAGCCTGTGCATGCCGGAGTATGTACATCGTTCGGCGGCAACTGCTTTTGTTCCCGTCGCCCCGGGCCAGTACCAGCCTATTGTCTGAAGCGCCTTTAACACTTAATTTGTTGGGAAATTGGTTGGCGAGAAAATTGACGTATTCTTTTGTTTAGAGAACAAGTGTTAAATAGTCACAGTGATTATTTTAAATAATGATTAATTATCATACTAAACTTATTTTTGTATCGAGAAAATAATAAACCAATTTCCCAAAATCATTTTCAAAATTATTTTCCTTCAGTTGCGTTATTGAAATGTTTCTAAATCCAATCCAATTATAATACAAAATAAATCACAGCAAGTAGATAAAACGCATGTTCCTCTTAAGCACCAAGCAACTTACCACAAACGGTTTAACTGTCCCTAGCACCTGCCATTCCTAATGCGGCAAAGTAATGACTACCACTTTAAGCATATTTAATTGAACTCAAAACCCGGTTAGTTTTTATCAACATATGAGTTTTTTAACACGATAGTGATCGCTAATATAAAAGCAAGATTAATAAATGCATTTTATAAGGGCATGCATAGCCGAGAAATATTCAGAATTGATGTTGTTAGGTAAATTTATGTAGACTATTTAATTACTCAAGCGATAAAGAACTACAGAAAGTAATTTTATTGTAATGAATTACTTTTTTCACGGTATAACATTATATCAAACCATTCCTTTCTAGAACATACTAAATTATATTCACAATTCAATTTTGAAAATGGATTAATAAGAATTTTTCAAAAAAGTTATTCTT
The DNA here is from genome assembly GCA_033319125.1 of Parnassius glacialis. Taxonomy (NCBI): domain Eukaryota; kingdom Metazoa; phylum Arthropoda; class Insecta; order Lepidoptera; family Papilionidae; genus Parnassius; species Parnassius glacialis. The sequence goes on along the minus strand of JAVANC010000018.1, from coordinate 15,098,873 downwards.
TTATAATTTACTTAATCACTTATAGGTACGCGCTTACATAAATATTTTTTCAGTACCTGTAACCATGGTTGATACAAATCAAGAAATAAAATACAAATCAATCAAGACAGCAGTGTTAATAATGACATCCTTGCATACAGCAAAAACTGACTTATTTTATTGAACGTTTAATAAACTTTACACATAATATGCTATAATACATAAACAAATAATATATACAATTAACAAGTGATCAACGCTATATGTGATAAAAAAAGTCTTGCCTAGGTGTTTTAGGCGTATCTAATTATATTTGTCTACATAAGGCAACAAGAATACGTTTAATTAACATTTAAAGATTTACGGCGTTACTTATAATCCTTAATTATCGGTTAGATAAATTAGGTATTAATTATCTCTATATCTGTATCTTTCTATAGTCGTTTAGTTAAAAAAGAGGGAGTCGATTTTTATGAATAAGACTTTAAGTTTTTTATACTATAATTCATATTTAAATGACGTTACGGTTTTAAATGGTTTTGTATTAAATACAAATTTAATGCCTTTTGGTGGCGGCATAAGAAAATTCTTCGTACCGTTGTAGTTAATGACTATGGTAAACGGCAGAAAGTCTTAATGCCTGCTTCATGTAGTGGCGGTGTAAGAATATCCACTACCCTATATTGCTATTATTATTACACTGTAACTTTCTGATAAGAACACTAAATAATAAAAAACTGCGGTTGCTAACCCGTCTGCCATGAGGATATACATAGAATATGGGAGAGGTTTACCAGTGGACTTTTATAGACTGTAATGGATGGAATGGAATGAATAGATCGTGGTATGATCATCACATTTAAAACCGACGTAAAGTTATCATAGCTGACGACGGGAAGCAGTGTCAATGGTAAGCGACGTCTAGTAGTGTGATTGCCAATCTGCTAGCCAAGCATGGTAATTAAAACAAATCCTCCCTCCCCTCTCCCATAACGTCAAAAGCCCTTACCCAACGATGCAATTTTACTTACAAATGCAGATAGAGAAGAAGACATTTTTTTACTTATTTTAAGCCAGTGCTTGACCACAATCCCATTGGTAATAAGTAGTGACGCAGCCTTAGATTGTCAATCGCACTCTCTTAGCGTAACAAAAGCCTATTCACTCTTGCCTTGAAGACGCCCAGATAGATAGACGTTGGCAAATTATTCCACTCCTTTGCTGTACGCATTCCAAAAGACGAAGCAACCCGTTTGTATTGATAACAAAGGGGTGAAAACCTGCACACCGCCTGGTTGTCCGATGGTGGAAAGGCTAGGGAGGAATTAAAGCGTGTAATTCCTTTGCACACTCACCGAAATGCATCCTATAGAATACCGAGAGACTGGCAACTCTGTGCCTGTGCTCGGGGCTGACCCTTGCAAGGACACCAACTTTCCTTGCGGTTGCTTTGGTTCTGGACTTAATGAACCGCCCTTAGTTCGGAGAAAATTCAACCTCTAACAACTGAAGGCGAGCAGTGTACTCCAAGGCTACATTCCGGAAAATAGAAGCCAAGGTGAGCAGGCTCCTTTTAGCGGTGAAAAGATCGTATACATACCAGGACTAAGCAGATTATTTATAAGCTGCAGGAAGAGAGTTGCGGAGAGAACAGACCCCTGTGGAACACAGGAGTTTGTCGCCACAGTATCGGATGAGCAGCCATCGACGACGACCCGGAGAGACTGTTCACTCAGAAAGTCCTTCACCCAGACAATCAGGCCAGGGGCCATAAGTCGTACGCTGAAAGCTTCCACAATAGAATAGCGTGCCAAACCCTGTCAAAGGCTTTCGAAACATCGAGAGAAACTGTAATTGCTTCACTACTATTCTCGAGGGTTTCGCCCCATATGTAAGTGGCATACATTAGAAAGTCCCTAGTTGATTCGTCGATTTCGGTGAAACTCGTACTGGTGACACTGAGGAGATCATTTTGTATTAGGTATGCCATGAGGTGGGCGTTCAATATACGCTCCATAATCTTGCGCAGGGTCGGTACGGCTGCTTTTTTAGGCACAGGCTGCACATTGGCCAGGTTCCAATATTTGGGCACAATTTCAGTCCTGAATAAGAGGCGGAACAAGTGTGTCAACACAGGAGATAACTCAGGTGCACATACCTTTAGAACTATAGCTAGTATACCATCAGGTCCACTAGGTTTGTTCACATCTAGACTTCGCAAGGTTATAAGAACCTCCTTGTTGGTGACCGTACGGTGATATGCGGACCTCTGACATAGAGGTACCGCAGTGAGGTAATTTAGATGGTACGCTGTTGCTACTGTCTAGACGCAAATTGCAAGCAAAAAGAGAAGCAAATAAGTCCGTTTTCTCCTTAGGCGTATGCGCCAGTGAGCCATCTGGTTTTACCAGCGGAGACAGTGTAGACCGACAGAAGGTCGTCTCGACCGCTTTGGCGAGAGACCAAAAGCTTTCTACTGCCAGATGGTTTAACAGAAAGCTTTGTACCGATGCGTATAATTCGGTCGAAGCTCGCTTGGCGTAATGCCTTTTTGCAGAACTTTGCAGGACTCGCCACACACCGTGGCAATCGTAGTTAGGTGGGGAATATAACGACACAGATTTTATCAGACAGTGTTCAGAAATTTCAAGGATGAGATAACCTGAACTTCGTACCTGTCTGGATCTGTGGTCAACAGAAGGTCGAGGCATTTGGCTGTGTGCACATCCACATCAGGTACCCTATTCGTTTGTTGGACGAGCTGGGATAACCCTGGCAACAAGGCAAAATTTCACGCCTCTCTCCCAGCGTGTTCGTTCTTCTGGTATGGGAACAGCCAGTCCTGATGACAGGCATTAAAGTCCCCCAGGAAAACTAACTGTGCATTAGGGTACCGATTTAGAGCCACATCAGAGGCTTCACTGAAGTATTCAAACATCCTTGTTGTCTCCTGGTCACCGCAGTGCGATCGGTAGACACAAGAATAAATAACTTTATCCATTCCTGTGTCTATCAATACCCAGATCGTAGAGAAAGTGGGGTCTTCAAGGCGACGGAGACGTTTACAGCAGATGTCGTAGCGGACGTAAACACAGACTCCGGCGCGTTAATGGAAATTATGCTTCAATGTGTACTTAGGATAGCCAAGGTACGCCGCATCTAGAGGACAACTGATCTGCGTCTCAGTCAAGAAGATTAAGTGCGCCTTGTCAGTCTCAACGTGGTGGTGGACTGCATTGAGATTACAGTGTAGACCTCGAATGTTTGTGAGGTGCACTTTTATGGAGAGGGAGTGCAACCGCTATACAAACTTACTCTTCTTTTCCTGTTTTATAAATGGTGGGAGTAAAAAAGTTGAGATTATAGCAGTTGGACGAGGCGTCACACATGAAACCTAGCGCCGCAAACATAATTACAGCATTGATACCTAGCATGGAGATCGCGGGGAAGCCCGAACTCACCTGGAAATCGCCACCATACCCTATTCACCGGCATGGTGGAGCCATCCCAGGATTTTTCAAAAGATGGCGGGGCAGTCCCATATGAGTGGCTGGCTCATTAATTGGGCCCCCAACTATCTTCAGTCAGCCAGCGATGCAACCGTGCTTAAGATCGCTAACCTCCATAACCAGGCACATGAAACTAAGAAACGGCCGCGTCGCAACCGGTTCGTATGCGCAAAGCAACTGTCCAGACCCAATCTCCCTAAGAAGTAGTTTTCACCTAACATCATACCGGAACACGATTAGAACAGTATCTAGTACTGCTCGTTTATCACTACCCAGCGGATACGTGTATAGAATCAGGATTCAAGTATTGTTATTATTATACGTGGTAGAGCTGCAGCTATATTAGTAGTATAGTTGTAGTGTGAATGGGTTGGCTAGCCTGGGGAAGGACCACGCTCTCACAGATTACCAGCGTTAAATAGCAGCTTAACATTGCTGTGTTTCGTATGATGAGTGTAGAGAACCGGAGACCCTTTTTACTGAAAAAGAGGCATTCCATCTTAGTCCTCACGGGTGACAACGCATCTGCATTTTGATTCGCAAACGAGGTTAGATGTAGATATCTATGGGCCACAGCGATCACTTACCATCAGGTGGACTGTGTGCTTGTTTGTCACCCTATCCTATAAAAAATATTTTTCCACTCGATCCAAAGTAACTCCTAATGTATTTAATAGAAAATGTATATCAAAGGAGCATTACCTACTCGTAGCTTCTAGGCAAAGCTTGTTTAAATGAAGTTGAATATTAAATTCTCGTTGAAGAAAACTGTTGAGCGCTAACACTTTTCATGCAAATTCAGGTAAGGAACGAGAGTGGATTTATTATAAAGAGATTTCCATTACCCGATACAAAAATTACTTTAAGACTTAATTTGTAAAAAATTAAAACGACGTTGAAAGGCAAAATTAAATTATTTTAAAACTTGATAAGTATTTTACATCATAATAGTGATATTCGTCTCTCTAATGGTGTTTAACCCTCGTAGTAGCGAATTCACCCTACGGTTTACATAAAGCCATTAAAACTACTGATGCAAAGGCACCTCTAAAGGTTAAGATGGCTTTCCTTATGCCTTATTACTATATTGGATTCTTAATATAGAATCCAGCATAGTATATTTATATTAGTTCAAACACAATGGGATGGGTGAGTTATATCAAATAATTCGAGTTATTAGATAGAATAATTTAAAATTAAAAACTTTGTACAGCTGACTGCAATACAAGTTATTAAAATAACTCAAAAACTATTGGTCTGCCTTCATCAAATTCATATGGGACCACACGAGAAGTACCAGTTTTCAAATAAAAAAAGAATCATCGAAATCGGTTCACCCAGTAAAAAGTTATGAGGTAACACACATAAAAAAAAACAAACAGTCGAATTTAGTACCGTCTCCTTTGTGGATGTCGGCAGAAAATAGCCATATCAAATCATAAAGTCATTGATTTATGATTTTATATAAGAATATACCATAGTAAGTAAAGGAGTTTATACAGATTGTCATTTGCAGGCTGATGATGATTAAAATAACGATAGTCATTAGAGTTTTATCATTCATTAAATAAAAAGTTTAATGATATTATTGAACAATTTCTCCTGCAAATTGAGCTAAAGGGGCTTTAATATTACTACCAGTAGGGAAAAAGCTCCAGACAAAGGCTTTGTGTAGGCTTTACGATCTAAGTACGGAACAATGAAAGTGGTTAGGATTTGACGTGAAGAAAAGATATATATAATGTACTGGTATATAGATATGTTACCATAATTTACGTAAGAATATCCTTTAGAACATCTTCGAGGGCTTTGATGTAGTGTTTGCTTTGTGTATAACCTTTAGAAAAAAATTCTTATAACATTAAGTTCATTTGAATTACCCTAGGGAAATCTTACATTCATAACAGCTACTACATTCACTTTATTTACATTAATAATTAAAATTGAATTTTATACTTAAATGTCTTCTCGTTAAATATTTACTGTACACGCCTTAACAGACTTATTTGGAACTCATTTGTAACGATACTGCGGTAGCCCTTTGAGAAATATAGTGAGAGCTCGAAACCATTTAATATGTCACTTAGTTAGTCTCGATAAATAAATTTAAGCCTGTCATGTATCTTCTAGTATAGCTTGGAGAAAGAAACCTGTTGGAAACTAGCCAAGTTGCGGTGTTCGTTTAAGGCACATTTGTGCATGAAAGAATTTCAATTACCAGAGCTACACATTTATTGTCGAAAACAAGAAAAAAAGGTAAAAACCACAAAGGTAGAAAACAGTTATTAAAAATTGGTCCGGCATGTTACATAGTAGTTACGTAGTAGAGCGAAGCTGCAGCTATATTTATAGTATAGTGATAGTGACTGCATTAGTCGGAAAATGGTCAACCTTCTCATTGATCTCCTTTCACCTGTGATCACTTCCATCCTAAATAATTACTGAATTCTTCTTTTTCCCCTTCAACTTGGAAAGATGCATTTATAGTTCTTCTTCCGAAAAAGTCGAATCCGTCTAGTTTTTCTGATTATAGACATATCTCTATTTTGCCTTTCCTTTCCAAAGTTCTTGAACATCTTTTGCACAATCAGTTATGCACCTATCTTTTAAAACATAATCTTTTAAATCCTTTGCAATCCGGTTTCCGTACTGGCCATAGTACGACTACTGCACTTTTACAAATCACTGATGATATTCGGTATGGTATGGAGAAACAATAGCTTACCATTCTTACGTTACTTGATTTTAGTAATGCATTTAATTCAGTAGATTTTGATATCTTGTTTGGCATCCTGCGCTTTTTCAACATATCTCCAACTGTAGTTGACTGGTTTCGAAGTTACTGCTTGGTCGCCGTAGCGCATTCAGGTGCAAGATGTATTTTCCACCTGGACTACTACAGCGGCTGGCGTACCACAAGGTGGTGTGTTATCTCCTCTCCTGTTTGCAATTTTCATTAACTCTATAAGTCATAATTTGTCCTCTGCCTACCACTTGTATGCTGATGATCTCCAAATCTATACTCAATCGTCTCTTGAAGATTTGTCTAAAGCAGTTGACACTATTAAGGCTGATCTGATTTGTATTTCAGATTGGAGTAAACGTTATGGTTAAAGGATTAATCCTAAGAAAACTCAGGCCATTACCATCGGTAGTTCTAGATTAATTGGAAAAATTGACTGGTCTTCCCTACCACCTATCTCACTAGACTGCACTCAAATCCCTTACAGTAAAATGGTTAAAAACCTGGGGTTGTATCTCGACTCTTGTATGTCTTGGACCTGATAGGTTAATGAGGTTAGTAAAAAATGTTTGCTGCTTTAAGCTCTTTACGTAGATTACGTAATTTTCTTAGCCCAGTCTCTACTTCTGCCTATCCTTGACTATGCTGACATTTGCTATCTTGACATTACCGAGCAGCAGCTTAATAAGCTTGAGCGCATTTAAAATTTATGTATTAGATTCATATTTGGGCTTCGCAAATATGATCACATCTCTGAATTTCGCAAACAGCTCAAATGGCTCCCGATCCGCCTTCGCAGGAATACTCACATTCTCTCCACTTTGTATGGTGTGGTTTAATTCTTCCACTCCTCATTATTTAAAAAACCGTTTCCAGTATCTTTCCCTTGCCCATAATCGGTCCCTTCGTCCTCTGTCAATCTTTCTCTCTCTACTTCTTCGCACTCTTCCTCTTTTTTTAAGAAATCCTTTACTGTAACTGCTGTACGTTTGTGGAACTCTTTACCTCTCCACATTCGTCGTGCTCAATCTCTTCATTCTTTCAAAAGTCTTGTTAAGTATTATTATTTAGAACGCTATTAGATAAATTACTTTTCCTTTTTCGTTCTCTTTTCATTTAATCTATTATATAATATTTGTATGATTATGTATATATTATATGATTATGTTTATTTGTATGTAATTTCATATTTTTATTTTGTTCACCTCCCTCTATTTTTATTTTTAACTATTACTTGGATCAGTTCTCTACACTAAGGTTGTCTGGAAGAGATCACTTTCATAGTGATAAGACCGCCTGTTGTACATATTCTACTTTAGATTTAACTGTATTCGTTTTTGTTTTGTTTTTTTGGTACAATAAAGAATAAATAAATAAATAAATAGTTGTAGCACGAATGGGTCGACCCGACCGGGGAAGGACCACACTATCACAGAATACCAGCGTAAAATAGCAGCTTAATGCTGCTGTGTTTCGTATGGTGAGTTTAGAGAACCGGAGACCCTTTTTACTGTAAAAGAGGCATTACATCTTAGTCTTCAGGGGGGAAGATGGTGCGGGATAAACTCCGCACCTGGGCCCCCCCGCTGACGCAGAGTCCCCGGCCTCAGCTCGTGGAGGATGTGGTGAGCGCTCTGTTCCCTGCGCGAGGGGAACATCCGCCCCCGCCTATGGCTCCGCCACCTGCGGTGCCGGAAGCGGACCACCAGGACGACGACGACGACATCCCGGAAGGGACCGGGGTAGACCTGAGAGTGGCGGTACGTAGGCTCAAGGCCAGGAATACCGCCCCAGGACCCGATGGCTTGCCTGGCAAAGCCTGGGTCCTGGCCTCGGAGGCTCTCGGGCCCCGACTGGAGGGGCTCCTAAGCGCATGCTTGGAGAGAGGCCAATTCCCGCTTCGTTGGAAGACGGGGAAGCTGGTCCTCATTTGGAAGCCGGGGCGCCCTGCGGACTCTCCGTCCGCATACCGGCCTGTGGTGCTGCTCGACGAGGTGGGCAAGCTCTTTGAAAGAGTCATTGCAAACCGCCTCGCCGAGCACCTTGCGGGGACGGGGCCGGATCTTGCGGAACACCAGTTTGGTTTCCGCAAGAGGCGCTCTACGGTGGACGCCATCATGCGCGTGAGAGCCCTCACGACGGGGGATGCAGTGGCCAGAGGGGGGGGGGGGTTGTTTTGGCGGTGTGTCTCGACATCGCCAACGCCTTCAACTCCATGCCCTGGAGCTGCATTAGGGAGGCACTCCGGTATCACCGGGTGCCGACCTATCTCCGTCGTATAGTCGGGGACTATCTGACGGACAGGGCCGTCATCTACCCCGGTCGCAACGGTGAGTGGAACCGGCGAGAGATGTCGTGCGGTGTCCCACAGGGTTCGGTTCTGGGGCCGCCCCTGTGGAACATCGGTTACGACTGGGTGCTGCGCGCCGACCTCCCTACCGGCGTCAGCGTAGTTTGCTACGCTGACGACACGCTGGTACTGGCACAGGGGGGGTCGTACGAGGCGGCGGCGGAAAATATGACACGCGGGGTTGCGATAGTCGTTGAGAGGATCCGGCAGCTGGGTCTTGAGGTGGCTCTGCACAAGTCCGAGGCCATGCACTTCCATGGTCCTCGGAACAGGCCACCACCGGGATCCTCAGTGATGGTAGGAGGGGTATCCGTCGGCGTCGAGTTGACGTTGAAGTACCTAGCACTCGTCCTCGACGGCCGATGGAACTTCGTTGAGCACTTCCGACGTTTGGCTCCCAAACTGGAACGGACCGGGGCTGCCTTCAGGCGGCTCCTGCCGAACCTTGGGGGGCCAAACGCCTCCTGCCGGAGGCTCTACGCGGGGATTGTGCGGTCCATGGCCCTTTACGGGGCCCCGGTGTGGGCGCGTGGTTTGGCGCGGCTTGCCGTCCACCACCTGAACGCGCCCCAAAGGGTGGTCGCCGTGAGAATGGTTCGCGGCTACCGCACGATCTCCCGTGAGGCGGCGTGCCTCCTTGCCGGATTGCCGCCATGGGATCTGGAGGCGATAGTCCTCGCGCGCCTGCACGAATGGCGCACGGAGGCACTATGCCGGGGGGAAACCCCGCTGCCGCGGCAAGTTGTCGTGCAGCGGACAGACTTCCGGCGTGATCTCATGGCGACATGGAGAGAGCGACTGTCGCAACCCCGTGCTGGGCACGCCACTATAGCGGCTATAAGACCCCTCTTTGAGGAGTGGCTTGAGAGACGCCACGGCGTCCTCACCTTCCGCCTGACGCAGGTCCTCACCGGACACGGTGTGTTCGGGAGGTTCCTCCACCGAATCGGGCGGGAGGAAACGCCCGGGTGCTCCCACTGCGAGGATCGACCGGAGGACACGGTGGAGCACACGGTGGAGGTGTGCCCTGCTTGGGCGGAGCACCGCCGTGTCCTCGTAGCGGCGATAGGCGGCGGCGACCTCTCGCGTCCGGCCCTGGTCGAAGCCATGGTCCGGAGCGAGACGGAATGGGATGCCGTCACCACCTTCTGCGAAGCAGTGATGCTAGCGAAGGAGGTGGCGGAGCGGGAGAAGGAGAGAGCAGCAGCTTTCCTTCCCGGCCGCCGCGGGAGACGCCCCGGGCGTCGGGGGCTACGTCGTGGCCCCCGGCCACCGTAGGCGCGGGCCTGTGGATGGCGAGCAATGGGTAGCTCGCCGTCCGTCCGTCTAACGACGACAGGCCGTGTCGACGGCGCGTTTTGTTCCACGCGCGCCTCAAAGAGCTGTCAGCATCGTGAAGGGGCCCGCAAGGGCCGACGCCTGCCGGGGCTGCGGGCTGTTCGAAAGAGATACCGCGGCTCCGGAACGTAAGGGCACTGAAGGAACACGGATGGTTTTTAGTCAGTAAAAGTCTGACACTCCCTTCCGCTCCACCCAGAGCGAAAGGCGTCATTTGATGATTTTCCATCCGCAAAAAAAAAAAAAAAGGGGGACAACTCATCTGCATTATAATTCGCAATCGAGGATAGATGTAGATGTATATGAGCCTCAGCAACCACTTACCATCAGGTGGACTGTGTGCTCGTTTGTCACCCTATTTCTATAAAAATATAGTTACTTGATTATAACTGAACACAGAGAAGACAATTTTACTTAATTTTAATAAAAATATCCATAAACTGTAGGTGACAATTGAGTTATTTTGAAACATTATTGAGTTTATTTATTTTCTTTGAGAAAAAAAACTATGTCCTATCCTATGACTTATAATAATCTCATTAAAAATTTAAAAGTAAATCCAAGGTTAGTTCTTGCAGGCTTAGTATTAAAGATAGTTGGAAACTATTAGCAAAAGCTATTTTAACTCTCATTTGATGATAGTCTATATCTTTAAAAAGTTGCTATAAATATCGAATAATATGGCAAGGTATAAAAACTAAACCGAAAATTCGTCAAGCTGTTCAAGTAACTAAATTCATTTTATAATATGTCGTTACAATTTGTTCACATAAGAAATACTTAATATGTAAGTATTATATGATTATTTCTCTACCGTTTTAATTTGGTTTGTGAAAATAAACTAGAGCAATGAATTCAATAAATAATATAAAATATGTTACGGAAATAACCGGAAAATAATTTGGAACAGAGTGCGAAATATGCGAATTAATATACCTACCGGAAAAAAATATCTAATATTGAAACATGAGAAGCATCTAATGTTGCAATACCGAAGCAGGATACCTTCTAGTGGATTCTATTAATATTCACATTAATGAAGAAAAGAAAAAGCAAATGGTGAATGTGGTGCGTATTGTCTCTTTTTTTATATAGAGACAATTTTTTTTACTATTATGTAGTATTATAAGTAGCCAAGATTATAGAAATTTATGTTTACTGTCGTGATAAAATGATAACCGAAAGACTTATGCGTGAGCATTCAAAACAATTAATTTACGTTGCTATGCGTAATTTTCTTATTCATAGATAACGAAAATGTAGTCATTATCAACAGATCGCTAATAAACTGACGGAAAGTGCATAAAATAGCATAACTTAGGTGTCCATTTACAAAGCAGACACTGATTAATAACTTTTACACGACAATTTTCACCAATTTTTAGTCAACAATATAACGAAAGTATTTTTGTAAGTAGCTTATTACTCCGAATATACACACACAAAAATAAATTAATACTTTAAACATCTGCAGGAAATATACTTTGATCCTTTTTAATCCATCCTCCTTTTATCCCCGATCGCCCAAAATAACATCGAAGAACGAGAAGCTATTATACAAAAATAAATCGATGAAAATCTAATGACACACTTCACTCTGCACTTCAAACTTGTGTTACTTTTATATGTGAAACGCATTGCTATTCTTTCAAATTACAGAATGGGTGGTCTACTTTGATTTTTGGTGGCCATCGTAAACTTCCGTATTTGCTTGACCCAGTGAATTCATTTCTATTATGAGTGTAGGTTTTGACGTTCATGTGAGATTTAAGCAAGCCTACGTTGTATAAAAATGATTTAGATTTATTTCACATAAAAACACATACTCTTATTTTTGTCATTATTCTCTATAATCACATGAAATTAAAGGTTTTATATTGCCTTCTTTCCTAACAATCATCATCATCATCATAACAGCCTTTCACAAGTCCACTGCTCAACATAGGCCTTTCCCAAGGAATGCCACAAAGCATGGTGTCGAGCCACCTGCATCCACTGACTTCCTGCATGTCTTACCAGGTCGTCCGTCACTCCATTTAGTAGGGGAACGCCCTACACTTCACCTGCCGGTACGAGACTGCCACTCGAGAACCTTTCTTCCCCATCGGTTGTAGGTTCTTCGAGTTATATAGCCGGCCCATTGCCTATTCATAACATTGAATGTGAAAAAATTGTATATTTATTATTCAAAAAAACTATAAAATTTACTTAAAACGTTATTCAGACGGAATTATCAGACGAAAGATATAAGAAAACAAATCAAGGCGATTTATCTTTGAGTTTTTACTTTTAACATTTTGAGATACTTATTTGGAAGTTATTGCAATGGATTCAATTTCTGTAAGTTCGTATTTCAATAATTCTTTCCGTTTTGAGATCCCTAGCGACCAAGTTTACTGTTTTGTAAGTGTGGTAGGTATAAGGCTGTATGGGTGTGTATGTCAGTAAACGTTTTCCATCTTGCAATATCTCTAGAACATTCAGTGGAAGTTTTTAGTTATAGATTTTTATTATGGTAATAAATACTGTATAATATAATATTATAAAATATTATTTTACTAAACAATCACGCATATCGACTCCAAATAAATTTTAATCGATAGGTATGTGTTTTTTTTTCTTCAAAAATTGATTCAATCGATTTTAATAAAAGTTTTTAATCTAATCTGATGTTTAGTTCTTTTTAAGCGTCAGTATTGAGTCATGGGTCCGAATACGCCTTTCGACTACACTCCCTACACAAGCATTTTAAGCTTACTAAGAGTGATTTACGGGAATGTGAGTAATGTTTATATAATGCTTGTATTTGTTTTAACAAAAAAAAACTGAATACATTTCATCATCATCATCATCATCATTACAGCCTTTCATAAGTCCACTGCTGAACATAGGCCTCCCCTAAGGAATGCCACAAAGCACGGTCCTGACTCCTGATCCACCTGCATCCATCGACTTCCTGCATGTTTTACCAGGTCGTCACTCCATCTCGTGGGGGGTTGCCCTACACTTCGCCTACCGGTACGAGGCTGCCACTCAAGAACCTTTCTTCCCCATTGGTTGTCGGTTCTTCGAGCTATATGGCCGGCCCACTGCCACCTCAGATTACTAATCCGTTGAGCTATGTCGGTTACTCTGGTTCTACTGCGGATAATATCCTCATTCCTAAGTTTATCACGCAGAGAAACTCCGAGCATAGCCCTCTCCATAGCTCGCTGAGCGACCTTGAACTTCATCATACGGCCAGCAGTGAAGGACCACGTCTCAGATCCGTAAGTCATCACTGGCAACACGCACTGGTTGTACAATTTCGTTTTAAGGTTTTGAGGTATGTCTGACAAGAAGATGTGTCGTAGCTTCCCGAACGCCCGAACGAATACATTTAAGTAATATGAATTACATATGTTTATTATCAGTGCATTTTTTTTTAAATTGAAGGCAATAATTGGGAAATCGATAGAGTGATCCGACCGAATTGCATTTACACCCACTTTTGATATATAAAAAGTAAGCAATCCCTTTTTAGTCAATTTCACGAAATAAGGTTTTTAATTAAATTAAATTTTTCTATACATATATTTTTATTTTGTTTATATTGTGGATACAACAGACATGTTTAGTTTCTACTATGCTTTTTATTTTTTTATTATTTCATTATAAAAATCTAATGTATTAACATTCCGGACAGCTCTCTACCATAACTCTAATTTTATTGCATTGCCAATCAAAAACTGTACGATTTCCTGCAATAACTTACTACGATATCGTTACAAAATAATTAGAACCGATCATAAATTTGCCGATGTTAGTATCAGCTAGTTATCATGGAGTCACTGACCTTCGTATTATGTCAGTAGTTCAGATCGATATATCTCATGAACCTGACTCATAGCACGGTTGGTCAGTTGTTGTTTGACAATTTTTTAAAGTACTTTAAAGGAATATTATTATTGAAATTATGTATGAAAGATAACAGTCACTATTTTATTTGTTTATTAAACTTGTACACTTTTTATGCACTAAACATACAAACGGCGAAATTAGTGCCATGTGGCATTTTCTGCCACTACCAAGTCAACTGGTAAGTTAGTGGGAAAAGTGATAATATTGATAAAATAATTATTCTCGAACCAATATAATTATACTTTATAATTACTTTCACTAGTCGTTAGCGTCATCAAGTTACAAAAAGTTGAAAGAAAACGTCTATAAATTAAAATAAGTAAAATAAGTGGAGTTGAACGCGATACAATCCGTAAAATAAATTTTATAAAATGTCTAGTATTCATGTAAGTATAACAAATCATTCAGTTAAAACAAATGCAACTTGAAACTATTTTGTAATGTAAAGCCCATTCTACATGCAAATACCTCTTACAAATAATGTTTCATTTATTTTGCCAGCATCCGAAAAAAATTTAAAGTATTTAGCCGGTGTGTACTAGTCTCGACCACAGTTGGCCGCAAAAAGGCGGACGAGGTTCGTCGCTAGCGCGTCCCAAGAATTAACATAAAGTAGAATAATTAAATGCAACTTAAAAGACAAAGAATGGAACGTCCGCTATTGATGTAAATGAAGCATCAACCATCCATAATACGAAAGATTTTAGTGAACAAATTAATGTCAGTAATAAATTATTTTTATATTATTAAGTATTTTTTATGTTTATTTTAATCAGATTTAAACAAATTATCAAGAACTTTATATTAATAGCCGAAAAGTGAAAATTCAGTAGTATGTTCTTTTCTTCTAATTTATGGTTTTAAAACTTATCATGAAACAGCTGGTATCACGCAATGGCTAAGCAAAAATGGACCGAAATAAGAAAAGAACCTTTGAACGGTAATTCTTACAATGGAAGTTATGCGAGCATAAAGAAATACCTTTTATTAGTAAAAACATAAATTTACCCAATAAGAATTTATTATGAAACTAAAGAGGTGAACGAACTTACAATACACCGGATAAGTAAGTGGTAACTACCGTACATAAACACTTGCAGCCAGTTTCAAACAAAGAAGCCTACAAATGCTTTGTCAACCCTGAGGATTCCTTCACTGTTGGCCGTATGAGGAAGCTCAAGGTCGCTCAGCGAGCTATGGAGAGGGCTATGCTCGGAGTTTCTCTGCGTGATAAACTTAGGAATAAGGATATCCGCAGTAGAACCAGAGTAACCGACATAGCCCAACGGATTAGTAAGCTGAAGTGGCAGTGGGCCGGCCATATAGCTCGAAGAACCGACAACCGATGGGGAAGAAAGGTTCTCGAGTGGCAGCCTCGTACCGGTAGGCGAAGTGTAGGGCGTTCCCCCACGAGATGGAGTGACGACCTGGTAAGACATGCAGGAAGTCGATGGATGCAGGTGGCTCAGGACCGTGCTTTGTGGCATTCTTTGGGGGAGGCCTATGTTCAGCAGTGGACTTGTGAAGGGCTGTAATGATGATGATGATGATGACATTTACTGTAAATATTCTGGCTCTATACCTTTGAAACTGGAAAACTGCAGTGCACGCATTGCTATTTGGCATTCCTACACAGTCACTTGCATCCATCGACTTCCTGCATGTGTTAACAAATCATTATTACATCTAGTCCAATGGGGCCGCTCTACACTTCCTTCCTTCCCCATCGGTTGCCGGTTCTTCGAGATATAGGGCCGGTCCATTGCTACTTCAGCTTTACTATATCCAGCTATACTTTCATTGGCCTTTGCTCTGGTTCTGCTTTTGTTAGCTTCAACTAGATACTAGATAATAATAAAACTACACAGCTTTTGCATATAAAAACAGAAACTAAATTAGTAAAAGATTGCGTGCTTGTCGATCTAAAATAGTGACTGTCACTACGGTTCCACATCATTCATTTTATTCTTACCCTATTTTCATTTTAAGACACTTATTTTGTGCGCTAACTGGCGCCAACAACTCGCACGAGTTTTACACTCCTATCGAGTTAACGGTTTGTAGGAAGTTTCACCTATGAGTATCTATTTATAAATCCCTAAAATTTTTGTTTCTATGTTAATGATCGTGTAAATTTGAATGTCTTGACCGATTGAGATCATACACAATATATTTGTTATGTCAAGATGATGTTTTATAGCTATGCTAGTATTCGAAAGGTTGCGCTGAAGTCAAGTTATTAACAAATTCTATATTTATGAACGAAAATGACTTATAAAAATAAAAAGTCCAGAGTGATTTCGGAGTGAAACTTAACGCGATCTCTACCGAAAATGACAGAACAACGTCTGCTGGGCCCGCACGTTTACTATAAAATAGGACGCATTGTTGTTACTATTGCGTAAAAACAATTTTTGGTTCTTGAATAGACATGAAATTGTGTAATTTTTTTTATAGGATAAGGGTGACAAACGAGCACACAGTCCACCTGATGGTAAGTGGTTGCTGCGGCCCATAGACATCTACATCTATCCTCTATAATAAAAATCAAAATTCAGATGCGTTGTCACCCGTGAGGACTAAGATGGAATGCCTTATTTCCAGTAAAAAAGGTCTCCGGTTCTCTACACTCACCACACGAAACACAGCAGCGTAAAGTTGCTATTTTACGTTGGTATTCTTGTGAGAGCGTGGTCCTTCCCCGGTCGAGTCGACCCATTCGTGCTACAACTATACTACTAATATAGCTGCAGCATGGCTCTACTACGTAAAAACTGCTTAATATAGTGTTGTGATCGAATTACCACTACTCCACTAGATTTGTATCACACGGACAACTAATACCACTGTCTGTGCCTCACAATTGGAAGATTATTAATGAATTCAATAGTTAGGGATAATAATCTGCAATTCACCTAATATTTAAAACTGAATTCAAAATTAATACTTACGCAACAAGACCATCTGCATAAATATTTCCTGTATAATTGAAAATAAATAGAGTTAGGTTTTACGCCAAGCTATTATAGTTTATTATTTTTGATAGAATCAGGTAACTTAGGACCGTGTTTTGTGGCATTTCTTGGGAATAGACCTTTCCCGAGAAATACCACAAAGTGTATTAGTGGATTTGTAACAGGTAAACAAGATGATAATTAATCTTTATGTTATTAATTATTTTTAAGGCATCTTTACGATGAAGTGAGCTACTTAAATTGTATTGTTTGTCAAATTGTTGTCATACCGACCAATCACCAAACGGTATATTAAACGTTCATTAAACCTCATATTATGTATCATTGCTGTTTTAAAGTCTGGGTATTACTGTTACACAATTTTCGCTCTACTTGGTACAGTTGCTTTAATGGGTGTTTCTGTGAATAAGCAAACTTGAATTTATTTTTATTAAATCAATAATATGTACAAATTAGTTTCAGAACTTAACCATTTATCTGTTCCGGACATAAACAAAATTATTATACTTATCTCCAGTTTTCAGGTTTTTGCAAGTTAAACCCTCTTATCTCATAAAACTCTCTTACAATGTTAGAAAAACTTCTGTAGCCCTTACAATAAGTAAGGTCGATGTAACTCGTTAGAAATGATAGTCTATTTCGACAACATTGGTTGTTAGATATTTTTAAAAATCTGCAAACGTGATTCAATGTGCTGAAAATTTCGCTGAAATAAACACCGAGATCATTGGCCTATGTAATTAAAAGCTATGTACGTCATATGCCTGTCTTGTGGTGTTTCGTTTTGGTACTGAACGATAAAATTTGTTTGCACAGTTAAAGCTTTCAATGCCACAGCAAAATATGCTCGTGATACATCTGACAGTGACTAATTTGCCTATTTGTAGGTTTGAATCAGATATTTGTATCAAAAGATATGTCATATGGCCAGAAATAACAAGGCTCCTATGAAGCACTGTCTGAACCGGTTGATTTGCCAGTACGCAATTTAATAGGGTCGATTTACAAAGACGGTCCTTATTATGTTTGTTATTATTGCATCTGTGATTCACTGAAAGTAGTTCGTATTTATTTTTTTATAATTGTAATACTTATGTAATCCTTTTTAAATGATTTAATATACAGCTGCAAGGAAAATTTGTGTCCTTGCAAGGGTTCGGCGGTACTTCACGCCGGGGCAGCTTCTTGCATAGGGCAGTACCCCTTGTACGACCGGAGTTACGCTTTATATATGATAAAGCACAAGTCCGCTCGTGCATGGAGTACTGCTGTCACATATGGGCTGGTGCAGCAAAATGCCACCTGGCAGCATTGGACTCAGGGGAGAAACGTGCTAAGGGGCTCATTGATGACCTAGACTGGTTGAAACCAATCTTGTCAGCCTCAAGCACAGGCGCAGAGTAGCCAGTATCTCGGTTTTCTATAGGATGCATTTCGATGAGTGTGCGCAGGAATTACACGCTTTAATTCCTCCCTATCCTTTCCACCATCCGACAACCAGGCGGTCCGCGGGTCTTCACCCCTTTGTTTTCGATATTCCAGGCATCAGAACCAAACGGTTTGCTTTGTCTTTTGGAATGCGTACAACAAAGGAGAGGAATAATTTGCCGGCGTCTATCTTTAAGTCTGACTAAAATCTGGGCGTCTTCAAGGCAAGAGTGAATAGACTTTTGTTACGCTAAGACAGTGCGATTTACCATCTAAGGCTACATTACCACTTACCACCAGGTGAGATTGTGGTCAAATATTGGCTTATAATAAGTAAAAAAAATTACATAATGAACCTTACATTATACTTCTGACGAATAACTATGCATGACTTAGATGCTTGTCTAACGGATAGACAAGCATCTAAGACATGCATAGAATAGACGGTCTATTTAATATTGATTTTAGCGCAGTTTTGGTTATTTGTTGTGATAGTCTTCATTATTTTATATAGGTGACCTTTTGTCTGGCTGTAACTTACGGAATACAACAATAGATAATATGTGTGGTAATATATGAAAAAATATCTATTAGCAGAGGAAACAGAATGTTGAGCCAGCAGCGGGGCGGGCCATTTGGCGCAATGTAAGCCGCAGACACCCCTTTGGCTTGAATTTTTCTTTGGATACAGTAATAAGATTATTATAATATTTAATAATATTATAATAATATTCAATTATTATTTATTAAAATAAAATACACTGTACCTAAAGGTCTACGGTACGGTAAGGTGGCGTGTAGTGGCGCTGCTAATGAATCTAAAACTCCGTATCTTCCCGTGCGAGTTGTAAGAGCTGACAGAGGGATATGAAACGGGAGAACATGGGTAGTAGAATATTTTCACAACAACAGACCTGAAAATGTTTTTTTATAGGATAGGGTGACAAACGAGTACACAGTCCACCTGATGGTAAGTGGTTGCTGTAGCCCATAGACATCTACATTTATCTCGTTTGTGAATCAAAATGCAGATGCGTTGTCACCCGTGAGGATTAAGTTGGAATGCCTCTTTTCCAGTAAATAGTGTCTCCGGTTCTCTACACTCACCATACGAAACACAGCAGTGTTGAGCTGCTATTTTACGCTGGTGTTCTGTGAGAGCGTGGTACTTCCCGGTCGAGCCGACCCATTCGTACTACAACTATACTACTAATGTAACTGCAACATGGCTTTAGCACGTAATAAAAAATTAAAATTACCTTTTCAATCCGCATTCGAAGCGTGACAACTACGGCAAATATTAAAATATCTGTGTGTGGCGCCTATGTTCTAGTAGACATTTGGCTATAATTAATAAACGAAAAAAGGACTTGCCAAGTATAGCAATAAATAATAGGTTTGTATACTGGTTGATTATAAAGAAGCACACAACACTTGCTTATAATGTGGAATTAAAAATATAAATATAAATTACTTAATATTTCTTACATTTAATTACAAAAGCTGGCTAAACATGTTTATGTTTATGTTTATGTCATGTGGCACAATAATGTTTATGTTTACGTAACCGCAGCCTAAACTCGTGAGTTCGTTCACTTGTTACGTTGTGATTATCAGGATTACAATCATTTGGCACAAGATTCGCTCTGCCGTTGACCCTAATGAGACTTAATCGCTCAATACTTATTTATAGTGATTCTCGTGGGTTCTGTCTTTAAGTTTAATACGTTATACGACTATATTTACTGTATATTTATTAAAGACTAGCTGATAGCCGCAAATTCCTTCGGGTTGCTTACACACATCACTGTACACGTAGTGCTTATAAAAATAATTGTTTTCCAAAACTTTATATTAAATGAAGATATTGCAATATTTTTTTTAGGTTAGGGCCAAGTGTCTATGAAACAAAACTTAGAAAACTTAATTGAAATTTATCCTGTGGTTTTTCAAACCTCTATCATTTTATTTATATAGATATTAAAATATCTATTATATTTTTCATAAAATAAAATTGCAAAGAGAGTTTAAACACTCACATGTCGGTAAGTGGATCAACCATTTGAAGCGAATGGACCCTTGGAACTAAATTCAAAGAAGGCAACGGGAGTGTCGTCATCACCAATAACAGCTATACCAATAAGAACCTCAAAGTCTGTAATTGAATACACATCAGCGAATGCTCTACTTAGCGAAAGAAAATGTAAAAGGTGGTTCCTACTCAGATGGATTCCTACTACTACCGGACTAGCTAGAAAAATGCTTATAAAAATATAAAATATTATAAAATAAAAATAAAGTTTATATTTATATATTTTATTTTACAAAGCTTGTAATTCATGCCACATATAAATCACACCCATTGAGAATATTTCATTTCTTAGTATAAGTGTGAAAAACGGTTCCACCAGATGGTAAGTAGATGTTATGGCCCATATACAACTTTTTACAAACAGAAATGCCTACGCATACCCGCCGCGTGGGGGCAAGACCGAGTTATATTCGGACTCGCACCGACCAAAACGGAAGATGACTTCTCCTACTCCTTCTCCTTCTCAGGTAAGGTACACCTGGAACAGAAGGTGTGCCTTCCTCTGTGCCCTACAGACCTCCTCGAGTCTCATACCATGCCAGGAAAAAACTAGCACTCGGAGGCAATACCTTTCCTAACTCCACCGGCGGGTCTGGTGCGTGGCTCCACCGCCAACCAAATTTCGTAAGGATAGTGGCGCCTTGCAATATCGACACTCCTCTCCCTGCACGGCCCTACCACCACCGATTCAACGGTGCGGTCCCGCCAGAGTCGAGGATAGGACGAGTAACGCATCGTCATACCAACACTCATCTTCCCTCGCGACTCTATCTCACTTCAACTCCTACTTAAGGGGGAGAGGATACATCTCTCGCCGCAACTCATGAACACACGTTTCCAGTGGGCTCGCTAAGGAGCCGGCTTATAGAGCCGGCTTATATACCTCGGGCCAGTCATATGGGTGGTTCATCTTAGTTCACCATGGGTGACCAAGCCAAGGCTACTAAGCAATCAAGTCACGGCTACTAAGTCCCCCAGTCATGGCAAGGCGGGAATTCGTTCGGGGGAGAGTGAAGACATATAATAGACACCTTCATATATTATGCTTCATTAAGAATCGTAGATGCGTTGTCAACCCTGAAGTTTAAAATATAATGCCATTGAGTTATATGTACTACGTACTAGAGAAGCCCTTCCGAACATTGACTATGTTAGACTGAACTGTAGTGCAGTCCCTGCAGTCCATACAAACTAAATATTGTGTAAATTGAAGATTTGTGAATTCCATAAAATAATTTTTTAAATCATAAAATAATTTTTTAAATTATTACATTTTATTTAGAAATATGTTTGTTTAGATTAAATTAAGACATTTTATATTAAATTCTTAAATTTATTTTATATCAATATCTTATTTTATATCAAATTAAAGTCTTCGCTCATGCGCGACGCGACTACTACTACCGGTACCGCGCATGCGCGATTACATAGAGTAGGACACAATTTTTGTTTGGAATGGCTTCTCTAGTACGTAGTACATATAACTCAATGTAGAATGCCCCATCACTAATCTCTACACTCACTTTACGAAAAACAGCAACATTAAGTTAATACATGGCGCTCGTATTCTATGAAAAAGTAGTCCTTCCCCGGCCGGGTAAGCAGCGTGGCTCTAACATATTATAATAAACATATTGAAGATATCTTACAAAGTTCAAAAAGTTTTAAAAAACACAAATAACCATCACGGACGGATCTCATTTAAAATGTGTGTTACATAAACAAGCAGTTTGTAAAGCCAGAGCCAAACAAAAACAGCCGCGACGAGGCGATGTCGTCGCATAGCGAACAAAAAGCGTTAATGTACGCCTTGCTGTCTCACTTACACAGTATTTAATGTACACTGACCGGTTGATGCATTAAAGCAGTATACAGGTGCACAGATAATGCAACTGAATAGATAGTACTGTTCAAAAGTATTACTTTCATCATTTTATTACTGAGAATCTAAGGCATTGTTATAAAAAATGCTGGTTGCAAATATTTATTTAAATTTACCGAATGAATGTGGTTCAGTGGAGAATATCTTGTTATTTCCGTCAAGAAAAGGAATAATTTGAATGAGAAACTGTGTGTTGGCAGACGTGTTGAATCATTTGTTAGGCGTTAGAACCATATCGTTAACTTTGCTTGTTATAACTTTATGTGACTCTGGGATGCAGGGAATTTAAATAAGTTGTATACATAAGATATTAAAACTGAAGCATATAGTAATTTACATTTATTTCTATAAATGTCTTTCGGTTACATCATTGTTATAAATTCCATAGAGAAAAATCTAAAATATTTCTTTATATCACGAGAGCAATCTAAATTTGAAATGCTACGGTTTTGGTAAGCCGAAATTGTTGATTGCAACATTTAGCGATGCATCAAACGGCTATAAATAAAATTATTATATTTCAAGGCCGGAAGTAGCAAGAATAAAGTAGTTACAGCCTATACTGAGCCACCTGCATCCATCGACTTCCTGCATATCTTACCAGGTCGTCACTCCATCTAGTGGGGGGACGTCCTACACTTTGTCCGCCGGTACGAGGCCGCCACTCGAGAACCTTTTTTCCCCAACGGTTGTCGGTTCTTCGAGCTATATTTTAAATTATGAGAGGGTATTAGGGCAATGAAAATATTTGCCGCATTGGCCCATTAAGTGTTGGCGGACTTCACATGTGCAATTAACAATTACATTGCTATGGTCTCAAATCGAGCCCAGATCATGAGGTACCACTGTTTTGTAGTTCGCCAAACAGCAGCGAACCATAATCTAAATCTAATCTGCTTTAGCTCTTCAAAAGATGTGTCCAGTAGCGTGAACTAGTAGCTTGAGTACTTTTTCCAATTTGCGGAAAGCAAACATATTGCATTTTATGTAAATATTTCATTTCAATGTGTCTTTTACTTTGCGTGATTGGTAGAATCCAAGAAATTTATGTTGTTTGATTTATATACCACAAAATCACACGAATGACAATTGTAAAGTCCAATGAATTCATTTACTAATTTCATTATGATGTTTTAAGTGTGATCAGAAAATAATATTATCCTAATCTAGAAAAAAAATTGTGCTAATATTTTTCATATAGATATGCAAAAAATGCAAAACTCTGTACATAAGATGCCACGTAAACGTGTATGTAATTACTCGAATGATTAATATAAAACTTCCACATACTTACTTCTCAAATAGGCTTAAAGCGGTCCACATCGAGTATGTTACTAGTAAGATAAAATATTTCCATCACGTCCATGGCGAACCACCTGACTCATCTGGTCGGAACACCGTACATGTTATATTAAAAATTCTTATGAAAATAAAGAAAAGTTTCTTGGTATGTTTCTCAACTTCGTTCGATTTCGCATCTAATTTTTGTGGCTTTGAAAAAATAATATTTATGTGAATCTGACGCTATTACGGAATAACCGTGTAGTGGCGGTGTAAGAATATCCACTACCCCATATCTTCCCGAGGGTGTCGTAAGAGGCCACAGGGGGGAAGTGAAACAGAATTAATATTCCTTATAACAACTCAAATAAAAAAAAAACTGTGGTTGTCGAGCGTGGCAACTATGGCAAAATTTCCCCATGAGGTATTCTATGAGGTAGGGGGATCTATGTTCAATAGTGGACTTTATAAGCTGTAATGGATGTTTCGAATTGTTTTGTTGAGTATTAAAAATGGAATGTATGCCAAAAAAGCGTATCGCGCTAAAAACATGTAATTCCATTCGAAATATAATTTAGCACTATATAGTTGCAGCGCCTAATCAATATCTATAAAAGTTTATAAAGGATGAAAGTAAATTTAGTAAATATATAAAATTATTAAAATAATTACAGTTATGCCGTTAAGGAATAGTGCTCGAAAATAAAACGCTTTAGATATCTGTTTCACTCATAAGAAAGCGAGAGTAGGCATTGAAAAAAAAATGGTTTTGATTTTCAATGGCAAGTTTCTGCAAAATTACGCGGATTTTTGTGGAAATAAAAATTTAACGTCTCGCAATTCAAATCGCATTTTTGCAATTTGTTATTGTAATTTTGAATTTTATATTGTTCCACATAATATATCACCTAATAATATACGTAAAGAAATTGCTTGAATTCGCTATTGAAAAACCAAATACGTGTTATGAATAATTTGATTGCGTCATATTATATCGAACAGATTAAAAGAACCGAATGTCACGGAAACTAAAACGACCTGTGAACTGAGGAGTGTCTCGTAACTAAATTTTAGGGGAATTAGGTTGATTAGCTGCCGTGATTAAATTTATATTTACCGAAGCTTGCGAAATAACGTGCAGTGAATATTTTAATACAACAAAATGGCATGCTAACTAGTATTCCACGTGATGGTTAGTGGCTATTACAGTCCATGGACGCCTACAACCATCTTTATACGAAATGGCAAAAGATTCAAATTAATCCTATGATTATATTAGTTCTCTAACAATTAGCAACAAATATAAGTAATATGGCTGTACGTATATGGCCAATTTCTCGACAGTAGAAGTATTAATACCATAGGATAAAAACACTTGTAGTCAATATGATACATAACTATTTGAAAATCAAACTTTGGGTTTTAAATTAACAGTACAGTTTAACAGTAAAAGAATTCGTTTCTGTTGTCTATCTAATTACTATGAGAATAAAAAGATCCAGTTTTATTGCTATGTAAATCACTGACAAGAAGAGCGTTTAACAAAATGATCGCTGTTACTTTCGTCAGAGTACTAATAAAATTTAAACCGATGAATCTAATTAATCTTGTAACGAGGGTCGACATCGGAACAAAAGAAAGAAACAAACTGTTAATTTATGTTAATCTAAAATAACAATAAATAGCTTAAGGAAATATATTAAATTAAATAAATGCTGATATATTTTCAAGCACACACTTTTGATAGTTATATAATATTGCAATAGAGAAGGGTTATTGTTGGCAGAACTATAGCCATTATCAGTGTAGTATGTTAAAAGTAATTACAAATTAAAATTGCAATAAAAGTTAGCCATAACGCCAATGAAAACATGTTCAACACTGGCGCCATCATCATCATCAACAACTCGTAAAAGTTTATAGCAGGATATGAACCTTTCCAGTTGTTGAGAGTGGTATACTAAATTCATATATTTATTTTATTTTAACTTTATTGAACCTTACAATAAGTAAAGGATCAAAAGACGGACTTAATGTTAAAAGCATGCAATGCCACAAAACACGGCATTTAACCACCTACATTCATTAAATTTCAAAATTTCTTATCAGGTCGTCACTCTGCTTAGTAGTGAGATGCCCTACACTTTGCTTACCTACTGATACGAGGCTGCCCTCAAGAACATTTCGTCCCCATCGGTGGTCGGTTCTTCAAGCTATACGACCTACCATGCCCACGGATCTACCGGACCTGCCGAAGTGCGCTTGATCCGTAAGAATATGTCATTTTTGTGGTGATACTTGGTCCGACATTGATGAGCGTATGGGGAACTTTAAGGTCTCTGTGCAACCAATAGGCTACACTCGTAGTTTTACCGCGATGGAATTCATAATAATATACAGAGAATAACTTGAGTAACCAACGAAGCCCAAAATGAACTTTATGTAAGAAAAATATTTTCATTACATGATAAATAAATTGATAAATGAAGAATACGATAGGTTCTCGAGTGGTAACCTCGTACCGGTAGGCGAAGTGTAGGATGACTCCCCACTAGATGGAGTGACGACCTGGTAAGAAATGTAGGAAGTTGATGGATTCAGGTGGCTCAGGACCATGCTTTGTAGCGTGCCTTGAGAGAGATTTACGTTCAGAAGTGGATTTCGGAAAGGCTGTAATGATGATGATCATGATAAGCAAATGATTTTTGACTGCTGTGGTCTAGTGAAAAAAATCTATAACACAATTAGACTATGATTTGCATTTCACGACGAATACCTATCCTTCGTAACTATTTATAACCGGTGCGGTGCTATAACGTTAAAAGTAATCGCAGCAACTTCCCTAAAGTTCCTTATGAGTGAAGTTCGTCAATAGGAAGAAAAAAATGGAAAGTTATTATTATTGGACATTAATACATAGCGCATATATATATATATATATATATATATATATATATATATATACACATACATACATAGCGGATATAATTAAAGCTGATAAGAGAATTAACAGATTCAGGTAACCATAAGCAATCGTATGATTGAAATACATGATAATAAAAAAATCTAACATGAACGTTAAGACGCTTGCTTTAGCTTTTTTTTTTATAGGATAAGTGTGACAAACGAACACACAGTCCACCTGATGGTAAGTGGTTGCTGCGGCCCATAGAAATCTACATCTATCCTCTATTACAAATCAAAATGCAGATGTGTTGTCACCCCTGAGGACTAAGATGGAATGCCTCATTTCCAGTAAAAAGGGCCTCCGGCCACCTGCACTCAACAAGCGAAACGCAGAGGTAAACCTCTACTTCACGCTGGTTTT
The DNA here is from genome assembly GCA_033319125.1 of Parnassius glacialis. Classification (NCBI taxonomy): domain Eukaryota; kingdom Metazoa; phylum Arthropoda; class Insecta; order Lepidoptera; family Papilionidae; genus Parnassius; species Parnassius glacialis. The sequence continues at coordinate 15,072,068 of JAVANC010000018.1, read as the reverse complement.
CTGTGAGGTCATGGTACCACCCCGGTTCGAGCCGGCCCATCCGTGCGACAGCAAAAGCTGCCACGTGGCTCTACCACTGTTAAAAAGCTTCCCTAAGATGTTTTGTTTTGCAAAAGATTATAACAGTTGACGTGAACTTTATCCAGAATTTGATGTTAACACAAGAGCTCATAGAAGCTGCAGAACAGTTGATATTTATTTGCAAATTAATATAAAGGAAGGATTTAAGCAAAAAATAGGGTTGCGGAATTCTTTATTATTATACTTATTACTCAATAATTAGACTAGAAAATTAAATTTATCTCATACAGGTGGAATAGATATCCTCCTCCTCCATTACTACGCCTCAGCACACTTCGTCCGACAAAAAGTTAAATAAAGACCTGACATGGCGCCTTACAATTTCTATCTATTTATTAATAATCAAAAATAAGCAACGAAGGAAGTTGGCTTACCAGACCATGAAGATGCAAATACTGGATTCGAAAAGTCCGAAGCAGATACCGCTAAATAAGAGTGGACACTCCAATTCTCTCACTGATTTCACTGAATGGAGACTACATCGTAAGAAAGTAATACATTTGTTGCATCTTTTAAATTTAGTCTGGTTTTTTTATTTTATAAAAATATATTTACTTATTTGATTATATATAGTTAATGTCATCTATAGTAGCTTAAAGTTTTAATAGTATCGGTATTACCTGTATTTGTTGATGATAGCATAACTGCATGTATTCTGGACACTTGGGACTCACATTATACTCGCATATACCTTATATCGGATGAGCGAATTTAAAGACAAACTACGTACAGCTAAACCTAGATGGCATTTTTGATTATATACAATATCAGTTACATCGTAGAGAATATAAGTCTTTTTATAAAATAAGGGCGATAAACCAACACAAAGTCCACCTGATGGTAAGAAGATGCTGTGATCCATAGACGAAAAACATAGACGAAATTCTTATACTTAACCTAAATTAGATACTCGATCTATCTTCGATTAAGAATCAAAATGCTAATGTTTTGTCACCCCTGAGGACTAAGATGGAATGCTTCGTTTTCAGTACAAAAGGTATTCGATTCTCTACACTAACTATATGAAACACTGAAGCGTTAAGGTGCTGTTTTACACTGGTATTCTGTGAGAGCGTGGTGCTTCTCCAACCCATTCGTTAGTTGCGTCATTGCTCTACCACATATAAACGTTTCCTTAAGCAAAGTATTATTGGTTTGTATCCGCTAAGTACCTACTGTTTTAAAAAGAGAATTATTTATTCAAGTTTATTCACCAACTCACAGTTAAGTTGCTTGGTATACTATGCTTCATTTTTTATAACGAGGGCAGTGCTCCATAAAGGGACGTGATACTATTGTAATTTTAGTGCGTTTATAAATAGATGAACATATAAGACTAGCTGATCATGTTTTTATACTCCTATAATTAATATATTTATAGACGTAATAAAGAATGAGTAATGTATTTTATAAACTCTATTTTCCTTATTCTTTTTTATTGTAAATAGTAGTTTAATTTTTTATAGGATAGAGAGACAAATGAGCACACAGTCCACCTGATGGTAATTGGTTGCTGTTACCCATAAACACCTACATCTATCCTCAATAAAGAATCAAAATGCAGATGAGTTGTCACCCGTGAGGACTAAGATGGAATGCCTCTTTTCCAGTAAAAAGTGTCTCCGGTTCTCTACACTCACCATACGAAACACAGCAGTGTTGAGCTGCTATATTACGCTGGTATTCTGTGAGAGCGTGGTCCTTCCCAGGTCGAGTCGACCCATTCGTGCTACAACTATACTACTAATATAGCTGCAGCATGGCTCTACCACGTATAAACGAATTATTATTCGCTACGTATTATAGTATTGTTTCATTTTTAAAATAATGTGATAGAATAGTGATGTAATGAAATCTATCTATTTATCTTGTCTTATGAGTATCATTAACGACTGTACTGAAGATTGCCTTGCAATTTGGCAAGTTTTAATCTACACAAATAAATAAAATTAAAGTGTCTGTTTGTAATGTAAAAATAACAGCTTTTTACTAAATGAATATGAAAGTATATACGGTACTTATAATAAAACAGAATTTTTAAAAATTGTGTCTCTCTGTTTGTTCCGGCCAATCTCCGAAACGGCTGGATCGATTTTGATGGGACTTTCACAAGCAGATATCTGATGTCATAAGGAGTAACTTAAGCTACTTATATTTTAGAAAAAACAATTAGGGTTCCGCGCAAAAAAATTAAAACCCTAAATAACACGCGGGTGAAGGGGAGAACAGCTAGTCATCAATATAATCTTAAAAATGTGTAATATATTGTGTAAAAAATGTGTGTCAATGTGAAATAAACGTGTTTAAAAATGTATTATTCAATCAACTTTTTCTTGCTCAAAAGATTTATTTTCTTCACCAAAACTCGCTTACTGTAAGATAAAAGAGCGGTGATGTGATAACACGTTCGTGTAAGTATGTGGCGTCTTCAATACAGGCGTACTTCACATTTTTATATATTAATGGCCATTCTTTTTGGAAAAAGGGTACATAATCCCGTGTATAAAGGGTGAATTACAATTTGTCCTTATCCATCACAGCACAATGAGCACTATACAAACATTTGTCCCTTTACGAAGCTCGAGGCAAACGAACCTTCGTTCCTTTTTATAAATGGAACGTAAATCCTATGACACATTGAGTAAATCATTATGATCCATGAAAGTTTCTTACTGCCACTTTTTATAATTTAATTTTAAGTAGCCTGCTGTAAGTTTATTTTATTTTTATAATAATTAATGTATTTAAAATTAAGTATGAATATCATAAAATATCATAATATGTTACCTATTTCTTACATAAAAGCGTTATTAATTTTATTGCTTCATATAAATAGTTTTAAGTGCAAAAACAATAATTGATAAAAATAATGTCCAGTATACTTATTACAAAAATAACACATAAATACTATAAGGGCCGAGGTAGCTAAGATGTTTAGCGCTCGCTGTAAATTTCACAGTTCGCGAGCAATCCGGGTTTTATCCCCGCCAGCACCAATGAAATTGTTAACTGCAATTTTAAGTGCTGATTTACGTCGTACTCGGCGGTGAAGGAAAACATTGTGAGGAAACTTTCATGTCTAAGAAATAAGAACTAAATATTTCAAAGACATGTGAAGTTCCCCCACACGCATTGGGGCAGCGTGACGGACAATTCCTTGCCCAAAAATCCTCTCAGAAATGAAAGGAGACCTGTGCCCAGCAGTGGGGCGTATATAGGCTGTAACTTAAACTTTTTAATTTTAACGATAAGGGACCTAAACTTAATCAAGTAATTGCTTAGTTGTGCTACACTAACGATGACACAGTGATGTAATGATTGATGAATCCTGATTTTGAATCCTATCTAAATTCACAATTGGAACTTTTCGTTCGAAATGTATGGAGTTCGAGAAAATAAAAATTGTTGACATTTTGTTCTGTATTATATGTATATATATAATATGGTAAAAACAATATCATAGTTATTTTGGTTTGCTGGCTAGAAAGGGTTATTTACACTACGCACCCGCATAAAACAACATTGATTATTGATTTTAATGCTTTAGCTCGTGGTATTGTGAGAGAATAATAAAAATGGCCAGAAATTTCCAAAAGTGATGGGCTTTATCTTAGTATTTAGTAACGCCCATATATTGTAATTCTTTAGTACTAAGTCTTGTAAGTAAGTATATATTAAAGACACGTCGGTGACGGATTTATCGCACGGGTTGCAGGAAACAATAATTCTACTAACTTTACACCCGGTCCGGTCGAACGAGGCTTTGAGGTGACTAGTAACGGAATAACCAAGCCAATGTTTCGAACCCAACTCCCATGGACTGGTTATGAGCGGCAGCATCATTAATAATTAGAGTATCGGGTCTGTTCTTACCAATCTTACCTAGCGTACGTGGGTGATATTATAGGCAATTATTAACGCTCTCTGTAGCATTTTAAGTATCCTTAAAAAACTTAATCCAGTGCTGGATAAAAAAGACGGGTAAAGACTCTTTTATCATCCCTGCATAAAAATGCATTCATCTTTAAATATTTTATCCAACCAAACGTACTATTATTATAAAAAAGTTACGTGTGAGAACTTGAACAGATGACAAAAAGTATTTTCACAACGTAAGCGAATAGCTCGATTAAATATTCTCTTTAGCATATTATAGCATTATTATTCCATATTTAGATTAAATAGCTCTGTAAGTTACGTATTGTAATTACGAAGAAGTGGGTGTCTCAAATATACATATAATGTAGGGTACTAATTTTTTAAAATTTATATAAGGTTTTTTTTTTTTGTTTGACTATTGCTTGACAACAATCACACGTGAGTAGTGATGAAATCCTAGATAGAAAATTCTACTATCTTAACGAACCAAAAATCTATTTGCTTTTGCCTTGTAGATTACAGATTTACATTGTCGTCGGACAAAAAGACAAGCTAGTAAATTATTCCACTCCTTTGCTGTATGCATTACAAAAGACGTCGTCGAAGCGTCTGGTTGTATGATAGTGAGGGGAGGGAGGAATTAAATCATGTAATTTCTGCGCACACTCCAAACACTCTATATCCAGTAAAAACCTTTCTTTATATTCATCAGTCTCAATTCTTCAATCGAATAACCTTTAGACGTGGTAGAGCCATGCTACAGCTATACTGCAGTTGTAGCACGAATGGGTTGGCTGGACCGGGGAATAACAACGCTCTTACAGAATACGAGCGCAAAATAGTAACTGCTGTGTATGGTATGGTGAGTTTAGAGAACCGGAGACCCTTTCTACTGGAAACGAGGTATTCCAGTTTAGGATTGATGTATATTTATTTATTTTTATTTATTCTTTATTGCATTCCCTAAACAAAAGAATACAAAGGGCGGACTTAATAAAGTAAAAAAAAATTACTGCCTAAATACAAGCCACTGCTGGGCACAAGCCTCCTCTCATTTCTGAGAGGGTTTTAGGGCAAGGAAGTGTCCGCCGCACTGCTCCAAGGCATATTGGCGAACTTCACATGTTTTAGAAATTTTTTTTTCTTATTTCTCAGATATGCAGGTTTGCTCACGATGTTTTCCTTCATTGCCAAGCACGTGGTAAATGAGTACTTAAAACTGCAATTAACAATTCCATTGGTGCCGGCGGGGATTGAACCCGGGTTGCTCGCGTACTATGAAACTTACACTGAGCGCTAACCATCTGAGCTACCACGGCTCTTTTCAAGGACTCAATGTCTTGAGGCATTCTCTACCAGTCGACCCATGTGTGTATGGATACAACATGCACATACCATCAGATGGACTTTGTGTTCGTTTGGCACTAATGATATACATATTTATACACATATATATATATATATATATATATATATATATATATATATATATATATAATAAGCGCGTGTGTGTGTGTATGTGTGTGTGTCTCACGTTGTTATAGGAGGGAAAGACAGACAGAGAGGGAGAGAGAGAACTTACAGATTTAGATAGGTCAATTATGATCATTGCAGCCGATCACAATTCCACTGATGCACATGGCCTCCCCTAAAGTATGCCGCAAGGTACGGTGCTGAGCCACCTGCATCCATTGATATACTGCATGCCATACAAGGTTATGACTTCCTAATAATACTGTACTAGATGGAGTGACAAGTCAATAGTCTAAATGTAATATTTTCGATATATTAAAAAAGACAGTGATTATGGACATAGATGAATCGGATCAGAACTTATAACATAGCCTTTGTGTTAAATATAAACAAACTATGAATACCTATACTTCAAACTGCAACCGAGCTTCCCCATTGTATCGATTATTCGACTATTCAGCAAGGAGAGGTGAGGATTGAGAACGCTTAAGTGCTTTTGTGTTCGTGTGGTCGTTAGATGCGGTGTAATACATACAAGTACAAAGACGCACTTTCGTCCTTCAAGTAGGTATGTAATATTTATCTATATTTATATAATATTCCTATAAATAACATATAAAGCAGTATCGTTAGCAATATTCTTAAATTTTAGGTATAATAAAATAAAACAACTTATATATTTAAGTCAGTTAAAAACTCTATTGGAAAATCTTTAAGTTTCATTTATGAAACTGAAGTGACAAACTTACGTAAATAATTAAAATACTCATAAAGGTATCATTAACACGTATAATAAGTGTATGCATACATTAAGTTGTTGACATAGTAACGGACATGCGCACTAGATGTTCTATCCATAAACAATGAGAATAGGCTGTTTCTAACCTTAAGTATTTCCCTTCTATCTATTCTTCATTAAAGAAACATATTTAAATTAAAATCAAACAAAAACTATATACAATATAGTAATCTTTATAATTAATTTGAAGAGAAATTCCATTGGAACTCAATGTAGGTACGTAATAAAGGATTAGACAACCGGTATTAAAGTCTAAAAAGAGTACTGTAATTAAATTCTATTTAATAAATTACGAAAGCCAATAAATAAGAACTTATAAATGAAAACTAAGTGAGTCTTCAATTAAGGCTCTTCCTTATTATTTTAATTGGTTACACAACAATAGAAAGAGCTCAGACTTACCCTAAACATTCCATCGCTGATATTTTTTGCGCCAAATAAATTTTCATAACCACCCCTGAAGTTGTTTTTCTGATCTTAAACGGACATCGCCTTAAAACATCCTTTCGTTTGAGGTTCGTTATCAGTGTAAACACTTTCACTGTCGCTTTAAGTACAATGCATAGCTCCGTTCATACATAAATATACAAATAAACGGAATTAAATTGGGCGACTGTCAAAATCACGTGGCCCGGCACTCACACACGTATCACACTCGGCCCCAAGCGAAAAACGCTTTTTCGCAGAATGCTCTCCAAAGCGCATGACATTCACAAAATATATTGTTCTTGTAGCGTAGTAGCCTCCCACACAGTTCGTGAAGAACTAAGCGCAAGTTGTCGAGTTGCACGTGGCCCGTAGCTTACTCGACGAACGCCCTTCCAAAGCGATTCAATTGCACTGCGAAAAGCGACTTTCTCCCGTCACGGGAAGATAGTATTTTGTCCAAAAACAACGAGAGAGCAAACGAGATGAGCCGGAATATGGAACGATACACACGGAGTATTTTCGTACTGTCGTTTAGTGCGCGTAAGATGCGTATGTGTTTAGAGATTGAAAAGAAAAGTGCATTGATTTATTATCCTTTATCTTCTTAATATCGATAACAGAGTGTTATCTGCTATCTCGAAAATTGAAAAGAAATTAAAAAGGTATTTTCTTAGTGCTTACAATGGAGTTTGCTCAGATATTAAAAAAAAAAAACATTGGGCTATTGTTGTCGGGATATTGAAAGTTTCTTTACGTTCAACAATCGCTTCTTTTTCTCTTTGAAGAATTATTCAAAACCGGTCCGCATAATCATTACTGATTTAAAAATCCCTTTGTTACGTTAGATTGTTTTGATTTGTAGTAGGTATTTACGTTAATATTGACGTAACGCAGCTAGTATCAAAAAGATTTAGAAACCGTTTGTAATGCAGAATTATACAAGCGGAAAGTGACCTACGGGTTAGTAAGCCAGGCGCTGTAAGGGTCACCGACGATGTGTAAGAAGTTAATTTGGTCACTGATTATGTTACGAGTCGTTTTCGATATATAAGGTCATTACTGTACTTGTACAAATCACATCTATTATGTTTGAATACTGACACAACATTTGTGTTAATGCGTTGTCTAAATATTTTTTTTTATTTTAATATTTTTCTTACATATTGCAGAAATTGTTTTATTGCGAATCTGTACCACTTTTTTGTGATATTATATGTAATTATTTACGAAAATTAGTACATAATTATGATCATGGTTTAAAAATTGACAAATTTTTCGTGTAAATGAGACAGATTACTTTTTATCTCAATTCAAAATTTTAAATTGCAGCACAACCGCAATGTGTGAATAAATACTAGATACTATTCTCGAACTACTCGACCGACATGAAGCCTCAACAAGTTTTCTGATTTTTAATACTATTTAAGTAATTCTTATTACTTAGTTAATTGTGCAATTTATTCATCCGCTCGAAATGAATACACAATCACGAGTTCAAATCTCAAATTTAAAAGGCTGACTGTAAACGATTTGATGTTCCATCTCTTTCATTAGACCGATTTTGGATAGTTCATTGTCAGAAAGTAAACTATATGAGATTTTATTCCGTTAGAATGAAACTACGAGAGGGCTATGCTCGTTGTTTCATTGTGGTTAAAAGTTACTATCTTTTAAGTACTATTTCTATCCAAATTAAATTTATGACATCACACATACATTTCAAGGCCTCGCAAGTTGTGCGGCAAAAAGCAGCAGACATCCATTTCATCAGACATTTGTCCATACTCACTACACTGGACAGGCGTCAACACGATAAAATAAAATAATTATCAGTTTTTTTTAAGCGCTTATATTATATTATTAGTTTATGATTCCCCTATGAAGTTACGTTTTTAATTAATTTCGTTCAAGTGTGAATTTCATAACGAGATAGATTCAATTAGTATACTACCAATATTAATTTTTTTTAATCGGGAAGGGGCGCTCTAGACGAAGTTTTATCGACCAAATCGGCGATACATTAAAAATGGGCCAGATTAGGAGTACCTTTAACCGACGAGCGTGTATGCGTAGATATATGGATGTAAAGGAAGTGAGAGAGGTGTGTCAGGATCGCGCCAAATGGAAGTCCGTAGTCTCTGCCTACCCCTCTGTGTGACAGGCGTGAGTGTTTATGTATGTATGTATTAATTTTTTATTTCACCCTATTAAAGCATTTTGATTCTTCTACAAGTTTTCTTTTATGTGATAAATCGAAACCTCAATATAATTACCGACGCAAAATAATCTTCGGTGCTTAATTAGTAATTCGGCTTGCACGCTCCATTTGCAGCCGAATCCGGACATAAAGTCCCAGCTCGGTGCGACGGTCTCACGTAAATTTGTCACATGAAAGGACGTTTAATTTGCTGTTTCACTAGCTGCTAATTACAACTTTGATTGCTGTGGCTACGTTGAAACGTGTCACGGACGAATGGAAACCGGCGTGCATGGATTTTATTTACTAGAATGTTTTTCACAAAATCTTTTGTACATTTGCAATAAGGAACCCATACTTACTACAATATTTAATATAAATAGTATTTGTTCATTCTAATGGTGTTATTTTAACAAAGTAAAGACAAACAACGTTAGAAACATAAGAATATGTATATCATACGAAAGACGAATATGATTTGTGTATCAATTTTCGATGCGTAGCCTCATGTTTCTAAATACATCTTTTAATTCAATGTTACAAGTTCTATTCTGTAGAATCAGTTATGTGATAGTAAGAGTCAAAGATACAGAGATACTAACAATAACATCTATGAAGATCTTCGAATCGATTTCAAGCTAGACGATAATGTCCAAATAATCAAAAGCCATCAACTTACATAGTTTAAAACAAGCGCACTCAAATACTCTTAGCCTAATTTTGTCCGATGTAACCATTATGCAATTATATCGGAGCTATACAAAAATGCAGCGCCAGAGACTCGAATGCAGTCATAATACAACCAGCCTCTGAAAGTAATAACTTGTTTATTTACATTATTTTTGGTTCTAGCTGGAATTCAAACCAAGGACCCACGGCGAGGTTCACAATTAATAAGGCATTAGGTCCTTCACTGCTGGCCGTATGAGGAAGCTCAAGGTTGCTCAGTGAGCTATGGAGAGGGCTATGCTCGGGGCTTCTCTGCGTGATAAACTTAGAAATGAGGATACTTGCAGTAGAAACAGAGTAACCGACATAGCCCAACGGATTAGTAAGCTGAAGTGGCAGTGGGCCGGCCATATAGGGCATTAAGTCCGCCCTTTGTACTCCCTAGTTGGTGTGTTGCAATAAAGGATAAATAAATTAAAAAAAATAGCTCGAAGAACCGACAACCGATGGGGAAGAAAGGTTCTCGAGTGGCAGCCTCGTACCGGTAGGCGAAGTGTAAGGCGACACCCCACTAGATGGAGTGACGACCTGGTAAGACATGCAGGAAGTCGATGGATACAGGTACAGGTGGCTAGGACCGTGCTTTGTGGCATTCCTTGGGGGAGGCCTATGTTCAGCAGTGGACTTATGAAAAGGTGTTTATTAAATAATTAGATTTGATCAACATCAATAACGTGCGTTTCACACATAAAATTCTCCGGCTTAATAGCTTGATATTCTGATTACACACGTTGCTTATTACTTGTGATGTGATATTAAATAAAATAAAATTGTATTGCAGATTACAAAAAAAGGAGAAAGTTCATTATTTCTATGTGTGTTAGGTATTACGAACTTTTTTTAAAATAGGTTACACAAAGGAGAAGGAGACATCTCTATACATTTTAGGGCCCAGATGTTAACAAGATGAAAGTCAGACCATTTGAAAGCTTATATAAAAACAATTCATACTTGAAAATCTGGCTAGATTTGTCAATCCAGGAGCTGAGTTGTAGAAGAATAAAAAAATGTGATTTTATGTATTACCTACACTGTAACAGGCGATTTTTCACTGTAATAACACTGTAATAGGTTATTTTTTACTATAATTACTTAAAGATATAAAAGCCGGATCAGTATAAAATCACCAAAGAAAAGCTGTGGCTATCTAGGAAACAAAATAGTGAAACGATTACCGAAAATTAAAACAACAACAACTAATTGAAATGAATATTAGAAATATCGACCTGGAATCGATTACTTGAATTATTGTTGTTACTGTTATTTGTTGGCATATTCATATTTTGTATTTTTTCTGATTTTTTCACATTATTTTGTAGATATGTTTTTTTATCTGCCTAGTTAACACAGATAAATAATTAAAATATATATTAAAATGCTGGATTTATTCGAGAATCGATTATATTGCACTCTAATCAAATCAAATCAAATCTAAAATTGGTCTTTATCTTTTTTCTTTTAAGTGAATAGTTTTGAATTTTGAACTGTCACAACAAACTAATAAAAATTACTAGTGGTAGTATGTACAGAAAAGAGAATTTCACTAATGTATGCTTTATGGTAATCGATTTATTTCCATAAAATGTTTATTTCTTTTTTCTTTATGCAAATAATAATATACTTTATTTCCAAATGAATATATCATATCAATATATCAGCTTTATCATTTCGTTTTTTTGGATCCGAATAAATAAAAAATCGATTGCATCAATAAAATCGATTTTCTAACTTATTTATTATTTTATTGTTTTTTTGAAATCTAGATTGTAAAATGAGCTAATTTTTGCATTTAACTTTAGAAAAATATAGCGAATTTTTTAAAGTGTAAACCAATTAGTTAACTTTTGGCCCAAAATTCCCATTGTCCTTTGAAGATAAAGTTTTTAATTTAACTATTAAGAATTGAGATTGAGATTAAAAGAGTAAAAATAATAAATTTTCTCAATATCATCAATACATGTATATATATATATATATATATATATATATATATATATATATATATATATACATACCTAATCAGGTAATAAATTCTGTCACATGTTTAATATAAAATAATTGAAACAAGTTTATTCATTATGTAAAATAAAAAAATAAATGGTTTATGTACCAAAATGAACTAAACAAAACATAGATACTTATAACTTTAAAGTTTATTCAAAATGACCTCCGTGATTTTGAATACAAGCGTTCAATCTGCGCGGCCAGTCGTCTATCGCAGCACGAACGAGGTCCATGTCAATATCGGCGGCTGCCTTAATCAAGAATGTCTTGAGTGACTCCAAATTGGGATGAGGCTTTGAGCACGCCTTTTCCTCCAAGTGTTGATCTAACGAATTCAAATCTAGACTGGAGCAGGGCTGAAGTCGATTTCACGTGCCGCTAGCCAGTCTTGTGTGCTCTTCGCTCTATGAGCTGGCGCCGAATCTTGTTGGAATACCCAGTGCCTGTTATTGAACATGGTATGAGAAACAGGTTCCACAATGTTCGTCAGGACTGTATTTTGATACACAACTGCATTCGTTTTTACACCTTTCTTACAAAAATGTACCTCTGTTAAGCCCCAATAAGAAACTCCCAAACATACCATGAGCGAGGATGGAAAATGACCTCGTTGGACACGCGGAATACGGTTGCTCGCTTCTTCACCTTATCATTTTGTTTGTTGTAGCTCTCTTCTACGGTAAAAATTTTTTCATCCGACAAAAGAATTTCCCGATATTTTTTTGCCGCGTATTGCTTCAACAAAGCGCGGCATCTCTTCAGTCTCAGGTCCATTAGACGAGCATTCAAACGATGTCCTGTTCTTCTCCGATATGCCCGAAGCCCTAAGTCTTCATTTAACACCCTTTTCACCGTGGTTCTGCTTAACCCCATCTGAAGGGCCAACAGTTTCTGCTTACGTTTGGGATTTCTTTGAATTCGCGCCTTCACAGCTTTTATCACTGCTGGAGTCCTAACAGACCGAGGGCGACCACTTCTTGACCTGTCATCTACACTAGAGTCTTCATTGTATCGTTTAATGGTACGATAAACGAATCTTTGGTTATATTTTTATTAAATTCAAATTCAAATTTTTCAGTATGTCATTCAACATGGTCTTCTTTAAGCGTCCACTCCATATTTAAAAATTAGTAAAATTGTAAAAAGTATACAGTTTTATTTTCATGAAAAATTCGAAATTCGAATTCAATAAACTTTTTTGTGGCCAGCATTCTAAAAGAAAAGTTTTTACTGTGTGACAATACTTATGACCTGACTGTGTATATATATATATATATATATATATATATGTGTGTGTATATTTATATATATGAATTAAAGCCCCTTTTTCATAATGTCATTTATTTTAAATCTTCGTAGTATTTTATACAGCAGGCTTATTTTTAATTAAGTATAACTTTTAATTAAAAGTTTTCAGTAAGAAATTTTAAAATATTATAATTAGTCTGAAGAGAAAGCTTGTTTAATAAATAAATTATACTTTAAGAAGTTGTGGAGTAAGCAACAGATATTCGTAAAATTAAAAAAAATACTTGAAAATATTATGACGTGAGAATCCGACGGA